>CM054126.1:105299639-107699639 GCA_028751855.1 Ambrosia trifida | reverse complement strand
TTTTTAATTATCATACTGAACTTAATTAAGTAATAATGTTTTCAATATACGTCAACTTTTCAGCGGCTTCATGCTACAATAGTTAGGTTAGCTAAGATTAGTTGGCCACATAAGATTTTGGTTCAAATGAATGGTGGTGAAGTAAACGAGTGTAAACTTTATGTGGAACAATATAAGAATAGAAAAAGGTACTACTTAAAATTTAATAATTAAATTTGCATTTAATTTTAATAATATAACTAACACTCTTATATTATCATTTCATAGGTTTGTGGTTAGTCGATGGCTAAACTTTACAAAATCCAAAGGTTTGAAAAGGGGTGACTGATGTAATTTCAAGTTTGATGAATCAAAAGGAATTTTGGTCATAACTAAACATTAATCTATGGTAGGTATTGGAAATATTCTGATGTTGATTTAATGTTAGCATATTGGTGGTGTTTAATTGTAAATTTTAGGTTAAATGTAGTAACTTACTGACTCTTTATTTTGTAGTTATGAATATGGTTATTTTAGGTCGACAAACTTTGATCAGTTTTGATGTAAATTTATATGAAGTATTTTGAAATTGTAAATGTGATATCATTGTTAGTAACAAGGGTTTAAGTCAACATCTGTTTGAAGTAAACTATTTGAGTATCATCTGTTTGAATCAACAACTGTTTGTAGTTAAAAGGGTTTTAGAAATATTTCCTTAACTGACTCTAGAAAATTGAATTTATAATTTGTTGTTTAGTAAACATACTATAGACGTTGGTCTGTTTAAGTTTTTAAAATTTTGGTGAGTAATTGTTTTAAATAAAGATATACTCTTCCTCTGTTGGTTTTTAATATCTGATATCTCAACAGAGATCTAATCCGTCTGTTTATTTATCTTTCCATGGTTGTAACAACTTTCAGTATTAAACATATGTCAGTACTACTAACTGGTATCATGAAAGGAACAAATGTTAGTAAACACGTTTTCCTTACAACAGACGATTGGTTTTTTATTGTTGTTTTTAGTAAACATACCTTAAAATATGATTTAGTCGTTCCGTGTTTTCACACGCGATTTCACCTAATAGATTATAATATGTCAACATTTAACTTACATGCAAATATGCAATTACTTGCATATCTCTTTACAGGAAGAAAAATATAGCTAAAAAATGTTATTTATTAATGATATAAATTAGTTGTAAATAAAACAAGAAGAACGGACTTAACTTGGATAACAAGGCATATAACCAACCTAACAAGGAATTTGTGCATTCTTTGACCATACAACTTACCAAAAAGTCTTCCTATTTCCATGATTCCATCAAAGTCTAAACGCTACATTAACATATATAATATAAACATGTACGTAACCATTAACTTCAACCACTCCATTAACAATTTTCCAATATATCCAGTCTTCAAACACACACAACAAACACACACACGCATATATCTATTTTGTGATTATCAAGTGTTTCAATTTTCAAGACAACCATATAAAAAACACAAAGAAATGTCTTCAAGATTCATCGCTGCTGATTTTATGCCTATTTTGAAACCCAACAACGAACATGGGTTCATCAAGGATAGTTCGAAAACACCTTTCTTGAAGAACAAGGAATATGCATGGAATCTGCTTGGTAAAAGTTGCAAAAACTCGAGCTTGTGGAAGAATCAGCAAACGACGACGTTTGTGAGATACAGCAACGTTAATCCTCCACCTGATGCAGCTCCTATTCCATCCGGATCTCCTTCCGGGTCATTGTAAGATTTAATTAGCAATTTTATTTATGTGTTTATTAAAAATAAAAAAGAAAGAGTAAAATCTATTTGAACAAGTTATTTTCAGTTTCTGACTAGTCTCAAGAAAAAGAGAGTACTTAGGGGTCCCATAAATTTGGTATAGAACTCAAAAGTAGAACATAGTTGTTGATAGCGAGAATACTTTAAAACGTCAAATACGTGTATTTATACAATTTTTCGGTTTTTCACTTGAAATTACTAATGTTGTAGGATCCATCAGAATTTTACTTTTATTTTTTCATTATTTATAGTTTTTTATAACCATTTGAAAAATAACATGTATTATCAATTAAGCTTAATTATATGTATCCTCAAGTACATGATCATGTGTGATAGATAAAATGTTGTTCCTCTAGAGGTTAAATATTTAAATCTTGTAAGCAAGAGGTATTTGTGATTAAAAAAAGTAAATTAAGAGTATGTTATTTGAAAATTGAACATTATTATAATAAATTATAAATATATCCTTTTTCTTTACAGGAGAAATTGGATTGTGGGAATTGTGCTTACATTCGTTTTACCTTTTATAACCCATAAATGGGGGCCATTGCTTCTACTCAAAAGTAAGCCAACAAAACCTTAAAACTTTTATTTATAATAATTGCTTTTACATTCATTTCACATTGTATATTTTTGAGTTCCACAAACGAATACAATTTAAATTGAGTAACTGATAAATGCACAGATAAAGTGGATAAAAAGCTAGAGACGACTGAACATGTAGTAAAAGCTATAGAAAATATTGCTGAAAAAGCTGATAAGGTGATTGATAGTATTACCGACAATCTTCCAAAAGGTAGCCAACTCAAGAAAACTTGGAGTTTGTTGACGAAATTGTTGAAGGAGTCGCTAAAAGTGCTCATGTGGCAGATAAATTTATCAATAAGGTTAATTTCTATTCCTCTATTTTTTTTCTTTTTTTTTTTAATTCTCCAAACATGTATGTTGCTTTAGTAATCCTTAGTTATGATTAAAGTTAGCATGTATATTGAAAAAGTTATTTTGAGAACACTAATATTATAGATATATAGTATCGTAGTAATAGAAAACCATCCTATTATAATTTAGAAAGATAAAATAAACGAATTATTCATAGAGTCGGCTCAACTTATTTGGAGGCCCAAAACAAACTAAAATGTTGGGACCGTTTTTAGAAAGACAAAAATTCTTTGATATAAACTCCTATCTTTCTGAAATTTGACAGCGCTAATAATAAAGTAAAAATTTATAGCTGATGGAGTTAAAATATGCTGAGAAAAAAGAAATTTCTTGTTTCATTTAATGGGCCACAAGCTCTAGCTTAAGTTGATAAAACTGTCGAGCCGACCCTGATTATTCAGTTATGTCTGTATTATTTATGATAATCAAACAATATAATAAATATGGAGGTTTATATTACACTTAATAATGAAAACTGTATAAATAATGTAGTAAGAAGGTGTTGAGAATAGAGGGAATTAAAAAAAAAATGGGTTGAAATTGCACTATCAGTTTCGTACAAGGCATAGTTTATTATAATTATAATTTATAGTTTTCTTTGTGTTGGTCGTCGGGACAATCCTTACATTTTCCCCGACAATAAGCAAAATTGAATCTTTATCAAATATTTTGTCACACGTATAATTACAAGGACAATTAAAATATGCATGTTAAATTAAATATTAATCAATTTAATTACCTAAGCTAAGTTATTTAAACATGTTTGTATCATATTAGAAATACAGATTGTAGTTATTATTGTGTTTACTGAATGGCTTAATAATTAATTTTATATATATTAGGTGCTAGAAAACTGCTTAGTTAAATATTCACTATAAATTACTTATTTACACCCTATTGACATAATTTGGAATACTCTTTTACTTTCATCTCACCTAATCCATGATAATAAGTCTTATATCATCTTCAATACTAGTTTATTAAAACATTTGAACATGGGAATTAAATATTGACAATTTGATCATGATCGCGCATTTAGTTACTAGCATCATGTGTATATTATATGTATATGTATATATACGTGCATAGTTATGCAAAATGCATGTATATCACTCGAAGAAAAATGTGTTTTTACTTAAACATTCAAAACATGTGTTAATGAAAGTGTGTATTGTTATTTTCTTTTGCTTCCCGGCCAATGTGTAATTAAGAACATATATATATCTAAATATTACTATTGTCATTAGTATTGATTATTTAATGAGCAAGTGACACACACATACACACTTTTAACCTCACTGTTTTCTAACTGTTATATTAATAAAAATAAAATGAGTAGGTGGAGGAAGCTGAAGATAAATTAGAGTCGTTGATAATTACCCACGAAAATTCCAAGGGGGATGAGATTCCAAAGGAGGATGAAGACAAAGAGGACCAAGAAATCACTGAGCAACCAGAAAATAACAAAAATACAAAAGAAACTTGAAATAAAAAATCGTTTAGTTTGTGAAAACAAATTATAGTCTCACTCGATATAGGTGTTAGTAATATTGTATCCGTTGATGGTTGATTTAATTATTTTTTTTCATTTAAAAAATTATGTTGGCCGGATATTATTAGAAAAAATATACATATAAACTAGCTATTTTGATCACTTAGTTTAATTGTATTATATTTTACATAAGTTAAAAATTTATTGAATTTAAGAAATATGAAGGAATTTGAAACCCTTGAAGCTTCGTTTCTACTCCAATTCTGTAAGTAGATTTTTTTACGACATCCATTATTTCTTTTATTGTAACAACAAATTAATATCAGATTTTCAATGATAAAAACAATAATAAAGCCTACAAACATTCCAACTCACAATCCTCGACGACAATCAATCTATTTCTTATACCAGGTGAAATCCCGTGTGAAAATACGGGAAGACTAAATCCATGTAAAGTTGCAAATCCATTCATTAATGGTTATGCTTCTGCCACGTGTAATTACTGATTAATGAAACAACTAATGATTATCTACAAATGAAGCAAACGACAGATGATGAAACAAACTTCTGATGACACGGGAAAAGTATCTTTTTTTAAGACAATTATACTCCTCCAAAATATAAAAAAAAATATTAACAGACCAACTGTTATGGTCTGTTTGCTAAACATGAAATTAAGAAGTCAGCAATGTGTTGCAAGACAAATTGTGTTTAGTAACGTGTGTTCAAGTGTTGAGGCTCTATTAAGGGGATCTTTCTACAACAACTGTTACTACAAAAAGTTTATTCAAACAAATATTCCTTCAAGAGTTTTCTTTAAACAGATGTTGCTTTAAACTTCACTTTATGTAATGTTATTCTATATTGTCCTTACAAACATGTGTTGAGTTGTCAACAGACTTTTAAAAAAACTACAATAGCAATTATATTTATTATTGGAATTCCTTAATTTTACTGAAAATATCCGAGTTACACAAACATAAAGGATACAAAATACAAGTAAAAAATAAAGCTGTTTACAAACATACAAGAAAGAAGTCTTCTAAGAAAAATCTCTAATATCCCTAAAAAAGTGAAGTAATGCTAACTATCACATTTCTTCCATCAGACTAAAAATACAGGTAAAACATGACCAAAAAAACCAAAGAAGACAAAATCGAAAAGAAAAAAAAACTACATGATAATGTCTTTAACTCCTCAAGAACCAGAGACATATTCACTACTAGAATAAACACCTTTCTTGGCACGCATTGTGCGTCATTAAAGGGTGTTTATGACACACAAAAGAGAGTCGTTATAGGCATAGTCATAAAATTAATATGACATGCACGTGCATGTCATCTTTTAATGACATTCATTAATGACACTTTTTCATGACACACATTTATGACACTCGTTTTTTACACGTGTTTATGACATTCATTTTGCGTGTCATGTTTTTATTTTCCTAAATTTTTTTTTGGCAAAATTAATAATTACCCTAAATTTATATTTATATTTTATTATAACAAAATCAATAAAATTCATAATAAAATGCATATAAATACCAAAAATCCATTGCAAGCATTTGTCAAATTCTACGACAAATATTTAACGGTTACAAAAATATTATGTCAATACATTAGTCGAGACCTAAAAATACGGTTTGATTAAAGAAAAATGACTATTTTTTTGTGGGGTTTTATTCATGCAGGAAAAAAACACACTAAGTGTTCAGGTTATTCATTAATCATGTATAGGCAAGTCATTAATTATGTTCAAACCAGTAAATATGAATTCTATAATATTAGAGTTATACATTGTTTAAGGTTATGCGTTAACACTGGAGATACATTGTTAATTGTTTTAGGTTAGGTGCTACCTGGAACTTTCCTGGATGTAACCGTAAAGCGCATCAGTCTATTTCGTATGTAAAATTGATATGTCATATTAGATTTCTCAACCTCGGGACGCTCCCGGAATATAAATCTAGTTTGAAGTATATATCCGTTGAGTTTATTACTTTTACCTTGCTTATAAAATTTGTCAATTTGCAAGTGATTAGAGTAGACACTGGACAAATACAGGGGAGCTAAGTGTAATGTAAATTACCATGTTGTACATCACTCTTTCTTAATAAGATAATAGCGGGGTGCCCACGCGATGCAACGAGAAACATAACACTTATGCCGCTGATTTCACGGGTGTGTACAAGACGGTATGGTTCAGTTCATTTTTATAACGAAACCCGCGTTAGTTATCATACATTGGACTCTAACCTAGTTAGTTATAAAACTGGGGATTCTAACCTAGTTATGTGACACCCGACATGTTTAGGCTAACATTTTGACAAATACATAAGTCTACCTTAGCGAAAAACATTTATTCAAACATATTTAACTAGTTCAGTCGAGTCATATTTCATTACGTATTGTCCAGAGTTCAATGATTCGAAGGATCATTGGGTTAATCACACACACACACACACACGTCATGAGTCCCGTTGTTGGTGAATTACATGAATTAGATTAAGTAACAAACATGAATTGATCTGTATATGGTGTATAATATGCAAATACATGTTTAAACGATGTTTAGATGATTATCCATGATTATATATGCTCAACATATGTTAGGATTGCATGTTCATGTGTTAGGATGTGTTAAAATGCGTTAAAACGACAAAACTGGAAAATCTGGAAAATACATGTTTAAGTTCGACCATAAGGGGGGTCGAACCTGGGAAGGGAAAACAAGAAAGGTCTCATTCGACCACCTAAGTTCTCTTTCGACCTTAGTGAGGGGTCTAACCAGAACTGGGTATAAATACCATTCTTTGTCATTTTTCATCATTTCACAAACCCTAGACGTCTCTAAACATTCTCTATCAACTTTAATCACTGGGGAAGAAGTTTTTGCTCTTGTTTTTCATAATCTAACCTACAAACATCTCCTAAACAAAGATCTATGGTGTGTTCTTCATTCAAAACCCTTTTTAATCATTTTTTATTCATTTTCATTAAACCCCAAAGGTCCAGATCTGTTTTAATATGGTTTTCACAATTAAAAACCTTCCTAACATCATTCTAAACAAAAGCTAATCATTAAACATGAGTTTCCATACAAATTTAACATGTGTTATGTTGTGTTATTTGATGTTTTATGTGTGTTATGTGTTGTATGATGATTATGTGTTGTATAGATGTTATAGACATGTTCTAGGGCTGTTATGGATGATAGGTTTTGGATAATTTAGGCTATCAATTGTTGGATGATGATATTTTGCTTGTTTTGGGGATTTTGATAGATTTAGGGATTGGATTCATGATGTTATTATAGGTATATGGGTAGGGGTTTTGTTTCACATGATAATCTGAACATGATGAGTTGATTTTTGAATGATTTCAGAAAGTTTCCTAATTGGGTAAAGTTTTCATGCGTGATGTGACGTTTCAATAATTTTGCCATTTTGGGTAAGTATTAAAACGGATAGATTTTGGGTTAAAATTGGTAGGGTTTTGTAGGGATACGTTATTCATACTTGACTGTTGTGTTTCGTGATGTTTTCGGATAGTTTTGATGCGATTTGATGCGTTTTAGGAAGATTGGGGCTGTAGCGGTCGAACCTGGATCTCCTTCGACCAGCGTGGGGTCGAAGGAAGAGCTCAGGGGTCGAATGTAGCTTCTTCCAGGTCGAACGTGGCTCTGTTAAGTCGAACGCACTTGATTTAGGTCGATATAACACATGTTAAAGTCGAATGAACATGTGTTAAGTTCGAATGAACTTGTATTATGTTGTATGAACTTGAGTATAGGTCGAATGAGTCATACAGGGGTCGAACCAAGGTCATTTGGGTAGAAGCTGGACATGTTTTAGGGTGATTCGACCTTACAACTCCATTTGTGCGATTTTTGATGCAAACTAGGTGTTATATGATTGAAACTTATGTGTTAATCCTATGTACTTGATTAATAGATGTAATGGGTCACTAACGGGATGTTAGGTCTGTCTGGTTTGTCCGGTTAACACTCAAACACATTCCTAAAGACACATAGTCAAGATCTGGACAATCGGGGACTAGTTAACCTACGGGTTAGTAGTCAATACGCTTACTTAAACTCAATGATAGGTCGCCATTAGTCGGGACTATCACACACGTGTCAGATTTCTAGTTATCAGAAGACGCACACTAAGGTGAGTTTCACGGCCCCACTCTTTACTGTTTTACATTTTCGGGGAAGAAAACATGTTGTATTCTTTAAATGTATGTGAACTATGTTTTCATAAAAGGTGTGTCAACTATGTCTTGGTATTCATGTATTCATTATGTTTTGGAGTATTCATTGAGTTACTATGCGATGTTTTGAAAGTCATGGGGAGAACCATGAATATGCAGGGATTCACAACGGGGGAAATGTGGATAGATCTATTTGGGCTTGGCCGGCCCCACTTGTTCAATCGGAGGTTGGACGGGTGCATGTTGTCTCTTAGGTATTCAGTATTCATTTGGGCAGTATTCATGTATTCATAGTATTCGAGCTCAGTAATGGTTTTCCAATCGCCGTAGTGACAGGTATTCATATGGTTTGCATGCATGTGGCCTAGTTTGGCCACGTGTATTCATTGAAACTTTTGGAGTCTGTCTTCATGAAAAACCTATGAACTCACCGGCATTATTTGCTGACGTTTTTAGCATGTTTTTCTCAGGTCGCTAAGGTAGCAGTTGTCGATAGGCGCACGGAGTCTAGGATTCATAAGCATGTTTGTTAAACATATCAGACTTTAAATTTCACTTTTGAGTTGTAATAACATTTTGCTTCCGCTGTGTTGGAATAGTTTTGAATCTTAATGGGTAGTTTACGTTGTTTTCATTTCATATAGTTGTCGTTTATTGTGACCGTTGACTTGGATCCTGCTGTGTCACGCGCCTCGCGGTAAAACCCCGCATGTGGAAATTTGAGGGTGTGACAGATTGGTATCAGAGCCAATGGTTATAGTGAACTAGGACTACATTTAGAGTTTAGACAATAGCCGAGTACCACACACATTAGACGGTCACACATATTTTGAGTCGTGTCACTTGGTAAACGTACTAACCTTGTCGGGGTGTCGGTGTCCTCATCACACAGTATCATACTATCTATCCTTGGTTATTTCTAACTTTATTCTATCTTCTTCTTTGGATTTGAAAATGAAGAGGCTTATCGCTTATGCACGGCAGTAGTGTACATTGGGGTGGCTTCGGCACATTCTTGAGATTTGTCTGGGATTTGGATACCCCCCTCTATGCCCCAATGGGCACACTTGCCTACACACACACTATCATGCACTAGTACTTGTTATAGTACACCTCTGAGTGATTGTTCACTTTGGGGTCGTTGTGCGATAAAATCTCTTTTAAGGATGTGGGTATTGGGTGACTTGAGGTTCTAGCTAAGAGCACGCCTAGAGGACCATGTAGAGCGATTTATCATTTCGGGTGCACACGAAATCATAAATCGGCATGCATGAAAATCTTGGTGGAGTTCGTGTTCGGACGGATGGTCATGCTGGAACCCTGTTCTGAATTCCTTTGGTCACTAATAGTTGATCCAGTAGTGACACTGAGTATCTTGTCTCATGTTTTGGCAGAACATTTCTGGTCATACTGGTGGACATACTGGGGGACGCCGTGTTGGCGGAAGGGGTCGCACCGGCAGTGGACGAGGTGGTGGAAACATCACCATGGCATAGGCGGAGTTGGATAGCATGATGCAGCAGCAGTTGAACACTACGTTGGCTGCTTTCCACGCTGCTCAGCAGACCCTGGGAAATACTAATCAGGTGCAGCCTGGGTGCACCTATAAGAATTTCATGGACTGTAAGCCCCATAACTTCAATAGGACTGAAGAGGCGGTGGGACTACTTAAGTGGTTGGAGAAGATTGAGTCGGTGTTCGCTATGTGCATCTGTTCTGACACCGATCGTGTTAAGTATGCTTCTGCTACTCTGGAAGGACATGCCCTGACCTGGTGGAACTCTACCACTGTGAACCTTGGCCTAGGTGAGGCCAATGCCATGCCGTGGTCCGAGTTTATTAAGATGCTGCGAGCAGAGTACTGCCCAAGGAATGCGATTATGAAGTTGGAGCACGAGTTCTGGAATTTGAAGATGGTTGGGTCTGAGATCGAGGAGTTTACTGCTAGGCACAATGAGTTGGCTGTGATGTGCCCCGGTTTAGCCACACCTGAGTATCGGAGGATTGATCAATACATTGCTGGGTTAGTGCCGGAGATTGCTGGGCACATTGCTGCCGCTAACCACACTACTATGTTGGCTACTGTTAGGGCAGCTCACAAGCTGACCAACATGAAGGTTGCTGAGGGTGTTTTACTGCCAAGGGGTGCTGCTGTGAAAGCTCCTGCGGATAACAAGAGGAAGTGGGAGAGCGCTGGGAAAAACACTAGGTCGTCCCAGCAGTAGGTGAAGAAACAGGATGTTGTGGGAGTGTCATCTATACAGAAGTTTGCTGGGTATACTTGGAAGCTCCCAAAGTGTGTTGAGTGTGGATTTCATCATACGGGTGATTGTGAGAGGTTTCGTTGTCGTCGGTGTTAGCGTTTTGGTCATCTTGCTAAGGACTGTAGGGCTACTCTTCAGCTATAGCCGGCTCAGGCTGCTACTACTACTACCACTGCTACCGCTCCTCAGGGGAAACAGGGATGCTATCACTGTGGGGATACTGGGCACTTCAAGCGGGATTGTCCTAAGGTGAAGCAAGGCGAGGGTGGCGGTCGAACTGTTCCGGCTCGTGCTTATGTCATCGGTGCGAGGGAGAACCTGGAGGATCCTGATACTATTAATGGTGAGTTTTCTTTTCTCGTTATTCGTTATACTCGGGTTTATTATTATCTATATTGTTTGGCGTTTCATATTCATCGAGTGTTTTCGGTTTTGGGCTTGGTTATCGTTTTGCATCCATAGGTTCGATGTGGGTCCTATGGAGATGCTTCTTGGACGGTACCGGTGTATCATTTATATTGATCACAGTAGTCTCCAGTAGGCCTTCGATCAGGAGGAGTCATTTGTTTTGCATTCGCCTCGAGGAAGGCGTTTCTCCGGCATAGAGTATCTGTTGTTACCATTCTTCGTTCATTATTCTCATTTCGCTTGCATTCCGGGAAACGTTATTTGAGTTAGGTCGACACTCATTACTGTTGAAGCTGAGTGAATCTCGGGACGAGATTCCTTTCAACAGGGGGATGATGTGACGACCGGAAAAAAATATCTTTCTTATCGTTTCATTCTCTTTGACTTCAGGAAATTTTCGGGACGAAAATTCTTTCAACAGGGGGATGATGTGACACCCGGCATGTTCAGGCTAACATTTTCACAAATACATAAGTCCACCTTAGCGAAAAACGTTTATTCAAACATATTTAACTAGTTCAGTCGAGTCAGATTTCATCACGTATTGTCCAGGGTTCAATGATTCGGAAGATCATTGGGTTAATCACACACACACACGTCATGAGTCCCGTTGTTGGTGAATTACATGAATTAGATTAAGTAACAAACATGAATTGATCTGTATATGGTGTATAATATGCAAATACATGTTTAAACGATTTTTAGATGACTATCCATGATTATATGCTCAACATATGCTAGGATTGCATGTTCATGTGTTAGGATGTGTTAAAATGCGTTAAAACGACAAAACTGGAAAATCTGGAAAATACATGTTTAGGTTCGACCTTAAGGGGGGTCGAACCTAGGAAGGGAAAACAAGAAAGGTCTCATTCGACCACCTAAGTTCTCCTTCGACCTCAGTGAGTGGTCGAACCAGACCTGGGTATAAATACCATACTTTGTCATTTTTCATCATTTCATAAACCCTAAACGCCTCTAAACACTCTCTATCAACTTTAATCAATGGGGAAGGAGTTTTTGCTCTTGTTTTTCATAATCTAACCTACAAACATCTCCTAAACAAAGATCTAAGGTGTGTTCTTCATTCAAAACCCTTTTTAATCATTTTTATTCATTTTCATTAAACCCCAAAGGTCCAGATCTGTTTTAATATGGTTTTCACAATTAAAAACCTTCCTAACATCTTTCTAAACAAAACCTAATCATTAAAGATGAGTTTCCATACAAAGTTAACATGTGTTATGTTGTGTTAATGATGTTTTATGTGTGTTATGTGTTGTATGATGATTATGTGCTGCATAGATGTTATATACATGTTCTAAGGCTGCTATGGATGATAGGTTTTGAATATTTTAGGCTATCAATTGTTGGATGATGATATTTTCCTTGTTTTGGGGATTTTAATAGATTTTGGGATTGGATTCATGATGTTATTATAGGTAATATGGGTAGGGGTTTTGTTTCACATGATAATATGAACATGATGAGTTGATTTTTGAATGATTTCAGAAAGCTTCCTAATTGGATAAAGTTTTCATGCGTGATGTGACATTTCCATAATTTTGCCATTTTGGATAAGTATTAAAACGGAGAGATTTTGGGATTAAATTGGTAGGGTTTTGTAGGGATACGTTATTCATACTTGACAGCAGTGTTTCGTGATGTTTTCGGATAGTTTTGATGCGATTTGATGCATTTTAGTAAGATTGGGGCTGCAGGGGTCGAACCTGGCTCTCCTTCGACCAGCGTGGGGTCGAAGGAAGAACTCAGGGGTCGAATGTAGCTTCTGCCAGGTCGAACGTGGCTCTGTTAGGTCGAACAAACTTGATTTAGGTCGAATTAAAACATGTTAAAGTCGAATGAACATGTGTTAAGGTCGAATGAACTTATTTTAGGTTGTATGAACTTGTGTATAGGTCGAATAAGTCATACAGGGGTCGAACCAAGGTCATTTGGGTTGAACCTGGACCTGTTTTAGGCTGATTCGACCTTACAACTTCATATGTGCGATTTTTTATGCAAAGTAGGTGTTGTATTCTTGAAACTTATGTGTTAATCCTATGTACTTGATTAATAGATGTAATAGGTCACCAACGGAATGTCAGGTCTGTCTCGTATCTCCGATTAACACTCAAATACATTCCTAAACACACATAGTCAAGATCTGGATAATCGGGGACTAGTTAACCTACGGGTTAGTAGTCAATATGCTTACTTAAACTCATTGATAGTTCGCCATTAGTCGGGACTATCACAAACCCTAAACGCCTCTAAACACTCTCTATCAACTTTTAGCTTCTGCCAGGTCAAACGTGGCTTTGTTAGGTCGAACAAACTTGATTTAGGTCGAATTAACACATGTTAAAGTCGAATGAACATGTGTTAATGTCGAATGAACTTGTATTAGGTTGTATGAACTTGTGTATAGGTCGAATGAGTCATACAGGGGTCAAATCAAGGTCATTTTGGTCGAACCTGGACCTGTTTTAGGCTGATTCGACCTTACAACTCCATATATGCGATTTTTTATGCAAACTAGGTGTTGTATGCTTGAAACTTACGTGTTAATCCTATGTACTTAATTAATAGATGTAATGGGTCACCAACGGGATGTCAGGTCTTTCTGGTGTGTCCAGTTAACACTCAAACACATTCCTAAACACACATGGTCAAGATCTGGACAATCGGGGACTAGTTAACCAACGGCTTAGTAGTCAATACGCTTACTTAAACTCATTGATAGGTCGCCATTAGTCGGGACTATCACACATGTGTCGGATTTCTAGTTATCAGAAGACGCACTCTAAGGTGAGTTTCACGGCCCCACTCCTTACTGTTTTACATTTTCGAGGAAGAAAACATGTTGTATTCTTTAAATGTATGTCAACTATGTTTTCATAAAAGGTGTGTCAACTATGTCTTGGTATTCATGTATCTGTTATGTTTTGGAGTATTCATTAGGTTACTATGAGATGTTTTGAAAGTCACGGGGAGAACCATGAATGTGTGGGGATGCACAACGGGGGAAATGTGGATAGATCTATTTGGGCTAGGCCGGCCCCACTTGTTCAATTGGAGGTTGGACGGGTGCATGTTGTCTCTTAGGTATTTAGTATTTAGTATTCAGTATTCATTCGGACAATATTCATGTATTCACAGTATTCGAGCTCAGTAATGGTTTTCCAATCGCAGTAGTGACAGGTATTCATATGGTTTGCATGCATGCGGCCTGGTTTGGCCACCAGTATTTATTGAAACTTTTGGAGTCGGTCTTCATGAAAAACCTGTGAACTCACCGGCATTATTTTCTGACGTATTTAGCATGTTTGTCTCAGGTCGATAAGGTAGCAGCTGTCGATAGGCGCACAGAGTCTCACGGCGTCTAGGATTCATAAGCATGTTTGTTAGACATATCAGACTTTAAATTTCACTTTTGAGTTGTAATAACATTTTGCTTCCGATGTGTTGGAATAGTTTTGAATCTTAATGGGTAGTTTACGTTGTTTTCATTTCATATAGTTGTCGTTTATTGTGACCGTTGACTTGGATCCTGGTGTGTCACGCGGCTCGCGGTAAAACCCCGCATGTGGAAATTTGAGGGTGTGAAAAGTTAGTTATAAAAAATAACTTTAATAAGTTCATGCATAAAGAGAGAACTAACAAAACTTACATATCTAAATGTATGTGTTTATCCCAAATAACAAAGTCTTAAATATCATTATTATTAGTTGAATTTCTCTATTTAAAATAAATCTACAACAACCACATCAAGCTACAATGATAGATATGATTAACCTCATAGTCTCATACTCAACTATCTTGTAAAGAAAATAAAAGCGCATAATACTATATCAATCATCTTACTTGAAACTTGAATTGTAGGTCGTGTCCCCATAGGTACATCCTTAAAGAGCGATCCATAAGTTCTTTATCACAAAAATGTTTTCAAATTTACTCGATATATTTACTAATTGTACTGTTAGTCTGTTACCAAATCCTTTTTTTTCTTATAGAAAGTAAACCTTTGTGTTTTTCTATTGTCCAATCATTTCTATGTTTACTTTATTCATGAGTTCTAACCCTATATTATATAAAAAAAACCTTATCAACATCGATATCATTTCAACACCTCGCTATTATATAATTATCTATACATGATTAGATGATATAGTTAATCTAAATTTGTTATTAATTTCATGATGTTATCATGGCTAAGGAAAAATAGGTGTTTGTCAACTGAAGGGAAATAAAAGTAATGTAAAAAATATATACCACAATACATACATACATATATATATATATATACATATATAAACATAACCAAAAGTAGAGACAAAACATACAACACTTGAGTAACCTTATTTGCCGAAACACGTTCACGTCTTTCGATTTATTCAACGGAAAGCATCCTACTTGGTTGCCCTCTCTTTACATTCACATACTATCTAACCATTATTATTGTGAAAAAAGAAATTTCATTTATAAGAGTTTGTTGTCTCTTTAGTTTTTGTTAAGTAATTAACAAATCATTTAAATATATCAGAAGTTGCATCCTTTCAGTTTCTTCTTTTTAATTGCTATCATGTTGCGAGAATATGAAGATTAAATGTTTACTATTACATAATTCAAAGCAATGTAGTTGTATTTATCAATTTATCCATCAATTCATTTATCAATTTAATACTTATGTAAAATACCATATTGCCGCTTACCAATTTCATTAACTTGTTCTACCATAAGCAAAAAATACTGTAATTACTTAAATTTTTATTGGTATCATTCTCAAATGCTTTATAAGATGTGTGTGTGTGTGTGTATATATATATATATTTGCCAAAGAAAACATAGAATTCATGATGATAGAAAAGTACTGAAGAGTCAAGAATCAAAATCAAGGGAATAAAAACGTAAAGAGATAGCACGTATTGAACCTTATAAACAACAGGTAGCAAAATGCTTGATATGTATAAAAATTGAAACTTAAAACAAAATCACCTTTTCTTTTGAAATGACATAGAGAAAAAAAAAAGAAAATGATAAATAAAATAAAAGATATGGTAAGGAACATGTGATGATAGAAGGGTTTTGAGGGGAGAAACTAAAGAATTGCGTTTGGTGATTTATGTGGTGATTCTTGTTGTTGTTGACCCCATATAGATAATATATAGATATATAAGAGGGAAGAGTTACTAATGAATTTATGATAATGATGATGAATGGTTGATGATTATGAGTACGAGGAGATGATGAGACCTTTCGCGTTATCCCCGGTGATCTCTAATCCATCTTTTGCCATTTAGAGACAATATTAATCCCATCTGTCAATTATCATCAATCACCATAAATCCGCGAACTCAATTTTTTTCCATTAACACAGTTTCATGGTTAAAAAAACTATTTGACCAACTAAATCAAGATTCCTAAAAAATACTAATTAACATCACAATGTTTGCGTATCAAGCTTCGGCGGAAATAATGTTTGCTTCAATGAAATGCCATAGAGAAAAAAATAATAAATAAAATGAAAGATAATAATGTTTGCGTATCAAGCTATAATGAAATACCATAGAGAAAAAAAAGAACATGATAAATAAAATGAAAGATACGGTAAGGAACCTGTGATGATAGAAGGGGTTTGAGGTGAGATATCAAAGAATTATGTTTGGTGATTTATGTGGTGATTCTTGTTGTTGTTGATCCTATATAGATAATATATAGATATATAAGATGAAGGAGTTACTAATGAATTAATTATAATGTTGGTGAAAGGTTGATAATTATGAGAGGTTGATATTTATGAGAGGTTGAAAGGTCGTACATTTAAAATGCATTATAAGTTGTATTTTGTATTCTAAAAGTTGGACATGAGGGTAGAATTGGGATAAGATTTTAGGATGTGAGGTATTGGATTATACTAAACTGACTATCCTACCTTTCTAAGAGTCTTAAATGTCCATAAAGTTCCAATTATACCCTCATTATATAGGCATAATTCAATTGTACATGTTGCTTTAATAGTGAGATGCTTGACAAAATTACAATCTTGACCATCACTCATCCCTATAATATAACTACTAGTAGGAATGCCCGCACGTTGCGGCGGGTGCATCTGTTTGCCCCTCGTGTATCGTGTTTGTTGGTTATTTGTTATGATGAAGTAAAAAACAAAAAACCATCGGGGAAGATGATGACGTTGCTCATGAAGTATCTCTACCATATTTGCTTGTATAAACGTCAAGCATACATATATTGCCCACTTTAATGGGTTGAAACGTGTCATGTCACACCCCAACCGATGGCGGAATACATCGAGGCGCGACTTATGATAGATTGTTCAAAGACTTCATGATACTAGAATTGTGACAAATTGATTTAAGGAAATTTCATTTCATAGCATTCAAAGTGGGAAATACAAATTGTTCAAGGAAAGGAAATACAACAAACAACATAATGATAATAAAATTGGTGCGTTTCTAAGTCCATCCCTACAAGATTTCTTGAGACATCGCATCAACTATTTCCTGCAACATGTATAAAATATCCATCAACACATAAAGTATTGGTGAGCATACTAGTTTTGGTTTACATACGTAGTATTAAAATGTTTTACTCAAATCGTCATGCTATAGCTTTGCACACATAGAATCATACAAAAGGCATAATCAACACATGTTTGCACTGCTTGACCTAACACCGAAGCGATATGTCGGTAAAACTTAACATGACCCAGTTAGGGGGCGGGGTGCTACTCCTATAGCGTTATACATGTAAAGGGGGTTGTATGCTAAGCAGCATTTGTATGTAAAGTCTAAATTCTAGCATGGCATAGTTTATATGCATGTTTAGTAGATTGAGCATGTGAGTATGAAAGTGTTTAGTGTATGTTTGCATAGGATATATGTTGAGCCCCAAAAGTGTTAAAGAGTAAAAAGGGGACAAGTATGAACTCACCTTAGGGTGCGTTTGTTAAGTTCTCAAAAACTAGTCTTGAGAAATGAGGATTTTAGCTCCAGTTAGACTAGAGTTAAGAAAAGAAAAAAAAATGAATTTAGATTCGGAGGAAGATTCAAGAGTACAAGGAAGTCATGCATTGCCTTTAAGGCGAACCAAAACATAAACCACCTTAAAGGTGATTCGGATGGTCATGAGAGTCAAGTAGTGCCTTTAAGGCTAACCAAAACACAAACCACCATAAAGGTGATTCGGATGGTCAAGAGAGTCAACTATTGGTAAGGTAGGGATGTATCCGCAAACCTTCCAAGTTAATAGATTAATAGAGTTTTGAAAGTATATATTTTAGTATTTACATAATATAACTATAGGGTTAAACTAGTGTATGGTGTTGGAATTTTTAATATTTTGAATGGATATTTAATTAACAAAATTTATTAATTAATGTATCCATAATGTGAATTGAAGAAAAACTCTTGAGTGGAGTTTTTGATTTCACTTGATTAACTTTTATTAGAGTAATTAAGTCTCTAATTAAAAAGAAAGACTCTTCACTCATCCTCAACTCTTGTATAAATAGTAGGCTATGTGCCTTATTTGAAACTAGAGGAAATAACATACTTTGATACATGAAGGGTTCTTGATATGTTGAGTACATAAAGATGAATACTTTCTACCACATTCCATAAGTTCTAACACTACAATTTACCTGGTGTAACCTCGGGCGCGTAACCTTCTCCGGCAGTACAGACTACTTCGGCTGTTGTACCCTGGGAGACAGATGCGTTGTCTTTAGTACAGGCACAAAATCTGTTTTAAGGGAAGCGTGTTGAACACATGCCTCAGTCACAACCGTCAACATTAGTTTGTTCATTCTTGCAGCCATGGAGAACTATAAGAAGACCTTGTTGAAAACTTGATTTTTGAAGATCTTGATTAAATCATTTTATACAGGCTCAAGGAAATTATTGAAGACTTGGTATGAATCGGTTACTTTACATTTGTTGTATTTCATTTTATTTTTGTTTGGATTTGTATACGGTGTGTACTACCATTTCCCAAATTGTATAAAGAGAGTATCTTTATTATTTTATTAATATTATTTTAATAAAATCGTGACCCATGTCCTATTTAAAACAGATTTCGTGAGATTGTTGCTACAATGTTAAAACCTTATTCATAAGGATTTTGGGTTCACGAAATGGTTTAAATAAAAAATATTTTAGAGATTTTTGTATATCTTGTGAATATTTTTTTTTTTTGGAAAATATGTATGTAGTACAATTTGTTGGGTTTGGATTTAAAGAGATTTTGATATAATATTAAATCCTACACCACGATACAAAACAATTGGTTTATTGATTCAACCATTTGGTTTTAAAACGATCTTAATCGTGATTTTTTCTAACATGTGTGTTACACTGGGTTTATTTGTCACACCCTCAAATTCCACATGCGGGGTTTTACCGCGAGGCGCGTGACACACCAGGATCCAAGTCAACGGTCACAATAAACGACATCTATATGATATGAAAATAACGTAAATTGCCCAATAAGTTTCAAAATCTAACCATCACTTGCGGAAGCATAAAATTTTATTACAACCCAAAAGTAAAACAAGAAAGTCTATTAATACTCAAAATGAAATGCAAATGGATCCTAGACGCCGTGAGACTCCGTGCGCCTAACTCAATGCTGCTACCTTAGCGACCTGAGAAAACATGCCAAAAAGACGTCAACATATAATTCTGGTGAGTTCACAGGTTTTAAGTTTACAAAGCGTTTCAAGCGTAAAGTGTTTCATCTCAAAAGTACCAAGTATGCAAAACCTTTAAGTACATAACAAACGTTTCCTTACTACTACGACTGTGTTGCCGAAACCATTACTGACAAGCGTTGCGTGTGTTGCTGCCCGTGTTTGAGTTGCCGAAAATAGAGACAATATGCACCCGCCCGGCTCCCAGCCGTCGGGTGGGGTTCGTCAAGCCCAATAGATCTATCCACATTTCCCCCGTTGTGCCCCGCACATTCATGGTTTCAATAGGGACTTAGCGTTGCGTTTCGTCGTATAGTAATTTAAAACAAGCGTTGCGTTGCGTTCCAAATGTGTAGAGTTTCATAAGCGTTGCGTTTCAAAAGTGTTGCGTTTCATAAACATTGTGTTTTCAAAAGTGTTGCATTTCATAAACATAACGTTGTATTTGTTAAAAACCATGTGGCATGCTTCTCCCCTGAGAAAATGTGTATAAAAGAGGGGCCGTGAAACTCACCTTAGAGTGCGCCTTCAGATACTTAGAATTCCAACACGTGTGTGATGGCCCAACTTAGTGACGACCTATCAATGAGTTTACATAAGTGTGATGACTACTAACCTGAAGGCTAATCAGTCCCCAAGTTGTCTAGACCGTGACCGTGTATGTTGAAAACATGTTTAAACGTTAAACCGACCAAACCATACAATACCCGGCATCCCATTGGTGACCCGACATCCCACGTGTTAGCCACATACAAGATATCATGCAACTTATGCAATTAAACACTTAGCATGCGCAAACATTCACCCTATCTAGCATGACGCCCAATTAACGCATAAACAAGTCCGAACACGTGTTACCAAGTCAATGGACATGTCACGGGATTCCTAACATGTTCCTAGGCGTCAATCCGTGTTTCGGGATGTTAAAATATACCTATGGCAGCATTACACACGATTAGGAATCAAACATGTGATTAGGAAAAGTCAACTGGTGATTAGGAGAGTCAAACTAGCAAGTAGGGCTGTAATCACTAGTAATAATGGCGATTGGACTCCCAATCGCCTATATTATAGGCGATTAGGAACTCCTAATCGCTAGTACTGTTCTGTTCCGACTTTTTGCGCGTTTAACCCTCCAAATCAGATCCGAAACATGTGTAAACACCCGATATCCAACCCCAAAATATTAACCCAACTATTTCAAGCAAAAACCCCTAATTTATCATCACCCTAGCCGTCCCGAATGCATGCGGTTTCCCAAAATAGCATAACTAGCATGTAAGCATCACATCAACATGCAAAACTTACCCTAAATAGCAAACATCCAGATTTCATCACATAACGACGTTGTCCGACATAATCCTACTGTTCTAGCATCATCCTAGAGTAAACCCTAACCTTAAACAATCATCAAAACACAACATATGATCATTAATCCTTCATAATCATTCAAACGGGTCAAAACGCCTAATATCAATATTACACATCTATGAACCTTCAAACTCCTAGGTTATCATCATATTAACTCAATTAGGTCAGAAACACAATAATAACACAAAAACAATCATGTTTAAACAATAAAAATCCTATCTTGCATGAATACATCACATATAACAAGTATAGAGGTTTGGGTTTGTTTTGAAACTGATTTTAATGAGTTTTCAAAGACACAAATGTTTATAAATTAGGTCTGGACCTTTAGGGATCAAAACAATATCATTATAAAGGTTTGGGATGAAGAACACACCTTGAAATGGTGAGATTATAAGGTGTAAGGCTTGGAAATGTGATTTCTTGCTCAAAAACGTGTTGCAGAGGTTTGATAAGGTGTGGGGTGGCTTTGGGGTGTATTAGGGTTTCACAAATGATGTTTTGAAACATAAGGGTGGTATTTATAGGCGTTTTTAGTCGTCACATGCAGTTCAGGCGAGTACGGGCTGTTACTGGCGATTAGGGATTCTAATCGCTAGTAACTACTAGTGATTAGCCCCTAATCGCCCCAAAGGTTCTTCTATTCGCTACCTGTACTAGCGATTAGGCCCTAATCGCGTGAACAGAACACGTGATTAGGATGCTATAAGACATGTTGCTACACGTGATTAGGATGCTATAAGACATGTTGCTACACGTGATTAGGATGCTATAAGACATGTTGCTACACGTGATTAGGATGTTATAAGACATGTTGCTACACGTGATTAGGATGCTATAAGACATGTTGCTACACGTGATTAGGATCCTAATTGCCTATACTATTGGTGATTACGCGTAATCACCTATAATGTCATGCAATTACGCGAAATCACTATTTTAACACATATAAACACGTATTCACATACCGGCAAGTCACATAATGATTACAAACATATAATGCACGATAACTAACACGTTTTCGTCCGTTCACCAATTCCCGGGACTCGAGATTTACGTGTGTGCGTTAAACCCGACGATTCTACAAATCACCCATCCGTGTTCACATGGTTATGGAGCGACTCCCAATGATATTGTAACGACTCCCGATGATTCCCGGAACCATCATAACGACTCAACCGACCTAGTTAAGTATGTTTGAAAACGTTTTTCGCTAAGGTAGACTTATGTGTTCTATAAAATGTTACCCTAAACGTGTCGGGTGTCACATTATTGGTGTAAACCATACGTTTTTGTAAACGTTGAATTCCATAACGTTCGCGTAGAACTTGGTTTATTTTATAAACAATACTTTTCTTGTAAACGTTTTATTTTCTAACATGTGTGTTAGAAATGATTATATTAGAAAAAATATATTGATTTGAAAAGTTTGTCTAACATCTCGTTTCTTATAATGGGTGATGAAAATAGTTTATTTTGATAAACTAAAAAGGCTTATAATGATTTTTGTAATCATTTATTTCTAACAAGCATGTTAGAACCGGTTTATTTTATGCAAACCGATATGTGTTATAACAATTTGTGTAATCGATAATGTCTAACAAGTGTGTTGGAAAATGTTTTTTTTAATATAAATCAATAAGCATGATAATGATTTTTGTAATTATTTACTTCTAACGATGGTGTTAGAATTTGTTTATTGTATATAAATTGTCAAGTTCGTAACGATTGTGTAATCGTTTAATTCTAACGAGCGTGTTAGAACTGATTTATTGATAAGTTTTATAACGATTTCTGTAATCGTTTATTGCTATCTAGTATGTTTGCAATGGTTTATAGAACCTTTAAATCAAGAATGATTTTGTAATCATTTGTCTTCTAACATGTGTGTTAATAACGGTTTATAAAAACCACTGGTTTTTAAAATGGGATGGTAATAGTTTATTTTCTAACAGGTGTGTTAGAAAATGGTTTAACTTTTGACCCACACACGTGTTTAAGATGTTTCGTAATGAAGTCTTACTACTTCTAAATGTGCGAGTTAGAACTCGTTTTAGTTTTCTAACATGTGTGTTAGAAATTTTTTTATCACTAATACGAGTTAGATACGATTTATTTTATAAAACGAAATATTTGGAAATATTTAATGAAAAAAAATGACTCTAACGTGCGCGTTATGATCATTTAAGTTCTAACATGTTTGTTAGAAAGGTTTTATTTTGTAAACCACAATGAAAAAGAAAATGATTTATGTAAACATTTTATTTTTCTAATATGTTCATTAGAAAGGGATTCTTTTATGAACTATATCATTGGAAAAGGTTTTATGTAAACGTCCAATTTTATAACGTGCGCGTTATAACATGATTTTTTTTTCATGTGTGTTTGAAACCATTATAGTACATGTGTAGTAAACTGAAACCATATAAAAAGTTTGCTATTTTGGGTTTTGGTATACGGTTTTATAAACCCGTATTGATATTATAAATATAAAATATTGCAAAACTAAGAAAATGTTTTAAAATGATTTTAAAACAAGTTTTGCATAGTTTTGATAATTCAAACGGTTCATTACTTTTGCTAGATGTAGCATATGCTGGACCAAAGTAGTGTTCTTGTTGACACTATACGGTGGAAAACAACTTGGTGTTGTTGTGAACAAGATCAATTGTTCAAGCTTTACTACTTAATTGTAATCTTTTTAAACGACTTGGTGTTGTTTTGAACAAATTTGTGACTTTAGAATTTCACGATCAAATGAGGAACTTGTACTTATAAGTGCATAGAGTTCTCAAGACATGTTGCAAGACGATATTGTTGTGATGACTTTGATCGGCTGATAAAAGTGTTGAAGATAATAACACTATGAGATTTGATGTGTAGATATGTCTACTTATCCGTTTAAATTTTTAAAAGTGTTTTGCACTTTATGATTTAGTTTCGAATGTATATTATCTATTGTTTTGTGTTCAATATCTTCGGATAACACATGCAATTTTTATTTACAAAGAAATAAATCATTAAGGTTTGTGACATATGAAATG
Source organism: Ambrosia trifida (assembly GCA_028751855.1). Taxonomy (NCBI): domain Eukaryota; kingdom Viridiplantae; phylum Streptophyta; class Magnoliopsida; order Asterales; family Asteraceae; genus Ambrosia; species Ambrosia trifida. Next base: position 107,675,409 of record CM054126.1, on the reverse strand, counting down.
TTATTATTATTTTTAATAACTATAACGCCAAATATACAATGTTAAAGAACATTGTTATAAATGGATAGTATATGGAAAGAATTAGACATAAACAACTTAAGAGTTGTGGCATTGACTAAAAGTTGGAGACAAGACATCAAATGTCTAACCACATCATGAAAGAATCATGAAAGAAAGTGGTGACTATATTGAGATGAAATACACAAGTATGTTACATATCGATATATTTCATTAAAGATTGTGGTGAAAATTGACAAGGGTGAATTTTAACATATGGAAGAAACATATGTTAATATCAATCTTTAAGGAATCAGGAAAGATTTGTTCCAAAAGATTTATGATTGGAAATGGAGGACATGTTGATATGTCTACCACTTTCAAGTTGTTAGAAGTATGTAGAGGTTTTGTCTTTAAAATTGGGAGAGTGTCCTAAATGTACATAGATTTAAAATAAAACGACAAGGCATATCACTTAAAGACGCATTTTTTGAATTCGTTTTGTTGAGTGTGAATCTAAGTGGTTTCATATCAACATAAAAGTAATTGTACACTTTACACTATTCATACCTTTTGTGGGTGATAAATGTGTTCACCAAAGTTACTCGAGATAAGACTTATAGTCAAGTACTTATAAGTTAATGGTGAAGCCTTTGAGATCAAAGGCAAAAATGTTATATTCTTAGACTGAATAACATAGATATGAGACTATATGGAAAAAAATATCATGTCATGTATAAAATAAGAATGAATGTTGGTAAGAGATAATGCGTATATCTCTTAAGGCTGTGAAGAATCAGAATGATGCATCTTCTGTTCACATGCTAGAGTATTGTAGTCTAAAGCATGCTAGACTAGTACATGTTAATTTAGATGCTATGTGGAGATTAAATTAACTTTAAACATTCAAATTATCAGATGGCATGAGAATGAATTTGGTGTCTAACAAACACTAAAAATATATAACTTCCTCCAGTCTAATGGATAGTGAGGAGAACACATACACGCAAAAGTGTTGGCATCTCATGCTAAGGCATATGTTGCCTTGTTTAGCTTTAAAACCTCTTGTGCACAAGTGGAATATGAGGTGAACAGTATACTTGAATGACTTCAATAGTACATAGATGTAGATATTTGTGATCTAATCAATGTGTCTAATAGTCATTGTGAGTAGTATTACTTAAACTTGATCAAAGTGCAAGTAATGTGGGGGAGAGATCCATTTAAGGAACAACCAAAGGTTTGTATAAATGGTGTGTGAGGAGTCTCTCAATCCATATAAAAAGATGACATTTCTTTACCTTTTATCTTGTGTTGGATTGTTTCAATCTAATAACGCTTAAATGTGGGGGGTAACTTGCATTTGATAATAGGAAGTTAAAAGTTGGCAATAAAGGTTATGGTTGTAACGAGCCATCTGGTTGTTTAGACTCAGATGTCATCTAGAATACACAATGGTCATAAGGAGTTAATCTGGTTGATTTGACTCATATGCCAACTTGATAAGGAGTCAATCTAATTGATTAGACTCAAATGCCAACCGGTTTGATATTAATGCCTGATGATTGAGCATACCGGCCATATGCATAATAAATATGTGTTCATACTGAAATAAGATTTGTTTTAGTCTAAAAAGAAGACGTTATAACTAGATCAAAGTTTAGATCATCAGTTATAGTCTTACGAGTTGACAATAATTCATGAACGACTTGCGAGTCAATATCACGTTAGTACAACTGATCTCAATTGCAAAATTATCAGTAGTGACTTGACGAAGTCAAAGATAATCTTATGGATCCAACAACCTGAGGGTTGATGAGAGATCAAGTTGTGGAATGAGACTAAAGCCCATAGAAAAAGGCATGTGAAGGAAACCTACCTTAGTTAATTGGAAATCCCAAGATCTAAGTTCAATAGGATAACTAATTCATACACCTAAGGGTGGTCACTGTGGGGGCATGGCTAATATGTGTAAGCTAGTATATATGGTTATATATATCCCCCTAAACTATAAAAGGGTGTTTAAATATGTCCTTGTCCATTCCTATGACATTCAGTGACAAATTGTGAGGATAAGCATAATATATGGTAAATGATGTGGGTAAATCATGGTAACCATAATGCTTTTAATGATTTGAGAAAAATCACCTATGTTAGAGAGAAGTGGGGTCGTTTCAAATGGAATTGGGGGCACAATTCCTAGAGCTCTCGCAGAACCAGGATAGTGTTCCAGGACCATTATTGGACACGAAAGTGAGGGGATGGCCCGGCTAAGGAGAGTATTGTGTGAAGTGTATTGTCGTCTACACAAATGGGGGTTTGTTCAAGGACATCGCGTCCACAAACTGCTAGGAGACTAAGTATGCTTCACAAAGGAAGGTTCAAAGCTAATACCTACCTATCCTGCAATACTTAACTGTCGAGGTTGCATTGGAAATTTTGTGTGTTTTGATCAATCTCCATTCATGTGGGGGATTGTTGGAATTTTTAATATTTTGAATGGATATTTAATTAACAAAATTTATTAATTAATGTATTCATAATGTGAATTGAAGAAAAACTCTTGAGTAGAGTTTTTGATTTCACTTGATTAACTTTTATTAAAGTAATTAAGTCTCTAATTAAAGAGAAAGACTCTTCACTCATCCTCAACTCTTGTATAAATAGTAGCCTATGTGCCTTATTTGAAACTAGAGGAAATAACATACTTTGATACATGAAGGGTTGTTGATATATTGAGTACATAAAGATGAATACTTTCTACCAAATTCCATAAGTTCTAACATTACAATTTACCTGGTGTAACCTCGGGAACGTAGCCTTCTCCGGCAGTACAGACTGCTTCGGCTGTTGTACCCTGGGAGACAGACGCGTTGTCTTTAGTACAGGCGCGAAATCTGTTTTAAGGGAAGCGTGTTGAACACGTGCCTCAGCCACAACCGTCAACATTAGTTTGTCCATTCTTGTAGCCATGGAGAACTATAAGAAGACCTTGTTGAAGACTTGATTTTTGAAGATCTCGGTTAAATCATTTTAGACAGGCTCAAGGAAATTGTTGAAGACTTGGTATGAATCGGTTACTTTACATTTGTTGTATTTCATTTTATTTTTGTTTGGATTTGTATACGGTGTGTACTACCATTTCCCAAATTGTATAAAGAGAGTATCTTTATTATTTTATTAATATTATTTTAATAAAATTGTGACCCATGTCCTACATATGGTGACTTAGTTTGGAAGAGCCTTGGCTTTCCTTTGTCAACCATTAACCATAGCACAAGTCCATCCAATATTAAGTTGTTGGTGAACTTGGTTGGTATCACTTCAACTAACCTTCTAGTGCATAAAAACAATAGAAGATGAACCACCTTTCAGACCTCATTTTGGTGTCCTACTCATATTTATTTGCCATAGCAAACAAGAGTAAGGTCCTAGAGGTTTCCCCAAGGGGTTAGATGAAGAGGAGAAGTGAAGAAAGAGGAGTAAAGTGGGAGTTTAAAATGAGAAAACTCACTTAGAAGTGGGCTTCCAACACTTAGGATTTCTTGAAGAATTTGAAGGTTTAGAGAGGTTTAGAGAGTGATTTAGAATTGAGCAAGTGTTAGAATGGGTAGGAAGTGGTGTATTTATAGTTTGGGTGAAGGGCTTGAGTATTTAATGAAGTAATTAGGGTGGTTAGAAGTGAATTAGGTGGGAGATATACCTCAAAAGAAAATAAATAAATAATTAAGTAAATAAAAAAAACGAACGGCATAATTTTGCCATTCTATGTTGTTTTGGATGAAAAAGTCAAATCAAGTTTTTCATTCTTGTTTTTTTGAAAGTATTAAGATAAAAATACTTATATGTTTTATTTTAAAAATAAATATATATTAAGATCTTAACTAAATGAGTTTCTAAATTGATTAGGATAAATTATATTGACGACTCGTCAAGAATTAGTAGGAGTTACATAAAAGAAGCGAATAAAGGCGAAGTTGGAATTTGTTAAGTATAGAATTTAAAATACATGAAAAGTAAAAATCACGGGATGTTACATGTCATGGGTTGGGTGTGTTAGCAAACTTTAAGCCTACATATTCATTTGTGTTCAAAAGTGTCACATCATACCATCCTGCAACCACATAAATTTAAAAAGAAGATATAAATACATAATATATGATGTAATTTATTTACTATAAACATTGAAAGATATGTAAATTATGTATGTGAAGAGTTGCCACATTATTTATATACCAAATACATGACCACTATTTATAAGACTATAACATTGATACAAACATAATAAAGACATGGAGGTTATGAATGTAAAGAGTCACCACATTATTATTAATTTCCTCATCAATTTTATAATTATGTTTAAATTAATTTCTTCAACAATTTAATATTTAGGTAGAAATACAATTTTACCCCCTAAATGACTTCAATAAGCATTGCACTATAAGCAATATATGTTGTATTTACTTAAATTTTGCGGGTATCATTTCATGATGCTTTATAATATAGTATAGTATAGAAGATAAAGATTCAGGTTGATTTTACATAAATTTTGATTCATTATAGTATAGAAGACAAAGATTCGGGTTGATTCATTAGTGTGAGCGTGAATTTATGGCTTTTCGATTTCTTATTTCTTAACACAAATAACATAAGTAATTAACACATAGTTAAGTTTTTGGTTTCTCTTTATGCTAGTGTTTAATTTATTTTATTAATTAGAATTAGAACTTAAACAATATACAATTGCCAAAAGCAAAATAATATTGTGAACCAAACTTCATAGAACGTTTAACAAGAACATTAAATAGATCAACAAATACCTTAAAAGTCTTATAACAAATATAATTTACATATAAAGTTATATATGAGCATGCATATATAGATTTATAGAGTTAACTATTTCATAGCGTTCAAGGAGACCATGTTGATTGAAATTGAGGAAAGTCTCCATACCTTTCTCCAACCATCCTCTCCATCATATGTCGTTCATGTCCATTTGTTCCCTACAACATCAGTTTTCATCCCATGCAGTAAGTGGAAGTAATATTTATAATATATTAGAAACGTATTATCAAATCGAGAATGATATATTTATAATTTTGTCCGTTTTATTTAGTTAACAATATATATGATTCAAGATACACAACTTATTAACAAGGATAGTTAGGAAAGCCATTTGTCACCTTCATAGGGGCCATATCATCCAATTTAGTAGAGTTGAGATCAATAGGTCATAGAACATGCTGGCTTCTGAAAGCTTCATGGAGAGAAAGTACAAATGCACAAAGAAAAGAAAAAACTGTACTAATTAATTTTAAAAAATATTTTCTCATCAATAATTCATAATATTGTTTGTTTATTGTTTAATTGTTAGTTGCACAATTAAATTACCTGAATTTGATTCGGCAACGATCCAACATAGTTGATTATTACATCCAGCATCACTCGCATTCCCATTGTCTATAGCAAATAACTAAATTTAAATGGAGCAAAACAATGATATATTATGGAGATAAATTTTTGTATTTGTCAAATAACATATGAACAAGTAGAAAAAAATGCATATATATATAGGGTAGGGTTCCTGTAGGAAAATGGTTTTGGGTAGGAAGTGTAGGAAGTGTTTTGAACCTTTAGATTTAAAGATGGATGGTGGAGATTAAAAGATAGGATGGTGTTTAAAATCTAATTAATATATTAAAGAAATTAGGGTAGGATTGTCAATATGTGTTTTAAATGAGGGTATCAAGGTCATTATGTATCAAGTTTTTTAGAAACTGTTTAAATGCTTCCTACATTTATGGTACTTCTCTCTCTCTCTCTCTCTCTCTCTCCTAATTATTGTTTTCAATAATATCATTCAAAGTCAAACATTCATCTTCACAAAACAAAAGCAATCATGCACTTTATTTAAAGAAAACCAATTTCTCTCTCCTATTAGTTTTGAAACCGTTCCCGTAATTTCTTAATTAATGCACACTAGTTTCTCTCTCATATCAGTTTTAAAACACTTCTACTGTGTTTAGTTTCAATATAAAACACTCTTGATGTTATTATAAAACACTCCCGATGATATTATAAAACACTCCTTATTAATGCATGATAGTTTCTCTTTCATTATAAAACACTCCTGATGTTAACCTTTATCCTTGACTTGAATAATCGAACAAGTGATAGAGATGGGTTATATGCTTGAAGAATCAAACAAGTTTGTGGGTGATCAACTTATTTGATATGAGTATCTTATGATTCTTAAGAAAAATAATGAATAATTAGTTAATTTAGGATGATTAATCTTCATAAATATCTAGATGTTAGTTGCTAATTTAGTGTGTTTGTAATAAATAAAAAATGGACAAAAAAGTCTATGATGCCATTCATCTAAAGATTTAATCAGATTTAATCTAATGGTTGAAAATATTTCCTACACTTCCTACACAAAACACTTTTCCTACCAGATCCTCTACCTATATATATATTAACTCATATCTTTATACCTTGTAGCATCCGGGAACCATATCTTGCAAGCGTCTTAACTTCTCATTGATTTTTTTCTCTTCTCATCTAATGAAGACATAATTTTTTTTTTGGACAAAACAATATTTCAAAGCATGAAATTAGCTCTAAGATTTTGTTTGGGGTTATGAAAAGACTATTAGCATTCAAGAAATTGATTATAATGAAGTATCTATACTATCTTATAAAGCATTTCAGAAGGACCTCTTAATTTTTAAGTAATACAATTATAAATGCTTAAAGTACAACACATAATGCATGTAGTAACTACTTTTTAAGGGCGTTTATGGCTTTTCAAACATAACTTGCACATATACTCGTTATTAGTTACAATTACCCCCCTTATCTATCTATAGTATATTATAATTTTATACGGTATTTACATATTTGCCTATCAACTTTACTCTTTATTTAAATAGTAATTACACTTTTGCACCTTTATTTTAACCAACTACCCCACGATTTTTAAACGTTCCTAACTTTTTTCAGACGATAATATTTTCTTAATATTATTACACCATATAAACGAGCATTTTATTTTTTTTAATTTGAGTATAGTATTGCTATATATTTTTTTTAATTTTTTAAAAATTATATGTTAGCGTTAAGCAATAACCAAAACGAAAACAAAGGAAAAAAAACAAAAATGAGCTGAAATAATCTAAACATTATTATAATACATTTCCTAATGATCTCTTAAAATGCAAGTTTTACAAGTATATTGCTTAGAGTACCAAACACAATGCAGATATTAACTATTTTTTTACGGCAAACATGTTTTTTAAAAAATATTTACACATGTGTCCCTTCATGTTTACTAAACTTTTGTTTATTTAAATAGTAATTACACGTTTGCACCCTTTATTTAAGCAACTACCCCCATGATTTTTAAACATCCATAACTTTTTCGTGCGTTAATATTTTCTTAATATTATTACACCATATTAACAATCATTTTATTCTTTTTAATTTGAGTATATTTTTGGTGTAGTTTTTTTTTATATAAAAAATGATATGATGAGTTTAAGTAATAACTGGAACAAAAACGAACCGAATTAGACAAAAAATAATAGTTACATGTTTTCCCTTGTTTTAAGGAATCTACCCTCCAACGATTTTTAAACGGCCATAATTTTTTCATACGTTATTTTTTAAAAAAAATCATAAAAAATAGAATTTTATTATCTTTAATTTGAGTATAGTAATGCTAAGATTTTTTTTTATTTTAAAAAGTTGATGTATTATATGATTTACTAGGGCCGACTTGACCATTTTAGGGGCCTAAAATGAATTTTAAATTTGAGACTCTTTCAGCATAACAAAGACCACATTAAAAAAAAATCATATCATTGAAGGGATTGGGTACCAAATCCTCACATGAATTGGCCTAACCCGTACAACAGTCCCAAAAGTGACCACTTGGGAGAGCATAATCACACCTTTCTAAGGATGTCCTGCACCAGGAAGCCCTGGGCGCAGACATCCAGAAACGTAACACAGGCCTTGTGCCTCTACAACCTAATGGCAGGGCGCGTAGTGTATCTTACGCACAGAGCCAGAAAGTCACACGTGCAACAGGGACGCCTGTACACGTTCACCAATGATAGATTGCATGTCACGTCATTAGATATCTCCACCAACTACCTTTCCACATGGTTAGACATAAGCTTAGGACACGTAGCCAATCAACAGACGACGCGTGTCCCTTCCATGAATACATTCGGCAATTAAGGCGGTATTGATTCCATTTCCATATTTAAGTATTTATTTCCTAATTATGATTACTAACTTGCATTTGGGGAGGGATAACCTAATCGGGCCTCGGCCCACCAGATTTGGGTTTAGTGATGTTTGCATATGTCACTTAAATATAAGGGGGGTTTTGATCACCTTATGGATGACACTTTTTGCTAACACGAGAAGCTACACCTGTAGTATACAACATCACCCATTTTTGTTACAAACGTCTACAATTGTAGCACACTCCCTACCCTACACCTTATCTTTCAGGTTTATCTCAGCCCTAGCTTCATCGGTGAAGGATCAACCATGTGGATCAATTGTCTAACATCCCTACTAGGAGGTTAGATTATTGTTTCTTTAATCATCTTTGTTGGTGCGAGAATAATAAATCAAAAACACACAAGAAACTTTACCCAATCGGATTACACATTCATTGATTTCCTTATTTTCTCGATATGACATTTTAACAAACCTGATGCTTAGGTTAGCGCAATGATGCTAAAAGAAGTTACAAATTGCAATGGATATATAATTGTTAATGGATCGTGAATTGTGATTGTAAAATGAATCAATTATGAGCAGAATCATAATAGTTAATTTATTAAACACTAAAAACAGATGATATAAACAAAACCAAGAGTATATGACATCAAAAACATCCTAAATTTAAAACATAATATGAATATCGAAATTTAAGTATTAGCTAAGATTATAATAACATAAACATAACAAAATTTTCATAATTTTTATTTCCGATCTTTGTTTTAATCACATATCTATAATCTATAATCTATAATACATTATAAAGGAGGAGTGATGTACAAGATAGTCATTTTTACCTCCGTACAACTTAAGAAGCAACATGTACAACATATTTAAGCAAAAAAAATATGGGTATTATTGGCATAGTTGTGACAATTAAGACACTTAGGGGGGTAGATTGGTAAATTTAACATAATCCAATACCTCACATCCTAAAATCTTTTCCCAATTATGCCCTTATGTCCAACTTTTAAAACACAAAATACAACTTAACTTATGATACATCTTAAATGTGAGACCTTTCAACCCCCCATCTATATTATTATATATACTTCATTATAATCAATTTCTTGAATGCTAATAGTCTTTTCATAACCCCAAACAAAATCTTAGAGCTAATTTCATGCTTTGAAACATTGTTTTGTTCAAAACTTTTATGTCTTCATTAGATGAGAAGAGAAAAAAATCAATGAGAAGTTAAGACACTTGCAAGATATGGTTCCCGGATGCTACAAGGTATAAAGATATGAGTTAATCTTTATATACATATATACATTTTTTTCTACTTGTTCATATTTTCTTTGACAATTACAAAAATTTATCTTCATAATATATCATTTTTTGCTCCATTTAAATTTAGTTATTTGCTATATACAATGGGAATGCCTGTGATGTTGGATGTAATAATCAACTATGTTGGATCGTTGCAGAATCAAATTAAGGTAATTTAATTGTGCAGCTAACAATTAAAACAATAAACAAACAATATTCAAAATTATTGATGTGAAAATATTTTTCAAAATTATTGATGAGAAAATATTTTTCAAAATTAATTAGTGAAGTTTTTCTCTTCTTTGTGCATTTTTAGTTTCTCTCCATGAAGCTTTCAGAAGCCAGGATGTTCTATGACCTATTGACCTCAACTCTACTGAATTGGATGATATGGCCCCTATGAAGGTGACAGGTGGCTTTCTTAACTCTCGTTGTTAATAAGTTGTTTATCTTGAATCATATATATTGTTAACTAAATACAACGGACAAAATTATAAATATAACATTCTAGATTTGCTAATGCGTTTCTAATATATTATAAATATTACTTCCACTTACTGCATGGGATGAAACCTGATGTTGCAGGGAACAAATGGACATGAAGGACAGATGATGGAGAGGATGGTTGGAGAAGGGTATGAAGACATTCCTCAATTTCAATCAACATGGTCTCCTTGAACGCCATGAAATAGTTAACTCTATAAATCTATATATGCATGCTCAAATATAACTTTATACGTAAACTATATTTGTTCTAAGACTTTTAAGGTATTTGTTTATCTATTTAATGTTCTTGTTAAACGTTATATGAAGTGTGGTTCACAATATTATTTTGCTTTCGGCAATTGTATATTGTTTAAGTTCTAATTCTAATTAATAAAATAAATTAAACACTAGCATAAAAAGAAAACAAAAACTTAACTATGTGTTAGTTACTTATATTATTTGTGTTAAGAAATAAGAAATCAAAACGCCATAAATTCACGCTCACGCTAATGAATCAACCCGAATCTTTATCTTCTATACTATATATTATAAAGCATCAGTGAAGGATACCCGCAAAATTTAAGTAAATACAACCTTTATTGCTTATTGTACAATGCTTATTGAAGTCATTTAGAGCGTAAAATTGTCTTTATACCTAAATATTAAATTGTTGAAGAAATTAATTTAAACATAATTATAAAATTGATGAGGAAATTAACAATAATGTGGTGACTCTTTACATTCATAACCTCCATGTCTTTATTATGTTTGTATCAATGTTAAAGTCTTATAAATAGTTGTCATGTATTTAGTACATAAATAATGTGGTGACTCTTCACATACATAACTTACATATCTTTCAATGTTTATAGTAAATAAATTACATCATATATTATGTATTTATATCTTCTTTTTAAATTTATGTGGCTGCAGGATGGTATGATGTAACACTTCTACACACAAATGAATATGTAGGCTTGAAGTTTGCCAACACACCCAACCCATGACACGTTTCAACCCATTAAAGTGAGCGATATATGTAGGCTTGACTTTTATACAAGAAAATATGGTAGAGATACTTCATGAGCAACGTCATCATCTTCCTCATTGGTTTTTTGTTTTCTCCACTACTATAAGCTTCTAGGAATAGAATTTAAGTTTCTGATCTCACGAAGTCACCAATTGTTTACATATCCAAAAGAAGACAAGTTCTTATCAGTCGATTTGGTAGTTTTAACTATATTGATTACTAATTTGTTTGGTCCAATATATTTGTTACGACGCTTGTCAAACTAACATAAAACGAGAGTAGCTATGTAAATCATTGACTCCGCTGCATATTGCGGGTGCCCTAAAATAATAGAAATATGTAGCACACTACAAACTGCATTTTAGTAATTACATCACTTCCACTACAATCTTATGGTCATTAAGAGATACAATGCCACTTCACTACACTAAGTACCGCTCTACGATGGCATACTTATCTGCCTTCGAGATACATAAAAGTGTCCCACCGAAGGACGTGGGCCAATCTAAGGGTGTTGTAAGGAATAGTACGACCTATTGTGATGTACCCATTTAAAATATTCAGAAGATATACTTATGAGTTTCAGTTTTTGGTAACATATATTTTATACATCGTTGTTTTCTACTTTAACATAACGAATAACCAACAAACACAATGCACAAGGAGCAAAACAGTTGCACCCGCTGCAACGCGCATGCATTCCTACTAGTAAATATTAGTAAAGACATAACATTTTATTTAAAACATGAATTAACATCCACATTATGTCATATTTTATCTGTATAATTCGTAAGCGGCAAAAATCAACAGTTGAGTAGTAAACGTTAATAGATTATCAATTTAACTTCAAGGGATGCGTAGCAAATTAGCAATTTTGATTGACGATTTCAATTCAACTAAATCGCTATACAACACCTTAGATTTTGATTATGATTTTGATTTTAATTGTAAAAAAAAATTAGAGCAAGAATGCAACAGAAGAGAGGTGGACTTTGATGATCGTGATTTTACGATTCAGGTGTACGACCTCTCACCGTTACTACACGATTCGATTCGATTTCCATTCCTCATTTTCCCGCTTTCATTTTTAACCTAACCGTGTTGCCTCTTTTTGTAACGAGTTACGATTCAATAATGTTGGAATTTTAAAATGATGAATGGAATTTAATTGCTATTTAGTGAATTTATTAAGGAGACTCTTGAGTTGAGTCCTTTATTTCATGACACTAATGAAGATTGAACTCTTGTTAAATGTTGATAAATGAGAGACTTTATGTCTCTAATTATCATGACAATTATTATTTTATAATTGATTAATTAATTTAGTCTCTTCATATGTCTACATTTCTTGCATAAAAACATGAGGTTTGTGTGCCTTATTTTTGTTATGAGAAGTCTTAGATACAAAGAAGAGAAGAGAGTTGAACAAGAGAAATACTTTGTGTATTACTCAAAATAATGTCAAGCAAAGAAACCTTTGTATATTTCTTTGTCTCACTAAATAAAGAAATGAGTACTCTCTAAACATCATCTTCACCTCTCAATGTTTCAACACACTAATTTATCCGGTGTAACCTCGGGTGCGTGGCCTTCTCCGGCAGTACAGACTGTTTCGGCTGTTCTACCATGGGGGACAGACGTGTTGTCTTTATTAGAGGCGTGAAATCTGTTTTAAGGGAAGCGTGTTGAACACGTGCCTCAGCCTCAACCGTCAACATTAGTTTGTTCATTCTTGAAGCCATGGAGGACTATAAGAAGACCTTGTTGAAGACTTGACTTTTTGAAGATCATGGTTGAATCATTTTAGATAGGCTTAATGAGATTGCTAGAAGACGTGATTCATGATCTTGTTGAAGACTAGGTTTGAATCAATTTACTTACATTTGTTGTATTTATTTTTAATTTTCATACACGGTTCGTGTACTTCAATTTTCCAAATGTATATAGAGTGTGTCTCTATTACTTTTATTAATAATTTTAATAAAATCGTGACCCATGTCCGACAATCTTAAAACAGATTTCGTGAGATTGTTGCTGCAATCTTAAAACCTTATTCATAAGGATTTTGGGTTCACGAAATGGTTTAAAATAAAAAAATATATTTTAGAGATTTTTGTATAATCTTGTAAATATTTGTTTTGGGAAATATGTATGTAGTAAAACTTGTTGGGTTTGGACTTATAAATATTGTGGTATAATATTAAATCCTACACCGTGATACAAAACAATTGGTTTTGATTCAACCATTTGGTTTTAAACGATCTTAATCGGGATTTTTTTATAACATGTGTGTTATACCGGGTTTATTGGTGTAAACCATACGTTTTTTTGTAAATGTTAAATTCCACAACGTTCGCGTAGGACTTGGTTTATTTTATAAACAATAAGTTTTTTTTGTAAACGTTTCATTTTCTAACATGTGTGTTAGAAATGATTATATTAAAAAAATATTTATTTGAGAAGTTTGTCTAAGCGTCTCGTTTCTTATAATGGGTGTTGGAAATAGTTTATTTTGATAAACTAAAAAGCCTTATAATGATTCTTGTAATCATTTATTTCTAACGAGCATGTTAGAACCGGTTTGTTTTATGCAAACCGATAAGTGTTATAACGATTTTTGTAATCGATAATGTCTAACAAGTGTGTTGGAAACTGTTTTTATATATATATCAATAAGCATAACAATGATTTTTGTAATCATTTACATCTAACGATGGTGTTAGAATTTGTTTATTGTATATAAATTGTTAAGTTCATAACGATTATGTAATCGTTTAATTCTAATGAGCATGTTAGAACTGATTTATTGATAAGTTTTATAACGATTTTTGTAACCGTTTATTGCTATCGATTGGGTTTAAAAAAAAAGGTTTAAAATGATTTTTGTAATCATTTGTCTTCTAACATGCGTGTTAGAAATGGTTCATAAAAACCGCCGATATATAAAAAAGGGACGATAATAGTTTTTTTTTCCTAACTTGTGTGTTAGAAGTGGTTTAATTTTATAAACCATGTGTGTTTAAAATATTTCGTATAGAAGTTTTAATAATTCTAAATGTGCGCATTAGAACTCGTTTTAGTTTTCTAACATGTGTGTTAGAAAACTTTTATCGTTGATGCGAGCTTAAATACGATATATTTTATGAAATGGAATATTTGGAAATATTTCATGTAAAAAAATGTCTCTAACGTCCGCATTAGAATAATTTAAGCTCTAACATGTTTGTTAGAACGGGTTTATTTTGTAAACCACAATGACTAGGAAAATGTTTTATGTAAACATTTTATTTTTCTAGTATGTTCATTAAAAGTGGATTCTTTTATGGATTAGAAACCGTTAGAGTAGATGTATTAAACTGAAACCCTATAAAATAGTTTGATATTTTGGGTTTCGGTATACGGTTTCATAAACCCGTATTGATATTATAAATATAATATATTGCAAACTAAGAAAATGTTTTAGAATGATTTTAAAACAAGTTTTGCATAGTTTTGATAATTCAAACGGTCCGTTACTTTTGCTAGATGTAGCATATGTTAAACCAAAGTAGTGTTCTTGTTGACGCTATATGGTGGAAAACAACTTGGTGTTGTTGTGAACAAGATCAATTGTTCAAGCTTTACTACTTAATTGTAGTCTTTTTAACGACTTGGTGTTGTTTTGAACAGATTTGTGACTGTCCAACTTTAGAATTTCACGATCAAATGAGGAACTTGTACTTATAAGTGCATAGAGTTCTCAAGACACGTTGCAAGACGATATTGTTGTGATGAATTTGATCAGATGATAAAAGTGTTGAAGATGATAACACTATGAGATTTGATGTGTAGATATGTCTACTTATCCATTTAAACTTTTAAGTGTTTTGCACTTTATGATTTAGTTTCGAATGTATATTATTTATTGTTTTGTGTTCAACATCTTCAGATAACACATGCAATTTTTATTTACAAAGAAATAAATCTGTAAGGTTTGTGACGTATGAAATGTTATTTTTTTAATAAATAACTATAACGTCAAATATACAATGTTAAAGAACATTGTTATAAACGGATAGTATACGGAAAGAATTGGACATAAACAACTTAAGAGTTGTTGAATTGACTAAAAGTTGGAGACGAGACATCAAATGTCTAACCACATCATGAGAGAATCATGAAAGAAAGTGGTGAGTGTATTGAGATGAAATACACAAGTATGTCACATATCGATATATTTCATTAAAGATTGTCGTGAAAATTCGCAAGGGTGAATTTTAACATATGGAAGAAATTTATGTTAATACCAATCTTTAATGAATCAAGAAAGATTTGTTCCAAAAGATTTACGATTGGAAATAGAGGACATGTTGATATGACTACCACTTTCAAGTTGTTGGAAGTATATAGAGGTTTTGTCTTTAAAATTGGGAGAGTGTCTTAAATGCACATAGATTTAAAATAAAACGACAAGTCATGTCACTTAAAGACACAATTTTGAAGTCGTTTTGTTGAGTGTGAATCTAAGTGATTTCATATCAACATAAAAGTAATTGTACACTTATATTATTCATACCTTTTGTGGGTGATGAATATGTTCACCAAAGTTACTCGAGATAAGACTTATAGTCAAGTACTTATAAGTTAATGGTGAAGCCTTAGAGAACAAAGGCAAATATGTTATATTCTTAGATTGAATAATGGAAAATGCATGTTTATGTAACATACATACGAGACTATATGATCTCATGGTCATGTCTAAAATAAGAATGAATGTTTCTAAGAGATAATGAGTTTATCTCTTAAGGCTGTGAAGAATCAGAATGATGCATCTTCTGTTCATATGCTAGAGTATTGTAGTCTAAAGCATGCTAGACTAGTACATGTTAATTTAGATGCTCTGTGGAGATTAAATTAACTTTAAACATTCAAATTATAATAAGATGACATGAGAACGAATTTGGTGTATAACAAAGTTTAAAAGTATAAATTCATTCAGTCTAATGGAATAACTCGAGAAAAACCGATTAACTAGATCATTGATAACGATTCTAACCAGTTTTCTAAGTGTATTGATGAGAACTCATACACGCGTAAGTGTTGGCATCTCAAGCTTAGGCATATTTTGCCTTGTTTATATTTAAAACCTCTTGTGCACAAGTGGAATATGAGGTGAACAGTATACTCGAATGACTTCAATAGTACAAAGATGTAGATATTTGTGATCTAATCAAGGTGTCTAGTAGTCATCGTGAGTAGTATTACTTAAACTTGATCAAAGTGCAAGTAATGTGGGCGAGAGATCCATTTAAGGAACAACCATAAGTTTGTATAAATGGTGTTTGAAGAGTCTCTCAATCCATATAAAAAGATGACATTTCTTTACCTTTTATCTTGTGTTGGATTGTTTCAATCTAATAACGCTTAAATGTGGGGGGTAACTTGCATTTGATAATATGAAGTTAAAAGTTGGCAATAAAATGGTCATAAGGAGTTAATCTAATTGATTAGACTCAGATGCCTACCGGTTTGATATTAATGCCTGATGATTGAGCATACCGGCCATATGCATAATAAATATGTGTTCATATTGAAATTAGATTTGTTTTAGTCTAAAAAGAAGACGTTATAACTAGATCAAAGTTTAGATCATGAGTTATAGTCTTACAAGTTGACAATAAGGCATGAACGACTTGTGAGTCAATAACACATTAGTACAATTGATCTCAATTGCAAAATTATCAAGTAGTGACTTGACGAAGTCAAAGATAATGTTATGGATCCAACAACCTGAGGGTTGATGAGTGATCAAGTTGTGAAATGAGACTAAAGCCCATAGAAAAAGGCATGTGAAGGAAACCTACCTTAGTTAATTGGAGATCCCAAGATCTAAGTTCAATAGGACAACTAATTCATACGCCTAAGGGTGGTCACTGTGGGGGTATGGCTAATATGTGTAAGTTAGTATATATGGTTATACATATATTCCCCTAAACTATAATAGGGTGTTTAAATACGTCCTTGTCCATTCCTATGGAACTCAGTGACAAATTGTGAGGATAAGCATAATATATGGTAAATGATGTAGGTAAATCATAACTATAATGCTTTTAATGATTTGAGGAAAAGCACCTATGTTAGAGAGAAGTGGGGTCGCTTCAAATGGAATTGGGGGCACAATTCCTAGAGCTCTCGCAGAACCAGGATAGTGTTCCAGAACCATTATTGGACACGAAAGTGAGGGGATGGCCTGGCTAAGGAGAGTATTGTGTGTAGTGTATTGTCGTCAACACAAATGGGGGTTTGTTCAAGGACATCGCGTCTACAATTCGCTAGGAGTCACAAAGGAAGGTTCAAAGCTAATACCTACCTATCCTGCAATACTTAACTGTCGAGGTTGCATCGGAATTTTTTTTTGTGTTTTGATCAATCTCCATTCATGTGGGGGATTGTTGGAATTTTAGAATGATGAATGGAATTTAATTGCTATTTAGTGAATTTATTAAAGAGACTATTGAGTTGAGTCCTTTATTTCATGACACTAATGAAGATTAAACTCTTGTTAAATGTTGATAAATGAGAGACTTTATGTCTCTAATTATCATGACAATTATTATTTTATAATTGATTAATTAATTTAGTCTCTTCATATGTCTACATTTCTTGCATAAAAACATGAGGTTTGTGTGCCTTATTTTTGTTATGAGAAGTCTTAGATACAAAGAAGAGAATAGAGTTGAACAAGAGAAATACTTTGTGTATTACTCAAAATAATGCCAAGCAAAGAAACATTTGTATATTTCTTTGTCTCACTAAATAAAGAAATGAGTACTCTCTAAACATCATCTTCACTTCTCAATGTTTCAATACACTAATTTATCCGGTGTAACCTCGGGTGCGTGGCCTTCTCCGGCAGTACAGACCGTTTCACCTGTTGTACCCTGGGAGACAGACGCGTTGTCTTTAGTAGAGGCGCGAAATCTGTTTTAAGAGAAGCGTGTTGAACACGTGCCTCAGTCTCAGCCGTCAACATTAGTTTGTTCATTTTTGCAGCCATGGAGGACTATAAGAAGACCTTGTTGAAGACTTGACTTTTTGAAGATCTTGGTTGAATCATTTTAGATAGGCTTAATGAGATTGCTAGAAGACGTGATTCATGATCTTGTTGAAGACTAGGTTTGAATCAATTTACTTACATTTGTTGTATTTATTTTTAATTTTCATACACGGTTTGTGTACTACAATTTTCCAAATGTATATAGAGTGTGTCTCTATTTGTTTATTAATAATTTTAATAAAATCGTAACCCATATCCTACAAATACTACATAAACAAGTTTGATACAAATATAAAATAACATCATAGAATGGGGCCCCAAAAAGATGGGGCACTAAGCCTTGGCCAAAGTTTAATTTTGGTTATTAACAAAATTAACTTAACCGAACTGAAAAACAACAAACTAATCAAATAAACCGAACCAATTTACCGATCGGTTAATAAGATTATTTAACCGTTGACTTTGGTTTTGGTTGAGGCTAATAACTGAATTGAACCGAATCAAGCATACCCGTAAAAGTAACTGTGTTCCCCGTCGCATCGCGCGGGCACACTACTGTATATAATAATATATATGAGGGGTTGAAAGGTCTCACATTTAAGATGCATCATAGGTTAGGTTGTATTTTGTGTTTTAAAAGTTGGACATAAGGGCATAATCGGGATAAGATTTTAGGATGTGAGGTATTTGATTATGTTAACTTTACTAATCTACCATTCTAAGTGTCTTAATTGTCACAACTATGTCAATAATGCCCTTAATTTTTTTGCTTAAATATGTTGTACATGTTGCTTTTTAGTTGTACAGAAATGCAAATTTTCATGTTGTACGTCACTCCTTCTTAATAAAATAATATAGATATAGATTTATCGTTTACGTTATACTTTAATTCAAAGTCGTTTTTTAATATATGAGGTATTGAAATCTTATATTTTTAATAAAAAAATATTTTTCATAGTGATCTAAGAAATAAGTTGTTAACCCTATTCTATGTGTGTCGTTTTCCTTTTTGCTACGAAAAGTAATGCAAATATCTATGCTTCAATTGGTTGGCTTAAGTTCAACATATTAAACCTAACACATGTTAAATTATTTTTTACAAAAGCCATCGCTAATTATTCTTTTGTTTTTATTTTATTTTATTTTGCTTTTTAAGGTTGTATTTTTGCTTATGATAATATGACTGTTGGATTGGAACTATAGAGGTTAATATATATTTATATAATGTTTGAAGATAAATATTTTGTATAAAAGTTATTGTTCTAATTGATCATAAAATTATTGATTGATATATGTTAAATTTAAATAATTGAATTAACATGTCACAATATTTTTTGTTTATTTTCCTTCTTATTAAACTATCAAATATTTTAATTTTTAAACAATCAAAATTAGTTTGCTAGCTACTTTTTATATTAGGAAAATAGCAAACTTAGAGAATCATTTGAAGATATTATATATGTTTATCTTCATAATTAATTCAGACACCTAAGAAGATGATGCTAGATCAAGATTGAATCAAATACATGTAAACCAACATGTGGGATAACCTAATTGAATAAGAAACATTCAAAAGTTGACTAAAGAAAAAACAAAGTTTCTGCCAAACTTCAAATTTACAAATAACCTAAATCAAGCACACAAACTCATAACCTTCAAAATTATCAATACTTTAGAGCTTTAATATATGGCGAGATCTAAGGGTATTTCTTACGGTCGTTTAATCGTTAAAAACCTTCACACTACAATCGTATCAAGCCGTTTGCAAAACACAAAAATCTTTACGGACACGACCCGTTGTCGAATGCTTCCGAGCACGACCATAAGTTGGCAAAACCGGCGAACGTTCAGCGATTTAAGTGGCAAACAAGAACTTCCAAAGCAGCCAACACCACCATCGTCACCATTGAGTTCTAACTGGTAAGTATCTTTTTGATGCATGACTATATGTAAGAATTGGATATATATAATGCGACTTGTTAGATTCAAATATGTAAAGGTAAACTCTTTAGAATTCTTACATCTAAAACTTTCAATTTTAATGCTTATGATCACTTTTTAGGAGCAAATTGACAGCTGGAGGAGTAGTGGCGACCGCGATTATAAGCTTTCTACAATTTAAAGGTATGCATAAACTAAACAAAGAACATCTATCACCTGCGGTTACATCCGTAGGTAAACAAGTGTTATACATAAAAAAGAAATGGAGTTTTTGGAACTAAAAGATGTAAATGTGCATTTGAATAAGCAGAAGACGTAGATTTTGTAATGGAGGAGGCTGAGGAAATAATAGACGTGCTAGAAGTGGTGGCAGAAGCGGTGGACATGGTGGCGGAGAAGATCACCGACGATCTTCCTGAAGGTAGCAACCTCAAAACAACCATGGAGTTAATCGAAGGCGTTGCAGAAAATGTAGCTGGAAAAGCCCAAAAAGCTGTAGAATTCATTGATGAGGTATACATGTTATAATAATATCAATGGTAAAATGTAGTTTATTTTTGTAAATGAAAGTTTTTTAAACGTCTTTTTCTTTATAAAATTATAATTATAGGTTCAAGAAGCTGAGAAGAAGCTGAGTCCAATAATTGAACCAGTCAAACAAGTAACGCAAGTTGATCCTACGGCTGAAAGTAATTAGTATATTATTTAACTGCTAATTATTTGTATTTTGTTTATTTTTTAAGCCGGTCGGTGTACGTATTGAAAATTCTGCTTTTATATAGAATATTTGACATGTAGATAAACAACTTTTAGAAGGAGAAATAAAAATGATAAGTAACGTTTATTTTGAGGAGTTTAAATTTTATTAATTATGTAGCACTATGGTGAGTTTTATCATTCACGTCAAGTATGTATATATTATTTAATATATGTTGTCCTAGTGTGCATTTTTTAATTATATTTTATACTAGCTTATTACCCCGGGAGGATCCCGGGTTTGAAAAATCTAATTTTACGTGATAACCTATTGCAAATGGCTCAAGTTAACTAACCACAAAATCTCCCAATCATTGCATGTTCATAGTATTCTAATCAGTAATAATTCATATTCCTCACAAAATCTAATTTTACGTGATAACCTGAACACTTTGTGTGTTTTTTTCCTTTATGAACGAAACCCTACAAAAAATAGTCGATTTTTTCTCCGTTTTTATATAGCACTATGGTACTCGTTGGAAAGATAATAAAACGCTCGTTAATTTGGTGTAATTTTTTTATTTAAAAAATCACGTATATAAAAGATATAAACGTTTAAAAATTATGGGAGGAAATATGAGAGAGAAAATTTTAAATTTATTTTTAAATTCTTTTTTCCTAAAATAACTCAATTTAATTAAAAAATGAAACAATTCAAAAACACAAAAAACTCTCCATTATGATGCCACGTGGCACTCTCAAAGGAAGGTTGAGGTCTCCATTGCACGCCACGTCAGCATATACGTTTTCTTTTATATATATAGATAGATACTTCCATCTCCTCTAACATTAAAAATAATTAAAAGCTATCCACATGGTTACATGTGACTTTTCCATATGTTTAGCGTAATAATTCAACTTGTTGCTAAAAAATAAATATACTAAACAACCGATATGACAATTTTGATATTCTAATATTTTAAATTTGGTTTAAACTTTAGAAAGAAGAATACGTATTCTCAATTATTTGCGATTTTTTTTTTTTTTTTTTTGCGATTTAATAATATATTTATTCCATATCAGTAACTTACGTTAAATAGGTGTTAATAATTTGAAAAAAGAGACTTCTGTAATTGCATAAAAAACATATTGTACTAACAAGTTAACGTACGTGGATTTGTCAAAAAAAAAAAAAAAAAAAAACATATTATCACGTTAACATATTTTTCATTACATAAAAAAAAAAAAAAAAAAAAAAAAAAAAACATATCAATAGCACAATCAGGTTAATAGATGAATAAAAAAAACTTGGATTTAACACGCATATGCCAACAATATATACCTAAACTAAAATTTTATTAAAGCCAAAACTAGTAATAGCGATGAATATACCAATAGAAATGCAATCGGTATGCACAAGGTTTTTATGTTACGGTTTAAATGATAATGGAGGGAAAGGATTAGAGGAAAATTTATAAGTTAAGTATTGAAACACAAACTTAAGACACTTACAAATAATATGGTTCGGTCCTGCCGTTAAAAAAACATGGTTCAGTCCTATATATACAATATGAATCGGTGCCTCTAATAGACATAACCGTTCAACAACATAATCGTCTATAACTACCATAACATACCGGTTCATTTATACAATCTAAACATAGGACTTTATTTATTTGTATACATTTGTCCTAGGTATTAACACATAGTAACTTATGTTATAATGTTCAAGATTAAGTCTAACATTGCCTCCTCTAATCTTGAATCATTATAACTTTCTTTTTTTAGTCTCTGCTGCTACTTGTCCGTGATCTCTTCTTTTGTGGGAGATCATCGTCCTTCCATGCCTTCTTCTTTGCATTGCTACCACTTGTTTCTCCTACATCGACTGTCAATTCTCGGCCTTTATATTTGAGATGATACCATTCCAACATCTCCAAATACCTTACATAAACTTTCCTCAAGGCAATCACTACCCAATTTTTGTCATTTGTGACCTTGTTGTCACACCCTCAAATTCCACATGCGGGGTTTACCGCGAGGCGTGTGACAAACTAGGATCCAAGTCAACGATCACAATAAACCATAACTATATGAAAGATACGTAGACTCAAAATACACAACTTTAATATCTTAAAACCATAGTGGAAGCGTATTCAAGTTACGTAGTTCTCTAAAAGATTTATTCAAAAACATGAACTAAAAGCCATAGACGCCATGCAAGACCCGGCGCCTAGTCCATGTGATGCTACCTTAGCGACCTGAGAAAACATGCCAAAAAGGTGTCAACATATAATGTTGGTGAGTTCACAGGTTTTCATAAAACGTTACCAAGTGTTACCAAATGTTACCAAAGTTCAAGCGCGCCTGTCAATACTATGTCAAGTGTAAGCCAAAGTACGCTAGCTAGGCATAAGTTTTGCTACTACTAAGATTGGAAAACCATTACTGGACACATTTAGCAAGTTCAGCAAGTTTAGCATATGTTTAAGCCGCCCGAATAATGTTTAGCAAGTTTAGCATAGGTCGAGATAACATGCACCCGTCCGAGCTCCAGTCGACAAGTGGGACAGGTCACGCCCAATAATCTATCCACATTTCCCTGTTGTGCAACCCCGCAAATTCATGGTTTTTCCCGGGACTTCCAAAGATCGTATAGCAACTCAAAAGTAACCCATAGTATGACACAAGTTCACAAAACATAAGTTTAGCGCATGTTTTCTCCCCAAAAGTAAAGCCAATAAAAGTGGGGCCATGAAATTCACCTTAGATTGCTTCTTCCAAATAAAGTGTTACCAACAGTTCTTGATACTTCCTATTACCGGGAATCTATCACAAAAGTTCGTATAAGTGTTTTGACTAATAACCATAAGGTTATCTAGTCCCCGATTGTCCATATCATGACCAAGTTTGTTTAAAAACGTGTTTGACTGTTAAACCGACACACCAGACTGACCCGACATCCCGTTGGTGACCCTTTACATCAACTAATCAAGTACACATAGATTACACATAACGTTCAAGCATAAAACACTTAGTTTGCATCAAGAATCACACATGCGAAGGTATAAGGTTGAATCAGTGTTTCTGGAGGTTCATTCGACCCCAAGAAGTCTTGGTTCGACCTCCACGAGGTTCCTTCGACCCACACACAAATTCATTTAACTTAACACATGTTCATTTGACCCTAACACATGTTAATAAGACCCTAAAACGTGTTAATTTGACCTAAATCATGTTCGTTCGACCAGATTAATGTTCATTCGACCTGTTACAATTCTGGTTTGACCCTAGAGGTCTCCATTCGACCCCACGATAGGTCAAATGAGAATCTGGTTTGACCCACTCTGCTGCAAACACTCTAAAACGCACCAAATCGCATATAAACAGTCCGAAAATATCACAAAACGTCATGAAGCACAACAGTCCCCTATGAATAACAT
Organism: Ambrosia trifida; assembly: GCA_028751855.1. Taxonomy (NCBI): domain Eukaryota; kingdom Viridiplantae; phylum Streptophyta; class Magnoliopsida; order Asterales; family Asteraceae; genus Ambrosia; species Ambrosia trifida. Next base: position 107,651,207 of record CM054126.1, on the reverse strand, counting down.
ATTCCTACAAAACCCTTCTAATTTTACTCCAAAATCAGTCTGTTTTATAGCTTTCCCAAAATGGCAAATTTTTGGAGATGTCACATCATGCATGAAAACTTTACCCAATTTGGAAACTTGTTGAAATCCTTTCATAATCATCTCAAAATGCTCAGTTTAATGTGCTCATGAAAACCCCCAATCGTTTTATTAACAATAACAATATGCATCAAGCCCTAGTTCTAACAAAATCCCCAAAATAGACATAACATCATCATTAATCCAATTATAACCTAAAACAATCATAAACCGATACCAATAGCATCCCTAAATCATGATTCTATCATCTAAACAGCATTTAATCATTAAACAGCAGATAATACACCATTAACACATGTTTATTAGTATGAAAACTCATGTTTAATGGTAGGGTTTTGTTTAGAAAAATGTTTGAAAGGTTTTCAATCATAAAAACCACCTTAAAACAAATCTGGACCTTTGGGGTTTAATAAAAACAAATAAAAAAAATGCTTGAAAAGGGTTTTAGATTAAGAACACACCTTAGATCTTTGCTTGGAAGATGTTTGTAGGTTAGATTATGAAAAACAAGGTCAAAAACTCCTTTCCCGATGATTAAAGTCGAGAGAGAGTGTTTGGAGGCGACTAGGGTCGAATGGAGTTTCTGGCAGGTCGAATGGGATTTTCAATGCATCATTCCCTTGGTTCGACCCCCTTATGGTCAAACGAGAATACATGTTTCCTAGATTTTCTAGTTTTGTCGTTTAAACGCATTTTAGCACATCCTTACACATGATCATGCAATCCTAACATATGTTAAGCATATAGAATCGCATACCATCATGTTTACACCTTTAAAACATGTATTTGCACATTGTATCACATGTATGTATCAATCCATGTATAACACTTAATTCAATTCATGTAATTTCACCAACAACGGGACTCAAGGCTATTGCATACACAAAACAACCCCCCATGATCCTCCAGATCATTGAAACCTGGACAATCCTAACATGACCCGACTTAACTAACCCAATTAAGTTCATTAATAAATGTTTTCGCGAAGGTAGACTTATATGTTTTGCAAAATGTTTAAGCTGAACATGTCGGGTGTCACATCATCCCCACGTTGAAAGAATTTTAGTCCTGAAAATTGCACGAAGCCAAAAAGGAAAGAGACGAAAAGGAAATTTTCTGGTCGTCACATCATTCCCCCGTTGAAAGGAATCTCGCCCCGAGATTCACTCAGCTTTAGCGGTAACGTGTCTAGATTCAAACGCACGCTTTGGAAAAAGATGAGGATACTTAGATTTCATCTGATCCTCCCGTTCCCACGTGAACTCTGGTCTACAATTTAAGTTCCAACGAACCTTAACGATGCGGATTTTACTCTGGCGAAGGCTACAAATTTTATAGTCAAGAATCTCAACAGGTTCCTCCACAATGCGAAGACGATCATTAACCTTGATCTCTTCCGGTGGAACAATAAGAGATTCGTCAGCCAAACACTTCTTCAAGTTGGACACATGGAAGACGTTGTGTACATTACCGATAATCACCCAAATCATATCACAACCACTTGATGATATTGGTAGTTTGGTGAAAAAATCCATCGTGATCCGTTCCCACTTCCATTCAGGATTCTCCAGTTGTTGCAGAAGACCAGACGGCTTCTGGTACTCCACCTTGAATTTAGCACAAGTCAAATATTTGCTCACGTAGGAGGCTATATCAGCCTTCATGTTTGGCCACCAATAGAGTATCTTCAAATCCTGATACATCGTGTCAGAACCAAGGTGAACAGAATACCGGGATTTATGAGCTTCATCCAAGACAAGCTCCCAAAATCCCCCAAACAAAGGAACCTAAACGCGTTCTGCAAAGTAGTGTAGGCCATCGGACCTAAGCTCAAGATGCTTATCAGCACTATGCATAGTTTCAGCTTTAAGGTTTTCCTCCTTCAAAGCTTCCAGTTGTGAAGAATGAATCTGGTCGGGCAAAGAAGAATGGATGGTGAGCTGTAAGGCTCGAACGCGATGAGGTTTCGCAGATTCCTTCCTGCTCAAGGCGTCTGCCACAACATTCGCCTTGCTAGGATGATACTTAACAGCACAGTCATAATTGTTTAGGAGTTCGACCCAGCGATGCTGCCGCATGTTTAACTCCTTCTGGTCAAAAATATTCTGGAGACTCTTGTGATCGGTGTAAATGGTGCACTTGGTACCGTACAAGTAATGCCTCCATATTTTCAACGCAAAGACCACCGCACCCAATTCCAAGTCATGGGTAGAATAGTTCTTCTCGTGAACCTTAAGTTGACGAGAAGCATAAGCAATAACCTTCTCGCGTTGCATCAACACGCAACCAAGACCACGAATAGAAGCATCACAGTAAACAACAAAATCATCAGTACCCTTAGGTAATGATAAGATAGGCGCAGGAACAAAGTTTAAGCTTCAGTATCTGAAATGCTGATTCCTGCGAATCGTCACAGTCAAACTTTCGGTCTTTCTGGGTGAGAGAGGTGAGGGGTTAAGCGATCTTCGAAAATCCCTCAATGAAACGACGATAATACCTCGCAAGACCTAGGAAATGCCGCACCTCAGATGGCGTCTTTGGGGCTTCCCAATATTTAATAGCTTTGATCTTAGCCGGATGGACATGAATTCCCAATTCATTAACCACATGACCTAGGAATTGAAATTCGCGCAACCAAAAGTGACACTTCGAGAACTTAGCATACAACTGCTCTCGCCTTAAGAGTTCCAAGACTAGTCGCAAGTGTTCCTCATGGTCCGCCTTGCTCTTGGAATAAACCAGAATGTCATCAATAAACACGATGATGAATTTATCAAAGTGAGGCTTACAGACACGGTTCATCAAATCCATGAAAACTGCTGGTGCGTTAGTGAGACCAAAAGGCATGACCAAGAACTCAAAGTGGCCATAACGAGTATGAAAAGCAGTCTTCAGAACGTCAGCTTACTACACGCGCAACTGGTGATAACCGCACCTCAAATCGATCTTCAAGTAGTAACTAGAACCCTGGAGCTGGTCAAAGAGATCATCAATGCGAGGAAGACGATAACGATTCTTGATGGTCACTTTGTTCAGCTCACGATAATCAACACACATGCGAAGGCTTCCATCCTTCTTTTTCACAAACAGAATAGAGGCTCCCCATAGGGAAGAACTCGGTCGAATAAAACCCTTTTCCAAGAGTTCTTGTAACTGGCTAGACAACTCATGCATCTCAGAGGTGCAAAACGATAAGGGGCTCGGGCAATAGGAGCTGCACTAGGTGCAAGATCAATACCAAACTCGACTTGACGATGAGGAGGAAATCCAGGCAAGTCATCAGGGAACACATCAGGAAAATCATAAACTACAAGGATATCCTCAATCTTCTTTTCATCATTAGACGAAATAGAAACAAGAGCCATAATAGCCGAATAACCCTTCCGAAGATACTTAAGGGCTTTCATACAGGAAATGATACTCAACGGAGCACCGCTCTTCTCGCCGTGAACCAAAAGAATCTTTCCATCAGGGAGAGGGATCCAAATGACTTTATCAAAACAAACGATCTCTGCACGATACAACGATAACCAATCCATTCCCACAACAACATCGAACCACCTAAAGATACCGGTATAAGGTCAATAGGGAAGGACAAACCCGAAAGTTCCAAGCGACATTCCCGAAGAATACGTGTCACTTCGATCTTCTTACCGTCAACCAATTCCATCAAGTACTTAGCCTCTAAAGGTGTGGGTACTATATCAAGCAATCGACTAAACTCCACAGATATGAAACTCTTATAGGCACCCAAATCAAACAAAACAGAAACATAGTGATCATTCAGAAGAAACATACCGGTAACCGTGTCAGGATCCTGTTTGGCCTCCACCAAGCCAATGACGAAAGCACATGCACTCCTGCCGCCTCCGTAGTTACCGTTATCATTCCCGCCCTTCACATTCTCGCCCTGTTTCAAATTGGGACAATCACGCTTGAAATGCCCCGTATCACCACACTTATAGCATCCCTGCTTTCCTAGAGTCCCCTGAGCAGCAGGAGCAGGAACAGTAGGAGCAGGAACAGCAGCATGAGCCTGAGACGGCTGAAGTGTCATTCTACAATACCTAGCATGATGCCCCAACTGCTGGCACCGATGACAATGAGCTCGATCACAATTCCCAGAATAATGGAACCCACATTTGTTGCACTTAGGGTGCTTCCCAACATAACCACTCAGTTTCTACCTCAAAGATGACCCAGAAGTATCAAACTTCTTCACTAGCTGAGACGGTACCGGCACTGAACTCTTCCCCACACTATCCCACTTCCTTTTATTACCATCAGAACCCTTCACAGCTGTACCCCGAGGAAGCAAAACACCCCCTTCCACCTTCAAGTTAGTCATCCTATGAGCCGAACGGACAACTTCAGCAAGTGTAGGAAGATTCCCAGAAGCCACCGATCCTGTTATCTCCGGCACCAACCCAGAAATGTAGTGCTCAATCCTCTTATACTACGGTGTGTGCAAATTAGGACACAACACCGCCAACTCATTACGCCTTACTGTATACTCCTCAACCTCCAACCCCACCATCTTGTAGTTCCAGACCTCATGTTCCAGCTTCTGAACCTCCTCCCTAGGACAATACTCACCTTTCAAACGATGCACAAAATCCGCCCAAGGCATTGCATGAGCCTCCCACAAACCTAAGGTCTGAGCAGTGGAGTTCCACCAAGTTAATGCAGGACCCTCAAACGTCGTAGTAGCATACTTCACCTGGTCCCCAGCGGGACAGTTACACATCAAGAATACAGACTCAACCTTCTCCAACCACCTGAGCAGTCCCACTACTCCCTCAGTCCCAGCAAAATTATGGGGCTTACGGTCCTGAAACATTTTGTAGGTGCACTAAGGTGGAGGTGGATTGACAACACCACCTATACCAAGGAAACACAAATAAAAAACAGAAGGAAGGAACACAACAATCAGGAATCAGGCAAAGTTGACAAAATCAACTTACCACCAAGAACGTTATGTGCAGCCTGGAATGCAGCCAAGGCCGCATTCACCTGCTGTTGTAACAGGTTGTTTAGTTCCTCCTGAGTCATGTTAAAGTTACCACGACCGCCACTAGCACGACCACCCCTACGTCCACCATGCGTGCAAGACATAATCTGACAAACAAGAGCGAGAGATTTAGATTCACCACTAGTGTCAACCACTAGGAATCTCAAGAATTAAGCCTAGGTCCAATCCAGGACTATCCACCCAAATTCAGAGTCCACTGGGAATCTCATGCATTTTAGTTTATGATTTCATGTGCACCCGAAATGATAAACTGCTCTACATGGTCCTCCAAGTGTACTCCTAGTTTGAAGCTCAAGTCACCGAATACTATCACTTAGTAACGTGCTACAACAAGCATAAGTGTAAGAGAACATGTGTGAGCGAGTGTGTCTATTGGAGCTTAGAGGGGAGATGTTTGAATCCTGGACAGATCTAAAGAGTACACCGAAACCACTCCAATATACAACACTGCCGTGCAAGGTTCAACAAGTCAATCCCTTCGTCTTCAAATCCCGAAGAAGAAGATAAGGGTAGGCAAAACACAAATAAGAATGGATGATGTAACACTTAGGTATGATGATGTAAAGACACCCCGACAAAGTTAGTACGTATCCCATTAAAATGACTCATAACATGTGACCGTCTAGTGTGTGTGACTCGGCTATAGACCAGTCTCTACATGCAGTCCTAGTTCACTATAACCATTAGCTCTGATAACAATCTGTCACACCCTCAAATTCCACATGCGGGGTTTTACCACGAGGCGCGTGCCAAACCAGGATCGAAGTCAACGATCACAATAAACCATAACTATATGAAAGATACGTAGACCCAAAATACACAACTTTAATATCTCAAAACCATAACGGAATCGTATTCAAGTTACATGCCCAAAAGACAACGTAGTTCTCAAAAAGATTTATTCAAAAACATGAACTAAAAGCCCTATACGCCATGCAAGTCCCTGCGCTTAGTCCATGTGATGCTACCTTAGCAACCTGAAAAAACATGACAAAAAAGTGTCAACATATAATGTTGGTGAGTTCATAGGTTTTCATAAAACGTTACCAAGTGTTACCAAATGTTACCAAAGTTCAAGCCTGCCAATACTATGTCAAGTGTAAGCCAAAGTACACTAGCTAGGTGTAAGTTTTGCTACTACTAAAATTCGAAAGCCATTACTGGACACGTTTAGCAAGTTCAGCAAGTTTAGCATATGTTTAAGATGCCCGAATAATGTTTAGCAAGTTTAGCATAGGCCGAGACAACATGCACCCGTCCGATCTCCAGTCGACGAGTGGGGCAGGTCACGTCCAATAGATCGATCCACATTTCCCCTGTTGTGCAACCCCACACATTCATGGTTTTTCCCAGGACTTCCAAAGATCGTATAGCAACTCAAAAGTAACCTATAGTATGACACAAGTTCCCAAAACATAAGTTTAGCGCATGTTTTCTCCCCCAAAAATAAAGCCAATACAACTGGAGTCGTGAAACTCACTTTAGATTGCTTCTTCCAAATAAAGTGTTACCAACAGTTCTTGATAGTTCCTATTACCGGGAATCTATCACAAAAGTTTGTATAAGTGTTCTGACTAAGGTCGAATCAGTGTTTCTGGAGGTTCATTCGACCCCAATAAGTCTTGGTTCGACCTCCACGAGGTTCCTTCGACCCACACACAAGTTCATTTAACCTAATACATGTTCATTCGACCCTAACACATGTTAATTCGACCTTAACACGTGTTAATTCGATCTAAATCATGTTCGTTCGACCAGATTAAAGTTCATTCGACCTGTTATAATTCTGGTTTGACCCCAGAGGTCTCCATTCGACCCCACGATGGGTCGAATGCGAATCTGGTTCGACCCACTCTGCTGCAAACACTCTAAAACGCACCAAATCGCATCTAAACAGTCCGAAAATATCACAAAACGTCATGAATCACAGCAGTCCCCTATGAATAACATATTCCTCTAAAACCGTACTAATTTTACTCCAAAATCAGTCCATTTTATAGCTTTCCCAAAATGGCAAAATTATGGAGACGTCACATCATGCATGAAAACTTTACCCAATTTGGAAACTTGTTGAAATCCTTTCATAATCATCTCAAAATGCTCAGTTTAATTAGTTCATGAAAACCCCCAATCGTTTTATTAACAATAACAACATGCATCAACCCCTAGTTCTAACAAAATCCCTAAAATAGACATAAAATCATCATTAATCCAATTGTAACCTAAAACAATCATAAACCAGTACCAATAGCAGCCCTAAATCATGATTCTATCATCTAAACAACATTTAATCATTAAACAAAACATAACATAACATAATACACCATTAACACATGTTTATTAGTATGAAAAATAATGTTTAATGGTAGGGTTTTGTTTAGAAAGATGTTTGAAAGGTTTTTAATCATAAAAACCACCTTAGAATAGATCTGCACCTTTGGGGTTTAATAAAAACGAATAAAAAATGCTTGAAAAGGGTTTTAGATTAAGAACACACCTTAGATCTTTGCTTGGAAGATGTTTATACGTTAGATTATGAAAAACAAGGTCAAAAACTCCTTTCCCAGTGATTAAAGTCGAGAGAGAGTGTTTAGAGGCGACTAGGGTTTGTGAAATGAAGAAAAATTGCAACGTATGATATTTATAGTCACAGCTGGTTCGACCCCTTGCAAGGGTCGAATGGGATTTTCAATGCATCATTCCCTTGGTTCGACCCCCCTTATGGTTGAACCAAAATACATGTTTTCCAGATTTTCTAGTTTTGTTGTTTAAACGCGTTTTAGCACATCCTGACACATGATCATGCAATCCTAACATATGTTAAGCATATAGAATCATATACCATCATGTTTACATCGTTAAAACACATATTTTTCACATTATATCACATGTATGTATTAATCCATGTATAACACTTAATTCAATTCATGTAATTTCACTAACAACGAGACTCAAGGTTAGTGCATACACAAAACAACCCCCAATGATCCTCCAGATCATTGAACCCTCGACAATCCTAACAATACCCGACTCAACTGACCCAGTTAAGTTCGTTAATAAATGTTTTCGCTAAGGTAGACTTATATGTTTTGCAAAATGTTTAAGCTGAACATGCCGGGTGTCACACTTGTGATATCCACCAAAATGCAACAAAACCATGTACAATTCTAAAAGGCTAATCGGATAGCCTTTGCAATCTAAAGGTGGTATAGGGACGTTAATTCTTATTTTCATGAAGTCTTTCATGAACCATTCTATGATGCTTTTGAATTCAATTTCAAATTTCCTCTTGAATCTCTGAATCATAGTGCCAATATGGATTAAATCCATGAATACAATGCAATCTTGCAACTTAGACTTTTCGGTTGGATACATGACCGGCCCTCGTTCCATGAATTCATCAGAATCTGCCTGATCTTCTTTGATTGAGAATGTCTCGAAATGGTTGTATAAGTTTGCTCGTTCATTATCTTCTTTGGTTAGGCCATCTACACTATTTTCTTCTTCTGCAACCACCTTTCCTTTGTCTTGATGCGCCTTGTAGGTGCCTTTTTGAGGGTATGATACTTTACAAAGACTACACCATAGTCCTAAAGGATACTCAGGTATGATACTTTTCTTACTAACTTGGCGGTTACACTACCTTTAGTCCTCTCTTTTCTTGCTTTCTTTGTATCTCATGGACTTCTTTGATGATGATATGATGTTAAATGCTACAAATCTGATGTTTGAAGGGTCATCACTGCCGTCTTGTTCTTCATAACTTGCCCTCACGACCTTTCTTTCGTGATCCACACGATCACCGATTGATCTTGGGAATATTGGCGAATTCTCACAAACATCGTTTGTCCCCAGACTAAAAACATCTTCCAATTTAACATCGAAAATTCCATAGGTTCTAGAATCTTTTGGCTCTGATGCCATGATAGAAATGCAATCAGTATGCACAAGGTTTTTATGTTACGGTTTGAATGATAATGGAGGGAAACAATTAGAGGGAAATTTATAAGTTATTTATTGAAAAACAAACTTAAGACACTTACAAATAACATGGTTCTATCCTATATATACAATATGAATCGGTGCCTCTAATAGACATAACCGTTCAACAACATAACCGTAACATACCGATTCATTTATACAAATCTAAACTTAGGACTTTATTTATTTATACACATTTGTCCTAAGTATTAACACATAGTAACTTATGTTATAATATTCAAGATTAAGTCTAACATATTCATACATTATTCAATCTTGATGATGCAAGGAATTAACACTCCTAATCAACTACACCATAACAAGAACACAGACAAACCTAAACTATACTAGAACAGACTTGACAGAAGTCGATGATGTAGCTACTGCATAAAAAAACAAAAAACAAAACGATGACGATGAAGATGTTGGCTTATATTTGCTGATGTTACAAATCACCCTCCACTCCAAGTATTGAAGATATTAATAGAAAGAAAGACATAATCCTTTTCAATTTTCGTAACCTTGTAAGGTTCATCTTCAAGTGAACAACTTCGGGTATTATCCTATCTCATTCATTTCCATTTTAGGCACAGTTTAGTTCGTTATGAAGTTTGTTATGAAGCTTTAATATTATACAATGAAAATTCAATATATAATAATTGTATTAAAATGATCTCATATACTTCTTTGAGTTCAAACTTTAACATGTTCATTATATTTATTCCGACAACTTCCTCGTACGGGACTTTCAAATTCGAATAGATTTTAATAAAAAATTTTGAAATTAAAGAAAATATATCAACTTGAAAACATTGTTCACCGATTACTTGAGTTAGGCTATAATTGTGAATTAATGTATTTTGTTAGTCGTTTATATTTATAGTTGATAGAGTCGGTTTTAACAATTTAATTGCCCTGTACGAATTGAAAAATAACTTTTAGGCCATAAGTTTGTAAAGAACCACATAAGAAGAAATAGAAAAGGATAAAAATAAAATACTTTGACCAGTGGAAACAGTGTGTTACGAGTTAAAAAAGTAGAAGGACTGTAATTGTAATAATAGAATTTTTAAATGTCAGGTTATAGTGCAATAGTGTAAGAATGTAATAGTACAGGGACCTGTCGTGTAAATGTGTAACGAACTTACCTGTCTATTAATAGGCGGGAACCAACTGAATAAACTGTCTAGAAAGTTCTTTAATCTTCTTCTCTGTTATCCTCGGCAACTCATACCCTTCTGGACAACCAACCACCACCATCCTTCACAATCAACCACCACAATCCGCCAGCAACCGCCATAACCGTCATAACACCACTCAAAAGCTTGTGCTCTGCTCTTGTACTCTGTTCTCAATTTTTTTTCAATTCTTCATAATTCTTTCATTTCTAAGCTAGGATTGATCAATTGTTTGATCAATTCATCTGTGGATTGATCATTTCGTGATTCGTCCACTCCTACACCAAATACAATCTTTGATCTTCATTCTTTTCAAAAACCATGACTACCCGTAATCGAGCAGAGACTGAAAATGAAAATGTAATCAAGAAAACCTTAGATGAACATGCAATGCATATCCTTAGGGTTGATACTCATCTTCAAAAGAATGATCAAACCCTGGAAACCCTAACGAATGCTTTAAACAATTTGACCCAAGAAATTACCAAGATAAGTGTAGGATCATCTACATTCAATAAAGAAGTAACAACTACTACTAATAATCATGAAACACCAAGAAATGACAAGTTAACTCGAATTGGTAAAATCGAATTTCCAAAATTCGATGGATCTGATGTGGATGATTGGCTATATCGTTGTGAACATTATTTTTTAGTGGATAATACACCAGACAATTTGAAGGTGAGATATGCAGCAATCCATCTTGAAGGAAATGTTGTTAAATGGCATCAGTCCTTTATGAAATTAAGGAATAATCCTATAACTGAGATTGTATGGAAAGATTATGTGGAAGCTATTGTGTCAAGGTTTTCTTCTACTTTGTATGAAGATGCTATGGGAGTTTTGGCCTAAATTACTCAGACAGGAGAATTAGATGAATTTTGTCAATTGTTTGATTCATACTTACTGAAAGTTTTAATTCCAGTGGAGTATGCAGTGAGTATTTTTCTGAAAGCAGTTAAGCCAGAAATTGGTGGCCCTGTTAAGATGTTTTCACCAAAAACAATGAGACAAGCTTATCATTTGGCCAAGATTCAGGATGCCACTAATAAATCTGTGGGTCTCTCTTTTTCAAACCACCAAAGGTATACCTCTTTCAACAACTCTAAATCACTTACCAATAATGTCACTAACACTGTCAAACCCCCTATTAAACCACCTTTCAATACAAACCATTTACCCTTATTACCAAATCCTACCAATTCCAACAAGTTTAATCCTGGAAATTATAAAACCCTCTCAAGAAAAGAAATGGCTGAGAAAAGGGCTAGATGAGAATGTTTTGGTTGCAATGAAAAGTATTCAGCAACCCATAAGTGTAAAAACAGACAGATCTTTATTCTTGAATTAGATGATGAAGAAGAGGATACTATGGAAGTCATGAATGTTGATGTTCAAACATTAGAGAAAAATGTTCAAGATGAGAAACAATGGACTGAACCACACATTTCTTTTCATGCTATTACTGGTATTCATTCTTTCTCAACCATGAGAGTGATAGGAACTATTGGTACAAGGCAGATTTATATTTTAATAGATTCAGGCTCCACTCATGATTTTATAAGTGAAGAGTTGGCCAAGAAACTCAACATTCCTATCAAACTTCTCAAAGGACTGAAGGTTTTTGTGGCTAATGGAGAAGCCTTGGGTTGTGTTAAGATCTGTCAAGATTTTGAATGGGCTATGCAGGGTATGTGGTATAAGGCTGATGTGTTAGTCTTGCCACTTCAGAACTATGATATGGTTCTAGGTTTGCAATGGCTTTTGACATTGGGAGATATCACATGGAATTTTAAGGATTTGTTAATGAAATTTAAAATCAATGATGTTGTAGTAGAGTTGAAGGGATTTGAGAACAATATGGTTACATTATGTTTCACTAAAAAGATGGAGGGTATTTTGAGAAAAACAGGAGCAGTGGCCAATGCTCAATTATTGAGTTTGCAAGTAAAAACTGAGGAAGACCATTTTCAACAGTCTACTCAGATCAAGGGGCAACAAGATCAAGATTCCATTGAAGCAGTTTTGAAAGATTTTGAGGATGTTTTCCAAACTCCTCAAGGTCTACCCCCTCAAAGGGATTGTGATCACCAAATAACCCCGCTAAATGAGAAGTTAGTGATCAATGAAAAACCATATAGGTATCAGTCTATGCAAAAAGATATTATTGAGCAATCAGTGAAGGAGATGCTTGAGTCAGGAGTCATAAGGGCTAGTAAGAGTCCTTTTGCCTCTCCTGTGGTCTTAGTAAAAAAGAAGGATGGGAGTTGGAGACTTTGCATTCATTACAGAAAACTGAACAATGCAACTATCAAAAACAGATTTCCCATTCCTTTGGTGGAGGAATTATTTGATGAACTTCAAGGGGCAGAATTGTTTTCAAAATTAGACTTGAGGTCTGGTTACCATCAAGTCAGGATGAATGAAGAGGATATTCAGAAAACTGCATTCAGAACTCATGAAGGTTTGTATGAGTTCTTAGTAATGCCTTTTGGCCTTACCAATGCCCCTGCAACTTTTCAATCCCTCATGAATTCAGTGTTTAAACATTTGTTGAGGCAGTTTGTGTTAGTCTTCTTTGATGATATTTTAATATACAGTCAATCCTTGACTGATCATGTTAAACATCTCAAAGAAGTTTTAACATTGTTTAGAAGCCATAAGTTGTATGCAAAGAAGTCTAAGTGCAGTTTTGGAGGCACTACAGTTGAGTATCTTGGGCATTTAATTTCAAAAGAAGGGGTTTCCACTGACCCTAAGAAGATTGAAGCAATTCAACTATGGCCTCAACCTAACAGTGTTAAACAATTAAGGGGATTCCTTGGCCTTGCAGGGTATTATAGGAGGTTTATAAAGTCATTTGGTATAATTGCAAAGCCTCAGACAGAGTTGTTAAAAAAAGATGCTTTTATCTGGACTCCAACTGCAACTGAAGCTTTCAATGCTCTTTAGTTTGCTTTAAGCAGCCCTCCAGTCTTAAGCCTTCCAAACTTCACCCTGCCATTCACCTTGGAAACTGATGCTTCTGCAAAAGGCATTGGGGCAGTACTAATGCAATCAAGGCATCCTATTGTCTTTATCAGCAAAGCTCTCTCACCAAAACAGCAGGCCCTCTCAGTGTATGAAAAGAAGCTATTGGCAATCATTTTTGCAGTTAATCATTGGAAGCATTATCTATCCAATGGAAAATTTTTGATAAAGATTGATCAAAAAGTCTTAAATATTTGTTGGAACAAAAGGTAAACATCCCCTTACAACATATTTGGCTTTCAAAAATTATGGGATTTGATTTTGAGATAGTGTATATAAAAGGGTCAGAAAACTTGGTGGCTGATGCTCTATCCAGAGTCTCAGGACCTACCTTGTTTACTATTTCATTGTCCACCTTTGATCCATCTCTGTTTGAGAGAATCCAAGACTCTTGGACAACTGATGAAACAATTCAAACCCTGTTGAAAAAGTTGAAAGCAGGAGAACAAGTCAAGAATTATAAGTGGAATGGTACTTATTTGACAAGGAAAGATAGAGTCTGGGTGGGAAAGAATGCATAATTAAGAAATGACATAATTGCCCTTTGTCATAGTTCTGCTGAATCAGGTCATTCAGGGGTGCATGTCACTCTACAAAGGTTGAAACGGTTTTCCATTGGAAAGGGGTCACTAAAGAGGTCAAGAAATTCATAAGGGAATGTGAAGTCTGCCAGAGAACAAAGAATGAGACTGTGGCTTTACCTGGTCTGTTGCAGCCCCTCCCTACCCCTAATCATATCTTCTCAGATATCTCTATGGATTTCATAGGTGGTTTACCTAAATCAGGAGGAAAGGATACCATTTTTGTTGTAGTAGATAAGCTAACTAAGTTTGCCCACTTTATGGCCTTAACACATCCATTTTCTGCAGCAACAGTAGCCCAAACCTTTCTAGACAATGTTTTCAAACTGCATGGATGGCCAGAAACAATTGTCTCTGACAGGGACCCAAACTTTTTAAGTACTTTCTGGAAAGACTTTACAAGGCTGCATGGGGTAACTTTAGCTATGTCTACAGCTTATCACCCCCAAACAAATGGTCAAACAGAAATGGTAAACAGGTGTTTGGAGTCCTATTTGAGGTGTATGACTATTGTGACATCCGGTAAATTTCCTTTTCGTTTCGTTCTTTTCGTTTCTTTCATTTTGGGGCTTTGTGCAATTTTCGGGACGAAAAATCTTTCAACGTGGGGATGATGTGACACCCGGCATATTTGGCTTAAACATTTTAGTAACATCTAAGTCTACCTTAGCGGGAAACGTTTATAAACGGACTTAACTAGGTTAGTTGAGTCGGGTCAAGTTAGGATTGTCCAGGGTTCAATGATCTGGAGGATCATTGGGAGTCATTTTGGGAATACACTAGTACCGGGTCCCGTTGTTGGTGACATTACATGGACTAATTAAGTGAATGTGTAGATTTATGGGTTGTGTGGTAGATTATATACATAGATGTGTTTAAATGATGTGTAGATGATTAGCAGTGCTTAAATATGTTAAACATAGACTAAGGTTGCATGCTCATGTATTAAGGTGTGTTAAAATGCGTTAAACACGACAAACTGGAAAACTAGATATACATAGGTCCTGGTTCGACCACTTCGAGTGGTCGAAGGAGAAAATGTGTCTGGTTCGACCCTTTGTAAATGGGCGAACCTGGGAGGTGGAATTGAAAGAATTCCTTTCGACCAGGACAGGGCTCATTCGACCCTGTGGAAGGGTCGAAGGAGGCTACCTTCGACCACTGACAGGGGGCGAAGGAGGATTAGTATAAATACCAAACTTTGTCATTTTTCACCATTTCACAAACCCTAACCGTCTCAAAACACTCTCAAACGATTTTAATCACTAAGGAAGGAGTTTTTGCTCTTCTTTTGCATAATCTAACCTATCTATAACATCTAAACAAGAATCCAAGGTGTGTTCTTAATCCTAAATCTTTTTAAGGCATTTTAATCCGTTTTTACCTAACCTTAAATGTCCAGATCTGTTCTAAGGAAGATTTTATCAATAAAAACCTTTTAAACATCTTTCTAAACCTAAACCCTATCAATAAACATAGGTTTTCATGATAATAAACATATGTTAAGTATGTATTATGTGGTGTTATGTGTTGTTCAATGATTTACTGCTGTATCTATGATAGACACATGATATAGGATTGTTATTGATGCTGGTGTATTGTTGTTTAGGGTTAGAGATGGATAGATGGTGATGTTATGGGTATTTTGGGGGTTTTAACGAATCTAGACTCGATGCATGATATTTATGATCAATAGAACTAATTGGAAAAAAATCGAACACTCGACAAACTGAGCATTTTTAAGTTGAATATGGATTGATTTCAAAAGTTTCCAAATTGGGTAAAGAATCCATGCAAGATTATGACGTTTCCATAATTCTGCCATTTTCGGAAAGTATTAAAACAAGCTGGTTTTGGGGCAAAATTGGTGGGGATTTGTAGGGATAAGTTAATCATACTTGACTGCTGTGTTTGATGATGTTTCGAGGTGTTTCAAATGTGTTTGAAGCGTTTTTAGGAAAATTTGTACAACAGGGGCGAACCTGGACTCCTTCGACCAAACGAATTGGCGAAGGAGAGAATCCAGGGTCGAACGTGGTAAAACGGTCGAAGGAGACATCAAAACGGTCGAACGTGGTAAAATGGGCGAAGGAAACTTAAAAACGGGCGAAGGAGATTTAACCTGACTGGTTCGACCATTTTGATGTAGAAATGAGATTTTCGATACAAACTAAGTGTTTTATGCTTGAACCTTGTGTGTAATCTATGTGTACTTGATTAGTTAGGGTAATGAGTCACCAACGGGATGTCGGGTCGGTCTAGTGTGTCGGTTAAACGTTTAAAAACGCTTTAAAACATACTTGGTTACGATCTGGACAATCGGGGACTAGATAACCTTATGGTTATTAGTCGGAACACTTAAGTGAACATTTTGATAGATCTCCGGTAGAGGGATTATCAATGGCTTAGCATTTTTACTAGTAACCGAAGAACGTTATCTAAGGTGAATTCACGGCCCCACTTTTTACTGCTTTAACTTTGGGGGAGAAAACATGCGCTAAACTATTTTGGTAACATATGTCATACTATGGTTTTTAACTTTGTATTGCTATACGATCTTTGGAAGTCCCGGGGGAAACCATGAATGTGCGGGGATGCACAACGGGGGAAATGTGGATAGATCTATTGGGCGTGACCTGCCCCACTCGTCGGCTTGGAGGGCCGGGCGGGTGCATGTTGTCTCGAACTGAAACATTGGTATCATGCTGAACATTCGGGCTGCTTAAACATATGATAAACATTGCTAAACGTGTCTAGTAATGGTTTCCAATCGTAGTAGTAATAAAACATACACCTAGCTAGCGTACTTGGTAACACTGATATAGTATGGACATGGTAACATTTTGGTAACACTTGGTAATATATTGAACAAACTTATAAACTCACCAGCATTATATGTTGACGTCTTTTGGCATGTTTTTCTCAGGTCGCTAAGGTAGCAACAAATGGAACTAGGCGCACAGGTCTGCATTGCCGTCTAGATTTAGCTCATGTTTTGTAATAAACATTTGGTACATTTGGGTCTATGGTCTGTAACTTATTAAATGCTTCCGCTACTGCTTTTGAGATTATGAAAACTATGTCTTTTGAACGTCATGTATCTTCATATAGAGTTGTTTACTGTGACCGTTGACTTGGATCCTGGTTTGTCATGCGCCTCGCGGTAAAACTCCGCAAGTGGAATTTGAGGGTGTGACAACTATGGGCAGACCAAAAGAATGGAATAAATGGCTTTCATTAGCTGAATGGTGGTATAATTCAAGCTTTCATTCAAGTATCAACATGAGTCCCTTTGAAGCCTTATATGGATTTGCTCCTCCAATCTTTTTTCCTTACATACCTAAAGATGCAAAGGTTGCAGCAGTTGATGATCTTTATAGGGACAGGGAGGAAATGATTCAAGTGTTGAAACAGTCTTTGGATAAGGCTAAGAACAGGATGAAACAAATGGCTGACAGTCACAGATCAGAAAGAAACTTTGAGGTGGGCACTTGGGTGTATGTTAAGATTCATCCCTACTGTCAGAATCCCCTTACCTATACCAAGCACTCTAAACTTTCACCAAAATTCTATGGCCCCTTCCTTATCCTTGAAAAGATTGGTCCAGTTGCCTATAGACTGGATCTACCCAATGATGTCCTAATCCATCACACATTCCATGTTTCTCTCCTTAAACAAGCCTATGGTCCTATCACCAACATCATTCCCTTACCTAAAGAACCTAGATTCCATTTGCAACCAGCTGCTGTTTTGAATAGAAGATGGGTCAAAAGAGGGTATAAAGGGTCTTATCAAGTTTTGGTTGCATGGCAAGGATTGGATTCATCTGAAGCAACTTGGGAAGACCAACAGGAATTGCAGCTGAGATTTCCTGATTTCAAGTTTGAGTCTTGAGGACAAGACTCTTGAAAGAGAAGGAAGTATTGTTACAAGTTAAAAAAGTAGAAGGACTGTAATTGTAATAATAGAATTGTTAAATGTCAGGTTATAGTACTATAGTGTAAGAATGTACTAGTACAGGGATCTGTCGTGTAAATGTGTAACGAACTTACCTGTCTATTAATAGGCGGGAAACAACTGAATAAACTGTCTAGAAAGTTCATTCATCTTCTTCTCTGTTATTCTCTTAACACAGTGGTGCAGGTATAGGGGGCAGGGGGTGGCGACCCCCCAATTTTCGCTCAAAAGTTTTGATCATATAGTACTCCCATATAATTGTTTTGGTATACATGGTTTTGACTCTCCGTTTTCTTTAGAAAAAATCAGTTATATACTTTCGACCCCGGATCCGAATTCTCAAGTTTCGCCTTTGGGTTCAAAGGTGGTTAACGATGCACTTTGGTGGTCCACTATTGTGACCGGATGACAGAATGTGTGATTGGTGTTGATGTTGCTGCCCATGTTACTTTCTTTTTAACTGATTTTTATTATGGTCGGCTCTGAAATTTCAGGTGTCTGGGCAGAGATGGAAAAATTGTGTCCCTTAGCCTTAACGAAATAAATAATGTAAACTATTTTTTAGCTACGATTAAAGTAATATCAAATTGATTGATCAAACTTAATTTCCTACTTGGGTTGTAGTCTAACGGTAGAGGGAACAAACCCTCTTGGAGGAGGTTGGGAGTTCGAATCCCACAAAGAGTGACAATATAAATTGGTGAAAGTTTGGCAATTAAAAAAAAATTGTTTCATAACAAAAATAAAAATTAAAAAGAAATTCAAAACCAACTGGTAAAAAGTAAAAACAATTAATTAAGTGCGAGTCCTCTTCATTTCATCTTCTTCATCCTCTCTAGTTCTACACCCATTAATAAATCGACAATTTTTTTTTTCAAACCATTTTATTTTCTTATTTAATTCTTAACCTCTCTCAACAATTCTTTACTTTCAATTTTATATAAACTACACTTCACTTTGATTAATACTTGATTAACAATTTTGGGGCTCAAATATAAAAAAAAATCATTGAATTAATGACATAACTGTTAAGAAAACTTGGATTGCCGGATGGTCAACGTGCCCCCTAGAAATTGGACCCGGACCGGGAATCCTCCCTACACCCCTTAAGGGCTGGCCCGATTTTTATTATATAGAAGGTTGGATTATGGATCAAAACAATTTTATGTAGACCTAATTAGAGGGTGTTTGGGATTGATTATTCCAAACAGATTATGCGTTTTGGAAAAGCAGGGGTGGAGCTGCTTATATATTATTACGTTTTGGTAGACTAAAAAACTGATTATCTGCGTTTTCAAAACATAATAATCTAAAAATCAGTTTTAAAACGCAATCGCAAACACCCTCTTAGTTTTAAAGTTTTAAATATTTATAGAGACGGGCAAATAAATTTTTCAGTTTCATATTTTGAATCTATCTATATATATAAAAGAAAACGTATATGTTGACGTGACGTGCAATGGAGGCCTCAACCCCCCCTTGAGAGTGCCATGTGGCATCATAATTGAAAGATTTTAGTGTTTTTGAACTATTTCCTTTTTTAATTAAAAAAAAAGATAAACATAAAACCTTAGATTAAATTGAGTTATTTTAGGAAAAAAAGAATTTAAAATAAATTTAAATTTTTCTCTCTCATGTTTCCTCCCATAATTTTTAAAGGTTTATATCTTTTATATATGGATTTTTTAAAGAAAAAAATTACACCAAATTAACGAGCGTTTTATTATCTTTCCAACGAATACCATAGTCCTATATAAAAAAACGGAGAAAAATCAACTATTTTTTGTGGGGTTTCGTTCATACAGGATAAAAAACTCACAAAGTGTTCATGTTATTCATTAATCATGTTTTTTCTTTTAAACTAGGTTCTTATCTAACGATGTTGAAAATCAGCCCAATCGCCATGTTATCATTGGAATTTTACTAGATATACTTCATCAAGAGAAGTTAGGAGAAAGAATCGCACAACACTGCAACACATGGTGTCACCTTATAGCAAGGTTATTTTTTTATTTATTTAATTACAAGAGTAATAATTATTACTATTAGTATTAGTATTATTAGAATGGTTATATTTTTCAACCCCGGGACGCTCCCAGAAAGAATTGATAGTTGCTGACGTGGCGTTCAATAGTGGCCTCAACCATCTCTTGATTATGCCACGTGGCATAATGAGATGCAATGATTACAACTTCCAACTTAAGTGTTTGTTTAGTTGATTAGTTAGGAATTATAAGAGCCATTAGAATGTGAAAAATTAGAGAGATGTGATGAGTTTTTTAATAGTTGCAGCTTACATAAGTGATTCTTTAGATGATTACTGATTAGGTTTTAGATTGGGGAATATGAGTTATTTCTGATTAGAATACTATGAACATGCAATGATTGAGAGATTTTGTGGTTAGTTAACTTGAGCCATTTGCAATAGGTTATCACGTAAAATTAGATTTTTCAACCCCGAGACCCTCCCAAAGTAATCAGCTAGTATATAATAAAAAGAAACATTTAATTAATGAAGTCATCCAAAATACGTAGGAAACTAAAAGTAACAAATAAAAATTAGTATATCTCATAATTTTCAAAGAAAGCTCATTTCATTTGAAATTAAATTTCCCGAAATTTGCAAATTTCTTTTACTTTGGCTAAAGCTAGTTAGCGACACCATGCAACGTAACTACGATTTGAAACCTTCATTCAATGTACTTGCGTCAACTAAGTTTGCCCATACATAACGTGTGGAAATGTCACACGATGATTCAAAGATGACACCTCAAAACTCATTTTGTACCTACTTTTTAACATCATCTTCCTCATCTTCATCCTAACTCTTAAATATTTATAAATTCATTAAGAACACAAGACGTTAAACATCCAAAGCCTTATTTATTTTTTCCAAACAAATCTTAATCCAAAACATAATAATATGACACTAATGGCTCCAACAATCGTTCTCGCGCCTAGTAATTTTATCCAAACTACTGAATTTCCTAAGCAGTTTCCGATTATTTCTTTGATGATCAGCAAGAAAAGAGGTGATGTTGGTTTCCAAGGTCATCGGTCGCATCTTGGCGGTACCGTGGCTTTCAGCCAAGCAAGAAGAGGCTTTTTGGTGTACAGTATACAACCAGGAAATCATCATTCACCTAGCGGTGACTTCCTAAGTTCATGGCAAGTTGTATTATGGATATATGTTGTTGTTTCTATTTTAATTTGATAAAAAACTTTTTTATTTACAAACTTTTATGAAGCCCAAAGATAATGGTTTTATGAATGGATATATTTTTCTTATATATGTTTACTTTTGTCGGTTTTTATAATTTGCTACTATTTATTTCTTCATTGCAGGCAACAATGGATTGGAATAATAACTGCACTGATATTGCCATTTTTCAGTAGAAAATGGACCAATTTATTGAAAATTAAAGGTAAAAATTAAAACTTCTTGGATATATTTTTGAAGTTTAATTCGAAATATCATCATAGATTCGTATGTTCATTTTCTTTATGGAATTCATGCATTGTGTTTTTTTTTTTTTTTTTTCTAAACATCAATTACTAGATTTTAAATACACCTCCACGCGCATACACTTTGCAGTAGGGGTGTTCAACGAATCGAATAACGAATTTTCGAATTATTCGATTCAAATTTCTCGAATTTTTAATATTTTGACCTGAATTCGTATTGGATTCGTATTCGCTTAAAATTCAATTTATTCGATTCGTATTCGATTCGAATAAAGAACTCGAATTCGAATAAATTCCCTTTAGGTCAAATTCATCATAAATAATAAGTTGTTTTACTTTTACTTTTAAAACTAATACAAACTCATTATTTTTAACATGTAAAATACAAATACACAAAATTGATAAACAACAATATGTCAAATACGGGAATAGTAAAAACTAGAGAGTATATTTTGTTAGAGTTTTTGATGTATAAGGTAAATATGTAAAATATGGTTATGGTGAAAGTTGTAGACATTATGGATTCTTAGAGTTTGACAAAAATTTAGAAGTTCTTTTTTTCAATGTGTATATTTGTGTATATAATAATGTGTATGTGTGTATATATATTTAAAAAATATACATGTACAGTTTTCATTCGAATTTCGAATCGAATCGAATCGAATTTAAAATCATAAATTCGAATTCGATTTACTGGACTCGAATTCGAATTATTAATAATCGAATCGAATTCTTGGTAATCGAATCGAACTAATTCGAATTTCGAATTTTTCGAATCCGAATCGAATTCTGAACACCCGTACTTTGCAGGATTCTAACTCCTGGCTTTTTGTTTGTCGAGTATACCATTTGCCACCATAATCTCCCCTTGAGGACGATTAAATTTGTGTGAGGGTTTTCTTTTTCACTTAATAAAATAAAAAGTTATATGGGAACATTTTCTCCGTGTACATGTAGATGAAGTTGATACGGTGGTCGAGGAAACTGAGAAAATAGTAGATCGTATAGAGGACGTGGCGGAGACCGTGGACAAGGTGGCAAAAGATGTGGCGCATCATCTTCCCGAAGGTGGAAAACTGAGAAATGCGGTCGTGTTTGTGGAAGGTGTGGCGGAGGAAATAGCAAGAGAAGCTCACTTGGTTGACGATTTCTTACATGAGGTTTTTGTTAATATATTTCAACTGCTTTATTTCAATTATTCAACATCTCCAAAATAACTATAATAAATTTGGGTATTTTTATGTGGTTTCTTTAGGTTGAAGATGTAGAAGAGAAGATAGAGTTGTTGGTTGAATCGGTCAAGGATCAAAATATGCATCCTCATGAAGATGCTAAGACAAGTTGATGAAGAACATAAAGTCCAAATGTATATAATCATTGATTACATTTTTTATTATTATTATTATTATTTTTTTATTTTTTTTGCATTTTTTCTAGGTATTCTTTCAAGTAGTAAGAGACAGAATATTAATTCGTGAATGATTAAGAAAAAAGTAGTTTTACCTAAAACGTAGAGTTTTAAAATCGTTAATTTTCTTATTCGTCTCATCCACAAGCATTCTTACATTTAAACATTATTACAACTCCAATAGTTTACATATATGATATAACAAACTACTTATATTTTAATATCGTATTATCTAACTTAATAAATTACATTTATTTTTAAATGTTTACAATTTTTAAAACATTATAACAACCTATTTAGTTTATACAAAAATTTTCGTCGTTTATAAATTGTTTATACCAATTTTAAGCCTTTTAAAATTATATAAAAAAATTACAAATTCTTAAATTATATAAATTTGTATAAAGATATACAAATCTTACAGAAATTACAAAAAGAAGGTACATCATCATCATCATACTTAGTTAATCCCACCAATAGTAAAAGCTAAGGTAGGGTCTGAGGAGGGTAAGATGTAGACAGCCTTACCTCTACCCTGTCGGAATAGAGAGACTGCTTCCAGTGAGACCCTCGGATCAATAGTGGTTTTGTATCAAGCCTTAGACAATAAGGCACATGACACTTAGCAATCGGGACAAACCCGATTGGTGCATGTACTCCCTTTGTCTTTTGCTATCAACATCACCACCTGATACATGATTAACCGTCTGTCATTTTTAACGTTTTTTTTCACGAAATTAGTAAAATAACGTTAAAATTAGTAAAAAGAAGGTACAAAACTTATTAATTATCATCCAAGATTCACTGATATTGAAAACTATCGAATATGATATTATTTCTATAAAGATCTGTAAGTAATGTTATGAAGAGATCCTTCAAGTTCAAAGTGATCGTGGTGGTTGTATCGGATTGTTTTTCTTCCAACCAGGAATAGGGTTATATATGTTTAATCTATAAGGAAATCACCATTTTAGTCATTGACTTTTGGGTTTTACCTAAATAGTATATATAAACACTAAAATTTTTTGGAGAGAGGACTCCGTTGGCGGACCCACACCCTGGTTAATGTGTGCGAGCGCCCACCTTGAAAAAAAATATTTAGTGTTTATATATACGTGTTTATCCCGGCCGCACCCCATAAAATTTTTCAATCGCACCCTCTTGGATTTTTGAAACCAAGGAAACAAACATTCCTCTCCCCCTTTATAAGCCTTAAAGCTAAATCCGCGATCCGTGCGCTTGGTAGAAATGTTGGTGCGCATATATTCCTTGTTTTTTTTTTCGGCGAGCAAGGACTTGGTGGAAAGATTGCAGGTTCTCTTAATTTGACGTGAAGAAGATGAACCATATTTTTTTAAGTGCAAGTAGTCACGTTAACTTTTAATATGTTTTCTTTTTTATTTAATTTCTTTTTACTTTTCATTAAATTTAGTTTATTGTCTATTATTTTTTATAAGGTTTAATAAGATACCAGGTAGATAAGATCAAGTACAATGAGTGAGATTATAGTCCATAGATAATTCAAACGAATCTAACTATTCAATTCGATTCTAGATATGTAAATCCAAGAATTTGGAAATCGTTTTAACGAGGTAACATCTGAGTTACTTGTTTGTATTAATAGCTTGAGTCCATGTGATAATTTTGGAGCGTTTGATGTTCCAACGATTAGCCGAGATGTATCTACAACTTTAAATTTTAGAATTTTTTTATGCAAATTTAACGATGTTTAAATTACTTTTGGCTTTTGGTTTCCGTTTGTTGATTATACAATTTGAACTTGAATATGAGAAAGTGAGTGTGTGTGTGTGGTAAAAAGTAAGAACACAAGAATACAAGTGGTTCAGTAAAGGGTGACCTACGTCCACTGTAAAGATGAGAATATCATTAATTTGAATATTACAAAGCGTTTACAAGTATTCTCTCTCTATGCTAACCCTTGTGCTAGGGGACTAATTTCTGAATCGGATCCCTGGCAAATGAGAAGATGTCTTCTATTTATAGGAGGAAATATGGGCGGGTGAAACGGCCCATAAAATAGCGTAACTGATCTGGGCCCTCACTTGGCCCAGGTGTCTTCGGCCCAGGAAAATGGCGGGAACCAGGTGACCATCCCTGCTGACGTAAGAGAGTATAACATGGTCTGCATAGAATCCACTTGGTAGCTTCTGATTGGGCGCAGGCGGCGCTTTGCTCTGACACGACATGGTTGACCTACCTGCTGGTGTTCGATGCAACGTCTGGCAGCAGGTAGACATGCTTGTACAGTGCTCTGAACGGTACTGTTCACAGCAGCATGGTGGAAGCATGGGAGCAGTCATGTCACTATTTCGGTCAACAGTTGTTGGACCTCCCTTGACACGTGTCGCCATTTAGTTGGCACGAGACCTGTCAAGATCTGACCAAATCTTCTTCATTCTTGATCGTCCGTACCTCGTATTAAAAGCTGAAGTAGGACGAATATTCTGCGAGTATGTGTACGCGTTAAGATTCCTCTGAACTGGATACGTTGCGTGGCTAGCGTCATCCCACGCGTGAGCTTGTTAGCACACGCAGGAATAGCTCCGCGAAATATTGACTTGTGGCTATTGCAGCTAAGTTTCGTCGCAATAGCCAAAAGTGACGAAATTTCCTCACGAAAAGTCTTTTTATTTCATCGCAAAAAGCCGAGTTTCTTATAGTGTTGGGTCACCAAAATCCGAGTATAACAACAAAATGACAAATAAAAAACAAATTCATACGAAAATGCTTATCTTCTTCGTCAATGTTCATTATTTACCTTATTCTTTTATACAACTGTAAATGTTTTGAAACAGAACCATATATGTATACAATAACATGCATACACACTTGACTCCATATATATATATATATATATATATATATAGGGGATGGATCCACAGAAAACCCTAAATAATGAGAAAACTCTAGAAAACCCTCAAAAAAACCTACTTCCCGAGCTTTTTTTTTTTAAAAAAAAATTAGGGCATGTAATATACATGTTTTTAAGTGTTTTGAGCCAAAAAAATCAAAAAAGCGCCGAAGGGTTTTTTTTTTTTAAAAAAAAAAATAAGTTTTGCATCATAACACATGTTAGCTTATTTTTGCACTGGTAACATATGTTATGATGCAAAACTTATTTTTTTTTAAAAAAAAAAACCCTTCGGCGCTTTTTTGATTTTTTTGGCTCAAAACACTCAAAAACATGTATATTACATGCCCTAATTTTTTTTTAAAAAAAAAAGCTCGGGAAGTAGGTTTTTTTGAGAGTTTTCTAGAGTTTTTTCATTTTGGAGGGTTTTCTCCCTATCCTTCCACTATATATATATATATATATATATATATATATATATACCATATATGTATAGAGAAAGAAACGTGAGAGAGAGAGAGAGAGACTTACTAGAAAAAGGAGAGGAAGGACCGGTTTCGGTCACTGCCATCGGGGCGGGTGTCTCCTCCGTGACTCCACAACCAAACCCTTCCAAGACTCCGACATCATTCTCCGGCCGGTCATCTTCTTCGGCTACACCTCCAAAACCAGTCACCTTCTGCGACAACCCACAACCATAACTCCCTTTCTCATACTTCCTTTTTTCTAAACAACCCAACAACCTCCTACAATTTATGAACGATGACATCATGATGGAGACGTCTGAAAGTGGGTGAGAGACGAATACGTCTCCGAGATTGTTTAGTGGGCATGTGAGACGGAGACGTTTGAATGGTGGGTGAGAGACGGAGACGTCTCTGCGACACCTGGCAAGTTGGTTGGACACATGTTGCATATAGATTGGTCCGCAGCTAAAGCCTCACGGGAGACGCCTGAAATACCTCGTATACCGCGAGTCCTTTCTCCAAATAGATGGGAACTGACCATTTTGGTAAAACCCAAGAGTAAATGGCCTAAATGGTGATTTTCTCTTTTAAAGGAAAAGCATATTTGACTTATAATATTTGGAAGGAACGAAATTTTCAAAAGAAATCATATTTTCAAATATTCGAAAATTTTAAAACAAAATAAAAGGAAAAATATATGTTTTAGAATAACATAAAAAGAAAAAAGGAGGAACGGTTCTGATTTGCCTTGAAACCTTAGGACCAGTTCCAACAACAATTTGTTTTATTTTCTTGGTAACCGAAAACCATTGCTATTGGTTATAGTTTGCCCTGTAATCGAAAACCCCATTACTGTTCTCAATAAGCAACAATTTGTTTGATTTGTTACACGACTGAAAGACCCACTCAGTTTGGTTTTGATTCTCTTACAATCGAAGACCCCGTTATTGTTATGACAAAAGGAATATGTTGTTTAAATTTGTTATAAACGACCGAAAGACACCGTTATTATTCTTGGAAATAAGGTTTTAATTTGCAATGCCACCGAAAAACAAGAAGATTGATTCATTTGATCCGAAACTAGTAATGTTGATATCAAATTTGATCCGAAACCAAGCAAGTTAATAATCAAGGCAACAAAGATGAAAATTCATATAACCATGGATTGAAGACAATGCATACAAAGAATGATGATAATGAAGTTTGCAAAGATCAAGTAAAAATTGAAGATGAAGATTTGATGCCAACGCTATGGGAGGCAAGGCTTGAAATATTATTGTCATAAAAAAGATTCATACGTATATATCCTAAGTAGTATGACAAATTTAAATAATTAAATTTGTATAATTTAGTTAGTTATGGCAGTTAATGGCGGTTATTTAACCCACCGGTTCATAAACGGGTTCACATCCTTACCCACCAAATCTACACCTATAAATAGATTGCAAACCCATGTTTGTAGTTGTGATAATGATAATATAATAAGATTATTATTCCTTGTTCGATCTCTTGATGCAATCATTCCAACAAAAAATTTACAGTTTATGTATTCCTTGACCGACTTAAATTGGGCTTCTCTAAAAACACTCTTACGATATTTACATGGAGGGCACATCATGGTCTCAACTTCAAACGCAACTCACTACTTCAACTTCATGTGTACACTGATGTGGATTGGGCCGATGACAAGTTAACATATCATAGTATTATGTATTACATTGTCTATCATGGGTCCAACCCAATATCCTTGAGCTCGAAATGACAACAAATCCCTGTTAGTGCACCCTACTGCTATGTTCTAAGCTTAGATATGTATATAGGATCTCTAATGTAAGTTTTGGATGTAAACGGATAGCTTGTGGAGGTCTAAGAGGTAAAATGGTCATTTGTAAAAGCTACCAGGTATGTGAGAGTCTCATACGCCTGACAGCTCAGGCGTAGGAAGGCCTTACACCTGGAAGAACCCAGGCGTAAGGAGCTAGGCTGTAAATAGACCCCCACAACAATCGATCCATTGATTCCACCTTCGAATCGATCATACGCGCTTCGTATATCAAATCTTCTCGATCCTACAAGTGGTATCAGAGCTTGGCTCATACCTCGCGTGTTGTTAGATTGGTGTAGCATCAGATTTGAGTTTTTATAGAAATTGTTCATATTTTTTTTATTGAAAACCCATTTTGACCCATTTCAAGCTTTAAATATTGTTTTTGGTTAATTTGGACTATAATTGATGTTTTGATTGTTGACTTGATTGCATAAACATATTTAGAAAGTGGTTTTGGTTAGATCTATATCAAATTTACATCAAAACACATCGGATTTGAGAATTTTTGTTGAAAAATTCATAAATGTGTTCTTCATGGGTTTTGGGAGGATTTCATTGATTTGGATTGAATTGTGTAAAAAAACTGTTGTTTTGGTGTCTAGATCTGTTTTAGAAGTTGCGTGAATCAATTGATTAACAAAAACAACGTTAAATCTTTCCAAATCCGGATTTTTTTTTTGTGAAAAGCTCATTAGTCGCGTTCTTGGTGAATTTTGATATTTTTGGATTATAATTCACGTTTTTGAAGGGTTTTGCGCATCATATTTGTGTTCTACATCATATCCCACACATAACATGATCACTGGAGTATCCAAACCTTTAATTTCATCAAAAATCATCAAAAACAGTCATGTTCTTGAGTTTCTGTGTTCATACGCTTGGTGCAGGGTCCCTACGCCCGTAAGGCCTCCCTCACGGCTGATCCCATACGCCTGTAACAACCTCCATACGTGAGTAACTTGTCTCATACATGTGTAAACACGTCCCTTACATGTGTAAACCTGTGTTAGTCAAATTTTGACACATTTAGAGTTTTACTTTATCCGTTTTCATCCAGAACCTCATTTCTTATCTGATATCATTCCAATCAACATGAGTTGGAATTATCTCACCCAAATAGTCCATCCCGAGCATATTGAGCTACAACCTCAACCCCAAGTTACTCATCCATACATTGTTGCAAACGCAATGAACCCTCCATAGCAAGCAAATGTTCTTACACCATTTTATACATTCTCTTCCCTACCCCAACAACCAATTCCCATTTTGGAAAATTTTTGGGCGATGGTTTTAGTAACGAGTTAAGTATAAAGTGTTCATCAGATGATACAGAGCGACAACGAGATGGGAAGCAGCAACAAAGCTCCCAAGATGCACCATCTCACTGAATACCCGTCATGGAAGGGAAGGATACAACGACACATAGAGGGAATAGATGCCAAGATTTGGTACTGGGTCGAGCACTACTGGTCAGAACTCTACAAGAGAACTCGCACTTACCGGTGGAGATATCACAAATGAATGACGAGGAGGAGAAAACTATAAGAATGAGAGAAAGGCGTTCTGTATTCTTACATAGGCATTACCAAAGGATAATCTTCATCAGTATGAAGTGTGTGAAAACGCGCGTGATTTATGGGCGCTGTTGAAGAAAAGGTGTGAAGGGGACGAGCGTGCTTTCGAGATCAGGCAGGATCAACTAAAGAAGGAGTTTGAAGCGTTCTGCCACATCGGACAAGAATCGTTGAGAGACATGCAGTCTTGATACTATCATCTCATGAATGAACTGCGTAAGCACGAATTTAAATATACTACTTATAAACTAACTGAACATTTTATAGATGCGTTGCCACCTTAGTGGATGCACTACGTGGATGTGATTAAAGAGTTGGGTCAGTATGAAAGTTTATCAGTCGGTGAGCTTCTTATCAAGCTGGAAAATCAGGATATAGAGGAGTCTTAGAAAGCCAAGAGAGTTTCATTATCTTAAAACCCGGAGGTATACCATGCTAGTACTCCTAGTACTTCTTCCATCACATCTAGTTCCTGACCACAAACTGCATTTGTTTCTTCAGTTGTTAATGATCCATTTGCTTATAATCCACCTTCACAAACCGTTCCAGTTCTAGATCCCATGTTGAGTTCACTAGTGCTTACAGTTACACCCCACCTCTTTCTACTTCCACCAAATACTGCCCAATTCCACCACAACCTGCAAACACTTATATTCATCCAAAGACATCCATTCCCCAACAATATGCTTATATCACATCCAAAACCATGATGGCACAACCATCAACTAATAACTTTGGGAATGTGGCCCTTGAGGTTGCAAAAGAGCATGTTGCACTTCTTTCTGCTTTTGTAACTTCATAAAATGATCTGGTGGCTGGTAACATAGGGAATGTCAACTTGACCAAGGAAGTTTATGATCAAGTTGATAAGGATGAGATGGAGTTGATAGATATTCAGTGGCACTTTTCCAGCATTGTCAGGAGGGTTGAAGATTTTATGCAGAGGGCATGTCGAACTGACTGGTAGACGACCAAGGATACAAAGTATGGCTTCATCAAACAAAAGGTCACGTGCTTCAACTGTGGAGTACGGGGAAACTTCAAAAGTAAGCACAAGTTCCCAACCAGGAACGTGCTTTTGTTCTAGTTAGCAACCCACTACCACAGCCTGCACCCCTAGTCAATAATCAGACTAGATCTGTGGGTACACCTTACGGTTATGTCCCTAGCTTAGATATGTATATAGGATCTCTTATGTATGTTTTGGACATTAACGAGTAGCTTCGGGGGTCTAAGGGGTAAAATGGTCATTTGTAAAAGCTACGAGGCGTTTGAGAGTTGCATACACCTAGAAGACCCCAAGCATAAGGAGCTAGGCTATAAACAGACCCCCCTTGGCTTGGCATTTGCAACTTTTGCTTGATTCCTATAACGAAGTGCTGTCCAATTTTGAGTGTGTTGTGTGTTTTTATCAATTTCATATCCTTATAACTTCATATCTCATATCTAACAATCGATCCATTGATTCCGCCTTCAGATCGATTATACGCGCTGGGTATATCAAATCTTGTCGATTCTACAATCCCAAATATTTCCCACCCACCAAGTTGAAATATTTGAATTATTGTAAAGTCAATATGCACAATATTGTAGCATATAGTTCTCTGTGTTTAGGATCTTCTTTACACTTTTATATATACTACCTTATTAAAGAAATTGAATGGATAGTATGGTAATTTTACAATAACTTTAAGATGGCATACTAAGAGCCATAGTGTAATTCCCTAATTTTTTTTTACTAAATTCTTCCCTTTATACCCTTGTTGTACAACTTTTAGGCCAATAGTATAAACCACTAATGCAATAGGAAAATTAACCCAACCAATGGAGCATGAAACCGTAGCATTCAGCTCATCTCGTCATCTATGGCCCTCTTGAATGGTATAATAATTGTGAGTAATAATTCTAATCAACACTCGTCAGTTACAAAAGGAAGAATTTTGGATTCAATTTCTTGAAACTCCCAATCAAGTCTCTAATGGAACCCTAATTGAAGGGTGTCTCTTTAAAACCTCCAAATATGTTACCCTAATTCACAGTCGGGTTTTCAATGTTGGTCAATGGTCTCCATCAGTTTCAAACCCATGGGTTTATATACTTAGTAATACTCTTGGGTTATTCACATCACCCTTCCTGCTTCATCTCCCTACTTTCAGGTTCTCTCTATTCTCATATATATATATATATATACATATATATATATATATGACAAAATTACAGAAAACAACCTTTATGTATACTTAAAACTGCAGCTTTTACCTTTATCTTTAAAAAGCTCGATAATCAACCTTAACCTTTGTATTTTGTAGCAAAACCAAACCTTTATCACTAACTGAGTTAGTTTTCCATGTTAAGTCTCCTCACATGCAAAGCATGTGAGGGCTTTTTAGTCTTTTTCTTTGTTCATTTATTAAAATGTTTATTTTAAACAAAAACCCTATAAACATCATCTTCCCCAAACATATAATCTTCCCCAAACATATAAGGAAAACCCATAACTAACCTGATCAAAACCTAACGAACCATTACAAGTTGTTAGGCTTTCAACACTACCAAACAAAACATCAATCTTTCTCTGTCACACACAACACTCTTGTTCTTCACTCTACCACCTCTAAGTTCTAACAAAACTTCACCCATCTCTCATCATGTTTTAAATGAACCATCACTAATCAGTAGTATAGTAAACACTAATCTTATTATTATTATTATTAATAATAATAAAGCAACGTGAATGAAGCTAATTTTTTATATAGAGTCGAGAAATCGGTAAAGAAAGAAATGAATAATCATCAAACGGCAACGGGAATTACTTTAGGATAAGATGAAGAAGATGAAACAACAGAACTAGACGATTAACATAGTATCAAAGAATTGTAGAACTAGAAGATGAACAGAGGATCAAAGAAACAGAAAAAATTGGATGAAGAACAGATCTGTAACACGAATAGGAAACGAGGAAGATGATTATAGAAAGATAAAGAAGAGAATCGAACAAAAAAATGAAGGAATAGATCCAGAAGAAGAAAGAAAAGAGTAGTCGGATCTTTGCCGGAAGTTGATCGGAAATGTGATTGGAACTTTTTTTTTTCTCTTTCAAGCATCAAGCTCTGATACCAAGATAAATTGTAAGAACTGATTATTATTAATTGAATTAAAAACAACAAACAACATACACCATATCTTCACTTTAATATTGGTGGTGGTGGAATTGTGGCGAGACGAGTAGGTAACGGTGGTCCATGTGGTTTCCGAGTTGGAGCTGGTGCTACGATTGATGACCGGTTAAGTCTGGGTTTTCGTTATATGTTTGGGGAAGATGATGTTTATAATGTTTTTGTTTAAAATAAACATTTTAATAAATGTACAAAGAAAAAGACTAAAAAGCCCTCACATGCAAAGCATGTGAGGAGACTTAACATGAAAAACTAACTCAGTTAGTGATAAAGATTTGGTTTTGCAACAAAATATAAAGGTTAAGGTTGATTATCGAGCTTTTAAAAGATAAAGGTGAAAGCTGCAGTTTTGGGTATACATAAAGGTTGTTTTCTGTAATTTTGTCTATATATATATACACACATATATATATATATGCTGTTTTAAGTTGATCTTTTTCGTAATTTATGTTTGTTAACGTTGTTCCAATAGAATAAGTAAAGAGAGCTCATCAGAATTATTATCCATGAAGAGCAATAACTATGTCTTAAGATCTTCCGATTCATTTGGGACTGTGTATCATGTAGGATGGCATGGTTTGGTTAGAATTGCATAGTGGTACAATGTTCTGTAATTGGTCATTTCTATGTATATGAAAATATATTTATAAACAAAATAATTGGTTTATTGTACATTGTTGCTCTAAAGGTGTTGTTATCCCTGTACCTACGTGATAATCAACTTTTTTTGGAAGGCGATTTTCTATGTTGTGGCAGAGTTCATCACAACCCCCCCCCCCAGAAGGGGATCCCCTAGCCACTTTACAATGGTCAGACTATGTTGTCTTAACCGGGTCCATGCTGATGCGTGAGTGGCCGGCCCACAAGCGAGTCGAGGCTGCGCATAAGGGGCACTAAGGCTTCCACCCGAATAATTTCCCGCCACCTGCCACTTGACAGATGTTGCACCCTCCACATGATAATCAACTAAGCAAATTTTTTAAGGAGGCATATTAGCTCTTGTATTTAATCTTCATTTATGACTTCTTGTCTGTGTATTCTTGTGAAACTATTAATGCATGTGTACAACTTTTATTGTAAGGTTTCAAGTATAAGACGTGTGGATCGATGTAATAACTGACAAACCTCACTTCAGTTTTCTGTTAAGTTGTTAGTCTTTGTTCATAGGTCAATATATAAAAGACATATAAGCTTCGCTTAGCAAGTATTTTTTTCTCAGTACTGATGGAAGTAGTGATACCTTTGAGTGGGATATTACATGTGCTCCAACATATAGAGTAATAGATAATATAGTGAATTCGAACAAATGTGCTATTCTCATTATTTACAGAAGATTATATAATGGTTACTACATTAATACAATGGCTTGATTCTAGGAGGACTATTGACTGGACTGTTGACTAAGAATATTGACTAGACTAAATAATTACAAAGACATAAAGTTAGCTATTTGACTGTTGACTATTGATTTGTGGTAATACGCCCCCGCAAGATGGAGGATCCATTGGATACGCCAATCTTGGAACGTAAGGAAAGAAACGGTGATCGTGGAAGTGATTTGGCGAGGATATCAGCTAGTTGATCTTTTGAGCTAATGTGAAAGACCTTTAAGTGACTGGCCTTGACTTGTTTACGAACAAAGTGGTAGTCGAGGGCAACATGTTTCATGCGTGAATGGTACATCGGGTTGGCACAAAGGTAGGTAGAACCGGTGTTGTCACAGAAAAGAGATGGTATACGTGTTGTGCGAAGACTAAGTTCTTGGAGAAGATTTTCAACCCATGAGATTTCCGCTGCGGCGTTTGCTAGTGGTTTGTATTCGGCTTCAGTGGAGGTGCGTGAGACCATTTTTTGTCTTGATGAACACCAGGAGATGATGTTGGATCCAAGATATAATATATAATTTGTAGTAGATCTTCTTCCGTATGCATGTCTCCCCAATCAGAATCTGAGAAAGCATGTAAATCAAGTGAGGACTATTTATTTAACAATAACTCATAGTGAAATGTTCCTTTCAAATACCGGAGAACCCGTTTGAGAGTTTGCCAGTGTGATTGCTTTGGGTGGTGCATAAACTGGGAGAGTTTGTTGAAAGCAAAAGAGATATCAAGACGGGTGAAGGCGAGGTATTGAAGTGTGCCAACAAGTTTGCGATAAGGAGTTGGGTGAACGGGTGGAGAGGCATCCGAGGGGATAAGCGGATTAGAGACGCTTAGGGGGTGAGGACCTCTTTGGCACCATCCATTTTGAAAGTGGTTAAAATGTCTTGAATGTGCCGGTGTTGGGAGAGGAATAGACCATGAGGAGTTGGAATGACTTCGATTCCTAGGAAGTGATGTAGAGGGCCTAATTCTTTGATCGAAATTTTTTGCTTAGGGCTTGAGAAAAGATGTCCATGAATGGATTATTGTTTCCAGTGAGGAAAATGTCGTCAACGTAGACGAGTAGGTAGCAAGTGTTACCATTTGTGTTGTAAACAAAAAAGAGACACATGAGAGAGACATTTTTTAAAACTGAAGCTAATGAGGAAGGCGGTGAATTCATTGTACCAAGCCCACGGGGCTTGTTTAAGACCGTAGAGAGATTTCTTAAGTTTGCAAATGTGATTAGGAAACGCCGAATTTGCAAATCCGGGTGGTTGAATCATGTACACATCCTCATGTAAGGTGCCATGAAGAAATGAATTATTGACGTCTAGTTGGCGTAACGACCACCCTTGAGAAAGTGTGATGGAAAGAACCAGTACGAATGGTGACAGGTTTCGTTACCGGACTAAAGGTATCAAAATAGTCCTTACCGTACTGTTGATGAAACCCCTTTGCGACTAGGCGCGCTTTAAATTTATCAATAGTTCCATCAGGTTTTCGTTTGGTTCGGAATACCCATTTGCATCCGATTGGATTTTGGGTAGTATGGGGGACAAGCTCCCACGTTTGGTTTTGAAGAAGAGCGTTGTATTCAAGATCCATTGCTTGTCGCCATTGTGGATCTTTCATCGCTTGGATGTGAGTAGAGGGCTCAATGGATGTAGGAAGTGGGTGAAGTGTGGTGGAGTTAATGAAGTTGGAATTGTAATATTTTGGGTTAGGATTGTGAGACCGTTGTGGGCGAGTAGAGGTGGTAGGAGATGGGTTAGTGAAGGAGTTTGAGATGAGGAGGTGGTAGAGTCATTAGAAGGCTATGTAGGTGAATTAGGCTGTGTAGGAGTGGATGATTGTGTAGGAGATGAGGACTGTGTAGGGGACAAGAGTTGTATAGGGTTAGGGGAATGTTGTGTAGGTGTAGTAGAAAGCTGTGTAGGGTCATGCGAGTGCTGTGTAGTATCGGGCAACTGCTGTGTGGGTGCAGCGGAAGGTTGTGTAGGGTCAGGAGAGGGGTGTGTAGGAGGTATGGGTTGGGGTGTGGGATCGATAGGAGTTTGTGTATGGTGTGAAGGCTTTAGAGGATTTGGTATATTGTGAAGAAGTGATGATAGGTGACAGTGGGAGAGGCGGAGTTATTGGTCTGGGATAGGAAGATGTGTGATATGAATTCAACATGCCGAGAGTGATATAGCTTGTTGGTGGCTGGATCAAAGCATTTTTATGCTGATCTGGAAGAGGAGTATCTAAGAAAGATACATGATGTCGAGCGAGATTGTAACTTGGAGGTGTTGTATAGGCGGAACCAAGGATAGAAAAGGCATCCAAACGGTTTTAGTTTGGAGTAGGTGGGAGCAACATTGAATAACATGTCATAAGGTGATTTGTTGTTCAGGATGGTGGTGGGTAGACGGTTGATGAGATAAGTGGCGGCTTGAAAGGCATGTGACCAACCGCTTCAACAACGTGTTGGTGATGACGTTCGGCCACCCGTTTTGTTTAGGTGTATGGGGGGTGTGGTGTAGTGGGAGATGCCATGAGTGGTGAGGAATGGTTTTAGACCAATGTATTCACCATCATTGTCTGTGAATAGAGAGATAATAGGAGTGTAAAAAATATTTTCCACTAGTGATTTGAGTTGGGGAAAAAGAGTTGAGACATCGGATTTTCTTTTCATTGGAAACAACCAAATATATTTAGAAAAGTAGTCAACAAAAATGACGTAATATTTAAGGTCGTCAATGGACGATTGCACCGGTCCCCATACATCCGAGTAAAGAAGTTGTAAAGGTTTAGTCGCAACAAATGAGTTTTTACCAAAAGGTGTTTTGTGACTTTTGTTTAATGAGCAGGATTGGCAATGAAAAGACTTGAGTGACCCTTTATTATATGGAAGTCCTAATATAGAAATTAAAGCTTGAAAACTTGAAACGAAGGATGTCCAAGGATATGGTGCCACGCGAGTAATGACCTTGTTGTTGTTGCATTGATTTGAGGGGAGGTTGTGAGTGGGCCATAATAAGCGTCATTGACGTTCACACCCCTCATGAGAGGTGCCCCGTGCGTAAATCCTTAACCAACAAATAAGATGAAAAAAAATCAACAGAAACTTGATTAGTATGACAAAGTTTTGCAACGGAAATAAGATTATTGAGAAGGGATGGAACGATTAAGACATCGTTTAATAAAAGCGGTCGTGAGGTAGTGTGAAGGATTGTTTGACCAATGTATGTGATAGGAAGGGTTTTATCGTCACCTAAAACAATCTCATCCGGACCACCATATTTGGAAAGAACATGCATTTGGTTGTTGTTGTTGTTAGTGTGATTGAAAGCGCCTGTATCCCACATCCATGTAGTG
Source organism: Ambrosia trifida (assembly GCA_028751855.1). Taxonomy (NCBI): domain Eukaryota; kingdom Viridiplantae; phylum Streptophyta; class Magnoliopsida; order Asterales; family Asteraceae; genus Ambrosia; species Ambrosia trifida. The sequence continues at coordinate 107,613,859 of CM054126.1, read as the reverse complement.
TTTGGAACCGTGGTGTGAGAAGATGTATTTTTCATAACCGGGTATGAGTAGGAATCATGAGTAGAGACTTGATGGTCGCGTAGGAAGTGACTAAGTTTGCGACAATCTTTTGTTACACACAGTCACACACATTAACCTTGAAGAAACGAATATATATCAAGTGTCATTTAATCAGTTAACCCCATTACCCAACTTGCATGTTATTTGTTAAAAGGAAATTCTTTATTGCCAGTGTTTTTAGAATTTAAAAAGCAAAACTTTTTAATATTGTTTAGGAGTGAATGGCTTTCAAATTGAATTTATGTGCCGTGAAAATGATTTCTTAGTGACTATGTTATTTCAATCAATCTTAAAGATGTGAAAATTGAAAGTCTGTGAAAACTGGATGATCTTTCATTCAAGAAAACAACCCTTTAAATAGGGAATGATACATAAAAACATAATCAAGAATAATTACAGAATAAATACAAATTATCAATTATCAATTTATACTAAATATATGCACGAGTATCTCGGTTAATACTCTCCCTCGGGTTGAGCGGCCATTTGGAATAACGCTCAAGTTGGACCTGAATGTCTGAAATAAGTGACGCAGAAGCCCCTTTGTGAAAATGTCCGCATACTGTAGAGAGGATGGAACATGAAGAACCCGGATGTGACCCACACGAACCTTTTCATGTACAAAATGGATATCAATTTCTATATGGTTTGTACGCTAATGTTGAACTGGGTTATCAGACAGGTAGACATCAGAAACATTATCACAATACACAATTGTAGCCTGCCGAAGAGGGAGATGCAACTCCAAAAGTAAATTTCGAATCCAAGTGTCTTCTGCAACAGCATTAGCCACGCCCCGGTATTCTGCCTCTGCACTCGAACGAGAAATTGTAGGTTGACGTTTAGAGGACCAGGATATCAAATTGTCGCCCAAACAAACACGATACCCACTCGTCGAACGACGAGAGTCCGGACAACCACCCCAATCTGCATCTGAGTAGGCAACTAAGAAATGGATGTTGGACCGAACAATACGTATGCCATAATCAATCGTTCCATGATGGTACCGTAGTATGCGCTTCAAGAAGGCAAAGTGTGGCTCATGAGGCTCCTACATGAATAAACAAACCTGCTAAACAACATATGATATATCTGGACGAGTAAAGGTAAGATACTGCAAAGCACCTGCCAGACTGCGGTAGAGAGTAGGGTCATGAAACAATGGACCATCAGCAGCACTCAGCTTAGCATTAAGATCAACAGGTGTGGCGCATGGTTTGCATGATGACATAGACGCCCTGGAAATAATGTCTCTAGCATACTGGGACTGATCCAAGAATAAACCTGCGGACGTACGGGTAACTTTAATACCAAAAATGATGTAAGTTGCCCAGATCTGTCATGGCAAACTCTCGTGAGAGGGTGCGAATTATATCCTATAGGAGAGTAGTCGAAGAAGCAGTAATAAAGATGTCATCAACATATAGTAGTAAATAAGCAGTCTGAGTCCCCTGAGTAAGTATAAACAACGAGTTGTCACAAACACTGCTTCTGAACCCATGAGACAAGATGTACGTAGCACACCGATTATACCACGCTCTCGGGGCCTGTTTGAGCACATATAAAGATTTCTTTAACCTGCAAACATAATTTGGACACCGACTATCCACAAACCCAGGCGGCTGATGCATAAACACTGTTTCATTTAAATTACCGTGCAAAAAAAGCATTCTTGACATCCAAGTGATGGATAGGCCAAGAACGAGAGACATCAATAGATAAAAATGTCCGTATAGTCGCCGGTTTAACAACTGGACTAAATGTATCCTCACAATCAATACCAACAGTTTGGGATTTTTCATTTACCACTAGTCTGGCCTTATAACGCTCCAAAGAACCATCTGATTTAAACTTATGACGGAATAGCCACATACAACGTATAACAAGGCGATCAGATGGGCGAGGAACAAGTTCCCACGTATCGTTCTCCTACAAAGCACCAAATTCTGATCGCATGGCATGTAACCAATTTGGGTTGGAAAGGGCTTTCAAATAAGTTGTAGGGACAGGTGAAATGGTGGATGAAAGCAAAGTATGTTTAGATTTGGAGCGGGTGGTCATAGGGTGGGTGTTGGTTGGATTGTGAAATGGTGGGGAAGGTCCGACAGCAGAATGCTGCTGTGGGGCAGCAGCTGTGGTAGCCGTGGGCTACTGTGAGGTGGCCGGAGCAGTAGAATGTTGTTGAGGAGCAACTCTGGCAGCCGTAGGCTGCTGAGATGTGGCTGGAACAGTAGATTGCTGCTGAGGAATAGCCGTGGGCTGGGGAACAGATGGTGGGACATGTTGGGTAGGTTTAGGACGACGTGTGTAGTGATGGGTGTATAGGGAGGTCGAATGTAGAGAAGGTTTAAGGGATGGTGTAGAAGTGAAAGTGAACCCGGGAAGTGTAGGGTCATCAAGGAAGGAGTAAGAGGTGGTGGGAGTGGGTAAAGTAAAATGAAAGACGGTCTCATCAAAAGTAAGATGACGAGAAATAGTGACTTTCCCGATGGTTGGGTTAAAGCATCGATATCCTCGGATATCCGGGGGATAACCCAAGAAGCTACATCTGATGGATCGAGTATGTAGTTTATGTGGTTGAGTGGCGGCATTTTTTGGGTAGGAAGCACACCCGAACACTCGAGGGTGATTATAGGTGGGGTGACGAAGATAAAGAGGCAAGGTAGGGGTGAAGATATTTAAACATTTTTTGTGGAGGTAAGAGGCAGTGTGAAGGGCTTCTACCCAGAAAGAGGGTGGAAGATGAGCATGTATGAGTAAGGAGCGGATGATGTCATTCAGTCTACGAATCATCCGCTCAGCACGTCCGTTTTGAGACGATGTCTGTGGGCAAGAAAAACGGAATAGAAGCCCATGTTGGGAGGCGAAGTTTTGAAAGCATTATTATCAAATTATCCCCCTAAGTCACATTGAAAAGTTTTTATGTTTTGATTAAATTGGGTTGCAATCATACGATAAAATTTAGCAAAGGTGGCAAATGTATCAGATTTATATTTTAGTGGGTATACCTATGTTGATGCACTATATGTGTGGCTGTCGCTGTCGAATAGACTAGGGTTGAGTCGTGTATTGTATTACATGAGATTGTGGTGATCCATAAGGGCATTTTATGGATCTGATGCATTTGTTAATTTAGACCAAAACATAAGTGGTTGGTTCGAACCCTACAAGGGTCGAACCTGCAGGTTCAACCTCCTTAAAGGGTCGAATGAGCCTTATGTTATTGGACTATAAATAGCAATCTCATGTGTGTTTTTCATTTAAGATTTTGAGTTTGTGCTTTGAATGCTCTCAAGGGGGAGGTCATGCCCGACCTCCCCCGGCCCCGAGATAGATGTTTATCCTACTGATGACAGTGTCTGTAACCATTTCTGATGCAATACGAATCTGTGATGACATTGTTTTCGTTTATTTTTGTCTCGTCTCATATCTTCCGTCTGAAACCAAGCTGTATTCGTTTATTCGATCTGTGGATTCGGTTTTTACCGGATTCTCAACCTAGATATAGTGGGAAAAATTATCAATAAGGACTATATAATATTTATACCCAGATTTGCTAGTTACTGGTGATGTCCATAAGTCACAATGTATTTATATCAAACGGAGTAAACATAAAGGAATTAGACTCATAAAAAGGCAAAAGTTTACTATTAGATAAAGTGCAAGAATGACAAATGTTTGAAGTTTTATTGTGATTACATGAAAAACCAGTATGTTTGCTAAGCAAATTTAAAACTTGAGCCCTTGGATGTCCTGGCCGATCATGCCAAGGGAGAGACTGAGAAACAAGAAAGCAGGCTTGTTGCGGAAGTGTTGGTGGAGTTATTGGGTAGAGATTTCCCGTGCTATTGTGGCAGGAAAGGAGCCGTCCAGTTCATAGGTGATAACTCACATTATTAACAAATAAAACAGGCATAAACAGTCTCATAATAGGATACAATTAGGCTTATATTATTGAATTTGATGCTTAAATCGTTCCTATTTGTATTTCTCAGGAAAATGGAGCTCCAAGATGGAAAGGAAGGATTTCCGGGCAAAAACAAGCAAAAACCGGATATTCCTGAAGATACGAGTGACCCTGCACGCCCACGCACACTTGCACGAAGGCCCTGCACGCTAGAAGACAATGCAGCGCAACTGGAAAACGACAAAATTTGGGGAGCAAGGCAGTGCACGGCCGTGCTAGCCCATTTGGCACGCCCCTGCAGCCTCTGTTTGCCTATAAATAGCAGGCAACCCCTCACCATTTGTTGATCCTTTCTTGTCCTCTCTTGGGCCGACTACCAAGCTTTTTCCAGAGATCTTGGGGTCCCTTGGGAGGCCTTATGGCCCTCCTAACATCCCACCAAGGCTAGGCCTCGTCTTACCTTGATCGGCTTAGCCAAGAAGAGGATCGTAGAGTAGTTATGCAATAAAACATCGAGGGTCGTGAGGATCATGAGAGAATACATATCATTTGAAAGATGGAGAGCTTGTCTATGAGCAGCCATGATCCTTGTGTTGATCATTTCTATGGTTGTATCTTTCTATTATTTGTGAACCCGCTTCGATTCGTAGACTTTTATTATTATTATTAATAGTAGTTAAAGTATTCTTTTTAACTCGAAACATTTTTGGTACTTATGTTGAAGTATTCTATTCAACATCTCGGGTTGAAGCATTCTTTTAAACTCGAGAGAGCTATGAAATTCTTTCCATTAGTGTATCTTTTGTCCTGTGATCCCAATAGTACCTGGTGGGTTAACATAAAGGCGAACACAAAAGGGGAAGGTCCTAACCATACCATGTACTTACAACCTTGTCATAACACATACCCCCATATTTCTTAAATATTCCGAGTTAGTGTTATTGAAAGACATAACACCCTAACGTAAGGTTAATTGGTGATTGCGGCCTGGAATGTAATCATGTATTTACAGGTACATTAAGGTGGTGTGAAAATCTATTTAGGATAACTGGTTAGATGTTCAGTACACTTTCGAAATACCAAAGGTGTGGTGGGTTAGCTGCGGTACACCCTATATATAAACACTGATGGTGAGTCGAAAGTGAGACTGGGGATCGAACCAAGCGCTCGGGTAGATGATTAGTGCGTTTTCGGAAAACTCAAGGTGTGGTGGGTTAGCTGCGGTACACCCTATATATAAACACTGAAGGTGCGACGAAAGTGAGACTGGGAATCGAACCAAGCGTTAGTCCTAGTCAGTGTAGTAGTAGTTTCAATAAGTCCTTTCATAGTCTACAACATAATCGCCCCAAAAGTATTCCGAACATCGTCATTATAAACTTAGTGGTTGTGTTACTATTAACGTTGATCACTCCTGATAATCCTGAACAACATTCTACCTTCAACCTCATCTTAAAGCTCATACATAACATTTCTTTTGGAAAACAGTTTGTTCCGTTACCCTAAGCTCTTTTCATCCTTTAAACTTAACCACACCCACCAAAAACTCAATTTTTGCATACACTTACACTCTCTGTTACTTGGAATCTTGTTGCATGTCCTTAGCAAAGTTCGGTCAGAAACTTTTCTAAAGTAGGGGAGACTGCTATATCAGCGCTCTGTCCTCACCAGTTACATACTCTCCCAAACCTTGTAAACTCTCAACTTCCTAGTCTCGAGTCAAATGTCAAAGATTTTAAACCTTTCGCTTTGAATAACTACTTTAAACTTTGTCAAATTTATGACTGATGTATTCCTTAAAACTTACTTACCTTTTTTTAAACTCTATTGTTTCATGGAAACTTTCACTTGAAAGTAATTTCGGGACGAAATTTTCTAAAGTAGGGGAGACTGTGACAACCTGCACCCTTCACTTTTCATAAATGTGCATAATTGGTCCCTCAACTATTTCAAAATTTTCATTTTCAACCCTCCTATATTAATAGGACCAAAATTCAGAATTTAATAAAACTTATAATTTTTATAAGTAAAAGTATTGCACGTTTTATACTCACATTGTTGGGTTATATTGAGACCACAGTTACCAGATTAGAGACTTTTGATAGTATATTGTATAGCTTGATAGTTGAAGGACCTAGTTTGTAATTATGACATAGTTTTGTACACAAACCCTAATGCTGCGCACTTAATTACACGGGCTCTGCGCACTTAAGTTAAGTGCGCAGGCCCAAGGGACTTCCTATATAAAGGATGTGTGTGCACAGCCTTAGGGTTAGGGGTTTTGGTCATTATCTTTTGATAGCACAAGATAGGTGCGTACTTGCTGTAATCCATGGTTCTTCAGTGTTAAATCATCAATGGAATTATCGTATTATTCATCTTGTGTGTCGGTTCGTACAATATTCATCTAGTTTCTTTGATTGTAGAAGATTAGTCACTTAAAACACCTAATTCATAGGTGTTTCTAAGTGATAACAATCTCTTGCACTTACAAGATCTAGCATTTGGGACTTACAATTTGGTATCAGAGCCTCTGTGCTCTAGATTGTATCTACTTTAAGATACCAAAACCCTCATCTTGTTAGTTTTTATTATCAAGATTATTTTCTTTATAAACTTTAAAATTTAGGTGTTTTTCTTATATTTTGGCTTCAAATTTCGTGAAAATCGTATTTCTAAATGTTTAGAGTATGTTATTTTGATTAGAAAATGGTTTGGAAAGGATTCAGCTGAGTTTTGTGTTTGTTACAGGTCGTTCTACGCACTTATTTCATATATCCTGCGCACTTATCTCATAAGTTGAGCACTTGTTTCTTAGTTTGAGTACTTGGCTCATATATTGCATACTTGTGACCGTGAGTACTTAAACTTGTGATTTTAGTACGCAGTCAGGGTTTCTACGCACTTATTGCTTTTTCATTTGTCTTGAGCACTTATTTAGGGTTTCTGCGTACTTAAACAGAAATCTTGGATTTGTGCGCACTTACTGAAGGTGTAGTCTTGAGTACTTGGCTAGGGTTTCTGCGAACTTAAAATCTTAAACGAGAGTTTAAGTGTCTGCGTACTTATTTTAGTACGCAGGCTGATCAGTAAACACTGAGCACTTATCATGCCCAAGTGTTGACTGATCTGCGCACTTATCAAGAAACACAGCCACACGTATACTTCCGAGCTGCGCACTTAACAAAGACTACAACTTGAGAAGGCTGTTTACATTCTTACAGGTTGCTGCATACTTATCTGGACTGCTGTGAACTTAACTGTGAACTTATCTGCGCACTTAGCTGTGTACTTACGGACTTGGACATTTTCTGGACTGTAACTAAAATCTGTTTAACTAAATCCCTAAAATTCATCTGAATCATGGCTGGTAACGATAACCATTCAACAGTTAACCCTATCACTCAACAAGAACTTGAAACCGGAACCACAACCAGAGTGCCTAAGTTAAAAGGTGCTGAGGACTATGGGACTTGGAAGAACAGAATGAGGTCATTCTTCTATGTTACTGACTTCACCCAATGGAATTCTATCCAGTTGGGCCCACACATTCCCATGAGAACCACTGCCACTAGGGAAGAGTTTAATCCTGATCCAACCACTTACACCGATGTCGATAAACAATTACTCCAAAGAGATCACAAGGCTTATGGTGCTCTAACCATGGCCTTATCAAACGATGTCTATAACATGTTTGAGGAGTATGGGACGGCACATGATCTATGGTTTGCGTTGAATGAATACTATGAAGGGAACGAAGAGATGCGCCAGTACAAGCAAGACATGGTGCAGAAAGAATATGACATATTTGGCAGTATTCGTGGGGAAAGTTTGAGCTCACACATCGATAGGTTCATGAGCATGTTGACAAAGATGAAGAAGGCGGGAATTCCTGTGAACAACAGAAATTCAATCAAGAAGCTGCTAGACTCATTGCCAAAAGAATGGAGCATCCAGTGTATGCTGATCAGAAAAGAATATCTAGACGCCCAGTCTACCTTGGCTGATCTTATCAACACCCTGAAGTCGTTTGAGATGGACATCACAAAGAGAGAGATGAACCAGACCAATCCAAAGGCAGTACCCATCACTGCAATGAAAAACTTGGCATTAATGACACCAGTGGGTAACATGGGTTCTAGCTCATCTCATGTGTATGCTGATGGAATGATTGGTGGTAGCTCCAGTTCAGGAAAGACTGTTCCATACTCTCAACCTAGTGGGAAGAACTCTCAACCCTCTACTCTCAATCCTCAACAAACAAAGCTAGCTAATGAACATGTTGAACTCTTCAACGCCTTCATGACCAGCTTTGAAGCATTGAAGACAGGTGATCTGAAGAATGATATGATGAGCCCAGAAGATATGTATCAAGTGGATCCCGATGATATGGAAGAGATGAACCTGAAATGGCAAATGGCCATGATTACTCTAAGGGTTAAGAGGTTCCAGGACAGAACAGGGCGAAGGGTTGGATTGGGAAAGGCTGGCTTTGATAAATCAAAAATCAGGTGCTACAACTGCAAAACTCTTGGACACTTCAAGTATGAATGTCCAACTTTGAATCAAGCTGAAGTTAAACCGGCAAAGAGAATGGTAGCAATCACAGACGGAGGGGAAGCCAACCAGCAGAAAGCGCTCGTGGTTCAAGACTTTGACTGGGGTGAGGAAGTTGCTGTGGCAGAGGCTGAAGTGAACAAGGCACTGATGGCAAAGATCTGCACAAAATCAACACTTGGTGTGAGCTCCTTGGAAGGGTCATCAGCGGAGATGCCAAAAGGAGAAGGGATGGAGAAGGCTGGTCTAAAAGGTGTGTTGAGTGAGAACAAAGGAAAGGAGGCTGCTGCCGAGGAAGCTTTAGTTTCTGAGAAGACTTCCACAAGCAAGGCTGATCAACCACCGCAGAGCATGCAGAAGAAGGTTGAGGAGAGAGACCTGGTAAGTATTCCTCTTGAAATAAAATCAAAGTTGTGCTCACCAAGGTGTGTTACAGCCATCGCTTACTGTTTGTCCCACAATAGGAGAATTTTAAGAGAGATGGATGACATCCAAAAAATCAACACTGAAATGAAAGAAAATGAGTTAGCATATCAGCGAAAGTTAAATGCAACAATAGCTGAAATGCACACTCTAAAAGAATTTGTTCTCAGAAAAGTTTTTTTAATAAATGACTTAACTGAAAAACTAGAAATATCTAGAAATGAAACAAATCATCTCCAAATTGTTGTGGACAAATGGAATGTAAGCAAGCATGCTCATACAGATATCCTTGATTGTTCAAGGAAATCTTTCGTCAAAGATGGAATTGGGTATAAGGATAAAAAGGGAATTGTAAAATCTCTATTTTTACCCTTGAGCAAAAGTGAATATATACCCATTCCAAAACCACATCCAAAAAATGATCTTTTCGAAAAAGAATGTGTCACGCCTGAGTCAAACTCTAATATAAGTAAAAGCAGTGCAGATATGACCCAACAGGATCAGGTGGACGATGATGAAAGTTGTAGTGGACAAACAATGGGGTTAGGTCACCCAGGTGCCAATTACTCTACAGTGAATTGGTTCATCTGGAGTCATGACAAGTCAAAAACTTCTTTGAATTCGGATGATTTTAATAATTTAACTAATTTGGATAACTGTAATAGTTTATCTAGGATGGATAACTGTAATAGTTTATCTAGGCCGGATGACTGTATTACATTAACTTCTAAACTTGATTTCAAGGGTGTTGTGGACCCAAATGATAGGATGAATCCTATCAAACGATCAGATATTTGTGTTGAAAATGTTATGCCTGTTTGTGTTGATCTTAATGATGCATTCTCTGATAATGAAAATGTATATAGACCATCTCCGTTTGTTCCAGAACTAAAAAGAAACAGGTTTCGAAAATTTCTTACTGAAGAAATTCCAGAGTTTACACCATCATCAACAGATATGTCATGTTCTGAAGAATCACAAAGTGAAACAGATAACACAACTTCTGGAGAATCACAGAGTGATACAGAAAGTGACATCAGCGAGCCAGAATACAACACAAATGAAGAATCAAGCAACAACAACAGTGATGAAGCATGTTCAAGAGACAGCCCCAACTCAAGCAACTACAAGAGAAGAACATCACAACCATCATCATCCAGATCTTCTTCAAAGATCAAGCCTAAACACTCTAAATGCTTTAGATGTGGAAATGAGGGACATGTGGTTAAGAATTGTCATTTGCAACCCAAACCACAAAGTGATACCAATACCCAAAAATCTTTTTCAGTTCAAATTAAAGATCTTCAAGAAACTATAAGAAGTTTTGTTAAGGCCACAAAAACTTGGAAAAGACAAGAGTCAGTTTTGGGTGAAAATCACGACAGATTAAAACTAAAACAGACCTGGATTCCAAAAGTTACTTAAAATATGGTCTGAGTCGTGATTGTACATAGTGTCTCGTATATTTATCTGTATATTTCTCTTGTTTTATGTGTTTTTCAGAATAAACTACAGAAATGGTTGATTGCCTTGATGAGATATCTATGGCACGTTGATAGCGGGGCGTCAAGGCACATGACGGGACTAAAAGAACTCCTCAAAAACTATCGGTTCATTGATGGAGAGTTTGTTGCTTTTGCCGGCAACGAGAAGGGCGGAAAGATAGTTGGGATAGGAGACGTGATTTCTGATGCACTGACTTTAGAAGATGTGAACTATGTTCCAGAATTGTGCTACAATCTGCTGAGTGTATCACAAGTCTGCGACAAAGGAATCTCAGTGTTATTTAATGACATGGAGTGCATCTTTCTAAAGCCAGGATTCACTTCTCCTACCAATATGATTATGCTTAAAGCTCCTAGACAAAATAATACTTATGTGATAAACATGAGAGATGCAAAGTCTGAATATCAAATGACATGCTTACTTTCTAAAGCATCCAATTCAGAGTCACTGCTATGGCACAGGCGATTAGGACATGTTAACTTCAAAAATATTAATAAGCTTTCAAAACTAAATCTTGTCAGAGGTCTTCCTTCTAAGGAATTCCCTTTTTCTGAAAAATGCTTAGCATGTGCCAAAGGAAAACAACACAAAAAATCGCATAAGTCCAAAGCTGTGAACTCTATAGACTCACCTCTTCAATTAATGCACATGGATCTTTTTGGTCCTATTAGTGTTAAAAGTCTAGCTAAAAAGTCTTATTGTTTGGTGATAACAGATGATTTTTCCCGATTCACATGGGTGTACTTCTTGGAATACAAAAGTGAAGCTGCTGAGATATTGATGCTGTTTGTTCCTCTTATTGAGAACATAATAAAGACAAAAGTTAGATCAATCCGAAGTGATCACGGAACTGAATTCAAAAATCAAAGTTTCGTGACTTTCTGCAACAACAGAGGAATTCATCTTTAGTACAGTGCTACGAGAACTCCTCAACAGAATGGTGTTGCTGAAAGGAAAAATCGTACACTTATTGAGGCGGCCAGAACCATGCTTATCGACTCTAAATTGCCGATCATTTTCTGGGCTGAAGCTGTGAATACCGCCTGTTATGTTCTTAACAGAGTCTTAATTGTAAAGACGCGCAGGAAAACAGGTTATGAGTTGCTCTTTAAAAGAAAACCTCTGATTGACTAGTTCAGGCCTTTTGGATGCTCATGTACGCTGCTTAACAACTACGAGAACATAATGAAGTTTGATGCAGTTGGAGATGAGTGCTTCTTTGTTGGATACTCCTCAAGTCAAAAAGCTTATAGAGTGTACAACAAACGAACCAAAATGGTTCTCGAGTCTTTTTATGTTGATTTGCAGGAATCCAACTCTACCAACACAGGAGCCGGTCCTAACTGGTTCTTTGACGTGGATGTTGTTTTCAACAATTTCAGCATCATTGATGAACAACCATCTGAAAATCAAGCAGCCGATCCTTCTCCTCTTGAAGATACTCTTTACTCTTCCGAAGACGATGCTGCACCTTTCACCACCCGATTTTCTCCACTCGTAGTTGATCCAATTGTTCCCCTTCAGACCACAAATGGTGATGCAACTGTTGAAACTACTCCATCTCCTGACGGTACTCCAGCTTCAGAAGAAACATCTTCAGCACAATAGTCTGCAAATGATCCATCCAGTTCATCAATTTCTGCAGATCACCTTTCTAATCTGCCTTCCCAAATTCAAGAAGAACCAAACATGGGATTTAAGTCTTCTAAGGATCACCCTGTGGAGAACATCATTAGACCAATCTCTAAGGGTGTTCTTACTAGAAATCAGGCAGACAAACTGAATATTGCACTTTCAGCCTTCTTATCTCAGACGGTACCTTTCAGCATTGAAGACGCTGTCAGAGATGCAAGTTGGATTGAAGCCATGCAGGATGAGCTGTATCAGTTTAGAAAGCTAAAGGTTTGGGAACTTGTGGATTTACCTGAAGGAAAGTATCCTATCGGAACAAGATGGGTTTTTCGCAACAAAATGGATGAACGAGGTGTGGTAATTAAGAACAAGGCTCGTCTGGTTGTTCAGGGCTTTCGTCAGCAGGAGGGTATTGATTATGAGGAAGTGTTCGCTCCAGTTGCTCGACTTGAAGCCATACGTATCTTCCTGGCATACGCCTCATACAAGACCTTCAAAGTCTTTCAAATGGATGTGAAGAGTGCATTCCTGTACGGGAAGATCAAAGAAGAAGTCTATGTTTGTCAACCCCCGGGTTTTGAAGATCCTCATCATCCAAACAAGTACTACAAACTGGATAAGGCTCTCTATGGACTTCATCAAGCTCCTCGAGCTTGGTATGAGAACTTATCTTCATACTTGTTGCAGAATGGGTACACCAGAGGGAAGATCGGCATGACTTTGTTCACCAAAGAAGTCAACAAACACTCTATCCTTGTTCAAATTTATGTTGATGATATTATCTTTGGCTCCACTGATGAAAACTTATGCAGGGAATTTGAAAGCATCATGAAGTCTCAATTTGAAATGAGCATGATGGGAGAATTATCGTTTTTCTTAGGCTTGGAAGTGCAACAGAAAGAAGACGGAATTCTCATCCACCAAGCCAAGTATACAAGAGACATTCTGGCAAAATACAACATGACCGACTGCAAGCCGTCCAATACTCCTTTTGCGGCCCAAACAACACTTGTACCAGATCTTCAGGGGCCTTCAGTGAATCCTCACACGTATCGATCAATGATTGGCTCCCTGATGTATCTAACAGCTAGCAGACCAAATATCATGTGGGCAGTTGGATGCTGCGCGCGTTTTCAGTCCAATCCTAAGCAATCGCATGAGACTGCAGTGAAAAGAGTCTTCCGCTACCTCAAAGGAACACCAAAACTTGGTTTATGGTATCCTAAGAGTGATAACTTTGATCTAATCGCTTACTCTGATAGTGATCATGCAGGTTGTAGGATTGACAGAAAATCTGTCTCTGGTGGTTGTCAATTTCTGGGTAACCGGCTAGTGTCTTGGCAGAGCAAGAAGCAGACCACCGTGTCCATTTCCACTGCTCAAGCCGAATACACAGCTGCATCCAGTTGTTGCTGTCAGGTGTTATGGATCCAAAATCAGCTTTTGGACTACGGTTTGAACGTCATGCATACACCTATTTTTATTGATAATGATGCATGTCGTGACATCGTGAAGAATCCAATTGATCATTCTAAAACCAAACACATTGAAATTCGGATTCACTAAATTCGCGATGCGCACGACAAAGGATACATACAGGTGTTGCCTATAGATACTGCTGATCAAAAAGCAGATATCTTTACAAAAGCTTTCGATAAAACCCGGTTTCATCAGTTGGTTTCATGGCTTGAGATGATAAATTTTGAATTAAAAAAAAAAAAAAAAAACTTTACTTGTGCATATTTTATAGAAAAATCTTCTTTTCTATTAAAACAAGATTTTTGGGGGAGAAAGTAAACCAGTCCATTCCTAATGCAAAATTAATTCAGGAAATGATATGAACTAATCATATCTCGTCAGCATGTGAATAGGACCCAGAGGATGTTGTGGCCTCAAGCAACGATGTGTCGGTAGATTCAGCCTGGAATCAAGTAAACTGCTACTAGGTGATTAACAATGAAGATCTACACGGAAAGCTGGATTCCCACTGTGCTTTAGGTCTGCACAAGCTGAGTCCGGTCATACATAGGTTGAGAAATTAAAAGACACAGAAAATTTTGTGCATAGGTAAATCAAAAGACACCTAAGAGTGCAAGCTACCAATGCGGGGCTAAGAAAAACAAAATTTTTGAAACTGAGCAGCAAAAGACACGCAATGTCAGTGACGTGCAAACATATATAGATAGCTCACCAAACGATCAGATGATCATCTTCTCTGCTTATGGTAACATAGACCTGAAGCTCTCATCATCTGATCAAGATAATGATCATCTTCTCTGCTTATGGTAACATAGACCTGAAGCTCTCATCATCTGATCAAGATAATGATCATCTTCTCTGCTTATGGTAACATAGACCTGAAGCTCTCATCATTATATTTCAATAAACCTTGAGGATCGGTAGGCCAATACCTAGCACTGTGGGGTCCATAAAATTTTCGTCAATATTACCGAAAAACATGATAAACAGCATCGCCAAACACATGTTGAAAGAGAAAAGGCATGGATTTAAGTGGACAAGCATACCGACAATTGTTCTTAGGCTGCAGTTATCCAACGGGAAGTTGAAACGGGTTCTAGCAGGTATGGTTAGTATGATCTTGAATGCAGAAGGTGAGACTTGGTAAAACCCCATTTATCAAAATGGATTTGGGCTTTATAACTCACTTATTGGGCCAAATTGAATCTGTGCGTACTTATTGGGCCCTGCGCACTTGACTCAAGTGCGCAGGCCCATCTGTTGTATATATATACTCTGTTATTTTTTTAACCGTTTATCTTAAACCTTATTAACCCTAACCATCATCTGATCACTATCATCTCTTATCATCATCACCGTTCATCATCATCCTTCATCATCATTATCACAACATAATCCCCCAAAACCTCCTAATCATCCCAATTCAAACCCCATTCTCCTCATTTTGTTGATTATATCCACTGATTAAGGTAGTTACCACGTATTAATGTTTTATTGCTTGTGATTACAGGGACTAAAAGGATGATTTTGATGCATCAGTTGGGATCTTTAGTTGTTTTATTGGGTTTTTGAATTCTTGAAGATCTGTGTACTTGATAATGAACAAGTGCGTACTTGTCTCATAGAGACTGCGTACTTGTCTCATAATCATACAAGTCTTCAAGAACCCTAATGTCCTACGCACTTGTTGTGTGAACTTAAATCTTGAACGAAGGTTCAAGTGTCTGCGTACTTGCCTAGTACGCAGACCTGACTGGGTTGCTAAGGGGTTACCATGCCCGTGTTTGACTTGCACTGCGCACTTGACTTGGGCTTGAGTACTAACCAAGTGCTCAGTCAAGTATGTGCGCACTTGACTGAGCACATAACTTTGTTGACTATGCTTGGACTGCGCACTTGATAACCATGCGCACTTGGACTTTAAACAACAATATGACATTCATTTTGACCATTAAGACACTTGAACGGACTGCGTACTTAAACCCGGACTTTAATGATCTTACCACTGAAAATCAAACGTATCATGGACACCGATGACACCAATCCATCAAATCTTAATCCTATGACTGTTAAAATTTCAAACCTAAAAAATTTATTAATAAAATCTAAGTCTAAGTTCGTTGTCCGTCTAAGTTTGAGTCTAAAGTCAGTTATCGAAGATCTAATTGGTTTTTCGTGCTCTTGGTTAAACAGATGGCACTTGACTGGGATCCGAGAGGCATGCACAACCAACCGATGAATCTTGATACTGATGATGTCAAGTTTAGAGATGTAGTGACTTGGATAAAACGCAGCAAAGTCGGATTTGCTGTGCAGAACGATGAACCAGTCTACGTTTCCCACATTGAAGATTTCTGGAGATCAGCTCGAGTCGAAACTGTATCAAGAGTCAAGCGAATCAACGCAACAGTCCGAAACAAGGCTGTTATCATCACTGAAGACACCGTTCGAAACGTACTGAGACTGCAAGATCAACCAGGAACTGTCAGATTCATGCCTAAAGCAGATATTCACCAACAGTTCAGGAATTTCGGATACAAGGGTGACTTTGACAAGAGAGGTGATGTCAAGAAGAGCCAACTAACAAGAGACTGGAGACTTATCAGTCATGTATTTATAATGTCTCTATGCCATAGAAAGGGAGGCTACAATGCGCTCAGTGCTGAATGGTCGACAGCGATGATAAAGATCTGCAAGGACGAAGCGTTCAACTTGTCAGGCATGATCTTTGACTACATGGTGAAGAATGCAGAAGCTGGGTCAGGCAAATGGGCTATGTACCCAAGGTTTGTACAGATGATGATCAACACTCAACATGACAATCTGCCTCTCGGTGACCAATACATCTTCACCAGAGGTGCACGATTCTCTACAGAATGCAACACACCTGACTGGGAACCAATGCTGGAGAATATGTATGCGGCCCAGCGATATCCTCTTGTCATGGAGTTGTACAACAAGATCAGGAAGAGAAGGTCAGATGCTACTGAAACTCGACAACAACCCAGAGCTGCTCCTGCACCTGGACCATCTGAACCCACTCCTTCAGCCCAGCCGACTGCTGAAGAAATTGCCCTAGAAAAAGCAAGGGGCAAAAGAGTGGCGACTGAACCTGCTCCATCAAAGCCTAGCAAAAAGAAAAGACCAGCAGGTTTGTTACAAGAAGGGAGAGATACATTGACACCTGAGCAACTTGAAACTGCTGCAGCCTTACAAGAAGTTGCTGAGTTTGAGAGGGCAGCAAGAAAGAGAAGAAGAGAACAGCTACCTGAATCAGAGATTCCTCGTGTTGTGACTAAGGATGATATCGAGGAACAAGAGATCTTAGAATCCATCTTTGGGGCAGAACAACCGAATCAACCAGGGCCTTCTACTGCTGCTGCTCCAACCCCCAAAGCTCCAGCCCAACAGTCAGCTGAACCATCCTTATCAGCTCCTGCTGCACCTCATCGCAAACCGGTGCATCAGGAACTATATGAAAAGCTTATGAAGGAGGTTGGTAAAACTGCTGCCAGGGAAATCTGCACTTTAAAGAGTGACGTGCACAACAACCAGGAGCTGTGAAAGAAAGTAAAAAAGCTCAAACACAAGAACCGGAACATGGAGAAAATCATTAAAGATCAAAGATACATCATCAAGTTTCAGAATGAAGTTCAAATGCAAATGTTTGAGATGTTCCAAGATTTCAAGAAGCAGCAAACCGGTGCTCCCAGCACTACATTTGATGAGACTTTCGATTTCGGAAAGTTTTTGGAGAAGGAGAAAGAGAAAGAAAGGGTTTCCGAGGAAAGTGAGGTTGATGAAGTGAGTGAAGATGAGATGCCAGAGAGATTCGTGGAGATGGGAATGGATGAAGAAGTTGTTTATGAGACATCTGATGGGCACAAGTTGTATCCCAAAAGATCAACTTGGTTTCCTAGAAGGCCCATCACCATTCCAGCCTTACATCAGAATATCCATCACACCAAGTCTGCTCACCAGGAGAAGATCATCTCCTGGAAATATGATGAAGAGAAGAGATTGTTTGCTGTAAAGAGAAGAGGGGGAGTGATACAGTATTTCAAGGGTCAAAAGGAACTAAAGTCTCTCCCCCGATGGGATATCAGGGAGCTCAGCAGGGCCCCATTCATCAATCACTCCCTCGACTCCCAGGCGGCCATGGTCGAGTGGTTTATCAAGAAGGAATGTGACACAGATTTCCAAATCCTGAAGCCAGAGAAACCAAGAAGGAGAATCTCGAAGAAAAGAATCGATCCAGCAACCGGTCGTGGCATGATAACTTATGTGATTGACCCTCCACAGGTCGTCACACGAGTTCCTATTAGATCTGAGCTTCCAGTGATGCTGAGGGACTTTAAAAACTGGTTTTACGACAGCAACACTGGTGAAGCAGTCATTAAACTGCAGGACGATTCGGAGGCTTTAAGGATTTTGGATCCAGTAGACGTGTTTGCACTTAATTTGTCAGATCTGAACATGTTGTTTGCAAATCAGATTAATGTGGGCGCCGGGAACACGTTGTTTGAAGAAGCGGTGTTGTTTAGAAGGGTTGTGGATAGAGCTATGAATCTGAAAAGAGAGCTGCTTGAGATAATTGACAGGATCAATGCAGCAGATAAAGAGAAGGATGATAGGGAGAAGGCTGCTCAAGCTGCTGCTGCTGGTGGTGGTGCAGAAACTGCTCAACCTGAAGTCGAGACTGCTTCAGAGGCACATACAGAAGAACCTGCAACAATAGCCGATCCTGAAGGAACTGCAACAGAATCAACTCAAGCTCCTCATGCAGTTGAAGAAGATCCAGTCGTGCTATACATGCAAGACCCCCCTGAACAGGTTGAGGGGGAGCAAAGCGAGGTCGAGATATATTGAAGATTGAAGAACTGGTAGTTGTGGTCTAGGGGGAGTATTGTTGGGTTATATTGAGACCACAGTTACCAGATTAGAGACTTTTGATAGTATATTGTATAGCTTGATAGTTGAAGGACCTAGTTTGTAATTATGACATAGTTTTGTACACAAACCCTAATGTTGCGCACTTAATTACACGGGCTCTGCGCACTTAAGTTAAGTGCGCAGGCCCAAGGGACTTCCTATATAAAGGATGTGTGTGCACAGCCTTAGGGTTAGGGGTTTTGGTCATTATCTTTTGATAGCACAAGATAGGTGCGTACTTGCTGTAATCCATGGTTCTTCAGTGTTAAATCATCAATGGAATTATCGTATTATTCATCTTGTGTGTCGGTTCTTACAATATTCATCTAGTTTCTTTAATTGTAGAAGATTAGTCACTTAAAACACCTAATTCATAGGTGTTTCTACGTGATAACAATCTCTTGCACTTACAAGATCTAGCATTTGGGACTTACACACATCTACACCCGAGCACGTATGTTTCAGACCTTGATACTCAAAACCCTTAGTTTTCGGTCCTAAAACAACTTAGAAACCGAAGGAAACAAGTTCGGAACTTAAAATTTATTAAAGTAGAAAAATTGACTTTTTTTAGTTCTCACGGTCCGCGAAGATAGTCAAACAGTCAAAGTCGCAGTCAAAGTCCTAGTCAAAGTCCTAGTCAAAGTCTTAGTCAAACAGTAAAAGTCCTAGTCAAATAGTCAATTCATCATAAAACCTTACTTTATAGTGTTGACCAATTTTAATGGATAATTGAATCCAAAACTAGTATAAAAACCCACATATGACCCATTACACTGGGCACCTCTAAATCGATTGTTTCAATCCGATTAAACTTTCCCTCATACCTTTCTTCTATAGTCTATTACTTCTACAATTGAAGCTTTGATTATAAGCTCTTGTAATTGGCAAATTGGAAGCTTGATATTCTTTCTTTTTCGGTTTTTATTTCTTCAAATTGGACTAGCTACGTTGTTGATTTTTTGGGATTCGCCTCACATACATTCACAACACTTAGAGGATAATTCAGCTTAGCGAATGTGAGTATATATTCCCCCTTTTTCATGTTTACACTTTTGGGGTGACTCATGTACGCTTATTACTTCACTCACTTAATCATGCTTTAGTCTATATTCACAATCACAATTCTTGTATGTGTTTTACTTGTTGATCGTTGATAGTGTGTACTTATGACCTTAATCATTAACCCGGTGTGGGCCTAGCATAGCAATAAATAGTACTTGACTATTGTTATGTGTAAACTACTTGCTTTGTCGCATACTATATATAATCATACTATTGTGCTACTATACATATATACTAGATATCCCATTATTCTTAGATATGATTTCTACTAAGGCTTGATTTTAGGTGACATTTGTACATAGCTTGAACACTAAATTGTAGAGAGTATAACACGTGAATTGCGAAACTCTTTTCCTACTATATTTATTCAAACAGGTTATTCTCACCAATACATTTTGTATTGACAAAATTATTTTCGTACATGTTTCAGGTTGTTATGAGATCATTGTTAAGCTTTTGGAACTTAGACTTAGACTTAAGATTTACTAAATTTTATTTTAGATTGTTAGTTCTTAAACGTTGTATTCTTGTAATTTCATTTCAATGTAATAAATTACTTAGTCAATGTATCAATATTTACATTTCTAGTCCATGAGCTATTGAACAATCGTTACCTTGTGACACCTCGATGTTTCCGCCATCGGTTGGGGTGTTACAGTAGTTTATTTTTAGTTATTTGTTGTGTTATCTTCTTCTAATCTTTATTTGTTTATCTTTGTGACATGTTTGAATGATGATTAACTTAAATAACAACCTTATCTTAATTAATTAATGGTATAATCAGCTTCTGGTAGTCCCGAGCTAGATCCAAGGCGAGGAAACCGGTAGTGAGACAGATCCTTCAGGCTTCTGATATCCAAACCGGATTCTAAGCAATGGCTTCTGAAGTGGACCAGATCTGAGTGACACATTTCTGGTTCATACCAGATGGTTGAATGATCTTTTTGGTAAAAGACGGTTTCCCTACGGGCGTACCAGTGATCTTTGGATTGCACGCTTTTAGGATTATGTGCCACCTTTACCAAGGATTTCATTCAATTCGGGAGGTTATGGTTGGGTAATTAATTTCTCATTCATTTAAACCAACTTAATATTTAATTGATCAATAAATAATAAGTGTCACTTGAAAGATAAATAAAATAAAGGTTCTTTATCTAGTTCTCGTTAGTACAACGTCGTTAACCAATGGAGAGACCGCCTTCCTGTGACAACCATAAGAGAGATCTTTCGGCTTTGATCGTTAACCAATGGCGATACGTGGTTGCCAAGATAAAGAGACTCTTTGGTACGGAACAGGAGAACTAAGGTGAGGTGTACGGTGTCCCTGGTTGGGAGTGAAGCCTCCAATTTAAGAAGATGCTAAGTTAGAAGACCCGAAGACTTGACCGCGGTTCGAGGAGCCCGCTATACGCGAGGCCCTGGCGAAGTACCCCAGGTGGACGCACGCCGGAGAGGTTTAGCATTCTACTTAATAGTCGCCTTCGCTTCTCTATCAAGGAGTCGGCACTTCAAGATTACTCTCGTCTTTCACACAATTAACTATCTTAAAATTATTAATTATAATAGTAAACTTAACTACTTATGCGAAGGGCCCGAGATATGCATATCTATCTACTATTCTGTCCCACCTTATCTTTGATAAAACCAAACCTTTTTCAAACTCTTTTTATTAAAAGAACCCATCCGTTTTATTTTTCTTTTCAAAACCCAATCGGTCGATTGATGAATGGTTGAGTAGGGAAAGGTGTGAACCTTGGAATACGATACTCAATACTTACCACGGAGACTATACTATGCACGTCAGGTTCTCTGCCTATGTGATGGTTTTATTTTCGAAAGTAAATATTGTTTACTTTATAAATTTAAAACTTGTTAAAACCGGTTTAGTAAAAATCAGTCATTTATCCCAAAACCAAAGTTTCGGATTTCAAACATCAAGTCTTTGGCACCGGGGAAATGACGTCTTTTTATTTGCTAAAACCACGCACACCAGTAGGTCCTTCAAAGAAAAACTTAACGGGTCAAATTCTACTGAGACATTATTGTCGCGAGTAAGACGACGAACAGAAACAAGATTTTTTTTATAATTTTAGGGCTGTAAAGAATATTTGGGAGGATGTAGGTACGGTTATGAATGGGAAGAAAACCCGTGCCGGAACCCTCAATAGGAAAACATTGATCATTACCAACCAAAATTTTAGTGTGTTGTAACAGCCCACTCCCGTACCGCGATATTGTCAGAGCATTTTGCATTTGGTCGTAGGCAAATCCCACGCCAAAACGCTTCACGAAAGGGAAGGTATCCCACCTCTTATAAAGAAGTGTTAGTTCTCCTTCTCAACCGCTGTGGGATCGTTTCGTTACAAATGGTATCAGAGCCAGGGCCGGGCCGTTGTGCTAGCGAGGACGTTGGGCTCCTTAAGGGGGGTGGATTGTAACGATCCCACATCGGTTGCGAAGGAGAACTAACACTTCTTTATAAGAGGTGGGATACCTTCCCTATCGTGACGCATTTTGGCGTCGGATTTGCCTACGACCAAATGCAAAATCGGGACACGCCCGAACAATATCGCAGTACGAGAATGGGCTGTTACATGTGTACAGGAGAAGAATTAGGAACATAAATCATACCTCGGTTTCATTTACATGCCCCTCAGCACCGGTGTCCATGAATGTGTTCGGATCCGTGTAGGTGAGGTTCATGGAGTGGAAAGCGGCACTAAGGTCGGATGGGTGTAAAGCATGTTTGACCGAGGGTATTCAAGAAAATTCGCCTAGGGTGATTGGGGATTGTTGGGCCGCCATGTTTGTTGGGTCGGATATAAGCATGGCAGAGTGTTCCACCAAGCCCATTGTGGGTAAGTGGGCTGCCCTGTTTGGCTCTGAAAAGCCTAGTTTGTTGAGTCAGAGTATCCCCGTGACCCGCGTCCTCGACCACTTCTACCGCGACCGGACTGATTTCTGCCACGACCACAGGGCTGATTGTACTGTGGCTGATTAACAGCCGACTGGTGGCTATTCGTGGCTGCATCAGTAGGAGCAACCAGGACAAAAGTATTATGCTGTTTTCTGGCCTCTTGGCGTATCACTTCATCGTGCAAACATTGTTCTAGCATGATCCCAATCGACCTGTTGGGCATGAATCAGTTAGGCAGTGGTGTCAAACTCTTGAGATAGTCCCCGGACGAGTTGCAAAACAAGTCTCGAGTCACTGATGGGCTGATCAACATCAGCCAATTGGTTGGCCAAATCTTTTAGTTGTTGGCAGTAGTCATCCACTGAAGCACAGGCAGCCAATGTAAGATTGACAAACCAGGTTTCCAATGCAGCAGCCTTAGCTTGTTTATTGCTAAGAAAGTGTTTTTTAAGTGAATCCATGCTTCGCTGGCTGTGGAGTCCAAATCTAGCACACGATCTAGCAAATCGGCTTACACGGTGCTGAAAATCCATTGACACACAAGAGCATCAATTTCTTTCCAGGTTTCAAATATCGGGTTAATGTGTTCGGGTTTGGGCGACCCGTCGATGTGGTTGAGCACTTTGTAGGCGATAGCATGGAACTTAAATAACTTAACAAGGAGGAATAAGTCACTTTCGTTCCATCTAGGATTCTGATCTTGGACTGTATGTTCGACACAGAATAAGCCAGGTGTAGGGACGGGTTGGGTTTGGTGGGAGAGGATTGGGCATCATCGGTTTTTAGCATGGTGTTGATGTGGGTGTCAGCTGCAGGAAGGGTTTAACAGGAGATATTCAGTGGTGGCAGGTAGGGTTTTGGTCAAGATGAAAGGTTCGGCTGATGATGGGTGAAGGCTGAGTATGAATGTCGACTACAAAAAAGAATAAGGGAGATAGGGTTTTGGACAGAAGGTAACAGGGAAGAAGGAGAGATGTCGAAACCAAGGGATGAAAGGTGATAGGGTCTTCAGAACTGAAGCTCTGATACCATGAAAGTCTGTGAAAACTGGATGCTATTTCATTCAAGAAAACAACCCTTTAAATAGGAATGATACATAATAACCCTATCACCTCTAATAGGAAACATAATCAACAATAATTACAGAATAAATACAAATTATCAATTATCAATCTATACTAAATATATGCACGAGTATCTCGGTTAATAAAAATGTCTATTGAATATATGTTCTTGCTCTTTTATTTGATACAGTGAATTGAAAAATGATGTATTTTCTTGCATTGCAGGGGTACATAGGACAATTTTATATCTTTTTTTTAAGAAATTACTTATTTTTTATTTATTTATGCTTATCATATTACTACTTGCCAACAAAAAATCCTCTTCATATTTATAAATGTTGCAATTAAGAAAATGATAAGGAAGTGTTATGTTTGGGTAGACTGATCATTTGAGATACTAAGTATAGATGGTCAATCAAATACGAGTACAAATTGATCATGCTGTACTTGATCCACGTATGTTATGAAGATTGTCACACTTTATTTTTTTTTAAACAAATTGCCAACTTGATATTACTTTTTTATAATTTTGATTTCTGAATGTTGCAAATTGAATAAATTAGCAAATTGATTTTAAAAATAAAGTACATGAAACCTGCCGCGTAACATGCGACAAAAAAATATAAACACCCGCGGCAGTGCACGGGCATTTCAACTAGTATATTGTAAATGTAAACTTAATTCAATGAATATACGGTTGATTTTTTTCACTTATAGTATACACCATATGAATGTTGGAATGGTTCCGCCAAGAGGACCACCCTTTGACCGTAAAATCAATGCAGGTATGTCATAGATCTCAAACATACATACTTACTTGCATACTGAATTGTATAAATGAGAATGTTAAAATTTAGGTTATATGTGATGTGGAAGAGTCATTCAACAAAGGAAGAGTTAAGAAGATAATTATCCAAGTTGAGTGGCGTTGAAGTATATTGGACTAGGCCCAAGACACCAACTAGAAATATATGTTAGAAAGAAGATAATTATCCAAATATATTTACCTTCATATAAACATATCCATTTAATAAGTAGTTAGTATAACTATTTGATATCCATGTTCAAACATAGGCAACATTATTATTAGTGTAAAACAGAGTAAGAATAATTGTATGTAGATTTTTTTTGAAAGGTGTGTTTTAGCGAAGAATCCAAACGACGCACAACCCCTCAACCTCAATTCAAATCCAGGGCAAACGCGGGTGTTGAATTTCTCACCCCTTAGTGCAAGTGGGGGGACTCGAACCTGAGACCAAGCCCGGGCGGGAACCTCCCTAAGGAGTAAACCCTCCCACCTCCGACCAGCTGGGCACAAAAGATATTATTTTCCAATGTCAAAAACTTGGTGTTAAAAACATCAAAATACTGGAGAAAAAGAGGATTGTTACTAAACCATAAACAAGTTTTAAAGTTATAAGTAAAGTTTTAGAGTTATAAGTAAACGATAATTACTTACTTAAAAACTAAAACTAACACACAGAAAGAGAACCTGACGTGCATAGCATTGATTTTTAGGGTAAATACCGAGTATCGTATTTTAGAGAACACACTTCCCCTACTCAACCTTCCATCACTTTTATTATCAGGTTTTGAAAAGAAAACAAAACGGAGATGTTCAAAAAGAAAAATTGTTTTTGAAAAGGTTTTGGTTTTATAAACAAAGAAGTATGGTTAGAAAACGTGTTAGCCGTAGGAACCCTCTGAATAAGTAGATTAATAATATTAACAGTAGTAGTAGTTTTATTTCTTGATGTGGAAAACGGGTTTTGAATGATCCCTTTAGAGTTAGGAGATGGGAAAAAATAAAAAAAGGATGACGTTCTGACAACTAAATGAGTCACATGTAGGGGAAGTGCACGAGTCCTCATAAAGGTGTCTTCGACCGGGATCTCTTCAACCTCTCTTAACTCTCACTTTTCGTACCGAAGGGTTTCACATGTCATCATCGATCGTCTTGTGATGGGGAACCCTCTAAAAAGTAAACGGCTTCGTACTAACGAGAGTTAGATAAAATATCTTTGTTTTAATTGTCTTTTTATAATATTTACTTTTCATGTCATTTAATAACTCCAAGTCACTCCCCGAACTTCGACGATGGTTAAAGACATTACTCCATAAATACTATTGACAACTTAAATATTTAGTGATCAAGTAACAATTTCCATCCTTAATCTCCAAGACTTGTGAATGATAACCTTAACAAAGGGGGAAAATAATCCTAAAAGTGTGAAATCTGAAGATCACTGGTGCACCCGTAGGGAATCCGCCCTTTGCCAAAAAAACCACTCACACATCTGGTATGATGCCAGAAACTTTTCCCCTAGATCTTGTCCACTTCAGAAGCCTTTACATAGAATCCGGTTTGGATATCAGAAACCTGAAGGATCTGTCTCACTACCGGTTTCCTCGCCTTGAACCTAGCTTGAGACTACCAGAAGTCGTACAAACCCTATGATAACTTTTAGATAAGTTGAATTTTGGTTGATTTTAGGTTTGTTAAGTTAACCACTAATTGAACATGTGACAAAAGATAAACAAACAAAAATTAGTTAAGAAGATAAACATATCAAGTAACTAAAAATAAACTACTAATAATGTAAAACTCTAACGAATTGAATAGGTTTGGAGAATACTAGTTGGACACCCATCTAAAGATAGCAACATAAGAAACATGAAGATCTTCCACTCAAAGACAACCTTCCAACCACCTTGATCCTCTGCGTATGATGTGATTCTCGCAACCCTCGACTTTATTGCATGTGAACTACTCCTACGGGGCCATTCTTGATCGAGAAACAAGGTAAAAAAGCTCCTAATCATAGAGAGGTTTCAGGTCGGCCCTAAAGCCTTCCACAGGAGCCCAATAATTCTCAAGAAGGGTAAAAGTTATCACACAAATGGCCAAGTTGAAACTGCTATTTATATGCAAAGTTAAGGTTGAGCACTACTGTGCTTTCGGGGTGGCACGCCCGTGTTACTGCTCCACGTACTTTCTATTGCTGCAGGGGACATGCTGTATATACGATATGTTGAGAACGGTCGTGCACCCGACCAGGTGATGTTTTCTTATCTCTCAAACTGGCTGCTTTGTCTTCTCGTGTGGTCGTGCTTGTCGATCATGGGCTGATTTTATCATCATTTTTGCCTCGGGGAAGTCATTACACAATCTTGGAACATGTTTCAAGTCTCGTGTCTTCAGTAGTATCCGTTTTATACTGTTTTTACCCTAGAATAGCTTCTTTTCGGGTTGGGGCTCCATTTTTTTATTAACACAAATAGGAACGATTAAGTAACATTAATTATTACTTTAGCCCAACTATGACCTATTATGTGACAACCTGCAAATTCCGTACAACGATTAACGTGATTCTAATAATGTTTTAGAAGTAATCAACATGTTTTAAGGTTAATTATGCTTGGATGAGCCGTTATGAGCCCTACGATGTCCTTCTCAAGTTCGTAGAAGCCTTAGTGCCTTTAAAGAAAGACTTCGCGTATTTAACGTTAATGAACTGACATCAGTAAAAATCCGTCAAACTGGAATAACATAAACTTATTCTATGTAAATACGACACGTATTAACTATCGATGCGATCGGATGTGAAATCGGCGCGAAAAACGGTCTAAAACGCAGCGTTTTGGATAACGCGGAGAGGAACTGACGTGGAAGTCGAACGTCGAACTGCGTGGTTTTAACCGTTATCGAACTTTCGGAATAATTATTTATTGTAAATAATGTCATTTATTAAGTTTCGAAAGTAAACGAGTCGTTTAAGTAGAGAATAGCACGACCGAATCGATTAACGCGAATTTAACGTGTGTTCTGATTTCACGCGTCGGGTGACGAAAATAATAACTAAATTGCTCGGTTTAGTTGTGTTTTTAATTACGAACATAACCGAATGGTTTTTATGGCATGTTTTCAAACCAAAATTAAAACCGAGACGATTTACGTTATAACGAGTTCGTGCACGCGGTGTTCACCTACCAAGAAACCCTACCTATAAAAATCAACACTTCTTCTCCCTCCTTCCCAGTTCTGCAGCCGCACACCTCTGTCTCTCTCTCTACTCTCTCTAAAACCCTCTCTCTCTCTCTATATATATCTACACACCCTCTCCCTCCCGATCTCTCCCTATCTCCTGTTTTTTTACAGCAGCCGGCCACCACCAAGCCCGGTGGTGGCGACGTCGTGGCATCTGGTACCGATATCGAACTGAAGACGAATGAGGATGGTGGTTTTGAGATAAAAGGGGGACGATGGTGGTGGTTCTGAGGATGGTGGTTTCAGATCTGTGTGTCTCGGATTCAACTCAGCCTTGGCCCGGGTTGGTTTTTGGGTTAGATCTGGTCTGTTTCGATTCACGTTTTCTATTCGCGGGTCAAGTTCGGATCTGGTCAACCTGGTCAACTGCTGGTCAACGGGTCAGATTCCGGATCCGGTCAAGACCCGGTAGACTCAGTCAACTGGAGGTTCGAGACGCGCACATGATTATCGGTATAATTAACCTCGTATTTATCTTGTGTAGTATTTATAAATTATAACTACGAACAGTGTTAACTCGCGAACGAACCCTAAATATATAAATATATATATAACGACAAATATAAATCGTAGTTTGTCAATGAAGCGTGACTTGTCTTGTTGTTGGACTAAATTGTTGGACCATACGTATATATTTATATAAATAGAATAATTTATATAATTGTCGAAACGTATAGTCTTGTAGATTGGAAAGGCGGATAATTATAATGTCGTCTTGTGTTTCTAATTGATTTTGGGAAAAATTGTAGGTAACTTGTGTTGTATGGTTTGTACAATGACAAAGGAAACTCTGCCAAAATTTTTATAAAATCCGAAGCGCAACGAAGGTGATATTGTTGTGCGTTTTATAAATAACTTTCCATTCCATGTGTTTAACAAAGGTGATTTTATACAAAATCGCGACATTTTTGACAAAGATTATTTCTGAAAATAACAGTCAATCCCGGACAATATTTCAAATCAAGAATGTAGTTTTTACCGAGTGTCAAGTATTGAGGAGTTTTCGAAGGATTTTGGTAACCAAATAATGTTAATTATACGGATTGGAAATACATAAACGCTCGGCTTACTCGGGAAAGATTTAGTGAAAAATAGTGTTTTGAAACCCTTAAAACAATAGGTTTTGGGAAAAGAAATAACAAATGTTATTAAACGGATTTTAATAACTATATTATATTTCAGCAAGGTATATTTTCCGGGATTGACATGGTTTGCACATGAATAGTAACGTGGTATTAGTCCAACATGGTTTGCACACGAATAGTAACGGGTGCGCGACTTGGGTACTATGTCGTAGGTGAACTCATGAATTATGATAAGTCACGATCGGTTCGTCGAGTTAAAACACCTCAAGGCTCGGGTTAGTACACACGAGTCAGGATAGTTGAATAAACTATCTTTTAACCGGAAAATAAGCTAGGCTTATATATGATAGACTTTAAGGTGTCCTTTATTGGTAATTAGGGCACGAGGAAGTCGGTCAAAGCTTCGGGCTTTGTTTTCTAGCTAAGCAAGGAAATCAAGGTGAGTTTCACGGCCCCTTTTTACTGTTTCGTTTGGGGGAAAGATATGTTTTGTCAAATGTTTTTACATGTCAAATGTTTTACATGTCAAATGTTTTACATGACAAAATGTTTTCAAGAGTTAAAAGTGATAAGTGGCATGATGTGTAACACCCCAACCGATGGCGGAAACATCGGGGTGCCACGTATTGATGATTGTTCAGTAGCTCATGATGAATATCAGATTTCATTAAATGATTTAATTAATTTACATACAATGATTCTACAAGACTTCATACATCAAATTGAATGAAACTATGCACGTATCTTCAAGCAAATCTTCCAAACAAGTAGAACCTGAAACATGTTAAGTTGAAAATATTTTGGGTCAACAATTGTTGGTGAGAATACATAGGTTTGTGAAAATAAATGGTAACGATAGTTTGTACAACATTCAAAGTTGTATGATGATAGAGTATGATACCGACATGCAACAATGCGTCTTTGTACAACCAAACCTTGTGTCGACTGATGACTAACTCGCAAGTTAGTTAAATGTTGTTACTGTTATCGATCATCCCTGAGTCTATGCGGGTGGGATGGGTTTGTCAGACCTATAGCGCTATAATCTAAACAGGCGGCTTGATCATTGTTAATGATTGTACTGTGTCTTTTTGTTACAGTCAAATGATAGAATAATGATGTACTTGAATCACAAGTAAATATGAGTAAATGATAGTATAAAATGTTTAAACATGTTTCACCCCAAAAATAGTGAAAATAGAGAAAAGGGGCTATGTAAACTCACCTTAGCAAATGTTATGCTTCTTGAAAAGATTGAATGATGGGGTTGCCCAAATAATGCCAAATATCACCCTATAATATATTGTGATAAATAAGTCTATCTATTCTACAAATGTATAAATTTCTAGGGCTTCGGATTGGGGATAAATGCTTGTTTGATTAATATTGAAAATATTCGACAATTGAGAGAAATTTAGTAAATAAATAACCAAAAATCTTTTTATGAAATTAAATCTTAAGATGGTTACAAGAATGTGTCTAAAGTGTAAAAATAATTTTTATAAAATTATTTTCTTTAAAATAGATTATTAAATCTATTTATTACAAATTGTCAAACTTTAACTTTAATAATTAAAAATACTAAAATTAAAGAATTATTATTTTAAAAATCATATTTCTGTTCTAAATGATCAGAAATAATTTGTATAAAATTTTGGTGCAAAAATATTAAAAATTGGATTTATTATGATTTAATTACGATTAAATCTAACAAAAATTGATTAAAAATATTAAATAAATGATTTTTCAGAAATAAAAATCATTTCTGACTAGCTTAATGTTATAAAAACTTAGGATAATTTTTGTGGAAATTTATAAGATCGTTTTGATATTTTTATAGATTTTTATAAATAAAATAGAATAATCTTGATTTATTTATTATATATAATAAATAAATAAATTTTTGAAAATTAAAAATTGTAAGTTTAAACCTTTTTATCAGTTTAACTAAAAATAATTTTTGTACAATTATTAAAATTGTTTTAGTATTTTAAAATGAATAAATAATATATATATAATTGATTTTAATTATTTTTGATTAAAAACAAATCAAGAAAAACGTTTGCTGATCACAGGACTCGAACCCGCGTGCTTCAAGGGCATGGCACCAGACACAACCACTTGGTCTAGACCTGTGGTTGTGTTGATTTTAGTTTGATTAAAAATAAATATATTATGCAAAACTATGTTTATCCCCAAATCATATTCTTATAAACCCTAGTTTCTTAATCCATCAATTGAACTCGAATTTGACACAGAATCAGAACGAGACCATAGGGCTTTTAATACCCATCAATAGGCGATCCTAAAACATGTAAGAAGCTGAATTATTACGTACCGAAGGATGGTGAAAACTGAGCACGAGTCGCGTCCCCTAGAGGCTTTAAATTACGAATTTGCAGCGATTGATAGATGGGTATGAGGTAGGGGTTTTGTTAATCGCATATGCAGGAGTGTGTATGCAGATTTAATCGAGCAAAAAGCCTCTTTTATACACGAATTGGATAATTGGCAAGTTTGACCCACATTGAATTATATACGCGTATTTGGTATAATTGCAGATCAATACACGTTCATCCAAGTCAATAAGGGCCGGAAATCACGTACTAATGGTCAAGGATAATTATCATGGCTTAAAATAACAAATTTACGATTTTAAAACAAGGCTTTCCTTCGGCAGTCTTGTTGCAGCGAACAAGCAAGGAGGAGGGACATGTTAAATAATTAGTGGGTGGGATATGAAACAAGAATTCAGTTTGGCTCAGATGGTTGGTGCGTTTGGTTGTGGTGAGAGTGGCCCGGGTTCGATACCCGGGGGAAACAACTTTTTATTTTCTTTTTAAACAGCTAAGGGGAAGGGGAAAGCAGGCTTGGGCCTGATTATCTGGTGGGCCGGCTTGGTCTTGGGCCTGTTCCTAGGTGGGCTGAGGCTTGGGCTAAGGAGGGTGGGTTTGGTTTGGGTTAATGGTTTAGCTAAGAATGGTCATAGTTGGTGTTGGTTTATGGTAGGCCTAGATGAAATTTTCATCTATATTATTATTATTATTATTATTATTATTATTATTATTATTATTATTATTATTATAAATCTTTGTTTATAAATATATATATACATATAAATAATGATAAAATTAGTCGTATAAATCCAAATTATTGGTAACGTATCATTATTAAATGCGTAATGTTACAGTCTCCCCTACTTTTAGGAACTTCGTCCCGAAGTTAAGAGAAACACTAGATTTACAATTGGCTAACTACCGAAAACCTTGATAAAATTTCACACTACCTTAACGTACCTGTAAATTCATGATTACGTTCCGGACCGTAATTACCAATTTACCTTACATTAGGGTTTTGCGTCCTTTTATGACTTTACCGATTGTTAAGCAGGTCTGATAGTCTCCGCCAGTCGTTCAGGTGGTAGGGCCTCTCCCGACTGTTGGAATGACATGATGACCTCTACCAATCGTTAAGCTGGTCGTTTGGTAGTTAACTAATTATTGTATAAGCAAGTATGATTACAGATATAGCAATTAGTTCACATTCAGACAAACATGCACACAGATGTTATGATAATACTTAAATTTTATTACTTGAATCGAATAACGTCAATACATAGAATAAAAGTAACCAATAGTCAAATGGTGAGTCTTGTGGTTAGGTAGCTGGAGGGTCTTGATCTCTGTTCAGTTTAGGGCATCGGTTACGGAAGTGATTTGGGTCTCCACATTCATAGCATTGACCATAGTTGTATTGATTAAGGTTAGCAGCTTGAGCAGGGTTGGTGGGTTGGTTGGCATTTGGATTTGGGGTCTCACGACACGTGTTGACGAGATGGCCATACCTACCACAATTGGTGCACAAGCGACACGCTGAAGCAGTGGGATGATGTCGGTTGCATGTGTTGCACAATGGATGGTTTCCTGTATAAGGTTTCTTGTTAGAAGTGAGGTTTACATCAGGATCCCTGGTCTTACGCTTCTGGTTCTCAGTAGTTACCGCGGCTACAATACTTGTTTTATTGCCTTTCCGAACTAAGGTCCCGTTCTTTACGTGATTATCAGTTAAGGTAGCTGCTAAACGTTTGGCTTCCTCCAAGGTGGCAGGATTCCTTCCCCACACCGTATCCTGGATTTGCATGGGCAGACCACCGATGTACTTCTCGATGGCTACCGACAGGGGAGTGACTTTGTGAGGCAATAATAAGCTAAGCTCGTGAAAGCGGGTGTTGTAGGCAAGGTTTTCCCCACTATCTTGAGCTAAGGTGTGGAATTCATCTTCAAGCTTCTTAACTTCATTGCGAGGACAAAACTCCTCCTTCATGACCTCCTTGACTTGGTCCCATGTCATAGCAAGAGCAACCTCGGCCCCACGAGTACGCTTTTCTTCATTCCACCATGTGAGTGCTCGTTTATGGAGAACACTCATGGCGTAACGAACCTTGAAATTGTTGGGGCACTCACTGTTGATGAAGGTATTCTCAATACCCTCAAACCATTGGAGGAGTCCAGTAGCTCCTTCTTCACCGCTGAACTTTGGAGGGTTACAAGAGTTGAAATGTTTAAGGGTGCAGGCTTGGGGTCCATTTCCATTGCCATTGCCGTTCCCGTTCCCGTTGTTGTGACCATTCCCGTTGCCGTTCAATTGGATGACCTGAGCAAGTAAATTGGGAACCAGAGTTGCGATTTGCTGCGCCATTTGTTGAGAAATGATCGCAGCCAGTTGAGCATCAACCCCATTGTTGTTGTGGTTAGGAACTTGATCATGGTTGTGGTTATGGTTATCACCACCTTCTTCGTGGTTCTCACCATTGCTGTTGCGAGTGCTGCGACGAGGAGGCATGATCTGTAATAGACACAATGAAATGAATGAGATTATATAAGGAGTGTAATCATTTATTCATTAATTAAAACGAATAAACGAAAACGTAGACTTATCAAAGATTCTCAATTCTAATAACATATGAAGACATGCTTTAGCCTATAAGTGAACACTCATCCCGAGAATTCCCAGGTAGGCATCCGGGTCCCTCGTCTGATTGGGATATATGCGCAATGCCAGCCTAGACAGAAGACTCAGAATACAGGCGTTCACCCTTCCAGATTGCACGTGTTCGTTATTAAAATCTAGAACTTCGACGAGATCTCAAGGTGGTTCAGGTTAAACCTGAGGATTTTGCCTTATTAGTCTAAGAGTGAATCCAGTGATGGAGAGCAACCTTCTTGTAGGGATGAGAGTAGGGATATGAAGTAGGAGGGAGATAGAGAATAGCAAACAAAAGAAGCAAGTACTGGTTAAATCCTATGGTTATAGACTAGATTATTTCTCTAATAACCTAATTCCCTATAACCATGGCTCTGATACCAATCTGTAACACCCCAACCGATGGCGGAAACATCGGGGTGCCACGTATTGATGATTGTTCAGTAGCTCATGATGAATATCAGATTTCATTAAATGATTTAATTAATTTACATACAATGATTCTACAAGACTTCATACATCAAATTGAATGAAACTATGCACGTATCTTCAAGCAAATCTTCCAAACAAGTAGAACCTGAAACATGTTAAGTTGAAAATATTTTGGGTCAACAATTGTTGGTGAGAATACATAGGTTTGTGAAAATAAATGGTAACGATAGTTTGTACAACATTCAAAGTTGTATGATGATAGAGTATGATACCGACATGCAACAATGCGTCTTTGTACAACCAAACCTTGTGTCGACTGATGACTAACTCGCAAGTTA
Source organism: Ambrosia trifida (assembly GCA_028751855.1). Taxonomy (NCBI): domain Eukaryota; kingdom Viridiplantae; phylum Streptophyta; class Magnoliopsida; order Asterales; family Asteraceae; genus Ambrosia; species Ambrosia trifida. The sequence continues at coordinate 107,579,431 of CM054126.1, read as the reverse complement.
GTTAAATGTTGTTACTGTTATCGATCATCCCTGAGTCTATGCGGGTGGGATGGGTTTGTCAGACCTATAGCGCTATAATCTAAACAGGCGGCTTGATCATTGTTAATGATTGTACTGTGTCTTTTTGTTACAGTCAAATGATAGAATAATGATGTACTTGAATCACAAGTAAATATGAGTAAATGATAGTATAAAATGTTTAAACATGTTTCACCCCAAAAATAGTGAAAATAGAGAAAAGGGGCTATGTAAACTCACCTTAGCAAATGTTATGCTTCTTGAAAAGATTGAATGATGGGGTTGCCCAAATAATGCCAAATATCACCCTATAATATATTGTGATAAATAAGTCTATCTATTCTACAAATGTATAAATTTCTAGGGCTTCGGATTGGGGATAAATGCTTGTTTGATTAATATTGAAAATATTCGACAATTGAGAGAAATTTAGTAAATAAATAACCAAAAATCTTTTTATGAAATTAAATCTTAAGATGGTTACAAGAATGTGTCTAAAGTGTAAAAATAATTTTTATAAAATTATTTTCTTTAAAATAGATTATTAAATCTATTTATTACAAATTGTCAAACTTTAACTTTAATAATTAAAAATACTAAAATTAAAGAATTATTATTTTAAAAATCATATTTCTGTTCTAAATGATCAGAAATAATTTGTATAAAATTTTGGTGCAAAAATATTAAAAATTGGATTTATTATGATTTAATTACGATTAAATCTAACAAAAATTGATTAAAAATATTAAATAAATGATTTTTCAGAAATAAAAATCATTTCTGACTAGCTTAATGTTATAAAAACTTAGGATAATTTTTGTGGAAATTTATAAGATCGTTTTGATATTTTTATAGATTTTTATAAATAAAATAGAATAATCTTGATTTATTTATTATATATAATAAATAAATAAATTTTTGAAAATTAAAAATTGTAAGTTTAAACCTTTTTATCAGTTTAACTAAAAATAATTTTTGTACAATTATTAAAATTGTTTTAGTATTTTAAAATGAATAAATAATATATATATAATTGATTTTAATTATTTTTGATTAAAAACAAATCAAGAAAAACGTTTGCTGATCACAGGACTCGAACCCGCGTGCTTCAAGGGCATGGCACCAGACACAACCACTTGGTCTAGACCTGTGGTTGTGTTGATTTTAGTTTGATTAAAAATAAATATATTATGCAAAACTATGTTTATCCCCAAATCATATTCTTATAAACCCTAGTTTCTTAATCCATCAATTGAACTCGAATTTGACACAGAATCAGAACGAGACCATAGGGCTTTTAATACCCATCAATAGGCGATCCTAAAACATGTAAGAAGCTGAATTATTACGTACCGAAGGATGGTGAAAACTGAGCACGAGTCGCGTCCCCTAGAGGCTTTAAATTACGAATTTGCAGCGATTGATAGATGGGTATGAGGTAGGGGTTTTGTTAATCGCATATGCAGGAGTGTGTATGCAGATTTAATCGAGCAAAAAGCCTCTTTTATACACGAATTGGATAATTGGCAAGTTTGACCCACATTGAATTATATACGCGTATTTGGTATAATTGCAGATCAATACACGTTCATCCAAGTCAATAAGGGCCGGAAATCACGTACTAATGGTCAAGGATAATTATCATGGCTTAAAATAACAAATTTACGATTTTAAAACAAGGCTTTCCTTCGGCAGTCTTGTTGCAGCGAACAAGCAAGGAGGAGGGACATGTTAAATAATTAGTGGGTGGGATATGAAACAAGAATTCAGTTTGGCTCAGATGGTTGGTGCGTTTGGTTGTGGTGAGAGTGGCCCGGGTTCGATACCCGGGGGAAACAACTTTTTATTTTCTTTTTAAACAGCTAAGGGGAAGGGGAAAGCAGGCTTGGGCCTGATTATCTGGTGGGCCGGCTTGGTCTTGGGCCTGTTCCTAGGTGGGCTGAGGCTTGGGCTAAGGAGGGTGGGTTTGGTTTGGGTTAATGGTTTAGCTAAGAATGGTCATAGTTGGTGTTGGTTTATGGTAGGCCTAGATGAAATTTTCATCTATATTATTATTATTATTATTATTATTATTATTATTATTATTATTATTATAAATCTTTGTTTATAAATATATATATACATATAAATAATGATAAAATTAGTCGTATAAATCCAAATTATTGGTAACGTATCATTATTAAATGCGTAATGTTACAGTCTCCCCTACTTTTAGGAACTTCGTCCCGAAGTTAAGAGAAACACTAGATTTACAATTGGCTAACTACCGAAAACCTTGATAAAATTTCACACTACCTTAACGTACCTGTAAATTCATGATTACGTTCCGGACCGTAATTACCAATTTACCTTACATTAGGGTTTTGCGTCCTTTTATGACTTTACCGATTGTTAAGCAGGTCTGATAGTCTCCGCCAGTCGTTCAGGTGGTAGGGCCTCTCCCGACTGTTGGAATGACATGATGACCTCTACCAATCGTTAAGCTGGTCGTTTGGTAGTTAACTAATTATTGTATAAGCAAGTATGATTACAGATATAGCAATTAGTTCACATTCAGACAAACATGCACACAGATGTTATGATAATACTTAAATTTTATTACTTGAATCGAATAACGTCAATACATAGAATAAAAGTAACCAATAGTCAAATGGTGAGTCTTGTGGTTAGGTAGCTGGAGGGTCTTGATCTCTGTTCAGTTTAGGGCATCGGTTACGGAAGTGATTTGGGTCTCCACATTCATAGCATTGACCATAGTTGTATTGATTAAGGTTAGCAGCTTGAGCAGGGTTGGTGGGTTGGTTGGCATTTGGATTTGGGGTCTCACGACACGTGTTGACGAGATGGCCATACCTACCACAATTGGTGCACAAGCGACACGCTGAAGCAGTGGGATGATGTCGGTTGCATGTGTTGCACAATGGATGGTTTCCTGTATAAGGTTTCTTGTTAGAAGTGAGGTTTACATCAGGATCCCTGGTCTTACGCTTCTGGTTCTCAGTAGTTACCGCGGCTACAATACTTGTTTTATTGCCTTTCCGAACTAAGGTCCCGTTCTTTACGTGATTATCAGTTAAGGTAGCTGCTAAACGTTTGGCTTCCTCCAAGGTGGCAGGATTCCTTCCCCACACCGTATCCTGGATTTGCATGGGCAGACCACCGATGTACTTCTCGATGGCTACCGACAGGGGAGTGACTTTGTGAGGCAATAATAAGCTAAGCTCGTGAAAGCGGGTGTTGTAGGCAAGGTTTTCCCCACTATCTTGAGCTAAGGTGTGGAATTCATCTTCAAGCTTCTTAACTTCATTGCGAGGACAAAACTCCTCCTTCATGACCTCCTTGACTTGGTCCCATGTCATAGCAAGAGCAACCTCGGCCCCACGAGTACGCTTTTCTTCATTCCACCATGTGAGTGCTCGTTTATGGAGAACACTCATGGCGTAACGAACCTTGAAATTGTTGGGGCACTCACTGTTGATGAAGGTATTCTCAATACCCTCAAACCATTGGAGGAGTCCAGTAGCTCCTTCTTCACCGCTGAACTTTGGAGGGTTACAAGAGTTGAAATGTTTAAGGGTGCAGGCTTGGGGTCCATTTCCATTGCCATTGCCGTTCCCGTTCCCGTTGTTGTGACCATTCCCGTTGCCGTTCAATTGGATGACCTGAGCAAGTAAATTGGGAACCAGAGTTGCGATTTGCTGCGCCATTTGTTGAGAAATGATCGCAGCCAGTTGAGCATCAACCCCATTGTTGTTGTGGTTAGGAACTTGATCATGGTTGTGGTTATGGTTATCACCACCTTCTTCGTGGTTCTCACCATTGCTGTTGCGAGTGCTGCGACGAGGAGGCATGATCTGTAATAGACACAATGAAATGAATGAGATTATATAAGGAGTGTAATCATTTATTCATTAATTAAAACGAATAAACGAAAACGTAGACTTATCAAAGATTCTCAATTCTAATAACATATGAAGACATGCTTTAGCCTATAAGTGAACACTCATCCCGAGAATTCCCAGGTAGGCATCCGGGTCCCTCGTCTGATTGGGATATATGCGCAATGCCAGCCTAGACAGAAGACTCAGAATACAGGCGTTCACCCTTCCAGATTGCACGTGTTCGTTATTAAAATCTAGAACTTCGACGAGATCTCAAGGTGGTTCAGGTTAAACCTGAGGATTTTGCCTTATTAGTCTAAGAGTGAATCCAGTGATGGAGAGCAACCTTCTTGTAGGGATGAGAGTAGGGATATGAAGTAGGAGGGAGATAGAGAATAGCAAACAAAAGAAGCAAGTACTGGTTAAATCCTATGGTTATAGACTAGATTATTTCTCTAATAACCTAATTCCCTATAACCATGGCTCTGATACCAATCTGTAACACCCCAACCGATGGCGGAAACATCGGGGTGCCACGTATTGATGATTGTTCAGTAGCTCATGATGAATATCAGATTTCATTAAATGATTTAATTAATTTACATACAATGATTCTACAAGACTTCATACATCAAATTGAATGAAACTATGCACGTATCTTCAAGCAAATCTTCCAAACAAGTAGAACCTGAAACATGTTAAGTTGAAAATATTTTGGGTCAACAATTGTTGGTGAGAATACATAGGTTTGTGAAAATAAATGGTAACGATAGTTTGTACAACATTCAAAGTTGTATGATGATAGAGTATGATACCGACATGCAACAATGCGTCTTTGTACAACCAAACCTTGTGTCGACTGATGACTAACTCGCAAGTTAGTTAAATGTTGTTACTGTTATCGATCATCCCTGAGTCTATGCGGGTGGGATGGGTTTGTCAGACCTATAGCGCTATAATCTAAACAGGCGGCTTGATCATTGTTAATGATTGTACTGTGTCTTTTTGTTACAGTCAAATGATAGAATAATGATGTACTTGAATCACAAGTAAATATGAGTAAATGATAGTATAAAATGTTTAAACATGTTTCACCCCAAAAATAGTGAAAATAGAGAAAAGGGGCTATGTAAACTCACCTTAGCAAATGTTATGCTTCTTGAAAAGATTGAATGATGGGGTTGCCCAAATAATGCCAAATATCACCCTATAATATATTGTGATAAATAAGTCTATCTATTCTACAAATGTATAAATTTCTAGGGCTTCGGATTGGGGATAAATGCTTGTTTGATTAATATTGAAAATATTCGACAATTGAGAGAAATTTAGTAAATAAATAACCAAAAATCTTTTTATGAAATTAAATCTTAAGATGGTTACAAGAATGTGTCTAAAGTGTAAAAATAATTTTTATAAAATTATTTTCTTTAAAATAGATTATTAAATCTATTTATTACAAATTGTCAAACTTTAACTTTAATAATTAAAAATACTAAAATTAAAGAATTATTATTTTAAAAATCATATTTCTGTTCTAAATGATCAGAAATAATTTGTATAAAATTTTGGTGCAAAAATATTAAAAATTGGATTTATTATGATTTAATTACGATTAAATCTAACAAAAATTGATTAAAAATATTAAATAAATGATTTTTCAGAAATAAAAATCATTTCTGACTAGCTTAATGTTATAAAAACTTAGGATAATTTTTGTGGAAATTTATAAGATCGTTTTGATATTTTTATAGATTTTTATAAATAAAATAGAATAATCTTGATTTATTTATTATATATAATAAATAAATAAATTTTTGAAAATTAAAAATTGTAAGTTTAAACCTTTTTATCAGTTTAACTAAAAATAATTTTTGTACAATTATTAAAATTGTTTTAGTATTTTAAAATGAATAAATAATATATATATAATTGATTTTAATTATTTTTGATTAAAAACAAATCAAGAAAAACGTTTGCTGATCACAGGACTCGAACCCGCGTGCTTCAAGGGCATGGCACCAGACACAACCACTTGGTCTAGACCTGTGGTTGTGTTGATTTTAGTTTGATTAAAAATAAATATATTATGCAAAACTATGTTTATCCCCAAATCATATTCTTATAAACCCTAGTTTCTTAATCCATCAATTGAACTCGAATTTGACACAGAATCAGAACGAGACCATAGGGCTTTTAATACCCATCAATAGGCGATCCTAAAACATGTAAGAAGCTGAATTATTACGTACCGAAGGATGGTGAAAACTGAGCACGAGTCGCGTCCCCTAGAGGCTTTAAATTACGAATTTGCAGCGATTGATAGATGGGTATGAGGTAGGGGTTTTGTTAATCGCATATGCAGGAGTGTGTATGCAGATTTAATCGAGCAAAAAGCCTCTTTTATACACGAATTGGATAATTGGCAAGTTTGACCCACATTGAATTATATACGCGTATTTGGTATAATTGCAGATCAATACACGTTCATCCAAGTCAATAAGGGCCGGAAATCACGTACTAATGGTCAAGGATAATTATCATGGCTTAAAATAACAAATTTACGATTTTAAAACAAGGCTTTCCTTCGGCAGTCTTGTTGCAGCGAACAAGCAAGGAGGAGGGACATGTTAAATAATTAGTGGGTGGGATATGAAACAAGAATTCAGTTTGGCTCAGATGGTTGGTGCGTTTGGTTGTGGTGAGAGTGGCCCGGGTTCGATACCCGGGGGAAACAACTTTTTATTTTCTTTTTAAACAGCTAAGGGGAAGGGGAAAGCAGGCTTGGGCCTGATTATCTGGTGGGCCGGCTTGGTCTTGGGCCTGTTCCTAGGTGGGCTGAGGCTTGGGCTAAGGAGGGTGGGTTTGGTTTGGGTTAATGGTTTAGCTAAGAATGGTCATAGTTGGTGTTGGTTTATGGTAGGCCTAGATGAAATTTTCATCTATATTATTATTATTATTATTATTATTATTATTATTATTATTATTATTATTATTATTATTATAAATCTTTGTATATAAATATATATATACATATAAATAATGATAAAATTAGTCGTATAAATCCAAATTATTGGTAACGTATCATTATTAAATGCGTAATGTTACATGATGAGTACTTGAGTTTGTGTTCGCCACTCGGGGTTGAGTCCTCGCTACTGTAACCATTAATTCAGGGGCATGAAACCGAAGGAATATTTGGATATACTATTGGTGCCTGACAAGGCCCACCCCTAATCGATAGCGTCGATTATGCATCGGCGTATGCCTGGGGTGCACGTATTGTGAACTAAGTTGTTATTTGCCGAGAAACAACTTGTGATCGCGGGGCATATTTATTAGTCTTGGTTTGGTTATGGGCTCAAGGGATTGCTCGTCATCATAGTTTTGTAGGAGCTAGCTACTCCTTACAAAGGCCACAAGATGTGCAGGTTTCGCACATGTTGTAAAAATGTTGTTATGGAACTAAAACCTGTGAACTCACCAATATTTTATATATTGACGTCTTTTTAAACATATCTTTCAGGTAACTAAGTGTTGAACAGGTATGCGGCTAGTACGGTGGAATTTGGGATGTCGGACACTGTTTGGGGGTTTTATCTATTGTTACCATCGGGTTGGGACACGAACGGAAACACCCCACTTTGAAACTTAATGTTTGTTGTTTTATGTAATGTTTGAAACAAGGTACTCCTTCTCGACATCTTAATATAATGATCTTTTCTAATTAAATATAGTTTGTGTTAATCTTGACTTTGATATACTTTCGAGCGTCGCGCCACGTGTTTCCGCCATTGGCGTGGTGTGACAGAAATGGTATCAGAGCCAAGGTTATAGCGAACTAGTATTTTTTTTTTAAAATCTAGACTATAACCGATTTCGGCTCGAAAACCAAAGTTTTCAAAAATTAAAACACAACGAAATATTTTTAGAAAAGAATGAAAATTGTACATGGATTGTACAAGGGGAAATTCCGACCGACTAGCCATGTGTGTCAATATATAAAATGTTAGAAAATAAGGATAAGAATATATATGTTGTGTCGAGATCCAACTTTCTAACTAGGGCTGGTTAGTGCATATAAGTAGTGCATTTATTTGCCTGTTAGGATGTCGTGTCACGCTTCACCTTAGTCTGCACTCTTGCACCGATCACCGATACCAACAAGTGGGAAGGACGATGTGGACTGCGATGAACTCACCCGCTTACCCGTGGACATGATGATCGGAAGGACTAACCTCTAATGCGCCACTGGATGTCGTCGTGTTGTGTATGTTGTGAAGGCGAGGCAAGTCCGGGTGTTTTGTTGTATGAAGCCTTTGTTTTTGGGTCAGGAAGCTCGGAACTAGCGGGCAACGGGATTACCTGGCAACGCAAATTATCATTACGGGTGCACACGTAATAATAGTTTGGGGGTGCACGGTAACCTTGGTGGGCGCTAGGGCCGGGGTTGGTGATCATTCCTTCTCTTGTTTGTTCTTGTTCTGTAGGTTCAGTCTTAGCTTTTGATTGGCCAATGAGTTAAAAGGGAGGTCGTGTTGATATCCCTTGATTTCGATCCTCGCAAACTGATTGAGCTTTCTTCAGCATTACCTCTAAGGTACGGACACGGAAGAGCTCGAATGTCTATTCATATTAGTAATCTGACGTAAACCCTTGCATCGGATAGGGACAGGAGACGAAAACTTCCTTGTGTAGGAGTTGAATGCCTCCGCACAAAGTTCTTCAAATGAGCGGACGTACGAGGATGCACTGCCTACCGAAGAGATGAATGCCTGGTACGATGCGTGGAATGCTAAACTTGGAACCCAGTGAAGACCTAGGGCACGTCCCTGCAAGACCCGCGCGTTTTGAGCCCGAGACTCCATGTGGATCAGTTATGAGACTCGTGGCCCGTGTGCTGCTGTGTTGTAATTGTAAATAAGTCATTCTTGATCTAACACATGCCCAAGTTGTCTTTGAGGGTCAGGCGTTTCTTCCCCTATTGGAGGGCAGAATCGACCTTGCTGAGTTGATAGGCTTGATCATCTTTATCTAGAAGGCTCGATAGCTCTCGTCTGAATCGACAATGTTGGTTGTTCTTATGTAGTTGTGGACTGATTGCGAAATCATCTAGTCGTATCGCACTTCCGAGTAGAGTTATTTTATAAAATGCATATAATACTTTCCTAAGTGTTGGGAAAGCATACATGGGGGAATTAACGTTAAATAATCTATAACGATTACACGTTTAAAACTAAGTTAAGTATGCAAACTTAACAAAGTAAAATATGTTGTCGAATCGGCAAGATCCTAGTATATTTATTTAATGGGAAAATAAATATATGGTAAAGTGAGCCGAGTCGAGTGTTGAAAACGAAATACCGATCGACAAGATCCTAGTATAATTATTTAATGCGAAAATAATTATACGGTAAAGTGAGTCGAGTCGATGGTTGTAAAATGTAATGTCGAATCGGCAAGATCCTAGTATATTTATTTAATGGGAAAATAAATATATGGTAAAGTGAGCTGAGTTGAGTGTTGAAAACGAAATACCGATCGACAAGATCCTAGTATAATTATTTAATGGGAAAATAATTATACGGTAAAGTGAGTCGAGTCGATGGTTGTAAAATGTAATGTCGAATCGGCAAGATCCTAGTATATTTATTTAATGGGAAAATAAATATATGGTAAAGTGAGCCGAGTCGAGTGTTGAAAACGAAATACCGATCGACAAGATCCTAGTATAATTATTTAATGGGAAAATAATTATACGGTAAAGTGAGTCGAGTCGATGGTTGTAAAATGTAATGTCGAATCGGCAAGATCCTAGTATATTTATTTAATGGGAAAATAAATATATGGTAAAGTGAGCCGAGTCGAGTGTTGAAAACGAAATATCGATCGACAAGATCCTAGTATAATTATTTAATGGGAAAATAATTATACGGTAAAGTGAATCGAGTCGATGGTTGTAAAATGTAATATCGGATCGGCAAGATCCTAGTATATTTATTTAATGGGAAAATAAATATATGGAAAGGTGAGTCGAGTCGAATATGGGAAAATGAAATCTCGATCGACAAGATCCTAGTATAACTACTTAATGGGAAAGTAATTATATGGTAAAGTGAGTCGAGTCCGAGATAATTTTATACAATTTAGTAAATATATATTGAATATAAGATCACGACGTGTGTGTTGCGTCTGAATCCGTCATAATACTTGGGGAGTGAAACCACATTTCGGGAGCCGAAATCGTAAAGTGTGTGATCCGTAATTGACAAATGTCGCAAGACACTTTCTGCTGACATTGAAATTCCCCTTGAAAAATCAGATGACGGACTACTGGAAGCGGTCACGTTATCTGGTTAAATTAAACTTACCAATGGGATGACAATTCCATTGCTCTTGTTGCAATGTTGCACGCCCGCCACCCTCGTCACGACGACGAGACTGGTTATCTATTTAGGGCGGCAATCGATGCGAAGTGTTTTCCATCAATCCCCCTAGATACTGAGACGTTGTGAGATCCATTTGTCATGGATAATGTGACATGTCTAATCTCTTGTCGTATTACGATACTCTCACTGCGTGGCCTATCAGGAAGAAAGTCCACCGGCCTCGCTTGGGTGGCGGAGAGGCATTTCAGTTGATGACTATCGGTGCTAGGGCCAAAAAAAATAACATGCAAGAGGACCCTAATGAGAATGATGTCTCGGCTGATTTGCCAGAGTCTGTATCGTTTTCATTTTATCGTAGTGTCTCTATAAATCATGATCCTTCTACCTCTACTTGCTATTCTCGTTGTGACCACTATCTTTGATACTGGAAAAGATGTTGGTTGGTTTCTAGGTCTTATGGATACTATTTACCACACATCTAATAACTACGGCGACTCTAAGGCTCCCGCTGAGCCTGATGTTGCTGCTGATGTTATTGTTATATGGCCGAAGCGAATCATGTCGTCGTTGCTGAGAGTGTAGCTCATGCTGAGTGTGTTGAGGATGTTTCTATGGCTTTTGTCAAGTTTGATGTTGATGTTGTTTCGAAGGCTCCTGCTAAGATCACTGTCATTGACATAGACATCTCTATGACCCTTGCCAAGCCGCTATGACCATGTTTGTGTCACGATGGAGTTCGTTGCTGTTAACTCCATTTTCTTTGAGGCTTTCGTTGGACCGCTCGCTGTTATTCCCTGCTCCTGCCATGACTAATGTTGGCGATGGTACTTAGGCTTGGGTTGAGTATGTCAATGCTACAGTTGCCATTATTCGAGTGACTTATATCGAGCCTGCAGTCGTTTTCCCTAAGAACGATGTCGGCCTGATAAGTCTACTAAATTATGTGGAACCCATCGTTCCCATTTCTGTTAAAATGGCGGATGCCCTTGGTGATCCAATCGTTCCTACTAATGAGCCTATGGAGTATAGGTTTGTGGCTGAGGATACGAATAAGGATTCCGCCACCATAAGTGAGCTGAAACGCACTGGGGTGCGTGCTCACCGTAATGGAGCTTCTTGTAGTTATGTATAGTGGACTCGCTAGGTTGTGTGTCATCCTGCTGTCGTGAATTCATGTTGTGGTGTTACCCCTAGCGATTGTGCATTCTTGTAGCTGCACAGTTTTGCCGACTGCGTATCCATGTGGTTGCGTTGCGCTGTCGATGATGCATCTCCGTGGTTGTGCTGCTCCTGATGCGGTATTCCCTTGTTGATGTGTTTCACAGACGTGTTGTGATCATTTTCGTGTTGTCCCTATTGTCGTAATGCGCCGTGAACGTGTTGCTACAGTTGTTGGATTGACTTGATGATGTGATAACTTGTTGTTTGCTTCACTCTTAGTTCCCTCGGGATAGAGACATCACCCCAAACCCACGTTGCTTTCGTTATGCTGCTGACTGTTGTGTAGTGTCGACATCGATAATGTGGGAATTTGGGTGTCTAACGGACTTTCCAGGAGTCATACTAGGACACTCTAGTCCCAGTGTTAGCACATGTATCTCCCTAAAGTTCGAATCTCGTGGTAGTTTGATTAATTGACCAAATCATGTGTCGACCTATTTATATACTCGCGCGTTTCGTGAGCATTACCTTTTCAAAATCTAAGGCATCAGTGACGCCATGTCCAGCCTTAACCTCTTACGCGCATTTATCGACTAACCACTCTCGAATCATGTCGGTAGGAAATCCCATGATCCACACATGACGGGGTGAGGCTCGTCCTTGTGATAAGGGATGTCGAATGCGTCTCAAACCTCGAAGGTATTGAGTGATTGTGAGCAATTTTAGGACCCATACCTTTGGGACTAGCAAGAGTTGAAAGACTCAACTCAATTATTGCTCATCCTACTGGGTTCGCTTGACGTCATACTTGCCGACGTGTCGTGCTGACGATTATGGAAATACCATTGTGGACCCACGCATGGCGTGTGCATTGGTGGAGTTCCTGGTACAGGATTCTGGTCCATGTATTATTCAGAATTGACTTACTAGGTTGCTAATACCGATAGGACACTAGTGCTCGTGAGGCACATATAACAGAACAAGTAATGGATACCCTCGTTTTGGGTAGCTACCGGTGTTCTGTATACTGTTTCGGTGGAGACCAGCGTGTCGACATGTTGTCAAGATCCTATCCCTTGTTTATTGCGGCAACCATATCGCGATGATTCATATATATCATTCTCGTGTTAACCGATGTGATAAGGTGATGTGAGCCTCTAGTCATTCGCGTTTAAGTCAGCTTGTAATTCTCACAGATTATGGAGTTGTAAGGCCCGTGTGTCGGATGTACATTGTTTACTGTTCTGGGAAACCGAGGAGTGAAAGTGACGCCAAAACTTTTGACCTCCACCAGTCCATACTAGGCGCCCTAGTATCATTATCCACAATCGCTCATGCGAAAGGTTGAAAGTTAGTACATAGTGGATTCCAGTCCGTGTGAGGACACGAGAATACCATCCGCTACTACAAACAACCTTGAGCGTTCTCGAGAATGCCGACTGCTCTGTGATCCGGTAAAATCACCCGGTTAGTGAGATTTGAACGAGCGAATCTAATGGTCATGTCGCCTGAGACGTCATGTGGCTGTGATGTGACGTGAGTAATGACCGACTGTCGTATGGAACCCTCTCATCCCCTGCTCGTTTGTAGTTACAGCATGAGGTATATGGATAGCCACCTATACTCTTGGAAGTCGTGGCTAGACACTAGATGCCAACTTTTATAATATCAAATTTTAGTAGTCATCCTACCTCAGGGTTCGCCGAACCTTGAACACAAGACTAGGATACTCAATTTGAAATGAGCATGGCTTATCATTCTCGAACGAACGAATTGAATGTCCTTGACGGAAGTGTCCCGTGTGATACGATTGATGTCTGTGGCAAATCAAATTCGTGTGTTTCATCGCCAGAATTTCCTATGTGATAGGAATTATCACCCCAGTGTTCGGGGTGTACTACTCGAAGTCCTCTGGAGGGCATACGTGTACGTCTCCAGTACATTGAATGACAGATGGAGATATGCACATGATCTGGCTTGAGTTGTTCGAGAGACGACCAACAAATCTAGTAGATTCAAATCTGCTTGAATAAGTGGCCAAACCGATCGCGAAGTTATACTAACAAGGCGTTAGCCTTAGGAACTTCGAATCAGTATAGGACTTTGCTGAGAGTTACTCTGAAAGGGGTGTTGTTAAGCACGAAAACTGTAATGGAGTGACTTCGCTTAGTACTCCAGTGACTCGGATATATCGGTTAAAATTGGCCTTGCAACGAACAAGCTCGAACTATCGTAAGAGCTTAGTGGGACTCTTGATGAATCCTGCAAGTCTGGTCTGAGGAAGCATTGTCAATTCCTCGACCGACAGAATTCAGGTTGTCGCGAAGCTCTACTATTTTGGGAAAACCGATATATGTGCCAGATTGCGAAATCCAAGAGCTCGGTCGTGGCCGGCTCATGATATTGTGCTCGTTAGAACGCTAAGAGTGAACTTGGGTTCACGTAGAAAAGAGGAGATCGCGTGAGTTACAAACATCCCGCCCTGTTCAAGGATACTAATGTATCAGATGACTTGAACTGAATTCCGGGACGGAATTCTCTAAACGGGGGGAGAATGTGACAACCGGCAAATTTCGTACAACGATTAACGTGATTCTAATAATGTTTTAGAAGTAATCAACATGGTTTAAGGTTAATTATGCTTGGATGAGCCGTTATGAGCCCTACGATGTCCTTCTCAAGTTCGTAGAAGCCTTAGTGCCTTTAAAGAAAGACTTCGCGTATTTAACGTTAATGAACTGACATTAGTAAGTAAAAATCAGTCAAACTGGAATAACATAAGCTTATTCTATGTAAATACGACACGTATTTACTATCGATGCGATCGGATGTGAAATCGGCGCGAAAAACGGTCTAAAACGCAGCGTTTTGGATAACGCGGAGAGGAACTGACGTGGAAGTCGGACGTCGAACTGCGTGATTTTAACCGTTATCGAACATTCGGAATAATTATTTATTGTAAATAATGTCATTTATTAAGTTTCGAAAGTAAACGAGTCGTTTAAGTAGAGAATAGCCTGACCGAATCGATTAACGCGAATTTAACGCGTGTTCTGATTTCACGCGTCGGGTGAAGAAAATAATAACTAAATTGCTCGGTTTAGTTTTGTTTTTAATTACGAACATAACCGAATGGTTTTTATGGCATGTTTTCAAACCAAAATTAAAACCGAGACGATTTACGTTATAACGAGTTCGTGCACGCGGTGTTCACCTACCAAGAAACCCTACCTATAAAAATCAACACTTCTTCTCCATCCTTCCCATTTCTGCAGCCGCACACCTCTGTCTCTCTCTCTACTCTCTCTCTCTAAAACCCTCTCTCTCTCTCTCTCTCTCTCTACACACACCCTCTCCCTCCCGATCTCTCCCTATCTCCTGTTTTTTTACAGCAGCCGGCCACCACCAAGCCCGGTGGTGGCGACGTCGTGGCATCTGGTCCCGATATCGAACTAAAGACGAATGAGGATGGTGGTTTTGAGATAAAAGGGGGACGCTGGTGGTGGTTCTGAGGTAGAAGATGACAGGCCGAGTGGTGGTTGGAGGTGGAAGTCGTTCGGGTGGTGGTTTGATTGTGGTGGTTCGGCCTAGGTGGTGGTTGTTTCAAGGTTTGGTGGTGGTTTGGTGATGGTCCGATGAAGGGTTTAGGTGTGGTCCGGTTGTGGTTGTCGAAGGTGGTAGCTGCAGAATGGAGGTGGCTTCGTTGGGTGGTGGTTGAAGGTGTCGGGTGAAGATGGTGGTTGATGGGGTGGGTCAGTTGGTGTCGGGTTTAGAAGTGGAGACGACGGGTGACAACGTGGTTGTTCGTGGTGGTGGTACACGGTTGTGAGTCTTGAGTTTCGGCTCAGATTTGGTGTGTTCGGGTTGAGTTTGGTGTGTTCGGGTCAGATCCGTGTGTCTCGGATTCAACTCAGCCTTGGCCCGGGTTGGTTTTTGGGTTAGATCTGGTCTGTTTCGATTCACGTTTTCTATTCGCGGGTCAAGTTCGGATCTGGTCAACCTGCTCAACTGCTGGTCAACGGGTCAGATTCCGGATCCGGTCAAGACCCGGTAAACTCAGTCAACTGGTGGTTTGAGACGCGCACATGATTATCGGTATAATTAACCTCGTATTTATCTTGTGTAGTATTTATAAATTATAACTACGAACAGTGTTAACTCGCGAACGAACCCTAAATATATAAATATATATATAACGACAAATATAAATCGTAGTTTGTCAATGAAGTGTGACTTGTCTTGTTGTTGGACTAAATTGTTGGACCATACGTATATATTTATATAAATAGAATAATTTATATAATTGTCGAAACGTATAGTCTAGTAGATTGGAAAGGCGGATAATTATAATGTCGTCTTGTGTTTCTAATTGATTTTGGGAAAAATTGTAGGCAACTTGTGTTGTCTAGTTTGTACAAAAACAGAGGAAACTCTGCCAAAATTTTTATTAAATCCGAAGCGCAACGAAGGTGATATTGTTGTGCGTTTTATAAATAACTTTCCATTCCATGTGTTTAACAAATGTGATTTTATACAAAGTCGCGACGTTTTTGACAAAGATTATTTCTGAAAATAACAGTCAATTCCGGACAATATTTCAAATCAAGAATGTATTTTTTACCGAGTGTCAAGTATTGAGGAGTTTTCGAAGGATTTTGGTAACCAAATAATGTTAATTATACGGATTGGAAATACATAAACGCTCGGCTTACTCGGGAAAGATTTAGTGAAAAATAGTGTTTTGAAACCCTTAAAACAATAGGTTTTGGGAAAAGAAATAACAAATGTTATTAAACGGATTTTAATAACTATATTATATTTCAGCAAGGTATATTTTCCGAAAATAACTATACAAGACGATTAGATTATCCGGTTTACGAGACAAGCTATGACTCGGGATGAGTTATACGTTTCGTCGTATTAGTCCAACATGGTTTGCACACGAATAGTAACGGGTGCGCGACTTGGGTACTATGTCGTAGGTAAACTCATGAATTATGATAAGTCACGATCGGTTCGTCGAGTTAAAACACCTCAAGGCTCGGGTTAGTACACACGAGTCAGGATAGTTGAATAAACTATCTTTTAACCGGAAAATAAGCTAGGCTTATATATGATAGACTTTAAGGTGTCCTTTATTGGTAATTAGGGCACGAGGAAGTCGGTCAAAGCTTCGGGCTTTGTTTTCTAGCTAAGCAAGGAAATCAAGGTGAGTTTCACGGCCCCTTTTTACTGTTTCGTTTGGGGGAAAGATATGTTTTGTCAAATGTTTTTACATGTCAAATGTTTTTACATGTCAAATGTTTTACATGTCAAATGTTTTTACATGTCAAATGTTTTACATGTCAAATGTTTTTACATGTCAAATGTTTTACATGTCAAATGTTTTACATGACAAAATGTTTTCAAGAGTTAAAAGTGATAAGTGGCATGATGAGTACTTGAGTTTGTGTTCGCCACTCGGGGTTGAGTCCTCGCTACTGTAACCATTAATTCAGGGGCATGAAACCGAAGGAATATTTGGATAGTACTATTGGTGCCTGACAAGGCCCACCCCTAATCGATAGCGTCGATTATGCATCGGCGTATGCCTGGGGTGCACGTATTCTGAACTAAGTTGTTATTTGCCGAGAAACAACTTGTGATCGCGGGGCATATTTATTAGTCTTGGTTTGGTTATGGGCTCAAGGGATTGCTCGTCATCATAGTTTTGTAGGAGCTAGCTACTCCTTACAAAGGCCACAAGATGTTCAGGTTTCGCACATGTTGTAAAAATGTTGTTATGGAACTAAAACATGTGAACTCACCAATATTTTATATATTGACGTCTTTTTAAACATATCTTTCAGATAACTAAGTGTTGAACAGGTATGCGGCTAGTACGGTGGAATTTGGGATGTCGGACACTGGTTGGGGGTTTTATCTATTGTTACCATCGGGTTGGGACACGAACGGAAACACCCCACTTTGAAACTTAATGTTTGTTGTTTTATGTAATGTTTGAAACAAGGTACTCCTTCTCGACATCTTAATATAATGATCTTTTCTAATTAAATATAGTTTGTGTTAATCTTGACATTGATATACTTTCGAGCGTCGCGCCACGTGTTTCCGCCATTGGCGTGGTGTGACATATTATGAGACTATTTATGCATGTTTAATATGTGTAAATGATGGCACATCAAGTAACAATCGTCCACTAAAAAAATCTCTCTACAAATCTATGAGTGTAATTGAGGCATTGACATGAAGGATGAGTAAACTTAGCTGCATGGTATGGTGTGGTGGCATGGAGAGTAAGGTGAAACCCCTCCACATCACCTACATCGCCCCAGATGCTAGCTTGGAGAAGGAGTAGGGCAAAGGGCTGTGTGATTTCCACCGGCGTGGGGTGACGTGGCGCGTCATGATTAAGAGGAAATATCTAGCCGTCGAACAGCTTTAAATTAAAAAACATTGTTAAATATTTTATTTACTCATTTAGTATATAAATCAACTTCCATTCATACCATTTTCACAAATCTCTTCTACCCCACTGATGCGTGGTTGAAAACCTCACCGTTATGAAGTTTAAAATTGTGTTTTTACATGATCATATGAAACCGAATGCAACACTTTGATAGACTTTTGTGTTACAGGTTGAAAACGCTTATGGAATGGATTTTACATGATGTTAAAAGTGAAGGATCAGAATTGAGAAGCGTTGGAAGAAGAAAGAATAAAAAAATTGGCAATTCAAGGAGTCAACCGTCGCTGACGGTGGGCAGGCCGTTAGCGACGGCCAGCATCAAGAACAAGAGGAGATCAGGCTGTCTAGGCCCCCGTCTGCCGCCATTTGGGGCGTCAGCCCTTGGCCGTCAGAGATGGTCAACCTGCCGTCGCTGACGGTAGGCTTCATAAAGACCAACAGCACTGGCCATCGGTGACGCCAGCCTCGCCGTCGCCGACGGACTCTAACATAAATCAAAAATTTAATTTTTTTAAAATCTATTGAATGCTACCTTGGATAAAGGACATTTATTGGCTGCTAGGGAGTAAAAAGGGGAATTGTTTTGAGGAGTTACAAGAGTTAAAAGCTTATATTATCAAGGGAAATCATCAAAGGAATGATCTTACATTCTAATTCATCGTGTTTTTGATTATTAATCAACCCCAATCCTTTTGCTAATCATTCCATACTATCCTATTGAAGATTGAAGATTCAAGAACATAATTTTTAATGACTTCTATGGCTATGCTTGGCTAAACTTGTATTCACATCCGGGTGTAGACATTGATTTTAGAGTTCTTAACATTGGGTAGTTTTTATTTTGTATTTGCTTTTGATTATTCAAACAATTGTGTTGACGTGCATTAATCTTATGTTGAATTCATTACAGTTAATTGATCCTGTGCCAATTTCTAATGAAATGAACATGGTTCCTAGCCTTAACACATACCTAGGGTTGTAAGTTCTAGTGTTATAGTTTATATTATTGTTCATCTTTGATATTGATAATTCTTGATACCTAAACCTAATGAAACAACCAACCCGCGAATAACATTTGCAATAGTTATATTGACCCGTTTGTTAGAACCTTAGTATTCAATTGTTGAAACCTGGGTGTATCTTTTATTATTATTGTTAGAATCACTTGCTTATTTACTCAAATTCTTTGTTTTTGTTAAATCAACAAATATTCAAATCATTTTTGGTTCACCTTACTCAAACTCAAACTCTTGAATGAACAAAGTTAGCAAGTTTCATAACTAAGCAATATCTTCATAAAGTGACATTTTACAATCAACTACACTTGAATTACCAGCCACAGACTCTACGTGGTTCGACACCCTAGTTACCACTACTACATAGTTGAGGTAATATAGGACTTAAAAATACTATCTTTGACCGGACCGCGAATTCCGATCACCCACTCCAAACTTTAGAAAGATTCCTCTAAGTCTTTTTTTATAAAAATGAATACACACAACCGTAACTTTGACTCAACCAACCCATTTAATTGACGAAACCCCGATCCTAGTCCACCTCAAAACTGTAATCTATAATATTCGGGTAATTTACCCAACCTAGCAACGTACGCACGTCGTTTAACGGGCATGTTTTATCTGTAGTCTCAATTTCTACTACCAAACATCCCCTTTCCTATATTCTTGTTTCAGTTTCCACTACCAAACATCTCTCATCCAATAATCCCCAATGGACCATCAGGTAGAAAGGTAAGAAAGAGAAGCCACAAGAAGAAAACCGAAGAGGAGCAGAAAGGCGTTGACCGAGTTGCAGTTAAATGGACATCCGATGAAAAAGTGATTTCAACCAAATCATACATATTTATATCAAAAAACCCGGAGCTCGGTACTTTTTTTTTCAATATCTTGTTCTTGGTGTTGTATACATTTTCATAATAAGTCATTTTTTTAAATAGGTAATAATCAATACCAATACGAATTTTCAAATAAAAAATATGATCATTATCACGAAACCTTGAAATGAGACCTTTACTAGAAAAATGATAGTTTCTCATCAAAGTGGCATGCAATAAATACCAACATAATGGCCTTTAGTAGTTATTACCACAACATCAAGAATAACTCAAAACGTGGTGATACCAAAGGTGACAATGTGACGAGAGCGTTTACTACTTTTTAAGAAAAACAGAGACACGGTTTCAAATTTATGCATTATTGGAAAGTAGCGAGGTACGCGACAAAATGAGCAAACGTACCGCTTGCGAGCGATTCATCTAAATAGTTGAAGACAGGCTCGTATACTCGTTCGGATGCTCATAACAAGGTTCAAACGAGCCTCCCACTATAAATCAAATAATAGGCCATCAAAATTATCTACTTCTGGTGTGGACTACACCGAACATTTATCCGAGCTAAACGAACGTATTGGTACATTCAACAACAAAAGCTCGAGGTAAAAAGAAGTATTATAAGAGAATGATCAACCACATTTTATTCATAATTCATACAAGATATATATCAATGAAGAAAAGACATAATCTAGCCTATAATTAATAGTAATAAAACACTTTGACTATGACCATGACTATAACTTGGTCTTTGACTTTGACTTGAAATACATATTCAAAATCTACAATTAATTACATTGAGAATTTGGTGCATCTCCAATATGCCCTCGCAAGATGGACGGCCTTGGAATAAGTCCAATCTTGTATAGAAGTAGATGATATCATTGTTTGAGCAAGAGAAGAAGTTGATGAAGTTGAAGATGTAAGAAAGATGAAGTTGATTAAGCAGACGAATCAAGAGAAAATACATTTGTTTAATATTGCAGGTGAAGAACATGAATAAAAGAGAATTTGATGCATCTCTTATATGGATGAAATAGAGATGGTTAAAAGCCATAAAAGAGAAATAGAGAAGAATGATCAGAGGGTAGACGGAATAGGTGATAGAAGATTAGAGGTATAGTTTGTTCGGAACATAAAGGTTGTGGCACAAAAAGGATTTTAGGTTTTGCAAAACCATGCAGAAGGAGAATAAGTTAAGCTTACACTTTGAAAGAGTAACAAAGTGTAATATGTGAGGTAGATAGAGCTTGTTGAGGGGATGTGATCAAAGTTTTGAAGATGTTGGTAGATGTGAGTTTTGGAGATGTTGGAGAGGTGATAAAAAGAAATGGTAGGGGATGTTTTAAAGAAATTTAGAGTGGTGGTAATCACGGAATAGTTGAAGAAATGGAGCTTTAGGTAGACATGGTGGGGGACTGCAGTAGCCTGGAAAGAAATTTAGGGGCGATGGGCGACGGTTCCCGTGTTGATAGGATCAAGAGCTTTCTCGTTGGAGATAATGCTCTGATACCATATAAGAGAATGATCAACCACATTTTATTCATAATTCATACAAGATATATATCAATGAAGAAAAGACATAATCTAGCCTATAATTAATAGTAATAAAACACTTTGACTATGACCATTACTATAACTTGGTCTTTGACTTTGACTTAAAATACATATTCAAAATCTACAATTAATTACATTGAGAATTTGGTGCATCTCTAATAGTATTCTGGCTATCTTTTAAGAAAAAATGAATCTAAAAAGGAGAAAGAATTGGCGAAAGAAAAATGAGAAAATATGAAATTCCTCGCTATGAATACCGATCATCTTGTCGGTCCTAAAAGACAAATGTGTGAGGATATAAAAAACAAATCATGCAAAAATACACTCTTAGTTAGAATGTTTTTAGTTTATTTTTTATTATTTTTATTATTTTTTATTTTATGAAATGTTGTTTTATTTACATATACAATGTTTTTTTTAATTTAGTTGATTTGTTTTTTCTAAAAGAAAAAAACATAAAATTCCCTCCTCCACATTCCATGGTTTTGAAGCTTGGAGAAAAATTTCTCCCTCTATTGACATGGCTTACACATGTCGCTCAATAGCCAATTCACTCACTCACAACATCTTATAGTTTTAGACCATACGTAGTGGTATCCAATTCGGGGCGTTTTTGGGGCATCCACCTCCAAACCACGCCGTCAACATCGCCCCCAAGGCGTGGAAAGGGGCGTTTTTGTTTGGCCGTGGAAATTTTCACGCTGCAATAACAAAATGGAGAACAAATCACAATCCATCCTTTCAAACGGTAATATTTGAAAAAATCGAGGGCCAATAAAAAATTACTATTAATGATTGGAAGGGGCTTGAGAATTTTCACATACCACTGTACCACTTTGTCATTTCATGCCTTTAAAGGCCCCCACATGTCACGTGTCGTTTCATGCCCCATGGGGCTTGAAAATTTTAACATACCACTACACATGTTCTTAAAATCCTGGTTACATAAATCAAATCTTATTTATCCTTTTCGTATAAGTATACGAGACAATAATATAATTTAAATAGGCAAAATCTCTCGGGGGGTTGGGTCCTCTTTTATTACGTTGGTGCCTAAAGTGGAGGATCCGGTGGAGTTAGATATATATTGGATGGCCCGTTGATTATTAGTGAAATTATTTCTTGGGCAAAAAGGCGAGCTAGAGATTTATTTATGTTCAAAATCGACTTCGAAAAGGCTTATGACAATGTTAACTGGAGTTTTTTGTTGTCTATTATGAAACAAATGCGGTTCCCGGATAAATGGTGCGACTGGATCTATGGGGTTCTCGAATCGTCTGCCTCTTCTGTATTGGTTAATGGTTCTCCCACATTTGAATTCTCATGCAGCAAAGGTATTAGACAAGGTGATCCTATTTCGCCTTTTCTTTTTATTTTTGTTATGGAGGCTTTTTCCAGTATTATTCGCAAGGCTTGTGATATGGGCTCGTTTGACGGGGTGAGACTGCCTAATGAAGGCCCAGTTTTATCTCATTTATTATATGCGGATGATGCTATGGTGATGGGTGATTGGTCGCAGTTCAATTTTATTTCGCTTAGAAGAATGTTGCGTGTATTCCATATATGTTCAGGTTTGAGAATTAATATTCATAAATCTACTTTATATGGTATTGGGAAAGATCTGGTTGAAGTGCAGTATAAAGCTAATACGCTAGGGTGCCGTGCTGGGGAGACTCCGTTTAAATATCTGGGTATCCAAGTTGGTGGTAATATGTCCAGAGTTAATAGCTGGGATCCTGTGATTTAGGTTTTTAAAAAGCGGTTATCTTTGTGGAAGCCTCGCACTTTATCTATGGGGGGAGGTTGGTGTTAGTGAAATCTGCGTTGGAGAGTATCCCTTCATATTATTTCTCTTTGTTCAAGGCCCCGGTTGCAGTTATTAATACTCTTGAAGTGTAACACCGCGTGATTTTCACTTTTCATATATTTTAAATTTTATACTTAACAAATTTCAAGTTCGCCTTTATTCGCTTCTTTTATGTTACTCCTAAAAATTCATGATGAGTCGTCATTATAATTTACCCTATTCAATTTAGGTGTTATAACTAGAAACTCATTTAGTTAAGATCTTAATGTATATTTATTTTAAATAAAACCTATATATATTTTTTTTATGATAATACTTTTTAGTTAAAAAAAAAAAAAAAAAAAACGTAAAAGTCTATCATGACTTTTGTTTCCAAATAAACTAAACAACCACACATCTATTTGATGTTGTTGTCGTCCGTTTTTCATTCTTTTATTTATTTATTATTTTTTTTATGTGAACAACATTTACAACAATTATGACAACCACTAAACTCATATCTCTCACCTAATTAACTTCTAACCACCCTAATTAATTCATTAAATATCCAACACCTTCACCTCAACTATAAATACACCACTCATACCCATTCTAACACTTGCTCATTCCTAAATCCTCTCTAAACCTCCCAATTCTTCAAAAGAAATCTCAAGTGTGGAAGTCCACTTCTAAGTGAGTTTTCTCATAAACTCCAACTTTATTATTCCTTCTTCACTTCTTTTCTTCTTCTAACCCCTTAGGGAAACCTCTAGGACCTTGCTCTTGTTTGCTATGGCAAATGAATACGAGTAGGACACCAAAATGAGGCCACAAAGGTGGTTCATCTTCTATAGTTTTTATGCACTAGAAGGTTAGTTGAAGTGATACCAACCAAGTTCACCAACAACTTAATGGACTTGTGCTATGGTTAATGGTTGACAAAGGAAAGCCAAGGCTCTTCCAAACTAAGTCACCATACACTACTTTAACCCTATAGTTATATTATGTAAATACTAAAATATATACTTTCAAAACTCTACTAATCTAATAACTTGGAAGGTTTGTGGATACATCCCTACCTTACCAATACTTGACTCTCATGACCATTCAAATCACCTTTATGGTGGTTTGTGTTTTGGTTCACCTAAAAGGCACTACTTGACTCTCATGACCATCCGAATCACCTTTATGGTGGTTTGTGTTTTGGTTCGCCTAAAAGGCTTGCTTGACTCTCTTGAATCTAATAATCCAACTCTTGAACCTAAAACGCTTTCCTTTCTAATTCTAGTTATTCGGAGCTAAAATCTTCAATTCTCAAGACCCGTTTTTGGGAACTAAATAACGCACCCTAAGGTGAGTTTATACTTGTCCCCCTTTTATCCTTTATTCTTTGGGGCTCAACATGTATCACTATCAAAACTCAAACGATTTTAAACTCTACAATCTATTATGCTTAGTCTAAAGTCTATCATATTCTAAATTCTATCATGCGCAATCTAAAGTCTATTATATGCTTGTACGCTATGCTATGTAGAATTATTTACTCTAACATACAAATGTTCATATAGTTGACAACCCACCTTGCATGTATAGCGCTATAGGATTGGCTATCCGCCCCCTACATGGGTCATGTTAAGCAAAATTCTGCGTGGCTAGTCGCCGTTTGTATGGTTCTCTTGCATATGCCTATAAGCAAAACTTTATTATACTATGTATGTATGCCAAAACTAGTATGCTCACCAATGCTTTATGTGTTGACGAATATTTTATACATGTTGCAGGAACTATTTATTGCAGGACATTCAAGAAAACTACTTAGGATTGGACATAGAAACTCACTCTAGTTCAAGTTATCATATTCTTGTTGTTGTATTTTTCGTTATTTGAACTACTTGTATTTCTATTTTTTAGACAATAAGTGAAATTCTATCTTTAAACTATATTGTCACAAAATCTAGTGTCATGAAGTCTTTGAACAATCTACCACTAAGTCTTGCCCCGATGTATTCCGCCATCGGTTGGGGTGTGACAGATTGGTATCAGAGCCATGACTATAGGGATCTAGGAAAAATTGCCATGTTTGACCTAGACTATAGTTAAGTACCTTTTTGACCATTTCTTTTTATCATGCTTAATATACTTGTTCTCCCTATCTTACTTTTACTCCATTCTTTTGGTCTTCAAAATTTACCTTCCTAATTGTGGATTACTCTACACTCGAAGAAGCTCGTATATCACAAACGAAAGAAAATCACCGAAATAGGCGTGAAACCCTCACTTTGGTGATAACTTTCAATCCGCGTAAATTCTTTGTGTTTTTGAATCTACACCAAGATAGGAGTGATATCCTCACCTTGGTGGAAATTTCACAATTCTCGTTCTAGTGGACACTTACCAATTGAAGGTTAGAATTAATTTTCTTACCACATTGGACTAAGTGTACAAACCACACTCAAAGAAACGACCTCGCTAAGATAGGAGTGAAATCCGCAACTTAACGACTAGTTTCAATCCTTGATTTTTTTTTCAATCTCGCCAAAGTCTCAAATTTACTAATGACAAGAAACATGTAGTAACTGGAAGGGTGAATACCGTTAACCGAAAGTTTCGGCGAGAGTATTTCCACCTATTAGGCCAAAGCATGTTTTCAAACTCAAAGGTAAATTTGAACCACTTTGGTTAGTCTTAGTTCCGTTCCGGAACACTCCAATTGCTTGTATAAAACAAGCCTCTCATTTTATGTTAATATTACTTTCAATGTTGTTTTCATGCTATGTTTTCATTATATATTCGATTTATTTCTCTCGCACTCGATCTCAAGACTCACGCTTCAATCTACTCTAGCAATCTCCAAACAATACTAATAATCGCAAACCAACATAAATCAAAACTCCTTCATGTTAACTAAGTGCACTATACTTGCCTATACATACGTGTTACGCTAATTGAACAATGTGAAACTTGCATACTATACATGTAAGTTGAACTTGCATACTAAGTCCATGAGAACAACTTGAGCTTATCTACTTTGTTTATCTAAATTTGCATCAATTTCACCAATCTAATTGTTAACTAAAAATCTAGTAATTTTTTTTCCTAAATTCAAAAGTCACTTTGTTTAAAAAACGCTTATGCAAATTTTCATATGTATGATTTTCGTAGATGTCTTCCAGTCTCAACAGCATCGATCTCAACCAACTGGCGAGTCTTATTGCCCAAGAATTAGTCAAGATTCTCCCTAACCTAGAGACACCAACAAACCCAACTCCAAACCCCGACGATACCATCCAGGACAACACAAACCATGTAGATACTAAACCTTCTACCCATACCCCTACCAAACAAACGAAAAAGGGTAACCGAGAACGTAAAACCCTCAAACGAAACCACACTTTGACAACTCTTGAGACTCCGAATTCCAACAAAAAGCAGTATCGTGGAACCTTTCCGCTATGCGACAGTTGTAAATATCACCATCCCACTCACACACAATGCCGCATATGCGCCAAATGTGATACATATGGTCATTTAGCCAAAACATGTCGCCATACCACTAAACCACGACCCGAACAACCTACTAGTACTACCTCATTCACTAAAGTCAATGGATGGATATGCTCTGAGTGCAATGACCCAACCCATGAACGCAACCAATGCCCAAGACTTGCCATGGTGATCTACGATGCTGGAAGGCCCACTCGCCACACTGAAGAAGACTGATTTTTCTTTCTTTTAAAAATGGGAATTTCCTTATCTAATGTTTTCAAGAAATTGTTCGGATGTGAAATTTTCTTTTTATGAAATACCATCGTTATCCTAGTTTACAATCATAATTTAACGGCAAATTCAAACATTACCAAACCTTTTCACCTCGCGCACAATCTTTTTCAAATTTTTTTTGAACAAAATTCTTCCTACTATTTCTAAGAGGATGCCTATTCTTCTATAAAATCCTCACTTTCAACCCACTAACAAATGTGTGCGTCGAGTATGTATGACAAACAAGATTCTAAATGGTAAAAGTGTTAAAAAAAAAAAATCTTTCGTAAACAGAACTTGTGAGCAAAGACACGCTAAATCAAATAACCTACTTCTTTTTAATCCAAAAACCTTTTCTCTTGAAATCATATCATGAGTCAAAATATTCATCAACGCCAAACTAAAATTGTCAATAAACTATTTTCCTCACTTAATAAAATGGTTTATTTTTCATAAATCAAACGACCATCTTCGATAAAACTTTTACACTAAATTTTCCCCACTTCAATTAAATCCGTTTTTCTTTCACATCCAACGGACTAAATTTTTCTACCATCAAACTTGACCCTTAGTCTTAAAAAAAAAAAACTAAAATTGCTCTCAGTCAAAACTCAATTTGTAATAAACCCAAATTCTATGTTGCCCTCAGTCAAAACATTTTACATGTTTCCATTAGGAATCCAATTGTCCATTCTTTTGTTTGATTTTATACATTTGAACGTAACCACATATGCACAAGTATACACCGTTATGTCATGAAACAATACATCTACGCCAAAAACACGTACGGTTAACAACATCAAAAACTTGCTTAATGCCTTTTCACATTATGTGTTTGCATGTCACGTTGCTTGCTATGTTTACAACATCAAAATTGTTTAATGTTTTTTTCTTTGTGTATAAGTATTTTGTGTCCACTAGCAACCCACACATAACTAAGACAAATTATGTGGACCATACGACAACTGGACTAATTACGGGTGCACACGTAATTACAAAAATTGGGCGCATGGAAAACATAACAAGTCCCAGTGCGTGTAACCTATCGTGACTTGAATAACAACACGGATGGGGTATGATAACGGCATGGTGGATACGCCGCTGGTACATATACATAAATGTCCTGTCATACTACCAAAAGTAGAGTTATTCATGCCATGAGAATTTTTGGGTGTCGAGTTAAAATTTTGACCAACACTTACGTTATTTATCTTTTGCGATACTGTTTATGTTTACTAGTCTAATTACGCTTACATTATTTATCTTTATGCATATTATGACCTTATTTTGAACCACACTCTCTACTATGCAACATCATCCTTGCTATGAATAATCCATACTTGTAATCTCCATCAACTTCGTTTCCTTCTTCTTGCCTTTCCTTGCTTAATCAGCAATCCTTCCAATATCAGGAATCTCGTTCTAGGTCCCGTAACCTATGGCCTTAACCTCTAAAAGCATTTATACATTTAAAACAAGATTCTTCTCTCACTTTTATATATTTCCTAGACTAATTATATACTGGATTTCAAAACTAAATAATTATTATTTATTTCGCCAAAAATTTGTTACAATTAGTTCAATTTCTTGTTTATTTTAGTCGCCTAAAAAAAATCTAATAAAATTTTCGACCTTGTGCAAAATAAAAATATCTATTACTAAATACTACTCACTCCCACATCTAGTCACTCATTATGCTCACATTTTTACTATTCCCCCCAATTACCCAAAGACACATCTTCTACAAGCCAACAATTTCTACTATTTTATATTGGATATACTGTATAATTAGTCACCATACACTACTTTAACCCTATAGTTATATTATGTAAATACTAAAATATATACTTTCAAAACTCTACTAATCTAATAACTTGGAAGGTTTGTGGATACATCCCTACCTTACCAATACTTGACTCTCATGACCATTCAAATCACCTTTATGGTGGTTTGTGTTTTGGTTCGCCTAAAAGGCACTACTTGACTCTCATGACCATCCGAATCACCTTTATGGTGGTTTGTGTTTTGGTTCGCCTAAAAGGCTTGCCTGACTCTCTTGAATCTAATAATCCAACTCTTGAACCTAAAACGCTTTCCTTTCTAATTCTAGTTATTCGGAGCTAAAATCTTCAATTCTCAAGACCCGTTTTTGGGAACTAAATAACGCACCCTAAGGTGAGTTTATACTTGTCCCCCCTTTATCCTTTATTCTTTGGGGCTCAACATGTATCACTATCAAAACTCAAACGATTTTAAACTCTACAATCTATTATGCTTAGTCTAAAGTCTATCATATTCTAAATTCTATCATGCGCAATCTAAAGTCTATTATATGCTTGTACGCTATGCTATGTAGAATTATTTACTCTAACATACAAATGTTCATATAGTTGACAACCCACCTTGCATGTATAGCGCTATAGGATTGGCTATCC
Source organism: Ambrosia trifida (assembly GCA_028751855.1). Taxonomy (NCBI): domain Eukaryota; kingdom Viridiplantae; phylum Streptophyta; class Magnoliopsida; order Asterales; family Asteraceae; genus Ambrosia; species Ambrosia trifida. Next base: position 107,550,130 of record CM054126.1, on the reverse strand, counting down.
GCCCCCTACATGGGTCATGTTAAGCAAAATTCTTCGTGGCTAGTCGCCGTTTGTATGGTTCTCTTGCATATGCCTATAAGCAAAACTTTATTATACTATGTATGTATGCCAAAACTAGTATGCTCACCAATGCTTTATGTGTTGACGAATATTTTATACATGTTGCAGGAACTATTTATTGCAGGACATTCAAGAAAACTACTTAGGATTGGACATAGAAACTCACTCTAGTTCAAGTTATCATATTCTTGTTGTTGTATTTTTCGTTATTTGAACTACTTGTATTTCTATTTTTTAGACAATAAGTGAAATTCTATCTTTAAACTATATTGTCACAAAATCTAGTGTCATGAAGTCTTTGAACAATCTACCACTAAGTCTCGCCCCGATGTATTCCGCCATCGGTTGGGGTGTGACATGAAGGGCTTACTAAGCGATTCTTATGGGGAGGTACGGATGAGGTTGGCAAGATTCATTGGGTGGCCTGGGATCGTGTGGCGAAACCTAAGATAGATGGTGGTTTGGGTTTGAGTAGATTACTAGATTGTAATCTTGCGTTGTTGTTCAAGTGGCTGTGGCGGTATAAAATGGAAGAGAACGCTTTGTGGAGAAGAGTTATAGAGGCTCTACATGTTTCTAATCGGAGATGGGATATGTTGCCTTGGAATAAACAATCGACTGGTCCGTGGAGTAAGATGGTGAAGGTGGCTTACGCCACTAAAATTCAAGGCATTAATGTTCTTAATATGATCCGGGGTTCTGTGGGTAACGGGTTGGATATTCGGTTTTGGGTGGATACTTGGATTAATGATGTTCCATTAAAAGAGTTGTTTCCCAATTTGTTTGTTCTTGAAAAAAATAAATGGTGTAGAGTTTCCGAGAGGATTGGTGGTGATGAGGATAGGGGCATTATTTGGGATTGGAAGAGGTACCCGGCTTCCAATACGGAAATAATGGAGTTGATTCAGTGTCACCGAATGGTTGGTATGGTCCGGTTGAACAATCACAATGACTCGTGGAAATGGAATAGTGGGTCAAATGGGTCGTATACGGTGAATGTTGCTCGTAAATGGCTGCGTAGTGCTGATGTGGGTCTCGAAGGGTATAGGTACAAGTGGTGTAAATGGCTTCCTAATAAATGTAATATTTTTATGTGGCGTGCTTCTTTGGATAGGCTTCCTACGGCTACTGCCCTAGCCCGAAGGAATGTCTTTACGGGGGACGGGTTATGCAGGTTTTGTGGCGAGGTGACTGAGAGTTTGGAGCATGTGCTAACGGCTTGTGCGGTTCCTAATGGGTTGTGGATGGGTGTTGCCTCGTGGCTTCACTTGCCTCCGATGATTATTTTCTCAGTTCATGACATTTTAACTATGCTGGACCATGCTGCTATCGCTCCTTCGAGGAAAAAGGTGATGTACGGTATCTTTATAATTGCTTGTTGGAAGATATGGTCGGTGCGGAACGAAGTCATTTTCAGGCAAGGGTTGGTGAACGTGACGAAGATGCTCTCAGAAGTTAAGGCGATCAGTTTTTTATGGTTTAATAGTAGATCTAAAAACGATAGATTGGATTGGAAAGATTGGTGCTGTTTTAATGTAACTTGATGTATTGGTTTTTGTGGTTATCTTCGTCTTGGAGATAATCCGTTTCTGGTGTTAATGAAAGTTTCTTGTCAAAAAAAAGCTATATTATCCTATATATTAAAAACACAACTTTGATGTGCAGTAATTTAATGGCAAGTCAGTATCGAAATCAATGGTGTTAGGTCACACGTGTTGTTTGGGGTGTCTAGCTCTGCTGCTGCGTCTTCACCTTCCGGCACGTGTCTTTCACATAATACGTGTCCTTCGTCTCCCTTTATACACCTTCTCATGTCAGGAGGCTCTTCATTCACGCTTGAGAGAGAAGAGGAATCATTAACGGAGATGCGGTGGCAATCGACGGCCGGCGTGGCTACGGATTCCCCGAGAAGCGTACACTACAAAAAAAATTGCCATTTAATGGCACAAAAATTGCCATTAAAAACCCAATATCTGCCACTAAAGTCCCATGTAGGAATTGGCGGCACACAAAAGAAGTGTCACCAGAAGTAGTGCCACTAAAGCCTTTTAGTGACACTTTTTATTTGCCACTAAAGCCTTTTAGTGACACTTTTTATTTGCCACAATAAAACATAAGGGGTTTGGTGGCACAAATTTTGTGTCATCAAAATTATTTGTAGTTACATATCCATAATACTTTTAGTGGCACTTTTGTTTTGTCACAATTTAAAAAATACACACAATTTTTATATCAGTAAAACATCTACTTAAATATACATACTATTTTTAGATACACATAATTTTTGCCACAATCGCATCAAATTTATATATAATGTCATAACATCAGTTACATGTACGATCTTAAACAAAGTTCCAAATGTTTGCTACAGATGTCGTCAAACGTTCTTTCATGTTTGAATTTTACAATCCAAAAACTTAACTCCAAGCAACTCATAAATCTTGAAATCTCTATTTCTCCCATACTTCACATGCTGTCAACTCTGCCATCAACCAATATAATCAAGCATCAATAATGCAAAATATATGAAACTAGACAAAAGAAAAGATGTCGACTTAAAGCTATAACTATATAAATTAGCATAATTAAAAACTATATGTAGTATCCAAGCAAAATAGCAATGTGAGAAATTCTTTTGAGTTTTTGAGTTATTCACATGTATATTGACAACTCAAAACATGTTGCTCAAATTGGTCAAAAGTAGGAACATAATAGTAACCCAAACATCCACTTGCTAAGTCAAGTTATTGAGTTCAGGGGCCTGAACTCAGAATTGTGCATGTTAGTTATAGAAAAACTAAACAATAACTTAATTAGGAATAAAGTATCAAGGAAAGAGACTAAAGTAAACCTTTGCACTGCATCAGGGGTGGTTAATTCAACATTTCCATAACCTAAGAATCGACTATCTCTCTTGGCAAGTCAGATCTGAAGAAAGTCACCAACATCCTTGAAGAAATCAACGCTGCAGGGTAACAAAGTGTCAGAATCGGTTGAACACAGTCAAGTTGCAAATATTATAAACTAGTAAATGTACCCACGCTTCGTGGCGGGGACAAACCAACCATTAACAAAATTTAAATCCAAACGTAGATAGACTCCAAAAGTTTTAAAAATTACAAACCATGACTACCAAAACTCCACTATGACCATCCTAAACACCCAACTTAGCCCTGTGTTTCACCCAACTTAGCTCTGTGATCCCCCATATATATTCATGATAAAGCAAACGGAGCTATGTGGAAAAGTCTTGTACAAAAGTGCTGCATTTGGAGTGGATTAGGAACCACCTAGGCTAATTTAGAGAGCCATGTCGATAAGCAAGCAGCCAAGCATGCAGATCTATACAAAAAAAAATATGTGTACAGCAAATAAACAAAGTTGAGCACTCTGATTCTTTTAAATGTGTGTAATGGGTTAGTGGGTTGTTTTTTTTATTGTTATTTATTTAAATGATTCGAACGGCTCAACCCTTTTAGACCCGGCCCATGGAAATTCCACCTCTAATTAAGGTCCCATTTTAAGCAACTACTCCTACCCATGTTCTACATACCGCGCACTACCAATCGCCCTCCGCAATCATAAACCACCACGACCAAGCCTCCGGCAACACCGATTAGTGATTAACTTTAAAGAATAAAAGAAAATAACTGAGCAATCATACTTGTAAAAAACAATACACTGAGGTTTATGTCCAGTTGACCTCTTGAAATATATTAAAAACTCTCTGCAAAAGCAAGTTAGATGCAAACAAATAATAATACTAATAATAATCCAATAGAAGTCCAAACAAATACTCTTGATGAAAAGATAATGTATGCGCAAAGTAACATCAAAGTGATGCTTTTGCTACAAATTCCCTTCATAGTATCAACTAGTAAAATACCCCGCGCTTCGCGGCGGGAATTCCGTTTCTTCTGTGGTATAGTTTTTTATGACGGCGGCAAATGCTATAGCAATCGAAAGAAAAACACAGAGCTAAAGTATTTTTAGATCAAAAGAAAATGAACTGATACTTAATCGAAAGAAAAACAGCAACTGCATGAGCAGCTCTCCGTGAAGGCGGTTCTCCAACTAGTCGAATCCTATAAAATCCTTCACAATTAGCATTTGATTTCTACAGGGTCTACACGAGTCAAGCCCAAGCCAATTATATCTTCTCTAACAACAACAATAATAACTAAAACCCAACCACCACCAACACTGCCACCTACAATCAAGCTACCAATATCACGAAACAGAAACACACCAAACAAAAGAATAAACGAAAACTAAATGATTCAGATCAACATTCATCATCATCGTCGCAAAACAAAGAGGCTCAGATTACGCTACGGTTCCAGAGTTGTCGTGCCAGGTAGCACTCCACCATCATCGCACAAAAATAAACAAAAATGAAAACCCTAAAGCATTCAGGCTTGATGTTCTACAAGACATACCAATTCTTTGAAACAGTTATAAAGAAATAATTAAACTTTACACCTAATTCATATGAGAAAAAGTCAACTAACTCAAATCTTGAAAAATTCAAATGTTATGAATATTCCCAAATCATCACTAATTCGATAAATCTATAAAACTGTGTACAGATAAAATAATAAATATATAATAATTAATAATACCTAATGGGAAGATTATCAACATAGCTAACATATTGAGTTTACTACCACCATCTGAAGCAAGTCCAGTATGCATCTTCATCGCCATAGCATCAGCAACCTGCGTTGCTTACCAATCGGAGTCCCACACTTATCCTCAAACTCCTTAATAATATCCATAGCCTTTTCCCACTTCCCGGAGCTTTTCATTCGGTTCCGGACCACCATAACCGCTGCCGTTACAACAGCGGCGTAGACGACAGTGGTCGCTACCGCTACCTTACTCATGTCACCAAATTGCAGAACGATGGAAAAGGAATGATAAAGCGCAAAAACCCCCAAAATCCGAGAGAGAATGAATGCAAGAGAGAGAGAAACAAAGAGCCTGATCTATTAGGGTTGATAAAGAATTGTAGGATTGGTAAAAAAATCAACGGTGGAGGGTGGGTCAATCGCTGCTATGGGGAGGAAGAGATAGGGCACCGAAAGGGGGTTGGGGTAGAGAAGGAGAGATGGGTTTTATTGGAGACGGTGATCTGCATCCCCCAATTGAATTGAATTGCTTTGATATTATAAAAGAATGGCAGAGACGTAAATAATTATCAAAAGTTGTCCAACTATTAAGAATTAACACTATTCACGTTTGTGAATCTATCTATATATACTAGAAGAAATGTCCGCGCGTTGCGGCGGGTGTCTCGATTTATATTATATTCAATTATGATGTTGATTACGAACCACAACCCGGGTTTACGACATTTTACTTTATTCAACAAAATATAGTATCAAAAATATTAGCACAACAAACCAAATAAAACTTTGTAGATAATTATAGTGGCAAAAATATTAGTATCATCTAGAGATTGATTTCCACTGCTTGGTGCCATAGTTTCTTTTTTTTTTGTCATCTTAGATTCAGATAGTCAATAAAAATCACCAAATAATAAAAGCGAAAATCGGTGATTACTATAGTTATGCTAAGACACCACATGAAATTGAGATTGTGAGAGTTCATTAAATTTTATAGAAACTACAAATATATGCACACCTAGTTGACGAATCAAAAAATAGAAATTAATAGCATCACTTAGCACAAGACAATCATCAACTACTATAAAAGGTATAAAAAATCGAACAACAAACGAATAATCAAATAATTCACGTTGATATTAGCAAGTAAATCTAGGTATCAAACCTGCTGGTTGCAAGAGAATTCCTTTGCCAATCTTATGCGCATACTTCATGAAAATTTGCTTTTATAATCATCATCCGCGTGTAACGCATCCTAGAGGGCCCAACCGCCGCAATACTCGTAAATTAATAATCGTTGACCATGCTCAGAACAAGTAACCCATGAGTTCAACAACATTCGCATGCCGAATTTTATCAAATCATTAATAAGATCAATAAACTCTTCCTCCTTTTGTCGACTGATTAACTTTTTGTCCCAAGTTCTTCACAGCAAGCAACTAAATAAAAACACGAAATACAAAAGTTTTGCAGCTTTAGATATGAGATCAAATGTGTAAAAGAAAAAAAGAAATCAACAAATTAGAAATCAGGTGAAAAAGTACCTCATACATGTTTTTTGTAACCATCTTGAAATTCTGCACCCATCTTGAAATTCTGATTTATGGAAATCCGTTAATACTAATTGTAAAGGTACCTCATACATGTATTTTTTAACCATTTTGAAATTCTGCACCCAAATTAGCAAAAACAAAAAAAACTCCAAATTAAATATAGATATAGATAATATAGATATGACTTTTTTTAGGAGCAAAGAATTAAGACGGTGATAGGAAGGGGCTGTAAATTGGGCTAGGGGCCTATAAAAACAAAAAAAAAATCCACTAAAGGTTGAATTATTCATTCATCAACATTATATTAAATCAATTAATTATTTATGTAGTTAAGCTAATAAGCTAACCTTCTGTTGTTATTTATGTAGTTGAGGGACGATCTTCAAGAATATGTGTGTATATTCTTCAAGAACATGTGTAGTAGGTGCTAGTGGATTAGGCTGTGAACTTCTCAAAGACCTTGCCCTCTCCGGTTTACCAATTCCTTTTCAGGTATATCTTTCCTTTCATTGCCATTCCCCCAATTGAATCAACTTCTTCTTCTTAAACCAACCAAGCCAAGCTATTTAAAAAATCTAGGCATAATTTATGATGTTCATAGGCTCTTCACATTCTTACATTTAAGAAATTTATTACATTAATGGTTTTTTGATCAATCATATACCATGGGGGTAAGGTTGGAATAAGTTTTTAAGTTGTGAGTATGAGGTTATGATAAAATTACAATTTTAACCTTCTAAGTGTCTTAATTGTCACAATTATGCCCAAAATACCCTTAAATTTCTTGCTTAAGTATGTTGTACATGTTGTTTCTTAAGTTGTACGGAAATGTAAATGACAATCTTGGTCATCACTCCTCCTTAATAAGATAACTAGTGGGGAACCCGCGCGTTGCTGCGTGAAGACAATTTGTCGCACGATATTCGTTACTGTTAGTTTATCGATTCTCTCATGATATATTGTGTAGTATTTGATTTTAAAGGTGTGCTAGATCTAGTAAATATATTGTTAATGGATTTTATTTTTAAGATGGTTCTTGGACTTGTAGAAAATAAATATAAACAAACTATTAATTAGTTAACAAACTACTAACTTGGTTGAGAAAACGACAAAAAATTATGCCATGGTGTCATTACTGTCAATATCAAATTATGCCATGGTGTCATTACTGGTCCATATCTTTATTCATCTCTACATTCTAAATTAAAAAAAATCAAAACATTTCAAGCTCCGGATGAACCAGACCGGAATTCAAATTTTTTTAATAAAATCTCAATTACTAATTCATTCAATTTGAGTGAAAAAACAATTGTCTTTTAAAGAATTTTAATAGTATTTGAGATTAATAATAAAAAAGAAACGACAGACCATTAAAATCGTTGGCCTCCGTTTGCAATATTTACGTAACCAAGCAACCCTCACCCCATCACCTTCTATACTCAAATTATGATTAGCAACCAATAATGGGAACAAATTATGCTACTAAAATTTTGATTGATTATTAGATAGCTATAATAAAACAACCTTTTTTTTTTAATTTAAATCCTACCATACAAAAATCATTAAAAAAAAATACAACATAACCAATTTTGCAAGGGAAATAAGGTGGGTCTGAATAAAAAAAGTAATCTAAAATTGAAGAAAAAATTTACACAAATTAGTAAATGTGTCTAAAATTGTTCTTTCGTATTTTATGTATATACATCACAAAGAAAAAGGTATGTATTTATTACTTGAATTGTGAATGGAGATGGATTAGATTGATTGTGATTTCTAATCACTTTTTGATTTCGGTGGCTATAACAGCAACATATATGCGACGGTTATATTTTTACATTGTTATGTAAACGTATCGGCACAAGGCGAGGTTAGACTATGGATTCAAAGTGGAAAAAAAACGAAGAGCAACAAGAAAACTCGTGCTAATAACGTGTTAGAAAATAACAATCTAGTAGCAACCAACGTACAAGTCATATAAACATGAGAAGAAGACTCTAGACATCATGTATGGAAAGAAAGAATAAAGGAAAATAGAACTTTATTCATTGATATGTTTCATATACCATTTTTTTTTTGAACGGCCAAATTTCTTCTAATGTTAGTTGTTAGTGGGTATTGAACCCATGACCTCCATGTTAGTACAACAAGTTAGTTACCAAATAAAGGACCACTATTTATACGTCTATAAACATTGAAAGATATGTAAGTTATGTATGTGAAGAGTCACCACATTTTTATATATCAAATACATGACCACTATTTATAAGATTATATAATATTTATACAAACGTAATAAAGACATGGAGGTTATGAATGTAAAAAGTCACTACATTATTGTTAATTTCCTCGTCAATTTTATAATTATGTTTAAATTAATTTCTTCAACAATTTAATATTTAGGTAGAAAGACAATTTTACCGCTAAATGACTTACAATCATTGTACTATAAGTAATAAATGTTGTATTTACTTAATACCAAAATGTTTGCTATAGAATTTACTATAAAAATGTTTGCTTATGATTTTTATACACGGTTTTTGCTATGAAAATATTAATTACCATTTTTGAAAATATTAATTACCATTTTTGCTAGGTATTTTTAACTATGGTCTTTGCTACAAATTTTAGACACGAATTTTTTTATGCAAATTTATTAACTTGTTATTTTACATATCTCGTGGGTTTAATATTATTTTGTTTACAAAAGTATCCGAATTCATTAACTATATATAAACACAACTCCAAAAGTAATGATAAAAGAATTAGACGTGAAAAGAATATGAATGTATGTATATGTGTGATTATAGTAAAAACTCAGTGGTTTACATTACAAGTAAAACATAGTATTTAAGCAAGAAACTAAGAATTAAGTGACTTCAAAAATAAACCTAGTACTAATGATTCTAAATTTAATAACTTGTTAGGCAGAAGAAATGTCGGTTTCATTAAATCTATCTTCTTTTGCTGGCAACATGTAATACATGGTTTCACCACTTGATCTTCATGTATCATACTTTTCAGCATGTTTGCACTCCTTCAAATACGATTTTAAGACTGCATTATTAAGATTGCTAAAACAAAGAGCAACAAGAAAACTCATGCTAATAACGTGTTGGAAAATAACAATATTGTAGCAACCTACATACAAGTTATATAAACATGAGAAGAAGACTCTAAACATCATGTATGGAAAGAAAGAATAAAGGAAGAGAAAACTTTATTCATTGATATGTTTCATATACCAAATAAAAGACAACTATTTATAAGGCTATAAAAGTTGAAAGATATGTAAGTTATGTATGTGAAGAGTCACCCCATTATTTAGATACCAAATAATATTTATAAGACTATAACATTGATACAAACATAATAAAGACATGGAGGTTATGAATGTAAAGAGTCACCACATTATTGTTAATTTCTTCATCAATTTTATAATTATGCTTACATTAATTTCTTCAACAATTTAATAGTTGGGTAGAAAGACAATTTTACCCCCTAAATGACTTCAACAAGCATTGTACTATAAGCAATAAAGGTTGTATTTACTTAAATTTTACAGATATCCTTCACTCATGCTTTATAATATAATATAGATATAGATATAGATATAGATATAGATATAGATATAGATATAGATATAGATATAGATATAGATATTGTAATTACTTAAATTTTGTAGTCATCCTTCCCAAATGCTTTATAATATAGTATAGATATCGATATTTGCCAAAGAAAATATAGAATTCATGATGATAGAAAAGTACTAAAGAGTCAGGAATCAAAATTAAGGGAATAAAAACATAAAGAGACAACACGTATTGAATCTTATAAACAACATGTAGCAGAATGCTTGATACGTATAAAAATTGGCACTTAAAACAAAAATAACCTCTGATTTTGAAAATCTTTATAAGAGTATAAGGAGATGATGAGACCTTTCGCGTTATCCCCGGTGATCTTGAATCCATCTTTTGCCATTTAGAGACAATGTTAATCCCACCTGTCAATTATCATCAATCACCATAAATCCACAAACTCATTTTTTTTTTCCGTTAACACAGTTTCATGTTTTAAATACTATTTTTTCCAATAAATCAAGATTCCTAAAAAAATACTAATTAACATCACAATCTTTGTGTATCAAGCTTCAATGAAATGCCATAGAGAAAAAAAAACAATAAATAAAATGAAAGATACGGAAAAGAAATAATGTTTGCGTATCAAGCTTTAATGAAATGCCATAGAGAACAAAAAAGAAAATGATAAATAAAATGAAAGATACGGTAAGGAACCTGTGATGATAGAAGGGTTTTGAGGTGAGAAACCAAAGAATTGCGTTTGGTGATTTATGTGGTGATTCTTGTTGTTGTTGACCCCATATAGATAATATATAGATATATAAGAGGAAGAAGTTACTAATGAATTGATCATGATGATGATGAAAGGTTGATAATTATGATAGGTTAATGATTATGAGGGGTTGAAAGGTCTCACATTTAAGATGCATCATAGGTTGTATTTTGTATTCTAAATGTTGGACATGAGGGTAGAATTGGGATAAGATTTTAGGATGTGAAACATTAGATTATGCTAAATTTACTATTATACCCTTCTAAGTGTCTTAAATGTCCATAAAGTTCCAATTCTACCCCCATCATGTAAGCATAATTCAATTGTACATGTTGCTTAAATAGTTGGATGCTTGACAAAATTACAATCTTGGCCATCACTCCTCCTTAATAAGATAATATAGATATATTGCAAAGGGATTAATCCTACATGTCATACTCTTATGCAATCTCTTCTTTGAGAGATGCCACATAGGATGTGATGTGGCAAGTGTAAACCAATTAAAGAAAAGGAATAAATATGATTTAACCTAATCTATTATAATCTTTAAGTTAATCTATTAAATACCTAATCTACTAAATCTAAATATTAAAACTTTATTATTTTTTCTCTCATGTTTCCTCTCATAACTTTTAAACGTTAATATCTTTTATATACGAGATTTTTTAAAGAAAAAAATTACACTAAATTAACGAGCGTTTTATTATCTTTCCAACGAGTACCATAGTGCTATATAAAAAACGGAGAAAAAAATGACTATTTTTTGTAACCCGACAGGTATTGTGTCGGGTTTGGGATTAGTTTAAAAAAAAATTGTGGGTTTGGTTCGGGTCGGGTCTGGGATTAGGTGATATCCGACCCGATTACCCGAAACAACATACCCAAATACCCGAACAATATACCCGATCATATACCCATGAATTTTTTAAACGCATCACATAACCTTTAGACTAATGCGTTCGATATTTCAACGTTTTTTTTATATTTGAATATGATAACTTATGGTAGAGATTTGTTTAAAATAATAATAATAATCTATATATATATATATATATATATATATATATATATATATATATTGCAAAGTGATTAATCTTACATGTCATACTCTTATGCAATCTCTCTTTTAAGAGATGCCACATAAGATGTGATGTGGCAACTTTAAACCAATTAAAAAAAAGAAATAAATATGATTTAACCTAATCTATTATAATCTTTAACCTAATCTATTAAATACCTAATCTACTAAATCTAAATATTAAACCTTTATTATTTTATCTCTCGTGTTTCCTCTCATAACTTTTAAACGTTAATATCTTTTATATACGGGATTTTTTAAAGAAAAAAATTACACCAAATTAACAAGCGTTTTATTATCTTTCCAACGAGTACCATAGTGCTATATAAAAATCGGAGAAAAAAATGACTATTTTTTGTAACCCGACAGGTATTGTGTTAGGTTTGGGATTAGTTTAAAAAAAATTGTGGGTTTGGGTCGGGTCTGGGATTAGGTGATACCCGACCCGATTACCCGAAACAACATACCCAAATACCCGAACTACATACCCGATCATATACCCATGAATTTTTTAGCGCATCACATAACCCTTAGACTAATGCGTTCGATATTTCAATAATTAACTTTTTTTTTCTTATTTCATGTTAGTTCTTTTTAGAATTATCGATTACAAACTTCCGAATTCATTTGTAATAGCATTAGATTTATACCCCGGCACAGATATTCGTTTTTTTATATTTGAATATGATAACTTATGGCAGAGATTTGTTTAAAATAATAATAATAATAATAATAATAATAATATATTTTATTATGTTATATTAAATATTTCAACTCGGGACGCTCCCGGGATAAAAACTAGTTGTTGTATATAAGAATTACTTTTCAACAGCACTCAATATTCAATATGTTTGTGCTTACTACCAATTTTACCCTTCAAAACCCAAGCATGAAGCAAAATATATTTGATACAGTGATTATCATATTACTCTTATATGAACACAACATAGAAAAATCCAATACATGTAATGGAAATAATAATAAGCAAGAACTCAGTAACTATCAATGATCCTTTTGCTCACCTTTAATAACTCTAAATTCCACATTAAGCCTGAAGGATGATGTTGTATCAGTAGTCATAAAAACAAATCTCTTTCTAGCCTGCAATAACTAAGATTAACATTTAAAAATAGGTGAATCAACAACAATAATCACACCAAAAGACAGATGAAAAACGTATGGCAAAACGAAAACGTCCTAAATGCAACTGGAACATGACCCAAATTACATTCAAGTGTTGTCGGACATACTCGGTATCGCCGTAACCGACCCCAAATTCATGGAACTGGTGAATCCATTTATGGCGCTGATATCAAATGTGGTATCGATTTTCTAATTAAAGCTTGCAAGAAATCAGTTAATATTGAAATCAATTATAGAAGCAAGCTGAAAACAAGACAATATACCTAAAGGTAGTCGTTGTGTTGGTAAAGTCCTGCGACGGAACCATTAACCGTGATGGTAATTAACAATCCACCATCGGCATGCTCTTAATCAACAATTACCAATCGCAAACCCTTCCTTGGAGGCAAAGATCCGGCGTGTAAGTCACCGTCTGAAGCAAATATACGAAAGTGAAATTGCAACTATAACCACCACCCCCAACCTCTATCACATCTCCGTTAATCTCTCTCTAAGACCCAAGCATCACTACCAGGTTGGCATGCTTTTGGAGTTTTGGTAATACTATATATGAAGAAAAGTAAAAAAAAAAAGGTTATTTGAAATAGTCAAACGGATTCTAAAGGACAACATAATAAAATTAAAATGGAAAAAGTAAGTCATTTATGTTCTTGTGTTTCGCATGTCTGGTTTGGTTTAAAGTACGTTATGTTTAAGCGGGTTCGGGCAGGTCGGGTGTTGCTTAATAGGGCTTCAAGTCGTTTCAGGTTATGCTCGGCAGTTGTGTTCAAGTAAGCAAGGTCATGTTTACTCGGGTCTTGTTGTTTAAGGTAGGTCTCAATAATCAATTATACTTGAAAATGACACCAGACTAATAAAACTGGAAAAAGAAACTCATTTTTGGTTTACTAAGGTTTCTACCTTCACCTTTACTACGTTTCCAGCCAACAGAAACATACTTCCCCCCCCCCCCCCCCCAAAAAAAAAAAAAGAAACCCTTGCATTTCTTTATAAATTAACCCAAAATCAGATAACCTAACTCATCATAATCAAGTTACAGACAACATACCTCACCACCTGTCCACCTTACCCCCATCAAAATAGACAACATCTCAGTTGCGCGAGCGACAGGTCGCCAGAGACAGAAGTAGATCCACGGATCTGCATACGCCCCCGGAGAAGCGGCCAGAGACAACAGACCCGAGATCTGCAGAAAATAAAAATTGTATTTGCATCTATTACAATCGATTAAAAAGTCCTAACACTGTGTTCCAGAGTTTGATAATAGAAGGAAAGGAAAACAATTTTGTGTTCCAGAGTTTCATTAAAGTAAGGAAGTGGAAAATAAAAATTGTATTTGCATCTATTACAATCGATTAAAAAGTCCTAACACTGTGTTCCAGAGTTTGATAATAGAAGGAAAGGAAAACAATTTTGTGTTCCAGAGTTTCATTAAAGTAAGGAAGTGGAAAGAAGAGGAAGGAAAATTCACCCATATAACTTTCCTTCCAATTTGGAAGGAAGTGGAAGAAAGGGAAAGGAAAAAAAATATAAAGTATATCATTTGCCATTTTACCCTCTCATTTAACCTATAATAAAATTTTGTAAGGGTATAATTGTAAAATATACGTTTATTTTCCATTCGTTTCAACTCGGGAACACATAAAATCTTTAGTTTCTTTTCTTTTCCTTTCAACTCGGGAACATGAAATAAAATCATAGATTTTCCTTTCTTTTCTATCATAATATCCATTTCTCTTCTTTTCTTTTATTTAGTAAACTCGGGAACATAGCGTAATTCTTTATCAGGGAGAAAGGGAGAAATGGGTTATTGAGTTACCTGTGTTTGATGGTAACCCCTGACGAAGATGCCGCCGCCGCCGTCGTGCAGTGGTTGTTGACCTGTTGCTGCCCATCTCTCTCTGCTTCTTTCTCTCTCTCGCCTCGGTTATCGCTCTCTCTCTCTCTCTCTCTCTCTTTCTCTCAGTCTCTCTAAACTTATCGGTAAGTATGTGTGTGGGTTGATAGAGAGAGAGTATGTATAATCAAAATCTAACCTAATTTTGGGGAATGATTTTGGATGGGAGGGAAGTTAGAAAATTTTGGAGAAACTATTTTTTAGGAGGGAAATGAAAATCTTGGTAAAATTTAGGTTGGAGGGAAAATAATATTAGCCACAATTTTGGTCAGACAAATTATAAAAAGTGGCATATATATTAGTATCCATTTTTTCCTTTTTTCCGGAACAATATCGCTTTGGTACGGTACGGTACGATTCGGCATTTTAGGTAGATTTACCTTCCAGTTCTTCTATCGTAACGACTTTTTTGGTACTGGT
This sequence comes from Ambrosia trifida, assembly GCA_028751855.1. Taxonomy (NCBI): domain Eukaryota; kingdom Viridiplantae; phylum Streptophyta; class Magnoliopsida; order Asterales; family Asteraceae; genus Ambrosia; species Ambrosia trifida. The sequence continues at coordinate 107,534,998 of CM054126.1, read as the reverse complement.
ATGATGATTAGATTTTTTAGTACTGATACCGATTTGTTATTTAAGAGGCAAGTTTTAGGATCAAGTATTTGGAGTTTTTGAGAAGGAAGTGATCGAAAGCAGGGGCGGTTCTTAGTGAAGGCCAGACCAGGCCTTGGCGCACCCAGCTTTTTCGTTTCGTAGTGTAAATTTTACCGAAAAATTATAGATGTATTGAGTGCGTCCCACCCAGATTGAGCCCGGTCCTACCAGGTTTATCGTTCAATATCCGCCACTGATCGAAAGAGATAGGACTAGTACTTTTTAGGCTAAAGGTCACTATTTTTTATATTTCAGTTCAATTGATAAAATTTTAGTATAAAGAAATGATTTTAAATTAGTTATTTGATATTAGTGACACAAAATTAAATGCCACCAAAGTGTGTATCAAACATTTATGGCATACCTAAAGTGTCACTAAAAATCAAATTTAGTGGCGTAACTGTTAAATGCCACTAAAAGTACATGTTAAACAACTATGGCATACAAAAAGTGTCACTAAAAACATTATTAGTGTCACAAACGCTAAATGCCATTAAAAGTGTGTGTCACCAATTGACATTTTTTTTTGTAGTGGTATGTCTCTTCGTTTTCATCGCTTTTCTGCTTCTCTGTTTTACGAATCATTCCTGGTTGCGATTGTCACTTTATCTTTTCATTTTTTGTTGTTTAATTTGTTTTTCTTTCTTTTTTTTATTGTGGGTTTCATGGTGCAGGTTTCTTATGGCCTTTTTCTTATTTATTCGCTGCCGTTTGAGGTTGGTTTCTCATAGTTGTGATCTTTAACGTGTGTTAATTTGTTGTTTGTTTATGTTTTCTTGCTTTGTTTATAATGCTTTGTCAATTCAGGTTGTTAAATTTTGTCAATCATATGTATGCCATGTGTTCAATAAAATGTTTTTGTTTGAGTATGTGCATCTATTGTTTTTACTTGCTAACAGTTGGTGTTGAGCTTCATGATCTATGGTGTTGATTTAGGTAGGTTTGGGAAGTCTTTTCGGAAATGTGAGTACTATGTATGTGTTACTAGTCTAAAATGTATAATATTTTCTATGATCCTTGGATAGTTGTACTATTGTCTTTGTGATACTGCTACGTTGAATTTAGAACAGGCTGGCTGGTGGGCATTGGTTGTTATGGCAAGCAGTCCTAAGTTTTATGTTTTTTATTGTGAGGGGTAGGGTCATTAACATGGTCTGTTGATATCTATAGCAAATAGTCACATACTGGGTTTTTGTGTTGTTATTAAGGTATTTTTCTATTGTGTCGCATTGGTTTTGGAAGAGGTTGTCAGGCAGGCTTGCGTGTTTTGGAAAAGATGGTCTGGCTTTATTTTTGGTGCAAACCAAAAGCGGATTTATAAAATTTCCTTTCTGAGCGCACTTTGTGTAAAACCTTTTCCCCCGGTTAAATCTATATGTATTTTGTTGATTTTGGAATAAGCTTATTTTTTTAGTTTGAAGGTGCAAAGTTATATAGTGTATTAGGTGAATAATTGGTTGTCTAAGATGGTTCCATTGTTTTGTCATCTGTTCACCGCACAAACTTTTATGTTTTTCCTGATAACAATCAAGTTTAACTTGAACATGTTTTAAATGATTACTTAATCATCATATTTTGCTTATCGAATTAGAGGTTGTATAGGGTTCGTGACCCTTGGCCCCAAACACATATATATGTGTACGTATTCGACATTCCGTTTTTCTCTATCTTTTATTTAAGAAAATATTATATTTAATTGGTTTTTATAACTATCCAACGCAACTTACACACATATATGTGAGAATAATCAACATGTTTTCGTTTCCCTGACCTTTGAGACGTTCGGTTCCTTGGCATCGTAAGCGGTGCGGTTTTTGGCTCGGGTTTAGCGGATAGTGCACAACAACTTTTCCACCCCTCAATGGCAGGGGTTTGTTTTTAGCAGATTATGATTTTCTATTCAAAATGGGGTGACGACGCAGCTTGTTACCTGCTTACTTACTATCCTTATGCGATCTATCCTTTATTATTAATTAAAGCGACACACTAGATATTAAAAAAAAAAAAAAAAAAAAACTACTTTCTGCCAGCAACCCACGTTCTCCTTGATGGATTCCGTTCACAAGGTATACTTTTGAAACAAATGGCACATGGCAATTATTTATCCTTTTCTCCATGTTTTCGTTGTGCATTTTATGAAATAAAAATCAACGCCTTATTTAGAGAATAAAATAATAAAGAGTTATAATTTTTAGTCCCTGTAAAATGTTTAAATAATTTCTTTTAAAAGAAAAGGTTTAAATAATGAACGGATAGAGTAAAGATCTACACTAATTTTTATTTAGATTTCAATACTAAAATACATGTTTAAAAAAGTTAAAAAAAATTCAAAATAATGTCAATAAACAATAAAAAATTAAAAAATTCCTCCACCTCTCAGACCCATTTATACAAGAAGCTTTCTCTTAACAGATAAAATCAAATGCCTTCTTAAGAGAAAATTCAATAGTAAAAGTTGTCATTTTAGGTCCTATAAAATGTTTGAATAACTAACGAATAATATAAAAAAAAGTCGTATGTGTGTAAATTCCTTTTATTTGTTATATAACTGATTTATGTCTCATCTTTATCTATATATAATAAATGAAAAAGAGTATGCTACATAACACTATGAAAAAGAGTATGCTACATAACACTCTGTGATGCTTTCACACTCTTTGATTTTCCTTCAAAAATCTTTTTTAATTATATGTTAAATAAAGATAACTATTATTCCTTTTATGCTATACATATTTTATCACCTCATATTAGATTTATCTATCCTGGAAAGCACTCAAAAATCTAACACTTTTATATATCATGTTGTACGTAAAAGAAATAATATTTAATGTCAATATTAAGCTTTTAGTTATATTTTATAATTAGAGCTATCAATCGTTACAGAAATCGATAGGGTTGATGTAACATACTCAAACCTTATTCGTATATTTATGAGAATTAGACACACAATTCTGATGGAATAAATATACGTAACGTCTTGTATATTTATCGGTAGCCATTATAATCATTTATATTATGTTTGATCAATTGCTAAATACTCCAAGCCCATAACTGATTTGTCTTTGATGGACAGACTTATCATTAGTTGGGTCTAACTAGAGTGTCCCCTGGGTATGTATAAATAGGGAGAGATCACTAGGGATTAGGGGTTACACATTATTATCAACATAACACCATTAGAATTCGTCCCTCTCCCTCTCTCCCATATACGATTCATCCTAGGGATCATTAGCCATCATAAATGCATACCCTAAGGGGAACTCGAACACATTGACACTTATGTCGACCTCAACGCTCTCAGCATTAGTAGTAGGTCTCACGAATCTCTCAGGTACATGTTTATGTGTTTTCCATTACATACTAACAAAATTGATGCAACATGTGGTATCAGAGCTATGTTGCTCATGATCGATTTTGTTAGTTCCATTACTTTCGGAATCAAACCGGAAAACGAATTATGAAACCTAATTAATCAGATTAAAAAAGGCTTTCGGCTGAAAACCCTAACAGTCGAGTTATGGTCGATCGAAAAAAACTGTTTTGGTTCGTTATGGTCTCATAATAGATTCGAGATCAATGATGGACGACGTTTTTTATAAAATTTATTAACGTTCGAGGATTATGATTCCGGTTATGGTGTTTTTATGATTATGTTTTTAGTTTTTCGGTTTAGTGTTCTTCGAACACATAAATTAAGAAAACCGAAATTATCATTATGTTTTGCTTAAGAATTAGGATTGATTGTTGTTAGCTAAAATTTAGGATAAAGATTTATCCCCTAAAATATGGCAACAACCTAACGAATCCTAATTAAAATTAAGAGATATTATCGGTTCCTAAATTAGTTCAACAGAAACTTGTCCCCAAAGGAACAGGAGTGTCCGATCCCAATAATGGAGTGTCCGAGCTCATAAGGAGTGTCCGACCAAGCATGACAGTATCCGACCATAAGCCCGTGTCCTACCTGTGAGCTTGTGTCCGACCATAAAGGAGTATCCGACCACTAGCCTATGTCCGACAGGCATAACTGTGCCTGACCTCACTGCTTGTGTCCGACCACTAGCTTGTGTCCGACATGCATAACTGTATCCGACCTCACTGCTTGTGTCCGACCCTATAACTGTGTCCGACCTCATGACGGGTGTCCTACCTCATGACCTGTGTCCGACCTCATAAGAGTGTCCGACCCAATAACAGTGTCCGACCCATAAGAGTGTCCGACCAAGTTTTCTGTTGCCAAGCATTAAGGTGTTTACAAACCATTATATCTTTTGCGAAAACCCACTTATTTTCAGCAAATATGAACCTATTAATTCGGAAACCTCTATAAAATTTCAAGGGGGGCAAAAATTTTTCAGGGGCCATGCCCCCGCACCCGCTATAGAAGATTCTGTGGGTTTCAATATGCACTAACGGGAGGTTTATCGTTAACTAATTGGAATCTTGATAAAACCTAGCGTATCAGTTTTATCAAAACATTACTTAAACCTTGCTTAACTTGCAATAGCATTTGAGGTGTCACTTCTGCCCAAAGGTGATGTGTCACATTAGGTGGTTATAAAGATCTCGTTAAGCATTGTAGCTCGTTCACATAAGTGCCTAATGTCACACCCTCAAATTTCCACTGCGGAGTTTATACCGCGAGGCGAATGACAAACCAGGATCCCATAGCCATAAGTCACATGAACGACCCTAAATGCCCAAACCATTTAGTTCGTTATTGTAAAACCAAGTTTTAAAGTTTTAACCAAACCAAATTAAGTATAGCAGAAGTGAAATAACAAAATAGTTAAATAGAAGTCTGCGCAAAACACCGCCCCCAAAACCATAAGAAAATAGTTAAATATTTAAAAGTAGTTTAAGTGTTCATACTCCCATCACACAACATGATCCATGTCCTATTCGTGCTCCATACCTAGTAACCTGCAAAAGCATGCTAGCGTGTGTCAACATAAAGTTGGTGAGTTCACAAAGTAGAGTAAATGAGTGTGTAAATGCGCTGGTTTCCAAAACCACGTAGCCAAATAAAAGCATAGGTCCTCCAGACCAAAATGTTAAAGTGTTATTAGTTTAAGCGTGTCAGGGGTAGCTAATCCACTCATTGCAACTAAACAGTATTATTGGGACACCTTCAGTAATATAATAGTTTGCCTCAATAACTAGTGTCTATCAACACTAGTTCTCAAATGTGGTCAGAAGTTCATGCCCATGCTCCCAGCATCGCAAACATGAGGTTGCTGCACAACCTAATAGCGCTATCAACTAATACCCCGTTCGCTCCCAGCGATTAACCCAATAATATGCAAGGACTTTTCAAGTGATAGAGTGTTTAGTTCACAAAGGACCAATAAGTTTTAAACTAATCAAAGCGCAATCCTCCTCGAGGATTCGTAACGAAAACCTGACCCACCACAAGAGTCAAAACATCTCAATCCGAAATATAACAATAGTCCTAAACCGGACTAGAAAACGTTTATCAAAGTTGTCTCACCCTGAGACGCATGCTATTTGAGAAAAGTAGTGAAACTCACCTTAGTATGCACGCAAATAAATCCAAACTCCAAAGTAGGGTGTGCTACCGACTCCCTAGTATATGTGTCACTAAGTAAGTATATGTGTAATACCATTACACCATATAACCCGTTTGTCCAAGACGTTTAAATGTTCAAAATCGTGTAAGTGACACCTTGTGATTCTACATGCATAAGTAAACCCTACGGACCCGTTGGTGAATATGTTGGTTACTATCAGTTGTACACTTCCTACGCAGCTCATATATGTGTCCATTCAAGTTCGTGTCAATAACATACCACATAGGACTCCAAATAGTCACATAAACACATAATACATAATCTACGTTTTTAGGACAGATTATGCACCATAAAAACTATTTTATTTAAAATACTTAATCAACGAATTAGACTCCCAAAATTTTACTGAATATTCTATGGGGTTCGTTTGTTAACCCATATTTTTGTTTCATCCAAAAACTAAACACAAAAATTATGAAAAATCGTAAATTACAGGTATGTCCAGAAAGTTTCTAGAACAGGTCAGGTTAGTAGAAAAATTCCCAAAAATTGTGTTTATCCAAACGGGATGAATCTACTTGGAAAAGCCAAATTATTCCAATGTTATTCTACTGTAAAAATTTCATAACTTAATTCTTTGTAAAACTCGAGTTATGATGGTTTAAAGTTGACTCAGTTTGTTAATCCGAAAATCTGATATGACCTTTATTCAAAGAAAATTCCAAAAACTATTCAAAAGATGTCCAAATCACTCGATTTTACCCATTATGAAAAGCTAAGACCAGGTATAATACAAGCACGCAAAGAAATCATCAAAACCATCATGTTAAAGTCACGTAACAGACCCTACAAGTTGACCTAAACATTCTGTCCAGATTTTAATCATGCATAAACTCTTATTTAAACGACTCACGTGTGCATATAATCGATCAACAACAATCAATAATCATTAAAAAACATTCATAAGACCTAGCATGATCAGAACCTATCATAACACATGCAAAATCATAAACCCTAACGATCAAAACATCACAAACTTGCGCAACAAGTAACCTATCATATCCCTAATCGCATATGATCATGTTTAACTCATTAAATCTTTATAAACTTCAAGTTTTAATCTTTATAAAAAGGTTTCAGACCTGGATAAACTTAGTTATAAGGTTTTTATAACATATTAAGAAGATTAAAGCATAATAGATTAAGGATTATACCGCAAGCTCTTCGAAACAATCAACCGAATGCTCTTAAAGCTCCCCGATCGATGTTCTTGTGCCTTAGCAGGTGTTTTGGGGTTATTATTTCGTAAATAGGGCAGTAGGGGCGATTAGGGTTTGATTTTAGGAGATACAAGAGGCTTAAGGTTGCTTAAATACATGTTTAAGTCGGTTATGTTTCGTCAGCGACCCGCGAGCGGCCGCCCAGAGCTAGTGAGCGGCCGCCCAGAGCTAGTGAGCGGCCGCTCACAGCTCCCGGCTCGCTTCGGGTGCCTTGCTTCTTTGCCCGGCCTGTTTTCCTTCGATGTTTTCGCTATTTCGGACCATAATACGTGTAACCCCATGTGTTAAGACCCCAACCATTATACCGGTCCTCCTATTACGATTTTTATTAACGTATTCGGTTTAAGTTCACGTAATCACATACGGTTTGCACATAGTTTCACAGAGTATCACAGAAGCACGTAATTGCAATCAATCTCAATCAATTAACTCACAATTATTAAACTTCATTGTTCACCAACGTCCGTGCTTCACTAATCATGCATATAGTCTGGTAATTCCCCGAGTTACCACTTCATGCAGTAATTAACCTATAACTGTGCAACGTGTGTCCTATCTTGCTAACCCTAGTTAAGTAGAATGCAAGGAATGTAACTAGAGTTTAGTTAAAGTGAGAACCTGAAATTGCGGGGTATCACACCTAAGGTTTCATTTCTGCCCAAAGGTGATGTGTAACAGATTATGTTAGTGAACTGAGCGTATTGCATTAGGACTTTGAATGTCTCACTTCTGCCCAAAGGTGATAGGTTACATTCACTTTCGGCAATTTAATACTTAAATAAATAGCGTATAGCCAAAACTAGAGCATTTTATTTAATGTAAGACCCGCAAAACCGGTGTCAAACTGTTGGGTTAAAACTCTTAAATATGCAAAAAACATGAGTAAATTTTCTTTCGAAAGAGTACGTTTGAATCAAAGTGTACACAGCAGAAAATCAATTAAAATAAGATTCACAAAGCCCATGAAAATTATTATTCAAATGTAAATTGAATTTAGAATTTATCATGAGTAAACAAAAGTTATCTTCCACTAGAAATGCCTTCAGTTGCCAGGTAGCTTCTTGCATCACCAAGCAGTCATCCATCCAAAACTCTTTTAACCTGAAATCAATCTAACGTGTATGTAAAAAGTCAGCTACGCTGAGTGAGTTCAGGTTTTATAAATTTATATAAACAAGTATTTTGTCAAAATAAGAATTAACAAAATACCTCAACCTCAGAGTTAACAATAAGCGCAATCCGCTAATTTGTTTTTCCCCAAGCAAAACAAAAATTAAAGTCTAGGATAGGCATAATATGCCTATTTACCTCAAGACTTCACTTACCAATTATATATAATAAGCGCATCTCGCTTTTCAACACAAAGAACAATCCAGTCCATTTAAGCAAACTAAAGCTAGAGATTTAAAGCAGGCATATCCCATCTCTGTCATAGCTTAGTTTATAAGAATACATATAATATGAACAATGTAACAATCTTGACTCAAAACCAAGACCAGAGATCAGAGCAGGCATATCCCACTTCCGTCATAGCTCAGTTCGACATATCAGGTAGCCATCAAACATAGTCCATTATATTTAATAACAATTATAACATAAACTAAGCAACAACCATGACACAAAACCAATACCTTAGATTGGAGCAAGCATATCCCACTTCTATCATTGCCCAGTTTATAAGGTCAGGTGTAGTCGCCGAACATAGTTTATATATTTATAGAAACACATATAACTTAAACCTATATATACGCCTATATATAGGTATTTTCATATACGTATAAACATATACAACTATCCGAATATATATTTTATTCTAGTTGCCTTCAAACATGTAGGTATAAAAACATAATAACCTACTCGCATTTTAAGCCTAGAAAAAAAATATAATTGAATTAGTATGGATTTCGTTCATACGTAAAAATATTTATAACTTCACATTAGGCGCATTCCGCCTACTTACGTTTCATGCCAAAATAATATATTTATTAACATGAATTTCATTTGTACACAAAATATTTATAACTCATAAAAATATTTTGTGACTTCATAAAAATCAGCATGCACGATAGCCCAAAATATTTAGAAAAACAATAACTAAAAGAGTGGGCACAAGAACTCACCGGTTGCGAAGCTTCTAAATCCACACGCCAAACTGCCTCGAACTACGAACCAGCGTTCCATGAAACTTGCAACCGCATATCTCAGGGTTAAGAAGGAAACCATAATAACGTATAACCCAACCTGAGATCCCATTCACCGATTACTAAACCTCTATTTCGGTTCATATCGTTTCCGATCCAGTCCGGCTTGAGCATAAAATCTTTGATTAACTCATCTAATATTAAATCTTCGCTAAAGAATTATTCTTCATTATACTTTGACGAGACACCAAAAATAATTTAATTGCCACAAAGCTTAGTATTTTCACCATTTGAATCAATGTTGCCTAGTGTCTTCGTAATACTCCATCATGCTTTCCATGACCATGGCCATTGACTTCTAATCTGATCAAAACCACTTTTGGCCAATATTATCATTAATATGTCAAACATATATCCCATGCAAAACAAAATGATCCAACTAACATCTTGAAGCAAGCACATGATCACAATAGGTAAGCCATGACCAATCCCATGTTGTGGCCCCTACCGCACTACTCAAGGAAAGTCTTATGAAGTTTCATGCAACAGGAATCACCATTTAAAGAAAAAAAACCTTAAGTTTCCATGAAACTTAATCACCTTGCCTACAATATATATGCTCCTCATCGTAATAAGACATGCCAACAACCAAGCTTTCGCCACCCAGTACCTTTTATGTCGTCTCCGGTTACACCGATATCGCTAACGAACATCCCCATCGTTACCCCCTTAAACGATCGATGAGGAAGCACCCAACAGGAACCATCACCGCCTTCGCACTCGCCACCGATCCCGTAACAACCAAGACCACCACAACCGCAAACTACCCAGCAACCAACATCATGCATAATATCTATGTCGCATGCCAACATATTTACCAACCGTCGCCATTATCGACACCATACTCTCTCGCAACCGCCACAAAACCACCACTCACCATCACCATAACCATAACAATGATTGTATGAGGGTTATCTTCAATGGTTGGGGTTCAGCTCCGGTGTTGCGTCGGAGATCAGGGTGGCGGCGACGGTTCGGAGGCAGCGGTGTTGACGGCTGTTCTGGGCAGGTTCGAAGGGAGGGTTATGTAACTTCGACGGTTTTATCACACCCACGGAAGAGATGAATTCCGGCATTGTATTTGGGTGGTGAAGAAACCGTTTGTGATCCTGGACTAGGAGTTGGAGTTTTATACTTGGTTCTCATTCCTAGGTGCGCATAGATTTAAGATTGATTGCCGAGATTAGTGGATCGAGATGGTCGTCTAGAAAGATGGAATGTATTTATTGTGTTGAATTTTTTTGAGATTCTTGGTCGACCTAGACTTGCCGGATATAGACCGGAGACAACGCCGAAAATGGGGAGGTGATTAACTTTGGGCGGGGATGGTGTGGTTTGGTTTTAAAAGTTTTGCCAACATACCCACATATTTCATAATGGCCCTTAGCTTCCATTTGATGATAACTTGCTCCTAAAGCTAAGTTAAAACATTTTCGAATACGGACAACGAGGTCCCTCAAATCACCTTTGATTAAGTTTTAGTACCGAGCTCCCCAACGAACCCACGCTATGAAAGTCGGTTAGTCAATTCCGTCAAAATAACTTTTTAGCTAAAACATATGTTGGTCGCTTAACGACCTAATTTAATAACCACTTATGATTCATAATAAAACATTGAAGAATCAACTTGATGAAAACCGGGTTTTCATTTAAATAAATATTGGCGAATTTTTAGGATGTTATATTTAAGTAGCTTATGTTTTTTGGTGTTATGAATAGTTATCACAGCTTCATTAGTATAATGGTCTTCGTCCTGCCTGCCTTAGATAATTATTTGCCCCCTTTGATCACTATAAGTTCTTCTCTAATGTTGTATCTTACTATTCTCATCTTTTCCACTATCAGCTCCCAACTACGGCATCACTACCTTAACTGGTGATAACTATGCTGCCTGGAAAGATTCACTTATGTTGACTTTGGCACTGCTGGATTTCGACTACGCACTGAGAGATGATGCTCCTCCCGCACTCACTGACAAAAGCACACCTGCTGATAAAATGGTGCATAAGGAATGGGAGAGATGCAACCGTATGTCCCTCGTGTTCATTAAGAACTCCATTAACATGCCTATTAGAGGATCTATTCCAGATTCTAAGATTTCTAAAGAATATTTGGCTTTTGTGGAGGATCAGTTCAAAGGAACCTCAAAGGCGCATGCTTCTACTCTAATTCTGAAACTTCTGACAACTAAGTATGGCAGGAGAAGCGGTATTCGTGAGCACATTATGTCCATGAACGATATGGCCCATAAGCTTAAGGGTTTAGAAATGGAAATTTGTGATGGTTTTCTGGTGCATTTCATCATGACTTCTCTACCCTTTGCTTATGATGTTTTCAAGATCAACTACAACACACAGAAAGAAAAGTGGACAATGCAGGAGTTGATCGCTATGTGCGTTCAAGAGGAGGAGTGGATGCAGTTGGAGAAACCTGAAGTTGCTTACCTTATGACCACTAATCCAAATAAGAGGAAAAGACAATCTAACAAGAATCATATTGTTAAAACCCAGAGGAATGAAGCAAGTGTCTCATCTAGCCATAAGAACTCCAAAGGTAAGTTTCTCTGCAATTTCTGTAAGAAAGAAGGACATAAACAGAAGGACTGTCGTGACTTTAAGGAGTGGCTAACTAAGAAAGGTAATCATCTACTTATGATACTTGAGTCCTTTAACTTAAATGTTCCATCTAATACTTAGTGGTTTGACTCTGGTTCTATGGTCCATGTGACCAATTCTCTTCAGGGATTCCATACGATCCAGAAGCTGGCAAGAAACCAAAGAACCCTTAACATTGGGAATGGAAAGTCACTTATTGTCGAAGCCGTGGGAACATTAGAATTAAAATTCAAAACTGGTTTATGTATTGTTCTTTATGATACCTTATATATTCCTGAGATTACTCGGAATCTTGTATCTGGACCTAAGTTAGACATGGATGATTTTGACGTTTCTCACGGTCATGGCAAACTTAAGATTACTTATGATTCCCAAGTGTATGGTCATGGTTTTCTGGATGGTGGTCTCTAAAAGTTAGAACTAGATGATGTTTTTTCCAAGTCTTTGTTATCATATAATGTTAATGAATTACTAACAAAGAAGAAACGCAAGAGAGACTTAGATACTTCATCCATGTTGTGGCATCAACGTTTAGGCCACATATCATGAGAAAGGCTAACCAGACCCGCGAAGGATGGGGCATTACCCTCTCTTGATTTCGATGATTTTGGAACATGTGTTAAATTCCTTAAGGACAAGATGACATCGGCAAATAAGAAAGGTGCCACTAGGAGCTCTAATTTATGAGAACTCATTCATACTGACATTAGTGGCCCTTATAACATTGCTGGCATAACTGGACATACTTCATTTATCACTGTTATTGATGATTATTCTCATTACATGCACTTGTATCTCATTAAGGAAAAGTCTGAATCGCTGACAACTTTTAAAGATTATAAGGCTGATGTTGAAAAGAAATTAGATCATCAGATAAAAGTTGTTAGATCAGATAGAGGAGGTGAATATTATGGCAGACATACTGATGTGGGTCAAGCCCCTAACCCATTTTATGAGTTTTGTAAGAGCCAGGGGATTGTAAACCAATACACCATGCCTGGTACTCCTCAACATAATGGTGTAGCTGAGCGAAGAAACAGAACCCTTATGGACAAGGTGCGCAGTATGTAAGCCAACTCAGGATTATCTTTGTTCCTCTGGACTGAGGCCTTAAAGGCAGCCGCTCATATACTCAACAAAGTTCCTATGAAGTCTGTCTCCAAAACTCCTTACGAACTTTGGACAGGTAGGAAACCGAGTGTTAGATATATGAAAGTATGGGACTGTCTTGCCGAAGCTAAGTTATATAACCCTTTCTTACGTAAACTTGACATGAAGATCGTCAGTTGTTTCTTTATCGGGTATCCCGGGAACTCTAAGGATTATAGATTCTATTGTCCTTCCATGTCACTCGTATTGTGGAAACCAAGCGTGCAGCATTTCTAGAGGATTTCAAGGTCAGTGGGAGTAATGTAAATCCTTATGACGAATTGCAGGAAATACAAGATGCGGGGGAGACAGATTTGTCGCTTACTACAACTCCGATGATTCCTCTTGTACCCAATGCCAATTCTACCCCTAACGTCACTACACCAACACCTCCTCAACCAGATCTTCACGAACCTGCTAATGAAGACCCATCAGACACTCATCACCATGACAATGCTGAACCTGAAAACCCGCTTTGAAGGTCATCAAGGTCTAGAAGGCCTACTAATTTTGATGATTATGTTACCTTCCTAACTGAAGCAGATATGGATACTGGAAAGCTTACCGATCCTAACTCTTATAACGAAGCCATTAGCAGTGATCAGCCTTCTGAATGGACTAAATCCATGACCGACGAGCTTGAATCCAAGAAGAAAAACGACGTTTGGGATTTGGTTGAATTACCTAGCGGTACAAAAGCCGTAGGATGAAAATGGGTGTTCAAAAGAAATAGATCCGAATGGGAACGTTGAACGCTATAAAGCAAGATTGGTTGCGAAAGGCTACACTCAGAAAGAGGGAATTAATTATCAGGAGACGTTTTCACCTGTGTCTCAAAAATATTCCTTAAGGATCGTTATGGCCCTCATAGCTCATTTTGATTTAGAGTTACATCAGATGGACGTTAAGACTGTTTTCCTTAACGGTGACTTGGACGAAGAAGTGTTCATGAAGCAACCTGAAGGCTTTAAACCTAAAGCTCAAGAACATCTAGTCTGCAAATTGAAGAAATCCATATGCGGTTTAAAACAAGCCTCACGTCAATGGTACTTAAAGTTTGATGAAGTCGTTAAGAATAATGGTTTCATGAAGAATCAAGTTGATTAATGCACCTACCTTAAGATGAGTGGGAGTAATTTTACTATTCTTGTCCTATACGTTGATGGTATCTTACTGGCAAGTACTAGCTTAGATATGTTGCATGATTCGAAGCGATTACTTTCGTCTAATTTGGACATGAAGGATCTCGGAGAAGCCTCTTATGTCATTGGCATCGAAATACACCGAGACAGACACAATGGGATTTTAGGTTTGTCCCAAAGGGCCTACATTGATCGTGTTCTCACACGTTATAGCATGCAACATTGTAAACCTACTCCAGCTCCGGTAGCTAAGGGAAATGTCTTCGGTTTATTCCAATGTCCGAAAACATAAGTGGAGAAAGAACAGATGAGAATGATACCTTATGCCTCAGTAGTCGGTAGTCTTGCTTATGCTCAATTTTGTACGCGTCCAGATATCGCTTATGTCACTAGAATGCTAGGCCGTTACTTGAATAATGCTGGCCATGATCATTGGAAAGCAGCTAAGAAGGTGTTAAGATATCTGCAAAGGACTAAAGACTATAAACTGACTTACAGAATAAGTGATAATTTAGAAGTGGTAGGATACTCCGACTCTGACTTTTCTAAATGCAAAGATGATAAAAAATCCACTTCGTGGTATATCTTTATGTTAGCAGGTGGATCCATTTCATGAAAGAGTCATAAAGAGAGACTTACGGCAACATCCACAATGATGGCAGAATACATAGATGTGTATAACGCTACCTGTCATGGAATGTTGATTAGGAGTCTCATTATTGGACTCAAAATTGTCAATTCCATCTCTAAACCATTGAAGCTTTACTGTGATAACTCAGCCACCGTTAGTTTCTCGAACAGTAACAGTTTGACTGGCGCTAGTCATTTCTTAGATACGAAGTATTTGTTCGTACGTGAACGAGTCGAGGAAAACAATCTTTGTATCGAACATATAAATACTAACGATATGCTTGCGGATCCGATGACTAAAGGTCTCCCACCTAAGATATTTGAAGATCACGTTTCGAAGATGGGACTTACGAATGACCTTACTTAAAAGCATATGTACTTATTTGACCACTTATGTTTACTTATGACTTATGATTTATGAATAATGACTTATGTTTAATGAAATTTCCTCACTATAATTTGTTTGTCTATTAGTATATTAAGTTAGCATAATGACATAAAGACAATAATACAACAAATCAACATCTAAGAGCATAACGATAATTGATCCTAATGTTAAGTTTTAGATTTGGATTGTAGTATGATTAATGGGGGACCTAAGTCGAATAAAGACTTAACGGCTGTATTTCTCTGCTATAGTTTAGGTTTAGAACTAAAATGAGTATTGATCTCCGGATACTTATGGAATACTCATAATAAATGATTACTCGGCTAAGTGGGAGAATGTTGGAATAAATATACGTAACGTCTTGTATATTTATCGGTAGCCATTATAATAATTTATATTATGTTTGATCAATTGCTAAATACTCTAAGCCCATAACTAATTTGTCTTTGATGGACGGACTTATCATTAGTTGGGCTTAACTAGAGTGTCCCCTGGGTATGTATAAATAGGGAGAGATTACTAGGGATTAGGGGTTAAACATTATTATCAACATAACACCATTAGAATTTGTCCCTCTCCCTTTCTCCCATATACAATTCCTCCTATGGATCATTAGCCATCATAACTGCATATCCTAAATGAAACTCGAACACACTGACAGTTATGTCGATCTCAACGCTCTCAGCATCAGTAGCAGGTCTCACGAATCTCTCAGATACATGTTTATTTTTTATTTTTTTTTTGAAAATCAAATACATGTTTATTTGTTTTCCATTACATACTAACAAAATTGATGCAACAAATTTTAGCTAAAAGCATTTAAAGTCTTGTAACTTGAACAAGACTTCTGTAACTCATTTTTTTAAACAAGTCAAATAATAATTAAAGCTACTAAGCATGACAGTTTGATACGGTTGATGTTAGTTCAAGGGGTCATATACTGTCGTTGGGTGGTAATAAAAGTGTTAACAAGTCGGCTTGGTTAATTAAAAAGATTTACACATCAACTCGAACCCTTTTAGTTAAACATTACATTATATGTTAACATGAGATTATAAATAAAAGGACTAATTTGCAAGGATTTTTTTTTTTTTTAGTTGAATGTTTGAGTTATAATGGATGGTAGGCCGTACGTGGAGCAACTGTTAATGTTTCTGCTTTGCGACCTTGAGGTGACAGATTCAAACAGCGGAACAACCTCTTTCATAAAGTGTAAGGTAATGTTACGTAGATCAAATACGCACAAACGAGGCTAGTGCACACAAACTGGAAGGTAATGTCATGTAGATCAAATATGCACAAACGAGGCTTATGCAGACTAGCTAGATACGCCCTCATTAAGAGATATACTATTATAGATTATACAGTGATGTTAGTTTCCCATTTATTTCTTAGAACTCACATCATGGTCCACTTTTCCAGTTTTTTCCATTTACATTATACGTTTGTGTTACAATAATTATTATTTGTGTAACACGTGTTACAATAATGCACAAACTTTTGTACATATTCTAACATGATACATGCTTCACACTTTTCAGACCACAACTTCGTGTGACAAGTGTTGGATATTAGAAGTGTATAAATGAGTTCAAAACATAATACTTTCATTTGGTGTAATCACTGGTAGTTTGCTCACTTATCATGTTCAAATAAAAGTAGTTTAGGAGTTTGAGGCATGGGATGGGACACGTTAGTTATCTTAATTAAAATATAAATGGCTGTAGAGAAAACATTGAACCAGTAGAATTATAGGATTTCGTGGAAGTATAACTTTATTATATCGATACTAAAACGTTCGTTAATTTGATGTAATTTTTTTTTAAAAATAATCTCGTATATAAAAGTTATTAACGTTAAAAAATTGTGGGGGAGAACATGAGAGAAAAAGACTTTTGAAGGAAAATAAGGGTGGTTATGTCACGTGGCACACTCAAAAAGGAAGGATGGGGTCATTAAGCTCCATGTCAATTTTAATGCTTTCTTTTATGGGGTATTGGATTTTAATAATCCAAAGTTTGGGTCATTGGCCAATAATAATTCAAACTTTAACGTTGGACCAGGATAATCCCAAATGAACATGTGAGTGTCAAAAATAAACTTTCGTTAACTCTGAGCTAACTGGGTTTGTGAAAGCTGACGTGTCAGCTTAGTTGGCATGCTGATGTGGATTAAATAATGACGTGACACTTGAGTTGGCATGAAGACTTGTTTTTTTTAATGGAAAAACACAAATTCATAGTGGGGTTCATCATCATCTTCCTACACCATCATCATCTTCATCTAACATCATCTTCTTCATCTATCATCATCTTCATCTTCCAATCAAATCCACCGTACCATACCTTAAACCACTCTTCACAAACCTGGGGTCCAGTTAATGGACTAAAAGGGGCCCTAATACCCAATTGCTTGGGGAACAAGCCAAGCCCTCTTATAATTATAGATAAAAAAAAATTAAAACCCTAACCCCCATTCCTCTTTGCGCCGTGAGGAAACCCCCCCCCCCCCCCCTTCTCTCTTAGTTTTCAAACAATCAATCAATCTTTCACTTAATCAAGCTAGTTCGGGTTTAATCTCAAGGCTCTAGGGAGTTTTAGCATTGCAAGGTATGCATCTATATGCTCTTTGATGAATTATGATACTTGAAAAACTTTAAAAACTCTAAAAACTCTAAAAACTCTAAAAACAACATATATATAATCGCATGAATGTATGTATAGGAGTTCTTGAATGTTCTTGATGATTTGATGATGATGATTGTTGTTAGTAGCCATGATTAGGGTTTTCACATGATAATATATGTGTTTTGCTATGTTAATATGGTGTTTAATCAGTATTGTATGTGTTATACATGTATTAGGGATGTTCATGGAAAATTAGGGTTTGCAGATTACTTGGAATGCAAGTTTAAAATTCTGGCAGATTCGTTTGAACGTTTTGTAGGGGCGGTAACGGATTGGTAAATTAATTGTTTTGATGATTTCTTTGCATTATTGTAATGTACAAGGTCTTAGCTTTTCATAATGGGCAAAACTATCAGATTTGGACATCGTTTGAGTCGTTTTTGGAATTTTAATTGATTAGGGGTCATATCAGATTTTCGGATTCGTGAATTGGGTTAACTTTAAATGGTCATAACTTGAGATTTACAAGGAATTAAGTTATGAAATTTTTACAGTAGGTCAATATTGGAAAAATTGAGCTTTTCCAAGTAGATTCATCCCGTTTGGATGAATACACAATTTTTGAGAATTTTTCTACTAAACTGACCTGTTGAGGAAATTTTCTGGACATAGCTGTGTTGAACGAATTTTCATAATTTTTGTGTTTGGTTTTAAGACAAAACAAAAATATGGGTTTGCAACCGAATCCCCATGAATACTCAGTAAACATTTGGGACTTTAATTCATTCGTTAAGTATTTTAAATAATTCGTTTTTCACAGCGCACAATCTGTCCTAAAAACGCAGATTGTGTACGGGGTCTTTATGTGACTATTTGGAGTTGTATGTGGTATGTAATTGACATGTACTTGTGTGAAAACTTGTATGAGATGTATTTGATGTATTAAACTGATAATAATCACTATGATCACCAACGGGATACGTAGGACATACTTGAGCATGTAGAGTCATTAGGTGTCAGTACACGGTTTTGAACATTTAAAAGTCTCGGATAAACAAGTTATATGGTGTGTTGGTTATGCACATATACTCACCTAGTGACATTTGTATTAGGGTGTCGGTAGCATACTTTACTTGCGGGTCGGATCTCTTTTGCTTGCACGCTAAGGTGAGTTTCACTATTCTTTTCTCAAAAGCATGCGTCTCGGGTTTGAGACAACTTACAAAACGTTTTCTAGTCCGGTTTGGGACTACTTTTACATCTCGGGTTATGAGATGCTTTGACTCCTTGCATGGGTCGGGTTTTGACTCCTTGTGTGGGTCGGTTTTACGATTCCTTGTGTGGATCGGGTTTTTGATCAGTTTAAAACTTATTGGTCCTTTGTGAACTAAACACTCTATCACTTGAAAAGTCCTTGCATATTATTGGGTTAATCGCTGGAGGCGAGCGGGGTATTAGTTGATAGCGCTATTAGGTTGTGCAGCAACCTCATGTCTGAGGTGCTTCAGGCACGGGCATGAACTTCTGACCACATTTGAGAACTGGTATTGATAGACACCAGTTATTGAGGCAAATTACTATTTACTGAAGGTGTCCCAATAATCCTGTTTAGTTACATTGAGTGGGCTAGTGTAACATTTCACATTTATTCTTGTACGTTACACCATCACATTTAATAAAACGTCAAGTTTCGTTTATCTCGTGTGCAATAATTATTTTTGTCACGTAATTGGAACCCTAATACTATATATATTATATATGTTATAACCTTGGAAATGTAAAAAAAAAATATTATGTCTTGGCCGGGAATCGAACCCGCGCCAAGACCGGGTCACACACAACACAACCATCCAACCAACTGGGCTAGCCATTCACTTGGGATATATCCGGACGCGAATTAATTATATACGCGTTTTAAAACCTTAACAGTTGACAAAGAAAGTCAACTGTGGGTCGCGTATGATTCAATCTAGAGCATTAACTGATAATTGATCTAATCTTGGCAAATTTATGTGATTACCGGCCCTGTGTGACTCGATTACACGCTAATTTCAAATCAATCGTTGACCAATTTAATAATTATACGCGTATGACATTAAACTTAGGTCAACCTTACCAATTAACCCAATCCATCGACCCTCTATATAAATTGAACCTTGGCACAGCATAACAACTCGCTCACTTATCTCTCTTAACCTCCAATTCTTCTGAAACACCTCTGTTAATTACAATTTCGAACGCTGTTTGACTTTGGTCTTTGACCAGGCAATTATCTACGAATCATCACTGTAAGTTGATGTTTTTATATGGGTTTTGATCACCGGCGTTCACTCATCAAAAGCCCTAACATCAATTGGGCCAGTGATGAGTGAATCGCATTATTGCAGAAATTAGGGTTCGTGTGAACGAATTTGGGGATAAACTGAATTGGCCTTTGTGTATTTATTTAATGTTAAACGGGTTTCATCACAACCACTGGCCTAGGCCAAGTGGTTGTGACCAAGGCTTGCAACATCAGTCACCCGGGTTCGAGTCCCGGCTCTGACTCTCTTTTTCTTTTCTTTTTCTGTTTTGAAAACAATAAAGCATTTTATATATTTATTCCATTTAAAACTTATAAATTCATTTTTAAATATTAAAACTATTTTATAAATTCTAAAAAAATTACATTTATTAAATCTGAGTTAAAAGTTTTATTCACAATTTTTATTTTTCAAAAATTCATTTATTTAATATTTATAATAATTAATTCAATTTTATACTATTATATTTATAAAAATCCATTAAATTATCAAAACAACTTTATTAAATTCTACAAAGATTATCCCATGTTTATACAATGTTAAACTTTACTGAAATAATTTTTAATTCAGTAAAATCATTTATTTTATATTTTTAATCAATTTTTGTTAGATTTAATCATAATTAAATCATAATAAATTCAATTTTCATTGTTTTTGCACCAAAATTTTATACAATTTATTTTTAAATATTTAGAACAGAAATATGATTTTTAAAATAGAAATTCTTTAATTTTAGTATTTTTGAATATTAAAGTTAAATATTGGCAATTTGTAATAAATAGATTTAGAAATCTATTTTAAATGAAATAATTTTATAAAAAAATTATTTTTATACTTCAAACACTTTATTATGTACATTCTAAATTCAAATGTTATAAAAAGACTTTCTTTTATTTATTTATCATATTTCCCTCTATATAATTAACATTTTATTTTAAATTCAACAAATGGTTATCCCCAAATCGAAACCCTAGGATATACTTATAAACTAGTTAGACTTAGACTTATTTGTTGCCTTATACATAGGGTAACACTTGGCAAACTATTGGGCTACATTTATACTATATCTCAATACCAAAAACTATACCAAGGTGAGTTTACGTAATCCTGTTTATGCGATTCTTTATACTTGCAACAATTTTAAGCAATTCAACATATATGTCTAGAAGTAAACTTTATTGCCTCATGTATTAGTCAACAGTTTCAACGAGTTTCAACGAGTTTCAACATTTACATAATCATTAGCTATGGCCAAGCCGGCGATACTCAATAATAGATCTATTGGATTGACAACCCCACCCGGATACGTGTACCTCCTACATAGGTCACGTGGGTGATTGTTATCGTTCAACATATTACTAAGGTGAACCGTAGATGACGGGATGGACCTAAACTAGTCGGAGGTTTGATTATGTCAACATATTATACTATGCATGTAGACTTAAATTTACGATAGACGTACGAATTGCTAGACTTTTATACTTAAACTATATGCTTAACATGGATTATGTATTCTCACCAACTTCTAGTTGACCCCCCCCCCCCCATTTTTACAACTCAACAGGTGATAATGATGCTTGAAGATTAGAGTACTTATGAAGAAAATAAGGAGTCTATGCATGCTTGATTCTTGTGTGATGTTATAGAATTCCACATTCAAAACTCTTATGTATTTCAATTTTTGGATATTTGCAATTTAATATTTATTTCAATTAAAATTTGGATTACCATGTGCTACTGTATACTCATCAATACGTGACACCTCGATGTTTCCGCCATCGGTTGGGGTGTTACAGCTAGCTACCCCTGACACACTTAAACTGATGACTCTTGAATATTTTGGTCTGGAGGACCTATGTTTTTAAATTGGTTACGTGGTTTGGGAAACCAGCGCATTTACTTACTCATTTTCTTTACTTAGTGAACTCACCAACATTGTTTGTTGACCCACGATATACATGCTTTTGCAGGTAGTTAGCTTCTGGTGCCACGATTAGAAAGCACTGCACACTTCACTGCATTTGAGTCTTGGGCATACACCTAAATTTCATATCATGCTTTATGTTTTCTTTCATATGGTTTTATCTTGGGCGCGTTGTTTTGCGCATGGTTTTAAAAAGGTTTAAACTTGGTTTACGCTTCCGCAACTTAACTAAACTTGATTTTTGAAAACGAACTAAATGGTTTGGGCATTTAGAGTTCGTTCATATGACTTATGGCTATGGGATCCTGGTATGTCATACGCCTCGCGGTATAAACCCCGCAGTGGAAATTTGAGGGTGTGACAGTCTCCACTGGGCAACCAAAAACAAATCCGTGAGCTTTGGATGGGCGACCCATCGGGGCAAAGCGGACAATATTGGTGGTGAGAGGGCCCAGATGTTACAGATGGTATCAGAGCCACTCCTGTGCCGTTTGGGATGGTGGGTGCATACCTCATCAGGGACGATGAGACTCTAACCTAATCAGGGAGGATGAGACTCTAACGGGGGGTGAATGTGACACCCCAGGAAAATCCCACATCGGCCGTGGCCAGGAGAGATCCTTGGTTCATAAGTAATGTCTTGCCTCTTAAATCATCAACGCGTTTTGGGGCTTAATGTTAGTGGATGAGAGGAGAATTCCACAGTTAAGCGTGCTCAGGTGGGAGAAATTCCAGGATGGGTGACCTCCTGGGAAGTCTCCACTGGGTAACCAAAAAAAAATCTGTGAGCTTTGGATGGGCGACCCATCGGGGCAAAGCGGACAATATTGGTGGTGAGAGGGGCCGGATGTTACAACAACTTACTTGAATAACACATATGCAGTACAAAACATAAACACCTATTAACATATAACATTAGATAGCTCAAGCATAATACACATATGCAATTCAATTCCTGGACAAATAGTTACATCTAATATTAAATAGCCTATGCATAATACACATGTGTAATACAACTCTATATATCATATATATATATATATATATATGCAATACAAAATACACATGTGTAATACAACTCCATGTATCATATATATGCAATACAAAATAGAAACATTCAGTCACATCAAATGCAAAATAGCCCAAACATAAACACCTATTCACATATAACATTAGATAGCTCAAGCATAATACAATTATGCAATTCAATTCCTGGACAAATAGTTACATCTAATATTAAATAGCCTATGCATAATACACATGTGTAATACAACTCTATGTATCATATATATATGCAATACAAAATAGACATGTGTAATACAACTCCATGTATCATATATATGCAATATAAAATAGAAACATTCAGTCACATCAAATGCAAAATAGCCCAAACATGATACACATGTGTAATACAGGTTCTCATACACTATATATACAGTACAAAACATAAACAACTAGTCACTTATATCATTAATTTGCCCAATCATATTCATATTTGCACATATACAATACACATCCTTGTATCACATCTATGCAGTACATATCATCAAAAGACCAGTCACATATAATGCACATATGCAATATATCGATTGAAACATGTACCTTTATGTGCAAAACCTTCAAAATCCAAATTAACACATACAATATTGTTAGAAATCAAAGAAGTAGCAACATACGATCTCAAATCTGAATTCTCATGTACAAATATACGTTTTTATCCTCGATTACCGTCAATTTCTGATACAGAATCCGTATTAATCACAGAATGCTTGAATTCATCTCATTCTATATCTAACTGTTTTAAAAACAACAATACATGCAAAATCCTAACAATTCAGTATCAAATAACAAGATATATGAAATCGATTGAGACGAATGTCCAATTTTGAGAATTTTGAGCATGTACCTTCAACTGACATGAATAGCAATCGTAATGAGAATTCGTATATGTATGAATGTGTATGAACATGTTAAAATCTGGTAAGAGATTATTGAAAGATGTGATTGGAGTAAGATATATTATAAATCTAGGTCTGAATTTGGGGATCTATGGAAAATATCTTAGGTAATGAAGTTCATACAACTTGACAAAAATACCCCTGTACTAAGGGAGTTCTTGAGTTCTCTCCCGAACTATGAGTTTTCTATTGAACCTTCCCATATATATATATATATATATATATATATATATATATATATATATATATATATATATATATATGTCGTCGTGCATATATGCATGTATGTATGTATGTGTGTATATATATATATATTATTTTTTTATCCTTGAAATGATATGCCTAATTGTCTACACATTATATCATTTTATATAATTATGTGAAACTAGGATGATTTTAGCGAATATTTTATTCACCATAACTTTCATTATTCCGAAGATTTTGGTGTTTGATAATATAATATTTGTGTAATTTTGTACGTAAAAATCACTTGTATAAATTCTACTTTTGTTATACATATTTATCGATTAAGTTCTATCGGCCTAGGATAAGTATGTAAATGAATAAGGAATTGTCACCAATGTTTGGGTTATACGGATATTTGTACGTATGAATTGACACTAATGTAGGTTGTCAATGTAAACTTTTCGGGAACATTTCGGGCTTTGCTAGACTTTGGGAGACATGACTTAATAGTAAAATCTCTAATGCACATAATAAAATAAAGGCTCAGCTAGTAAGTTTACGGATATTGACTTGGGAAATTGTCGGGTGTCACAGAAGTTATTTATCTACTCTGTTATGAAAGTTGCTGTCAACACGACAAGACTAGCGGGTGATTGTTGGTTTAATATTGTCAAAGTCTAGTGGTTTAAGGGGTATAGGTGTCCCTATTTGAAGTTGTTTAGGTTTCTTATATTTCAAGATGTTTTGTTAGTATAAATAGATGGTTATTGTTAATGTAATAGTGTACTTTAGTTTATAATAAAAAGAGTCGAGTGAGATCATTAACTCTCGTGATTTATTGTTTATGTTCTAATCAACATGAGCAATAAATATATTGGCTTTGATATTCTGTAAACCATATCATGTAATGTATGTTTTTCTTACATGGAAACTTGTTATTGGAAAAACACATGTGGCTTATAAATACCCTGATAATTGTAGATACACGAAGTGCGACTAATGCTATTGAATTGCAAATTCGATTATGTTTTGTCATTATCGGACGGTCGAAGGTGGAAGACGTTTGGTCAAATGTAGATAAGTTTGGACGAAGGGAGAAGCTCAAGAGGTCGAATGAAGTTTATGTTTATATATGTGTTGATTCGCCCACATAGAATGGTCGAACCTGCACATTCGCCCAATCGAATGGTCGAATGTGCAGGTCTATATACAGGATGAATCATTTTGTAATGTTAATTTTTTGGTCATTTTTGTTTCCCTCTCTGAGTGTGTTGTTTCCCTAGGGTTTTTTTAAGTCTGTAATTGATATCTATCATTGTAAATAACGTTTTAAAGTGATTATCATTATGTTTATCAATGAAATGAAAATGTTTGAGATGATATGTGTGTTTTGCTGATTATATTATCATTTCGTAATCAATTCAGGGATTCCGCACCTAAATTGAACTTGTTTGATCATAGTCTTTGTTTGACGATCCGATCCTTGACACATACAAAGTGGTATCAGAGCCATAAGGATCAAACAACTACGAATTGATAATATTAGTGTTGATTTGGACCCAATTTTGATCAAAACTTTTCTGTTTTCATTGAACATTTGAAATTGATGAATATTGATTGATTTGAACTAGTTTTCATGGATAAAATTCAAAATTCTCTTTGTTAAACTTGTTCCAAATCCAATCCGAAGCAAAACCTGCAAAAGATCATCAAATTTCATCAACATTTGAAAATTTTGGATCAAAATAACTGATTTTCAAAGTATAACTGTTTTTCAAAATGAAAGGGTCGAACCTAGGGAGAAACGGTCGAGAGTGTGGTTTTTAGGTCGAACCAGGACTTTTTAGGTCGAACGTGGAGGTTAATTTGGTCGAACCTAGAGATTTTTAGTGTGTTGTTGTTCACTCGACCATCAGTTTTACATTCGACCAATCGGGAGGTCGAAAGAGGAAAATTCTGGTCGAAAGTGAAAAGAGTTTGTTACATTCTACCTTCGAGTCTTTTGAAACAGTCGAATCTGGACTAAATTCCACATTCGCCCCCACGATCACTTGTAAAAGGTCGAACGTATAAACTGTTTGAAAAATTTTCTAATCGTTTCGTGTTTTATACTTTTCAGACAATATGTGGAACTTTCCAACAACACCACGACCTAATACAACACCACAACAGCAAACAACAATGGATCCTTGGTCAGTAGCTACTCAGAAGACGGCTAGTCAATCATCTCAACCAATCAACTATTTGGCGATGACTAGTTCGATGCCCCAACAAGTTGCACAACCACAACAACAACCCATGGCTGATTACTGGGGAGTTGCAGCAGCTGCGGTACACTCTCAGACTACCAATGCGATTTCGACGCTTATTCATGACTTATCTTCGGGTAGTGGGAGCCGTCCACCAAAGTTGATGGAAATGGAGGATTACAACCAATGGAAGACCAAGTTCAAGATTCATTTAGAGGGAATGGGAATGGAAGGCACGGAAGCTTGGCAAATGATTGCTAAGGGGTATGTAGCTCCGGTTTTGGAGAACACCGGTGAGCCGATTCCATTAGAGAGTCTAGCTGAGGATGAGAAGAAAAAGTTTGCGGTGGAAAAGAAGGTGTTTTCCCAATTATCCCAGGCCATTAATACTGATCTTTTACATCAGCTCGGGTCGTGCACCACTTCGAAGCAATTGTGGGATATGTTAAGGAATCGTCACGATGGGAATGAGAAAACAAGGAAGCTTCAAATGGAGGAGTTGAGAAAAGAGTTTGAGAACTCTAGCTATATGGGAAATGAGACACTGAAGGAGTTGATTCCGAGGTATTGCCATTTGTTGACCGAACTTTCAAGTTATGAGATCAATATACCGATGTCTGAGCTGGTGGATAAGTTCGCTGATGCATTACCACCATATTGGAATCAACACATTGAGGTCCTCAAGGAGAAAGATGCATACCAATATTGGACCATCAGTGAATTCATCCAGAAGCTTGAGAACAAGGAGATGGAAGAAAAGAGGAAAGCAAAGAGAGCACAAGTTCCTCAAAATCCAGAGTTATATCATGGTGGTACATCTTCATCTCTGACTAGTTCAAGTTCTAGTACTACTGTTGCTCCACACATAGCTTGTGTTTCAAGCATTGTTGAACCAACCAAAACCCCCATAAACTATCTTGCTCAAACATCATCTTATACCCCACCATCATATCCTACTACTTACATCCCACCATTTTCACCGATGCAACAAGTTGCATGCTATTCAGCTAATCTGAACCAACCTCAAATGAACCAAACTCAAATGAACCCAAGTCAATCAAACCAAAGCCCAATTGTGTTGGAGACATCAAACTTGAACAATGTTACTATTGAAGTTGCACAGCAACATGTAGCCTTGGTTTCTACTATGGTCGCTTCGTATAATGGGTTAGTAGCTAGTCAAATTGGTAACAACAACTTAACTAGTGAGGACTACGCTCAAATTGACAAGGAAGAGATGGAGCTCATTGACATTCAGTGGGCATTTGCTAGTGTCATGAGGCGAGCGACTGAGTTTATAGAGAAGACGGGCAGAACTGATCTTTCTACATCTCCCAACACCACATATGGCTTCAACAAAGCCAAAGTCACATGTTTTAACTGTGGTGGGAAAGGTCACTTCAAAAGAGAATGCACACAGCCAACACAACAGGGGAACAAGAATCCTTTTAACACTAATTACCAGAACCGTCAATCACAAAATCAGGTATCATATCAAAGTTAAAACAATTCCAACTTTCAACCACAAAATAATTACCAAAACCGTCAAAACACCTCACCAAACAACTCTATTAGACAAACCACTACACAAAATCAGAACCAAAACCAAACACCACACAATCCAACCAGAACAATCATTCCTATTACTACACCTAATAGCCAAACCCAACCAGATAACCAAAACCAGGCTTTGGTAATCCAGAAGGATGAGGGATTTGATTGGACTGGTATGCAACTTGGTGTTGAGGAGATCACTGCTGGTAATGTGGCATGTGTTGCCCAGAAGATGGATTTGGAGGAGCCGGTGTTAGTTGAAGATGATTTGGAGACTAAGAAGAAATCTGAGGTGAAGATTGAGGAGTTAGTTGAAGAAAATGATGTTTGTGTTGAGAAGAAGTCAGGATTGATTCTTGACTCTGTCACTCGGAGAGCGAATCTGATTCTGAAGCTAGTGTTAACTCACTAGATGATGATATTGATCAACTTCTAGCCGAAGCTGATTTTCTGATGACTCGGAAATCGTGCATAGTGGATGATGCTTTTACCAGAATCGATTATTCTAAATTCTTTGCTGGAAAGGAAGCACATTTTGCATTGATGGCGATGACAAAGCCTCCAAAACAGGTAAGTTCTGAATCTTCTTTAGATATGAACAGTGATAAGTATTGTGGTGCATGCGATAGATTGACAGAGGATAATAAGCAACTCAGGGTTCAGCTTGAGAGTGCTAAGATCAACTGTCAATCGTATAAAAAAGAAGCACGAGAATTCAATAAGGTGCTTAATGGTTATAAGAAAGACATTTCAGATCTTAAGAAAACATTATCTTTAAAACAATTGGCCATTAACAATTACATCAATGAACTGGAAGAAACAAAACTTGAAATGGCCACCATCAAGTGCTTTGCTGAGAAAGTCAACAAGAAGCTTGAAAGCTATAAACATATTGCATATGTTGTTGACCATATTATTGAGGAACCTTCACAGTCGAGTAGTGCAAACTACAATGCCGTCCCATCTCCAGTGTTGTTTGAAAATCATACTTTGCATTCAATAACACCGGAGAGTTCAGTAAAGTCTGACTCTACATCGGATGATGAGTCTAACACTTCCAATGTGGGAGACCCTAATTATGATGTTAGACTTATTTTGGGACTGAATGATGAAGGTGTGGTAGCTGTAACTGATGATTCTGACTCTGAGGATGACAAATCTGAGAAAGTGAGTGATATTCCTGTTGAGAATCACGTTATTACCAATGAACCTGTGTCACCTTCTCAGATTATACATCCAATGGCTAATGCTCATCGAGTGAATCAGTCAGTTAAGCAGGTTGAGAAGTAAAAACAATGTGACAAACAGGTAAAAGTGTTTTATCGGATGGAAGGATCCGATAAGATAATTTCTGACGAGGAATATCCAATTAAGTTTGACAAATTCCAAGATTGAGAAAATTTGGCAGGAGAGTACCATTTGGTTCCCAAAACATGAGAGAACAAATGATGTACCTCCAGAGGTTTTAAAGAAAATTTATTTGGATGTTCCAAAAGAACCAAAGGTTCATGTCACAGAGTTTATTAAGCCGAGAGAGAAGGCGAATAGTTTTTTTGAGCTGACTTACTCAAAGGACCCAGCTCCCGAGAGTCTTAGAAGAAGGTGTGTGGATGATCAATATCCTATCACTACTTATGCAAAGTCGAACGCCAAGAACAACTTTGAGGAGTACCGTGCGTGTTTTAAGTGCGGGGAGAGAGGGCATTTACTTGCTCACTGCCCGTACGTTAGGCACAAAAGGCACGAGGTTGAAGTGAAGCAGAAATATCAAAGTCCATTCGATAATCATTGTTATCCACAACGACGATTTGTCCCTCAACTAGCACCGTTTTATAACCAAAGCAGATATTTTCAAAAGAGGGATAATCGTCAGATGACATATGATCGTCGTAACCGGATCGCAATGGAAAAGCCTTTTAAGAAACCTGTGGTGAACACAACTGTTGAGAAGCAAAAGGTACCTGAAGAAGAGGTATTTTAGGAAGCTTCTACAACTCTCAACTCATCACACTACATGTTTTCGGATCTGTGAGTGGAGGATACGACGTGATGAAAAAGAGTATTAGCCCTTTAATGGTTGCCCTGATCCTGAATAAACCATTCAACGTATCCAGGATGATACTTGAACACATGCTAGAACCATTGAGAGGATTGAAGAGTAAAAAGTTCTTATTGTATCCAAGATTTCTGCAAATGATCTTCGATCAGAAGTATAAGAATTTGAGAAAAGATCCTACTCAGATTGTAGTACAGGATCACATGAGTTTGAACACTTTGGTAAGGATGAAGGGATATAAAGGTGTGCCGATGAATGAAAGACCACCATTGAAGAACTTGTTTGGTCACCTGATCAATCCAGGTTATGAAGATCCAGGTGTAGATAAAGCCAGGAATGCAAACAGTGAATCTGATGAAGATAATCCTTTATGCCCTGTTGATCCTGAAGCTAAGAGGAAAAGACAAGTTGTGAATGTTGGTGCGAAGAGTGGTAAAGGGAAAGGAAATGAAAAAGAGGATGATGCTGAACCACCTAAGAAGACATCTCGGAGAAAGAAAAGTGTTGCTAACAAAGGCATACACTTGGTGGATGAAGAGTCGTTGGATTCTAAAGAGACTCAAGTAGAAGAGAGATGAGATTCTGATAACGAGACTGTGAAGTCCACCACGCCCAAGGCCACTGTGGCTGGTGAGTCTGAAAGTCTGAATAAATCATTGGAGGAACAAAGAATGAAAAGTCTGATTGTGATGGACGATGTTGACGAAAGTCTTGGTTTGGGATCTGATGATTTTGGTGGATCGCCAAGGACTGGAGAAAAACAGAAAAATCTAACTTACAAGAAGAAGGCTAAGGCTGTTGAGATTGAAAAGCCGATGAAGAAAGGAGCTAAAGATATTGAGAGCCTAGTTGCAGGAAAGAAAGTTACTGTAATGTCTAGTTCTAAATCTCCCGTGACATCCCCAGCAGCTAAGAAACAGAAAACATCTGCTACTGAGCAAAACATTCCAACGGACGATTTCAATGCTGCGTTGGACAGAGTCTTGAAAAAATTCAAGAAAATACTCCAGTTACTGAGGCTTCAACTCCATAGGTTACTGTATCAAGTGATGTGATGGATGCAGTGAACCAGAAGCTGACTGAAATGATGAAAATCATTAATCAGCAACAAACTGAGATTGAACAGTTAAGAAAGAATGATAGAAAGATGTTGGATGTAGTTGAATCTTCATAGGAAAGCCACGAAGAATTAGCAGCTAAAATCAAACTGCTCCAAGAAGAGAATCAGAAGTTGTTATTGCATGAGCAGAGAAATACTCGAAGGTATATCACTATGAGACTTGAAAACAAGAAGTTGAGAGCAAACAACAAGAGCATGAAAAATATCATTGATGATTTATATTTGAGAGCTCCTCAATTGAAAGAAGGAGAAGAGGATAAAGAAAAAGAAGAAGAGCTTGTTGATTTCGAACCATCTGAGTCAGAAAAAGATGAAGAAGATGATGAGGATCTAGAACAGGATGCCGGTGATGCTCCTGAAAAGAAGAAGAAGAAGAAGAAGGATGGTGATGATAAAGATGGTTCGGGTAATGATTCTGGAGATAATAGTTTTGCTGATGATAATGATGATGATGACGACGATGATGATGATACAGATCGGTATAAGTATGAGAAGAGAGAAACAGGAAAAGATGCAGGAGAGTCTAGTTCAAAAGCTCCTAGTGTTAATACTGACGATGATGATATTTTCTGGAACGAGAAGATCAGATCTTTACCTGAGAAAGACAAGAAGTTATATCGTCAGATGTTGACTGATAGAGTATGGACGATTGAGATGACAGGTATATTTCCAGAGATATTTGAGTCAGATGATATTTTGTTTGAACCGGAGTATAATGATCCTGATTTGGAAGATGGAGAAGTTTCTGCAGCTGTATCTAAAGAAATACTGGAAGGATTGGCTAAACAGGTTGGTAAATCTCTTGAAGAGCTGATGAGTGAGAACCAAATACCGAACATTCCTGAGAAAGAAGCAGGAAATCACTCTGATGATAGAGATGTTCCAGTATTTGAAGAAGTTGAGATGGAGGATATTACAAGTGAGGATTGGAATATCCAGAATACTTCAAAAATGATAAAGATTCTGGATTTCCTGAATTCTCTGAAGAACTATTGAGCCAAGCTGAAAAACTTGCTCGTGAGAAAAGCAAGAAGTTTGTTGAAGAAGTGTTCAAAAACTCAGATTGTCAGAAGCCAACTGTTGAACAATCTGACGATCTAAAAGACTTGCTGAGGAAGCTTAAAGAAAAAGAAGCTAACCGTCCTAAGACTGAAGTTCAAGGTAGTTTCTACAACTTCCATAATGAATTGTTCAAAGGAAAAGCTCTCGGATGGAAATATTTGAGACAACTGAGGTGTTACGCCGTGAAGTGGGAAAAAGGAATTTTGTACTTCAACAGATTCCATGACATAAAGACACTACCTAATTGGGTTGTTTGCGATATCTGCAGACATACAATGTCAGGAGCTTCAGTAAACAACAATCTTGTTGGTTACTTTGCAGATCGCATGGCGAGAAAGAGTAGAACGAAATGAGAAGTGTTCACCCCCTCAGTATCCTAAAAGGATAGTTCACAAGAAGGAGAGAGATCAGATAACGGGGTTGAATAAGGTGACTCTGAAATATAAACCACCGACTGTTTTGAAACATATACCGTTGATGCCTATTCCACAACATTTCTCTAAAGACTTTATGTGGTGGTACTATGACTGGAAGACGGCAGAGGCTATTATCGTATTGAAGGATGGGAACAATGACTTCAAGAAGATACATATCTTTGACCCGATGTGGTTGATAAATTGCTCTCATGAGGATATTATCAGGTTATATTACAATCTGATTTACTATGAAGAGAAAGATAGTGAGCAGGCTACTAAATACCAACGTGTGGTATTTTTATGTTTTGCATGGGATGTCAACGCGGGTTGTGATTTTGATAAGAAGCTGGGGAAGTTTGTTCAAGTTCAGAAAGCTGAAAAGAAGAAACCAAAGCAAACTCATGAACCAGTCATGACAAAAGAACAAAAGAAGTTATTGCACATCAAGCTGATGAATAAGAGATTGGATGAAGAACGAAGGCTGAAGCAATTCAAGTAATAGTTGAGGGGGAGTTTGTAGATACACGAAGTGCGACTAATGCTATTGAATTGCAAATTCTATTATGCTTTGTCATTATCAGACGGTCGAAGGTGGAAGATGTTTGGTCGAATGTATATAAGTTTGGTCGAAGGGAGAAGCTCAAGAGGTCGAATGAAGTTTATGTTTATATATGTGTTGATTCGCCCACATAGAATGGTCGAACCTGCACATTCGCCCAATCAAATGGTCGAATGTGCAGGTCTATATATAGGATGAATCATTTTGTAATGTTAATTTTTTGGTCATTTTTGTTTCCCTCTATGAGTGTGTTGTCTCCCTAGGGTTTTGTTAAGTCTGTAATTGATATCTATCATTGTAAACAACGTTTTAAAGTGATTGTCATTATGTTTATCAATGAAATGAAAATGTTTGAGATGATTTGTGTGTTTTGCTGATTATATTATCATTTCGTAATCAATTCAGGGATTCCGCACCTGAATTGAACTTGTTTGATCATAGTCTTTGTTTGACGATCCGATCCTTGACACATACAATAATCAACAAGATTAAGTATATTAAACCTGTAGTGAAGATGGTATTTAATCAGTATATCATATTTTCTTTTAACATAATTTAAATATGAGACTTATTTAAACGGGACTTAGATGCTTTATCATTACATTACCCATAGATTATGCTTCATAACATAAAGGGGCTAATATAGATACAACCTAAATCTATATACGACCCGTATAGAATCAAATAACATGACAAAAGCTACGCAGCGGGGGCGTGGACGAGGCGAGGGGAGATGAGGGAGGTGTGGAACCATCTCATTAGCCAGATGAGTGACATAGTGTCAGAGCATGCCTAGCGACTTCAGTCGGGTAAGAGGAGGGGTTGGCATGGGTGGAGTCTATAGTGGGCCAATTTTCGACTTAGTTAGCAGCGTTATAGGCTCAGATGAACTTGATGATGGACACCATTGCCGCACAGATAACTGTTGTCAGCATGCCCGTCGCTCCATGACTAGATGTCTACCGCTACTACCGAACTCACTGATAGCGGTGAGTATTGTATTTTTTTAGCATCTTGAAGTAAAACATTATAAATATCAATGAAAATGTTTATGTTATATTGTTTTTGTATATGTTCATGAAACAACGTAAACAGAATGATTTAATTAATAAGATGATTTCATTAATCGACACAATTACAATACTAAAAGAGTTTACATCGTATAAGGTATGAAGGAGATCAGGAATGACCTTCCCTCTCACACATTGATCAGAACATCCCGAAACTTATGAAACTCACACCTGAAGTTGCCTTATATAGACATGCGTATTCTTCTCAACCCTTTAGGTGAATGGGACTCATTCGCCTGGTCATATTAGGCGAATGGAGCCATTTGCCTAAACCTATTAGGCGAATGTATATTTTGTTTCTCATATGACCCTACGAATCGGGCAGTGTCACATGTTTACATCATTTACACAAAGAGAATTCAGCTAAAATTCAACCTTGGTCTATTTCCCCAATATCGTACATATAGAAATGCGTTAACAACTCACTCGTATTTTGATATATATTAACTAGATTATCCCCCGGATGCTTTCCAAGATAGACAAATAAATAATATGAAATGACAAAATGTGTGTACCGTAAAATGAATAGGTCGTTTTTTCAGGAATGTTTTTTAAAGAATCAACACTCGATAACTCATAAAACCTACATCTAATTCTATGTGTGCACATCTTGCTCGAGTGAAGTCTCTATACAACTTTGTCACTTTTTTAAGACATTCTAAAGCTGTGATGTGAACCTGAAAAAAAACAACAAAATTGATATCAAATGATATGTAATGATGATGATTAATTTAAGACGTGTGTATAGTGGGGTGATTAATTATCACTTATGAGCTAGAGATTGTCAGGGTGTCTAAAAATCATAGGCTACATCTGACCGTCTTAGCAACATTTGTAATCAATGTTCCTAGCAACACCAATCAAAATACAAAAAAGTTGGATCCTTACCAAACTGAATACATCTATGAATATATATTTAGTTAGCGGGTTCTTATATGTAATTGTAGGTTCAAAAGCATATATACTATCTTAACATGATTAGTGACTTGCCTAGACATGAATTACCTAAACACATTGTTATTTTTATGCGTGAATAAAAACCTACCAAAAAAGTCGTTTTTTTTTTTCGTTTTTTATATAGCACTATGGTGCTTATTGAAAAGTTAGTAAAACGCTCGTTAATTTAGTTAATTTTTTAAAATGTCTATATAAAAGTTAGGAAAAATTACAGAAATCGTCCTTTATGTTTACCTCTTTTTTCAGTAGATGTCCTTTAACTTCAAAAGTGATGAAAATCGTCCTTTATGTTGTAAAATCTTTCAGCTCTCGTTTTTTAGGCCTAACGTGGTTAGTTTTTCTGGTTAAGTTATGTCACGTGAGGAGCACGTGAGGGCAAAACAGTCATTTACTATATGTCTCCCTCATTTGAAAAAAAAAATCAGAAAATCCTTCAACTCTCTCTCTCTCTCTCTCTCCCTCTCTCTCTCTCTCTCTCTCTCTCTCTCTCTAACATCTGGTTCCACCACCACACTAAACCCTCTCACCTTAAAACCACACCACCATCACTATCATCATCACCACCGTCCCATCTCTATCTTCTCTCTCTCTCTCTCTCTCTCTCTCTCTCTCTCTCTCTCTCTCTCTCTCTCTCTCTCTCTCTCTCTCTCTCTCTCTCGCTGTGGTCACCATCTTCGACGAGACAACCACCACGTCTACCACCAACACGCCATCACCACCATAACATCTACAACAACAGCAACATCTACAAGCCCAACCACAACCCTATTTTTATATAACAACGGTGCTTGAACCATTGGTTTGGCAAATTGAAGGCTACTTATTGGATCTTGGAGTAAC
This sequence comes from Ambrosia trifida, assembly GCA_028751855.1. Lineage (NCBI taxonomy): Eukaryota > Viridiplantae > Streptophyta > Magnoliopsida > Asterales > Asteraceae > Ambrosia > Ambrosia trifida. Next base: position 107,499,121 of record CM054126.1, on the reverse strand, counting down.
ATTGAACTACGACTGAACCACTGAACCGGACCACCACCGCTTGATTTCTTTATCTGGACGGTTGAGGTATGCTTCTTCAGTGTTCTTATAGATCTAACTTCATTCTGTTATTTCTATTGAGTTAGGGTTTTGATGGTGTGAATTTAGGCGTTTTGTTGTTGACCTTCTTTTTAGGGATTATTTATTGGTTTTGGGTATTATAACTGTCATTTTGTCTTCAAGTTGTCTGGTGGGCGTGGTGGTGGTGGTTAGGTTAGGTGGTGGTGGTCAGGGGAGGTGAAGTGGGAGATGTTCACGGTGACAGGTGGTGGGTGGGTGAGAAAGAAAACAGGTTGTGGTGGTGGTGGTGGCAGGTTGGTGATAGTGGTGGTGGTTATTGAAAGTAAGTGGTGGTGGTGACTGGTGATAAAGATGATAGAGATAAGGGCATAACTGTCATTTTGCCCTCATGTGGGTCCACATGATAAAACTTAACCAAAAAAACTAACCAAGTTAGGCCTAAAGGATGAGACCTGCAAGATTTAACAACATAAAGGACGATTTTTATCACTTTTGAAGTTAAAGGACATCTACTGAAAAAAGAGGTAAACATAAAGGACGATTTCTATAATTTTTCCTAAAAGTTACTAATGTTTAAATATTGTGGGGGAAGATAAAGAGAAGATAAAGTTGAAAAAAATTAATTAACATACTTGAAATTTTAAAATAGAGAGAATTACACAGATTGTCCTTTAGTTATTAGTAAAATTACACCTTCAGTTCTTTACGTTAATTTTTCACTCATTCTGTCCTTTATTTTCTAAATTTGCTACAGCATCTGTCTTTTAGCCTAACTTTGTTAAAAAACTTGCTTAACTTTATTTTCAAAATTTACACTTTTTGCTCTTATAGTTTCCCTAAGCCTTAACCTCAAATCAATCGACGAAACTAAGGCAAGACATGAAACGAAATCATAGGCTTTTAAACTACATCAAATACTGATCAAAACCATAATTTTGAAGTAAAACGATTGACGAAAAACATATTTTGTTTTTATAAAAACTCATTTTTATATATACACATACACATATATATAACCGAAGTTAAGCGAATTCACGTCAAACATAACCCAACAAACATGAAACCTGACCGAAACTTGTTAGAAACTTATATCGAATCTAACCGATTCAAACCGGATCGGAAAATGGATCAAAAACCCGAACCAAACTTTACCCGCGTTAACAAAAAAGGATCTTTAAACCGCACCATACATTCCAGTATTAAATGTTAAAGGTTCCAGATCGTTATCCGAATGACCAATTCTTTAAACCTTTAAAAACCCACTTGCAAACCGAGTCTCGATACCATAAATTGAAACCTGCAATAACATCTTATGCCTTAGTCGACCGTTTCTGTGCAAAAATATACCATAAACACCCACCAAATGGTTCGCAATTTGAAGAACAAGATCAACCAGTCGCAATTTTAATCGTTCGATTTAGCCTCGAAAACGACCAGGTCGGTATGATTATTATACATGTTTTTATCGGAATTTGATGTTCTATAATAGCCCTATGATTTTGTTAATTGATGCGGTCGAATTTGTGGTCAATCGAAATGGGTTCAAGGGTTAGGGTTCGAAAGGCTTGAATTAGGATGTTGAAACTATAAGGGCTAAAAATGTAAATTTAGAAAATAAAGTTAACCAAGTCTTTTTTTTAATAAAGTTAGGCTAAATGATAGATGGTGTAGCAAATTTAGAAAATAAGTGACAGAATGAGTGAAAAATTAACGTAAAGGACAGGAGGTGCAATTTTGCTAATAACTAAAAGACAATCTGTGTAATTCTCTTTTTAAAATAATTGTTAATAGTTATATTTATTGAAAATATCATCAAAAAGGAATTTTGAAGGAAAATCAAGGGTGTGAAGGCCTCATCTAGTGCCATGTATCACACTCATTTTCGTTTATTATATATATATGTAAATATAAATATAAATATAAATATAGATGTAGTAGTTGTCTTATTTGTTTGGTTGTTTACTTGCATGTTTATTATTCAACATGTATCATAATAAATCGGCTTATATTGTATTAAATATTAAATACATGGAGAGATGCTATTGTACAAAGCCTTCTTAACATACAAAGTGTGAGAAGGATTTCCAGTCATTGATTAGGGTTAAAAACTAGCAGTGGCATGATCGTAATATCTAAACTTAATTAATGTTCAGTAAAACAAACCAGGGGTAGATTAGGGAATATAACAATAAAATTTTTCAGTTTTTTCTCTTAACAGCTCCTAATTCTAGATTTCTTTTTTTGACGGTTATGCATAATTTCGTCAATCAATTGCACGAAACAATCGATTACAGGGAAACATTTTAAAAAACACAAACAATACCGCTTGCAGAGTATGGTTAAGAAACGTAAATCAAAGAAGATGAAAGTTATAAATATGCGTCATCGTTGTCAATGACTTTTGATTTTAATGATAAAGTATAACTAAACCTAAAAACATGTAGGTTTAACAGATGATGAAGGAGAAAGAAGAAGACGAAAGTTATAAACGTGCATCTGTTAATTGTTATTATAAACAAAACGCAAGTCCAAATTATTATTATAAACAAAACGCATTCACAAAAACCTAAACAAAACGCATTCACAGAAACATAAATAAAACGCATTCACAAAAACATAAACAAAAAGTATGTCCAAATTATTATTATTATAAACAAAACGCATTCACAAAAACATAAACAAAACGCAGTGACAAAAAGATAAACAAAACGCACGTTGATATAAACAAAACGCATGTTCTAAATGTAAAACGCATGTATATAATCAGATCTTCTCCTTATTCATTCTCTTCTTGATCATCAAAATTCTTCTCCTTCTTCATTCTCTTCACTACCTCCTTGATCATTTGTTTCTTCTGTAATTGGATATAATCAATAAATAAAACTTAATCTCTCATTATCGATTGTGAAAAATATTTTAAAAAATGATTGAAAAAACAGAGCATAATGACTAATATCCTGGAAATACAAGATTATCAAGATCTACACTTGAATCATAAGCAGACGTGTTTAAATCTGCATAAACATAATCAAAACATTATCAATACTATTGTTAATTTGTTAATTACTGAAAACTAAATTGCAATACTACTTTTAATAATAAAATCGAATGCAGATCATCTCGTAAATTCCTTCAAAATGTATAAAATTGAGAATATGTTTAAGTCGTAAATGCAATCAATATTACTATATTTGAATCTGAATTTGAAATCGAAAAGTAATATGAATATCATTGACATTAAAAACGGGAAATGATATCGTGATTACAGGGGAACTGGTTGTAAATCAAAATGTCTAAACTACCCTTATAATGAACTGGGATTAAGTTTACTAACCCTAACTTCAGTTTACACGTATCATTATTTGGTGGCTTCCTACACTTTGTAGATTAAGATACTTTATACCCTATACTTTCTCTAGTTACTTGATTCTTCAACGTGTAACACAATTAATTCGGCTTAAACATACATATTAAAGATATTAAAGTATAAGAAACTAGCGTTCTTATAAGTTACATATTCAAAAGTTTTTTAATGCAATGCCGTTATACGTTTTCTTGAAAACATATATGGATAGCACACGTAACATATATATCGCAGGTCTATACAAGCCATAGTACAAACCCAAAAAAAAAAAAAAAAAAAAAGACATTTTCTAATAAACATTAACATTATTCTTATAAGGGTATGCTATCCTGTATAACCCTATAAGGATCGTATAATTGCTAGATATATAAACAAAGATTTTAAGACGTGTAAACAGTGGAAGGATAAAAAGTTAAATATTTAAAATAAAACTTATTAAAATATTATTTTAAAATCAATCTGAAGTGGTAGGTAGTAGTGTTTGACAATATTATTATTCAAGAAAAGTAGTGTTGGCAATATGATTAGTCCAAGTCAATCATCTAGACAATTCACTCCCTACTATAATACCATTGCTCTCTTGGTTTCCTAACTAACCCCCTCACATCTAAAGGATAAACATGTCAAAACACACCTTCTCGAAACCTAAATTATTTTTTTTACAAAAACACGTGATTACATTTGCTCTCCATTATTTTTTAACTAAAAACATATAAAATTGTAATAATCGAAAAACAACAAGTGCACTATTGTCTCCATATATGCTAATATATTCACATGGCTTTCTGCCATCTCATAAAGTACTCATAACGTACATTAAAAAAACTTCTCAAGATCAGAAACCATGTCTATCACAATGGTTTTGGCTTCACAAAATTCAATTACTAAATTGTATTTGCAAGAAACCCTAATTCATAGATCCCATGCAAATCTTCCATTCAATCCCATTTCTAGTTTTCGGATCACCAAACACACCAGGGCTCCATTCACAACCACAACCGGCATCAAACGCAACTCTATGATCGTTTTCGCAAACGTCGAACCCACCGGAAAACCATCACCTCCTTCTACTTCATCTGGATCATGGTAACAAGATTTTATGGCTCATATATATATATATATATATATATATATTGTAAAATTTAATGAATTATTAAATTTTGTTTTTTTTATTAATATATAAATAAAAATGTTGTAGGAAAAATTGGGTTATTGGAATTTTGATGACGTTTATTGTACCGAGTTTTACAACCAAAGGAGGTCCAATTAAGTTACTTATACGTGAGTATTTAATATCCTTTATGTTATCTTTGTTACAATTTGAATGTAAGAGAATATGTTAATAATATATTGAGTTTTGTAAATGTTATATATAGAGAGAGTTGACCAAATAATGGACACTGCGGAGCATATAACGGAGGTGGTGGAAGCGGTGGCGGATAAGGTGGACAAGGTGGTGGAAGAACTCGGTGATGAGCTTCCAGAAGGTAGTGAGATCAAGAAGACACTTGATTTTATCGAAAATATAGCTGAAAGAGTTGAAAAAGATGCTGCAACCGCCGGTGATTTCATAGACAAGGTAGATTATTTTTTATTTTTTTTATCTCTCTCTCTCTCTCTTACTATATTATTAAAAAATAATTTTTTTTTACCAAAATGGTAATTTTAAATTAAAAGTATTTGATACATAAATCAGGATATTAAGTTTTCTTTTAGTTAGTCGTAATATACAGAGAGAAGGAGATAGAATTATTGGCAACAAATACATATATTATATGAGGTTAGACATCATGCTTTAAAGAGTTATACAATTCAACAAATAAAAAAAGACAAAAATGTCCAATTACTACAATGTTTATTATTAAATAGATGTGTAGGGGTTACATGTTGAAATGGATATGAAGTATGCATTACACATATATACAATGAGCATTAAAGGTTGTACACAAGGGCATATAGGGAACAAAATGACCAAATATTGAAAATTTATGAAGGGACTCTTCAACTCCCATCTTAAAAATTGTGTAAAATTACCTTCTTACCTATCTCTCCTCCTTAATAAGGTAGTAGAGATAGAGATATTATGTGTGTAATAATAATCTTGACAAAACCAACTATTAAACTTATAATTTGGGCTAAACCACGTGTTTTTTAATTTATTAATGATTTTTAATTTTTAATTTGGATGGAAGTTTTATTTAAACAGTGATAAGTTGCTTTATAAAACAAGAAAAATATGTATTTATATTTAATTGTGGTACATATTCAAATTTGAAACCTAACACGTTGAATTTAAGGGGGATTTTTAGAAAACAATGACTCTTCTTATTAGGCATCGATGAACATAATGGTCTTACTCGCTAAAACCATAGTCGAAGACTCGAAGTCTAAAAATAGCTTGTTAAGTAAGTGGTAAGACGGAAAGAAATAAAATCTTATTCCTCTCTCTAGTCCTGAGTCCTCATCCGTAGTCTTACTAGTCTTCTATAGATTAGCCATACCCCCCCCCCCCCCCCCCTCTAGTCCTACGCTGTGTTTCCGAGTTAACTTAAAGAGGAAAAAGAAAGGAAAAGAATAGTAGGAAAGGAAGGGAAAGGAAAAGAAAGGATAATTATCCTCTCCTTCCAAATCGGAAGGAAAACTAAACTAAAAGATTTTGCCTAGTTTTCCTTCCATTTCCTTTATTTTCCTTCCTTTAATGAAACTCGGGAACACACCATATTTTGTTTTACTTTCTTTTCCTTCTTTTAATAAAACTTAGGAACACAATCAAATTTGTTCTTCCTTCCCTTTCTCTTGTTTAGTTAACTCGGGAACACAGCGCTAGTCTCCCCCTAGTCTTAATGTCCTATATATAGCTCAGTCATACACCGGCTAGTATCTAGTTATTCATGTAAAAGTAGTCTATAATTTGATAATCGTTTAGTAAAAATACTCTGATTAATGATAGATACTTAATGTATAACAAAAACATAAAATTAGAAAAATATGTAAGACAATTCTTAATTGATAAAAAAATTATTCCTTTTGGTGGTATATCGTCAATAAAAGAATTAAGAACTTAAGTATGAGCTGGACTACACAGATTCAAAACTTTGTTGTCTCCTTGTAACTTTTGTGTTTTTTTTATTTTTTTTATTTTATATTGATATCTTTGCCCTACTAGAAAATTAAGGAAGTTTTAATATAATATGAATTGATGATATACAAGAAATAGTGAATGAACCATCCAACAAGACTCGGCTGGTATGAAGTATGACCTCATTAAGATCCAGGTAACGGATCAGTTTAAGGGTTAATATTGATGATTTAACATCTTTCGGTCTTAGATTAAGAAGTTTCTTAATTGAAAGTATTATCTCATGATTACTTTTGTCGTCAATATGAAAAGGAGTTTTTTATTTTTTTTATTTTTTATATAGATTTTAACAGTAAATAAGCTCAATCAAAGTCGTTTCACACTTTTAAAAAGTAAACACAACAATACCAGACAAATAAAAAAACACAAATAAGAGTATACCAACAATGCCACCTTTTAAATTTTAACTTCTAAAATATATTTTTTATAATCTTTTAATTACCAGTTATAATTATTTTCTATTAGAGTAACGACTTTCATTTGGTCATTTGGGTCTATTTTGGTTGAATAATAATGTAGCTAAGAAGTTTAAAGTAAAATATCAATTCTATTTTCTATCAAAAAAATTAAAAAATTGATTGACTTATTAATATATATATATATATATATATATATATATATATATATAAAATTGTTTTATTTTCGGTAATTGAAGGTTCAGGAGATGGAAGACAGGATAGAGGAAATAATGGAACCTGTATTGGAGGAAGCTATGACAGTTGCTAGAGAAACCAAGGAAAAAGAAAAGACAAAGAAACGATAGAATATATATGAACTCTTGTAAAAACAATATCAACTAGTGACCTTAAGAGTTCGTTCTACATCTTATGTACGATTGTTTACGTGTCAACCAATTATTAGTAGTTGAAACTTGAGATTTATGACTTTTCGGTGATGTCACTCACGTGTTAGGTGGCTCATAGTGCGTAGATGGATCATGGCTTGTTACATGTGTACTGTATAACACAGTATGATCGCCAGAAACTTTAGCACAAAATCAATGGGGTGGTGAGAAAATTAAAGTTTTAGCTTAGACCATGTGTATAAAGCCCCCTTCCTGATTGGTTCACGTGGCTGCTGAGTCAGCGTGGAGAGAGAAACTGAAAAATAGGTGTAGTGGTGGGGCTTTATTTATAAAGCCCCTGATTTTTTTATTATTTTTTAATCTTTTAACTCAAAATAATTAAAATAAAAGACAAATAAATATAAAAAAATTACAAATTTAATAAAAACACACAACTAATATTAAATTGTCATTGGGGTTGGTGGTCCAGTGGTAAAGCAAAGTCTTTTAATACACTAAAAAATTGTGAGGTCTTGAGTTCAAGTCTCACAAGGAACAAGAAATTCGCCTTTCAAAAAAAAAAATATTAATTAAATTAAAAAAAACAAACAACTTAAAAAAATTACAATACCAAATTAAAAAAAAAAAAAACTTAAATAAATTACTGGAGGTTATATTTTGCAAGGATTTGTTGCCTATGATGTATCGCGAGGCGTAGGGCTTCTCCCTCGAGGTGGTCGATCGATTTAAACAAAAACTCAATGTCCTTTTCCCTTTGCCTCGCCTCTTATATGTCGAAGAACCTTTTATTCTCGGTCACTCTCTGGTCCATAGTTTCCAAACATCTTTGGCCGAGGTCGCGAAGATCCTGTAGTCGTCGATTCATTTCATCAAACTCCTCCCTCGATGCACCACCTCCTGTCGAAGACGACTCTGCCTTGCCACCCTTTTTTGATCGTCTACCGGGTGGTCTTGAAATATCCTCCTCCTCCTCCTCATCCTCCAAATCAAGAGGATCATCTAAACTCACAAAGCGAGCATCGGATGTCGGTGTATCCGGATCTCGCGACGTGGAGGTGGTTTTGCTTCGTTTTGATGGTCCTCCTCCTCCTGATCCTCTTCCTCTCCTAATCTTGCGCCCACTACCCGACCTCATAGGCGGTACATTAGCTCACTTAGGACTATGTCTCAACATCTCCCAAATCCTCAAATACGGGAACGGCCCGCGAGTATCTCTCATCTCGTCCAAGGCTCTTGCCAACAAACCGTCATCACCTTCCCCACTGCCCCTGTTGTCCTTGCAACGTTGGTAAACCTCCGCAAACGAGTGACATTTATTATTAATGTCCGACCACTTTCCCGATATCGAGTCCTGTTCTCGATACTCCCCTCGACCCATGGCCGCAAAAAACAGCTCCCGAATCCGTTGCCAAAACAACGGGCTATGTTGATAGTTTGCTGCAAAAAAAAAATATTATACGATTAAAAAGTATATATATATATAAACACACAAAAAAATACTAACCAACATTTTAAAGTGTGTATATATATATATATAAACACAAAAAAATACTAACCAACATTATAAAGTATATATATATAAACACAAAAAAAAATACTAACCAACTTCGGGGTCCTCGGATATGTCGAGCCAGGCTCGCGCTAAAGCATACTCCTCGTCTCGTTCCTAACGTTCTTGTTGTTTTTTTTTTTTTTTTTTTTTGACGAGGAGCGGTAGCATCTTTCTTTTTATGCGAGCGTCTCCCGCGCCCGCGCCCCCGTTGAGAACCCTCGGGTTGACGTGGTTCGTCTTGAGTTTCTGGTACGGAATCGGTCTCCTCTTGAGAAGGTTGGACATAGTTTGGTGGAGGAAAAAATTGAGTGGGCATGTTTGGGCCCGGATAAAATTGACCGGGCATGCCAAGAAGTTACGCGTATTGCATTGTGTTCGCGTCAAACTCTCCCCAATTGGGTGGCAGCGGAGTAGTAGTGCTTGGCCACGTAGTGTTTGGCCTCGCACCTGGCCGACCCGGGACCCCGAACGGTGAACCATATGGATACATGTTTTGTGTTTTAGTTTGTGTGTGGTGTGTGTTTTTTAGTTTAAGTTGTATGTGTGTTTGTGTTATATTGTGTGTGTATATATATAAAGTCTAAAAAATAAATGTTATCGTTCAAAAAATTAAACGTTCAAAAAAACAAATGTGCAACGGTTAAATGTTTTTGACCGTCTTTTTCTTACCATTCGCCACATGTCGATATATGATTGGATGGTTGATTTGTTATATAGCGTTATTAATATAACACTCCCGGTGATTTATAGAAAATAGCCCCCCCCCCCCCCCCCCCCCGTTTTGGTGTTCCGGGCGTTATTTTTAAAAAAATTGAAAAGTAACGCCCCACTACGGGGGTCTTAAAGGAATAAGAATTTCATTTCAATTCAATAATCCTAAAAGTTTGATTTTTTTTTTCGTATATGATCATTTCTCATTCAATCCAGGACAACGAAAATTACATCAAGATAACGGGTAGGCGGGCAACAAGCTGCGCCGCCACCCCTTTCTGAATAGCAAATCCTAATCTACTAAAGACGTAGCCATGCCCACCCGGCGCCGAGACACTACTTTGAATAACCCGCTGAACCCTTGTCAGGAAACGGATAGCCTCCGGCGCCAATGAGCCAAAGGTATCCAAAGCCAAGGGTACAAAAACGTGTTGGTTCTCCTCGCAGGCTTTAGCATGTTTTTCTACCTTCTTTGCCTCTGCTTTCCGGACCGCTTGCCCTACTACAAAGCCACTATCCCTCAACCCAACTAGGGGAGATACACCCGTCAGGTCAACACAAGCATGCTTCCCCCAGGCCCACCCAAAGACCAGGAGATCTGCTGGTCGTAGGGTGGATCTCCCTTCTGCTGGATCCGAGAGGAAGTTCACAGGGGCCTCCTTCTTGGCTGAGATCCCAGCCCGTCTTAAAATGTCCCACAGAATGTCTCGAACCCAGTCATGCCGATATTTGAAACCGGGTAACTCCTTACATTGAACCGCATGTTCCCCGTATTCGTCCAGGCAAGCCTTACGGCAAATCGGACAGATTTCATCCTCTTTATACGTTGGGATCATCAGACGATATTTAAGAATGGCTCTGTATTCAATAGCGGACATGCTTTGGCCTAGACCTTCGATCGGGATAACAGTCAGGAAATCTTCAGCGTGGGGGCTTTGCAAGCATTCAATAACTGCTCTCTGACGGGGGGACAGACAAAAAACTTCACCCAGGCTCTGAGCGATTTTGCCATAAAAGGCATTCGCCAAAGTTTTTTGAGGCTTTGGGGGGGGGGTGTCCTTGTTAGAAAAACCGCCAATATAAAACCTGGGAGATAGTCATTTAGCGTTTCGAGGGCTTGCGCGTAGTCTAAGTCTGCGCCGACAACCCCGCTATTTCGTAGGATGTGGTCTTGAAGGTTCCAGGACTGAGCTCGCGACGCCACAAACACATACATGCCGACATCCTTCGCAGAGAGGAGCCCTAATCCTCCCATACGCATCGCAAAGACGCCATCCGCCACTGTAGGTCACTGAAGAAAGGCCCCCCAGATACCACTATGTCTTCAATGGCTTCCCTTAGACCCTTGTCAAAACATGACACTGCTCCATCCATCATGGGGGGTTGGCAGGTCCGTAACCCAAAAAGCAACTTAGCAACCCCCATACAGGACCTGAGCAAGAGGAGTTCACTCTGGGGATCCCTAAGGCAAGGCAAGAGTTTCATAAGTTCAACCGCGCGCGATGCCCTCTGCCTTGCCAATTCGCGGATAAAATAAGAGTCACGGCTGACGGCCCCTCCGAGGAGCTTCACCCCATTTGCTGGCCTACCAATCCCACTGGGAAAAAGCCCGTCTCGAAGTTTCACCCCATTACAAGACGGCCAGAAAACCTCTGTTTTCCTAATATTAAGCTGAAGCCCCAAGGATGGCCCCTCCAGACGGATAATGTCTAAGGCTTTAGCAACTTCGGTGGCCTCACCAATAATCGTCCCATCGTCCAAGTACCATGCATGAAATGCGAGTTTACAATTTTCTTGTACCCGGAGAACCATAGGGTGTAAAGCAAGGGCGAAAAGGAGGGGACCTAAAGGGTCCCCCTGCTGAACCCCTGTAGTAGCCCCTATATAATCATTGCCAACATACAGCCTAGCTGGCTGGGCATATAAGAACTGGACCCATGAATAGATAGACGGGCAATGTTGATGGACCTCTCGAAGAAGGGCATTGTGGTCGATCATATTAAACGCGTTCGAAAAATCCACCGTGAGCATAGCCAAAGACCCGCCCGCATGGAATGAGTTTAAGAACCTGTTCGCGCTGTGAAGCACCGCCTCCGCCCCATTGGGAGTTCCCACCCCAAATTGATAGTCCCCAAGGTACTTAGCCATTTCCTTCCCAACCTTCCTCATAGCCACGTTAGAAACTAATCTGCGCCAAATGGCCCCTACTGCAATGGGCCGAATCTCGTTATCAGGTTTCAGTAAAGGGGTAAGGGGGCTGAAGAAATGAATTCAGCTAGAACCCTTGGGCACAAATGTAACATTACGCAATAAATACTTGTACGTTACGCACCGACATTAATAAAACGTCAAGTTTCATAATTATCCTCGCATTTATTATTTTTGTCGCTTTTATGGAACCCTAATACTATATATAATATTATATATATGTGTGTGAGTGTATAAATAAATCAAAAAAAAATGTTTTGCCTTGGCCGGGGTTCGAACCCGCGCCAAGGCCGGTCTGATCCAACACTAGTGCACAAACCAACTGGGCTAGCCTATCTTGTTGTTATAACCCAGACCCATTATAATTTTATATGCGCGTGATTAAATCCCCACAGTTGACTAGGAAAGTCAACTGTGGGAATTCCTTGTTAATCAATCCAAGAATTAACGCGTAATTGATGTATAATTGGTAAACTCGTGCATTATCCGGCCCAATCCAACACATACACACAACAATTACACGGCAATCGTTGCCCTAATGATCTATTTGACGCGTTTACACATTATGGAAAGTCAACTATATAATTAACCCTAACCCTAATCCCTTAGTATAAATTGAGGGTCTACGTAGCTTAACAACTCGCTCATACCACTCTCCTCACCTCCAATTCTTTCAATTGTACCCTGATCGTTGCTAGCAAGCTCGTAGTTTGACTTTCCCTTTGACCCGACTGTTATCATTCATACCACACTGTGAGTCCATTATTTTTGGTGGGTTATATTCATCGGCATTCAGGCAACCAAAGCCCTAACATTAATCGGGCTATAGTTGCCTGAATCGTCCAATTGATAAATCTAGGGTTCGTCGTTATTCAATTTGGGGATAAACTGGATTAGCGTTTGGTATTTATTTATTTTAAATCAAAGGATAACACAACCACCGGCCTAGGCCAAGTGGTTGTGACCCTTGTTTGACTCTGAGGTCACCCGGGTTCGAGTCCCGGCACTGACCGGGTTTTGCACTCTTTTCCTTTCTTTTCTTTTTAACTATATAATTAATTATATATATATATATTAAATCCTTTAATCTTTTAAATTCTTTTTAAAATACCTAAACTATTTTATAAACTCTAAAAAAAAAAAAAAAAAATATAATTACTTAATCTGATATAAAAGTGTTATTTACAATTTTTTATTTTTCAGAAATTCTTTTATTTAATATTTATAATAATTAAATCATTTTTATACTATTTTATTTATAAAAATTCATTTAAATATCAAAACAGTATTATTAAATTTCCCAAAAATTATCCTAACTTTTTATAAAGTTAAACTTTACTGAAATAATTTTTAATTCAGTAAAATCATTTATTTATTATTTTTAATCAATTTTTGTAAGATTTAATCATATTTAATTCATAATAAATCCAATTTTCATCATTTTTGCACCAAAATTTTATACAAATTATTTTTAATCATTTAAAACAGAATTATGATTTTTAAAATAAGATTTCTTTAATTTTAGTATTTTTGAATATTAAAGTTAATAATTGGCTATTTATAAATAAATAGATTTAAAAATCTATTTTAAATGAAATAATTTTATAAAAATTATTTTATTGCTTCAAACACTTTAATGTGCACACTCAAAATTCAAATTTTGTAAAAAGACTATTTTTCATTAATTATCCAATTTTCTTTATTTAATTAACATTTTTTAAATTAAATTTAACAATTGATTATCCCCAAATCGAAACCCTAGGATACACATATTAGTTACATAGACTTAGACTTATTATATATTACCTCACTATAGGGTAATATTTGGAATCACTTTGGGCAACACAATTATCATATCTTTTCAACAAGTTAACATTCGCTAAGGTGAGTTTACATAGCCCCTTTTACTCTATTTTCACTATTTTTGGGGTGAAACATGTTCAAATATTTTATACTATCATTTACTCATATTTACTTGTGATTCAAGTACATCATCATTCTATCATTTGACTGTAACAAAAAGACACAGCACAATCATTAACAATGATCAAGCCGCCTGTTTAGATTATAGCGCTATAGGTCTGACAAACCCATCCCACCCGCATAGACTCAGGGATGATCGATAACAGTAATAACATCTAACTAACTTGCGAGTTAGTCATCAGTCGACACAAGGTTTGGTTGTACAAAGACGCATTGTTACATGTCGGTATCATACTCTATCATCATACAACTTTGAATGTTGTACAAACTATTGTTATCATTTATTTTCAAAAACCTATGTATTCTCACCAACAATTGTTGACCCAAAATATTTTCAACTTAACATGTTTCAGGTTCTACTTGTTTGGAAGATTTGCTTGAAGATACGTGCATAGTTTCATTCAATTTGATGTATGAAGTCTTGTAGAATCATTGTATGTAAATAAATTAAATCATTTAATGAAATCTGATATTCATCATGAGCTACTGAACAATCATCAATACGTGGCACCCCGATGTTTCCGCCATCGGTTGGGGTGTTACAACAAACCCCCTAGCCAAAGGTTGACGACTTCAGTAATAGCCGAGAGCAACCCCGCGGACGTCACTGACCCTTCTCCAGTAAGGGCATCTAACAAATGTTAGGCCCTCAGACCGTCCCTCCCACAGGAGGTCCCTTTAGGGAAAGATCGGAGACATCCAAGCACACAATCCATATCCACAATAAGGGCAGGCATGACATCAGAGTTGGCGGGCAAGGATGGAGGAGGCATCACCGGATGTTTGTCAATAAGGGCTCTCATGGTAGATTCCCCGAAAGGGGCAACCCCACTGGAACACAAGACCTTGACAGCAGCTGTGAAGTGACCGTCCCTAACTTTTCTAAGGCATTGTTTGACATTGGGGCTCTATTCAGAAGACTCAATCCCCCTTGCATCCTGGGTAAAGAGAACACCTTCCCCCGCATTATCAAAAAGGGAAGGAACCAAATCAGCAAACCCAGAACCGTCTTTCCATAAGGAAAGCGCTTGCAGGATGCTACTACACTGCAAGGATTTCCTATTCCCAGACCTCCGCTCCTGCCTATTGGACGGTTTGACCACCCGCAGGGTACACCTCGGCAATAAAAGCAATTTGACCCAACTTTCTACAGACCCTGGAGAGGCCACCACCTTTCATAAGGCACCTGTCAAAGCTTGGGCGAACGCCAATCGACAACTAAGGGGAATGCTCTTGACAGTTTGAATGGGCAGAGAGAAAACCTTTTCTAGGACGGATAAGTCCCCGACAACCCCTCCTGAAGGACCCGGTTCCAAATCAACAGTCGCACGGCGAGGTTTCTGAATCCCCACAATGAAATCTTCCACATCCCCTGTATTAACAGAGAAGGAGAAGACATCATCAGCGCCATGATTACACCTTTTGCTAAGAGCATTGTATTGTGTTGTGTTAATTATGGTAGTGAGAACGCCTAGTCTGTTTTGGTGTGTGTAAAGTCACCAACTTCATACATCACAACCTCTATTCGTAAACCCAAGGAATGTGTCCACCTCGATAATGGTCGTAACCACTCATCGTGCCAAAATAGGGGTTCACCTGTTCCTATCAACGCTCATCAGCAACGGGTCCTAAATTGTTACCATGTATTTTTCTTTTCAAATTTGTTAATTTGTATTTTTTCATGAAATTTTGAGGATTTTTGTAATCTTGCCTCATGTATTTACGTATTCGTGATTAAAAAAAACCATGGAGAACCATAGAACCATATATTCTAAACACTTCTTCTATGGTACCTAGGGCTGTTCAAAACGCTCGGCGCTCGCCGATCGCTCGCCGCTCGTTCGGAATTTGCTCGGAAATTACTCGCTTGATTTTCCGCTCGGTTGTAAACGAGCCGATCGGCTCGGTTCGGTTTGTAAACAAGCCAAGCATGAGCAATGGTCCGCTCGGCTCGGTTCGGCTCGATATAATTTTTATTAATTTATTATATATATAATTATATATATACACATTAATTACATTTATATTTATAGTTATTGTTATTGAGTCAGTCAACCAAATGATAACTTAACACTAAGTTTAATTGTAAAACCCTAAGTCGTGAGAAAACATGTTTGACTTCATATTTCCATTAGTTGTCCACCATCAATCATCTTCAGCTATCAACCTACGCCACAACGCGACAATTGTTATCTGTAGTATGCTCATCACCTCACTGGCCTCAACTAGTGCCTTATTCTCGAACGGTCGAACCTCAGTCATCACTAGGCAGCGAGAATATTAAAGGAAACATCCCAAATTTATGGCTGTCCGAAAACACTCGCCGCTCGCTCGAAAAAATGTGCGCTCGAACAATGCTCGCTCGGTTTCCGGATTGATTGTAAACGAGCCGATCGGCTCGGTTCGGTTAGTAAATGAACCAAGCACAAGCAAAGGTCCGCTCGGTTCGGCTCGGTTCGTGAACAGTATTGGTACCCCAAACTGTGTCTTCTATCTTTTGAAAAATGGCTTCAAAAGGTTGATATGTTTTTTTGGTGTCAAAACTGAATATTATTTCCAACTGTATTAACTTTTAACCACAAAAACCTTACACCCAACAACCTAACAAGATGCTAGACCAAAGCAAAGCCGAACCAAAATTTTTGGAGACCCTAAGCGAACAAAAAAGTCGGGGCCCTTTTAGATTATTATTCTTTTATAAACTCGCATCCTTTACCCGGACTTGAGACCGACAACAATAAACCCAAAAATTTATAGTTGGCGTAGAGGCGGGTCAACCATTATAATCCTTTACCGAACTATAAAAGTTGGGCCCTTTCACAATTTTATAATAGATATTTTCCCTCTAACACGTTACGAAGATTCTACAACTAATGTATATTCATCATTTTATTTGAACGGCAAACGTTACATTTCCTATACTATTACACCAATAATTCCAAATTACAACACCCTTGCCAAGGATTGAACCTTGAACCTCCAATCTAAGAGACATATGTCTCTACCAAGTGGGCTAGCCCCACATTAGCTATGTATATTCATCATTTATTGAATGTGTTTATTGTTTACTCCTAAACGAATTGACTTTTTAATATTTTGAAACATTTTGATATTCAAGTTTTACAAAAATTTCAATAATCAACAAAGTTTGTTAGAATATCATAGTTATTTTGACAAAAGAAAAGGTCAAAAAATAACAAGTTTGACAAAAGAGTAGTCAAACAAAAGTTCCAAAAACGAAGTGTTGGATAGTCCGTAGTAGATCGGACAATAGGGAAAAAGAACAAGAACAAGACTCCACTAAAGTCGCCCTCAAAACCCATAATGACGAAAGAAGGGAACGTCACAAAGGACATACTTACGTTTAGCCTCCAAACCCCGATGTTAACATCTACAAATTACACGATTTGGGCTGTTCGTGTAAAGGCAATATTGAATGCCAACAACCTTTGGGAAGTAGTGGAACCCACAGAAGGAACAAATGTAGATGTCAAGAAAGATAAGACAGTGATTGCCTATCTATTTCAAGCAATTCCAGAAGATATGGTGATGCAGGTTGCATCACATACTACAGCCAAAGACATATGGGAAGCATTAAAGACGAGACATATTGGAATTGATCGAGTCCAGAAAGCAAGACTTCAATCATTACGCACAGAATTCGAGATGTTATCAATGAGAGAGACAGAAACAATAGACCAGTTTGCTGGTAGATTAAGTGCGTTAAATACAAAGTCAAAGACCCTCGGATCAAAGTTCGAAGAATCTATATTGGTACGAAAATTATTGGACTCAGTACCAGACAAGTTTTTACAAATTATTGCATCGATAGAACAATACTCCGATATGGAAACCATGACACTTGACGAAGCAATCGGTAGACTAAAAGCTTATGAAGAGCGTCTCCGATCTAGAGATGATAGAAATCATAGAAATGACTATGATAAACTTTTACTTGCACAATACAAAAGAAAGATCAGTCAAAAAGGACAAGGAGATTTTAATCGAAGTCGTGGTAAAATCAATAATAGAAAAGATGATAGACGAGACAAGTTTCAAAGGACACATGGTTAAAGTCGTGAAGACAACCACAAAGAAGAAACAAGTACAAATGATAAGTCTCAACCCAAGTGTTATCGATGTGAGAAAATTGGACATTATGCCTATGAATGTCCAAATAAACATAGGAAAAGAAGAGAAGACGACTAATCATGTGATATGATTAAAGAAGAATATCCGTGTGATACGGAAACAACCTGTGATAGGTACAATGGCGAAATCCAGTGAGTGGATCAAAAGCAAGAACTTAGGTCATGTGAAGTGATCAGAATAAGAATCAGTGTGTGAGGCACTAAAGAACTAAACTAAAAGATATAAGTTGAAGATCATGGTGTGTGAGGCAACCATAAAAAGAAGAATCGCGTGATACGATCAAAGCCGTGAAGGAATTAATAAAGAAGGAGACCTGTGTGACTCAGATCATCCAAGGAAAGCTGTGAAAGCAAAGTTGTGTGAAGCAACAATCTAAATCAAGAAAACTATGTCGTTTGTGTGAAACAAACAAAGAAGTGTGAAGCTAGCTAATCATCCGCGTATGATTCAAGAACAATCAGCAAGTTGTGTGAGACAACTAAAGAAAAGTAAAAGGCAAGAAAATTTGTGTGATGCAAATCAAGCTATGAAGAAAGGAGCTAAAGAAGCATGGAAGAAGAAATCAAGAATTAGGGGGGAGAATGTTAGACATAATATCTTGATTTCTATATTATCATAAGTATAATTACATATCATAAGTTAGATATTATTTGTGGTAGTTATATACCAACCGTTGTGTCGGTTACATCAAAGGGGACACACCCTTTCATTATGTATAAATAGGACATATCCCTTCATTTGTAATTAGAATGTTTGATAATAAAGATACATCTTTTTACATTCTCTCTGTTCTCTCTCAATCCCACAGGGATAAGTATTCGTTTGATTAATAATTAAATTTTTTAATAAATAAGAGAAATTCGATAAATAAATAAACAAAAGTCTTTTTGTAAATTTAATCAAAGGCGCCAATACCCATATCAGGATTAGACCCATTTCGATCGAGCGGCAACCGCTGCTGCGGTATGGTTTTAGATTTAAGGTGGTCACAATATAAAGTTTTAAGTATGAAAATAATTTTTATAAAATTATTTTCTTAAAAATAAAATATTTAATCTATTTATTTCAATTTGCCAAAATATAACTTTAATATCTAAAAATATTAAAATTAAAAAAAAATTAAATTAAAATTTGTATTTCTGTTCTAAATGGGCAGAATAAATTTATATAAAATTTTGGTGCAAAAATATTGAAAATGAATTTATTATGATTTATTTATGATTAAAAATAACCAAAAATTGATTAAAAATATTAAATAAATGATTTTTCAGAAATAAAAATTATTTCAGAAATGTTTAATGTTATATAAACTCAGAATAATTTTTGTGGGAATTTATATAATCGTTTTGATATTTTTATAGAATTTTATAATTAAAATAGAATAAACTTGAAATATTTATTATATATATTAAATAAATAATTTTTGGAAAACTAAAAATTGTATGTTAAACTTTTCTACTAGAATAACATAAAATAATTTTTGTAGAATTTATAAAGCAATTTTAGTATTTTAAAACCAATTTTAAAAATATTAGTGAAAATATATAAAGCTAAAAGGTAAGAAAAATGTTTTGTTCAAGCTAGGTTTGAATTTAATTATATAGTTGTATCAGAAACTAAATTATAATCCTTTTTAAAGAAAAGAAAAAGAGCCGTGTAATGTGGGACTCGAACCCTGGCCATCCGGCCGGTTCGTGTTTTAAGGGTAAGGGTCACACCAACTGATCTACAGATCAGTTGGTGATAATTTATGTTCTGTATTAAATATATACATAGGTCTGCAGAAGTGTTCTTCCCCAATATAAAACGTTCGAACCCTAGGTTATACAATAATCAGATTCAAACAACAATAACCCGATTGATCATAGGGTTATTGTTGTGAGATGGCCGATGAACAAAACTGTATAAAAACATTATAACTTACAAAGCTTAATCGTGATTATTGAGCGGTCAAACAGAAAAGTCAAACGCACGAGCAAAAGCTTGAAAGGATGATTTATTAACAGAAATTGAAGATGAAGAAAGAGTATTCGGCGAGTTTAGCTTGTCGTTGAGGGTTCAATTTATAGTGGGAGGGCTTGTGGGTTTAAATTGGTAAGTTGACCCGATAATAAAACGATGACGCGATGATTTGTGTACAATTGGAATGTTTTTAACAACTAATCAGCGTGTAATGGACGCGAATCAGTCAAGGCAATCAACAATCAAGTCTTGACAGGGTTTTTAATGTGGATTGGTGATCTAATTGTGCAAGATTGCTCGCAGGTTGACTTTTCAATAGTCAACTATATTGATAATTGTTATATATATATATATATATATATATATATAATAATTCAGAGTTATACCAAGTGAAGCTGTAGACCAGCTGGTTATGTTGTGGGTGTATGTTGAACCGGCCATGGGCTCGGGTTCGAATCCCGGCCCATGCCTTTATTTTTTTTACAATATTATCAATAGTATATTGATGTTATATGTATATAGTATGGTATAAGGGGTCCAAATGCGTCACGAAACATTTTAAAAAAGGACGATAAATGATGAAAATCGACGTTTTATTAATAATTAACGTAACGTACAAATAATTTAATGCAAAATGTTACAACTGTGACAACCTGCACCTTTCACTTTTCATAAATGTGCATAATTGGTTCCTCAACTATTTAAAAATTTTCATTTTTAACCCTTGTATTTTATTAGGACCAAAATTCACAATTTAATAAAACTTATAATTTTTATAAGTAAAAGTATGCACGTTTTATACTCACATCTACACCCGAGCACGTATGTTTCAGACCTTGATACTCAAAGCCCTTAATTTTCGGTCCTAAAACAACTTAGAAACAGAAGGAAACAAGTCTATAACTTAAAATTGATTAAATTAGAAAAAATATTTTTTTTTAGTCCTCGCGGTTTGCTAAGACAGACAAACAGTCAAAGTTCCAGTCAAAGTCCCAGTCAAAGTCTCAGTCAAAGTCCTAGTCAATGTCCTAGTCAGAGTCTTAGTCAAACAGTCAATGTCCTAGTCAAATATTCAATTCATCATAAAACCTTACTTTATGGTGTTGACCAGTTTTGATAGCTAATTGAATCCAAAACTAGTATAAAAAACCCACCTATGACCCATTACACTTTGCACCTCTAATTCAATTGTTTCAATTCGATTAAACTCTCCCTCATACCTTTCTTCTAGAGTATATTACTTCTACATTTGAGGCTTTGATTATAAGCTCTTGTAATTGGTGACTTGGAAGCTTGATATTTTTTCCTATTCGGTTTCTTTTCTTCTAAATTAGACTAGTTTCGTTGTTGAACCTTTGGATTGCTCGCATTTTCACGCTCGCTTAGTCATCTAGTCATTTGGCGAATGTGAATACTTCCTATCCCCTTTTTACTTTTATTCATTTTTGGGGTGTTACATGTACACTTATACAAATTACAAATACAAGTTCACATTTTTACAATACAATTCTAGTACTATGTGCATTTACTTACAAACGTGCGTTATGCTTAGACACTACATGTAGAATACATTTGTACTTAGTGAAATCATTAACATTGTACAAGCCGACCTTAACATTGGATAGCGCTATTGGATTGACAACCCGCCTAGGTTGATTCTCCCCCTTTTTCATTGGAGAATCCATGGTCATTGTTAAGTTATTATCCAAATATTTGGATAAGTATACTGCCGTTCATTTAGTACATTATACAGTCACAGGATTGATTTCGCTCATTTATATGATACATAGTTTACATATTTGCACTGTTGCTTTGCACTTGAATTGTATAACATTTTCCAACTTACTATATATATTAAATCTAGGAATGCTCACCAACATTTCATATGTTGACAAATCTTATTTTGTAC
Organism: Ambrosia trifida; assembly: GCA_028751855.1. Lineage (NCBI taxonomy): Eukaryota > Viridiplantae > Streptophyta > Magnoliopsida > Asterales > Asteraceae > Ambrosia > Ambrosia trifida. The sequence goes on along the minus strand of CM054126.1, from coordinate 107,477,276 downwards.
ATGTTTCAGGTACAGTTTGATCTTAGTTCCATAGCATTGGATTTTAGTGCTTGCTTTTAATAATTTATTTCAAATTTCATGTTTTGTTCAGACTTTTGTATTTTTCCCATTTCATCCATTTAAGACAATTTAAATTATTCAATAATATATTTACATTTTAGTACCATGTGCTTTTGAACAATCGTCACTAAGTGACACCTCGATGATTCCGCCATCGGTTGGGGTGTTACAATTTGGGTGTATTAGCTATGGACGTACATATGTTCAGGGAAGAAGGAAGCTGGACAATAGGTCAGATAAGATGGTATTTATTGGTTATGCAATGCAGAGGACAGGTTATAGACTATACAATCCTAACCTCAAGAAGTTTGAGTTAAGACCTAGAGATGAAATGACCATTATTGAAAGTGCTTCATGGGACTGGGAATCAATTTACAAATCTAAGTCAGAAGCTTATGACAGATTGTATTTTGACCCATTTCCCGTTGAAGATACAGAACCAGCTGCTGATGCTCCTGAAAATTCAGGAACTTAACCTTCCAATGCAAATGAAAGTGTGGAACCTTCAACTCCAATTGCTGATGTACAATCCAGTGTTGCTAATCAAGGTTCGAGTTCTAGCAGTTCATCTTATCCTGCTAGAACGAGGACTGTGGAAGACTTGTATGCAAATATACAGGTTGTGAATGACCCACATAATGATTATTTGAACTTACATTTTGCTCTAAGTGTTGTAGATCCCATGTCTTATCGTGAGGCATCTAAGAAACAGGAATGGATAAAGGCCATGAAGGAGGAGATATTATCCATTGTTAGAAATGACACCTGGTAGCTTGTCAATCTTCCAAAGGGGGAGAATGTTATTAGTCTTAAATGGTTATTCAAGACCAAACTTGGATCAGATGAAGAACTATTGAAGCACAAGGCAAGACTTGTGGCAAAAGGATACTCACAAAAGAAAGGCATAGATTATGAGGAAACTTTTGCACATGTAGCAAGATTTGAAACCATAAGAGTAGTGTTGGCTGTGGTAGCTTATCAAGGTTGGTTTGTGCATCAACTTGATGTCAAATCAGCTTTCTTAAATGGTGAACTACAAGAAGACATTTATGTGGAACAACATGAAGGTTATGAAGTGAAAGGTGATGAAGACAAATTCTGAAATGACAGATATGGGTCTCTTACAATATTTTTTGGGAATAGAAGTTAAACAAACTTCCAAGGGCATTTTTGTCAAACAAGAGAGGTATGCTCTAAACATGCTCACAAAGTTCAGAATGAAAGACTGCAAATCAGAAGGAACACCAATGAATGTTCAAGGCAAATACATACTAGATGATGGTGAACTGAAGGTTAATGCTACTGATTACAGGAGTCTGGTAGGTGGGTTGATCTATTTGACACATACCAGACCTAACCTGTCATATGTTGTGGGAGTTCTATCAAGATTTATGCAGTCCCCTTCCAAAATTCACTCAGAAGTGCCAAATAAGGTGCTAAGATACATTACAGGTACAACTCATCTTGGAATATGGTATGAAAAGGGAAGTAGTGATCAGTTGATTGGATATTCTGATAGTGATTGGGCTAGTAGCATAGACGATAGAAAAAGTGTCTCAGCAAATGTCTTTCTGCTAAGAAATGAAGCTGTGTCCTGGAAATCAAAGAAGCAAACCACAGTGGCTCTCTCAAGTACTGAGGCTGAGTATATCTCAGCTAGGGGTGCAAACGAGCCGAGCGGCTCGCGAGCTGCTCGAGATCGGCTCGGTAAAAAGCTCGAACGAGCCGAGTCTTATCGAGCTCGAGCCCGAGCTCGAGCCTGAAATAAAGCTCATTTGGTTATCGAGCTCGAGCCTCGAATGTAAAGCTTGGTTGGGCTCGTCGAGCCTTATCGAGCTTTGCTTATTTATGTCAATTAATACTATATAGCCCAATTGTATTGCAACCCATGCATTAGCTAAATTACTTTGGGCCTTGGGCTTCTTAATTGTCCAAAACGAGCTCATTAATGGTCCAAAACGAGTCCTTAATAGTCAAAACGAGCTCCTTAATGGTCTAAAACGAGCTTGAGCCGAGCTTGGGCTTGTTTAAACTCTTGCCACATACATTTTGATTGAGCTTTCGAGCCGAGCTCGAGTTTTTAATTATACTAACGAGCCGAGCTCGAGCCCAAAATACAAGGCTCGAATCGAGCTCGAGCTCGAGCTCGAACTTCTGAAAATTATAATGAGCCTAGCTCGATAATGCAAGGCTCGAGCTCGGCTCGGCTCGTTTGCACCCCTAATCTCAGCCACAGGAGGCACCTGACAAGCCATCTGGTTAAGAAGATTACTGACTGACTTGAATGTTCCTAAAAAACAAGCTACAAGCATTTTTTGTGACAAAAAATCTGCTATTGATTTATCTATCAATCCAGTACTAAATAGCAAGACCAAACACATTGAGTTGAAGCACCATTTTATAAGAGATATGGTTAGTCAAGAGCAAGTCAAGTTGGAATATTGCAGTACTAATGATTAATATGCTGATGTTCTCACCAAGACTGTTTCAAAGAAGAAGTTTGTGTATTTCAGGCATGCTATTGGAGTTAAGGAGTTTGGATCAAGGGAGTGTAATGAAAGTGATCCAAACATTACGTGTGCATGATTGCATGTTATCCGAAGAAGGTTCATGATCAAGTCAAGACTCTCAAAGTTGTTAGATGCTAACCGATATTCAGTGTTTTAGTTATTTGTTTTTTTGAATAAGTTTACGTTGTACTTTGTTCTACTTTTATGCTTTTTTACCGTTTGATCATTTGGCTATATAAGCCTTTGTAATCTATGGTGTTAATCATCACTTTCAATTTTCAATCAATAAAAACAATTGAGAGTCTTGGTTATTTTATAGTTCTTGTGTTATCTGGTACATCACTTTTACACTTCAGCAAACCTATATAGTCAATGATAAGGGTCAAAGGGACGGTAGGAATTCAAGGATGAGTTGTAATGCAAACTGTACCAATGTCTCGCTTAATTATCTCGATTTATAGTCACCCAACTTTATAGAGAAGAACATTCATTTGCCATTTCCTATGCCTGTCTAACTAAAACCCATGCCACTTGTTACATATGTAATTGGCTGATCGTTTCTTAATTTATAACTTTTAAGAACAAAATTTGGCGATATAGTGAACTTTGAACACTTAGGCTATGGGATGTGGAGATATGAAAAAGGTCATGTCTTCATGTCACTTAGGATGTCACCTAGGCAAGATGATGTCTCAATATGCTTGAGACATGGGTAGGGTGTGAAGACATCATGTCTCAAGCATTAATTATTATTATTTTTTTTCTAAATATTAATTTTAACTAGTTTTATAAAACTAACAAATAAACAAAATAAAATTCAAATAAATAGTAGATTTAAAAAAAAATTACAAACCATCCTAAAAATTAAAAAAATTACAAATCATCCTAAAAATTAAAAAAAAATAACAAACCATCCTAAAATTAATTAGTAAAATACTAATCGTCGATTCCGTTGTTCCATATATATTCAATCAAGTCGGCTTTTAAAGAAAGTAGAGAGTTTTATGTTGGTTTTGGTTGATTTATGTGGGTTTATTTGGATGGTTGGGTTTATATATTTGGTTTTGGTTTTAAAAATATAAAAAATAAAAAAGTAGCCGTTGGTTTGAAATATAGCCGTTGGTTTTTTTTAAAAAAAAAGAAAAAAAGAAAACATCTGATTGGTTCGTTCCATTCGTTCTCCTCGGGACAGCAGGGACGGGGGTAGTGGGGGACGGAGGAGGGGGCGGTGTGGGGGTTTGGGACGGGGCAAAAAGAGAGAGGACGGGGGTGCCTTGCGTCTGCGTACCGTATGGCCTTAGGCATCGTTGTTCATGGTTGTTTATGGTTTATTTGAACCTTCTTTGTTTAACGGGGAATTTTGTTAGGGTTGCCGAGGTGGTCCGTGATGGCCACCCCGTGATGGCCGTGACCATCACGACCACCGCCCCACCATTTGTATCATGGCCGCGACAACATTACACCTGCTTGCTAGCTAGCCATTGTGCAACGGTCCATTCGACCAAAAAATTACCTACCTATATATATATATATATATATAGGGTAGGGTTCAAATAGAAACCACACCTTAAGTTGGAACCATAGGAACCACTTTATAGTCATTGATCTCTAATGGCATGATTGTAAATAATTAGAAGATTAATTAATTGTTAATTTTAATGTAAGGGTATTATAGACTTTTGGTCTTATACAAAATTAGGTAGGTTATCATAACATATAATTTAAATTGATTACACCATAAATACCTCCTAAAAACCCTCTCCTTCTCCATTTACTGATTTAGGGATAATATTAAAAAAAAAAATTGGATCCTACAAAACGTAATTATCACGTCAAAAAAAAAAATGAGACGCTTTATTATTATCAAATGCCTATACACTAGTGTATATTATACGTTGGTGTATATTACGTAAAGAGAATGAGAGACATAACCGCTATAAGGATAAACAAAGCCAAATGCATATACACAAGTGTATATAATGTAAATTTTTATATAGCTGTTGTAAGTTGAAGTGTACATTGGTGTATATCAGTTTTTTTTGTTCATTCACTACAAAAAAATGCCATTTAGTGACATACAAAAAGTGCCACAAAAAAACAAAAAAGTGCTACTAAAGGGACTTGAAGGAATGTGCGGCACACAAAAAAAGTGTCACTAGAAGTGCTCACTACAACAAAAATGGCTTTTAAGGACCTTTTGTGTGGGACGCTTGTAAAATAGGGTCCTAAAAACTATTTAATAGGACGAATAAACTTTTTGGGTCCTTTTATAATATACGCTACTAAACCGGTGTCCTAAAAAATTATTTAATAGGATGGATGATTCTTTGGGGGTCCTATTATCATATAACTTAATAAGACAATTAAAATATAGATCCTAATAAAGTAATTTATAAGACATTTAGTTGTTGGTGTCCCATTATGTGGTAATGTAATAGGACACTTGATCACCAGGGGTCCTATTATAACATAACTTCATACGACACTTTGTAGTTAAGTCATAAATGTTCGATGTCATAGGACCCTTTCTAGTCAAAGTCATATTAGAACATAACATAATAGGACACTTGACACATGTGTCTTATACCTTAACCATTATAGGACGCTTAATCATTGTAGTGTTATTATAATACACCATAATGTGACACATGATATTTTAGTCATAAAATCACTTTTATAAAACACTTTTTCACTAGAGTTTTATTATAGCATAATTTAACAGGACACTTGACAGTTGGGTTTTATAACTTTAACTTTTATAGTGGTGGTGGTGGGCGGTGGCGGCGGTGGTGGTGGTAGTGGACGGTGGTGGTAGTGGGTGGTGGTGGATGGTAGTGGTAGGCGGTGGGTGTGGTGGTAGGCAGTGTGTGGTGGTGGGTGTTGGGTGTTGGTGGAGGTAGTGTACAGGGGTGGTGGGGTGGACAGTGAGTGGTGGTCAACACTGGTGGTGCTGGACGATGGTGATGGTGGGTGATGGTGGACGGTGGTGGTAGACGATGGGTGGTGGTGGACGGCGGTGGTAGGCGGTGGGTGGTGGTGGACGATGGTGATGGTAGGCGGTGGGTGGTGGGGTGTAACCCTCTCCAGAAATTAGAAGATCTTAGAGTAGCTTAGGCGTCACATGACTCTTTACTAGGGTCTCCACATATCTATTAATAATAATAATATATATAAAAGAATTGAACATTGCTGACGTGACGTGTAATGGTGTCTTCATCCTCTCCATGAAACTGCCACGTGGCATCATAATTAAAAGATTTTAATGTTTTTTGAATTATTTCCTTTTTTAATTAAAAAAAAAAAGATAAACATAAAACCCTAAATTTATCTCTCTATCTCTCAATTCTCAATTACTAAAATTAAATTGAGTTATTTTAGGAAAAAAGAATTTAAAAACAAATTTAAATTTTTCTCTCTTATGTTCCTCCCATAATTTATAAACGTTAATATCTTTTATATTCGAGATTTTTTAAATAAAAAAATCACACCAAATTAACGAGCGCTTTATTATCTTTCCAACGAGTACCATAGTGATATATAAAAAACGGAGAAAAAAACGACTATTTTTTGTGGGGTTATGTTCATACAGAAAAAAAACACAAAGTGTTCAGGTTATTCATTAATCATGTTTTTTCTTTTAAACCAGGTTCTTATCTACGATGTTAAAATTCAGCCCAATCGTCATGCTATCATTGGAATTTTACTCTTCTAAAGATGGATAGGTATACTTCATCAAGAGAAGTTAGGAGAACGAATCATGCAACACTGCAACACATGGTGTCACCTTATAACAAGATTATTTTTTTATTTATTTAATTACAAGAGTAATAATTATTACTATTAGTATTAATATTATTAGAATTGTTATATTTTTCAACCCCCATCATGAATTCTACATCTATATTAGTCAAAGTCAAATTGTAACATATTTTAAATTACAAGAAGATGATTATATGTTGAAGGTTATCCTTTTAATACTGTATTATGTTTAATATGGTTTATGCTTTTTATTTTTTTAACTTTTTAAATAAATGTTTTTTTAACTAAGATTGATTATGTTTAAGTTATTTACGCTTTTCGTGATTTGAGTTTTCTTTTTTATCATTTTTTATTAAATCATATTAAATTTTTCAACCCCGGGACCAGGTCCCGGGGTAATCAGCTAGTGCTTCATATAGGCTCTAACTAAGATTACACGTGTAAATATCACAACCTACCGGCTAACCCGATCCGTTTAAATTATAACCAGCAACAAAAACCTTGCTTCTCTTTTTGTTCTCCTCTCTAATCACCCTCTTCTCCAACCCATCTAAAGAAGACGCTGTCAACCCTCTCTAGATTAATGATTCCTCTCTACTCCCAAACAGATGGAGTAATAATCTGATCGACATTCAAGCAAAAGAGGTAGACGTATGGTTGTCGGCAACATTGATATTCCAATAGTCTCTTTTTCTTCCCAAAGTTTGATACATGTGGGTTTTATTCTCCGGGTATCAAAGATCTACTCACTGTAGCCAGATTTATCAAAATTTCGTTCCACTAATTGACCATCAAAGATACTACGAACGAATGATGTTTTGATCCAATTTATGTTGCAGCGACAAAGATGAAGAATTGAATTTTGTGTTGCTTGAAAAACCAAAACCCTTTTTTTTCCTTCACCTCTTACTCAATGGCCTCAAGGTACCTTCATTGATTCTGTATCTTTTTCGTTGATTTTTGGGCGAAACTATTCATGGATTTTTATTATCGATGAATTTAGTTTCTTAATCTTGAATAACTTTGTCAATCTATTTATGTTTCTATGTGGTTTGAGTAGATTAGGTTGTCTAAGAATCAACGATATGACGGGTAAATACGGGTTGGGCATTAATGTTATCATTGTCTTCTCAGTTTCTTTTTGTTGACCGGGAGATACTTTTTCGTTGATATTGGGAGAATAGGAGATATTGGTCCACTAATTTTGGATTTAAGTTTCTTTGCAATGTAATGACTGTCTGATCACCTCACATTGGAGGGTAAATTCCTTTGATATCATGTTATATAGCTAAGTCAGGTATGTAGAATATTAATTCAATACTTTCTATTGTTGATGATGTAGTGACAATGTTACATCAGTTTTTCACTAAGATGATTTATGCTTTAGATCTTCCTCTGGTGTTAAATGTTGAGTTATGATACTTTGATGTTTATCTCACCCATTATCAAGATTTAAAATTCAGTCAATTTCCCTTTGAATTTGGAGAAAATATTGATATAAGTTAAGTGAAATTTGTACTAATTTATTTACATTCTATGTCAGCTTTGTTTGTTGAATACTTGATTTTTTTTTTTTTTTTTTGTGAATTCCAGTTCGACTTATGTTAAAGGTCAAAAACCGGTTTTGAGGTATTGATTATTCACTGCAGACTTGGTTGGGACATTTGCTCATGGTAATCATCAAGCCTACAATCCATCCATATGTTTATTATCATATTTTGATATTTCTTATGTATGATTCAACAGCTTTTTGCTGGTAATGATGTTGCTGAATTTAGCTCGGTCTTGAACCGCGAACAGGTTCCAAAAAATTGAGGACAACTTGTCGATTCAATTCCACACTTGGTTTTCTTTTTAGCTTCTTGTATTTGTGAATATGGTAGTATATGGTGCTTTTATTAGTTTTGTATGTGATCTTGTATCTAGAATGGCATCACTATGACTAATTTGTTTTACACTTTTGAATACAGAGTGGATCTGCATTGATCAAGGATTCACTCACTATGATCCTAAATGTAGAGTATTATAATAGAGTAACTTATGACTTGAATAAGGTATTGACTAGGGGCCTATATTTGTTTTTTTTTATCATCACATTCAGAGATATATGTTTTTTTTTTTATTTCCATGATTAGTTAGTGAAGTATGCAAACAACAAAGAATTTACATATGATATTGTTTTCCACACCAGCTGTAGAGAACCAAGTTCTTTCTCATTTAGTTTTCATTTATTGACTTGATCTTACATTTCATATATCATATTATTGTTAAATTTTGTAAATTTTACATTGTAACATGTAGAGCTGTAGTGTAGGAAGTTTTGTAAGTTATTCGTATTTATTTTTAAAGAATATATAAGCAAACATTTATTAGCCAATCTAGCATTCTAACCCAGTACCGAAACATTGACATGTTTTAACCTGAATTTGATTTGACCTATGACCCCACTAGCCAATCCACCTAACCTTGGGCAAATAAGCCATTTTGACCCATTCTTAACCTAGATTGATAAAGAGAATAGGCCGCACTTGTAATATTCTATCAGTTAGTTGTATGGTTTATTAATCTATACAATATACATAACCCCAAGATTCATAATTAATTGAGCAATAACATGTTCAAGTTATCATTTTACTTCTGTTTGCATCGTTTAGTCATTTTATTAAATGCTTTGTCTAACATAATTATTTCTATTTTTCCTGTTGAATGCTTGTGTAGGACAATGTTCCCTGCAGGTAGAGGTGCTTGTGCAGCTGCAGGTTGGGAACCGGTTAACGAACATTTGTTTTGAAGATGGAGTTGTGTAGCTGCAGGTTGGGAACCGGTTAACGAACATTTATTTATGTTTAGTGTTTTTGTTATGAAATGCTTATTTGAAATATAATAAAGTTTTATTTCTTTCATTAGTTGATGTTATATACACAATAACTATTAGGTTTTTATATGTTGGTGACCTTTTTATTGTATAATAAAAACCATTATTTGGATGTCCATAACCATATCGTAAAATTGTGTTTGTGGATGCTTAAAAAAGCGTTGTATCATATGACTTGTTAGGACTTTGAAATTTTGTCCTATTAAACTTGATAGAACATTATAAAAGTGTCTGAATATGCTTTTCTTAGGACGCTATATGGATTGTTCATAGACATATTATGTGACCATAAAATTGGTTTCATAATCTTATTTGGGATATTAGAACCCTTTTCTTGGTACTAAACTACCTATAATGTTACATCATAAGGGTCCTATAAATTAATTTTTAAGGACGCTTGTATGTGTATTAAAAGATTAAAAGTAGGTAAACATATGTTAGAACATTGTAAAAGTGTCCTAATATGTTTTTACTAGGAGTTTTTTGGGTTGTTTATAGACATATTATGCAACCATAAAATTGGTTTCATAATCATATTTGAGATATTAGGACGCTTTTTCAGTTTCGGGACTTATTACGACACCTTTACATGAAACGCTTTTACCGTTGGTCCTATTAAATAAAAGGTCCTATAAAATATCATTTTAGGATGCTTTTGTGCGTACTAAAAACCCATTTTTGTTGTAGTGGCTGACGCTAAAGCCTTTTAGTGACACATTTTCAATGTGCCACACAAAGTTTTTGGGCTTTTAGTGGCACTTTTTTTGCCACAATAAGTAATCCTAGTTACATATCCATACTAGTTTTAGTGACACAAACTTTGTGCAAGTAAAACTTTAATTGAAATTGTGTACTATTTATAGTGCCACAAAATCACATTATTTACAAAATAAAATATAAAATAAAAGTTCGATAAAATTGTAAATGTAGACATCCTAATATTATAACTTCAATAATAAGTTCGATCCAAAACATATGTCCAACATTAGCAAAACATTGCGTAATAAATAATATTCCAAATGTTTACACTAGTCTAAACTTTCTTTTGGGTGAGAATTTCACTATCATAAAACTTGGCTCCAAAGCTTCTCATGATATCTACTATGTCATCAACTATGTAAATAAACATCAGACTCTTGCATGAAGAATTTTCAAGATGTAACTGTACAAGTTCTTGTACATCAGTTATATATTGATGTATATCCGTTTTTTTTTTCATTCAACATCATCAACACAGATATACATTGGGGTATATTCGTTTTTTCATTCATCATCATCACCAACACAAATATACATTGGTGTATATCAGTTTTTTTTTATCATCGTCATTGACACAGATATACAATGTATATTCGTTTTTTCATTTATCATCATCATCGTTGACACAGATATACGTTGATGTATATCCGTTTTTTTTCTTTCATTCAACATCAACACAGATATACATTGATGTATATTCGTTTTTTCATTCATCATCATCACCAACACAAATATACATTAGTGTATATCAGTTTTTTTTTTTTTTTTTTTTGGTTGATTACACCATCATCATCAACACATACCCGTTCTTCTTCTTCTCACTAGTCTTATCAAAAGACCCGTAAATAGAATCCAACTTCTCAAATGCAGATTTGGTCCAAGTCACAAGCCTCCCAAGATGACCTCCAGGAGCCAGTTTCAGCAAATTCAACCTCTCCACATTAGCAACGTCAACACCTGGAATGTTCCTGAACGCCTTCACAAGCTTCGCTCCTTCAGTTCCATACACAATCAAGGGTCCTTTTCGTGAAATGTATCTACAATCAGGTAAGAACACAATCAACCATCACTATACAATGTAAAATCAATCATGACAGATCACAAGTAAGCTCTTCATTGCATACACAAAAATAAAAAAAAAAATAAATAAATAAATAAAAAAATCATAATACGTGTAACTAACTAGGCAGTTTAGGCTCAACTAATTCTCTACAAAAGTAAATACAAACAGACAACACACTAGTAGTACCTTTGAATCTTTGTTTCCTCACTGTTTTACTATGCTATGTAAAAAGCTCTCTACAACAGTAAAATACATACATATATTTACACACACAAATACTAACTATGCAATGTAACAAAACCTCTACAACAGTGAAATATACATACACACATAGAAACATAAATACTAATAGTACCATCGGTTCCTCATTTACTTAATCGGCTAAACTCTGCTATGTAACAAATTCACTATTAACAGTAATTATATATACACATAGACAGAACACAAATAATATAAATAATAATACCTTCGATTCCTCATTTTTAGTAGGCTCAACTAACATTTATTTGAAAGGGCCTGTATTGTAACACCCCAACCGATGGCGGAAACATCGAGGTGTCACGTATAAATGATTGTTCAATAGCTCATGGTACTAAATGAAAGTTTAATAATATTAAACAATTTACAATTCATCTTACAAGTAAAGATTACAAAAGTTGACTAATATAAACTAGGTCCAAAGATCTTATGTATTCCAAGACTTGTACAACTTCCAATAGCAAATAACCCTGAAACATGTTAAGTTGGAAAGATGAGGGGGTCAACTATAAATAGTTGGTGAGAATACATAGGTTTTGCATATAGTTGAAAACAATATGTTGTATAACAATCATAGTTGAAGTATAATAATGAGTAATGATAGAATATGAGTCCGACATGTAACAATGCGTCTTTTGTACAATCAAACCTTGTGTCGACTGAGACCTAACTCGCAAGTTAGTAAAAGTGTAACTGTAACATCGCAAAAAATTTTCTCCAAATTTTTATAAATAAAAGTCCTTAATTTTATACATCTTTATCCCTATTATCATCCATTTTACACAAATATACCCACACCTTTATTGTCTTTAACTCACAATTCTATAAATATATATACACATTTCACTTGGTTTAAATAATAATAATAATAATCGGATTAGCATGTTTTGTTTAAAAAAAAATTAAAACAATCCAACATAACTAACCATTCTGTTTTTTTTTCGTGTCCTTTTTGAAGCCCAACAAACGGCCCAGTAACCGGCCCACCCCCCCTAACACCATCTCCCCTACCCGGTTGTGGTGATCAGACCCGACCACAGAGAGAACCCGACCCAGTAATCAAAGCGCGTTTATAGACGTGAAATTGGAAACCATTTTGACTGATTTAAAACCGACACAATCAGACATTATTACTGCAACAAATAATCGTTCAAATCATTCCTTATTTAAGTGATTTAGACGCGTGTTTGACCAATTCTGGTCAAACAGTTATGACCTTCCAAAACAACGAGAACCTTATAAATTGAACCCGTCTCCTCAGTCTAAAATCGCCGAAAACGAAACCCTCACTCTCAATTTCACCTAAAAGCTCTTCATAATCTGCAAATCATTATGTTTTGACTTTTTGGTTGACTCGTTTTTCTACTTCGATTATGTTCAGTAAGTCTCACTCTTTTACATGTTTGAAATCCTAGTATTCACGCGATCAATAACCCTATAAATACAAGGGTTATTGATTCGTGATTTGATTTATTAAGAATCTAAGGTTCTTATGTTATGGTTTGGGGATGATGATCCAGAGTAATATCTATTTATATATTTTAACAAATGAAAACAAATACCAACTGATCATCAGATCAGTTGGTAGACTCGAGAATGGATAAACGTCGAACCGGCCGAAGGCCCGGGTTCGAGTCCCTCACACGCTGCTTCTTTTTAACCAATTATTGAAACCAACCAGTAAGGCTATATATATATTTCAAACCAAGAATTATTCGTTCTCAGGGTCTAGACCAGATGGTCTAGGCGTGTGATTTTAAAACCTCGGAACCGGCCAAGGACTCGGGTTCGAGCCTTGGCACATGCAATCATTTTTTTTTTTTTGGATTTCTTTTATAACTATATAATCTATATTATTTTTAAAAATGAATTTTAAATACTAAACATAGTTTATAAATTCTACAAAATTTATTTTTAGTTAGTCTTATGATAAAGTTTAAGATCCAAGTTTTAGTTTTTCAAAAATCATTTATTTTTTATATATAATAAATATTACAAGTTTATTCTATTATAATTATAAAATTCTATAAAAATATCAAAACGATTTTATAAAATTCCACAAAAATTATCCTAAACTTATGAAACAATAAATATTCCAGAAATGATTTTTATTTCTGAAAAATCATTTATTTAATATTTTTAATCGATTTTTGTTATTTTAATCATAAATAAATCATAATAAATTCATTTTTCATTATTTTTACATCAAAATTTCACATAAATTATTATTAATCATTTAGATCAGAAATATAAATTTTTGATTCGAAATTTATAATTTAATATTTTTAAATATTAAGTCTATATTTTGTCAAATAAGTATTTATATATAAATATTCATTAATTAAGAAAATAATTTTATAAAAATTATTTTCACATTGATTGCATTTTAATACAACCACTTTTAGTTATTATTGGTCAGAAATATTTTATTAATTATTTCTTTATTTATTTAGTTATTAACAATTATTCAAATTTAATCATAAATCAATCCCCAAATTAGGAACCCTAGCACATTTTAGACTAGAAAACTTAGATTTATTAAGTTTTCCCCAACACTTATTTATTACCTTGAAATAGGGTATACTTGGAATCGTTGTGCCACATTTATTTTATATCAAGAGATTTGATACTACCATTAAGGTGAGCTTACATAGCCCCTTTTTTGTTTTACATTTTGGGGTGAAACATGTTTAAACATTTTATACACTATCATTTACTCATTCTTACATTGTTGAAACTTGTGATTCAATTATGCTATCATTTACTCATTCTATCATTGACTGTAACAAAAAGACACAGTACAATCATTAACATTGATCAAGCCGCCTGTTTAGATTATAGCGCTATAGGTCTGACAAACCCATCCCCCCGCATAAATTCAGGGATGATCGATAACAGTTACACTTTTACTAACTTGCGAGTTAGGTCTAAGTCGACACAAGGTTTGATTGTACAAAGACGCATTGTTACATGTTGGACTCATACTCTATCATTATACAACTGTGATTGTTGTACAAACTATTGTTATCTATTACATTCAAAAACCTATGTATTCTCACCAACTTTTGTTGACCCAAAATATTTTCAAACTTAACATGTTTCAGGTTCTACTTGCTTGAAGATTTGAGTTAATGCTTGATGATGTGTACATAGTATTATTCATTTTGATGTACGAATTCTTGTAGAGCAATTGTATATAATGTAATTAAATCAATTATTGAAATTTATTATTTACCATGAGCTACTGAACAATCATTGTCTTTTTGTTACAGTCAAATGATAGAATGAGTAAATGATAGTGTAATCGAATCATAAGTTTCAACAATGTAAGAATAAGTAAATGATAGTGTATAAAATGTTTAAACATGTTTCACCCCAAAATGTAAAACGGAAAAAGGGGCTATGTAAACTCACCTTAGGTGCATAATGAGTTCGTGCGTTTTATTGAGTGTGCAAACACTTAGTAATAAATGTGCGTTTTATTTACATTGTCGCATTCGAAACATCGAGGTGTCACGTATAAATGATTGTTCAATAGCTCATGGTACTAAATGAAAGTTTAATAATATTAAACAATTTACAATTCATCTTACAAGTAAAGATTACAAAAGTTGACTAATATAAACTAGGTCCAAAGCTCTTATGTATTCCAAGACTTTTATAACTTCCAATAGCAAATAACCCTGAAACATGTTAAGTTGGAAAGATGGGGGGTCAACTATAAATAGTTGGTGAGAATACATAGGTTTTGCATATAGTTGAAAACAATATGTTGTATAACAATCATAGTTGAAGTATAATAATGGGTAATGATAAAATATGAGTCCGACATGTAACAATGCGTCTTTTGTACAATCAAACTTTGTGTCGACTGAGACCTAACTCGCAAGTTAGTAAAAGTGTAACTGTTATCGATCATCCCTGAATTTATGCGGGGGGATGGGTTTGTCAGACCTATAGCGCTATAATCTAAACAGGCGGCTTGATCAATGTTAATGATTTTACTGTGTCTTTTTGTTACAGTCAAATGATAGAATGAGTAAATGATAGTGTAATCGAATCATAAGTTTCAACAATGTAAGAATAAGTAAATGATAGTGTATAAAATGTTTAAACATGTTTCACCCCAAAATGTAAAACAGAAAACGGGGCAATGTAAACTCACCTTAGGTGCATAATGAGTTCGTGCGTTTTATTGAGTGTGCAAACACTTAGTAATAATGCCTTAGAAAACTCGAAACTAGCTAGAGGAGATAATGACGGATGAAAACTTTAGTATATGGGAGATGGGATAATAATGTTTTTTTTTTTTTTGAATGGTATATAGAGTTGAATGGTAGGCTAGTGTATTTATAGTGTAAAATTTGGAGTTGTAATTAGGGACTACTTTGACTAGGCTAGAATTTAGGAACAACTTTGACTTGACTAGAAGACCATATTTACTAACACTTTGACTTGACTAGGAGACCATATTTACTAACACTTTGACTTGACTTGACTAGGAGACTACGTTTGACTTTTCAGGTTTGACTAAGGGACCTTGAAAGGGTTTAAGTTTAATTGGTTTTAATTAACATCACAAAACACCAAATGGTGTAGTGGTTTGTGTGGTGTGGTTAAGGTTTAGCCTGCCAGGGACTCGGGTTCGAATCCAAGCACAGGCAAACATTTTTTTTAACGTTTGTAAATCAGAATTTTTAATACAATCCAATTTAATATTGATTATACGTCATTATTTAAACAAAAAATAATTAACAAAATGGATGGTAAAGATACTGTAAACATGAATCGGATGATTAAACGAGGGAGTTATATATATATATATATATATATATATATATATAAAGAAAATTTGTGTGATGTTACAGTCTCCCCTACTTTTAGGAACTTCGTCCCGAAGTTTATTTTAAGAAGAAACATTTGAATAGTGTTGAGGATAGTTAGGGTGACTATGGTTCAGAGTAGGTTAAGAGTTTATAAGGAATGTATAAGATAACCATAAATGCTAGATGGACTACCAAATAACTAGGGTTTGTTATTGGTCTGACCCTACAGTATCCCTTTCCACGTATCATTAGTGTTTATATATAGGGTGTACCGCAGCTAACCCATCACACCTCTGATACTTCGAAAACATACGGGGTATCTCCGAAAACCTTAATAGAATTTCACACTACCTTAATGTACCTGTAAATTCATGATTACATTCCGGACCGCAATCACCAATTTACCTTACATTAAGGTTTTGTGTCCTTCTATGACTCTAAACACACATGTAAGTAATGCAAAATAGCCTTGTGATTGAATCGTATACAATGTATCCAAAAATAAGTCCAACTGTTGAGCAGGAAAAAGACCTCTACCAGTCAGTGAGTAAGAACCTCTACCGATTGTTGAGCAGGTGCGATAGCCTCTACCAGTCGTTGAGCAGGTTGTAGGGCCTCTATCGACTGTTGAGCAGGCATGATGACCTCTACCAATCGTTGAGTAGGTTATTTGGTACTCTACTAACTGTTGAGCAAGTACTTCATCCTCTATCAGTTGTTTGATTAAGTGTACCAATTATTACACACATGAATTGCAAATTGATAATATGTACATGTAAGCAATCAAGTATCAAGTATAGCATACGAGTTGTAATAGAGTTGCCCTAGACAAGGTTAATGACTCTAGGTGTGTCTATAGCAAATAGTTTATATTCCATGAATTCTAGTTTCAAATGTTCAAATATGGTAGATAGTCGAATCCTCATGTATAACTAAGGATTATGTTTGATGCAACACGAAATCAAGTTTCAATAGTTTGGTTATCATGGGTAACTAGCTCATGTGTGAGAAGGTGAAGGATATGAATTTAGTTCTTGAGAGGATGATGAAAAATCTTGAAGCAGAATCAAGGTTGTGAGAGATAGTGAATGTGAAGATAGTTGATAAAGAGTTTATTTTATAGTAAGGAGATTATGTAGCAATGTAAATTTTGGGGTTTGGATCAAAGGTTATAATCAAGTGTATAAGAAAACATGATTGTGGTATATGCCAAATATTGTAAAATTTTGAACAAGTTGAAAATGAGTGAGTGTCGATGGAGAATTTAGAGACTAGATATTATTCCTATAAAAAAAAAATCTTATTTTCAAAATTGGTTTTATACATAAAGCAAAAGTTGTTAAATGGTACAAGCTAAGTGGGCTTTGATTAAAATATTCCCGTTAGTTGGAGATTTCAAACATGACATTAGGTTTTGAAGATCAAGGTTCTATTAAGTGATTTTTAATAGTTTAAAGCATTATATAGAAAATTGTTTGTTACGTCAATAAATAAACAATTGAATTTAAGTTCGAGGACATCTTTTGACAAAAAATATGTACTTTGTAAAGTTACTAGGTAATGAAAATACAACAGGATTTAGAAATCTTTAGTTTGTACTAAGGTATGAGGTTATAGTTTTTTAAAAATAACTAACATGTGGAGAAATGAAATAATATGATTTGGGTAGGGTGTTGAATATTTAAAAAGTGGCTAAGATGGTAAGGTGAAGTGTGATTGTGAAATCCATAGATGGTTATGAAATGAGATTGATTTAAGCTGTAAAATTTTGAGATTTTAGAGCTTAGTTTAAGGAAAGTGAGTGTAATCATTTATTCATTAATTAAAACGAATAAACGAAAATGTTAACTTATAAAAACTTCTAGATTCTAATAACATAGTGAAGACATGCTTTAGCCTATAAGTGAACACTCATCCCGAGAATTCCCAGGTAGGCATCCGGGTCCCTCGTCTGATTGGGATTTATGCGCAATGCCAGTCCTAGACAGAAAACTCAGAATACAGGCGTTCACCCTTCCAGATTGCACGTGTTCGTTATTAAAATCTAGAACTTCGACGAGATCTTCAAGGTGGTTCAGGCTAAACCTGAGGATTTGTCCTATTAGTCTAAGAGTAGATCTTGTGATGGAGAACAATCTTCTTGTAGGGACTAAAGTAGGGATAAGAAGTAGGAGGGAGATAGAGAATAGAAACACGTAGGGTTGCAAGTAAAAGGAGCAAGTACTGATTATAATCCTATGGTTATAGACTAGATTATTTTTCTAATAACCTAATTCCCTATAACCATGGCTCCGATACCAATCTGTAACACCCCAACCGATGGCGGAAACATCGAGGTGTCACGTATAAATGATTGTTCAATAGCTCATGGTACTAAATGAAAACAATTTACAATTCATCTTACAAGTAAAGATTACAAAAGTTGACTAATATAAACTAGGTCCAAAGCTCTTATGTATTCCAAGACTTGTACAACTTCCAATAGCAAATAACCCTGAAACATGTTAAGTTGGAAAGATGGGGGGGTCAACTATAAATAGTTGGTGAGAATACATAGGTTTTGCATATAGTTGAAAACAATATGTTGTATAACAATCATAGTTGAAGTATAATAATGAGTAATGATAGAATATGAGTCCGACATGTAACAATGCGTCTTTTGTACAATCAAACCTTGTGTTGACTGAGACCTAAATCGCAAGTTAGTAAAAGTGTAACTGTTATCGATCATCCCTGAATTTATGCGGGGGGATGGGTTTGTCAGATCTATAGCGCTATAATCTAAACAGGCGGCTTGATCAATGTTAATGATTGTACTGTGTCTTTTTGTTACAGTCAAATGATAGAATGAGTAAATGATAGTGTAATCGAATCATAAGTTTCAACAATGTAAGAATAAGTAAATGATAGTGTGTAAAATGTTTAAACATGTTTCACCCCAAAATGTAAAACTAGAAAAAGGGGCTATGTAAACTCACCTTAGGTGCATAATGAGTTCGTGCGTTTTATTGAGTGTGCAAACACTTAGTAATAATGCCTTGAAAAACTCAAAACTAGCTAGAGGAGATAATGACGGATGAAAACTTTAGTATATGGGAGATGGGATAATAATGTTTTTTTTTTTTTTTTGAATGGTATATAGAGTTGAATGGTAGGCTAGTGTATTTATAATGTAAAATTTGGAGTTGTAATTAGGGACTACTTTGACTAGGCTAGAATTTAGGAACAACTTTGACTTAAGTAGAAGACCATATTTACTAACACTTTGACTTGACTAGGAGACCATATTTACTAACACTTTGACTTGACTTGACTAGGAGACTACGTTTGACTTTTCAGGTTTGACTAAGGGACCTTGAAAGGGTTTAAGTTTAATTGGTTTTAATTAACATCACAAAACACCAAATGGTGTAGTGGTTTGTGTGGTGTGGTTAAGGTTTAGCCCGCCAGGGACTCGGGTTCGAATCCAGGCACAGGCAAACATTTTTTTTAACGTTTTTAAATCAGAATTTTTAATACAATCCAATTTAATATTGATTATACGTCATTATTTAAACAAAAAAAATTAACAAAATGGATGGTAAAGATACTGTAAACATGAATCGGATGAATAAACGAGGGAGTTCTATATATATATATATATATATATATATATAAAGAAAATTTGTGTGATGTTACATGTATCTCTCTCTTCGGTACTCGGAGGATTGTTCGTAAGTGAAGAACCCAAACATAAAGGGGTGTGGGATTTCTTAAATGGTATGAATTGCATTAGAGATAACGGATGAGAGATTTACGGAAATCAAATCTCATTTCAAACAAAATGGCATGATAATATGTAACTGCCATAATACATTCATAATTAAAAAAAATAAAAGATAATTAATTAGATGTCTAATTACACTTGTACCCTTTAGATCAAAATCAAGGATGGATGGCTAGGATTGGTTCCTAAGTTCCTAACTAGGGTATTGGTTCCTATTTGATCTTATTCCTATATATATATATATATATACACACACATACATATTTACCCATTTTTTTACACCCAAAATCACAAAATTCTTCTCATCATCCTCATTCCCATCACAAAAAAAAATCACAAAAATCAGACAATGGTTACTTGGACATAAGAGGAGGAAATTGCCCTAGTGATCGCGTACGACAATGTACACAACGCTGACGCATCAACAAGCAGTGGTCATGGTCGTGGTCGAAGCAACGCTTCATGCTGGAAAAAAGTTTAGCCGAGTTTGGTGCACTTTTTGGAGGAACACAACGTACTTGTGACTCAATATGTCACAAGTACGGGGACCTCAAATCGAAGTGTCAAAACTTCCAAAGATTTTTTAAGCGAATGTTGAATGATTTCCCCGACGAAACATAAGATATGCAGGCAGCCTTTTGCTCACATCGAGTATGCTTCAGAGGTCGGCATGGATTTTCCACATGTTTTAGCGTGGCGATTGTTACGTCCAAAATTAAATTAGGTTTTATATTTTCTAGTAATGTTTTTATATAATTTCTAGTAATTTTTTATTTAATGTAAGTTTTTTTATTTTATTTAATATAAATTTTTTGTTTTATTAAATGTAAGTTTTTTATTTTATTTAATGTAAGTTTTTTTATTTAATGTAAGTTTTTGTTTTATAAAAAAAATAGTGATGGGTATCATTCCACCCCATGGTATTAGTGATGAATGTGATGGAGTGTGATAGAAATGAGGTGGCACAATATTATTGGATGTCATAGTGTGATGGTGTGATGGGTGTGGTGACCACCTCATCCACCTTTACTGACCAGCATCGTTAGAGCCGCACATCCATCTGCAAAACTTTTGGTTTGAATTCAAAAGTTCACAAAAAAAAATCAGGCAAAACCCGAGAAGAGGTGCGGGTCCAGGTTCAGAAGCTTCTTCACGAACAGTAATGGGACTATGGAAGTCACATAAGGTAAGGGAGCACTTATTTCACCACTTTCACCTATACAATGAAATTTATGTTAGATAAAGTGCCCTAACTATACTGAATTTTTTAACTTTTCTTTTTTGGTTATAGTTGGGTTACCCAACAGCTATAAAAGTATAATGGATGCAAAAAACTTTTATTGCAAACTAACCATGAGTTCTATAACACAAGCAAATTTGGACAAATCAAAATAATCTGAATGCAATCAATCTAAGCAGATTTTAATGTGACTTGATATGCATATGCAAAGTATATGATTATATTTCAAATTTAGAGGAGGACGAAAATGTAAAGTAACCTGCCTTCTTTCCTCGCCCAATTTAGACTGACCTTTCAGATTTCTCTTCAACATCATCCGATTCAATTTAGACTTTGATAATATTTCAAATTTAGAGGAAGCATGAAAAAAGCACACTAGGACCACCAATACATGCAGCAACTAAATAAAATAATTTAGAAGGTTATATGCATTAAAATAAGTTTTGAGCATTCAACATCCTTGACCCATTAGACCCTTTCCTTTTAACCAAATATTTTTTCTAGGTATTTCCTCCACCCTCTACTCACCACCGTCACCTACCATTCTCCACCCAACGACCCACACCACCATCCACCTAACAATCCACAACCATCCCACACCATCACAAAGCACAAACCATCACCGTAACATCTTTTTCGTCATCTCCGGCGTCCACCGCTACCACCGTCCATGTTCTTCGTCATCACAATCATCCGTCATCTTCGTCATCACCACAAACCAACAACCCACCACCACCATCCGTCACCCCCACCTCCCCGAAAAAAGGAAAAAAAAAAACCCACAATTTAAACCTATTCTAAAGTAGTAAACATGAAATTAACAACATAATAATGATCGGGGGACAAAAAAACAACAAAATACAATAAATGAACTTATATCCAAAGTATCGTATTGAGTCATACGCCTCTTTTTGAGACAATATCTGTATGTGTGTAGAGGAGACACCCAGATCAGTAGAGATGAAGGAATGAAACGAGCAACACTTGAGGTTTTCAAACGGTTCATGGTTTGGAGGGTATATTATTGATCGTTTGTAGTAATTGTATGATAACCTATCAACTCCCGGCAGTGATGATGGATATTAAGAATATACATGCGTATTCATGACTTATATTCAAGGTAAAAGGAGGGAGGGTATCATGAGAATCACATTTTATCTATTAACTAAAAACAAAACATAAGATTACACTAATAACCTTGTAAGCATCTTAATTTACATTTAATTGACTAATTTACCTCTATCAAATAAGCATTATTAAGTTGTATATATAGCTACAAAACCTGTACCTATAACAAAATTACAATCTTGTACATGTTTGGTACTTAATAAGATAATATAGTTATAGATATCCATACAAGATTTAATCAGTGATTTCTTAATTAACAAGAGACTTTCTACTCGTGACAGTTATAATGATTTACATGTAATTAGAATAAATTACCAGCTTGAGACAAAAGCACAAGTAGAAAAATTCGGGATGATGTTAACACTACAAGGAATGTGGCCTTTAGCGGTGAGAAACATCGCCACTATTGACCCCAGAAGTCATCGATGAATTCTCGTCGCTACAAAGTTGTCGTTAATGGCTACATTGTCGCTGGTATTCAATTTGAGTATTAGCGGCAACACATGACACTATAGTGTTACCGCAAACTTCTCTTTTTCACTTTTTCTAATATTATGACTTCAGAACATGAGAGGCAGTGATTACGCTGAGAAATGAAGGAACTCTGTGTAGGAAGATAAGGCTATTGGACCCTGTGTGGTTAACGAATTGCTCCAAAGCAAACATCAAGATGTTTTTTGTGAACGAGATTCAGTTTGATGATTTGGATATTGATCTGCTTCACCAATAACGTACACTCGGGTGTAATTGGTCTGAGCTGCCTAGAGTGAAGCTGTGAAGATTTTTGCTGGTTTGAAGGTTATTTCTGAAGGTTTTGAAGACTGAGGATCTGTTTTTTACTTGATAGGTCCAATTGAGAGTCTGTAAATGCACTTACCATATGTATGTCCCTAGCCAGGTCTATAGTTAGTATTATGTTTTGTTTGATTTCCTAGAGATTCCATGGCTTTCAAGTGTATGAGCTTCAGGTGTAGGAGTCCTACGCCTGAAGCTTTTAAGTGTATGATGCTCCTACATCTGGACACTTCTAGGCGTAGAAGGCAACCCCTTTACAAGGGTGCCTTAGGCTCTTGATATGTAACTTTTGCACTTTGATTGAAAGCGCATCGAATTGTTACCGAATTTTGTGTGACTTTTTTTATTATATTGCTTATCATTTCCTAAACATTTACATGGCTAACAACGACCAAATTCATTGATTCTGCCAGTGTTTCGGGTTTCACACACGTAGTCAATTCTTGTTCGACTAGAAATCGGTCCTACAGATGATCATGTCGCATGTCTTTGTGCTAAATGGATAGAGAACAGGCTTAAATGAAAAACATACGAGCACACTATGGAAACCGAGATGAGAAAACAAATAAAATCAGAAAACAGTTCCTTCGCGTATCATGAAGGATAAGTAAGAAACTTTCATGTAACGCAAAAGACAAGAAAACTCAGCACGACTATTTTATTGTTTGGAAACATTATAATTTGATACATCCTTCTTTCGAGCCAAACCAGAGCCCCTTTAGGACAACACCTTCAATCAGTACCAATCCATCCTTTTGATGCAAGATCATTCTAGTGTGGAGATTGAAGCTAAGATGACAAGTATGTGGTGATAAACCACATGTGTCTTCTCCGGGTGTAAGATTTGATTAATTTACTTTTGTTTAATACAAACATTATTCATCCATCATTACTCACTAGTACCGGCCACAATCATTATAGAGTCAGTCTCAACTTTTATGTCACTATATATATTGTACATGGAGTTATGTATGGGAGTATTGTTCTTGTTTTGTCTCTTTGTTTATCTCACGTCTTTGCTCTGAAAAAACCACACACGCACATTTACATATGGGTGGTAATAGAGCTTTCGTAAGGGATAAAAAAATAGTGGTTGGTCCAACTTGAGAGTCATAGACTTAATGTTGTGGCAGGGAGGATTTTAATGGGTGTTGGTTCAATCGATTTGAAGAAACACAAATCTAAATGATACTCAATAATATAAGGAGAATAAAGAGATGTTCATTAATTATGATTATGATGGTTACAAGGACTAGGATTGAGTACCAAATGGACTATTAATCGACCAACAATCTAGAGTAACTATTTAGTATTTTTCCAACATTGGATGACCGACCCTTTTTCCATAAAAGGAAGGGGTATTCATAGTAGGAGTGATGCATGCCTATTGGTTCGTCATGATTGACAGCTCACTTGCGCGGGTCTTACTGGTGGAGACCGTTGGGGAATAATGTGTTGTTCTTCTCTGATTGGTCGACCGTCCTCTCTATTTGTCCTTTCTCTCCTTGATGCTCTCAGTTGAATGGTAAGAGATCATGGGGTAGGAAATTCTCTCGATCAATTGGCTAGATGTCCCCTTAATTCTCTCTCTATAGCTAGGGCTGTAAACAAACCAAACATTCGGTGAACAGTTCGTAAACCGTTCAGCGGGAAGTTCATTTGTGTCCGTTTGTTTAATAAATGAACGAACACGAACGAAAAATTCCTTTCGATTAACTAAACAAACAAACATGAACAAATGTCTCGTTTGTTCGATTGCTTTCGTGAACGTTCGGCAATGCGTTTGTTTACGTTTGTTTGTTTATATCCATTCGAGTATGTTTGTTTATGTTTGATCACTAGTTAAAACTTAGGATAATTATGAACTTTTGAATTAGGAATATCATGTATTCATGCCTAATAATTTAGATAATTATGTCTAAGTTAGTACAATTTGACTTATCGTTTAGTGGATGTACTTTGTCTAACGATTAATATTAACAATGTTTTTTTAGTTAGCTGCATATTAAATGTTTGTTTTGTTTGTGTTCAAGACCCGTGTTCACGAACAGTTCGCAAACAACTGAATTTCTTAACAAAGAAACACAAACATAGAATTATGTTCGTTAGTGTGTTCGTGAACGGTTCGTTTGTCCAAGAAACCATAACAAACAAACAGGAACAAAGCCTTGTTCGTGTTCGTTTGGTTCGTTTACAGCCCTATCTATAGCTGTCAGATCCCAGGTGTTGCGTAGGGCCCATAGAAGCTTCTTATGCCTTTCTTTTAGGGCTGACGTGTGTGGAGTGCTTGCGCAAACGCATCTTGGTACATATCTCTTCAAGTCCCACTCAATCCAGTGTTTTGTGCGTCTTGAAACACTGGACTTAGAGTGTCTTGCCTTTTGCAATGGGTTTTGTTACCTTATGCGCGAGGTTTTAATGATGTACAACGCTTATGCGCTGACAAGCAATTAATGTGTGGCATGTTTTTCTTTTGCAGGGCAGACGAAGTGACGTTTGGAGATGTGCAGTTACTTTTTCTGAAAAGGCGTGGGCCAACTGTCTCATCAAGTCGTCGTTCCTTCTCTCCTCCGCGTGGAACATTCTCATTGGCCTTCCGTGTACGTGACCTATTTTAAAAATGGTGGTGAAATTTTAATGACGCAATGATTTTACCATCATGCCCTTGATTATCTAGTTTAATCTATGGCTAATAATCCTTCTTATATTTTGTACACTAAGCTCCTTTTTATGTTAGCCTCACCCTAAATTAATAAGTATGTGTTACACTTTTTATCAGTTTGTGTTAAGAGTACTAGTGGGTTTACCCACGCGTTGCAGCGGAATCCACAAATGGGTTGCAATACAATATTATGATACTTAGGTTTTTTGCCGTAAGTTACGCAAACAGAATAGAAATGTGCACACTATGTTTTAACAAGCATTCGTAGAAAGAAAATAAGAGAAATGTGTACCGCCACTTACAACTGATTGCAGTTCACCACAAAAACAATGTACTCATTATTGAACAGATCTTAATAAACCAAAGGTATGTTACTATAACAGACCAATATGAATATAAACATCACTCTTGTGTAAGTTGTCCGATCATTGCATATCTACATAACCGTGCTATTGAAGACTTGCCCAACCTGACCCAGAAGCTAAAAAATTGCCCAATGTAGCCAGTGAGCCGAACCATCCTGTCCATTTTGTCACTGGGTAAACGCATATATATGAAAAGAGTTTATAATATAAGTATTATTACAGCAAAGTTTTAAAACTCATATACAAGTTTAGTTGATATAAGATTATTCATTGTGGTAACATAAATTATTATCTTTCATCGCCATTATATGAAATTTGTTTAAAAATATTGTTATCTGGTGTGTTTATTTAGTGTGGGTGATTTCTATTTTCATATAAAAGTTGATTATCTTCTAGGAGCATTTAGGGAAGAAAGGTGGTAATATATAGAAAATTGTAAAGAAACCCTTGGTATGCCATCTTAACTTTGGACAATTTGGACATATTTACCCATATCTCATCCTTTATAATGTAGTATAGATATAGATAAAGAATGTTAGTAAGTATATAATGGATCCACAAAATTACCTGTCACATCCCTTTTGGTAGACATTTGTTGCAGACACTCTTAGATTAGACAATAGCCTTCATAAGAATTCTTGTTAATATCTCAAAAACGATTACCTCATGAGATAATTCCGCCACACTTAGGAGGTGGCTGGTAAGTTGTAAGTGAGCATTATGGTATTTTTCATACATAAAGATGACGATGAAAGAAAAATTATAAAACCCACAAGATATGAAAGTTGAGATCAATAAAAACAAATTACGTGGTCCTATGACCAAATAAACTAATATCACCAAAGACATGTTTTGATGTATGTTAAAGAACATATTTTGGTCCCATTAATGAGAAACCCAAAAACACCACAAAAATAAGCTAACCCAAACAAAAATACTAAACTATTCCTATGACCTAAATGAGGATTATCTAGACCCTTGCCTACCAAGTTTGCTTTTTGTCGTCTTGTGAACAAACTCGTATAACTGACCACAATGTTAAAGGGGTTGTTACATTAAGCAATGCTTATACACCAAGTTCATTTTTTAGAATCAATTGTGCTACAACTGGCAGATAAAGAAAAGCCACAGATTACTAAATCACCTATCAAAAGTTGTTAGTGATTCTGTTAACGGTTTGTAATTAAATAGCATGACACATTTTTATCATTCTTAACGAATACAATAAAGAAGGAAGGTTGAACATTATTATGACACAAAATAACAAAGCATAAAATCAAAAAGTATAATATGTATTTGTTCATGATAAAATGATAGACCTGTTATGGATATTAAAGCTGTAAGCTTCTTAATTAGGAATTCTAGTGTTTATAATTATACCAAACACTTTTTGAGGTCTTAACAGTGAATGGTGCTTAATATTCATATATATACTTCTCCCACCTATATCAAATTGCATTATCACAGTATATATGAGATGCATAACATTAGAAGCAAGAAAAACATAAATCATTGAATTACGATAATACACATAATGTGAAACACCAGGTCAACCACACCGAAACTGCATAATAAAACATTTACTATATTTATCAATGGAATTGATCATTATGTGAGCTATAAGAAAAAGAAAATACCGATAACTCTACTCGTTATCATACCACGAAACCAACTTCACAAAATTTTATGCAATATGATTCCAGCCTTTGCATCAGATATGCTAGATCTGTAACATCATCACTTCTGTTTATTCTTGTTTGTACTTTATATGCAACAAATGAATGGAAAGACTACTAAGCATATGCTAAAGATGCTAAACGAACATGATTTTCTTTTACTTATGAGTGCTAGTAGATATGCATTTTTATCATAGATGGCATGTTAATCTTAATTCTTCTAATGACTAAGTTGATTATCTACAAACACGTAACTTAGATGCAAACATAATTATTTAAGAACTTTGAATGCTTAAAAGTGTTCTTTAAAGTGTATATGCACCATATATATAACCTAATACATCTAAGAACCTAAAATAACCTACGGTCTATGTGTAAAGAAACACCACTCACTATTTTCAGTTAGATACTCTTAATCAACAATCAAGCAAAGTAAATGACAAACTGCAAAAACAAGCTTAATATATAAACAAAAATAACACAAATTTGCTAACTTGTTTCATGTTGCTTTACAAGATTGCATGCACTGAAACTAAACACAAATCACACATAGTAAACAATTAAAATAACACTAATATATCACCTAGAAATGGAGGCAAATAGCGTTTGTCTTGATTGGTTGCTTCAAATGCGTAGTAAACTCACATATCTCCTAAAACCTTAATCACAAAATAAGAAGCGAAACATCGAATCAAAGAACAAAATTCGTAAAAAAGGTAACACAATACAGTACAAAAGAAAATTAATCACATATGTATGTATAATGATTCAAAGATTAACAATTACATACCACTAAGAGAAGAAGATGAATACGTAAACCGTATCAAAGTGTGTAGAAATTGGAAGAGAAAGAAAGTTGTTATGGTTAAGGAAAGAAGAAGTCATTGGACATGAATGGAATGCAATTTTTAATTTTAACTAAAGGACCCACATAAATTTACCACAATAACCTTGTTGACATCTTAAATTAAAGGTAAGTGACCAATATACCCCTCTCAAATAAGCTTTCTTCTCTTGTATATGTTGCTTAAAAAATTGTACATATGACAAAATTACATTGTATGTCGAGTTTCTTTAATAATGTTATATATATATATATATATAGATATAGATACAGATATAATGTCTTGATAAGTAGCTTAGTTTATATTTTACACATTGGACTTAAGGCTATCAATCATGTCGGGGTTTAAAAGCTTGCATCGTTAATCACAAACATTATTGTATGCAAACAGATCTAAAAATCAGATAACTAAGACCATGTGTAGTGGGGGGCTTTATATATAAAGCCCCCCTTTCTGATTGGTCCACGTAGCAGCTGAGTCAGCATGGAGAGATAAAGTGAAAAAGGGGTGTAGTGGTGGGGCTTTATTTATAAAGCCTCTATTAATATTTTATTATATCTTTTAAATTAAAAAAAATAATAAAATTATAATAAAGAGAGAGAGTATGAGGTGGAATGATATGATTGGAGGGGGGAAATGGTGACCGGCGCTATATTTGTCACGCCAAAAGCAGTTTTGCAAAAATAGAGCCCCTATGTAATGGTGTTTGGGGCTCTATTTTACAAAAATAACGCCCCTTCAAGCCCCACTACAGTAGGTCTAAGGCCGGTCATTTGTGGAATAACGCAAGTGGCATGAACGGTCAAGTCATGGCCGACGTGGATCACCTTTTGTAACACTGGAGGCATTAACGGGGTGTGACTCGTGAGCCCATGCCAGTAGCGTTAACGGGGCGGAAAGGGCTTAGAAGATGTGGTCCACCATCATGGTAACGAGTTGATCCGACCCGGGCCACATGATCGATAAATTTTATGATTATTATTTTTTGCATACAAGTCGATCCGACCCGAGCCACATGATCGATAAACGACCCAAGGCTTAAAGATTCTGCACCCCATGAAAAAATTTCCTGGGTTCACCACTGGTCAAGAGGCTATTTTCGTGATTTTCCCTACTATATATTTGTCTTTATGAAAATTAATATTAGGCATCAACTTTTGTACATATTCTGACTGCGTGCTTCACGCTTTCAGACCATAACTTCCAGCCACAACTCCCTGTAAGTGATAAGATATTGATTGTTAAGTGTGAACGTAATAGATCAATTCAAACAACACTCTAATATTTAATACTTTATACGTTCATTGGAGGTATTAATCCAAGATTTCGCTTAATGATATCCAATGATCAAGACTTCTATTTGATGCCGTGAACAACACTTTGGGCTCTCTTAAGATAGAACGATTTTAATTAGTAGTCAAGACATACGATATATAAATTAGCTTTGTTAGAGATTTAAATCGGCTTTGAGAGAAAACTAAGAACGAATAGATTAATGATAGGGAGTTGGGAACATATATCAGTGTTTTTTACAAGTATGTTATAGATTTTTGGTGATGATATATTTTCTGAAGTTAGGTAAATCTTTCAAAAGTATTTTATAAATAAACATCATGTGGATTGACATAGTTTCTATATAAACTAGACAAAATTACAGAAATCAATCTTTATGTCTAGCCAAAATCGCATGTTCCAACCAATTTATGTTTCATTTGCACTTAAAACATCTTTTACCTATTAATTTTAGTACAGATTCCAACTTTTATGACTCGGTTAAGTTTCCTGGTTAATTAAGTCTGCTCACTTGCATATCACATGAGGATATATTTGTCATTTTGTTTATCTTCTTTAAAACCCAGCATATTTAAAACTTATGCACGTTACGGGACTTAAACAAGAAACTTAACTGAGTTAGTCATAAATGTTAGAGTCTGTAGTAAAATTAATAGATAAAGGATGTTTTAAATGCAAATGGAACATAAAGGTTGAAACCTACAATTTTGGCTAAACATAAATGTTGATTTCTGTAATTTTGTCTATAAACTAGCTTAGTCAAGCCCGGGCTGGGATCGTTTAAACATACAAGAGCTCGAGCTTGGTATGTTTGGAGCTATATTTTTGAAGTCTGAGCTCGGATTGTAAGTAGACTTTCAAGCTTGAGATTAGGGCGGGCCTGTTTTGAGATGTATTTCTAAACCCCGTACTCCGCTATTGATCAGTAGCTTTTCAAGCTCTAGTTCAACACCTTTGTCATATGTATAGTTTAACATGTATGTATAATTACAACTCTAATATATCAAATAAGATATATTCACTACTGAGAAATGCACCTATAGCGGTGACATATATCGTCGTTATTACCACTAATGAACCAAATTGATACCAACTGGTTTCAGTACCATAATATATTGAACTAATGTCGATTGAATTCACGCGGGGAGATCGGGGTTGCTTGTTTGAATAAAAATATTAGGCTCCCACTATTTGCACAAGGTTAGATTTTATTCACACTGAATGTCAGACTGTTCATTCAATGACCTCGTACCTCGTATGGCCTAAGGGCCGTAGAGACCTCTACGGCTCGTATAGGGTTTAAATGCACTCCACCAAACCACCTCTACGGGCCGTAGAGGGCTTTACGGGCCGTAGAGGGTGTTCGCATTTATTACACTGACACCCTCTACGGCCCGTAGAGCCCTCTACCTCAAATATTATTATTTAAAATTTAAATAAAGTGAGTAGGTGGTTCTTGGTTGTGTTAACAATATAATTACTCTCAACCCAAAGTGAACAATTCACTCCCTGGTTGATTACGATTGTCTTCTTTCGTTCCTAACTAACCACCTCATGCCAAAAGGGTACAAGTGTCAAAACATTTTTCTTCTGGAAACCCTATATTTTTTATCACAAAAACACGTGATTACATAAGCTCCATTATTGTTCCAAATAAACTTATAATATATGAATCAAATAATCTAAAACCAAAAGTACACTATCGTGTCTATATATGCTCAATACAATATTCAGTGAGTTTACATTAGGAATTCTCTAGATCTTAAACCATGCCGAACACAACAGTTTTGGCTTCACATAATTCAACTCCTAAACTAAATTTGCTAGAAACCCTAATTCATAAATCTCATGTCAATCCTCCATTCAATCCCATATCCGGTTTTCCGGTCAGAAAACAAACCATGAGTACTCCTCTCACAACCACCGGCATCCGATGGAACTCTATGATCGTTAATGCAAACACCGAACACAACGGAACACCATTACCGCCTTCTAATTCTTCTAATGGATCTTGGTAACGCTAGCAACTCTTATTTTTTGTGTCACATATTAATAGTATATAGTTCCTAAACAAATTTGAACTTTAAATCTTTGGGTTGTGTAGGACATATAAGCAACCTTTAAATTATGTTGTTTTAATAAATTTATATATTTTTTTTATAGGAAAAATTGGGTTATTGGAATTTTGATGACATTTGTTGTACCATCATTTACTACCAAAGGAGGTCCAGTTAAGTTAATTTTACGTAAGTATTGAACTTCTTTTTAATTATTATTTATTACGATTAAGCTTAATAGAAAAATATGTAAAAATTAATATTAGGCCATGGGGTATACCTTCACACTAAGAGTGTTAACGGTGACGTGGCATGTTAACTTTTATTGTGCACCACTCCCTTCCCATGTTAAGGAGCATTAAATTGTCACTAAGTTAACATGTTAACATGACTTAAAAGAGAGAAAGTTAAGGGATGAGGTAGAGTTAAGGGGCGTTAAACCATTTCCTTGAAGTGAGCTAGTGTGAAAAAAGACAAAATGAAAGATGTGGAATCTAGGTGGAGTTAAAGATGGTTAGAGTATACCCCATGACCTTAGGTTTTGTAATTGATATAGAGAGAGTTGACCAAATAATGGAGACGGCGGAGCATATAACGGAGATGGTGGAAGTGGTGGCGGATAAGGTGGACAAGGTGGCGGAAGAACTCGGTGATGAGCTTCCAGAAGGTAGCGAAATTAAGAAGACGCTGGATTTTATTGAAAATATAGCTGAAAGAGTCGAAAAGGATGCTCAGACCGCCAGAGATTTCATAGACAAGGTTGGTTTTTTAGGGATGTGTTAAAGGAACACCCTATATATATACATATACACACACATATATATGTGTGTGTTTTTGAGATATAATCAACTATTAAACTAATAGAGATATAGAGTAGAAGTAAAATCCATTACCAAAAGAAAACCATAAGAAATTTACAACATAATGGCAATTAACACGCAACATCTTGCGTTGTAACCCTTTTTAAATAGCAAATCCAATCCTCATAAAAACAAACAAAGCTATGGTTAAACTAATTATTTAGGCTCAAGCATGTGCTTCCTATATATTAATAATTTTTAAATTGGATAGAAGTTTTTAAAAACTTTGATAAGTTGTTTTATAACATGAATGGGAAAATATGTAGTTACAATTAAAAAATGTTTTATTTTCAAATTTCAAATCTAACACAATAAATTTTTGGTCTGTGATAATTAGTTAAAATTACACCAAAAGATGGAGTTAATATAGCCAGACCCACACTTGTAATCCAAGTTAATTTGCATCCGCGTGGTAAATTTGTTAAATTTTTTTTTAACGGCAAACCACTTTATATATAAATATAAAGAGCTAGCAAGGCGTTAGATACAAACGGGAAAACCACCAAAACAAAAGAGAAACACGATTACAACAATTCAAAAACATCAAAATCCGACCACTTATCCCAGCTAATGCCCGGGAGCTTGGAACGATTAGAGATCCAAAGAAAGGCGTCCTCCTTGATAAGGTCAACCACCGTTTCCGTTGGAATAAACTTGCGCTCAAACACCATTTGGTTCCTAGCATACCAAAGCCGCCAAGTAGTAGCCAAGACGACCAAGAGAACAATCCTTCTCCACCTAGTTGAGCCCGGGCTGGTACGAACGACATCCATAATCGCATCCAGACCATTTACATCAGGCGGAAAAGGAAGCTTGACCCATCTAAACACCTGCCAGCACACACTCCTGGCCCAAAGACCGCCGGCCGTGGCATGCTTGGCGTCCTCCTCCATATAGCCACATCTATCACAAAGAAGGTTGCCAAAGTTGCAGCCGCGTTCATTCAATTCAACCTTAGTAGCGACCCTCCCCAATAACGCCCTCCACAGCAAATAATTACACTTCAGGGGGCCCAAGAGACCCAATCAAACAGTAACCCAAAACCCTGATCGGGATCAGCCGCGTCTAACTGAAGCCGAAGACTTTTGACAGAGAAAGAAACCCCCTCCGAGTTAGGCCAGACCCACTTATCCTTCGAGTCGCATAAAACAACCTGCTGCAGACGATCCAGTAACACCCGGAGCTGGAAAGACTCGGGCCCAGAAGACGGCTCCCGAACCCAGCCAAGCTTCCAGTGGACCAACCCCCCAATCATAAATACTTCAAGTGTAACAAAAACATAAAATCCAATATGTACAATGTTTGGTAAAAGACAGATAAACCCTTCTCATGGTTACTAATCTACGGCTTGCGCGCTTAGAAGAAATTCCAAGGATGGCCACTTTCTCTTCTCCCATCCTCTTGAGAGCCGTCCTTACCTGCTCTTTGAGGCGGATTTCTCCTTGTGTCTCGCTCTCTTCCACTCCCTCATTGCTGTTTTTTTTTTCACCATGGAAGCTAGACCTCTTTCTTTCGATCTTAGATTAAAGTTTTCTTATATTTATATATTATCTCATTAAACTTTTGTGTTCATTTTGACAATTAAGGAGGTTTAACAATTAAAAAGTTCAATCAATGAGTTGAATTCACACTTTTAAAAAGTATAACATGACCAACAATTCCAGACGATTTTAAAAAGCTCTTCACATTAAAACTATACCAACAATACCAAACATGTGTACGTGTAATTCCCTAAGTTGTTTTCTAGCTTTTAACTTCTAGAAGATATGTTTTTAATCTTTCACCATCTTTTGGATTATCTATTTGGATTGAATAAATTGATTAACAAGTTTAAAATGAAACACTACTTCTTTTTACTATCAAAAGAATTGATAGACTTACTTAAATCGTTTAATTTCGGGAATTGCAGGTTCAAGAAATGGAAGACAAGATAGAGGAAATAATGGAACCTGTGTTAGAGGAAGCTAAGGCAGTTGATAAAGAAACCAAGGAAAAAGAAAAGATTAAGAAACCATAGAATATGAACACTTGTAAAAAATGATCAACTTATAGTGACTAGAAGAGTTCTTTCTATATTATATATATATATATATATATATATATATATATATATATACAATTAGCAACTTGGGTTACCTGTAATCATCACCACCTTACTATTGTTCAATACTCACATTTTCACAATTTAACATGAATTTCCTTCAATAGTCACGACCCTTTACCCATCCATTGGCACCGTTTCACAAACTATACAATTTGCAACTTGGGTTACCTCTAATCATAACCATCTTTCTGTTGTCCAATACCCACCTTTTCACAATTTATCATGAATCTCCTTCAATAGTCACGACACTTTACCCATCCATTGACACCGTTTCACAAACTATTTATTATCTATCTATAAAAAAAACAAGTTTACTTACGATTTATTACGTTTAATTAATTCAACCCATTTATTTAAGATTTAAAAACGAAGAACACATCAATTAAAATTTCCCCTTATTTTGCCCATCAAAATTCTAAAGCATATTGAATCAAAAATCAACATCACAAAAAGGTCCAATAAACCATTTTGTAGATTATTTTTGACAATTTTTGTAAGGAAAAATGGAATTTAATTTTTTTAAATAATAACAAAATATATTAGCTTTATTTTTCAAGGAATTTGAATCGGTGTGAAAACTCCGACGATTGGTAATCATCATCCATTTAGGACTACTTTCTAATCGTCGGTCATCTAAATATCAATTACACGCTCACAGGTTACGTCATTCGATCTACCTTGCTCTGTGTTTCGTTGTTGCAATTGTACACCGACTTTGGCCATAGTCGCCCATCACTATACATCACCGACAACCATCTCTATTTATCCATCAAGCAATAATCTATATACTTTTAGGTAATCAAGCGAGGTAATCGTTTTGTTACGTCAATCACCGCCTTCTCAGTAGCCGATACGACCTCTCACATAACACTGAAACGCCATAGTCGATGATGTAGTCATGAGTCGGTACCATTTTTCTTCTCCAATCTCACCCGCTCCTTCTTCTCCACTCAATTTACCCGTCTATTTATTTTCAATATTAAAAAAGTTGAATAGTCCGACCCTTTTAACATTTTTAACTTATATAATAACCATTAACAAACTTCGCCAATTGTCTAGCCCCATGCAAACCCCTACCATTCTTGCTCAAATCGCAAATACCAGTTAATTCACAATTCGAAAAACAACCAGATAGATTTTAGAAATCTTTGCATATCATATAACAATACTAAACACATTCATAATTAACGACCCGCTGCAACGCGTGGGGTGGCGTAAACTCGTTATATATGATTGTTAATGTATCAATCGACATTTAGTTGTTCAGACTAATTAAGACTTAATTTTTAGTGATGGCACTGGCTTGTTAATTAGTTCGCTATTACGCTACACGGTATATTGGCGTGGAAATGGGTCGTGGAACCGACTCTTTCACGCCAGCCCACCACACCGTGACTGGCTGGGAGCTTGGCGCGAGGCACATCACATGAAAATATCCACCGGCGTGGGGTAAATAGAGAGTATCAAGTGGCCTTTCATGATGCGTCAACGGCCATGGTGATTATTTTATTACTGTTGGCCGCCGTAACGGTTGTTTTTTAAATTATACCAAATCACATTTATTTTTTACACTGTATATAACCTTTCCACACCATTTTACCGACAATTTTATTGTATACTCAAACGACAATCAAGCAAAATGGTGAACCGTATGAGACTATATTTGTGGACCCGAAGTAGAAGAGTTGGCCCTAACGTTAGGGTAGCTAAACGTATTCACCTACACTAGAGTCCTGGGTACGATTCCTTCATTCCCTTTTTGGGGTCAAGTTCTTTCGGAATTCCGGATTCTGGTAGGCGGTCACACAAACCGCAATATTGATGAGCTTAGTTACAAGTTTAGGGACATCAAAACAAAGAGCATAAGGTGTGAGGCAATGTTTATAGCCAACATGCTTCAAGACCTAATGGGCTCCGAAGAAGTTGCCATACAATTGAGTCAAGTGGATTACGCAATTGAGCACCGAAGGGAGTTCGAGTGCCTGTCTGTCGTGACAAATGCTACGATCGATTTTTATTTAAGTTTTAGTTGACGTGTTTTAAAGTTATGTTTTATAGACGTAATGTTTTTTTTTATTTTAAATGTAATGTTTAATTTTAGATGTTTATGTTTTTTTTTAAATGTTGTACTTTTTTGTTTATGAAAAAAAATAAAAAAAAATACCAAGGTAACGTGGATGCGACCCAGCCACCGTCCAAGCCATCACCACGTCGTCCATTTTTTGGCTCGGAGGATAGTTATACCAAACGTGAGGTGGATGTCTGATGTCTCGTGTTATTCCATGCCCTTCTAAAGCATGACCACACCGTATAGCGTTAGAGGTGTGTTATGGCTTGGGGCATGTGTAATGTGTAACAATATCATAGCAAAAAAGAATAGCTCATGAGAAAAGTATATTGTTAACTTAAACAATGTAAAAAAAAATAGCAAGGTGACGTGGATGCGTCCCAGCCACTACCACTCCGTCCATTTTTTTGGCTCGGAGGACCATTATATCAAAAGTGAGGTGGATGTCACGTAAATTTCATACCCTCTTCAAGAGCATGACCACACCGTATAGCCTTAGATGTGTGTTATGGCTTGGGGCATGTGTAATGTGTAACAGTATCATAGAAAAAAGCTTAGCTACTCAGTCATTATAGGTTGGTTTTTTACGGTATCCGTATGATGTGACTATCAGAAAAGCAACCGAAAGAGATATGCCCATGAGAATATCAACACGTGTTTCACATCGATTACAACCATAGAAAAGAATATTAGACAGTATTGATTCGGATAATACCGATACTAATGTTATTCAGTTGGAATTGGTATGGTTCGTCATGGAACCGAACGGAATATGGTCCGATTTGTCACGGTAAAGAAAAAAAAACATCAACTCATATTTACATAAAAACGTCTTAATGGTAGGGTGACAATGTCACTTTATATTAAAAAAAAAAAAAAAAAAAAAAAGCTAAATTGTGAGGCAGTTATAATATCATATGCATTTTTGCTTTGATTACATTTACATTAATATTCATAACTCCATGTCGTCATGATCTTATCTTGCCAAGAATCTTACTAATTACAAATAAGGGCCAAAGGCATTATAGCCCAGCGGCATTTTGGTGGTGAGATAAGACTTAGGGACCATAAGGTCCTGGGTTCGAATCTCACAAAGGGGGTTTTCTCATAATTATGAGCTTCCTCCTGAATTGGTGACTTGGTGGTGGAATATGATCACGTGACAACATGGTGGCACGATGATACTCCAATATTCCGTGAGTAATTTCAATTTGTTGGCCGTTCAAAAAAAAAATTACAAATCAAGGTGTGTCATCTCTTGATTTGTAATTTTGTATGAAGAAATCAAGATGTAGAAGATGATGTAATTTGAATCGAATCTTGCTTGTATGATGTTCTAAACTAAATGACAAGCATGACATCCCTATCTATACTCGCTAATACAAAACATGGAAAGTGGCATTTAAGCCGCCATACGTTTCCCAATTGTTAGGATCACCACTTAACTTTTTGATTAAATGATATTTCCCTGGTAAAAAAAAAAAAAAAAAAAAAAAAAACGTGTTTCATGTTGTTTTTGGGTCCGGTTTTGGGTAGATGTGCAAAAATCGTTTTTTCATACCCATACTGGTTTGTATGTGATGTGTATGTGTATGTATTTTTATGTAGGGTTGTAAACCTCGTTGAATTTAAAATATAAATGTAAGATCCTAACCCGTAAACACGCAATTAGCGTTTAAATCTACGAGTTTAGACCTTACTTAAAACTACTCCCGATTAAAACTTTAATGTTTATGAAAAACTTAATTATTTAGATCAAATACATTTCTCATTCCCACAAATTTTACATTTTAATTACTGAAACATGTACTAAGATTTCACGATTTTTAACGGGAGTCTCTTGAATCTATTGCGGAAGCTTGATGAGTGTTCGGGTGTATTCGGTTCTTCTCACGACTTGATCCTTGCTCCGGGACTTTCATCACATGTTTACCTAGCACCAATACACAAAGAATGGTTAGTGAGTTGTCAATAATACATTTAAAATAGTATGAGAGTCGTTACACGTCGAAATGGAACGAACCAGGCCAAACGGCCCCATATCAAGAGAACAAACGGCTGCACTTTTTTACGCAGTAGCTATTCGGGTCGCTTTTACCCCCACTAAAATCCATAATCTGACTTCGACCTTCAAATGAGAAATGTTCTTCGTTCAATGACCTTTCCAAGCATATAAAGAACACCTCCTAAAAAAATTTCTATGATTTTTCTATGAATTTTTGAAAATCAGTATGTCTATCCGAACAGTCGTTCGATCTATCCGAACGCCCGTTCACTCGGCCACTGACGCTTTTGAGTCTTATGTAAAGGCCGAACGGCCGTTCGGTCTAGGTGAACGGTCGTTTACTCCTACTGCACCATGTTTGTTGATTTTAAAGCCTAGTATTCATGTCGCAAACACATTGGACGACTCTCAAAGCATGAAAATCACATTTCCAACTAGATCAACATTTTTTTTACTAAAATCATTGCCCGGTTTACGTAGCCATGACCCGGGTCTTAGTTTTGAAAGTTTATGGCGATTTTTACAAAAATCGACCCATTAAGGCCTTGAACTTAACAAGGCACTATTTGCCCACACAAAATGCATATAGTTAATGTTGTCAAGTTATTAGACACTTGATCAACCCAAGCGTTTTTCCGAATTGTTCATTATAATCCCATTTCTTAGGTTTAACCTTTAGTGAATCTTTTAAAATTCCCAAAATGCCCCTTATAGCTAAATCTTTCAATTTGGCCGTCCGTAGCGACACTTCTTGATTAAAATCCATTGTTTTTTACTCAATGACTTGTTTAAAATCTTCTAAGTCCTTACGGACTTAGATTTTCACCGTTTCTTATGATTGTTCCCAATTTGATCAATTCTAAGCGCATTAACGCGCATTAGACATAGTTATGAAAATAACTTACCTAATGATCTCCTGCATACATTCTAGATTGACCCGTTAGTCTCTCGGGTCTCAATGGTGATGCATTCACCATATGACCCATTAAGTCTCACGGTTCATAACCCTATGACAATCCAACTTTTAACTTTTGGGAAGTGTCAATCCCACTTGACCCATTTACCCAAAGTGCATAGCTTTCTTATTCAAGTGATTATTATCAAAACTTGAGCTAGACTATTGCTTTCCACAAGGCTTTACTTATTGACTCAATGGATGATTATCCATAATTTGATCAACACAATTTGATTTGTTTATTACCATCAATCTTGTTTAAGACATGAATTCGCATAAATTGTCTATTTAATAGGTTTTACCCCTTTGGGGTCATACCTTTACCCCATATCAATGTTTAGAACCAAATTATACAACACTTAACCCATGTTCATAGTCCACTAGTGTAAGTAAACTTACCTTATATCCGTTCTTGCTTCCAAACGCATTGAGCTTGCTTTCGTTTGACCCGTTTGCATCCCTAGCTCTTGTACCTAACTTAGGAACATGTCAAACCTTGTTTTGTTAGAATACATAATATGGATTTCTTTTATTATCCACGGCATCATGTATTCTTTTTACTTTAGTCCAGCATCACATTTTCAAGTATTCATGTTCATACATGTATTACACATTTATTTCCCCATTAAAGCATTTTATCGAACACCTCATATGCACCATTTTCATCATGTTAATTCTTGGTGTTCAAGACTTTCTAAATTCCGCCATGGCTTAGCTAACCATTGGCACATGATCATTTCAACAATTAGCAAACATACATGATACTAATCACATAGAAATTGCAAGATTATTCCACATACTAGTGTAGTTCATGATTAGGGTAAAAATCCACTACTTACTCATAACACATAATCAAGATTTCTCATGAATCAACAACCTATTATGATTTACCACGTTTTTATAGTCTCCTTGATGTCTACTAACACCTAGAAGACTATAGAGACTAAGAAATTCACGTTTTTATTAAAACCCTAGAATTTCATCAAGATCATAAACGAATTTAACATCAATTTTTACCAAATAAAAGGTACCTTGATGTTCTTTAGGCTCTAGATGACCCGTTTCTTGTGTATGCACTGAAAAAACCCCTTGATTTGGCTTGGATTTGGGCATAATTCGTGAGTTTTAGGGTTTGGTTTGTGTAGGAGAATGATCTCCTGATCGTTCATACGACACACACACACACACAATGTGTGTGTTTTATTGTTTTATTTTTGTTTATAAAACCCACTTTGACATATTAGCAACTATGGCCCCTCAAATTTAGTCTCGAATTTGCTTCTAGATTATTACTTTAACTAGATTAGTCTCTGGTGAACGGTTTAGCCTCGTTTTTTTATTTGGCGGCTAAAAACATCCACCAATAAACTCGCTTTGTTATTTTATCGATTATGCCTAATGGCATATTTAGGCGAAATGAGAGTTTGGGGTGTTACAACTCTACCCCCCTTAAAGTGGTTTCATCCTCGAAACCTTTCTCTTGTGTTTGCTTTGGTTACCCCAAAGTACTTTGGTTCTCTAAACCGATTTGAGCATCGCCCGTTCCTTACCAATCTACAGTCTAAGCAATTAGTAGTATATACTTAGGGCGATTATCCCTTTGTTCGACTTTACACCTTTCGATTGTTATATGAAAGCCTTAACTTTCATAATATGACTTGAGTTTTTCTATTTTTTCGGTTAACTAGGGGCAATATGTACATACATACCCCTACCAG
Source organism: Ambrosia trifida (assembly GCA_028751855.1). Lineage (NCBI taxonomy): Eukaryota > Viridiplantae > Streptophyta > Magnoliopsida > Asterales > Asteraceae > Ambrosia > Ambrosia trifida. The sequence goes on along the minus strand of CM054126.1, from coordinate 107,435,629 downwards.
GCAATTTAGCTACTTATGTTCCTCATATGCCTTCCTTAGAACCGTAGACTATTCCTCATCTACTATTATCCCGAAGGATGTAATGGTTTAAGGGTCTGTTCTATCATGCCCCTTAAGGTATCTACTGGGTTACTCAAGTGTGCATATGTATACATATCTACGCACCTATTAACACAAGTAATTTGTCTTGGTTTCCAAGACTAACCCGACTTTTTAATATGGTTGTTTTCTAATCCCTTGGATTCATCCTCGAATCCAACTCTATTTTATTTTAGGTTCACTAGAATGTTCTAAAAAAAAACTTTGCTTTACACTAAAGCTTTCTCTTCCTTGGCTAATCCTATTTTAAGAATCTTCCATATATTGGGTTTCCCCCTACCCTTCCTGATTGACATGGAATTTCTTACTAATTCCTAGACTTTACCCAGCTAGTTTGCAAGGCTCCTATGTTTCAAGTATCGCATTTTATGGGTTGTTTCATTATGATTCACCCTGCTCTTTAATCTCACACCAAGTGAGTTATTCAGTTTACTATGCTCGGGCTCACCCATAACATATCTAATTCGTGTCCATCAATTTGAATCTGGTTTTCCGCAAATTCATGTTTTGCTATTCGATTGGTGGTCATTGCCCCCAATCGACCCGTTTAAAGACTTTTGAGTTTTAGATTTCAAATCGTTTGTATATTTAGAATGCTTAGTTTCTAAAAATCCCTTTTTTGGGGTTACTGATCTCATTATAAGTTGAGGTCGTTTTTCTTTTCATATTACACGGTGTTGATTGGTCATTACAACGTATTGTATCGACTAACCTCCTATTATCACGATTTGCATTAGATTGTACCGATTATACAATCCAATGTTTTCACAGTTTACACTTTTTCACTCTTAACCCGAGGGTTGAATGATTTAATGATTTATCACAGCCCAAGTCCGGTGTTTATGTCATTAATCCGAAGATTTATGACTTAACCAGATGTGATTATGACTCAACCCTTGATTAGGGTTCAGTCCTTTTGTGCGAATTTAACCTTCTACAAAAGTTCGAATTTAATTATGATTCAACCTTGATTAAGGTCCAAATCTGTTTTCGAATATGACCCAACCTTGATTAAGGTTCAAGTCTATTTCCGAACTGAATCTTTTTATGACTCAAACTTGAGTAAGGTCCAAGTCTGTTTACAAATTTCGCCTGTTTACGACTCAACCTTGGTTAAGGTTCAAGTCTATCCCTAATACAACCCAAGGTAACTAGTATTGTATATTGTCCGCTTTGCCAGTCCAGTCGTGTCAGACTGTGACCAAGCTCACGGTTTTGCATTGGCCCAACGTATAAGCTGATGCCTCGCTTAAGGTTTTGCATGGGTCGCATCCTTGCCGTGTTAGACAGTGGACTACGTCCAAAATGTTTCAGTATGTTGCCCTCTTTGCTAGCCCAGCATATTAGCTGGTGCCTCGCTCAAGGTTTTGAATGGGTTGCATCTCTACTGTATTAGACAGTGGACTACGTCCAAGCGCGTCGTTCAGATAAGGAAGGATTTTCCCTAACACCTCACACTTACTAAGCCTTTGCTACATAGATTGCATATGTATTAATTATAAGAAAACCACCGTATCATATGTTTAACACTTACCTGGCCAGGGTAAATAATTCACATATGGTACTCACGGACTTTTTATAATTAAGGCATCACATCCTATGCAAGCAAATTTTCAGCTCGTGCTTGTGTCCCCTATTTTATTTGGTAAAACCTTTTTTATTCTGGATATTTATTTGATATTCGGTCTTACCTTTATTCATTTAAAACCAATTATGTGTTTTCGTTTTGTAATACTTTATGTGATCACACCCATTGGCATGACCACAACGCTTCTCTAGCATTCTTTATTTTCAAACGTTAGTTTGGGAAGATTACCCACATCCCGATTTTGATGTTCAAGTTACCTTTGTGTATTGATTGTTCACTATCGCGAACAATGTACATTTTTCATTTTGCTTTTTGCTTGCGTATGCAATTACCACTCTTCAGGTGATAATTACATACTAATGCACCTACTATGATTCAAAGCATGTACCTGATTGATACTTGTCGTTGTGTTTCCCTTTCGTCATCGATTCGTTAGTCTAAGTCATTACTTGACTTGGTCCTTATTGATCATGCTATCAGTCGTGCTCCCTAACCCTCCATCACCTAGTTGGGTGAATCATTCGATCCTATCTGGATCGAATAAAATGTTCTCATCCCTATCACGTTTACAATTACAATTGATTAGTAATATGTCATCTCAATATTAGCATGCATCCTTGCAATAGGAATGTTAGAATTCTTATTATACAAGAATTTCGTTGCCTGAATTAACCTGTGGATAGGCCCCGTGCCACCAAACCATTTCCTTACCAAGCTCTTGAGATAGCGTTTATTCACACGATATCACTATTGATTACCCATAACGATTTCCGATCAACCGGATGTTATTAGAGGTATTACTTACTGGATTCCTTGATCAAGCCTCGAACCAAACACCCTTCAACACTATGAGCGCACAGTTTGAGTCCAAGTATCCTTCCCGACACTCGGATCCCTCAAACCAATGGCTCTGATACCACTTGTAAGACCCTAACCCGTAAACACGCAATTAGCGTTTAAATCCATGAGTTTAGACCATACTTAAAACCACTCCTGATTAAAACCTTAATGTTTATGAAAAACTTAATCACTTAGATCAAATACATTTCTCATTCCCACAAATTTTACATTTTAATTATTGAAACACATACTAGGATTTCACGATTTTTAACGCGAGTCTCTTGAATCTATTGCGGAAGGATGATGAGTGTTCGGGTCTTCTCGCGACTTGATCCTTTCTCCGGGACTTCCATCACGTGTTTACCTAACACCAATACACAAAGAATGGTTAGCGGGTTGTCAATAATACATTTAAAATAATATGAGAGTCGTTACACATTGAAACAGAACGAACTAGACCAAACGGCCCCATATCAGGAGAACAAACTGCTGCACTTTTTATGCAGCAGCTGTTCGGGTCGATTTTACCCCCTCTAAAACCCATAATCTGACTTCAACCTACAAATAAGAAATGTTTTTCGTTCAAATACCTTTTCAAGCATACAAAGAACACCTCCTAACAATTTTTCTATGATTTTATATATTTTTTTGAAAATTAGTATGTCTATACGAACGGCCGTTCGGTCTATCCGAACGCCCGTTCACTTGGCCACTGACGCTTCTGAGTCTTCTGTAAAGGTCGAACGGCCGTTCACTGCTACTAGACCATGTTTGTTGATTTTAAAGCCTAGTATTCATGTCGCAAACGCATTGGACGACTCTCAAAGCATGAAAATCACATTTCCAACTAGATTAACATTTTTATTATTAAAATCCTTGCCCGGTTTACGTAACCATGACCCGAGTCTTAGTTTTGAAAGTTTATGGCGATTTTTACAAAAATCGACCCATTAAGGCCATGAACTTAACAAGGCACTATCTGCCCACACAAAATGCATATAGTTAAAGTTGTCAAGTGATTAGACACTTGATAAACCAAAAGCGTTTGTCCAAATTGTTCATTATAACCCCGTTTATTAGGTTTAACTTTTAGTGAATCTTTTAAAATTCCCAAAATGCCCCTTATTGCTAAATCTTTCAATTTGGTCGTCCGTGGCGACACTTCTTGATTATAATCTATTGTTTTTTAATTAATGACTTGTTTAAAAATTTCCAAGTCCTTACGAACTTAGATTTTCACCGTTTCTTATGATTGTTCCCAATTTGATCAATTCTAAGCGCATTAGCGCGCGCATTAGACATAATTATGAAAATAACTTACCTATTTGGCACCCACACTACATGTGGGTTGCTTTAGCACCCATTTTGCTTCCCCCGAAGGTGTTTATTTAACTACGGACTTACCGGGTAGCATTGACCCATGACTTGCACCCACTATGATTTCTTAGGCATCGAGTGCCCAACTTCCTAATGATCTCCTGCATACATTCTAGATGACCCGTTAGTCTCTCGGGTCTCAATGGTAATGCATTCACCATATGACCCATTAAGTCTTACGGTTCATAACCTTATGACATTCCAACTTTTAACTTTGGGGAAGTGGCAATCCCACTTGACCCATTTACCAAAAGTGCATAGCTTTCTTATTCAAGTAATTATTATCAAAACTTGAGCTAGATTCTTGCTTACCACAAGGCTTTACTTATTGACTCAATGGATGAGTATCCCTAATTTGATCAACACAATTTCATTCGTTTATTACCATCAATCTTGTTTAGGACATGAATTCGCATAAATTGTCTATTTAATAGGTTTCACCCATTTAGGGTCATACCTTTACCCCATATCAATGTTTAGAACCAAGTTATACAACACTTAACTGATGTGTGTAAATGTATATATAAAATTAACACAACCTTTAATTAAAACGACTCACCTAAAAACTACACACGCACGGCAAGTGTACCGGTCGCAAAGCAGTAAACAGATAAGACCGAGTATCGAACCCAAAGACGCAAATGCAACTCTAGATCACAACCTCTACCGAATACTAGCCTCAATAAATAGATACTTAAGTGGGGGGTTAAACTAATAATTATAAACTTAGAATAAACTAAATATAAGTAAAATAACCTCGACAGCTAATATGAACTTAAGGAACTGGAGAAATCAGATAGGAAGAAGGCTAGTTACTTAGGTAAAATCCCTAGACACTAGCAATAAATCCTGAATCTGGTAATTAACTTGAGACCCTATACTTATCTAATAAACCTCCTGTCAAGGATAACTCACTAGACTCAAGGCGGGACAAGTGTAGAAATGCTAAAATGGACCTGGATCGCCCTAGCGTACCAAAATCCCACAGATTTCAGATTAAAACCTCTCCTGGATTAAAACCCTCAAACTATGAAGCAGACTTAAATTCTACTGAAGAAAACCTAGGAAAACTCTAAACGCGGACAAGTAGCGACTCCCGCCCTAGCGCTTGCCAACTACCGAACAATGCCTAGTTAGTTACCTAGCAATCTCTAGTTAGATTTCTCACCCTCAATAATGGACTGCACGTCTTAGTTAATTTATTATATTAGTTTGTTATACTTGTGTCGTACTCCAACTCCAAATACTAGCACGCTAACCTAAGTTGACGAACTAGATTGATTTCAAGACCTAGGAGGTATCTCTACATGCCTAGCTCCACAAAACCAATAAACAAACTTCAAATAAAATTAACACCAACACACATATATCAAATCCAACAATGAAGTTAAAATCATGTAATTCTACACATCAAAATTAAAAACCAAAAACCATTAAATACTGCATATTACGTGTCTAGTTAATAAAGCTAAGCAACCACAAAAGGTTTAGTTCATAGTTATAGTCAGAAACATAGATTCAGAGTCTATAAAAAACAATTTCATCATGTCTCTAAATAAATAAAAACGATAAAACAAACCCCGGGTCTTCAAATAATATTCTTTAACACGCCCGGACCTTCTCCTCTTCAAAGTCACCTCCAAAGCTCCTCTGGTCCTTTAGTCGATCAACCCCTCTGTGCGATTGAATGATCCTCTTCTAATATATATCTCTCCTTCCATTTAATAATATGCACCGCATCCTTTTATATTAATATGTGCGCTGCCTCTCAAGTTATAATAGGGTTAATTCAGTTGTTTCTTTATGCTTTGGGCTTGGGAACGTGACCCAAGTCACGTTGACTTTTCTATTATTATTATTATTATTATTATTATTATTATTATTATTATTATTATATAGTAGTATGACTCGTGCTCTCGTATTAGGTGTTCTTGGCTCGATCAAAGTTGCTCGTTTACGCTCTAACATCCATAAACACATGCTCTCTAGCGTTCGTGTCTCAATTAAAATTCTTTCGTCTTAAGCTCATTCTCCACGAACACCTATAAAATAATAAAATAAATAAATAAGTACTAAAAACTAATAAAAACTATACAATGATAAAAATAGACAAACAAACGAATACACACCTAAAATTATTAAAAACTATATACAAAAGACTCAATTATAACTCAAAATACATATGAGAATAGATGTGTTTTACGACACATCAAACATCCCCACACTTGACTCTTTTTCGTCCCTGAAAAAGAATTATGCTATGGAATCATAATCAAATAATCTAGCCTCAAAACATAGGTTACTTTAATTTTAAAAATCTAATCACGTGCCAACTGCGATTGCAGGTATACTTGTCCTCTTAAACTCAACCGCCGGTTTCTAAGCCCCTTATCATGTTAGTTTAATGTTAGATTCATTTAGTCTACCTAGGGTCTCACACTAAAGAAGCCACAGTTTCACCTAATCTCGCCTCAAGCTTATGAAACAAAAGGAACAACCAATTGACTATTCCTAACCGTTTTATGTAGAAACCGAGAGAATTTAAAATCATTTGTTTTTTTTTTCATCTCAGCATACTTAACTCAGAGGGTGTGACCAATCCAAGTCGCTATCCCAGTGGCCAGGCACCTTAAGCTTCAGCATTTTCGCTTTGATTTCTATTTAATTCATGAGCTTTTTTAGATATTTATTTTCAGACAATCGTAGAGGGAGTCGAGTCCGGAGTCACTATCCCTAGAAACGATACCATTGGCCTTGCCCTTATTTTATATCCAGCTCTTTTTTTTCAACTTTTGATTAGAAATTCTAACGGTTTTAAACTTATAACGGCATTCCTTATACTATTATTGGCGGTTTCAGCTTCCCCATTTTTTCTTAGATGAGAACCCACAAGGTATCCTAATATATTTAGGTGTATTAGCTCAAAGGAAACTTTTCTACCGGCTGGGCCTACCCACACATCCCAAGTCAACACGCTTTCGATTATTTATTCTTCTAATACATATAATATTTGAAAACCAGACACTTGATTTTATCTATCATTTCCCATATTTTATAATGCAAACTTCAGAATCAGGGACATTTTTTTTTCGGTTTTTCAATTTTTTTAATTTCTTTTTATTTTTGACTCAAACGACTTTATATACAGACTAAACGACAGTTTCTCATCCCCACACTTAAACTCTACATTGCCCTCAATGTAGGAATAGAAAACGACACATAACAAAAAAAATAAATTCCGAATACAAAAATAAAAAGAAGAGGGCAAATTGGAAAGGACTTAACTAGTTAATTTTTCTTTGTAAGCTCTAGTCCAATCCAGCTCGATCGTATAGCATTTTGGTCGCGATCGGCTCTGACACAATAGTAAACTCTGGGCTTGCCTTGATAAATGATAAACAGCTTCGGAATCACCCGAATGGAGATTGAGTACGGGTGGTGCAATCCAAACCTGCGCAAAAAAAAAAAACAAAACCCAAGCATAATACCGAACCACAAAAAAAATAAAAAGACTCAAACTATTAACTTAGACTCATAATATAACAACAAACAAGAAGACGCACCTTCTTGGCAAAATGGCGGTGAATGGTGGTAGAACCAAATGGGTAGAGAAAAAAAATTATGTTTCTCGCTCAACGTGAAGGACACTGGTGATCACAACACGCGTTGCAAGCGAAAAAATATAACTTTCCGGGGTAATAGCTGGTCGCATGGGGTGAACAGGTCAGCCCAGACTCCTCACATTACGTGAAAAGTCTTTTTTCAGAGAAAGTTAATTAATTTTTTTTTTTAAGAAAAATTCTCTTATTAACCAAACCTTTACTAAAACTCCCACTCATAAAATATATAAAGATAACACATGGGATCCGCTCATGGTGAAATTTCCTCTACCTAAGCAATCACGCGAACTTGCAAACAGACTCAAAGACACAAAAACAAAAATAAAATAGAAAGATAAAAACCTATGAACCACTACCAAAGGACAGACCACAGAAAAAAATGAAAAGCTAGAAAAAAATAAGTATAAATATAAATTTACAAACTCTACAGAGCCTCCCCACACTTAAACTTAATCAGGAGGCTTCTCTTTTATCTGGACCCGATCCAACCCGTTTAATTCCACTCGGTCCATATTATTTACCAAAATTACATTAGCGGAATTTTAAAATATTTTATCGAATTTAAATGGGTCGGGCTACCAATATTTAAATTTACCTGGACCAAACCTGATTCTTGGCATGTAATGAGGGGACTTGTTGTCTCTGCAACTCCTGACCCTCACCCTGTGTCGGTCCAATTGCCTCTTCGCCTTCTCCCGTGGTGGTGGCCATGGTGGTGGCACTAGTAGCAGTGTAATATCCAATACCTGCACGGGCCGGCTGTGGTGTTCTTCTTCTACCACTACTTCTTTCTCATCTTCCTTGTTTGGTGACACTTGGTCAAAAGCTTTGTCCACTTCTGGAGCTGACAAATCAACTAACTCGTCACCAAACTCTGCTTCCCCATCAGCTGCTTCTTCAAGTAGGTCAGTGGTGTCTTCCTCTTCCACCACTTCTTCCTCAAACAGCCAGCCTGTGGATTCTGAAAAATCCATATCTTCCTCAGCCTCCCTCCAGACATCTGCCCCCCAAGGATATGCTGCTGAACTAGAGATCTGGCAAGGCTGCTCATCCTTCTGAACCAAAGGTGGAACTAAGGCGTCCATTATGGTCTCTGGCTCTAACCCTGAATCCTGCAAAATATCATCCTCACAAGCCAAGTGTAAAGACACATATGGGTCAGTTAAATCATGCACGGAATCAGATGAGTAAGGACAAACAGTTTCAGCAACGGGCCTAATACAATCAGGTAATGTAAGTGTTACCATCTCGTCTGGATCATCATATGTGAAACAAACCTGCTGAATTGGAGGTGGGACTTCAACGTCCATTATGGTCTTCAGTTCATCCACCTGAGCCTGTAGCCTCTCAAGTGCCGCATCTTGTTCCCTAAAATAGTCGGTGCGCATGGATAGCAAAGAACGCATATCCTTGAGCATGAGCTGTTGATTAGCAAGGAAGGCGTCTTGCTTAGCAACAAGGGCGGCAAAGTCGGGCCTAGTGTGAGACGAGATATCCCGATAATCGAGATGTAGATACAAATGTTGGCTAGGTGGATACTCTGGCGAGCTACCACCATGCCTTTCCTCATACATCTCAGCTTGTAGACGATCAGGCCGACTTTTTATTTTATCTAGTGACTCAGATGTTGCAGGGTTAAGCCACCTGTTAGCCTGTGGGTATGAAGGCTGGTATGATTGGTATGGCTGCGGCTGCAAATACGTGTTAGCATAGTAACCTACGGAATACCCCGATGAATTTGGGCATTTTATAGTAAAATGGGGTCCTCCGCAGATCTCACACATGTTAAAAAGAATATATATATTACGAATAGAAAAAATAAAAAAGAATAAATAATAATAACAGGTAAAGAAAAAACTATTTACAAAGTAAAAGACCAGACAAACGGTTTGGGAAGTAATCAAAAATGCCAATTGCGTCCCCGGCAACGGCGTCAAAAACTTGATGTGTGTATAAGTATATATAAAATTAACACAAGCTTTAATTAAAACGACTCACCTAGAAACTACACACGCACGGCAAGTGTACCGGTCGCAAAGCAGTAAACAGATAAGACCGAGTATCGAACCCAAAGACGCGAATGCAACTCAAGATCACAACCTCTACCGAATACTAGCCTCAATAAATAGATACTTAAGTGGGGGGTTAAACTAATAATTATAAACTTAGAATAAACTAAATATAAATAAAATAACCTCGACAGCTAATCTCTACTACCTTATTAAGGAGGAGAGATGGGTAAGAAGGTAATTTCACCATCATTTTAAGATGGCATACAAAAGGTCTCATGCATAAATCTCTAACTTTTACCATTTTTTTCCATCTATGCCCTTATGTACAAGTCACTAATACAAATCAATTGCACCATTCAATACATTTAGTTCATGTATTAACTTTTTGTTACCTAGAACCATTACTAAGTAATAGATTAATTCGTGTAACTTTTTTTTAATGGATTAACTTTTTGTTACCAATGGAATTTGAATTACCACCACAAGAAAAGGCTAAGCCTTATTTAACAATTTGTAACCAGTAGGCTAAAGGCTCTTTGGTTCATGTGTGTAACTAAATGTTGCAAATAAAAATCAAGCACGGATCGGATTGGATAAATGACAGTATGGTGTATAAACTTTTGGCAATTCAAAAAGTGAATAAAAATACATACCCGCGGCAACGCGCGGGCATTCCACTAGTATGAACTTAAGGAACTGGAGAAATCAGATAGGAAGAAGGCTGGTTACTTAGGTAAAATCCCTAGACACTAGCAATAAATCCTGAATCTGGTAATTAACTTGAGACCCTATTCTTATCTAATAAACCTCCTGTCAAGGATAACTCACTAGACTCAAGGCGGGACAAGTGTAGAAATGCTAAAATGGACCTGGATCGCCCTAGCGTACCAAAATCCCACAGAAATCAGATTAAAACCTCTCCTGGATTAAAACCCTCAAACTATGAAGCAGACTTAAACTCTACTGAAAAAAACCTAGGAAAACTCTAAACGCGGACAAGTGGCGACTCCCGCCCTAGCGCTTGCCAACTACCGAACAATGCCTAGTTAGTTACCTAACAATCTCTAGTTAGATTTCTCACCCTCAATAATGGACTGCACGTCTTAGTTAATTTATTATATTAGTCGATCAACCCCTCTGTGCGATTGAATGATCCTCTTCTAATATATATATCTCTCCTTCCATTTAATAATATGCACCGCATCCTTTTATATTAATACTAGCTGATTACCCCGGGAGGGTCCCAGGGTTGAAAAATCTAATTTTACGTGATAACCTATTGCAAATGGCTCAAGTTAACTAACCACAAAATCTCTCAATCATTGCATGTTCATAGTATTTTAATCAGTAATAACTCATATTCCCTAATCTAAAACCTAATCAGTAATCATCTAAAAAATCACTTATGTAAGCTGCAACTATTAAAAAACTCATCACATCTCTCTAATTTCTCACATTCTAATGGCTCTTATAATTCCTAACCTAATCAACTAAACAAACACTTAAGTTGGAAGTTGTAATCATTGCATCTCATTATGCCACGTGGCATAATCAAGAGATGGTTGAGGCCACCATTAAACGGCACGTTAGCAACTATCAATTCTTTCTGGAGCGTCATGGGGTTGAAAAATATAACCATTCTAATAATACTAATACTAATAGTAATAATTATTACTCTTGTAATTAAATAAATAAAAAAATAACCTTGCTATAAGGTGACACCATGTGTTGCAGTGTTGCGCGATTCTTTCTCCTAACATGGCGATTGGGCTGATTTTCAACATCGTAGATAAGAACCTGGTTTAAAAGAAAAAACATGATTAATGAATAACATGAATACTTTGTGTGTTTTTTTCCTGTATGAACGAAACCCCACAAAAAATAGTCGATTTTTCTCCGTTTTTTATATAGGACTATGGTACTCGTTGGAAAGATAATAAAACGCTCGTTAATTTGGTGTAATTTTTTTCTTTAAAAAATCTCGTATATAAAAGATATAAATGTTTAAAAATTATGGGAGGAAACATGAGAGATAAAATTTTAAATTTATTTTTAAATTCTTTTTTTCCTAAAATAACTCAATTTAATTTAGGGTTTTATGTTTATCATTTTTTTTTAATTAAAAAAGAAAATAGTTCAAAAACACTAAAATCTTTCAATTATGATGCCATGTGGCACTCTCAAGCGGTGGTTGAGGCCTCCATTACACGCCACGTCAGCATATACGTTTTCTTTTATATATATAGATAGATGTGCGCCGCCTCTCAAGTTATAATAGGGTTAATTCATTTGTTTCTTTATGCTTTGGGAACGTGACCCAAGTCACGTTGACTTTTCTATTATTATTATTATTATTATTATTATTATTATTATTATTATTATTATTATTATTATTATATAGTAGTATGACTCCGTGCTCTCGTATTAGGTATTCTTGGCTCGATCAAAGTTGCTCGTTTACGCTCTAACATCCATGAACACATGCTCTCTAGCGTTCGTGTCTCAATTAAAATTCTTCCGTCTTAAGCTCATTCTCCACGAACACCTATAAAATAATAAAATAAATAAATAAGTACTAAAAACTATACAATGATAAAAATAGACAAACAAACGAATACACGCCTAAAACTATTAAAAACTATATACAAAAGACTCAATTATAACTCAAAATACATATGAGAATAGATGTGTTTTACAACACATCATTAACCCATGTTCATAGTCCACTAGTGTAAGTAAACTTACCTTATATCCGTTCTTGTTTCCAAACGCATTGAGCTTGCTTCCGTTTAACCCGTTTGCAACCCTAGCTCTTGTACCTAACTTAGGGACATGTCAAACCTTGTTTTGTTAGAATACATAATATGTATTTCTTTTATTATACACGGCATCATGTATTCTTTTTACTCTAGTTCAACATCACATTTTCAAGTATTCATGTTCATACATGTTACACATTTATTTCCTCATTCAAGCATTTTATCGAACACCTCATATGCACTATTTTCATTATGTTAATTCTAGGTGTTTAAGACTTACTAGATTCCGTCATGTCTTAGCTAACCATTGGCACATGATCATTTCAACAATTAGCAAACATATATGATATTAATCACATAGAAATTGCAAGATTATTCCACATACTAGTGTAGTTCATGATTAGGGTAAAAGCCCACTACTTACTCATAACCCATAATCAAGATTTCTCATGAATAAACAATCGATTATGATTCATCACGTTTTTATAGTCTCCTTGATGTCTACTAACACCTAGAAGACTAAAGAGACTAAGAAATTCACGTTTTTATTAAAACCCTAGAATTTCATCAAGATCAAAAACGAATTTAACATAAATTTCTACCAAATAAAAGGTACCTTGATGTTCTTTAGGCTCTAGATGACCCGTTTCTTGCTTATGCACTGAAAAACCCCTTGATTTGCCTTGGATTTGGGCATGATTCATGAGTTTTAGGGTTTGGTTGGTGTAGGAGAATGATCTCCTGATCATTCATACGACACACACACACACACAATTTGTGTGTTTTATTGTTTTATTTTTATTTGTTCGTGCCCCTGTAGGAGATACCGATTCCTTCCCTGTGGAGGTAGGACTCCACCAAGGATCTGCGTTAAGTCCATTCCTTTTTGCAGTTGTCTTGGATGAGTTTTCCAAGTCAATTCAGAAGATAGTGTCGTGGTGCATGCTCTTTGCAGATGATATTGTGTTAGTTGCAGAATCCAAACATAGTTTGAATGAGAAGCTAGATGATTGGCGTGCAGCTTTAGGGGGCAAGGGCTTAAGGATTAGCCGTTCTAAGACTGAGTACACGTATTGTGGTTTCAGTGGTGCAAGCAATGATAAAAATACTCAAGTTACGATTAAAGGTCAAGTTGTCCCGCAAACAACTAAGTTCAAGTACTTAGGATCTTTTTGTTCAGAGTGATGGGGAGCTAGATAGTGATGTCACCAATCGCATACAAGCTGGTTGGTGTAGGTAGAGGGCCGCCAGTGGGGTTTTATGTGACAAAAGGTTCCCAACTAAGTTAAAGGGAAAATTCTGTAGGGTTGCAGTAAGACCTGCTATGTTATATGGGTCAGATTGTTGGGCCATAAAAAAAGACACAAGCTCGCAAGATGGAGGTAGCGGAAATGAGAATGCTAAGGTGGATGTGTAGGCACACTAGGGTAGACCGAATAAGAAATGAGGTTATTAGGGAAAGGTTAGGGGTAGCTAATATATCAGACAAGATAAAGGAGGGAAGATTACAATGGTATGGACATGTGAAGAGGAGGCAAATGATGGCCCCAGTTAGAGTAGTGGAAACCCTCATGGTAGAGGGAAAAAGGTGTAGAGGAAGACCCAAATTGACTTGGGATGATCGGATTAGGAATGATTTAGTAGAGATGCACCTCTCTGAGGACATGGTCAAGGATAGGGGTCTGTGGAGGCACAAGATTAAGGTTAATGATTATTTGGGGGGGTTGGTTATATCGTAGCGTGGTTCTAGGAGCTTAGACTTTTTCCTATACTGGTAGGAGGTCTGTTAGGGTGACTTGTTCTGGGGTGTTTATGGGTTATGTTGTTTTTTGATGGCATGTATACATTTGTTTTACTACGTGACGTTTTCATTTTTTCTCTTAATTCAGTAGCTCTGTATTTCTGTTTCTGTTTCTAGTGTTGTTTGTTTGTCGCCTGTGCTTGTGGAGTCGGGGTTCTCTCTGGAAGCAGCCTCTCTACCCGTAAGGATAGGCGTAAGGTTTGCCTACATCTCACCCTCCCCGGACCCTACTCTTAGCATTGCTATCGTGGGATTTACTGGGTAAGGTTGTTGTTGTATTGTTTTATTTTTATTTATAAAACCCACTTTGACATATTAGCAACTATGCTTCAAGTTTAGTCTTGAATTTGCTTCTAGATTATTACTTTAACTAGATTAGTCTCTGGTAAAGGGTTTAGCCTCGTTTTTTTTATTCGGTGGTTAAAAACATCTACTATTAAATTCGCTTTGTTATTATCGATTACACCTAATGACGTATTTTGGCGAAACGAGAGTTTGGGGTGTTACAATAAAACCAAAAAAAAAAAAAAATCTTACTTAAGAATAAAAAACAAACCTCGCCAAATGTAAAACCTAAAAACTTATTGGCCCATACCTAAAAATATAATACTTAAAACTTATTGGCATAATTGATCTATAAAACCTAGCACAAATGTGGAATGACCAGTATTGATTCATCAACCTGATAAGTAATAACATTAAAAAATAGTTTAGATAATTTAATTCGTTGGGGCCTAAGGGCCTTTTTTCCAGCTCGTCCACGAACTTTGAATCCTCATGACCCGTACTTCCCGTGTATGTTTGTGATGTGTATATATGTGTGTTAGTGTATGAATTTGTATCCGTATGTATGTGTGTGTACATACACAATTACACATACATGAACAAACAAATGTAACCGGGTTTTTTACCAATTCATTGAAAAAGTGGTTCAGTTGAGGCATCTGAGACAAGGAGGGGAAAACAGTGTGAAACCCATAGAGTTGAAAAAACTAGGCTGGGTTTAAGGGTATCGATTTGGAACAGGAACCAATTCACGTCAGTTCATCGGTTTCCAAACCAACTCTTTTTCTCATCACTAGTTCCGTGTATGTTTTCTTTTGTTTTTCCTTTTTTTTTTCCTTTTTTATTCACCGCTAGCTACATCTTCGTCCAATGGCAGCCCCCACACACTCTTGGTCTCTTGAAGTCTTGGTGTTGATTTCTTCTCCAACGATGGCCCAAGCTAAGCCCATATGATTTTAAAGACCCCAGATTGTAATATCACAATTAAACTGTGACACCCGGCAACTTCCGGTAACTAACTTTTGAAAAACTTAGTAAGTCTACCTTAGCGAGTCGCGCATACGTTACACATAACAAGTTCGGTAGAGTCGAGTCGCACATCATTAGGGTTTTAACATACGCAAGTCTCGGGTCCCGGGAATTGGTGATCGGGTGGGAACGTGTTATTTATCATGCATTATATGTTGGTAATCATTATGTGACTTATCGGTATGTGGAAACGTGATTACATATGTTAAAATAGGGTTTAACGCGCCAAAAACACAAATGTTTGGACTAGGGGCGATTAGGCTTGTGTGGGATAGCCTAATCGCCACATGTAAGGGCGAGTAGGGGATATTAAGGGTGATTAGGGGACTACTCGCCTGATGGTTCAGGCGAATAGCAGCCCTACTCGCCTATATTGCTGCGTACTCGCCTGAAATGCATTGAACGATCAAAAACGCCTATAAATACCACCCTTGACCTCTAAAACATCATTTATACAACCCTAGCCGTCCCATAACCTATCTCAACCCACAAACACCCTCTGGAACCTATTTTCACATCAAAACAACCATTTCCAAGCTTATTCCATCATTTCCTCTTGAATACAAGGTGTGTTCTTCAAACCCAAACCTTTAAATGATTATGTTTTACTCCCTAAAAGTCCAGACCTGACTTATAAATGTTTTTGTCTTTGAAAATCCATTTAAAACCGTTTTTAAACAAACCCACACCTTTACATGTGTTATATGTGTTATATGTGATTAAAGATAGAATTTTTAGGATTGAATCATGGTTGTTTTGTGTTATTATGATGTATATGGCTATTACAAGTTAGTGTGATGATGTCCTAGGAGTTTGAATGGTTTTGGTGGTGTATTGTTGATACTTGATGTTTTGACCCATTTGAAGGATTTTGGATGATTAAGGATGATATGAGGTGTGTTGTTGATTGTATGATGTTAGGGTTTGCTCTAGGATGATGCTAGAACAGTAGGATGCTATCGGATAACGTGGTTATGTGATTTAATCTGAATAATTGCTATTTAGGGCAAGTTCTTGCATGTTGATGTGATGTTTACATGCTAAGTTGCTATTTTGGGAAAACGCTCGCATTCGGAACTGTTAGAACGATGAAAACTTAGGGGTTTTGCTTGAAATATGTTTGTTAATGTGTTAGGATGATTATTGGATGTTCCTACATGTTTCAGATCTGATTTGGAGTGTTCGGCGCGCGAAATTGCACTACAGAACAGTATAGGCGAGTAGGAACCTACTCGCATGAGGCTTTAGGCGAGTAGGCTCCTAAATGCCTGATGTTCAGGCGAGTACAAGCCCTATTCGCCTATATATAGGCGAGTAGAGGCCTATTCCCCTCAACTACTAGCAATTACAATCCTAAATGCCTATACAACTAGCAATTACAATCCTAAATGCCTATACAACTAGCAATTACAATCCTAAATGCCTATACTTAAGCAATTACAATCCTAAATGCTAGTTTGATTCCTAATCGCGTATAATGCTGCTGTATGTATATTTTAACATCCCGGAACATGATTTGATGCCTAGGAACATGATAGGAACCCCGGGATACACCCAATGACTTAGTAACACGTGTTCGGACCTGTTTACGCGTTAATCGGATATTATGCTAGACTAGGTGAACTGTTGCGCGTATTAAGTGTTTAATTGCATATGTGGCATGATGTCTTGTATTTATCTAACACGTGGAATGTCGGGTCACCAATGGGATGTCGAGTCTTGTCGTACGTAGTCTTGTTGTCGGTCAAACACGCTTTTCGGACACATAATGGTCATGGACTGGACTTAGGGACTAATGAACCCGATGGGTTATTAGTCTAACTTGACACATATCTTATGATAGGTCGCCAATAGTTGGGGCTATCATATCTTACAGACGGTTTACTCATATCACGCATACGGTTTACTCTTAAACGGAATACGCAACCTAAGGTGAGTTCACGGCCCCACATTTTACGGTTTATGTTTTCGGGGGAGAAACATGCTTAAAACTCTTTTATGATTTATGACTTGTTAAACTCTTATGGCTCATGACTCTTTATCACATTATACTATGGCTTACTTATCGTACTATACGGTTCATCAAAAAGTCCCTTAGAAACCACTAACATGGGTATATGGCGGGGAAATATGGATAGCGCTATTGGGAACTGACAAACCCCACTCGACGGTTGGACCGGGCGGGTGCATATTGTCTCTAACAAAACAAGGTCTACCGGTGATGACGGTAGCCCATAGGAAACTAAGGGTCACTACACGGCTTAGTCAGCAATGGTTTCACCCGTATGAGTATCTCATTCTGCGCCTAGCTAGCGTTCTCACAAGCATAGTAGTAATTGTGATGGTAACGGTTTTCGAAGGATCACTTTAAACGTTTAAATAAAACCTGTGAACTCACCAGCATTATATGTTGACTCTTTTAGCATGTTTTCTCAGGTCGCTAAGGTAGCAGCTGTCGGATAGGCGCACGAGGTCGCACTGGAGTCGTCTCGCGTCTAGGGTCTCATTTGCACGTTTTGGAATTATGAACTTTTGAACTTATGTTTTATTTATGCATGACTTTTGTAAACTTTAAATGCTTCCGCACTGTTGAATGATGGTTTTAAACTTATGCATGATTTCTGTTTACGTATGTTTTACATTTAGACGTCGTTTATTGTGACCGTTGACTTAGATCCTGGTGTGTCACACGCCTCGCGGTAGAACTCCGCAGGTGGAAATTTGGGGGTGTGACAGATTGGTATCAGAGCCAATGGTTATAGTGAACTAGGACTGCATGTAGAGTCTAGACTATAGCCGAGTCTCACACACTAGACGGTCACATACATTTGAGTCATGTCTTTTGGTAAACATACTAACCTTGTCGGGGTGTCGGTATCCTTACCACACAGTGTCACATTACCTATCTCATACTTGGTTATTCCTAGCTTTATTTATCCTCTTCTTCGGGTTTGCAGTCGAGGGAACATGTTTGTTGATCTTTTGAGTTGGTTGTATCTTTCTAAGATGCGGGTACCGGGTGACTTGAGGTTCGAGCTCGGGGCACGCCTTGAGGACCATGTAGAGCAATTTATCATTTCGGGTGCACACGAAATCATAATTTGAAATGCATGGAAGACTTGGTGAATCTCGTGTTGGGACTAATGGTCACGTTCGAACCCGATCCTAGGCTTTTCATATTCTCTTGGTTTAGCGTTGGTGCTGGGTCTGAGTATTTGTTTCTTGTTCCTTCTCTGAAGATGTCAGGACGCACTGGAGGACGCACTGGGGGACGACGTGGAGGCCACACTGGTGGGGGTAGAGGTGGTGGTAACATCACCTTGACGTATGATGAGCTCAATGAGATGATGCAGCAACAGTTGGGCGTTGCATTAGCTGCTTTTCAGGCTGCCCAACAGACTTTTATGGGTGCTACTGCTCCTCCGGTTCAGGCAGGTGTTGCCTATAAGCGGTTTAAGGATTGTCAGCCTCTCAGCTTCCAGGGTACGGAGGGAGCTGTGGAGTTACTCAGGTGGTTGGAGAAGACGGAGTCGGTGTTTGCTTTATGTGAGACTCCAGCGGTGGATTGGGTGAAGTTTGCTTCGGGGACTTTTGTAGGAGCCGCCTTGACGTGGTGGAACTGCGTCACACAGACACTTGGTCTTGGGGAGGCCAACGCCATGCCTTGGGCGGATTTTGTGCGTAGGTTGAAGGATGAGTACTGCCCGCGTGAGGAGATTAAGAGGTTGGAACAGGAATATGGGAATCTTAAGATGGTTGGTTCTGAGGTTGAGGAGTACACGATCAGGCACAACGAGCTAGCAGTGATGTGTCCAGGTTTGTCTACACCAGAGTATAGGAGGATAGAGCAGTACCTTGCGGGTTTGGTGCCAGAGATTGCGGGATTGGTGTCTGCTAGGGATCCTACTACTATATCAGAGGCTGTGCGGTCGGCTACTAAGATGACCAACTTGAAGATTTCTGAGGGTGTCTTGCCTCCTAGGGGCTCTTCTGTGAAGGCGCCGGCAGAAAACAAGAGGAAGTGGGAAAGCGTGGATAAGGGTTCATCGGGGGTTCAGCGACAACCGGCAGCGAAGAAGACTGAAGCTTCTGGGTCAGCATCGGACCAGAAACAAGGGGGCTATGCTGGGAAAAGCCCTAAGTGTGTGCGTTGTGGGTTTCATCACTATGGTACTTGTGAGAGTTTTCGCTGTGAGCGTTGTCAGAGGACGGGGCATCTTGCCAAGGACTGTAGGGTCAACCTTTCCAGGACGACTCAGACTGCTGCTATTACTACCCCTGCTCCACAGGGGAACCAGGGTTGCTTTCATTGTGGGGAAGCGGGGCACTTCAAGCGAAGCTGTCCCAAGTTGAATCAAGGGGGCACAGGGACTGCAGGGAAGGATGGAGACAATGAAGGCGGTGGCCGGTTTACTCGTGCTCATGCTTATGTGATCGGTGCTAGGGAGAACCAGGTGGATCCAGACACTGTTACCCGTACGTATTCTCTCTTATCTCTTGTTACGCTTTGGTTTTACTTTTATCCGCATTGTTGTGCGTTCGTGTTTCGGGTGCTTTCTTTGTGGTCTGGTCTCTGTTTCTCATTCTTTGGGTCGATGAGGGTCCTTTGGGGATGTTACTTGGACGGTACCGGTGGGTTAGTTATACCGATCATAGTAGTCTCCAGTAGGCCTTCGATCGGGGTCTCTTGTCTCGTACTCACATTTGGGAAAGTGGTTTCCCGGTTGTTACTGTCACGTTTGGTTTATGACCTTCACTTGTTGTATTTTGGGGAAACGTTACTTGGGCACAGAGATCGACACTCATCACTGTTGAAGCCGAAAGAATCTCGGGACGAGATTCCTTTCAACAGGGGGATGATGTGACGACCCGGAAAATTTTCCTTCTTATTTGTTTTCTCTCCTCGACTTCGGGAAATTTTCGGGACGAAAATTCTTTCAACAGGGGGATGATGTGACACCCGGCAACTTCCGGTAACTAACTTTTGAAAAACTTAGTAAGTCTACCTTAGCGAGTCGCGCATACGTTACACATAACAAGTTCGGTAGAGTCGAGTCGCACATCATTAGGGTTTTAACATACGCAAGTCTCGGGTCCCGGGAATTGGTGATCGGGTGGGAACGTGTTATTTATCATGCATTATATGTTGGTAATCATTATGTGACTTATCGGTATGTGGAAACGTGATTACATATGTTAAAATAGGGTTTAACGCGCCAAAAACACAAATGTTTGGACTAGGGGCGATTAGGCTTGTGTGGGATAGCCTAATCGCCACATGTAAGGGCGAGTAGGGGATATTAAGGGCGATTAGGGGGCTACTCGCCTGATGGTTCAGGCGAATAGCAGCCCTACTCGCCTATATTGCTGCGTACTCGCCTGAAATGCATTGAACGATCAAAAACGCCTATAAATACCACCCTTGACCTCTAAAACATCATTTATACAACCCTAGCCGTCCCATAACCTATCTCAACCCACAAACACCCTCTGGAACCTATTTTCACATCAAAACAACCATTTCCAAGCTTATTCCATCATTTCCTCTTGAATACAAGGTGTGTTCTTCAAACCCAAACCTTTAAATGATTATGTTTTACTCCCTAAAAGTCCAGACCTGACTTATAAATGTTTTTGTCTTTGAAAATCCATTTAAAACCGTTTTTAAACAAACCCACACCTTTACATGTGTTATATGTGTTATATGTGATTAAAGATAGAATTTTTAGGATTGAATCATGGTTGTTTTGTGTTATTATGATGTTTATGGCTATTACAAGTTAGTGTGATGATGTCCTAGGAGTTTGAATGGTTTTGGTGGTGTATTGTTGATACTTGATGTTTTGACCCATTTGAAGGATTTTGGATGATTAAGGATGATATGAGGTGTGTTGTTGATTGTATGATGTTAGGGTTTGCTCTAGGATGATGCTAGAACAGTAGGATGCTATCGGATAACGTGGTTATGTGATTTAATCTGAATAATTGCTATTTAGGGCAAGTTCTTGCATGTTGATGTGATGTTTACATGCTAAGTTGCTATTTTGGGAAAACGCTCGCATTCGGAACTGTTAGAACGATGAAAACTTAGGGGTTTTGCTTGAAATATGTTTGTTAATGTGTTAGGATGATTATTGGATGTTCCTACATGTTTCGGATCTGATTTGGAGTGTTCGGCGCGCGAAATTGCACTACAGAACAGTATAGGCGAGTAGGAACCTACTCGCATGAGGCTTTAGGCGAGTAGGCTCCTAAATGCCTGATGTTCAGGCGAGTACAAGCCCTATTCGCCTATATATAGGCGAGTAGAGGCCTATTCCCCTCAACTACTAGCAATTACAATCCTAAATGCCTATACAACTAGCAATTACAATCCTAAATGCCTATACAACTAGCAATTACAATCCTAAATGCCTATACTTAAGCAATTACAATCCTAAATGCTAGTTTGATTCCTAATCGCGTATAATGCTGCTGTATGTATATTTTAACATCCCGGAACATGATTTGATGCCTAGGAACATGATAGGAACCCCGGGATACACCCAATGACTTAGTAACACGTGTTCGGACCTGTTTACGCGTTAATCGGATATTATGCTAGACTAGGTGAACTGTTGCGCGTATTAAGTGTTTAATTGCATATGTGGCATGATGTCTTGTATTTATCTAACACGTGGAATGTCGGGTCACCAATGGGATGTCGAGTCTTGTCGTACGTAGTCTTGTTGTCGGTCAAACACGCTTTTCGGACACATAATGGTCATGGACTGGACTTAGGGACTAATGAACCCGATGGGTTATTAGTCTAACTTGACACATATCTTATGATAGGTCGCCAATAGTTGGGGCTATCATATCTTACAGACGGTTTACTCATATCACGCATACGGTTTACTCTTAAACGGAATACGCAACCTAAGGTGAGTTCACGGCCCCACATTTTACGGTTTATGTTTTCGGGGGAGAAACATGCTTAAAACTCTTTTATGATTTATGACTTGTTAAACTCTTATGGCTCATGACTCTTTATCACATTATACTATGGCTTACTTATCGTACTATACGGTTCATCAAAAAGTCCCTTAGAAACCACTAACATGGGTATATGGCGGGGAAATATGGATAGCGCTATTGGGAACTGACAAACCCCACTCGACGGTTGGACCGGGCGGGTGCATATTGTCTCTAACAAAACAAGGTCTACCGGTGATGACGGTAGCCCATAGGAAACTAAGGGTCACTACACGGCTTAGTCAGCAATGGTTTCACCCGTATGAGTATCTCATTCTGCGCCTAGCTAGCGTTCTCACAAGCATAGTAGTAATTGTGATGGTAACGGTTTTCGAAGGATCACTTTAAACGTTTAAATAAAACCTGTGAACTCACCAGCATTATATGTTGACTCTTTTAGCATGTTTTCTCAGGTCGCTAAGGTAGCAGCTGTCGGATAGGCGCACGAGGTCGCACTGGAGTCGTCTCGCGTCTAGGGTCTCATTTGCACGTTTTGGAATTATGAACTTTTGAACTTATGTTTTATTTATGCATGACTTTTGTAAACTTTAAATGCTTCCGCACTGTTGAATGATGGTTTTAAACTTATGCATGATTTCTGTTTACGTATGTTTTACATTTAGACGTCGTTTATTGTGACCGTTGACTTAGATCCTGGTGTGTCACACGCCTCGCGGTAGAACTCCGCAGGTGGAAATTTGGGGGTGTGACATAAACCCAAGCATTATGATACCCACTTTTATTGTTTTTTTATAATCATCCAGCTCACTTACCATAATTTCGTTCATTATTTTCTTTTATATCTTCAAAACCCCTACATGAATATTAATATTAATTTCCTTAAATTGCAACGTTTATGTTGTGTTCCTGAGCTTAACTTAACGAGAGAAAAGAAAGGATATGAAAAGACAGAAAAATTTGATTGTGTTCCCAAGTTTTTCTTTAAAAAAAAGAAATGGAAGAAAAAGAAAGAATTTGTGTTTCAGAGGTTTTTTTTTTTTTTTTTTTTGGGAATAAAATGAAAGAAAAAGAAGAGAAAATAAGGCAAAATTTCATTCTTCCAAATTTGAAAAGAAATGAAAGGAAAAACGAGGGAAAGGAAACGGAGGATATGTAATATTTATGTGGAGTCTGCCGAACATTTGTTTACAGGTTGCCCGGTGGCGTCGGAGGTGTGGTCACTCATTTTCTCCTGGTGCCAGGTGCCTAACTATTTTGCTTTTCACGTTCGCGATCTTTTGATGTATTATAAATCGGCCAAGACTACTCCTCGTGCCAAAAAGGCTTTTTATGGGGTGGTCCTTACCACGTTTTAGAGTATATAGAAAGCAAGGAACGGGCTTGTTTATAACCAGAAACAGGTAGAGGTGCGGCACGTTTTCGAGGAAATAAAGATTATGAGTTATCTATGGATTACTAATAGAGGAAAGATGTCGGACATGACGTGGGATTCTTGGGGTAGATTTGACACGACAAAGATGGTGTAATAGGTGAGGTGGTTGCGGGTTGTATTGTGTTTTTTTGTCGTTGTCTTTTATGTTTCTGTTGTTAGAATAAATATAAATTATGTTTAGTATATTTATTTGTGGCCATCATTATCATTTATATTATATTGATCAATTATTAATATTATCCTTAGCCCAATAACAGATATGTCTTTGATGGGCAGACTATCATTAGATGGGCCTTATTAGGGTGTCCCCTAGGTATGTATAAATATGAAGAGATATTATGAGATTAGGGTTGAGACAATCATAACACATAACACCATTAGCCATCCCCTATCTCTCTCTCTCTCTCTCAATGTGTTCATAACTTAAGAACACATAAACCATTAGAACTGCATACCCTAAAGGGAACCCAATCAAGATGATAGTGTCTTCCATTACTGAGGTTCCTGAACGGTTAAGCAAATCAGGTACACTTGATTAAATATTATGTTTATACCTTATGTTCTTATGTATATAATCAACATTTGGTATCAGAGCAATGTTGATTATATCTGCTCAATCATGAAAATAATTGCAAAACTCAGTTTTATGGAAATTATTGATTCGGCAAAAAAAAAAAAAAATCACGGAAACTTGTTTTTCCAACACCTCATGAGCCACTAATTGAAATTCATATATTTTTTCAATAATCTATTAAGATAAATTACTTCTATACAAAATTGTATATTTCCATTATGATTAGATCCCACTGATGACGCATGGAATGGAATTAATATCAGTTACCATATATGAATTAGTTTTTCATTTATTGGCTTCTGATTTATGATGAGATTAACCTAGAATTTACTCCATAAATTTAATCGGGGATAACTACGAATTTAGAGGATAAAGATTATATTGATTATGTTTTTTTTTTGTTGATGTTATTCAAGAACATTATAAGAAAACCGAAAATTATTATGATTTTGGTTTAAAATTGGATTGAAATTCTATTTCCGATAATTTAGGACATAACTTTATCTCCAAGAAAATTTCGACATTAATTATGATAAGGCAAAGATTTCGAAATCTTATGATATCTTTGGAGATAGACGTTATTTAAAATTGGAAACAGATATTATGTAAATCCCTAAAATTTCAAACCATATTTATTTAGTATTAGTTCTTGAATAATAAGTTTTCGGTTTTTAGGTTAACAAATTTAGCTCTCGGATTATTAGTTAAGTTTCGGATAATGGTCATCGATGTATAAGTTCTCGGTTCATCAGGATTCCGATCAGGTTCACGAATAGGAGTTTTCGGTTATAGTCATTGTTGTTCGAAAACCCATTACGTTTGTCCGAGAACCCATCTTATTTATCGAGAACTATCGTGTATTCAAGAACCAGTATTTTTCGAGAACTATTAAAGAATTCGAGAACTGTTAACGTTATCCGAAAACATAAGTTATTCGAGTACTCATAATATATTCGAGAACTCATCATGACATTCGAGAACTCATTATGATATCTGAGAACTCATTAAGTCTTCGAGTACTCATGATTTATTCGAGATCTCATAAGTCTTCAGGGAACTCATCACTTTGGAGAACTCATTAAGTCATCGAGAACTCATAATTTCGAGAACCGCTTGTGTTATTCGAGATCTCATAAGTTTTTCGGAAACTCATTATTTTTCCGAGAACCCCTTATGCTATTCGAGAACTCATGTAATTTTTTTTTTTGAGAGCTCAATTCTTTGAGAACCCATTATTTCGAGAACTCATAAGCTAATTCGAGAACTCTTCTTTTTCAGGAAGTCATAAGATTACTGAGAACCCATTATTTTTCGGGATCTCTAATAAAATTTACAGTTTTGATAAACCTAATGTATCAAGTTTATTCAGAACATTATAAAACCTTGCTTAACTTGCAATAACATTTTGAGGTGTCACTTCTGCCCAAAGGTGATGTGTCACATTAGCTCGTTATAAAGATCTCGTTAAGCATTGTAGCTCGTTCACATAAGTGCCATAAGGTTTCACTTCTGCCCAAAGGTGATGTGTAACAGATTATGTTAGTGAACTGAGCGTATTGCATTAGAACTTTGAGTGTCTCACTTCTGCCCAAAGGTGATGTGTTACATTCACTGTTAGAAACTTAATACTTAAATAAATAGCGTATAGCCAAAGCTAGAGCATGTTATTTAAGTAGCTTATGTTGGTGTTATTATATTATCACATCTTCATATCAAAATTGATCCTCACAATTAATGATCCTTCATTAATATAATGATCATAACTTTAAGTCTGCCTTACATCAGTACCCATAGCTCGAAACTAATCTCACATTCTTCTATAAATTACTATCTCAACTAAGTGATCCACTCTAATTATCAAAACTAAGAAGAGTTATCTTAAACTTTGTTCTTATTAAGTTACCTCTTAAGACATAACATTCCTACGCCCTATCTGATAAAGTATTACAGAATAACATTGAGCATAAGAAAGTGGGATACATAAAATGTCTCTTATGGTAATCAAGAACGCTTTTACTGATTCCCATCAGGTGAGCTATAAAAGATTCTGAAATTCCTAAGACTAATGAATTATCTATGGAAATGAAAGAATATAACGAATTCCTAAGAAGCATGAAATAAACAAATCTAACTTTATGGTTAACTCGCATCTGTGAATACATCTTAACATTGAATAACATGACCCATAAAGCTAAGGGGTTATACATGGAAATCAATAAAATTTCTAATGCATTATGACTTTTCCACCAGTACGATTAGATGCATTATGAATCAACTATAACACTCAGAAACATCAAAGTAAAACGAGTGTGTTGATAGCAAATTACGTACAGGAAAAGGAACGCATTAGACTAGAAAAGTTGATGTTATTCACCTTACTACCATTAAACCTAAAAGAGGAAGAATAATTACCATAGAAAGGATAATTATAAGGTCTAGAAACAAGATACAAGTACTACTTTCAACTATAAGTTTCTCCAAAGGGAAAGTCTTACTAAGCAAAACTGTGCCATTAAGCATATGCATAAGCAAAAAAAGATTATCCATGAGAAAGGAGAATGGTTGGCTAAGATATGTAGTGCCTAATTAATGATATTTAACTCCACAAATGCTAATGAATTCCAATTAACACATGATGTCTGAGTCTAGTTTTATATGTTTCCTTACTATAATTCAACAAATACTTAAGATGAGAGTTGGTGGCCAAATTAAGGGTCTATTAACCATTAATAACCGATCTTAGTGTTGTAGCTTTATGATACCTTATGATATTCTTGAGATTTCTCAGAACTTAGTATCAATACTAAAAGCTACAATTTTTTTGATAGTTACAAGGTTTTAATGACCAAACCAAAGCCACTATTAAGTTAAACTCTTATATTGTTTGTTGTCATTATCTGAATAGAAACCTTATGAAATAAAACTAGATGATCCAATAACGTTTTCACAACTTTGTTATCATGAAAATGAGAATTTAACAAAGGAAAATGAGACCCGTGCAATTCATCCACTAAGACCAAAATTTCATGAGAAATCATGACCAGGTCACTAAAGGATGCTTAGCTATCAAATCTCATTCTCAGTGACTTTAAAGCATGTGTTAAACGCCCTAAACATTAAATGGCGAAAGGAATAAATGGGTTTCCATCATAAGTCATAACTAATTGACATTAGTGGAGCCTAGATAAATATCTAATTGTATCTATTCTATTTCCTACAGACCAAAAGTATTAAAGAAATCAATTCATATATACTTAATAAGATTCCCTCTAAGTATGTCCTTAAAATTTCTTATGAAA
The DNA here is from genome assembly GCA_028751855.1 of Ambrosia trifida. Lineage (NCBI taxonomy): Eukaryota > Viridiplantae > Streptophyta > Magnoliopsida > Asterales > Asteraceae > Ambrosia > Ambrosia trifida. The sequence goes on along the minus strand of CM054126.1, from coordinate 107,407,939 downwards.
TCTGGACGATAAGGGAAATCAAATATAAAATATATGAAATATTCTCGTTCACATGCATTGTTAAAACTTATTATGTGGAGATACTAAGAGACCTAAAAGATAAGTGGGAGCATTAGATGTCCTACTTATGACTTGAAAAAGTTACAGAGGTGGGGGGAACGAAAATTTGATCTATCCTCAAATTACACCTCTTGCACTGGACAACGCTCTATCACAACTTGTCTCCTTAGCATTTAACGTACTCCTAACAAAGTTTTGTGGATGCTTAAATATGGGCGAACTTAGATTTCTTACTAAAGTAATCCTCATCAAGAGAAACAACAATAAACATCATTAGGTTGTTTTCTCTATTAAAATCTATGGATCTTCCAAATGTTAGAGCTTAAGCATGCTGAATTCATTAAGATCTCTAAGGTAAGTGGGAGCAGTAAAAGTCCTTATTATGACTTTTCGGAAGTACAAGATGTGGGGGAGAGACTCATTAAAATTCGAGACTCATTAAGTTTAACTCTGAATTTAACTTCGATTATTCCTCTTGTACACCTTACTGCACCAACTCTTACACACTTAGAAACTAATATTGCTCCTTATATACCTGAAAATAAAAACACCTAACTAAGGTTAAGTTTGTATCATAATTTACCCAATGTTCAACTCAGAAGGTCATTTGGGTCTAAAAGCCCATTAAATTTGATGATTATGTAACCTGCCTATCTAACGCAAAATGGATGTTTGGAAAGTTTACCGATCCTACCTCTTCTAATTAAATCATTAGTATTAATCAATCTTCTAAATGGAATAAAGCTATTATTAGCATAACTTATTCCATAATTTAGAATTACGTTTGGGATTTGGTTGAATAACCTAAAGGTATTCATAATTAAACCAAATCCGAATGGAAACGTTGTAAGATAAGATTGATTGTAAAAGATTATACTCAATGAGGGATTAGATTATCAAAGAATCTTCTTATCTGTATTACAAAAGATTTCTTTGAGGATCATTACCGTCCTAGTAGCTCATAATAACTAAGAGCCACATTAGATAGACATTAAGACAAGTTTCCATAACGATGACCTACATGTTCACTAAGCAACCTGAAAGTTCTAAACTGAAGGGTAAGAACACTTAGTCTGTAAGTCAATAAGATCCATGCATGGGTTGATGCAAGCATAAAATGTGTTGGAATCATAATGAAATTCTCTTCATCAAGAACTAAGTGGATTAAAGAACCTACCTCAAGATGAGTGGGAACAACTAATGAAAACTTGTCCTTACATAGATGTCGTTTCTCTTGACAAGTATATGTTACCTAAGTCAAAGCATTGTTCATGCATAATTTTGACATGATGAATATCGGGGATTCCTCTTAAGTGATAGGAATCAAAATATACCGAGATAGACCCAACGGGATATTAGTTTCATCCCATAAGTTTTACTCTAAGCGGGTCCTTAAGTATGTAACATACAACATTACTCTCCTTTAGAGGATAATAGGATAAATGAGATTATTATCTTACGCTTCATTAATTAGAAGACTTATGTAAATTTAAGTCTATGCTTGTTTATGATATTGTTTGTATTGCTTGATACTAGACTTGTCTAGATTGATGAAAAGTATCTAATGGAACATTACAATATCTTTAAGAAACAAGAGACTATAATCTAAGAAGAAGTGAGAACCTAAAGTGATTGACTACTCTTATTTTAACTTTGTTATATTCAAAGTAAATCAAGTATCAATTTCGGGGTATATTATAACGTCAGCAGACATAACTATCTTATGGAGGAGTCATAAGGAACTGTTAACAACAACCTAAGTTATCATGACATAATGTGTTGCTGATCACAACAGAATGGTCACTAAATGTTGTTGGTAAATTTATCAGTTGACTCATAACTTATTAACTCCATTTAAATACTAAGTTGAAGACTTACTGTGATAAAGTCAGCTGCCCTAATTTCCTGAACAGTAACAGTTTGAGAGGAGCTGCATTAGAGTTCGATACGAAATTATTGTTCGCTTATGATTAAGAACAAATAGAGGAAATCAGAATTTTGTATCGAATGCATTCATGATATGCTTATGGATCCAATAACTAAAGGTCTATCACCCATAAGTCTCACTAAGGGCCAACTAAGAGAAAAGGGTATTACTAATGACCATGTATAACTGCATATCGTACTATGGATGACTTATGACTACTGACTAATGATTAATTTTCCTCATTATGATTTGTTTGTCATTAGTATGCTAAGCTAGCATAATGGCATAAAGACAATAATATAACAAATCAACTAAGGGCATAACGTTAATTGATCCTAATGTTAAGTTTTAAATTTGGGTGTAGTATGATTAATGGGGGTCCTAAGTCGAATAAAGACTTAACGACTGTATTTCTCTGCTACATTTTGGGTTTATAACTAAAATGAGTATTAATCTGCAGACTAATGTAATACTCATAATAAATGATTACTCGGCCAAGTGGGAGAATGTTAGAATAAATATAAATTATGTTTATTATATTTATTTGTGGCCATCATTATCATTTATATTATATTGATCAATTATTAATATTATCCTAAGCCCAATAACAGATATGTCTTTGATGGGCAGACTATCATTAGATGGGCCTTATTAGGGTGTCCCCTGAGTATGTATAAATATAAAGAGATATTATGAGATTAGGGTTGAGACAATCATAACACATAACACCATTAGCCATCCCCTATCTCTCTCTCTCTCTCTCTCTCTCTCTCTCTCTCTCTCTCTCTCTCTCAATCAATGTGTTCATAACTTAAAAACACATAAACCATCAGAACTGCATACTCTAAAGGGAACCCAATCAAGATGATGGTGTCTTCCATTACTGAGGTTCCTAAACGGTTAAGCAAATCAGGTACACTTGATTAAATATTATGTTTATACCTTATGTTCTTATGAATATAATCAACATCTGTTTTGTATTCGGACTCCTTTGCTAGCATCTTGTTGGCGTTTTTAATAAAGTTTCGTTTGACCGTTAAAAAAAACATATAGAATACCTTTTTGTGTGCATAATGGTGATTGCATTGATTGTTTTTAGATTAGAATTACAAGAAGAGAGATGTATATATAATACCTATATTTACATCAAACCACCTTTTAAATATGGCTAATTATAAATGTGATCTAATAACCTCGCACATCTGTGATAACAATTAACACGATCCGGTGTAAATTTCGTACATCAAAACACGTATTGCACTGAATAATCGAAGTTTGGATATGATAAATGCATGATTTTTGGTGAAATCTAGAGTTGAAATGTTTACAACATGCATAAAAAGTGCAAGTAGTAAGTATGCCACCAAAAAAGTAGCTAAAAAATTTGATTTGAAACGAACTGAGTCAATCCAACTAATTTTATAACCGAGCCTAGCTCGGCTCGGCTCGTTGGCTCGTTCTGATACACATTTAACTCCTAGCTTGTTCTCGAGTTAAGTCGAGCTGCCTCGTTTAATTTCGAACTTGAGCTCGACCCCACCCTGGCTCGACTCGTTTACAGCGCTAATGTTGATGATATGACTTTATTAGACAGTAGCAAACCGAAACGACACTAATCGATCTTTCTACAAGTAACGAACCAAAACAATACCAGCTGAATCACCACTGCATCACCACACAGAAAATCACTAACCACGCTCCTTTAAAAAAAGTTTCATAAAAACAAAATAATATTCATAGTAGTCAAACTTTTTTTTAACAGCCAACAAATCAATCCCGAGCACTCTTACACTCTGTTCCAGAGTTTCATTAAAGGATGGGAAAAAAAAGATTTAAAAGGAAGTGAGGAAAAAATGTGTTCCAGAGTTTTTTGTAGGAGGGAAAGGGAGGGAATGAGAGGGATAATAAAGGGGATTTTAGAGTGATTTTCAATCTTTCCAATTTGGAAGGAATTGGAGAGAATGGAAGGGGAGGGAGATCCTTTCTCTTCCATCCTTTAATGAAACTCGGGAACACAGTGTTAGGGCACCTTTTCGACAAATTCAAGTACTCCGATAGTACCCAAGTTGTCAAACACCAATTCCAGAGAAAATCCGATAACCCACCCGCCCGTACAAACAACAATGAAATTACCGGTAAAATCCGCATAGCTCGAGAATTGAACCCAGTATCGCCTGAATCTTCTATTATTGCCCAGTAATGTCTCTACCTACCGGTACACTCTAGACTCTAGAGTGTTGACTCATAGTAGTCAAATTCATAATCCAAATAAAACTGACTTCCCAATTCACGTGCACATACATAACATTCTCCCCATATTCAAACATTTTCAAAAACCCTCATTTTCCTGGATAATTCCACGCTAATCATCTTTAATTTGTAATCAACTCTCCAAAACCAATCGTTTTCAAGATCATGATTCATCCACACAATCACTCAATCCCCGATTAACAGACTGTCAACAATGGATCTTCCTCAAGAACTTGACGATTACTTACGTGAATCACTTGAGTATTCGCTCGGTCATCATGTATCTGCATCTACTCTTGAATTCAACATTCAATTTTCAGAAGATACACAAAGGCATATTCGTGATGAATGCTTTGCTTTAAAATTGCAATTGAAGGAGAAAGATAGAACCATTGAGTGTCTTAAGGTTAATGCTTTATTTATTTATTCTTTATTTATATTTTGACACTTTATTTCCTGTTGATTACCATAAAACAAACTAGGGTTTATTGATTTTTTAGGTTAGGGTTAATGCTGGTTATTGTATACATATGATGTTTTATTTATTTAGGGTTTATGCATGGACGCGTTCTTTTCACAACCGGTATTATTATTATTATTATTATTATTATTATTATTATTATTATTATTATTATTATTATTATTATTATTATTATTATTATGTTGAGGACTGTGAGAATCAGTATATTAGAGTTTAAATAAGGACGCGTTCTTTTTAGAATCAATATTATTATGTTGAAAACTGTGAGACTGGTATTATGTTAAGAACTATGAGAACTGGTATTATGTTAAGAACTGTGAGGATCAGTATACTAGAGCTTAAATAGGGACGCTTTCTTTTCAGAATTAGTGATAACCGTATAAAAAAGTCATACGTAGCCTTTTTACATATTACACTTATTAAAGCCAAAGGTATAAATGTGTTGTGTTGTTATCGTTGTTTTCGATATAATCATGATTCTGTAATGAACGTTGTCTTGTTGACATTTATGTAATTATTATCTTTTTATGTAGTATGCGGTTCTGAACATAATATTGGTTATGAAAGAATGCGTCCCACGAGTCTAAACAACTAGTAAACGCTAATATTGATTTTGTAATTTGGGCATTTAACGGAATGAGATGAACTAATTTCGAGGCTATTACTAATGATGATTATTGTGGTGTGATATTTACTTGCATTAGGCTGAATCAAGTATGAATGCACAAGCTTTGAAGAAGTTTGCAGAGGTGAATCGGAAATTGGTCATTAAGTGTGATGACTTGATGACTCGAAGCGAAGACTGGGAAGATGAGTGTTCATCGTATGAACGTGATATAGAAGCGTTGATGGACTTTGGGAATCAAGCTCATGAAAGGATGGAAGAGGCAGAGTCTCGTGTCCGTTGTTTGGAGGATGAAACAAGCAAATTGAGGGAAGAATTGCAGTCTAAACAACTGTCGGGGGGAGAATGTATAGAAAACTTTCTTATTGAGACGTTGATCTCGAGTTTGATCAACACAAAGGAAGTTGCATCAGCATCGCACTCGTTTTTAGAGACCAATATTGGAGTTGATGTGTGCGAAAAGATGCTAAAGATTTGGGATAGGTTAGTTCTCTAGTTACTTTTTTTCATTCTGTGAATAATAATTGCAATAGTTTTCAATGCATATATCAAAATTGTGTATAAAAATTAGAGGTTACACAAATATAATCAGGTTTTGATATCAAATTTGTTTGTTTGATAAACGAGATATGTTCGGATTGACTTGTTTAATCCATTTAATTAAACGGGTCGACCCACCAAGTGACAACCATTTAACCAGTTTATTTCAACCCTCCAACCCGCTTGACTTTTTTACATAAATGACCATGATCAGGTCGTGTTTGGATTAAACAAATCAACATGGCGACCTGCAGCGGACTTGATTGACATACCTATAAAAAAGTTATTTTTTTGCTAAATGGTATACTAACATTCGAAGTAAACGATTGCAGTTTAACGCCATCAGCACACCATATTTTGGCACTGGCGCATGAGGTCAAGAATCTGCAGAAAGATAAAGATATGTTAAGGATGAATCTGATCAAGGCTGAAGAAGAGGTATGTTAATCAATGCCTTATTTTGTTTTTATTTTAATATATCCTTTTTTTATTACATATATTTTTTTTTAAATTAGCGTTTATTATGTTGTTAGGTTGAAGCCTTGTTCGATGAAAACAACACACTAGATGAGGAATACACAAGATTGACAAACCGACTTGATTCAGAGGGACGGCATAGCAGTCGATGCATCAAGGTAAAATTAATATATCTGCAGTGTTAATCCTGGCAAAACGGGTGTGTGTGTGTGAGGGGGTGACGGGTGAACACAGGTTGTTTTAAAATAGTACTTATCTAACAAACCTTCTTTAATTTATGAAATATAAAATTTTCATTTTTCATATGATATCTTTCTTGTATTGTGCAGAATTTTAAACGGAAATCTAGCAACAGCGCGGTTGAGAAGAATAATGACTTCAGTGATGCTGCAGGTTCAGCAAGGAAACTACTGTCTCGGTGCTACATAACACAGAGCCCCTGCAACCTTATATAAACTTAGTTAAAACTAGCATTGGATTATAGAAACAATGTTTTTCAAAAGTTTCTTTGAAAATTTTGACAAAGGTATAAAAATAGCATATGCTACTTTTGAAGATCATGGGTGCATATCATAATGTTTTGTGTTTTACTGTCTTCCGTTCGCCTGGACAGACACTCTGCACACACAGATGTGCTTCTCCCTCAGCGGGAAATTGTGTCGTTGTTGCATTAGAAATGTGTGTGGTGATTCTGGACCATTGGTCAATGCAAATCAATATGGCTTGAATAAGGATCAGCAATAGCGTTGGTTATGATTGAAACTGGACAAAGGAAACGCTATCGCTCTATACTTCTATCTAGTTCAGTAGTTTATAAACAAAATTATACTTAATTAGTTTTTAAACCTGTAAAATTAAGAATTTTTATGTATGTTTTTTTAAATTGTCTTTAAAAATATGACATTTATTTAAAGAAATGTTGGTGTATTAGTTGTAAAATTTGTGCCCATTGTACATATAAACTCTTTGTTGTATACAGAATGGTGCATAATTGTATACAAAGTTGTGCTCTATTACTATACATGTATTGTGCAATATAAACATGTGGAGTGTAGTTACTACACAACTTTCTATGTGCGTGAGGAGTGGTTATAACTTATAACTTAAGACTACACAATACAATCCGGTCATATGGGTGAAGGGGGCATGGAGCGACATGTGACAGTCATGTCACTTCCCCTCCAACCCCCCAAAAAGCCATGGGGTGGTGGTGGCGTTAAGCGTTTTTTTTTTTTCTGACTGACCAACCAATCAAAATTTATCTATAACCCAATGTTACGTGTCAAAATACTACAGGGGCTCTTTTGTAGTTGTTGCAAATATAGAGGGGCATACTTGTAAATTGTCATTTGTATTAGTTAAATAACGAACAGAGTTAATAATGAAAGTATCGATTGATTTGAGTAAAACTTCTTCTTCTTGTGTTCTTCTTCTCTCTTTAATCGATCTTGTTCTTGATTACCAATTTGTTCCATAACAATGGTATCAGAGCCAGGTTATGACACGTACAAAAGAGCCCCTGTAGTATTTTGACACGTAACAATACTTTCCCCTTATAGGACTTTTGACCTCAAAAGTCAAACTAATCACAAGTATCAAAAATTTGAACAGATCCAACTTGACCCATTAACCTTTGGCTCACAACATTAATAAATGCTGAAACCAACTGTGCGAACATGGTATACTCCTCGTTTGAGACTGAAAACACCCCACCATGAAGTGGCTGATGTTGAGCCCCACTCAAATGTGTATAAGTTCTAGCCATTGGCAACCTATCATTTATGCTTAAACTCCTGCTATAATCAGCTGCGTAATGGAGAGCAATGTTCTTTTTCTTGTTTAATACATCCACCTTTGCACCTACCCCAAGGAGAATTTTAGCACACTTCACCTCGCCATATCCAAAAGCAAAATGTAATGCTATCTTTTCCTCCTTGTCCTCTTCATCTTTATTGGCTCCAAACGCCACAGCCGCCTTTGAACCTTCAATGTTGTCGGTACTATCAGTTTGATGAACAATAGAAACTTCTTCAGCTTCATCTGCTCCTGGATTCACAGCAGACGCAGTAACCCTCATCCAACTAACCCAACCCATATATATCCATATCAAGCTTGTAGTTTTTGAGTGCGGGTCCCTGCCGATATCATAAAGTGTCAGAGATTTTGAATATTTTTTATCTCTTTTTTTTATTTCTTTTTCTTCACAAGAATCAGAAGAATTCCAAAAATTTGGTCTGATGTGTCAAAATTTGAATTGATACATCTCTTTATTAAAACAATTGCATAGTCCTTCAATAATGCATAAACTTTAGCATTCAATGCCTTGAATACCACCACTATAGACTTTACTTGTCTTGTGATTCTCATTTGATCCTTGGTTTGTAATAAGAAATCATGAACCAAAATTAACAGGTTGAGATCAGCACCATAAGAGTAATATCCATCATATTGCCTTAACCATTCAAAACAACATTTCATGTATGATAAAGAAATCCACATGTTAATTGAAATGTGAGTAATCCAACTGATAGAGTTGAGACTAATTTTCATCCTAGCCCTCCAATAACATTCATAGACCCATCTCTTAGTCCAACCGGTGTCCGACCATAACCCGAGGCTTGGTTGTATTTGTTGATCGAAGTCTATTACATCAATCTTGAGTACAAGAACTGATTTCTTTTCCATTAAGTTTTGATAATCTATAACATAGAAAAAAACCGGCTTCCATTCATGGTAATCACCAACTTCCCAAACCATGTTTCTGTCTACTTGTTCAACATAAAATTTGCACCCAATAGTCTCATCATTTTTACATTCTATGTTACCAACCCAGCTGGTATCTATACAGTTTAATTGTTTCTTCTTTTTCCATGGATCACATGCTTTTGTTGAACCAAAAAAATTAATATGGCTACCAGCTTTATGGTTTCGTTTTCGTTCTTTTGAATCATCCCAATCACATGAATCTTGGATACTACAATCTTGAACTTCCCTTAGTTTTTCACTTGAACAATACAACCAACCCGGTTTCCACTCAAATTGTTTAACATCAACAATCGGTTCCTTCTCAGTTTCCTTAACATCAACATCATTACACGAATATTCTCCTATAACATTCCCATATATTTCATTTACATTTTCTTTTTTTATCTCCTCTACTTCACTAACCTTACCATCTTTTTCAGTTTTTCTTGAATTGTTACCCATCCAAATTTCATTGCTAAATCCTTGAGGCATTTCAACGAACGCCTTGAATGCAGCCTCATCATTATATCCATTTTCTTTCAAAACATCATCATCAATTGCTTTTTCTACAATTGTTTCTTGAACAATATTATCACACATTTCTTGAATCATCCCAATCCTAAACAACTCATTATCTTTCATCAATTCGTTTAGAGGGATTAATATCAAACTCTAAATCTTTGTTGTAAAAAGAAGAATTAGGATCAAATGGAGAAAAAGAATCTTGCAAGCCATTAGAATCAATTTTTAAAGCCAAAGAAATCACATCTTCCACCTTTATACAACTATATTGATGCCATGTTATAAAAACATCTTTAATTTTCGGTTCTAGACCAGTCATGAAGAGATATATTGCATAATATTCACTCATTTCTTCAGAATTTTTGACTTGATTAAACAAAAATTGGAATTCATCACTATACTCTTTAACCGTACCTTCTTGCCACATTGACATAATCTTTTCCATTGCTAATTCCATGGTAGTCATTTGTTCTTGATTTGTTGCTACTGCTGAATCCATCACAAACCCTTAATTGTTGTTGAATTGAATCTTGATTGGTTTTGTTGCCCTAAATCTTGAAAGAATCTGATTGAGAACTGATCGTTCGTTGTTGTAACCCTAACCCTAGGTCAGAGGAAGGATAGCTCTGATACCATTGTTATGGAACAAATTGGTAATCAAGAACAAGATCGATTAAAGAGAGAAGAAGAACACAAGAAGAAGAAGTTTTACTCAAATCAATCGATACTTTCATTATTAACTCTGTTCGTTATTTAACTGATACAAATGACAATTTACAAGTATGCCCCTCTATATTTGCAACAACTACAAAAGAGCCCCTGTAGTATTTTGACACGTAACACCCAAGAACCAACTATAACCACCTACCTCAGCCTTAGACTGTCCGTTGTGGCTAGAGGTGAGGGGAGACGTTATCGAATAATATTTTGCCGCATCGACGCTTACATGGTGCTGGCCCGCGGCCGCGGGTTGATCGCTTGATCCCGTTGTGGGTCAAGGTGAGCAACCTGTTTCACCTAGCTAGCCCACGCACAAACAAACCTGTTTCACCTCGCTAGCCCACGCGACCTGGGTCGCCTCTACTCGCTCACGCAGTCATTCGCGTGTAGGTGTTGTGATTCCGGCGATCTACGTGGCTCACAAGCTCGTTCGCGCATGTCCGGTCGCGCACCAGAACGGATAGCCTTAGATTTCAAATTTTAGACTATGTGTTGTAGGTAGAGGTGAGTGATGGCTTTATTCTCTAATATTAAGTCACGTAAGCGCTGACATGGCAGGGTGATAAAACTGCAGCTTACTAGCTTGATCCTGTTGTGGGTAGAGGTGAACAGCTTTATCCACTTTTTTTAAATTATTATTTTTTAAACTTTGTTATTTTAAATTTGTATAATATTTAAATTTGTAACACAAATTAAATAAAAAACATAAAATATTCATTAATAAAAAAATTAAAAAGACATAATTAATAAAAAAAAAAAACTAGTAAACTACTCCTCTTGATCGTTAAGCTCTTGTTCGAATTCCTTCACGAGGGGGGTGGTTGCGAATCCGGAATTACAAAATCCGGAGACGGTGGTGACATTTGGCTAAGATTAACTTCGATTTCGTTACCTGTACCACCATACTCGTCTTCATCAAAGAACTCCATAGCAGGTTTGTAACATCATTCCCATTGTGACGAATCCATTTTTGTAAAGATCGAACGAAAGTTGCTTTGTGATTTTTTAAGTGTTTGAAGGTTGAAGAGTATTTGTTTATTGTGAGTAAATAAAAAAAAAGGTTTCTTTTTTTTTTATAAATAGCCGAACTAGCCGTTGGCTAATGGCTAGTTGGCTGCCAACGGTCATTTTTCTCTCGCTACCACACGTGAGCCTGCTCACTTGCCATCGCTCGCGCCAGCTATCAAGTGTAGATGTTATGGATCAGGCTATTGCTGGCCACAACACATAGTCTTAAGTCTTAACAGTTACCTACTCTGATTGCTATCAATTCATTAGATCACAATGGTTTTGCGTTATTGTAACGGATTTGATGCGTCACTATAATCGAACAATTTATACATTTGACCATGAAAAGTAGACGCCTTGTATTATTTTTTGAACAAATCATTGTAATTAACAGCATTATATACTATTAAAAGACCAATGACTTTGAACAGTATTTTGTCTATGTGTTTTATATCTTTATATATTTTGTTATGGATTTAAAGACAACTTGAAACTTCTGCCTGATTGGTTCATGCGTCTGCTTGTGTTCGATAATACCACGGTTCGAATCCTACCTCCACTTTTCGTTACCCCTTTTTTGGGTCTGTACACATGTTCCCTTTAGAGGACACTCCACTTTTCCTCATGCTAATTTCAACACACGTGTCCCCACACATGTATTACACTCTTTCTTTAGAGAACAAATCATACACCGCAAACCATCCACCTCTTCACCTATCTCCGCCACTCACCACGTTTTGCACCACCGTCACATCCCCCAATTCCCCTATCTGCAACCACCACCATCATCCACCGAGGCCTTTCTGAGTTTAAGGAGGACCTTGGACGCGCCGTTAGGGTTATTCGACGGCAACTCCATCCATGCCGCCTTTAGCTTTTGCGCCGAAGGAAGGTTCCAAATCCCTTGTATGGAATCTTTACTATTTTAAATCAACTTATTTTATCGTCTCTGTTATAATAATGATTTTTTTGTTATTGGGTTTCTTTAATTGCATGTTGTCAGTGACTTTGGTGGTTCAAAACACATACAGATCTGAGCGAGCGAGCGAGCGAGAGAGAGAAAAGGATCGTAGCTGTTGATGTTTGATGAAGGCGGTGGTGGTGGCCGGAGCTGTTGGTGATGGCCGCGGAGGTGGTGGTACCGCCGTGTTCCAGGTTCTCTATCCGTATCTCCATCTTGTGGGTTGGCCATCAATCATTGTATTTATTAATTTGACCACATCGTTTAACATGACAAAACTTAACATGTTTAGGCCAATGGATGGGATCTAAATTATTCCCTAATCTCAGGCTATTTATCCGGTTTTGTTTGTTTCAGGTAAAGGATTCACGTCTTGTCTAAAGTCTGATGTATCCCCTCCCAAGCTTTACATACAGCAATATCCTCACAAGTAAGGAGGTGTACTTTTGCACTTATTTTTATCTTGTAAACAGCCAAAGTGTTGAGTTGAAAGGACATACTAAAGAGGATAATCAATGGAGTGGGGAGAAAGCTGGTAACCTAATTATATATATATTTATACATATGTGAAACACTAATACATATATCTTGGATCTTTTGAAGTGTGTTATTGCAGGTGTCAAGAGTCGAAAGAACGTGGAGAAGACGCAAATTAAGGAGATAAGGTTAATGCAGGTTAGTAAATTAGAAATTGTACATGGTAATTAAAATTAATTTAGAAAACCTTATGCATATGAGTTGTTTGATGAAATGCTTAAAAAGATTGTTATCTTTATTAGAAAGGTTTTGGTGTGCCATAAATAAAATGCATTAATGAGGAGCCTAAATCATGAGTTGGAGTAGTGTAATAACTAGATAAGAAGATTTTACATTGTTTGGTTTTTATGCGACTTACCAGGACACATACACATTCAAGATACTTATTGTAGGTTGTATATTTCTTTGCATATTGAAGATTGTGAACGACCTGCTATGAATGTTATAATTCTTTTTTTTTTCTTTTTTTTTATTTGGATTGTGAGAATGCAGCAAAATAGGCGAGCGGGGCAGAATCTTGATGATTGATTTGAACTTTTCGGCAACGCTGCCACCTTGGCCATCGCTACTAAGAAATAGGAAATCTTATGGAATTAAAGGTGAAACATTTAGCTTTGATTGATAAAGATTTTGTTTTGTTTAATCATTGGTTCAGGGCTATTTTTGGTTGGGTTGCTTTACTTTGTATCTAACAATCTAATTAGTACGAATATTGTTTAGGCTAACAGTTCTTGGATGAATGCATATTGTTGTTGGTTCATTGTAAGTGTACTGCAAATGTTTTTTTTTTTTCATTTCATGCGGGATTTGCAGTGGCAAAGGCTTTTTAAGGCCGTTTCCAAATCTTCAAGTTAACATCAATAAGTAAGTAGCACTCAAACCACCGAATCAATAGTTTAGGCTAGGATCTTAAATGGGTATGAGGGCATATTATGTGGTGTCTACTTAATTTTTTTAAACAATTTATTGGGGTTGTTTTTGTCGTGAACATTCTATACGGTATTTTCAACCCTTTTGTTGTGCTGCATATGTTCTTATGTAATATGCACCATAGACCAACCTTTTATATTCTTAATTTTTTAAAGTTTTGTCAATAAAAACGTTTATATAATAATTTCATTTCATTTCTTAAAACTTGCTTAGTTACATCAAAATAGAAGGTAGACGGGTAACAAACTGCGCCGCCACCCATTTCTTGATTGCTTTTATATTTATTTTGCTGCCAACACTGTACCTTGTGCGGTGAAAATCCGGAGACAGTAGATCATTTGTCTCTCGCGCACGGTTTCGCTTAATCAGTGTGGCAGGTGGTGGCTTAAATGTGTAAAATTACGCCTTTCTTTGCGTTCGGGTTTAGAAGCTTACTGGACTTGCACCTATGTGTTTTGTGGTTTGGAGAAGCATAAGGCTGTGGGTGATATCAACACACTTAATTTATTTGTGGATTAAGGCAAGGTCGAAGCAGGTGGGTCTGAGTTGGGAAATTTGGTGTGGACTAAAACAATATAAAGTAGGTTGGTAGGACCTGGTGATGTTTTTTCTTAGTGACTGTGTTTTGTATAGATTTGGTGTATGCTAGCACCCTATGCTTTACTAATAAATTTGTTGGTGGTTCCAAATAAAACCCCCAAGTATATTGGTTGTCCTAATATTTTCATGGTCCTTATGCATAGTAGGTTGAATATTAGAACCCGTTTGACTACCGTTTGCTTATACATAGTAGGTTAAATATTAGAACCCGTTTGAAGCGCCGCAACGCGGCGCCCAGTTTAAAACCCTAGTTGAACTTTTAAAAAACTCTTTTTACTGTAAAAATACTATATTCCCGATAAAGATAAAGTTTGAAATTCATGCTATAGTTTATTTTAAAATATTGGAGAACATAATGATTTTTTTTGTTAATTATTTTAAATAAAAAGCTAAACTTGAGCGATCTAGTGTATTTAACTTTTCAATAACAAACTTGACGGGTGCACTTCACTCTTCCAATAATAATGAGGCACATGTAAACCCAATAAAAAATATTACTATATATTCACAACTCATTTTCAGAATAAAAAATCTTAAACAAAACAAAAAACACATGGAATCATATGCACTTCTGTCCTGCACAACCTCTGTCACTAGGCCCACTTCAACACAAACAACCTCGAATAAAGAAAACCAGACACATCATGAAAAAAGTATCATGCCATAACTCAGTAAAAGATGTATCTTTGCACATGGCTCTGCTCGTCCCACCTTTAACAAACTCCAACCCAAACGACATTCCACTTCAAACAAAACGACAACCCCCACCTCTTCCTTACAGTTCACCTCCTTAACACTTAAGCTACCCGCACTAGCTCCTTGTACATTATATGTTTTACTCATGCATCAATCACTTGTACATTGCAAATACTAACAAGGAACAACTGCTCCCTGTTGTCCCACACATTTTAGCATTTTACCTCCTTAACCACTCTAAAAATACTACATTGTACATGCAGTAACAACTGGTACATTACATATTATCCATGCATCAATCACTTGTACATTGCAAACACAACCTCCTCCCTATTTTATTATCCCATACAATTTTATTCAGTAATTTACCTCCTTACATTGCAAACACTTGAGCTACATGCAAGTAGCCACCTGTACATCACATACCACCCATATGCATTATTTATTTGTACATTGCAAAAACTAACAACTCCTTGCCCAGTTGCCCCTATTGTCCCATAGGGTTTTACCTCCTAAAAATTTAACTACATGCATTAATCACTTGTACATTACATATTACCCATGCATCAATTACTTGTACGTTACATCCTAATCATGCATCAACTACTTGTACATTGCAAACACCTACAATGCTTGTTGGATAATATGTATCAGTAACCATTAAATTCAGTAGATCTGAACATAGTTTAATATGTGTGAAACAATAAACAAAAAAAAAAAAACAAATAAATAAAAACAAAATAGTGAAAGATTATATTACATCAAAATAAAAGTATCCATCATCATCAACGTCAAATATAACAATCACATCATAACAATAACCCCTAAAATCATCAACAACTATAAAAAAATTAAATAAAATCCCAACGAATCACAAAACAAAACCAACAAAACCCCTCAAATAACCACAGATCTCTACACAAACAACCCAGCAACAGCAACAGCAGCAACAGCAAAACCAGCACCAACCCTGTTTATCCCAGCACCATTAGGAGAAGCAGTAGGAGACCCAGTAGGAGTAGCCGCAATAGACGACGGAGCCTCCGCCGGAGCTCCGGCAGGAGTAGTGTCGGCGGTGGGAGGAGCAGGTGGAGATGCGGTTGGAGATTCGGTTGGAGACGATGTAGGGGCGGCGGGAGACGGTGGTGAGGCGGTGGGAGTGGCGGTGGGAGAGACGGTGGGGGCGGCGGTTGGGGATTGAGAGAGAGCAGATCCGGCGGCTAGAGCGAGGAGGAGGACTAGAACAAGTGTGGAAGACGCCATTGTTGTTGTTTCTCTCTCTAGAAAATAATGGTTAAGGAGGTTTTTAGAGAGAGAAAGTGTAGAAGGATACTAGGGGACGAGGGTTTATGGTTATGTGTGTGGAATGTATATATACAGTGTTTTTAGTCGGTTGTAAAGATAATTATTTAGTGACAACTCATGGAACGAGATTCAGGCCGTTGATTTTGGGTTGATCGCCGTACACGTGTTCTGTGAGGGAAATTACAGCTATTTGATTGGTTTGATTATGTTTAAATATATATATTTTTGTGTGTGTGTGTATTTTATACTTAGGTTAATCGAATCTTGTTGTACAAATAATATTTTATGGTGGATATATTGTTTATCATTTTGTTTTTATTATTTAAATATTGACTGTGGTTTCGAATAGTGGATTTCACTTGTTTTATGATTAGTTATGTTAAAATATATAGAGAAAACATATCGATAGCCGCTGCCCCGTTGATTGTCTAGTATATGTACTCCATTACGGATTTACGGACGTATAAGTTTAAACATGTAAGGTTATAAACGATAATTTTGGATATGATGGTGGTGGGATTGTAGACTTTAATTTGGATATTCAATGTTTATTTTTATTTGATGTTTGCTTATTTCGTTCATCTGTATTCATGGACTGTTCGCTTGTTATATACGTAAGATAAATAGATATAAGTGTTTATATGGTTACTATGTACATCAGTGTGTTATAATTTATTATCCATTTTTAAAGCTTTTGTATCTTGTCATCTCGTAAGCTCATCTTCTTAAGGCTATTTGGTCACCATCAATATCTTTATCCTTTTTCGCTATTGATCATCTACTATATCCTGTATCCTAGAAATAGAATTTAAACATGTAAACGAGCTGAAATTTTTATGCAATGATGATGGTGTATAGACTTTATATGCGCGTTTAATATTAATTGATGTTTGTTTTTTTTCGTTTATTTATGTTCATTGTATTCGTAGACTGTTCGTTTGTTATATACATAATACGATAACAGTTGTCTAAGTGTTTATACGGTAACCATGTTCATCCATGTTTGACAATTGATTATCCATTTGTAAAGATTTATATCTTGTCAAGTCGCAACTTCAAACCACATGACATAATATTTTTGGTAATTTATGACAAATTAATATACTATTCAAGTATATGGATAGTGATATTATATCTCATGCTTAGTGGGTGTTTTGTGCTTATTGTTATTGCACATAGCATTGTTGTGTTGTACATTATTTTAATCTTTAAAAACTACTTGATTATGCATTACGGTTTGTACATCATGTTTTAGACTATTATATCTTATATTGTTTCCGTCTACACGATCTCTATCATTCAGCCATTCATTGTCCCTTCCAAACTTCAGTCGTTCCCTATGTTGTTACCATCTCAAGTAGTCATCACAACACCCATTCTCGTCACCATCAGTAGTATCCCTTTTCTCGACATTTAAACACTTATGCTTCCATTGATTTTCATGCTTTAAACACAACATCCTAATACATAAACTTGGAAATTAAACCATGCAACAACATAGAGAATTAACATAGAAGACAACCATGGCTTAGTGAATACAGAGCAACACACCAAGAGGTTATTGTGAGCTAGATTATGAGTGTTGTTCTTCATACACCTCTTACATTGATCTTATTATTTTTTATGTTGTTTTTCATACAATAATGTAGACACCTACGTGCACAACTACATAAATAGAAAATGATGAATGTGGACCATCATGTACAATACGTTTAGTTGCTGTATCTCGTTAGTACACCTTTAATTAAACATGATAATTTAAATCTTTCAATTATTTAAATAACATAAAAAATTAATATATTTCACATCAATAAATATATTTTAAATAATTAACTTACATTACAACTTGATTATTGAACAAATATGACAGTTGGTCATCATTTATTTGTTTTTCAAAGGTACAAATAACTCTAAAACAGGTAGTTTTTGCAAAATCGAAACTATATATCTACACGTTATCATTCATACCAAGCACGTAGTTGACTTGCATGGAGGGGTAAAAAGTGTACCCGAGGCATACAAGTGGGGTGTTTTTGCAAATATTGCTAAAAGACTTGTAAATAATGGCTTAGAATTATGTTTTTATCAGGGAGATCACCCTCCCCGAAAGCTCACTCACAATCTATGGCTCACTTAGGGCTAGAAAGATAGGCTTCTTCATACAAAACCGGGAACCTTATTTCGACAGATCAAACTAGCTAGGATCGAGGGGATGTAACGCCTGTTGTCGAGTGCCGAGCTGTGCTGAATTTCTAATCTCGTGATCGGCTAAACAAAGGCATAGGTAAATATTAGTCTTGATTCTTTATTTAAGTAATTACTCCTGCCTATTTAATGGGGCTGCATCGCTTTGGCCGGTAAGGAAGGGCGGCTACGGGTTCCGGCAAAGTCCTTTCTTTGATTCTTTTTGAGGTGAATGTTGTACTCGAGACGCTTGCATCACATGATATGTGGTTTTGGCATGGTTATTGTGGTCCGCTCGGTTCACTTAACGACATCAATGTCCTTCAAACTTCTTTTATTTTTCTCACTGAACGGAATGGAACGACACATAAATGTCCATTTACTGTCAATAGGCATACATACAAACATGGATACTATCTAACCGACGGGATATACCCTACTTGGGCGTTGTTTGTGAAAACATTTCCACATCTAATGGATCCAAACGAAAAGAAGTGAAGAGAATGCAAGAAGGCGCAAGAAATGATGTTGAACGCGCTTTTGGCTCTTTATAGGGAAAATGGAGCATATTAAGGCAACCCATGCGGGCCATGACGGTGGACAAGATTAGAAGCGTGATGTATGCATGCATGATATTGCATAACATGATCCTTAAAGATGAGGGAAATGTCTTCTCATCGGTTCACATTAGGGATCCAATTGTTCAACCCGTTATAGATGAGGATGCCTTTCGTCAAATTATGGATCCACACACGCATTTCTGACTTCGCATTGACCTAGTCAAACATATCTCAACTCATGAACTACCATATCTTGAAGATCCTACGACTTTGAATAATTTGTTTCTTAATATTTTTAGTTGATTTTTTATGATTTATTTTTACTTTGTAATGTATTTTGTTTTATTTAATTAATGTTTGTTTTGTTTTATACTAGTTTAATTAATTAATTTAAAAAAAGTTCTAGACTACTTTAGGCTAAGCGTTTTCAGTGTTTAGGCTACTTTGGGGTACAAATGATGTGGCAGTGTAACATTGATGCACCTTAGGCTTTCAAGCCTAAGGTGCTCCTTCCTCCCTTAGCTAGAAATGTCAATCGAAGAAACCAATCTACAAAAACCTAAAGAGTTATGAGTGACTTTTGACAAACCCTGAATTTTGATTTTTGGCCCAAGACGGTTAGCTGGATTTAATCTATTACGATAGTTTTTGGTATAATAGTGGTATTTAGGTCATTAATTATTTATTAAATAAATGATTATAAGGGTCAATTAATAGAATATATAAATGTATGCATACATTCTCCCACTTGGCTAGATAATCATTATTATAATCACTAGATAAGTCTAATCAGAAGTTAATACTTGAAGACATATAAGCCCAAGTCTACAAGGAATTACGAACGGGTCATACCCAACAAAAGCCCAAACCAAATAAGTTCGCAGACAACAAAGTACGCTGACAACCGGGCACGCGTATGCGTGTGTTGAATCAGCACGTGGACGTGTGCCCTTCCCGCATAGATCTCCACGAGTGCCTTGCAAAGTAAGTTATAGGAACACGAGGGAGATGATCAGATGTCGCGGTCCGATCAAAAATAAGATTTATAAGTCCTAATTACCTCTAGCTATGTAGTAATGGCAATAAGGGTGTCGAACCACGAAGAGTTTGTGGTTGGTGAATTTTATTTAGTTGATGGGAAAATGTTACTTATTTGGTTACTTATAAAGATTGCAATTTGTTCATTTAAGAAATTTGGTTGGAAGAGGTTTTGATAATTTAGTAAACTTTGAATTTAAACTATAATGAAATTGATAATTGCAAATGATGTGTAACAATTGATGATAAAAGATCGCACCCGGGTTTCAACAAATGAAGTTTAAGATTTCACAAATGGGTCAAATAACTCAAGTGCAATTGGTGTTATCGGATTGATTGTTCAATAGGCTTAGGGTATCAATAATCATCAACATCTAAAGATGGACAAGAATATACTTCATTACACTAGAACATAAAACCCTAGGTTTGTGTTAAAGCAAGAAATCAAGTTCATCGGTTAGAACTTGTGTGTTTATGCAAATCCTTGTTTTAAAATCAATAACTAGATTAAAATGATAGAGGCAATTAGGTTTCACCCCAAAAATTATCCTTTCCCTTAGAAAACCCTTTGAGCCTTAGCCTTTCGTTTCTTTCACCCAATAAATGAGTCCCCATCACGCGTCACCACAGCAGCTTCAAGAATTTGTTACCACCAAGGGCGCGACACCGCAAGTTTGAAGAAAAAGCGACACCGTTGACAAAGGAGGGAAAAACACAAGACGGGGCCAAGAGGGAGATCTTCTAAAAAAAATAGTATTTTGAGAGCCCAAAATAAATCGAGAGCCCAATAAATAAAGAGACCCATAAAAAAGAGAGCCCAAAAAGAAAAGTTCTTCAAAGATAAAAATTTGGTATTTGACAGGTGAGACCTTAAAGAACTGGAACTCTGCTCTCTCTCTCTCTCTCTCTCTCTCTCTCTCTGCTTTCTCTCTGTGATCTCTCATCTCTCTCTTGCTTCCCCTTCGCTTTCTCAAGATGCACCCGCTGGACAAACACTTGCTAGGATGTTTCTACTTCGCTGAGCCGCGTCTGCCCCGTGACATGTTACAAATAATTTTTGAGAAGACGGCAGGCGAAAGAAAGTTGTGGAGGAAGATGGAACAAAATCCACCCATTTGTGGACAATCAAAGAGCGCTGCAAAGAGACGGGCCAAGATATGACAAATGCAGAAAATATAGCCATTGGTCCCACGAAGGATCATGCAGCAACAACTCGACCCACTCACAAAGCGATTACACTATGCTAATTCATGAGGGTGCTATTCGATATCGGGCCGAGCGGAAAGTCAGAAAAGGAAGCAACATTGACTACGCTATCAAAAATGAGATAGCCATGATGAAGGACCTCGGGATTAACACCCGACTCCTTTCAGAGATCTCCGCTGCGCTGAAAACGTCGCCAGACGTTATAGTCGCCCTTTTCCACGCCTCGCTGCTTCATCATCATCTCAGCCGTGACGCTCCCTTGTGACTCGGTGACTCATCCCCTTTGTATATAGTTAAAAAAAGTTGTTTTATCTTTACACCCCTACATTACAACCCGAATAAAAGTCCTCTTGATTTTTCTTAGTTATTCGATTTGGAGACGAGGACTTGATATGCATACAAGCCTATGACCCTAGTCGACTTCGGTGCGGACTTGAGTGTTCACCCCCAAAACTCACCAAAATGATAAACCCGAGTGCTGAGTGAACATTGTGAGCAGGTATAGGTTCGAGCATAGTCGTACGAGTTAAGTAGGCGTGTCATGTGATTTTATTTTTCTAATAAATAATTGAATAAATGGATTAAGGGTTTGTTAATTACTGTCTGTTTTAGGTGCACTTGTGTTTGATTGCTTGAGGACAAGCAATGGTCTTAGTGTGGGGTATTGTGATAACTCAAAAAGTTATCATATAAAACGGGCATAAACAGTCTCATAATAGGGTACAATTAAGGTAATATTGTAAGATTTAATACTTAATTCGTTCCTATTTGAATTTTGCAGGAAAATGGAGCTCCAAAGCGGAAATAAAGGATTCCCGGGCAAAAACAGACAAAAACAGGAGATTCCTGAAGATACGAGACTATCAGCCGGTTCACTGTATGATTTGAAGACAATCCCGGGACTTAAAAAACACTAAAATCAGCTCCGGAGTGACCAAGAACGCCCACGCACACCTGCACGAAGGTCCAGTACGCGAGAGAACAACGCAGCAAACTTGGAGAGCAAGAAATCAGAGACAACAGATTGAGCACGGCCGTGCACGGGACCAAAGGTACAGACAAGAGTCTGCCATGCATCAACAGAACGTATGTGAGACAGCGAGCACGCCCTTGACACACATTGGCACGGCCGTGCTGCCCTTGGAGGTCTATAAATAGCAAGCCAACCCCCACTATTTGTTCATCCCTTCTTGTGCTTTCTTGGGCCGACTACCAAGCTTCTTCCAGAGATCTTGGGGGTCCCTTGGGAGGCCTTCTGGTCCTCCTAACATCCCTCAATGGTTAGGCTTCGACCTACCTTGATTAGCTTGGCCAAGAAGCGGATCGTAGAGTAGTTATGCAATAAAACATCGAGGGTCGTGAGGATCATGAGAGAATACATATCACTTGGAAGATGGAGAGCTTGTCTATGAGCAGCCATGATCCTTGTGTTGATCATTTATATGGTTGTATCTTTCTTGTATTTGCGAACCCGCTTCGATTCGTAGACTTTATTATTATTAATAGTAGTTTATTTTTAGTTACTTGTTGTGTTATCTTCTTCGAATCTTTATTTGTTTATCTTTGTAACAAGTTTGAATGATGATTAACTTAAATAACATCCTTAACTTAAATAATTAATGGTATAATCAGCTTCTGGTAGTCCCGATCTAGATCCAAGGCGAGGAAACCGGTAGTGAGACAGATCCTTCGGGCTTCTGATATCCAAACCGGATTCTAAGCAATGGCTTCTGAAGTGGACCAGATCTGAGTGACACATTTCTTGTTCATACCAGATGGTTGAGTGATTTTCTTGGCTAAGGATGGTTCACCTATGGGCGCACTAGTGATCTTTTGTATTATACGCCTGTAGGGTTAAGGGCCTCCTTTGTTAAGGACTTCATTCAGCTTGGGAGGTTATGGTTGGGTAATTAAGTTATCATAAAAACCAACTTTATATTTAACAGGCCTGTAAAGTGTTACTAAGATAAATAAAATAAAGGTTCTTTATCTAGTTCTCGTTAGTACAACGTCGTTAACCAATGGAGAGACCGCCTTCCTGTGACAACCGTAAGAGAGATCTTTCGGCTTTGACCGTTAACCAATGGGGATACGTGGTTGCCAGGATAAAGAGACTTTTTGGTACGGAACGCGAGAACTAAGGTGAGGTGTACGATGTCCCTAGCCGGAGTGAAACCTCCAATTTAAGAAGATGATAATTTAGAAGAACCGAAGATTTGACCGCGGTTTGAGGAGCCCGCTATACGCGAGGCCCTGGCGAAGTACCCCAGGTGGACGCACGCTGGAGAGGTTAAGCATTCTACTTAGTAGTTGCCTTCGCTTCTCTATCAAGGAGTCGGCACTTCAAGATCACTCTCGTCTTCCACACAATTAACTATAACTAGGAATTAAGCTGCGCGCGTTGCGGCGCGCGAAACCGAATCATTCTTGGTTTGTTAATATGTGCGTATGTGCTTCGATTATACTGAAACTTGGCAATAGTAACTGAAAGAGGATACCTAAATACGATACCGTTAGCAACTAAGAAAAACTAAAATTTACGTAAATTTACGTAAAACGTAAACCAACCTGAGTTTATACCCACACATAATTTTTTAACTTTCTAAACTTTATAGGGTAATTGAAAACATGCATAAAACTAAGAACAAAATTTATTATATCTGAACTGTCTCATTTCCAAAAGAAAATTATGTTCACACGTAAAGTAACATCAGGTTATAACGACACGTACCTAAAAACACATAAAATATAATACCTAAAACTTTGAAAACTCAAAGGAGTCAAAATGACTTTTTACAAAGTTTTTAAAAAGTTGAGAGGTTATAACCGTTAATACTAAAAGTTGAGAGATAAAAGAAAGACAAAAAAATGGTTTACATTTTACTGGAATTTTTATATCGCTTTAGTTGCACTATCGCTTTATATTTTTAGTTTTCTTTTTCAGTTGCTAACGGTACCATATTGATGCCCGCGCTTCACGGCGGGGAGGATGCCCGGTATCGTTCTCTTTGTACAGTACTAAAACTCGGCATAGAAACCGAAAGAGAATACTTAAATACGGTACCATTACCAAGCGAAAGAGAAAACTAAAAACGTTAAGTCATAGTACTATTGAAACGGTATCAACACGTGTGTTCGGTTCAACTTGCCCAAAATTAATAACGGTGATGGTTCGGGTTAGCTAAATGGAACCGTATCAACACTAAAACATAACACTCGTTTTAATTCCATTAAATTTTATATAAACTTTCGTGTAATTTTATAAAACTGTGTATATAACTAACTATTTATACCTCAAAACATACCATTTGTTTAATTATTTTAAATTTGTAAATATAATATAATATAATATAATATAATATAATATAATATAGAAAAAGGATTAGAAGTAATCTAAGTATATAATAATTTTTTATACAAAATACTAAATTATAAAACCCAAATTAAAACTACTTTTGTCCTTTTCATATTATATTCTGACTTTGTCCATCCTTAAAATACATCTTGCATAACAATAGTCAAGCCCTACTAATATCTATCATATTTTTACCATCTGGCACAAAAGAAAAAAATAATAATAAACAATTGTAGCTACTGTAGCCCTGTAGCTACTGTAGCTCTAAGTTGTTCTTTAATATATATAGTAATAAATTATTAATTATAATAGTAAACTTAACTACTTAGGCGAAGGGTCCCGAGATGTGCATATCTATCTAGTATTTTATCTCACCTTAGCTTTTATAAAACCAAACCTTTTTAAAACTCTTTTTAAAGAACCCCTTCGTTTTATTTTTCCTTTTTAAAACTCGATCGATCAATTGTTGAGTAGGGGAAAGTGTGAACCTTGGAATACGATACTCAATACTTACCACCGAAACTATACTATGCACGTCAGGTTCTCTGCCTATGTGTTGGTTTTAGTTTTCGAAGTAAATATTGTTTACTTTATAAATTTAAAACTTTGTTAATTAGGATTTAGTAAAATCAGTCTTTTCCCCCAAACCACTATTTTGGGATTGTTAAATCAAAGTTTTTGACACCGGGGAAAATGACACCTTTTTAATGCTAAAACCAAACGCATCAGGAGTCGTAGCGGATGCCATGATAGAAATACTCATAGCCAGGCTACGCTCACTTAGATGAGGAGGATGGCTACGAATCTACTGCACATGCAGAAGATGATGACAATTTGGTCAAGCCCTACCGACCAAAGGACCTTGTAGAGAAGTCTAAGTTTTTGAAGAAACAACGAGTGATAATAGGAGTGGTACTTATCTTATCTCATATGAGGTACGTAGGGTGGTGACTCGTGTTTGCTGCAGGATATAATCCTTTGCTCCACACTATGGCTGGATCTGAAACCTGTAAGTGATCAAAGGGCCATACGAAAGGAGGCGACCGCCTAGAGTCTTGAAAGACTCGTGATAGCAGACACAAAAATAGGGGTTTGGCCCGGCAAGTGTGAGTGTATTCTCGGGAGAGAGTGGAATCTTCTTGTACTTGATTATTTCGAATGGTCTTTTCTCCGCGGAGGCCTTGTGATGAAGATATTTTGGGGTAGGGTCCACGTATGCGCTAGGAATTAGAACCGTACCCCATCAGTTTTGTTCTCGTGTTGTTTTAGCACCCATCCACGCCAAGGCCAAACTTCCTAGCAGCATCAGGAAGTATGATGGCATCCGCGACTCGGATGATCATGTCTACGAATTTAGGACGGCGGCCCATAACTAGAACTGACCCATGCAAGTTTGGTGCCAACTCTTCACACAAACTCTCACAGGGTTGTGAGAGTCAGGTTTGACAACTTATCGGTGGGCGGGATCCTCAACTTTGATGACCTCTTAACAAAATTCTCATTGCATTTCTTTCACCAAAGGAAACACGAGAAAGATAAGGCCTACATATTGTTATGTCAGCACCGAGACAATGAATCGGTGGAGGATTACATCACTCGTTACAACAGAGAGGTGTTGTAAATAGGATGTGGCGAAGAGCTCACACGCGCAGGTTTCCTCCAAGGAGTAAAAAGTGAAGACCTAATGAAGTGCCTCACTGGAAAGGATGGAGTACCAGTGTAACAGTAATGATTTCTAAGAAGATTAACATGGACCTTTGTATGACACCCTAGGCAAATCCCACATCGGCCGTGGCCAGGAGAGATCCTAGGTTCATAAGTAATCCAAAGCCTCTTAAATCACCAACGCGTTTTGGGCTTAATTCTAGTGGATGAGAGGAGAACTCCAGAGTTAAGCGTGCTCAGGTGGGAGTAGTATTAGGATGGGTGACCTCCTGGGAAGTCTCCACCGGGGCGACCAAAAACAAATCCGTGAGCTCTGGATGGGCAACCCATCGGGACAAAGCGGACAATATTGGTGGTGAGAGGGGCCGGATGTTACATGATACATCTTTCATACCGTTTGCCTCGTCTCTTGGCAGCTCTCTTTGATTGTCCACAGAAGGGTGGATTATGTTCCACCCTACGCCACAGTTTTCTTTCCTCATCATCTTCTCAAAAATAATTTGTATCATCTTTGGAAGCAAACGTGGCTGAGCGAAATGGAAGCACGCAAACAAATGTTCATCAAGTGGATGCAACTTGAGAAAACGAGGGGAAGAGCACGAGAGAGATGAGAGATCACAGAGAGAATGTAGAGACAGAGCAGAGAGCAGAATTCCAGTTCTTTTAAGTCTCACCGGTTAAAGACAAAATTTTTAATTTTGCAGATCTTTATTTCTTTCTGGGCTCACTTTATTTTGGGTCTCTCTTTTTATTTGGGCTCTATTTTTTAATGATCTCCATCCTGGCCCCGTCTTGTGTTGTTCCCTCATTTTTCAATGTTGTGGTGTCGCCTTTTCTCGCTTGTGGTCGCGAACCCTCGATGATGACAAAATACTTGAAGCTGCTCTCATGATGAACGGTTGGTACTCATTTTATCAGGTGAAGAAATGAAAGGATAAGGCTCAAAATGATTTTCTAGGGTCATGTTTTATTTGAGGTGATTCCTAAGTGCGTCTATTATTTTTAGCTAGTTACCAATTTTGAAACAAGAATATGCATACACACACAAGTTCTAACCGTGTCGGACTAAGGTCGGATATCCCTCAAGCAAACAAAATGAGCAATAAATGATATATATATATATATACATATATATATATATATATATATAGAGAGAGAGAGATAATTGTGGTGCTCGAAAAGGCTCAAAGAAACTTTCACGAACAAGTGGGTAGGATAAAGTATAGATTTTAAGCATAATTTTAAGGGTGTTTTCTATTTGGCATGCAACCTATTTTTCTATTATATATATATATATAGGGTATGGTTCCTGTACAAAGTGTGATAAGTCTATATAGGCATTATGTTTTAAATTTTAGGCATGATGTTTTATATTCTTTTAGCATAGTATTACATAGAAAAGAGTAAAGTGCACGGATGGTCCTTGTGGTTTGCCCAAATTTAAACTCTGCTCCTCAGAGTTTCGAAATTACACGTATGGGATCTGTGGTTTGTATTTTGTTTCATTGATGGTCCCTGACTTAGATGGAGGTTAAGTTTTTCAGTTAAGTCAATGTAAAATTACTAAATTACCCCTCTTTAAAAAAAAACCCTCTATTATATCTCTTTCTCTTCTCAACCCCCACCACAATACCACACCTATCTACCATAACCATCACCACTACCATCACTCTCTCTCTAAAACCGACTTATCTCTCTCTCTCTCTCTCTCTCTCTCTCTACACTCTCCCTCTCACTCGGCTCTCTCCCTCTTGCTCTGAATCACAAAAAGCCGGCCACCACCACCATTCTCGGTGGTGGCAGTGCTGCATAAAGAGGACAGAACGAAGCAGGTGGTGGTTTGTTTAGGTCGGGTTTGGCGTTGGAGGTGAAGGAGGGTAGTGGTAGGTGTTGAATGGTGAAGGTTTAGGCTCCGATCTATGGTTATGGGAGACGTTTTCGTGGTGGTTTACCCTGGGAAGGGTGTTGGTGTGTGTATGGTGCCGTGGATGTTGGGGGTTGTGGGTTTGGTGGTCTCAAAGTAGATGACGTCGATGGTAGAGCTGGTCTTGATGGCAACGGTGACAGAAGTGGTTGTGACGGTGACCACCGGGGATGGTTACGACAATCATTCACATTGATGCTTTAAACAATTCCATTAATGTTACTAATGCTTTCTATTTTGTATTTAACGTCTTTTCAGAGCACATCAAGGTTTTGGATGGGTTGGCGAGTGGGCAAACACGGGGTAAACAAATCATTCTAATGTTTATTTATTTATTTATGTTTTTTTTTC
Organism: Ambrosia trifida; assembly: GCA_028751855.1. Taxonomy (NCBI): domain Eukaryota; kingdom Viridiplantae; phylum Streptophyta; class Magnoliopsida; order Asterales; family Asteraceae; genus Ambrosia; species Ambrosia trifida. The sequence goes on along the minus strand of CM054126.1, from coordinate 107,379,272 downwards.
ACTATTGTGACTTATTATTATGGTCTTGAAACAGTAACGAGTTCGGGAAGAAGACATCAAGGAGTAACAATATTATTATGGTTTGGGTTCTTGGTGGTGACCGGTTATGTGGTTTGGGGTTTGGGTTTCTATTTGTTTGGGGTTCACGAGAAGGTGGGTCAGTCTGTTTGTTTGGGGTTTGGGTTTCTATCTCACGAGAGGTGGTGGTGGTGGTAGTTGGAGTAGGAGGAGGGGGTGATGTTGGTTGTTTGAGGAGGAGGAGGTGGTGGTGCTGGTCATATATATAAAAGATTAAATTGCTCGGATGGTCCCTATGGGTATTTTGGTCATTTTACATGACTTAACTGATAAAATTTAACGACGTTAGCTGGTAGGGACCAAAATGTTATAAAATGTCAACGTTGGGGACCATTGAAAATATATGGGGCATACGTGAAATTTGGGCAAACCACAGGGACCATCCGTGCACTTTACTCCATAGAAAAAAAACAAAACTTAACAATTTAAAACACCATGCGAAGAAAGTAATCAGTGTGTTTTAAATTCAATGTCTAGAATACATTTGATTGTGTTTTAAATTGTTACGTTTAGTGTTTTTCAATATAATATAATGCAAAAATAATCAAAAACATCATAGCCAAAATTTAAAACACAATGACTACATAGACTTCTCACACTTTGTACGAAAAATGCACTTTGTACAGGAACCTATACCTATATATATATATAGGGTGGTTAAAATAAAAACCCACCTAAAACAAAGAAACCCGGTAAACCCAATCTAGACCATTGATCTAAAGTGATCAATGGTCTAGATTCATTCTACATTATTTTAATTGATTTATTAAGGTAAAGGACAAAAAAAGGGCACAAAGGTCAAATGCCCTTTTCTGAAAAAGCACATATGACAAGTGGACCCCATACATATCAAATCATCTCTCTCATACTTTTGTGACCATGGTCCTAAATCTGTCAGCACGTCATGTTACATATGTAACATATGCAGTGTTGCGTACGTTAAAATTGCACAGACTCTGGTCTCATATTTTTTTTATTAGACCATATTTTTTTTCGTTTTATTGTACCAGCACCAGAATTGTTGCATACGTAACGAGAATTGATATGGTTATAGGCATTTTGTTACTTACAAAGTGCTAAAAACAAACAAAACGGTCATTACAAAGTGCTAAAAACTTTATAGATCAAAAAACATTCAAATGTATACAAGAATTGTTTCTTACAAAGTGCTAAAAACAAACAAAACGGTCATTACAAAATCAACAAATGCTAAAACACTATCATAAACAAAAAAAATTGTCCACACTTCACACTTCATTCTTGAAAATCATCTTCATCTTTAATGCAAAAAATATGCTCACCTGCAAAAATAAAACAAAAATCATCAATTTACACGTACAAGACCCCCCCCCCCCCCCCCCGCTTAACGTATGTTAACCAACTGGATTACAAAAAAACATACGAAACTGATACAAAAAAACATTGTTTTATACATTTAGTTATCAAGATTATCAAACATACGAAACTGATAGCAACTTAGTTCTGCTGTTACATACGAAACAGACGCAAAACATATATTTGATCCCATGATTAGTGACTTGTTTTAATCAATATATGGTAAAAAAATCAGAAGCTAATTTATACCAACTTAGTTCTGCTGTTACATACGAAACAGACGCAATATAGAAAACAGATGCAAACATACATCCCACACATTATAATACTCATACAAACATGCACATACTTGTAAAAAACAAATCAGACATATTGTTTCATATGTTAAGAGACATTAAAATTCACCAATTTTGATTAAAAAAACATATTAATAATAATAACATATAAAAAAGATTAATTAATATGTAAACATAGATTTGATCCCATGATTAATGACTTTTGTTTTAATTAATATATTGTAAAAAAATCAGAAGTAATTTATACCAACTTAATTCTGCTGTTACATACGAAACATAGGCAACATAGATTTCATCCCATGTGTAGCTCATCAAAGTCAAAAAATCAAACCTTTGAATCTGGTAGAACTAATATCAGAAACTAATTTATACCAACTTAGTGGTGTTGTTACATACGAAACAGACGCAACACAGATTTCATCCCATTAGTATTACTAATAAAAAACGATTCACAAATAGTAATAATAATAACAAAAAACATACTATCCATTAGTATTACTAATCAAGAAAACGATTCACATTAATAATAATAATAACAAAAACATACTATCCATTTAGTAATTAAAAAAAACAAAAAAAATGAATTTAACATGACAGAAAAATCAATTCTTTAATAATAATAATAATAATAATAATAATAATAATAATAATTTATCCTTACAAGTGAATCAACATGACAAAAAAAAAAGCCTAATGTGACTACAGCTAATTAAATTCAAAACCAAAAAAGCCTAATGTGACTACTCCTCGAAATTACAACCAAACAATTCAATTACAAAATTCACAAGCCAAAACAATGATAAAGACAAACTTACTGATAAGAAGGAGAGAGAGACTTGGAGAAGAAAGAACTTGGAGAAGAAAGAACCATTAACCATCAATAATCGATCTTCAATCCTTCGACAGGAACAATATATTATCAAGCTATACAGATCTAGAAGAAACAGTGGATATTAACTCACTTAGGTTGTAGATACAAAGTTGAATCCAACCGGAATCCATCACCACAGCAACCGCCGTTGTCCTCTGCTTCATATTCTTTTCCGGTTCCTCTCTCTCCTTCCCTACTTCTCTCTCCGTCGCCTCTCTCTCTCTCTCTCTTCGCTTCTTTCGATCAGGTTATAGGTGAAGTAGGGGGTTGAGGATGTTGTGGTTTGGTGGTGGAATGGTTGGTGGTTGGTGGTTTCCGGTTGGAGCACCGCCGGAGGCGGTGGCAGGAGCACCTCCGGCTCCTCCCCTTCTTTCTCTAGTTCTCTCTCTCTACATATTAAGTGTTTGTGTATTATTTGTAAATGAAGTGCAGATGGTGTTTGGTTATACGAGAAGCAACAAATCTGAGATGGTGGTTTGTAAAGGGGGCGGCGGTGGTTAAACACGATGGTGTGTATTATTGTTGATACAGGGGTATATGATAGATGGTGGGAGTCTGTGTATGTGTGTGTGAGAGAGAGAGGGGACTTGCTTATATAGGAGGGAGAATGAAATATTCAAATTATTAAATGGGGGGAAAACAAAAATGACTAATATGCCCTTGAAGACATAAAATAATATATCTATTAATGGGTGATGTGGAGCAATAAGGGCAACTAGTTGGGTTTGCGGGAGTTTCTTCGTTTTAGAGGGTTTCTTTAATCCCTTTCCCCTATATATATATATATATATATATATATATATATATATAGGGGCGGTTATTCTACAAAAATAGAGAATCGTGCGAAGCGTGCGAAGGATATTTGTACATGATAATTACGTAATGATAATTACGTAATGTTTTTTATGTTCATGAAGGCATTACGTAATTATCATGAATTTGTGCATGATAATTACGTAATGATAATTACGTAATGTTTTTGTATGTTCATGAAGGCATTACGTAATTATCATTACGTAATTATCATGTACAAAGTGATCCTTCGCACGCTTCGCACGTTTATATTACTTTTTATTTGATCCTGCCCCTATATATATATATATATATATATATATATTAAGTGGACTTTTTGGATTTATAAAAATTGTCACATTTCAACTACCCTTTTGGTGTGAACCGTTCGACAAGATGCCTAATAGCGTCCACTCGGATAAGTCTAATAGACTTTACTAATTTTTCCTAGGTGATTGTGAGTGGTTCTATGAGTATCAAGTGGCTAAGAGGGTATCGGATAGTGCATAACGACAATAATTGACCAACTAGACTTATATAAACAAGAAGCAAACCGGTCCACCCCACACTTAAAATTTTGCAAAAATTTTAAGTATAGAAATTGAAAAATGAGGCAAGAAAAACTAGTACTCCCCTAATAGTGGCGAATCCACCAGCGTGTGGTCGATACCCACATCCTCAAAGCAAGAATGCCCAAAAATCAGCCTCATCCTAACAAGCTGTCATCAACCTGTCCTAAATAACTAGAAAAGAAAATAAAATACGATAAAAGAAACAAAAAAAATTAAGCTACAGCTAGGGATAGATACTAGCGCACCAGCGTTAGCGGTGGCACATATCCTGGCATGCATCCAGCATGCAAATAAACCCCCATCCAAACCATCATCCAAACGAAAAAGAAAAGAAAAATAGTGTCTCGGGTCAAGTGTCAACAACAAACCAACATCAAACAATACCACTGTAAATCACCGATCTGAACCTGGAGAAATCAAACGGAGTGGCTGCGACGTGGACGTGAATGTGGCGGGGAGCTAGAACCTGTGCAGGAAGCCATGTGATAGGCAAAGTCTGCCTGGAAAGTTGTGAACTCAGCAGAGAAGGTGTCAAGCCGGTCCATGATACTGCGGAAGATGCTCCTCCGCTGGCACCCTGCTCAGCTCCTACTGCTGCTGATGATGATGATAGCCCGGGTGCTGCTGCTCTGGCTGCTGCTGCAGCTGATGACTCGGCTCCTTCTGCCTCTGCTGCTGCAGATGTATCCCCAAACTGCTCCTCAAAAGTAGCCTCTTCATCCCACATGTGTTTCTTGTTATCAACCAACCTAAAAACAGTCCATACCTTTACTACCACCCCAATGTTCTTCATCACTGCTGTGTCAAGTGGGTGAACCTGTCCTGCAATGGATAGATTGGCCTCAGCCTAGGGATGGAGAACTCCCAGACTGGTGGCCAAGCATGTAATATAAGGTCCACCAAAGAAATCGCTCGCGGCAATAGTACCCCTGCAACGGGTGAAGAACTCAGCAAGTGCATGCGCGAGGTTGTAGTGAACATCCTCGATGATACTGTAAAAGTAGAAATTCCCCTTCTCAGTAACTCCCCTAGTATTGTCCTTCCGAGTCCTAATAGTGCTAGCAATGATCATATGAAGCCACCTGTGTAGTGGATCTTGGAAGCTAGACCTCTTATGCTTCTTAGGATCATATGGAACATCAGAGATCTGGGCCCAAAAATTTGTGGGCTGCATACCAGCTGGCCAGTCGAAAAGGCACTCATTGAAGACTGACGAGTAGATTTCCCTCTGTCTATATAACCCCAATCTAATCCCAAACTCTGCAAGCGTGAGCCTGTACCACACCCTACCCATCCTGAACCTGACACATCACTCAGTAATCCTGTCCTCTGGCCATGTAGGTGAATTATAAAAAAATTAAGACACAAACTGTAACGTTTTGTATTTTTCTACTATATACGTTTGATTTTTCAATCAATAAAAAACGTGGCGTTTTAATGTTATAGTACGTATTAAAAATATTTGGGACATTTTGGGCCTATACGGCCATATTATATACATGTGATAATATTATATCATTGTAATACTGGCTAAAAAAATAAAGGGCATGGACGGGACTCACCCGAGTCCTTGGCCGGCCCAACCCAAACATAACAAATGACTTAACCAACTGAGCCATAGCGTGTTTTGTGTAAAGTACCAAATCAAAACAAACAAACAAATGCATTCATTATATACGCAGTTGACTTTTGGAAAGTCAACTGCGAATCAATACTTTCCAAATAACAAACCAATCCGCGTCTTCTTTATCAATTCTGTTATGGCAAGTTTTAACCGACATAGTATGCTTATATTCCACGCATAAACGTAATTAAAACATTCCTATTTTAGTCTAATCACGCGTATAGGCTTAATGATGGGTCAAAAATTACCAAATTTACAAGGACGCACGATTAGTATAAATTGAGGCCTCCTTTGTAAGCTAATATCGCCGACATACTAACCCTCATACTCGAATTATCCTAAAAATCCCTCAATTCTGCGAATTTAGCTTCGGTTGACTATTTCTGTTGCCAACCGTTCGTAGCTCTAATCGCTCTGTAAGTTCAATTTTTTGTTTGGTTTTGTTTTTCGGCCTATCACAAACAATAGCCCCAAGGTTTCAGGGGCTATTGATTACGAATTGTAGAGATTAGAAATCTAGGGTTCGTGTATATCAAATTGGGGATAATGCTCGCTGCAGATAACCTTTAAATTCATTTCAAAACAGAAACATTAACCAACTGATCCACAGATCAGTTGGTAATCTGCATATGTTTAAAAGCATGAACCGGCCGTAGGCCTAGGTTCGATCCCCATTCCCCTAATCTTTTTTCTAAATCAATTATTAAAACAAACCAAGTAATCTTTATAATTAATTTCAATCCAGATTAATCGTTCTCAGGGTCCAGACCAACTGGTAGGGCTTGTGATTTAAAACTTTGACTCGGCCAAGGACTCGGGTTCGAGTCCCGGCACAAACAAACATTGTTTTTAGTTTTTCTTTTATACTCATATTTTAGATATTCTTTTAAAAATAGTTTTTAAATACTAAAAGTGTCTTAAAAATTCTATAAAAATTATCTTATGTTGATCTCATGACAAGGTTTATTATACAATTTTTAGATTTCCAAAAATCATTTATTTATTATATATTATAAATATTACAAGTTTATTCATTTATAATTTTAAAATTCTATAAAAATATCTAAACGTTTTTATAAATATCCACAAAAAATTATTTTAAACCTGTAGATCAATAAGCATTTCAAAAATAAATTTTATTCTAGAAAAACCGTTTATTTAATATTTTATAATTAATTTTTGTTATTTTTAAACATAAATAAATCATAACAAATTCATTTTTTAATATTTTTATACCAAAATTTTACATAAATTATTTCTATTCATTTAGAACAGAAATATAAATTTTAATTTGAAATTTCTTTAATTTTAATATTTTTAGACATTAAGATTATACTTTTGACAAATAGAAATAATTATACTAAATATTCAATTTTTTAGAAAATAATTTTATAAAAATTATTTTCATACTTAAAATCTTATAATATGACCATCTTTAATCAAAAATTTACAAATAGTCTTTTATTTATTTATTTTCCAAATTTCTTTTATTTATTATCAATTTACCTAATTAATAATTAAATAATTACTTATCCCTAAATTAGGAACTCTAGAAATACTTGTGGACTAGAAAGACTTAGACTTATTTATTGCCTTAAATATAGGGTAATACTTGGCAACGTTGGACTATACTTATTCTATTTCACAAGACTTAACACTTTGCTAAGGTGAGTTTACGTAACCTTGTTTATGCAATTCTTTATACTTGAAACTTTATACTTAAGCAATTCTACATACATGTCTAGTTGTAAACTTTAATGCCTCGTGACTTAGACAAAGACTATTAGACTTAAACTTCAATTTGCATAATCATTAACCCTGATCAAGCCGGCGGTATACAATGATAGATCTATTGGATTGACAACCCCACCTAGATTCGTTGACCATCTTGTATGGGGAGCGCGGGTGATTGTTATCGTTCCAACGTTATATTAAGGTGAACCGTGGATGCGGGATGGACCTAAACTTTGTCAGAGGATTGATTATGTGCATACTATACTTGTTGTTTATTCATGTAGACTTAAACTTACATTAGACATATGAATTACTAAACTTTTAATCTTTTAAAACTTATTGCTTGACTTGGCTTATGTATTCTCACCAACTTCTAGTTGACCCCCCCCCCCCCATTTTTTCAAACTCAACAGGATATAATGATGCTTGAAGTCTAGAGCTAGCATGAGAAGATATTTGAAGTTTTAAGCTTTGTTTGATTATTGGATGTATTAGATTTCTTTCAAGACATTTAATGTAATTCAATATTGTAATGAAATAAAGGATTATTTAAACTTATGTATTACCATGAGCTACTGAACAATCATTCATACGTGACACCTCGATGTTTCTGCCATCGGTTGGGGTGTTACACAAACTCCAGGGAGAGCTCCATGTAGGTGTGCTCAGTGATCTGTAGGAACCGAATCCACTGATGAGAGGGTATGTTGTAGAACTGTGAAGACAGTCCTACAGAGGCTACCGACTCGAAGTCTACGGGCCTATTATCACCAATCTGTCTGGGCATAATCCTGAGCAAACGCCTGTGACGTTGCTCTCGTTACCATGCTGGTTGAAGTATAACCATGGGTGGACCTCATCGAGGATGGGTCCATCAGCCTCTGCGATCTGGTGAGGAGGCATATCCAGGGGCGGTGAGTCGCCCGACTGGTTGGAATGGTGGGAGCCCAAGGAAAGTGATAGTGAACGTTGGGCTTGCCTTTTTCTGCGGGGTGCCATATTCCTGTAAAACACAACATAATCGGTTCAGTTTCTTAAAATTTAAAATGCAACAAATTTAACAATTCTGGGTACCAGTGGCTGCACGCCCGTGCACAGGGGCATGCACAGCCGTGTAGCTCAGTCAGTAAGTCTCATTAACTACTGTTTAGCTGTTTAAACTAGTTGTTATCTAAAGCACCCTAAAACTATTTTTAAACTGCAATACTGGTTTAAAATTGAAACTTAAAAAGTTCTGGTGGTTTTCCAGGTCAAGCACGGCCGTGCTCACTAGTGAGCATGGCGTGCTTTGACTTTGTCTGGTCAACGGGGAAATTCAAACAATGTCTTCCAGATGAGCACGCCCATGCTCACTAATGACCACGGCTGTGCACCTGTCTGAAGTGACGGGTTTAAAACCTATCAGAATTATCGTGAATTTTTTTGCAAAATTTCTCAAAAATTTTTACCCCATTATGTTTCTGGCTCTACCCTAATCATTTCCCTAAAGTTTCATGCTCAGATTAAGGCTAAAAATGCTAGAAATCTAAGGTTTTTTTAAGAAATGATGCTACTCAAAAACTTAAGAATCTGGACAGATCTGAACCTAAGAACACATAAAAGTTGTTAAAGAGTGATTATACATATCTTAGGATGAAGATTCGAGCCCGAAATGAAGAAAAATGGAAGAAAATGGCAGTTTTAAGGGGGTAGACGACGGAGATGCGTGGGTTGGGGAAGACGGTGAATGGGTTTGACTGGTCAAAAGCCCCCTTTAAATACCCCAACTTGTCTGCACGTCAAGCACAGTTGTGATCAGTGTTAAGCACGGGCGTGCTTGTCACCAAAGTCTCTGGATTTTCGCGTTTTTCAATTTTTAAACTGTTTTTAAAGATATGGTTTAAAAATTTTAGGTGGATTTATCCAAATTGATTTTAAACCCCAATTTTAAGTTCCGAAAACAGTTTAATTTTAAAAACTATGAAATTTTTTCTCCGGGCTTATTTTCCACTTTACCTTACACTTATCGGTCGATCTTCATGGCATTACAAACCTCTCTCTAACGAAAATAAAGCAGAAGTAAAAACCCTCCAAAATGAAAGTTGATAAAATCGGTGGTTTCGGCTTCCTTTACGGGAATTATCCAAGGTGGCCAATCCGGAAGTAAACATGCAAAGAAAAACTAAAACAACCGCAATTATCGAAAATAAAGGAGAACTAAAAATGTAAAAGGAAAATAAAGAAGCATAAAAAGAAAAATAAAAATAAAGTGAAAAGAAAATGAAAAAGAAAATTAAACCGATTAACTAAGTGACTTTGATCTTTCTTTGGATATTAATTGTCTTCCCCGACAACGATGCCAAAAACTATGATGTGCTTAGTTTTAGTAATTAGAAAAGATATCATTTTTCCCGGTGCCAAAAATTTTGGTGTTTTAGTTTCAAATTGGAAAAAAGATGAATTTTTACTAAACCGTTAACAAGTTTTAAATTTATAAGTAAACGACAATTAGTTAGAAACTAAAACCAAAACTTAGGCAGAGAACCTAACGTGTATAGTATTGGTTTCTAGGGTAAATACCGAGTATCATATTCCAGACAACACACTTTCCCCTACTCAACCTTTCATCACTTTAATTAATCGGGTTTTGAAAAAGAAAATAAAACTGAGGGGTTCTAAAATTAGTTTTTGAAAAGGTTTTGGTTTTAAAATAAAAAGATAAAAATAGTAGGTTTAGAAAACATGCACGTCTCGAGGACCCTCCGAATAAGTAAATAAACAGGGATAACGTTCAGAGTTAGGGGATGGGAAAAGAAATAAACAAGGGATGACGTTTTTGGCAACTCTATGGGACACGCACAGGGGAAGTGTACGAGTCCCCATGAAGGTGTCTTCGGACTATTGGCCCGTAGGCCGGTCTTCTCCTGGTTGACAAGTGCGGTGTTACCTAACTCACACAAGTCATGTAACTTATTGGAAAGCTTGAATCTTGCTTGTTAGGCACTTTACAAACCACTGCAAAGCCACTCTCTTAAACATTGAGTTCTCTAATTTACCTTCTTAAATTAATGTAGAGGCTTAATTCCGACCGGGAATCCCTTCCACCTCTCTCAACTCTCGCTTTCCGTACCGAAGGATCTCACATGCCATCAGCTTGTGTAACGGGGGACCCTCTAAGAAGTTAATGACGTTGTACTAACGAGAATTGGATAAAGTATATCCTTGTTTTATTTATCTTTAAAAAGTGACAACTTAAGTATTTATTGATCAAATAAATATAAGTTTGGTTTAGTGATTATGTGACTTAACAAGTTCAACCCTTAACCCTCGAGACTTGTTGTCACACCACGACAATGGCGGAAACACGTGGCGCGACGGTTCAAAGCATAAAGTCAAGGTTATTGCTAAACACAAGTAATTTAGAAAATGGGTCATTTATCATGACGTCAAATCTTGTTCAAATATTACACAAAAGTCAATTGTTTTTAAGACAATCATAGAGGTTTCTCATATATATCCCAAATGCCTTGGGAAATAAAAGTGAAACCCCGCAAAAGTTTGACGCCGCATTGGAGGATTCCTCGACCCAGCTTGCCCGGTTCTCCTTCATTTAGTTACCTGAAAGATATGTTTAAAAGTTTCGTCAATATAAAATATATTGGTGAGTTCACAGGTTTTTAGTTTCCAAAACTTGAATACTTGGGAAATACCATGTTATGACAATATATAGGAGTTGCAAATTCCTATAATTCTACTTGAGACTATAATCAAACCAAGACGTATAAAATAAATATGCCCCGCTCCAAGTCGTTACTCGGTTTCCCACGACTTAAGTTCAGAATATATGCACCCCAGGCATAACCTAATGCATAATCGACGCTATCGATTAGGGGTGGGCCTTGTCAGGCACCAATAGTACTATCCAATATTCCACCGGTTTCATTTCCCTGAACAAATGATTATAGAGGCGAGGACTCAACCCCGAGTGGCGGTCACACCTCAAGTAATAATTCCGTCAAACATTTTCCCTAACATATCTTTCCCCCGGAAAACGTAAAAATGGTTTAAAATGGGGCCGTGAAACTCACCTGAAACTTTGTCTGGCTTACTAGGCGGATAGCAAAGATGGCCTCGCACCTACAAACGTCCTAGACGTATAAGTCACTATTCCTATAGTGCATGTGCCTTGGCAAGTTGTACACCCAACTCCCGACCTCAAGTTATTCCAAATCCCGTTTAATTAAGCGCGTATCCTAGGTTTCGTTGGCGTTAGATTACCCTTTGTGTTACAAGTTATATATTACTCTTGTTAATATTTCCTTTAACTTGTATCTTATTATCATCGACTCGACGTCACTTAACATATAATTATTTTCCCATTTAAATAATTATACTTAAGATCGCATCGCTCGATATAATATATATTTCAACCCTCGACCCGACTCACTTTGCCACACATTTGTTCTCCCATTTAAACAAATATGCTAAGATTTTGTCGTTCGATTGTATATTCTTAACACCCGATTCAACTCACCATACCGTATATTTATTTTCCCATTTAAATAAATATACTAGGATCTCGTTGGTACGGCATACACATATATATATATATCTTTGTCTTCTCGTCGCGGCTTTCCTTCCCACATATCTACTTTCCCATTAAGTAGATATACTAGAATTTTGCCGAGACGAGCGTACATATATATAAATGTGTAATTTTTCTTGTTAAGTATATACGTTTGTTTAACGTCTTATTTGTTTATGTCATGTGTCTCTCCCACGAATACTTCCTTTAACACTTAGGAAAGTGTTTATTAGTTTTCACCCAATGTATATATATATTTTACTTCTTAAAATATATATTTTTCTTATCTTGCCGCAATGGCATTTTTCTCATGATTAGTCCGTGTACGGTTCGTTAACGCGTCTTAGTTCGATATCTTAACTCGATTAGTTAAATTTTTCCAAGTTTTTCCCAACATGTGTTTTATAGAAATATTATCCATATTTCTTCCTCTTTTCACATGTTACTTGGATGGTTTAAAATACTTATGTATTTTTAACCCAACTTGTTAACTTAACTACAAAAATGTTTCCAACACTTTTATATTCCCATTTATATAAAAGTATTCATTTTTGTATAAGTTTCTCAAGTTTGTTTAATATTTTTATAAAATCTCTATTTTATAAAATCCTTATGTTAATACCATCCATATTTTTATAACTTTCAAAAATATACTTTTATACAAAAATACCCAAGTATTTCTACTAGTATTTACCAAAATCATCCTTAGAAATTTATTACTTACATTTTTGACACCAAACTTTCCATACTTGTATTTTTGGACTAATAGTTTCTAAAATATCCATTTTAGTCCTCTAACTTTCAAAGTTACAATATTAGTCCCTCAACTTTCAAAAGTTGCATTTTTCTACTCTAACTTCCAAAGTTAACATTTTTCACTCAAAATAGTAGACTTTGAAGATTCAACTTTTTATTGGTAAGTTATTTTTGTGTCACAACACTTTTGTTAGTCTTATATTCCATATGGAAGACTACTTGTATGTGTGTTTTATGTATTTGCTTATTTTAACAAAATATCATTCTTCTAAGTAAGCTAACTTTAATTTTTCATCTTCTTTATTTATGAACTTCTAATATGTTCCACCATACATTATGCCTTGTATGATCATAATAAGATGATTTAAAGTTACTTTTAACATATTCAAGTTCATTCCACAATTCCTAACCAAATCATCATCCTACTAAGTTTAAGTGTAAATTTTATATATTTTCAAGATTATTACATTATTATCATCAAATCCATGATTTATTTACCATTCTTTAATCATCCATTTTACACATGTAAAACCTATTAAAGATTATGTTCAAACCACCTTTTAAACCCTTCATGTACAACTTGCTTCTAAGAACACATACATGAATAATAATAATCAAAAACAAGGTTAAGAAGCTTACTACTAGCACAAGGCTAGGGAAGACAAAACCTTTGATTTTGAGAGGGGTTTAGTGTGTTCTTCCTTAATGGTTAAGCTCCAAGCTTGAAACACACAATAGGGGTTTGGATGATGGATTGTTTTAAGTGATTTGGAGATGTAAAAACTTGAAAGAATGATGTATGGGGGAGGTGGGAAACTCACGGCCAAGGTAAGGAAAGAAGAAGAAGAGTTTTGCTTGATGCTCCAAGTCTCTAACACATGTTATATAAAGCCTTATCACATGTAATCATTCCAAAGATTCAAGAAATCTTATGGAGGATTAAGTTGTGTACTTGGGATTTTGGTGAAGATATGATAAGTGTGTGTGTATGTTGTGCCGTGTATGTATGTATGTAGGTGGGAGATTGCTTGTAAATCTTGGTTAATCTTTGTAATCTATCATGATCTTTATACAAGACCCTTCTTATGCATGTGCACACTAGTGTAATGATGGTTTAGATTGTGTCTTGGCTTATTAGGGCCATATGGCCGAAAATTTGCACAAGGGAGACAAGGATTGCATGCTTTTTGTACTTGTGTTTACTTACACCTTTTGTCTTTATACACATGCATGCTTTATCTAGATCTTTAGCTTATAATTATAAACAAAACATGGATATAACAAGGCCATTAGGCCGGCCCCTTGATGGGTTTAAGTGGGGTCCACAACTTCAAATATTTACCCATTGTTTGTTATGTTTAATCCCCCGTCGTTCGGGTGTCGTTCGGGTATTTTTCGGGTTTTAATCACGCGTTATCCGGACATTAAAAATACCTTTAATAACCCTTAAATATAGTCTAATTTAAGCGTTGATTGGTTATTTAGGCCTTTGCCGGGTGAAATTATGAGTTATACGCGTATCGAGTGCGGTACGCGCATTTTATTCGTTACCGGGAGATTTGTACAAGACGATTTCACTTATGGTTTTGGAGTTCCAAAACTCATTATATTTTATGAAACTACCCTTTATTTTATATCCTGGGTGTCCGGGATCCTTTTCGTTTATTTAATCATTACCGGGTAATTGCCAACGTCCATACCGGATAGCTTATTCGCACATGATCCAATCATGCATTACCATTAAACGTATGCATTCCTATGCACTATTTGGAAATTGCTATTTCCTAAGGCCTTGATAATTAAGTCACACATAATTGCATTTAATTACGTTAATCGTATATTAATTAATCTGTACGGAATTACCTTATTTTTGCCGGTTGTTACACTTGTGAATGAAATCCTTAACAAAGGTTGAACATAATCCTAAAGGTGTGCAATCCGAAGATCATTGGTACACCCATAGAGAATCCTCCCTTTTCCAATAAAATCACTCACACATCTGGTATGAACCAGAAACTTATCACCCGGATCTGGTCCACTTCAGAAGCCATTTCTTAGAATCTGGTTTGGATATCAGAAACCCGAAGGATCTGTCTCACTACTGGTTTCCTTGCTTTGGATCTAGAACGGGACTACCAGAAGCTGTACGAAACCCATGATAGTTTATTTTATTAGTTAAGTTTAGGTTGATTTTAAAGATTTGTTAAGTTAACCACTAATTGAACTTGTCACTAAGATAAACAAACAAGAATTAGTTAAGAAGATAAACACACCAAATAACTAAAAATAAACTACTCATATTATAAAAGTTTAACAAATCGAATAGGTACGAAGAATACTAGATAGATACAACCATAATAGATAATCAACACTAGAACATGGATGTCTCCAATCCATAGACAAGCCTTCAACTTCCTTGATCCAATGCCTCAAATGTGATCCTCACGACCCTCGACGTTTATTGCATGTAAACTACTCCTACGGTACTATTCTTGGGCAAGAAAATCAAGGTAAGATGAATCCTAACCTTGAAGGGATGTTAGGATGGCCCGAAGGCCTCCCACAAGACCCCAAGATCTCTGCAAGAAGCTTGGAAGTCGGCCCAAGATGGCACAAGATGGAACACCAAATTATTGAGTTGAGCTTGCTATTTTTAGAGATGTCAGGGCAAGCATGGGCGTGCTTAAGAGTGTGCACGGGCGTGCAAGTGGCCCACGTACGTTCTGTTTCTGCAGGATCTGTCTGTTATGTACTTGGTGTCTTGCACGGGGTGCTCAAGTATAGGCACGGGCGTGCCAGTTGACAAACAATGTTTTCTTGTCCCCAAGTTGGCTGCTTTCTCTTCTAGTGCGCGGGGCCCTTATATTAGTAAGCATGGGCATGCTTGGTCAACCTCGGGTCAAATTTATTATCGTTATAGCCCCGAGAAGGTCTTTAAACATCCTTGGAACATGCTCTGGGTCTTGTATCTCCAAGAATCTTCGGTTTTAGCTGTTTTTACTCGAAAATCATCTCTTTTCGGTTAGAGCTCCAATTTCCTGAGAAACACAAATAGGAATGATTAAGTAGCTTTAATTATCAATTTAAGCCCATTTTTGCCCTATTATGAGGCTAGTTATGCATGTTTTATATGTGTAAATGGTGGCACATCACTTATCATGAAGAACTAATATCAAATACAAGGAAAGGGTTCATGCTTTACAAGTGGTTGGAAGACAATGCTAAGAATGATTTCAGAGATATTAAGACAGCTGGATCTTGGGTGAGAACATACGGCAAGGTATATGATCACAATTCTGGTGAGAGAATGAAGACTGTCATGTGGCCATCTACTAGAAAAGAGAAGATGATTCCAGTTGCCCGAGATTTACCAAATGATTCACTGGAAAATTTCAAGTCTTGGGTATATTATCCAGTTATTGTTGATGCTGTGATTACGTGTGAGAATGCAGAATATTGTATTGTTGATCTCACTGATCCAATGAGGTTTGCTGAATGAGATATTCAGGTGCTTGCAAAGAATTAGATAAATGCTGCTAAAGAATATGAGGAGTGTGCAAAGTTGTTTACTAGCGTAGTAGCAATTATCATTGGAATGAAGTTGTGGGCAGGTCAAAAGAACATAATCGAAACAAGATTGTTTGGTAATGCAGTTGCTAATCCACATGTCATGCAGCAGCCAACGAAGAAGAAGAAAAGGAAGCCTTGATTAAAGACAAAGCATAAACCTAGGGGGAGATTGTTGTGGTCATATAATAGGTTTATGTTTAGTATTATGAAGTTCTCGGTTAAGATACATAGTTCTCGGATATATTATTGGCTTTGCGGATTTGTAATGGGTTTGGGCCATGGGTTCTTGAAGGCTTTAGGCCATGTAGGCCCCATTTGAGAACCTCATGAAGTACTTAAAGTGTTTTTGTGGTTCATTTGTAAGTTAGCGGTTTACATTTTCTAATAGAATTCTCTCTAGTATTAGATGGTAAGTTATACCGTATGCTCCTGATTATTCTTGAATCATCTCAATCATTGTTTCCGCCTTTGATTGAGATTACTTGATATCGTAGTATAGGTTTGTGATTTACATTATTGTCTATATATATTAAGGCTAGGCGGCTAGCATAACATATAGTTAGAGACAAACAAAATCAAATAAGTGAAGAAATTTTTCATCAATTTAAATGTAAGTACAATATGCTACTAAATAAGGTCTTTAGAAAAGCCTATCTTCAAAACATGTTCTTCGAATATTTTAGGTGGGAGACCTTTAGTCATCATATCTGCAAGCATATTCTTAGTACTTATATACTCAATACAAAGGTTATTTTCCTCAACTCGTTTATGTACGCACAAATACTTTCTATCAAGATATACTCTAGCGCCAGTTGAACTGTTACTGTTTGTGAAACTAACAACAACTAATTTATCACTGTTCTTCAATGGTTTACATATGGAATTAATAACTTAAAGTCCAGCAATAAGGTTTCTAATTAACATTCAAAGACAGATAACATTATATACAACATTGTATTTTGCCATTATTGTGGATGTTTTGGTCAACTGTTGTTTATGACTCTTCCATAAGATAGGTCTGCTGCGTAACATAAAGATATGCCCGAGGTGGATTTCTTGTCATCTTTGCACTTGGAAAAATCAGAATTAGAATAACCAACCACTTTCAAATTATCACTTCTTCTATAGGTCAATTTATAGCCTTCCGGCCCTTGCATATATCGAAGTACTTTCTTAACTACTTTCCAATGATATAAGCCAGGATTAGTTTGATAACAGCCTAGCATTCCAGCAATATAAGTGATATCTGGACAAGTACATACTTGAGCATACATAACGCTCCCGACTACTGATGTATAAGGTATCGTTCACATTTGCTCCTTTCCAGCCTCTGTTTTCGGACATTGAAACGAACAAAAAACATCTCCTTTAACAACTGGAGCTACACAAGGAAAGCAATTATGCATGCTCTAATGGCTAAGGACGTAGGCCTATTGGGATAGACCTAAGACCCCATTGTTTCTATCTCGATGTATTTTGATGCCTATAATGTAAGAAACCTTTCCAAGATCCTTCATATCGAAATTATGCGAAAGTAAGTGCTTCGACTCATGCAACATGTCTAAACTATTGCTTGTCAAAAGAATGTCCTCTACAATAAGGACACGCATAGTAAAGTTTCTCCCACTCATCCTAAGGTAGGTGCATTGATCCACTTGATTCTTAAGAAAACCCTATTTCTTCATGACTTCATTAAACTTTAGGTACCATTGTCGTTATGCTTTCTTCAGCTCATAAATCGATTTCTTTTGCTTACAGACTAAGTGTTCGTGACCTTCAAGTGCCATCAGGTTGTTTCATGAACATGTCTTCATTCAGGTTGCCATTTAGAAAAGCAGTTTTGACATCCATATGATGTATCTCTAAATCAAAATGAGCTACTAATGTCATGACGATCCTTAAAGAATTTTTTTTCGAGAAACAGGTGAACAAGTTTCTTGGTAGTCGATTCTCTCGTTCAGAGTGCAGCCCTTTGCAACCAATCTCGATTTATAGTGTTTAATGTTTCCATTCAGATCCAGTTTAGTTTTGAACACCCATTTACATCCTACGGGTTTAACACCATTGGGTAATTTAGCCAAATCCCAAACGTCATTATTCTTCATGGAGTAAAGCTCGTTAATCATAGCTTTATTCCATTCAAAAGACTGATCACTCCTAATGGCTTCATGGTAATAGGTAGGATCAGTTAGCTTTTCGGTGTCCAAATCTTATCTATTCATCAAAGTTAGTAGGCCTTTTATACCTAGATGACCTCCTGAGTTGATTATCAGGTTCAACATCTTTTTGGTACTGGTCCTTTAAGGTGCATTCATTCTCAGATACATCCAGGGTAGTTGTGAGTTCTGAGTGTGGACGAGTAGGTGTAGTGTCTAGTACAAGAACGTGACACGCTTGGTTTCCACAATACGAGTAATGTAGGAAGGAGTAATCAGAGTAAAAGTAAATGGCGAGTCCCCCTGCCTCTTGTACTTCTTGCAGATCTTCATTCCTCCCGCTGACCTTAAAATTAGGGTTGCAAACGAAGTGAACGAACACGAACAAGGCATTGTTTGTGTTCGTTTGCTAAGGAAATTATGTGTTTACGAACAATTCCTGAACACTTATCGAATGAGATTTTTTGTTCGTGTTCGTTTGTGTGCGTTTGTTAATTTTGTTCATGAACGCATACGAACGTTAATGAACACAAAGAGTTCGTTCATGAATGAAAACAAACACAAACGGGCATATATTAATTTTCAAATAAGATTGAATTCGCATATATTAAGAAATTAAGTAGAATACCCAAAATGTAACCTAACTATACAAACATATCTAGTGCTTAACATAATATTGGTAAACATAATGAAGTAGTGTCTCAAAAAACTAAGCGCTCATCTTAAACTTGAAGTCACATTTACTTACCTCACATAAATTATTTATTTATTTATTTTGGTAAAATAAATAAAAATTAAAGAATATAAAATAAAATTATAAAAAATAAAAACTCCATTAAACAATCGAACAAAAACGAACACGCTACCAAATGTTCACGAACATAAATGAACGAACGCGATATCTATTCATGTTCATTCGTTTAACTAAACGAACAAAATTTTTTCTTTGTATTCGTTCCTTTATTAAACGAACGAACTTCCTATTGAACATTTCATTAACGGTTCGGTGAAAGTTCAGTTCGTTTGCATCTCTACTTAAAATCCTCCAGGAACGCGACACGCTTGGTTTCTACAATACGAGTAACGTGGGAAGGACAAAGACACGATAACCCTTTGAGTTTTCAAGATAACCGATAAAGAAACAACTAACTGTTTTACGTTCAAGTTTCTTTAGAAAAATGATTATAAAGTTTGGCTTCAACAATACAACTCCATACTTTCATATATCTTAGACTCAGTTTCCCTCCTGCCCAATGTTCACAAGGAGTTTTAGGGACAGACTTCGAAGGAACTCTATTGAGTATAAAATAACTGCTTTTAAGGCCTTGGTCCATAGGAACAGAGGTAAACCTGTGTTGGCTAACATACTACGGACCATGTCCATTGGGGTCCTATTTCTTCTTACAGTTACACCATTCTGTTGAGGAGTACCGGACATGGTTTATTGGTTCAAAATTCCTTGGCCCTTACAAAACTCAAAAAATGGACCAGGAGCCTAACCCGCATCAATGTGCCATTAATATTCACCGCCTTTATCTAATTTCACAATATCTGATGATTCAATTATTTTTCAACTTCGGTTTTATAATCTTTAAAAGTTGTGAGTGATTCAGACTTTCCTTGATTGGATACAAGTACATATAACGAGAATAATTATCAGTAAAAGTGATAAATGAAGTATGTCTTATGCTTCCATCGATAAGGTATGGACCACTAACGTCAGTGTGAATGAGTTCTAATAAATTAGAGCTCTTATTGGCACCTTTCTTATTTGTTGATGTCATTTTACCTTTAAGCATTTAACACACGATCCAAAGTCATTGAAATTAAGAGGCGGTAAAACTTCGTCCTTTTTGAGTCGAGCCAATCATTCTCTCGAAATGTGGCCTAAACGTTGATGCCACAACATGGATGAAGTTTCCAAGTCTTGCTTTCGTTTTCACTTTGTTAGTGAGTCGTAAAGGTTATATAACAACAAAGATTTGAAAAATTCATCATCTAGTTATAATTTAGCGACCACCATCCAGAAAACCACATCCATACACTTGAGAATTAAAAGTAAAAGTAGGTTTGCCATGACCATAAGAAACATCATAATCGTCTATGTCTAACTTATTCCTGATACAAGATTCCGGGTAATTTCAAGAATATATAAGTTATAAGAAAGTTTAACACATAAGCTAGTTTTCATTATTAAAGACTTACGGTCACAAACATACTTTTAAGAATCTTCAACTAATTTAAAGACCACAACATGTTCCAGTCAATCAATACATAAATTGCTCTTAAAAACTTAGGCATTAAGATGTTATGTTCATGATAGTATTAGTTTGTTATTGATCACCCATAAGCTATATGTATTGATCGATTGGAAGCAAGTATTGATCGATTAGATACAAAGTGATTGAAGCAAAATCAGGTTTTGTCATCGATAACTGATAAAAGGAAATTGATGAAATGATTTAACAAGTACTTGGTGAAGGCAACAAAAACAACTTATGTGATCATTTAGAAGCGGCCTATGTAAACGATTGGAGGAAGTATGTGAGGGACTAAAATTATTGGTGATATGAATTAATGTAGAAGCGGTTTGATGAAAGCAAAGCATGTATTGATCGTTTTAAATAAATATAATGTGTGTGTATATTTATTTTGTATAATTTTATGTTACTACTCGGACTGGGATGGATATACTATTAAGCAAATTATACGTCTACTAATCTTAGTTAGGTAAGACGTTAGCAAGATCTTCATTATACACATAGTTTGAATAATATAAATTTCAGGATCCCATCCCAATGGATGGGTACAATATGAAAATAACCAAATTTTGTTTCTATTAATCTAAGGGTATGTTTGGTAGTCTATTAATGAGGCTTTGAACTATCCAGCTCTGAATGGTTCAACATTCAAACTGTTTGTTTCAACCTAAAAAAGATTATGAATGAAATGGTTAATAGATGAACCATTCAGACTTGGTACATAACTAAATTACTCAGAGCCTCTTAACTATTCAGACCTTTTAATAATTCAACACTTAATTAACCATGAAGCCCCTAAATTGAATAAGACGTATTAGAATCTTTAATATTGGTACACCCATATAATAAAACCCTCCCCACATGAGATGAGATGTAGATGAATGAATGGGATATCATATCATGCATCACTCCGGTGACTCCATGTGAATGGACCGACCCTACGACTATGAGTGAGTGGTGGTCCCACAACCTTATTCATTTTGTTATATTATTAAACTTTAAAACATATAAAATAAAGAATTACAACTTAAAATGAGTTTAATTTTTAAGTTAGAGGACATGCGGGCAACAAGCTGCGTCGTCACTCCTTTCTGAACGGCAAACCCTAATATACTAAAAACGTAACCTTGCCCACTTGGAGCTGAGACATTACTATGAATAACTCGCCGAACCCTGGTCAGGAAATGAGTAGCTTCCGGTGTCAAAGAGCCAAAGGTATCAAAAGCCAGGGGTACGAAAACGTGTTGGTTCTCCTCGCAGGCTTTAGCATATTTTTGTACCTTATTCGCCTCTGTTTTTCGCATCGCTTGCCCTGGTACAAACCCACTGTCCCTCAACCCAACTAGAGGAGATACACCTGTCAGGTCAACACAAGCATGCTCCCCCCCCCCTCCCCCGACCCATCCAAAGACAAAGGGATCTGCTGGACCCAGGGTGGATGTCCCTTCTGCGGGATCCGTGAGGAAGTTCACAGGGCCTCCTTCTTTGCTAAGATCCCAGCACATCTTAAAATGTCCCACAGAACATCTCGAACCCAATCATGCCGATATTTGAACCCGGGTAACTCCTTGCGCAGAACCGCATGTTCCTTGTATTCATCCAGGCAGGCCTTACGACAAATCGGACAGATTTCATCCTCCTGGTACATGGGGATCATCAAACGATATTTAAGAATGACACTGTATTCAATAGCGGACATCATTTGGCCCAGACTTTCGATCGGGATAACAGTTAGGAAATCTTGGGTGTAGGGGCCTTGCAAGCATTCAATAATTGCCCTCTGACGGGGGACAGACCAAAAACTTTACCCAGACTCTGAACGATTTTTCCAAAAAGGGCATTCGCCAAAGTTTTCTGAGGCTTTGGGGGGGGGGGGGGTCCTTATTAGAAATACCGCCAATATCAAAACCTGGAAGATAGTCATTTAGCCTTTCGAGGGCTAAACGTAGTCCAAGTCCGCGCCAACAACCCCGCTATTTCGTAGGATGTGGTCTTGAAGGTTCCAGGACTGTGCTCGCGACGCCACAAACGCATACGTCCAGACATCCTTCGCGGAGAGGAGCCCTAATCCCCCAAACGCATCGGCAAACACGCCAACCTCCGCCATAGGTCACCAAAGAACGGCCCCCACATACCCTTGTCAAAACATGACACTGCTTCCAGGGGCGGATCCAGTTAAAGAGGAGGGGTTGCGGACGTTGCGGCTCAACTTCGCGCGCGTAGTGGAAAATTAGTGGAAAATTTGGTTTTTTTCTACGAAATTTGAAAAACGTTGCTACTAAAATGAAAAAAATGAAAAACGTTACTACTGAAAAATGTTTCTAGATCCGCCACTGACTTCTTCATCCATCATGGAAGGTTGGCAGGTCCGTAACCCAAAAAACGACTTAGCAACCCCATACACGATTTGATTCAAAAGTTGTAAAACCCAATTTTGATCTGACTCGATATTAAATTTTGACAAAAAAAAGATATAAATTTAATAATTTTACAATTATAAGCATTGAGTGATCATTTTTATCACGATTTGTCTGGAATAGTGTATAAAACATCATCTAACTAAAGAAACTAATTATATAAAAGTATCTATATATTTATATTTACATTTTATTATGTAACACTGTTGTTTGTTTAAAACATTTTATTTTTATAAAAAAAAAAAGTGAGAAAAAATATATTAACTCAAATTATTTGCAAATACAAATAATAATTGGTAGAAAAAGACAGGAAAACAGAGTGTAAGCATGGGGTGTTGGAATTTGGGCTCTCCTATGTTTATCTAATAAACCGTATAATACACTTATTGGACCGTAAATTAACATTCACAAAAATATATATTTTAATTCTACGTAACACTAGTTGATTTTTGTCCAGTTATAAACAAAGTAATTAATATAAGAATGAAGTCCTATTTGAGTCTCTGTGGTTTGCTCATTTTAACTACATGAGTCTAAAATCAAAACTTGTTTTGGTCCGAGTCTTTAAAGTTTCTAATCTTAACTTCTTGAGTCCAAAAGATAACCTCTATTAGATTTTCTCAGTTAAATTTTGAGAAATGACTTAAATGCCCCAGGTTTATATTTTTGTTTCTTTATTTTTTTATTCCACATCAGTTTTTTTTTTTTTAAAGTGTGTTTTTATTATAACCATCATCATCATCATTATCCAAATTATAATTCCTAAAACCACAAATCACAAACAAAAACACTCAAGAACACAGACCCGAGCCATGACCAAACCAACCAGGAACCAATGATCGAGCCACCAAAACAGCAACCACGTGCTGAACCATAACCATACCGAGCCACAACCAAAACCAACTGTAAGGACTCGTCAGCCACACCCGTAACAGACCTGAGACCCAACTAATAATCAAGACCCGAGAACAAAACCCGCAGCAACCACCACCATCGGACCAAAACCCACCTAAATAGCGAACCCTTCCCCGACGCCTATCCAGCCACCACTCGAACCACTCCCATCGTCGCTTATCAACAAAACCACACAGCCACCACCATCGAGCCATCCGCAATCGAACGATCAGAAAACACCACAGCCCAGTTTGGGCCTAAAACCATGCGCCGCCACCACCAAGTTGTGTGGTGGCCGACCGCTGCAACTGAGAGGATGGAGAGGGACCGGGAGGGAAGAGAGAGAGATCGTGATGTAGAGAGAGAGAGACTGAGAGGAGAGAGAGAGATAGAGTGGCCAGGGTTTCATCTTGTGGTTGATAATGAGGAAGGAGAAGATAAGGGGCTTTTATAGCTAGGGTTTCAGCCAGGGGCATTTTAGTCATTTCCCAAAATTTAACTGAGAAAATCTAACAGAGGTTATCTTTTGGACTCAAGAAGTTAAGATTAGAAACTTTAAGGACTCAGACAGAGACAAGTTTTGATTTTGGACTCAAGTAGTTAAAATGGAGAAATCACAGGGACTCAAATAGGACTTCACTCTTAATATAAATGATTAATTTGAAAATACAGTGATTAAATAGATACACTTAACACATGGTATATTAATATATCAATCATTATGCACATCAGGATGCTTATGCCCATGTTAATCAGTAATCACTTTGTCACCTGCATGATTCATCATCACCCATGTTACTAATTCTTTCCTACAATAACAAATTGATCTATAGATCAGTTCGGTATCATTAGTAGTAGCGGAACTTGAACTTTTCAATCAAGATCGTAATACATATTCTTTTTGAATTCGTTTTAAGTTTTCAACTACATGAGTGACTATAATTACGTGCCAAACTATAAGAAAATGACGAATTTGATGCCCGTTGGACCATCCGGGACCCTCCTTTAGTTCCATCCATGATGGTCATCTTTGTTATTTAACAAAATATGTAAAGACTTCCATATGATTTGGTCTTGAAATGTAACCACCAATCAATGTTTCATTGTTGACTAGTAACCATAACTGTCTGCAGGTATGCCCTGTTAATATCATGAAGTGAAATAAGCATACGTGATTTGGGCCTATGATCACAACATTTCTTTCATATATTAATGTAATCATTAAATAAAAAAAAAAACATAGAAACCAAGATCGTGCATAACGTGTTATAGATTGAATTTTCATCATAGTACATTACACATTCCAAATACTAAAGAACCATGGTGTCCTATATATTATTTATTAAACCTATCAACTCATTTGAATGTCTGAAAATAACATACGAACGAGTTTCTGGATTTCTCCAGTGTTCAAACTTGACACTGTTATAAGTGTCTGTGTCTTTATCCAAACATAAGCGTATACGAACTGAAGTCAAAGCTTCTTGAAGGAGTTATTTCACTCTCATCAGGGCCGGTCCTGAAAATTCAGGGGCCCGGGCCGAGCCGCAAAAAATGGGCCTTTAGCTTTAAGGCTTAACGAAATAAATAACGTAAACTATTTTTTTTGTACGACGATTAAAACATCAATAAACATATCAATAATCAAAATAACATAAGCATAGTATTCCAGTGAGTTAATGCAAATGAAACCATAATTCTAAATTTCTATGTTCTAACAATTAATAATTAGTCAATTGCCCATTAAACAATTATGGATTAACATAATAATACTAAATAAAACTTGCAAAACACATAATTTCAACAACTAGTGTTTATGTTTTATAAAATCAGATATTTAGGCAAATTAAAACTTAAAACATAATCTGTAGATGTTAAAATAGAATAATAATTTGGGTTAAAGATGAACTGATGCTATTAACTTACCATATGTGGATTCAACACAATGTCAATGTTTATAAACTTGTCATCCTAAATGGGCTCCTTACATTATGGGTAATTGGGTATTGGACCATTCACTAGTTGGGTAACAGGCCTAACATATATAAAGGATTAGAAAAAAATGGGCCCTCCTAGAATTTGGGCCCGGGCCACAGGTCCTCCTTGCACCCCCCATGGGCCGGCCCTGACTCTCATAATGGTTGTTCCTTTAGATAATGCACCTGCTCTAGCATTTTGTTTTTCAAAGAACTTTTTAGAGGATAATCTAACCTTAAATGCAGGTTTTGAACACCATGTGTGAAATCGCTAATGTGAATTGGGTGTCTCAACATTAAATATTAAATGGACTTTAATACCGTCCTTATGAAAATGCTGTGCACTAGGATAAGACATAACTTTTGTGTGATAAGCCGCTAGCTAATCCATTATTAGGCAAGTGATGTTCCAAATTAAGTTGTATACTGATATCAACCTACCCAAGATCAATTTACTAACCAAAAGTGTCTATACTTGTCATTGTACACTTGGCTATATGTCTTAGCTAAAGTGGATGCATTATCACAAAAAATAGTAATATGCAGTATTCGTTTCTGCCAAAACAGAATCTCATAGATATAATCCTTAACCAATTTGCCTCTTTACTAGCAGCAGCTAATTTATGAAGTCATATTCCATAACTGAGTTTGTAACGCAAGTTTGCTTCTTCGTAGCCAGTGATATGGCACCTTCTCTAGACAAGAATGCACAACCCAACTTGTATAAGAGTAATCTTCTATGTTGGTAATCCAACTTGTATCTGAATAACATTCTATGAATAATATTCCATGAAGAACACTCTATGAATGAAGAAAATCCTACATAGGATATAATTAATGATCTTCCCTTAATATTTGAATACTCTTCTTATTTCCAGCTAATGATGAGTACTAGAATTACTAGTAGTCTAGTACAAAGTCTTCCAACAACATAAGCATCGGAGTGCTCACCATAGTATAAGTTTCACAGTTAAACAACTTAGAAACTTTCTCAATATAATGAGATCGCGTAATCACAATCCTAGTGTTCCCTCATTTAATTTTTACTCCAAGAATCACCTTAACTTCCTTACATCCTTCACAGATACGTTAGATTGCAAAAAAAAAAAAAAAAAAAAAAAAAAAAGTCTTACCAATCGGATTCTTGACTTGCGTCAAAAATCAGCATGTTAGTAACATATAGACATGTGATTTACTCCTTAATTGGATTTATCAAATCAACTATACACACTCGTGAGACTCATTTAATTCGAAGCCATTAGATATGATCAACTTACAAACCTTATGCTCTTATACATGCCTAATGAACGATTTAGGTTGTTTGATGCAAACTTATTGTTCCATATTTAAGAATGCAGTTTTAACATCCATCCGGTAAATCACCAGATTGTGGATTGCTTCCCAGGCAATCAACAGTTTAATTGTGAAAGATTCTTGCAACATGTGCATACGTGTCAATACCCTGATTTTCTCGAAAGCATTATATAACCAAGCTGGATTCATTTTGAAGATCCATTTCTAGCCCAAAACCATGCAACCTCGTGGTTCAGCCACCAACATCTAAAAATTGTGTCCCATTATGGAATTGTTCTCATAATCCACTACCTTCTAGGAAGCAGCATATATACACTTCATAGCCTTATAAAGTGATCTCAGATACTATTTTGTATATAACAAGAAGAGTAGTGTGATCTAATCTCATTTCTTGATCCTTCAACTAATTAAATACTAAAGCTGGAAGTCAGAACCAAAAGATTTAGCAAGAAGAGTAGTCTGATCTAATCTCATTTCCTGATCTCAAGAAAAACAATTGAGTCATCTCCATTTTGAGTTCCCTTGGTGTAGGTATTGATGACAACCTAGCCCCATTAGATATAGTTTATCTTGATTTATAACAGTATTTACTGAAACAATATCATTATGTTCAATACCATAGAACCTATAAGCATTCGAATGCTCAACATATCCAATGAAGATGCAAGCTATATAACCTTTTCGCTCAAGTTTTTTCCTTTAGGGCTAATGCCCCAAGTTCTAAAAATAAGACACGGTTCGTCTTGTTGGTCCCGAATTACACACTAGAACAGATCAAGGAAGGATCTGTTCTTGGTTCTCTCAGTTGAAACACAAAACACACAAATAATGATGGACAACAATCGAATACGGTTTATTGTCTTGATAGTCTTTAAGATACAACTGATAGTCCTATGTATATGTGATATAACAGCAGTTGAGAAGTAGTTAATTTGCCGGTAAAAGCAGTTAAAATAGAGGGAACCATTCAACCGATCACAAGGGCATAACTGTCCATTCTTCAATGAAACAGTGCAAAGGCGTGCCTCTTGTATTTTTACCCAACAAGGCTGCTGTTCTAAATCATCATAATGATATACAAACATAATTACTAATCCTAGGATAATGTTAATGCTAAACCTAGGATATTGTCTTAAATATTACATACAATCCCAAATATAAATGTTTGATTTAAAATACTACTTCGAATACGTCTTTCATGAACCAAGTTCCTGTTATTAGGAACTCCATCCAGTCGATATTGTTAAACCACAAAGTATTGTTGATGTTGTTTCTTGAACTATTCCTGAAAATACTTAGGTTCGTAGTATTCCCACATGTTTTGATTAAAACATTTTGATGTTGTTTAAACTTTAAACCATGTTTCAGTAATTTTGAATTTTTCTAAGGTTTTCATCCTTAGCATGCGATATATATAAGTATTTATAGTTTTTTTCCCCAAATATCGAGTTGCAAGAAAATGACAAAGATCACACTATGTATTATTTTTAGTAATACATTATTTCGTTTTATACTTCGAAAAGGTTGCCCTTGTTGGGTGTAATCTTGATTGTTCGGGTTAAGTCAGGTCGGTTTTTATTAATTAGTAGTTTAGTATTTGTTTTATAAATAATGATAGAAAGTCATGGGTTGAATGGGTCATTTGGATACCTTTTGTGAAGAATCCGTTGGTAGTCAACGAGTGGGTCCGATTCTTTATAAAGTACTTGCTATTTTGTTGTTAAGTAGTTAATAAGTGGTGGTGACTTGTAAGACTATATATAGCATGTATTCAGTAAATAAAGAATGCAAGCTTTTCCTTTTTAGTTTCTGCAAGTTAACACATCAGATTGTGTTGTTTGTGTGAGTGTAGTGTGTGTTTGCAAAGGGGCCTGAACCAACAGCCCTGTGATCTGTGTACATGGCCAAAACATGCATATCAAAGAATTGCATGAGAGAGTATTGGCATTAACTTTATTGCCCTATATTTTTAAGAGGCAATGCTCGAAGGCAGGGCCGGTCCTGAAAATTCAGGGGCCCGGGCCGAGCCGCAAAAAATGGGCCTTTAGCTTTAAGGCTTAACGAAATAAATAACGTAAACTATTTTTTTTGTACGACGATTAAAACATCAATAAACATATCAATAATCAAAATAACATAAGCATAGTATTCCAGTGAGTTAATGCAAATGAAACCATAATTCTAAATTTCTATGTTCTAACAATTAATAATTAGTCAATTGCCCATTAAACAATTATGGATTAACATAATAATACTAAATAAAACTTGCAAAACACATAATTTCAACAACTAGTGTTTATGTTTTATAAAATCAGATATTTAGGCAAATTAAAACTTAAAACATAATCTGTAGATGTTAAAATAGAATAATAATTTGGGTTAAAGATGAACTGATGCTATTAACTTACCATATGTGGATTCAACACAATGTCAATGTTTATAAACTTGTCATCCTAAATGGGCTCCTTACATTATGGGTAATTGGGTATTGGACCATTCACTAGTTGGGTAACAGGCCTAACATATATAAAGGATTAGAAAAAAATGGGCCCTCCTAGAATTTGGGCCCGGGCCACAGGTCCTCCTTGCACCCCCCATGGGCCGGCCCTGCTCGAAGGAAACGCCGAATATTAATAAGATATAGTTATCAAAATAACAACTTTCTTTTTATATGTTAACATATTTAAACTTCAGATCTTGGATACATGTAATACATTTAATAAATTAATAGTTTTCTCATAAGTAAATTCCAACACCATTATATGTTGTCCAAGGATGGGATGAGATGATAAGTTGCCCATATGCAATACGGATCTTGTGCATACATGTTGGTGGCACCTAAATCAACCCACTAAGTAAGATTTTCATCGCAGATGTAAAATGCCTCAAATATTAGTGGCACATATTCTTTTTAAAGAAATACGAAAACCAAGTTCTAAAGACAAATATCAGTTCAAGTTCTAGTCCTTACACACCTATTGAGATCAACTAGTAGTCGCTCCACAAGTTTCCTACCTACACGACAATCCTTCTTATAATAATTGGGTTTGCCACCCTTTTCAACAAGTCTATTTGAATTTTGGTGTCCTTGAGCTCCCATTACTGCCTTGAACTTGTTGGGCCTAACTTGCCTACCATATTAACTGAAGAAGGTTCGGAGTGTGCTAAGGTTCATGAGTCCTTAATGGTTACTCTTTACGAGTGCTAAGAACATACACCACCTTCAACATAGTAAGAGATAATGCGTCTTCTTTTGCCACCTGTTAAAGTCTAATCCTTCATGCTTTTCCAGTTTACCAAACTTGGAGATTATATCATGACCCGGTATCAAGGGCCATGATTATGTATTCAGAGAAAATTTAGCATGTGAATATTTACTAAATGGAGTAGATTTTTTCATGAAAAGTTATTTAACTGCTACAACTACACCTGTAAACGAGTATCTACGCCTCTTCATTTGGCAGGAAAACAATTAAGTCAGGCCTAATGGTTATAATGACATCTCATAAATAACCACTTGAATAGACTTCTATCAGATTTTGATCATCATTGTGTGTTTATGTCTAATCATCATCTTAGATTTTCAACCTTTGTTTATCAGTGTAGAGGATCAACGTTTGGAATGTCAGCTAAGGAAGATGTAGTCTCAGATGTGTTCCACACTGACTATCCATATACTACCTTTGTAAAACTGAGCTCTCATCATCGTCCAAGATGACCGCCAAATGGTCACTCCGGTAATGTTTTACCATGTTCAAATTGACCTGGTAAAACTCTCTTCAATCGATCCACGTAAGGTCATGTTTTGTCAAAGCTTACTTGGTGTAAAGACTAAAGACCAAATGTGACTTCACAAATAAGCCTAATGTGACCAACATTTTTACAAACACTAATGTTTCTAAGTATAAATCAAACTTCCTACAACCCTTATGATTCCTACCATTCATTGGGTTTGGATTCAAATAAGTTTATACATGTGTTAACTTCACCACTCCAGACCTATACTATAACATAACCCATATTTCTTTGGCCTCATTATGAATCTCGATTATATATCCGATGTAACTAAAACAAATCAATGGTCCCCTAATGTCCATTTTCTAATGAATGCATACGCCTAACTTTTATAGACAGTTATTTCTATTACTATTGTAATAATATTGTTTTTGTTCTAATCTTGAATAACTCATTAACTAATAATAATAAAATCTAAAGAATGGACAAAAAACATTTATGGGTCAATACATACCTTAACGATGAGCAGCACTGAAGCAGAAGGCAGAGAAAGAGGTTTGTCCTGATTACTATACAGAAAAAACTTTGTATATACACTTTAGCATCTGGCACTCCTATTTGAGGCCAGAAGATGAAGCAGACGCGAGTGAAGCCTCAACAATTAAAGAAACTGGTTGCCGAGCCTGCAGGCAAGCCCCAATATCAAATGGGCGCAACTCAGATCCGTCAAATAGAATATTAACACCTGGCAGTATAGCTTCTCTGCTCTCCTCGTCATCTGTCTTAGCCCCACTTGAATCAGAGGCCTCTTCAAACATACCCAAGACAGTTTCATAGATAGGTGAAAGAGCATAGGATCTGAAATATCAGCATAGTTCCCATAAGTTTGTTACGCGTATTTCGGATGATAATACAACTATAAAAAATGAACTTATATAAGTGCTTATAGTGATAATATATTAACATATCAAAGTATCAACCAGTTATAAGGCCATATATATGTTAAATAAATTCCCACAACAATACCTTAAAATGCTGCCATCAAAGCTCAGGACTTCTGAGCCCCAACGTTGCCTATTTGCAAGTTTCAATCTCTGATGATCACTCGTTCCAGATATCGGAGAAGAAGGGTCTGTGAGAGGATTCCACCTTTGGCTTGCATAAGTCGTAAGAAGTTTATTCTGATTTTTTGTCTGGTCAGCTTTTGGTTGATCTCTTTGGTAAAACATTCTTGCAGCTGAACCGGCTGCTTGGTACTCGGAACAAACCTGTTGCAACATTTTCCTCAGCTCTTGCATTGAATTTTGATGGTCAGTAAACAAATTTGTCTGAAGTAACTGTGACAAAACGATTCTTTTACAAATATCGTTACATAAATCTGGACTGGATAACGGAATCCCGAATTCAATACTCAGTGGGACCCATTCATATTCATCAGGTTTAAAAGTGTTGGGATCACTTTCTTTGAAGAGCTTCAACAAACGAATATAACCAACTGTCCATAACTCGATCCTGTTTCCCAAATTCTCCAACAAAAGGTTTAGTTTCAAACTTTCGTTCATGTCGAGCCCAAGTTCCTTCCCGATATCAGGAACCGAATTATCCGAGTTCTTTAACGGCAGAGGGACATCCATTGTACTTAACTTTTGACGTTCATTAAGATCATTCCTGCTTAAAGGCTGCACTAATACAGCGGTGCGTTTTAAATGTGAATTTAAACAATGCAAGAGTATATTTCCTTTGACTAAACTCTGGTCAAACGTGTCAACAGAAGATTCATTCCAAGACCACACAAGGGCTTTTTCACAACCAGATAGTGGTGCAGGAAGGAATCTTAAACACTGACCTTTCATAAGAACAACTGATATTGGTCCACTGCGTGCTGCAGAATATAGTACCAGTTTCATCCATGGTGTCAGGGAGGAGTAAGAAGGCGGCCCAAAATGAACAGGTACTTTAGGCCCTGGCAGGACAGAAGAATGAGGGAGCGGTAACATTGACACAACAATTTCATAGTTCCGACGAAATAACCGATCCAAAGTTGCTGCTGTGAGAGTGGCTAAACTTTCACACCGTAGGATATCGACCGTATATTTCCTTACTTTTTTGTTGGTTAACTTTTCAACGTCATTGGTATCTTCAGAATCATCAGGCGCGTTAACAACAGTAGGTGCAGTTGTCATAGGAACGGTTGCTTCATTAGTTGAGGTGATTCCTCCAGATGTTAAACATTCTAGAATAGACTGAAGACTAAATGCATGGTTGGCAAATTCTTGAAGAACTCCTTCAAATTTAGCTCCTTGTAATGAGCTAAGATCATTGCATAGATCTTTTATGCTTGCATGGCCTAGTTTCCCAGCTTCGTATAATGTTACTGCGTGTGATTTTAAGCCTGCAAAGGACATTTGTAACAGATAACTGAATTACAGCAAGACTGTAACTGTGGTATTTAAGAGAAGAAAAATCACAAAAAAAGCCATTTGGACCGAGCGATAAAAAAAAACCTTTTGACCAGTTTTTTTAACGATGTAGCCTTTGACTTGTCAACAAATTTGTAAAAAAAAAACAAAAGACTATATTGTTATAAACTTGGTCGAAATGGTTATTTTTATCATCAAAACTTTTGATAAGATATAAATTTACCTGGTGAAACAGATCCCATCATAAGATAAGATGTAATGTTAGCATCAACAACAAAAGCAACACGGGTACAACCGGAGTTATCACTTAAATCTTGATCAAAGACAGTGGTATCGACAGACATGTTTAAAGATCCGACACTTGTACGAGAAACTTCATCATCATCAGAAACTGCATTTCTAGGAGAAGTTGGTTCTTGAAGCATAGAACCAGGGTCAATTAATTTAACTGCCCATCCTAAACGACAAGCAAACGAAGCAGCAGCCTGTAGTTGTGACAGTTGGACCTGTAATGTTGTGGCCAATTCAGCAACAGTTGAATTCTCACTTGAAACCACAAAAACAGCATAAAGCAACCTGTATAATTAAGTTCCCAAAATCAGGATCTAATCTTCACTTTTTTTTTCTTGCACAAATTAGTTCAAATTAATAACGTTTCAGATATTAAAAAAAAAAATCTTACTCCTCGATGGGGTCTTCATATGACTGCTCTCTGTTTGAAACAAACCCTTCTAGCCTGCATACTGTATGTAATATTCAACAATGTCAGCTTTCCAACTTCATAAATAAAGAAACATAAATACAATCACAAAATCTTTTAAATTTTAGACAGGGTCCTTTACATAAAATAGTAGAATATATTGTCTCAATTCCTGATTCTAGCAAGAAACTACGAAAATAATGGTATACCGTATATATAAAGTGCTACCTTTAAATCGATCCTCAGCATAAACACAGACATCTAGGTAAATAAGTCCGCGTCGGTAAAGAC
The DNA here is from genome assembly GCA_028751855.1 of Ambrosia trifida. Classification (NCBI taxonomy): domain Eukaryota; kingdom Viridiplantae; phylum Streptophyta; class Magnoliopsida; order Asterales; family Asteraceae; genus Ambrosia; species Ambrosia trifida. Next base: position 107,344,916 of record CM054126.1, on the reverse strand, counting down.
CCTTAATGACAACTGGATCAAATAGCATGAATGCATTTCCTTCCTCTTTGCATATTTTGTCAATTGTTCCACTTTCTTCTTCTGAGAGTTTCTGCATTCAGATTTTATATAATTTTGTTCACATAATCAGTATTTTGTTAGCTAAGATGGGACTAAATATACGTGTGCTAGACATTATAACAGAATAGAGATTTACAGGTCACCTTACCTTAAATTCTTCCAATGTGAAGTTGACAAGACAAATTCCCCACCAAGGTTCAATTGTTGTCTCCACTGGTTGTGTGGGCAATAGTTCTTTAGCTATCGATTTGTTCAGCTTCCACATTATTTTCTAAATAGCTCCGAAATCATTATGAATAATTAGATTAACGGAAAAAAGATGCTTCCAGCTATGTTTATATTGTAATTGTAAAATAACAAGCACTAAATCTGTAAGGGCTTCCAAATATTCATACTCAACCTATGCTTTCACATTTCAGCAAACATACGCCTACCGAATATGTTCATCGTATAAGCAGAGAAACTTGTCAAAAAAATATGTCTAAGCACACATAATGTATGCTATAACATCCGGCCTCTCGTACCAACCAATGTTGTCGTGCATGCTCACAAGGAGGTCACATATTTGTTTTTAGTTACCCAAGTTGAGACTTCTCATGAAGTCACCAATCTAGGAACTACCCTCACCCAACCACGCTTAAGTGAGGAGTTCTCCTCTCATCCACAGCCAAAGTGCCCAGATATATAGCATTGGTGGTATGTGAGACAGGGCATTCCTTATTAACTCGTCATCTCTCGTGTCCATGGGCGACGTGCGATTTGTTAAGGGAGTTACAGATACAAACACGTATACAGATATGTTATGCATAAGTTTGAAAACATAATAGTGTAGAACTATACCTTAGATCTACACTTGTTCATAATATCGATAAATTCATTTCTGCCTATTCCAGTGAGTCGCAAGGCATCAGCAGCACTAAAATTGGGAATGCGGTCATAAGACTGTTCTGCATTCAAAACGAACATCAGCCTGTGTGGAAATAAAATGCAAAACAACATACAGAAATATAATTTGTATTTGTATTCTTTTTAAATTTGTGATCTCAGAAAGTACCATCATAGTAAAAACTTAACCCACCAACAACACATATAGTAGTAGTTAAAGAAAAATTAAACTATGCAACATAACGCAACAACCTAGTACCATTTTTCATGACTTCAAATAAAATATCGCAATAGTATCTGAACGGGGTAATCCTCATTACACGGCAAACATACTCAGCAAGATGATAAGGAAACAACTGCAAGGAAAAAAAGATCATTAATTGCATGATTCAAAAGGGAACCTAATAAGAATCAAACTAAATACTTCATTCAGTTTTGAGGTCATCGGTGAAACAACATAGACAGAAACGAGCATAGATAAAACATGACTAAAAATAAACTTTCATGATGACCTAGACCATGAGTGTCATGATACTAAATATATTGTGCATACACATATATGCATATCGAAATCAAGATATACATTTTTCATACTATAAATGGTACTTACCGCCAAATTCTTTCGAAGATAACGCATCATATCCTCATAATATTCACCTTCCCGGCATACTTTACGCACAAAAGAATTACGCCATAGGAGCCTTCTCTTTATACAATGTGCAATTATCCTGCACTTTCACAGAGGGATCAATTAACAAAAAACAACATTTTCTTCAAAACTTACTGATCGAACCTTCCTCTCAATATCCCATAGAACACATACATTTTCACCATTTGTTTCAAATTTTCAAGTACAGAATTAATTGAGTGACAACATTTGTTTATTTGTTTTACAGGTACAAGTTATTCCCTGTATCCCACAAACAGCAACAATCAGGGTTCCCTTTTCAACAAAGTTATATCAGAACTTTCATCTTTGTCCATTAGTAATCACATCCACAACAATATCCCTAACTCGTCATCATTAACTAAAATTTGGACTCATACTACAACACTTCTAGTAAACAATGTGATCAAGCAATCATTGCATCGATTGTTGGATGAACAGATTATAAGATATAGAATTGTAAATTGAAGAAAATTCTAATGCAACTAGAAAGTCAAATTCATTTAAATATCAACAGAATCACAATCATGATTAACATTTTTTTATCTAATTTGACCATATGTTAGTCCAGCAATAGCCACATTACTCGAATTTCAAACAACCCACTCCATAATGATTAACCTAATCAATAATCAAACAAATGCAAGTTTGCTGCATAAAGGAAGAAAAAGTTATTCAAAATGCGTTGAAGAAAGCCACAACAAACTGCACAAAATGAACTGATTAAGTACATGAACCTTCCATGCTGTCCATCCTAAAAATTCAGACTCATATTATCAGGGGAGGAACATACTGAGGGCGGAACCCCCCCCCCCCCCCCCCCCCCCCCTTTTGTTAGAAGTTCAATTTTCAGCCCATTTCATTTAGATAATGTGATTTGTTTCTAGTTTGGCTCCTCCTATCCAATAGCCCAAATATAATTTATGTTTTACAAGCCGAACGAGCTAAATACAATACGGATTCACCACATTCTAGCAAGTTATAAATATACAATACAGCCACGACAACAATCATTCATCAGACTTTGTCCTTTATGTGTAAGAAGTGGTTATTTTTTGGAATTTATGGTCTTTATTTGGTAAAAATATTGGTTTTTTCTGTGTAATATTTTCGCCCCCTACCCACACACACACTTTCATTGTTCAAGTACCACAACTGACTATAACACCTTCAATAAACCATGTGATAGACATATTATAATCTAAGAAACTGTAAACATGTTATTGAAGTCAAATTCAATCATATATCAGCACAATCACAATCACAATCATCATCCACATATTATCTTATCTAATTTAAGCATATGCTACTCCAACAATAGCCAAATACACATTACTCGAATTTCCAACAAGTGATTAATAATAATAAACGAACCTTCTATGCCATTCTTCCTTGGTACTCAAACTCGCTTGGAGACGTTTAGGGAGACTCTCCCAACAACATTCCTCCTTAATCGCTCTCAATATCAACTGCTCCTCAATCGTCGATTGTAACTGCAGCATACTATCCGAATCTAATCACCTAAATGATCACTCCTAATAATCGACCGAAAACAATATATCCTGCAACGGTAACCGAATAATAATAATAATAATAATCTGAGAAACTTACTAATCAGATTCAGAATTTAAAGAACAATGTGTTGATTACCTCCTAAATTGAATTAAGGATGCGATTCATTCAATGCGTGATGATTATAATAGATGAATAATAATAATGTTAGGGTTTTGTAGGGATGAAATGATGGAGATCTGTAGGAGCATGCAGGGGTCACGATAATGTCATTCATTATGACGCAAGCAATTGCATGTCGAGATAACCATTTGCTTGTACGTGACGACCGATACATTATTAATTAAGTAGTCTCCCACGGTTCAATTGAACTTCTTTTTTTTTTTTTTTTGAACGTTAAGTGGTGCAATTGGTGGAGCTCCGACTAACACCCTGGGTTAGCCTGTACTGATTACCCATTCCACCTGGATTGGGGATCTCCCCAGGTGGAACCCCTACATGTAGTAAATATGGCTCCGACAAGAATCGAACCCTCAACCTCCACATGACCTACACTCTAGCTCTCCCAATTTTCACCAATTGAGCTAGGCTTCATCACCAATTGAGCTAGGTTCAATTGAACTATATATTTTTTTTATTTTTTTTTATTTTTGCAAGGGATATGTATGCAAGGTTTGATTCGGTTCGATTCGGTTTTATAGTAAAACTAAAACCGTAACTGTGTTATTACAAAAATAAAGGAATTATATGTCACGTGGTGTATGAAACCTAAAACCCATTATCTAACTAGCATGAAAAAAATAGGGGTATTGGATTTTAATAATCCCAAGTTTTCCTTGTTGGCTGATAATAATCCCTACTTCGAAAATTCCCAATAATAATCCCAAGTTTCAAACTTTTGGCCCCTAGTGAACTTTTTTTAACAGTGGACTAACTGGGTTAGTTCCTGCTGACGTGGATGCTGACTGGACTTGCTGACGTGTACAACTTAGATGACTGGAATTGCTGACGTGTCATGGGCCCATTATATCTGATCCTTATTAACACTTTATAACTTAATAAAATCTAATAATAATAATCCTAAAAACCTAATATTCAAAAACACTCGATCAGATTATAAAATCCAAAACAAATCGATCATAACCCCAAACCATTTCATCCCCAAAAAATCAAACACCCCAACACCCAAATCATCTAGGGTTTATCCTTCAGACACTACAACCTAATAGCATCGATCAACGACACAATGGCTGAAGATTCAATCTACGTTAAACTTTGGTATGGTGGTATGATTGACATTTCTACTCCCAAACACAGGTATGTGAACGGTCATTCTAAGAGGGTTAAGATAGAAATTGATAAGTTGTCTTTCTTTGAGTTGATGGATTATGTAATGGAAACTAAATGTTATGAAACTAAAGATTTCAACTTGTATTGTACAAATCCTGAAAATGGAGTCTTGAAAAAGTTGGTTAGTGATAGAGATGTAACTGAGTTGGTGATGATGGTTGATCCAAACCAAGTTATTGAAGTATTTGCTCAAGATGGACCAATCATAGGAAGCCCAATTAGAAGCCCAATAGGAAGCCCAGTAACCAGCCCAATAAGGTGGTCAAAATCTACAGTTAAGAGGGTACCAACTGAAACTTCAGCTAAACCTAGTTCAACCCTAATTAAAGCATGTACTATAGTTGGACTGTTTGCAGAAGGTAAGGAGCTGTTTGCAGAAGGTAAGGAAGTGTTTGCAGAAGGTAAGGTAAGGAAGGCTGATGTGACACCCGGCAAATTCTGGTTAACAACGTTGTCTAGATTAAAGTCTACCTTAGCGAGTCACGCGTATATTACACTTAACTAGGGTTAGCTAGATAGCTAGATAGGACATACGTGCATTGTTGTGAGTTAATATGTGATTACATGATTAGTGAACCTCGGACGTTGGTGAATAATAAACTTATGTGTCTCGGTGATATCTGACAAACTTATGTGAAAACCATACGTGATTATGTGAACCTAAACCGAACACGTTAATAAAAATCACTAAAAGTGGAGTATGAGGTTGATTAGGGTCTTAACGCATGGGTTTGCACTTGTTACGGTCCGAAATAACGAAAACGTCAAAGGATAACGCGTCGGGTGATGAAACGAGACACGAACGAGGGCCTCGGGCCTGTGAGCGGCCGCTCACAGGGCCCGAGCGGCCGCTCGCTCATGTCTGACGGGTTTAAACCGCCTTAAACTCTTATTTAAGCATTCTTAACCCCCATGCAACCCCTAAACTCAACCCTAATCGCCCCCTTTCTGCCCCACACGAATTATTAACCCTAAACCACCTGCTAAAGCTCAAGAACATCAATCGGGAAGCTTGGAGAGCGTTCGGTTGGTTGTTTTGGAGTGTTTGTGGTATAATCTTCATTCCCTTATGTTTTAATCTTCTTTAAATTGTTTTAAAACATCAAAACCTTGTTTGTCCAGGTCTGAAAGTATTTTATAAAAGTTAAAACATGATGGTTACGAAGATTAAAAGGGTCAAGCACATTGTTATATAATGAATGTTATATGTTTTGCATGATTATGCATGTTCTTGATGTTTTAGACTTCTAGGGTTTGTGAATAATGATGTTTGTGATGTATAATTAGGGTTTTGATCAGATGTGGTTCTTACTAATGTTGTATGATGATTATTAGGTGTTATTGATTGATAATATGCAACTAGGGTTTGATATAATTGATAATATTGCATGATTAGAATCTGGACAGATTCTGAATGTCGACTTGTAGGGTCTGTTTCGTGGCTTGAAAATAATTGGTTTGATCGATTCTTTGCATGAATAGATTGTAAATAGTCTTAGCTTTTTAGAATGGGCAAAATCATCTGATTTGGATGTCGTTTGATATGTTTTTGGAATTTTCATTTAAAATAGGTCAGGTCAGAATTTCGGGTATCAAACTGAGTCAACTTTGAAACATCATAAATCAAGTTTTATAAAGAGTTGGGTTGTGAAATTTTTACAGAAGGTTAATATTGGAGTAATATGAGTTTTTCCAAGTGGATTCATCCCGTTTGGATGAATACACAATTTTTGGGAATTTATCTACCAAACTGACCTGTTAGGAAGGTTTTCTGAACATAGATGTATTAGACGAATTTTAATTATTTTTTTGTTTGGATTTAAGACAAAACAAAAATAGGTATTGTTAAGTGAATCCCAAAGAAAATTCAGTAAAAATTTGGGAGGTTAACTCACTGATTTGCTATTTTAAATAAATTCGTTTTGATGGCGCACAATCTGTCCTGAAAACACAGATTGTGTATTATGTGCTTATGTGATTAATTGAGGTCTTAGGTGGTATGGAATTGACATGTAACTGAAGTACACTTGTCTGAGACACATACGGAATGTAGAAACTAATTGTAACCAACGTATTCACCAACGGGTCCGTAGGATTTACTTATGCATGTAGAATCACTAGGTGTCACTTACACGCTTTTGAACATTTAAAACGCCTTGGACAAACGAGTTATATGGTGTAATGATATTACGCCTATACTCACTTAATGACACTGTTATTAGGGTGTCGGTAGCATATATTACTTGCTGTTCGGATTCTTTGCTTGCACGTTAAGGTGAGTTTACGGCCCCTCTTTTAACTGGTTTCACTTTTTAGGGGAGAAAACATGTGTTAAACTTATGTTTTGGTAACAACTGTCATACTATGGGTTTCTATGGTTTACTATACGATCTTTGGAAGTCCCGGGGGAAACCATGAATGTGCGGGTTAGCACAACGGGGAAATGTGAATAGATCTATTGGGAGTGACCAACCCCGCTCGTCGGCTTGGAGGGTCGGCGAGTGCATATTGTCTCAAACAGGAACAGGTTTACTATTCGGGCACGACATCTGGTTTGCGGGTTAGTAATGGTTTTCCAATCGTAGAAGTAACAAAACATACGCCTAGCTAGCGTACTTTGGTTTGCAAATTGATATAGTATGGACAGGTTGAACTTGGTACTTTAATTACAAACCTGTGAACTCACCAGCATTTTTGTGCTGACGTAACTCTTACATGTTTTCTCAGGTCGCTAAGGTAGCACAACTGAACTAGGGCGCACGCGTCTGCACGGCGTCTAGTTAGGGTTGCATGGTTTTCGAACATTGAATAATTTGGTTTACTTTTGGATTATGTTTTGAGAATAAGCTTCCGCTGTATTTGGGGATTTTAAACTATGTTTTTGAAATTGCATATGTTCATTTAGATTTGTTTATTGTGATCGTTGACTTGGATCCTGGTTTGTCATGCGCCTCGCGGTAAAACTCCGCAAGTGGATTTTGAGGGTGTGACAGCTGATAAGTTAGATATTGAGGTTCAAGCTGATCAGATTAATACTGGGGAGGAGGCTGATAAGTCAGATTCTGAGGAAGATAGTGAGTTTGATATTGAGAAAGAACCTGAGGTTGATAGTGAGGAAGAAGAGAGTGATTTTGAGAAAGAAGCTGAGGTTGATAGTGAGGAAGCTGAGGTTGATATTGAGAAAGAAGCTGATAAGGTTGATAGTGAGGAAGAAGAGGAATTTAGTTATCCATATACAAATCCATTTGGATATCTTGAAGATGAAGATGATGAGGCTGACTCTGTGAATAATGATGTGATTAGTTGTACTTCAGATAAAGATGAGGAGTGGGAAGTCTCAGTTAAAAACCTACAAAAATCTAGGAAAGAAGATGAGGAGTTAAAAAAGGCATTGTTAGATGAGTGTTTAAACAAATCTGCTAATGATGAAGTGGCTGATACAGGTAAAGATGAGAGTAACTATGAGGATTCTGATGGAGATGTGAAGACTCCTGGTGAGAGTGAAGATGATGACATACTAGGGACCAAACACATAGACATTGTTCCTGTTGTTGATGCAAAAATTGACTGGAAAAAGTTTGATTGGGTAGTTGGAATTAGGTTCCCAACAAGAGAGGCATTCAAGGAAGTAGTTAGACAATATGCTGTTGTTAATGGTAAGAACCTTAAAGTTTCAGTAAGTGATAAAAAAAGAAGTGGTCGTGTAGGTGTTAGTTGTGTGAAAGGGTGTCCTTTCACCCTTGCCTAGTGAGAAATACTGGCTAGTTGTTGATTTTCCCCTGGACCCTCCTCCCATCAAGAGTCAACCAGGCAGACCAAAGAAGAACAGGAAAAGGGATCCACATGAAAATCCTAAGAAAAAAGGGAAGTTGACTAAGCATGGTTCCAAGATGAGTTGCAGTAACTGTGATGGAAAGGGACATAACAAGAGAAGTTGCAAGGAAAAGGGTAAAAGACCACTTGAAGGTCAGCAAAAGAATCCAAGGGGAAGACCAAAGAAGCCAAGAGTGCAAGCTAGTCAATCAACAGAACCAAGTCAGCAAGCTAGTCAGAATCCAAGTCAAGTTACCCAACAGGCCAGTCAAGGTAGTCAGAATCCAAGTCAGCAAAAGAAGTCAAAGAAAAAGCCACTTTCAAAGTCAAAGCTTAAGAGGATGGCTAAATGATGCTGTTTTATGTTTATGATGTTTTTGATGTTTTTAAACTCTATGTATTTTGCTACTTTGGTCACTTATGTTTATGTCTAGTATGTTTATGTTGGTTTAAGTCTGTTATGTTGGTTTAAGGGTCATGTATTTTGGATTTTGGTACATTAATTGAAGTAATGGTTTCATGGCCTGTTTATGTTCAGTTTTTTGTTGCATCTTATGATAACTGGTTCATGACAGTTTTGCAGCTTATGATAACTGGTTCATGACAGTTTTGCAGGTTATGATTTGGGGTATTGACCCATTTGCAGGTTTGGGGTATTGACCCATTTGCAGGTTATGATTTGGGGTATTGACCCATTTGCGGGTTTGGGGTATTGACCCATTTGCAGGTTTGGGGTATGGACAGTTTTGCAGGTTATGATTTGGGGTATTGACCCATTTGCAGGTTTGGGGTATGGACAGTTTTGCAGCTTATGATTTGGGGTATTGACCCATTTGGTCTAAACACACACTGCACATATTCATAGACTCACAACATTCACCAAAATTTGATATGCACAACACAACACATTTATCATTGAAAGCAACTACTAAACTAAATAGAGGTTTACATTACATAAAGTCAAACAAGTACAAAGGTCAACCATATTGCCAAGACAACAACTACAAACCCTAATATATTTTCCCTACTGATGACATTCTTCTTAAAATCCAACTTCTCTTTCAATCTTGTATTCTCCTCTTGCAAAATTTTGTTTTGTAACACCAAATTTTCCATTTTCAACTCTTGATAACTGGTTAGAGTATCTCCATCATCTTCTGATCTTAGCACTTTGTCTAGGTCAGCCTTCCACATAAAGAACTTGCAATCACTCCTCTATAATAAACAATAAAGAAAAAAATCAGAATTTGAAAGAAGAATGAATTAGATGTTCAAGGTATAATAACTTACCGGCCATAGAGGGCATCCATAAAACGTCTGCCCAAATCGTGAGTTGTTACGACCTACAATTCGAAGGATTGCAACCTTGTCGTGGTTGCAATAGACATTTCCATCCAAATCAAGTTTAAAAATTTTAGGGTTCTTGTCCGGGTTACGTGAAGAAGACGACGATGAGCTCATTATGTGATTTAGGGGTTTGATTTTGATGTTAGGGTTTAGAGTTGATGATGATCTGTTAGGGTTCTTGGGTGTTTGATTTTGGGGGTGATGAAGTTTTTGTTTTGATCGTGATGTTAGGGTTTTATTAAGTTATAAAGTGTTAATAAGGATCAGATATAATGGGCCCATGACACGTCAGCAAGTTCAGTCATCTAAGTTGTACACGTCAGCAAGTCCAGTCAGCATCCACGTCAGCAGGAACTAACCCAGTTAGTCCACTGTTAAAAAAAGTTCACCAGGGGCCAAAAGTTTGAAACTTGGGATTATTATTGGGAATTTTCGAAGTAGGGATTATTATCGGCCAACAAGGAAAACTTGGGATTATTAAAATCCAATACCCCAAAAAAATATAAATTTTTGTAACTGAATTAAGGAAAAGCTGAAGGCCTATTTTGTTATGCTTTTGAGTTAGATTGATATGACTACACAAGCACATCACTTTTTTCAGATTTTAGGTGGTGTGCTACATTAAATAAGCCAACGCTCGTATGGGTGCAAATGAGGTATTTTGGTAGTGGCTCCCTCGGTGGGAGAGCCAATCTCACTGTCATCATCCATAATTTTGGGATAGTCACTAATTAATTACCCATAACCCCCCTCCCCCCTTTATACTTCTGGATAGTCACCAAAAAATTAGTAATTTACCCGTGTCATGTGTTCCTACGACAACCTAGTGTTTGCGATTTTATTGCACGCAATACGATGGTGACAATAGCGTGCAACTTTGTTATACACTTGACATATAAATGTTATTTATATAGGGGGCGGTTATTGTGAAAGGTGGCAAAAACGTGCGAAGTGTGCGAAGTCACGTTACATACATAATTACGTACCATAGACAGAATCATTACTGCTTCATTACCAAAATTACGTACCACATACATAAAATCATTACAGTTCTATTATATACATAATCATTATAGTTTCATTACCAAAATCACATACCATAAACATAATCATTCAAAACTTTACATAACAATTTTTCATACCCCTAAAAAACGTAACATACAAAATTACGTACCATAGACAGAATCACTATTAGTACATGATAATTACGTAATGAAAAACACATAATTACGTAATGTTTTCATGAACAGAAAAAACACATTTATGAACAGACAAAAACATTACGTAATTATCATGCACTTCGCACACTTCGCACGTTTTCATTACTTTGTATTTGAACCAACCCCTATTTATATAACCTTACTTATCAAGAGAATTGGATGACTTTGATGGTCATTTCACAACAATTTTAAGATGACAACAATTTTAAGATGACATCTCAAGATCTACAAGTATAAGTACCTAATTTTTACTCTTTTTCTTTCATGTATGTCTCGGTTATACAACCTTTAATAATAATGGTATAAATCACTAATGCAACAATGATTACCATTTTCTTTTGAAACCGTTGCAGGTAATCTATTTCTAGCTATAAAATTCAGTTATTGATATAATTGTGTTGAGTTCGATGGATATTGTTTTTATGAGAAATGACGGCATATAGGGAACGTTTGGTTCCATTGTGATTTATTGAAACAATTAGAATTAGTAATTACGGAATAATAAATTGAATTAAATACGAGATGGAGTCCTTATCAGACTGTCCGTTGTGGCTAAAGGTGAGTCATGGCTCTATCTTTTCATATTGTGCCATGTCAGCGCCTAGTTGGCAGCTTGATAAAGCTGCTGGTCGCTCACCTGATGCTGTTGTGGCTAGAGGTGAGCAGCAACTTTATCCATTTTTCATACATTATTAGTTTTTAAACTTTATTATTTTAAACGTTAATAAACAAAATAAAAAACATTATATTACAAAAAATTAAAAACATTAAAATACACTATCCAACATTTAAATAAGGAAAAATTACAGAATCCGTCCTTTATATTTACCTCGTTTTTCAGTGGTTGTCCTTTCGCGCTTCAGTTGCTGAGATTCATCCTTAACGATTTAAAATGTTACACCCACTATCCTAAGGCACTAACCCAGTTACAAATTTCAGTTAACTTTGGTCATGTGCCAGGCACATGAGGGTATTTCAGTAAAATCCTCTTATCTTCTTCCCTAATTTATAGATCATAAACCTAACACCCATTTCAATTAACCCAATTTATTAACATCTCTATCCATCTCTCTACCTCTCTTTCTATACACAACAAGCAGCCACCCTCCACCACCTACCACAACCAGCTACCACCCCACTACTCTCAAGTCTCACCACCACCACCTGCACAAATCTCAACACCAAACCGCCACCACAGTAATCAGACTGAAAATGTGGAAGTTAAATTAAAGGAAATGAAGGCTACAATTTATAATTTACAAAAAGAACTTACAGAAAAAGATGTTCAGAAAGATAGAATCTCTGTGGAACTTGTGAGCCAGATTAAGCGAGCTGAAGCAGCTGTCACGAGCCACTTGCAAGAACTTGAATCTGCAAAAGCTCATATAAATGATTTGAAGGATCAGTGTAACATGTTGGAACAAAGGATCAAAGAGCTAGAAGGTCAAGAATCCGTATTGGTTGAATTACATGAGAAAGTCAAATCACTTATAGAATCATTGACAGCAAAATGACAAGGTCTTGATCTTGATTGCATACCATTTGTTGATTATATAATTTATGATGAACCAACGTTAATGATTTAACAAGTTTCATTTGTTGATTGTAGAAAATGAAGCTTTGTTGCAAGCTCTTGATGAAGAGGAGGCCCAAATGAGAGAGAGAGAGAGAGAGAGAGAGAGAGAGAGAGAGAGAGAATGAAGCTGAAAGGGGTCTATTTTATTTTCATATATAAGTGAAATTACCAGACTACCCTCATGTGCAAGGCACGTGACCAAAGTTAACTGAAATTTTTAACTGCGTTAGTGCCTTAGGACAGTGGGTGTAACATTTTAAATCGTTAAGGATGAATCTCAGCAACTGAAACGCGAAAGGACAACCACTGAAAAACGATGTAAACATAAAGGACGAATTCTGTAATTTTTCCTTTAAATAATAAATAATAATAAAAAGATTAATAATAATAATAATAATAATAATAATAAAACCTGAAAATGTGTAAAAAAAAACCCATTAAAATACAAAAAGAATTATCCTCGCCATCTTCATCATCTCTCTCTGCAACTCACTCCACTACTCTCATCTTCATCATCTTCATCTCACACATCAAATACCAAATGCAGAAAAAAAAAATAGCCCTCGCCATCACACGCGAGCTGGGTCGCTTCAGCTCGCTCGCGCGCGGCAGCGTTCACTCAGGTGTGTTGTGGTTCAAGCGAGTCACGTGGATTGGTTTGTGGCTCGCGGCTACTCGCTCGCGGGCCACAACGGACAGTCTAACCAACTGGCGCTACCTCATTAAACCTTCGTGAAAAGACGCTTTATGCATATTAACTACCAAAACCATTTAAACAACGGGTTGGGAGACATCGTACTAGCTACTGGTTCGACATGCCTCATTATTAACACCCATAGTCAGGCGCTTGTTTTTTTTTTTCGGTAGGACAAGAATTTTCTTCACCCACATCTTGAAATATAAGATAAGTTCTTAGTTTTCTTGTTGGTTTACGATCTTAGATACACTTGATGTTCTTTTTTTTTTTTTTTTACTGAATCTATTGGTCTATATATTCTAAAAAGCTTCGGGTGACTATTTTTTTTTTTAAACAAAGAGGATGTAACATATATTAGTTTTGTCGCTAGAACTAAAATATTAACGAACAAGCCATCAAGATGAGATGATGTCGATTTACCACAACTTGAAAACGCAACTATATTGTAGGATTCCTGTAACTGTTTGGACAAGGTCTAGAGCACACTTCTATTAATTAAGTTTTTGAACACGAATGCGTAGTGGTCTGAAATTTCTCAACTGATGAACATTGTCTCACAACAGAAAATCACTATTGATGAAGATATATGGGGATGGGAGGGACATAATGGGGTGGTCCAAATACAACTGATGAAGGTAACGCGATAATCCAGTATAGGAGTGGAGCTTGAAGCCTTGAACAAGACTAGAAGGCAACTGATTGTTTCCATGTTCTACACTACCCATTTGAAGAATATGGACCATTTGCAATGACAATATTTTTAATGGCAAAGCTACTTCAATAACTAACACTCTGTTCCAGAGTTTCATTAAAGGATGGAAGAGAAAGGATTGAAAAGGAAGTGAGGAAAAATTGTGTTCCAGAGTTTTTTGTAGGAGGGAAAGGGAGGGAATGAGAGGGATGATAAAGGGGATTTTAGAGTGATTTTAAATCTTTCCAATTTGGAAGGAATTGAAGAGAATGGAAAGGGAGGGAGATCCTTTCTCTTCCATCCTTTAATGAAACTCGGGAACACAGTGTAAAGCTCTTGAAGACATAAAGGAAATGACGTTTCTCTAGATATCAAACCAAACTAAGATTTCAATTCAGGAGTGGATATGGTGGTACAATTTCAACCTTGACATTCAACATCTGTAATGTTTTTGGTTTTGTTGTAATGGTTTGTTATTGTTATGGTGTATAGTGTAGAAATTTAGGGTTTCAATATACTCAACAATCAAACAACAGAGCCAACATAAACTCAACACAAAGAACTGTTAGGACAAAAAGGATTGGTGAAACCACTTTTGCAAACCTTAGTCTAATTCACTTCTGTCAAAATATTCTAAGTATAGAACTGCTGAAGAAGAAAGATCAAACTGCTGAAGAAGAGATTCCACAAGTGCTGAAGAAGAAAAGTCATCAGAAGTTCTGAAGTTCAAACCAGACACTTCTACTGAAGAACTGCTGAAGACAAACTACTCATCAGTAGTTTGTCATTCATCAGCACTTATGTGAAGATCTTTTCCACCGCCTTTTTGCATCAGTAGTTTATTACTTTAGTATTACTTTTGCTTTATGTACAAGTTCCAATGCTGCAACTTGTTGCAACTTGTTTCTGAACTTGCTTTTTGGCAAGGTTCATGTATTTGTAAAGTCTATAAATAGAAGGGTTCATCCCTCTGTTTTAGACATTGATTTTAATACAGAAATCCTTCAACACATATTATTGTTATTTCCATTTCATATTTATTGGGAATCTGTCTAAGTGTTTCATTCTCATTCAATACTTAGATTCTCAATAAGTACTTATCACTTATTAGTTTTTCAATCCAGGGGGAGTTATAACTCTTGTTGATAAGTGTAGCTTTAAACTCATAACATTCCGCTGTGCTATCACTGATCAAGAACTTGCTAGACACCTAAGTGTTCACTAGCAAGTTCATATAAAAGAGCAATACTGATCCAACAATTGGTATCAGAGCACTGGTTTATCTGATCACATATCAATCTAACACATTGAGAATCAGACACAGGCTCTTATTGATATTCAATAAAGGATTATTAGCTCACTTTTATCAACATCCATCACTTTAAGAGATATTTGACAAATCAATACTCTTTAAAATGGATCCTCATAATACTGGTTCTGCCACTAAACCTGCTATGCTAGTAAGAAATGAATATAACATCTGGCAAAAGAGAATGACACATACCTTATCACAGACCAACACGGGTTGCTGGAAATCTGTGATATATGGTCCTCATAAACCAGTAAATATAAATCTTGAAACTAAAGAAGAGATTCCAAAAGACCCAAAAGACTATACTGATGATGATTTCCTAAAACTTGAGCTTGATGCAAAAGCTTTCTCTATGTTGGCAATGGCACTCCCAAATGAAATCTACTCTGGCCTATTACATTGTGATAGTGCCAAAGAGCTTTGGGACTGCCTAAAAGAACAGTTTGGAGGAACTGAAGAGGTGATTGCCAACACCAGAGAAATCTTGGCTCAACAATATGAAACTTTTGCTCACATTAATGGGGAAACTTTAACACAGCAATTTAAAAGATTTTCCTCATTAATATCTGAGCTAAAACTAAATGGTCAGACCTACACAACTGTATCTATGCTTCATAGATTTTTAAGGTCTTTACCTGAAAAATGGGAAACATACTCTATAGTCTTAAGATCTTCACCAGACTTTAGCTCCCTCACTCTTACAAAAATTCATGGGAGATTACTTACTTTTGAGAGAGAAATTGATTAAAAGAAAAAGTTACAAAGTTCTGGCAAAACTGCTGATGACTATCTACCAGGTAGTACAGCACTATTGGGACAAGACTCACCAACTTGTTCAAATAGTTTTGGATCTTTTGACCATATTGACATAACTGCTGGGATCTCATCTGAAAGATCATTCCCAGGTTATGACAATAATGATTTTGGTCAAACTGCTGATAACATGTGTTTTATCATGGATGATTTAAATAGTTTCAGCAGTGATGACCTAGAAGAAATGGATATTTTGCACCAACTGGCCATGTTAAGTTTAAAAACAAATAAATTTTACAAAAGGTCAGGAAGGAAGTTTCCAGGACTTAACAGTTCTACAAAAATTGGTTTTGACAAATCTAAACTTAGATGTCACAAGTGTCAAAAGTTGGGACACTTTGCTAGAGAGTGTAGAAGCTCTGGCTTTAACCAATCTCAGTCTAGAAACAATTTTAACCCCAATTATAACAGGAATAATGGAACACAAGGGAGTGCACATTTTGTACAGGCACAAGCTCTACAACACCAATATGTGCCACAAGTACAATATGTACAGATGCCTGCTCAACAGATGCAGAGCCAACAATCAATCCCTCCCTTTCCAGCTGCTCAACAACCTCCACAGCAACAACAACCCTCTCAACTAATTAAATCTGACTTTAAGCCATCAGTAGTTTCAACTACATCAGGAGTTGAGAACCTGAAAACTACTGATGACCTAAAACCAATCAAAACAGTCAGAAACTTGTCTTTGAAAGAAAAGACAAAAGAATGTGAAATTTGTGGTCTGTTCAACCACAAAACAGAATTTTGCAGATATAGAAAAGGTATTCAGTTCAACAAGAAAAATCAACAACTGGTTGTAGGAAAACAAATAAAAAATGATTATGTAAAAACTTTTTCTCCCAAGAAACAACAACCAGTAAACACCTTTTCTCAGAAAAAGACAAAATCTCAACAAAGATCTTTTTCTCAAAATTCTCTTTCAGTAGTTAGACCTGAATCATCAGCAGTTTCACAAACTACTGAGATTAAAGATCTTATGAACTTGGTACAACTACTGATGACCAAAGTTGATGGTGGTCCTCAAAAGGATACCACCATTGTTCTTAATGAAAATTCCATTGCCAAAAAGACATGGATTTCTCAACTTGGTCAAGAACAAACTGTAAATGTTCTCAAGAGCAAACCCAAAGCCAAACTGGCTTGGGTTCCTAAATCTAACTAATTTGCTATCTTGTGCAGAGAGTTTCCAGAGGCTTAAATAGCATTTGGTATGTAGACAGTGGAGGCTCAATGCACATGACAGGATGCAGATACCTAATAAACAATTTTATCAGTCAAAGAGATGGATCTGTATCCTTTGGGAACAATGCTAAGGGATATGTGCTAGGACATGACAATGTCTCCTCTGGTAAAATACAGTTTGACAAGGTCAATCTGGTTGAAAACCTTGAGTACAACTTGCTGAGTGTGTCACAAATGTGTGATAAAGGATATTCTTCCTTTTTCACAAAGACAGCATGCAAGATCATATCACCAGAAGGCCAGAAGTTGATAGAGAAGATTATTGAAGATCATACTTTGTTAATAGCCAAAAGATGTGGCAATGTCTATGCAGTGGACATTGAAAAAGACAAAGTACTGAACAACACTGCCTGTTTCTTCTCAAGGGCATCAACTTCAGAAACTGATCTCTGGCACAGGAGACTTGGCCATGTGAACTTTAAAACCATAAATAAAGTCACAAAAATGGGCTTGGTCAGAGGTCTACCCTTAAAAGTATACCAGTGTCAAGAACACTGTGTATCCTGTTTAAAGGGAAAACAGCATAAGTCCTCCTATAAGTCTATTGAAGAATCAAAAACAACTGCATGTCTTTAACTACTCCATATGGACTTATTTGGGCCTGTAAAAATCATGAGCCTTGGTAAAAAGAAGTACTGCTTAGTCATCATTGATGACTACTCAAGATTCACATGGGTATTCTTCTTATTTTCCAAGGATGAGGCTGCTGAAATCATCAAGTTCTTCATTCTACAAGTAGAGAAGCAATACTCTCTACCTGTCAAAACCATTAGAAGTGATAATGGGACAGAGTTCAGGAACAAAACTCTGGATGAATTCTGTTTGTCTAAAGGGATTATTAGACAATTCAGTGTTCCCAGAACTCCTGAACAAAATGGTGTGGTAGAAAGGAATAACAGAACTTTAATAGAAGGAGCAAGAACAATGTTAGCTGATTCTGGCCTACCATTATACTTTTGGGCAGAAGCAGTTAACACATCATGTTATGTTCAAAATAGAGTTCTTATTGTCAAGAGACATTCAAAGACTGCCTATGAAGTTCTTCATGGCATGAAGCCCCTTATCTCCTTTTTCAGGGCTTTTGGGTGTCAATGCTTCATCTTGAACATTAAGGAATCTATTTCAAAGTTTGCTGCCAAAGTTGATTCAGGTTACTTTCTTGGTTATTCTTCAACTAGAAAAGCCTACAAGGTTTTTAACTCAAGAACCAGGATAGTAGAAGAAACACTGAATGTCAAGTTCAATGAATCAAAACACACTCTTATTCCAGCACATCCTGCTGAACTTTTTGACCTTGACAGCTTTCATTTTGGACCTGAAAAGACTGTCACTTCATCCAAACCTACTTATTATGGTGATCAAAGGTTTGATGATGAGGATCCAGCACCATGGACTCCTCAAACAGCCATTAAGTCAACTTCAAAACCATCAGAAGTTTCACAAACTTCTGATTCAACAAATACTGAAGGACAAACTCAAACATCTGCTTCAGCACCTGCAACTACTGAAGACACTGAAACTGCTGAACCAGATATCATAGACCTCAGTAGTTTGTTTGAAGAACATGAGCCACCAACACCTGTCAGTGGTTTACAACAACTGATCGAACACAAAGACCATCCACTTGATCAAATCATGGGTGATATTGCATCAGGTGTTCTCACAAGAAACCAGCTTTCCAACTTTTGTCTCTTCTCAGCATTTATTTCACAGTTGGAACCAAAGAAGTACCAGGAAGCCCTCAAAGACAACAATTGGGTGCAGGCAATGCAAGATGAATTGCTTCAATTCAACAAGCAACAGATTTGGGAAATCTGTCCCTTACCACCAAACAAGCAACCAATTGGCACAAGATGGGTTTTCAGGAACAAACAAGATGAAGCTGGTATTATAATAAAGAACAAGGCAAGACTGGTAGTACAAGGTTACTCTCAAGAAGAAGGAATTGACTATGATGAAACCTTTGCTCCAGTTGCAAGGCTTGAAGCCATCAGGTTATTTCTGGCCTATGCCATTTCCAACAAAATAAAAGTTTATCAAATGGATGTTAAGAGTGCATTTTTGTATGGAAAGATAAAAGAGGAAGTGTATGTTTGTCAGCCACCTGGGTTTGAGGATCCTTCTCATCCTGAGTGGGTGTACAAACTAGACAAAGCTCTTTATGGGCTCAAACAGGCTCCAAGAGCCTGGTATGACACACTTTCAACCTTTTTACTCAAAAATAACTTCACAAGAGGTGCCATTGATAAAACTCTTTTCATAAAACATGTTGGAAATCATGTCTTACTTGTTCAAATATATTTTGATGATATCATTTTTGGTTCAACAAACACAAAATTGTGTGATGAATTTAAGAAACTCATGCAATCAAAATTTGAGATGAGTACAATGGGAGAACTGCAGTACTTTCTGGGACTGCAGATTAAACAACAATCAAATGGAACATTTATACATCAATCAAAATATGTTAAAGAATTATTAAACAAATTTTCTTTACAAGACTGTAAATCATGTTCCACTCCCATGACACCAACCACACAAGTTGAACCAGATGATCAAGGAAAACATGTTGATCAAACCATGTATAGATGTACGATAGGTTCCCTTTTATATCTAACTGCTTCTAGACCAGATATTATGTGTTCAACATGTGTCTGTGCTAGATATCAATCAGCTCCTAGGGAATCACACCTCATTGCAGTCAAAAGAATCTTCAGATATATGAAAGGAACTCTAACTCTTGGAATTTGGTATCCTGCTTCAAGCAATACCAAGTTATCAGCTTTTTCAGATAATGACTATGCAGGGTGTAAGATGTCAAGAAAATCAACATCTGGTGGTTGTCAATTCTTGGGAAACTGTCTAGTGTCCTGGCAATCAAAGAAACAAACATCTGTTGCAACTTCAACTGCTGAATTTGGTATCCTGCTTCAAGCAATACCAAGTTATCAGCTTTTTCAGATAGTGACTATGAAGGGTGTAAGATGTCAAGAAAATCAACATCTGGTGGTTGTCAATTCTTGGGAAACTGTCTAGTGTCCTGGCAATCAAAGAAACAAACATCTGTTGCAACTTCAACTGCTGAAGCTGAATACATTACAGCTGCAAGTTGTACATCACAGATACAATGGCTCCAATATCAACTTCTTGATTATGGAATCAAAGAGACCAAGACACCATTGCTTGTAGACAGCAAATCTGCCATTAGCATCATTCAAAATCCTGTTCAGTTTTCAAAAACTAAACACATTGAAATCAGGTACCATTTCATAAGAGATTGCTATGAAAAAGGCAAGATTGAAGTGAAACATGTAGCAACAGCTAATCAAATAGCTGACATATTCACTAAACCCCTTGACACATCAACATTTCAGAAGTTAGTATCAATGCTAGGGATGCTAAATTTGTAAGTGTTTCTCTTTACTTTTCTGCACAAATTTTTTATTTTTTTTCACTTACATCTGTTTTCAAAAATTGAAAAACTTCTGAAAAACAAACAAGAGAGAAACTACTGATGAACAAAACATCAGTATGGGGATATTTTCTGAAAATGTGATTAACTTCTGATAAAATAACCTTCAGAAGTTATGAATAAAGTATTTATAAAGTATTTCTCATCAGCTGTTCAAAACTACTGAAGAGAAAGTGGGAACTACTGATGAATATAATTCTTCATCAGCAGTTTAGTCAAAAAGGGCAAATCAGACTTTTCCCACATCAGAAGTTTGACCTAGGCGGTTTAAAACTTCTGATAAAGAGGTTTTTAACCTAGGCGGTTTAAAACTTCTGATAAAAAAGTTCCAAGCGGTTTAAAACTTCTGATAAATATCTTTTTTCAACACTTATCCATTCAAAACAAAAATTCCCCCTTCTCTCTCAAGAAACCTCTCAAAACCTGAACCTGCAAAAACACTGTTCGATTCAAAACACACACAAACCACATGGCTTTAGTTCTTAAACAGGGAAACAATCTCAGAGCCTACTTAGAAAAACAAGAAGGCTGGTCCCAATACGATGAGATCATTGATCTCGTCATCAAATCCCAATATTTCACTGCTCTCACAATAGACCCACCAATACATCCTGAAACTCTCAATGAGTTCTGGGCTAACGCTGAGACAGTAATGGTGGATGATGAAGTTATCTCTCTCAACTCAACAATTAAAGGGAGACAAATGGCCATCACACCGGCCATACTTGCAAACAGACTGGGGTTGAATGATGTAAATGCCCCTGAAAAGTTTGACAACTCTGCAATCCACCTAACCATGACTGAATGTGGTTATCAAGGTACTCTCTCACAAGCTACCATCTTTAAAAAGTATTTTGAACCAAAATACAAACTTTTGTTTCATTATATAATTATGTGTTTGAGTCCTAAAACAGGGTCTTATGACCAGATGCCCTCAACCTTTCAACCAATTTTTCATTCCATTGTGAATGAAACAAATTTCAGGGCATCAAAACTTTTCTTTAATGAGTTGGTGTTACATCATAATAACACTAAAAAGAAGTTTTTGTTATATCCAAGGTTCATTATGCAATGCATAATAAAAGAACTAGGTGATGAGGTGCTTGTGGGTAAAACTGAAATTTTAAAACCCTTAACCTCACAAGCATACTCAAGGCACAACAAACAGGCTGCCTGGCCAGAAGATGACCAAGGGGAACCAGAACCAGTCCCCATGAAACCCTCATCTTCCAAACCTACACCCCCAAAGGCCAAGAAACCCAAGGTACAGAAACAAAAACCCACCAAACCTAAAAGAAAAGCTGTTCAGGAGGTTGAGATGCCTGAACAAACTATTGTGCAATCTGCACTTCTTAAAGATGTGACTGAAACATCCTCTCAGTCTCATCCATCTCAAACCCCACCAAGAGCACCAATCACAATTCTTTTCAAAAGAAAAAGACTTAAGAAAACTATTCCTATTGATGCTTCTTTTGAAACTGCTGAACCCACTGCCCAAACTACTGAAACAGCACCCCAACTTTCTGAACCAGATATTGAAATAGCCAAACTTCTCTCTGGGCTAAAAGAGAAAGTCCCATCTACACATGTCAGTCCCCAACAACCACATAAAACAGGGGACATAGCCTCAGAATTTGACATGGATGTGGACACTCAAAGCCCTAACCAAAGAGATGAGGATGAACCAGGGTCTCTAAGCCCAAACTTAGAAACTTTTGGTACTTTTGAGGCTGCTACTACTCATTTACCACCCAGTGGTGGACCTGAGGATAGAAGTAACATAGCTAAGACCTCAACTGTGGCAACTACTGATGAAGGCTTAATGCCTGAGGTAGGAAATCCTCTGAACCAAGAAAAAGAGGTACATGAGACAACTGAGTTAGGCTCAGCTCATGATGTAACTGATACAGTCCTCATTGAGGATGTTATCAGGGATTCAGATGATTCCATTGACTTGGATGATGTTTCAAAACACCAAACTACTGAATTGACGGCTACAAGTGAAGGTCCTGCACCTGGTGTATCTAAGCTCAAGAAGCTAGTCACACCAGATCAGGTTAAAGCCCACTCAATCCATGATTCCCCTAGAGTGGCATCTTCTGTACAACAAGAAGATCAACCAAAAACACACCCCTCACTACAAATGCCTACCCAATTCCCTGGGCAAACAAGCATAGACATGAACCAGCTATGCAGCCCAGATGGTCCCTTATACCACATGATGAATACCCTCATCAAGAATCACTTCCAAACATACACAGCTAACTTGGAGCTGTCCATGAAGAACCAATTTGGAGTGATACAGACAAAGATGAATGATCTGTCCAACAAGATTGACTTCAACAGCAAACAGATTGCTAATCTTACAGGTCAGTTCTCCCAAGCTTCAACTTCAAAAACTGATGAAGCCAAAAAAGGGGAGAAGGTTAAGGAACCTATGGATACACTTGAAGCCAGGAGAAAGGCAAGAGTGGCTATCCTAGAAAGAGATCAAAGAGATCAAGCCAGAAAAGAAAAACTGGCCCAACAATTTGGTGTCTCTATTCAAGAAGTAGAAGATGCTGAAAAGACTGATGAATCCCAAGGGCACAATGAAGAAACCTCTGATGGACAAACTTCTGATGAAGAATCAGAAAGTACTGAAGACAATCCTTCAGTAGTTGACAAACCTTCAGTTGTTGTCAACCCATCAGAAGTTAACACTTCCAAAACTCAAACTGCTGAGCCTTCCAGATCAACTGCTCCTATTCAACCAACTCCTGTTCCTCCTAGGCCTATTACAACTATGACTGTACTAAACCCTTCTCCAATCTCTCAATCAGCAGAACTACTTGAGAAGAGTTTAGTGGCAGCCCAAAAGAAGGCCAGAGAAGATCAGATTTGGAAAACTCTGGAAGAAAGGGATGACTTAGACTTAAGCCTAGATGAAAAGCTACAGGCTTATGAAGCTGAACTCCAAAGGCAGGCTAGCCTAGACAAGATTGCTGAGGAAGATAAAAGACATCAACTGATGTCTTACATTACTAAGAACAGCAAGATCAAAGCCCACACATTGAAGAGACTCTCCATGGAAGAGCTGACAAGAAGAGCTCAACTTATTGCAGACAAACTTGCAACAAGTAAAGATACAAAAGCCAAGAGAGCTCAGATGATAGAAGAGTTAGTAGCAAATGGTTATGGTTCAAAAGCCTCTGTGTCCAAATGGAAAGAAGAAAGATTAGTGGACACCTATAGAAAATATAAGGCTGCAAGGGCTGCAAATCCAGAGAAGTTTCAAACTGCTGAAGTATCAACTTCAGTAGTTAGAACTTCTGGTGTTCAAAGAAGACCAGCTACTCAGAAGAAGAAATCAGAGAAAAATGTGAAGACTGATTTCAGAATGGTACTACTAGAAGGTAGTACAGTAGTCCATTCTGACTTTGACATAGAAGAAAAGACTCTGATCACACAATTCAGGGATCCTTTCACCTTTGCCTATCAAATCCAGAAGATCATCAAAGACAAACTGCACACTAAGGTAGTAACTGAACATCATTTGCCAACATTTCAGATACCTAATGTGATGCAACAACAACAAGGAAGTGAATCCCACCTAAGAGTCACTGAAGTTGAAAATATACAACACTCAGGAACAACCCAGGGTACCACCATGGTTCCCTACACTTTAGACTTTGACAAGTCTAAGGTACCAATCATCAGATGGTCCTTTACTGATAACAACTCAGTACTTGTGACAAGAAGAGATCAGACAAGCAGAGCCTATAGGTCGATGAATGATCTGAAGAAGCTATCAACTCAAGACCTGCTTACAATCCAACATCTAGAACCACAGAAAGGGTCTCTCACTGATGAACAGCTGAACCAGCTGAAAAATTCCATGTTCAAAGGAATATGGAAAATTGTGAAGGACAGAAGAGAACAATAAGGAATTAGTAAGGTTTTGGCTTCATCAATCCAGGGGGAGATTGTTAGGACAAAAAGGATTGGTGAAACCACTTTTGCAAACCATAGTCTAATTCACTTCTGTCAAAATATTCAAAGTATAGAACTGCTGAAGAAGAAAGATCAAACTGCTGAAGAAGAGATTCCACAAGTGCTGAAGAAGAAAAGTCATCAGAAGTTCTGAAGTTCAAACCAGACACTTCTACTGAAGAACCGCTGAAGACAAACTACTCATTAGTAGTTTGTCATTCATCAGCACTTATGTGAAGATCTTTTCCACCGCCTTTTTGCATCAGTAGTTTATTACTTTAGTATTACTTTTGCTTTATGTACAAGTTCCAATGCTGCAACTTGTTGCAACTTGTTTCTGAACTTGCTTTTTGGCAAGGTTCATGTATTTGTAAAGTCTATAAATAGAAGGGTTCATCCCTCTGTTTTAGACATTGATTTTAATACAGAAATCCTTCAACACATATTATTGTTATTTCCATTTCATATTTATTGAGAATCTGTCTAAGTGTTTCATTCTCATTCAATACTTAGATTCTTAATAAATACTTATCATTTATTAGTTTTTCAATCCAGGGGGAGTTATAACTCTTGTTGATAAGTGTAGCTTTAAACTCATAACATTCCGCTGTGCTATCACTGATCAAGAACTTGCTAGACACCTAAGTGTTCACTAGCAAGTTCATATAAAAGAGCAATACTGATCCAACAAGAACAAAGAATGTAGGCGACAAAAACGGTGACAAGATCTTATTTATCCAACCCAAAACAGTTCCCCCCAATTACCCAGGATTCAACAAATCAAAGAATCCAAAAAGAACAATACAAAGTTTGGTTTATGACTACTGATTAGTTAGACCAGTTGTCATAAACCCTAAGGAAAACCAGGACTATTACAGACTTACAGTGATTAAGTATAATCACTGAAGAAGACGACTGAAACCCTAAGAAAACAATACAGAGAAAAATAAATAATCGAACAACTAAACGAATGGATACAAATCATGAGAGAGAAAAGTATTTATAATAGACTCTCGAATCTTCTGCCAGCTAACAAACCAACGGTCAAGATGAGATTAATCCAACGATCAGAAACAATCCTCGAAACAATAAGCCAGCTAACACCAAAGCTCTCCTGGGCCCATCAAGTGCAGCCCAAACCAAAAGCCTCATATACCTGAATATAAATCTGAGCTCACAAGCATCAAGTATACTTATAAAGCCCATATCACACGACTGAATATAATCAGCCCAATAAATACCTTTAGTAATTAAATTAGAAACGTGACATGATTAATTTTAACATCCCCCCTTAATTAGATTACTAAACATATCTGTTAATCCCAATTGTGTACAAAAATTTTCATGTTGCGACCCATACAACCCTTTCGTAAAAATGTCAGCAACCTGCTGACTAGAATCAACCTTTTCAATTTGCACAAAGTTGTTACTAACTTTTTCTCTTTGAAAATGTAGATCCAGTTCAAAATGTTTTGTTTTCTCATGGAACACTGGATTCTCAGCAATAGAGATAGCAGACTTACTATCACAAAATAATCTCAAAGGTAACTTTGACTTAATACCTAACTCACTTAACACATTGGACAGCCAAACCATCTCACAAGTAGTCGAACACAGAGCTCGGTATTCTGCCTCGGCACTAGACCTAGATACCACACTCTGTTTCTTACTCTTCCAGGAAACCAAATTAGACCCTAAGAATACACAATAACCTGTAATAGACCTACGAGTTTGTAAACATTTTGCCCAATCTGCATCTGAATATGCAGAAAGCACAAAGTCCTCCCCCTTTTTAAATAACAATCCCTTTCCAGGAGACATTTTAAGATACCGTAACAGTCTTAAAGCAATATGCAAAACAACTTCTATTGGTTTATGCATAAATTGGCTTAAAAACTGAACAATATAACATATATCAGGTCTTGTAAGAGATAAATATATAAGTTTGCTAACAAGTTTTTGAAAACCTGTAACATCTTCTATATATTTCTCAAACTTAGCACTTTTCATAGACAAAATATAATTCTGATCTATGGGAAACCTAACAGGTTTACATCCCAAATACCCAAACTCACTTAATAAATCTAAACAGTATTTCCTCTGATTAAGACAAACAGTTCCTTCAGAATACAGAACTTCAATACCTAAGAAGTATTTCAACTTACCAAGATCTTTTATTTGAAAACTCTCCTTTAAAAAGGTTTTGACCTTATTAATTTCAGATTCATTGTTGCCAGTGACAACAATGTCATCAACATATACTAACAAAACAATAAACACATCATTATCAGATTTCACAAACATTGAGTAATCACATTTACTCTGGACAAACTCTATATTAATGAGAACCTCTACAAGTTTCTCATTCCACTTTCTAGGGGCTTGCTTCAATCCATATAAGGACTTGACAAGCTTACACACTTTAGACTCACGATTTGAAGAATAACCTTCAGGAAGTGTCATATACACATCCTCAGTTATTGACCCATACAAAAACGCATTATTAATGTCCAACTGAAACAAAGACCAACCATTCTGAACAGCTAGACTAATCACACATCGGACAGTAACCATTTTAACTACAGGAGAAAAGGTTTCTCCAAAATCTATACCTTCCCTTTGATTGTAGCCTTTAGCTACTAACCTAGCCTTATACCTTTCTACCTCTCCATCTGACTTATACTTGACCTTGTACACCCACTTGCACCCAATAGCCTTCCTATCAGGAGGCAAGTCAGTGACAATCCAAGTATTGTTTCGGTATAAGGCCTCCATCTCACTATTCATAGCTTCAACCCATCTTGGGTCTTTTGAAGCTTCATAGTAAGATGTAGGTTCAGACACTTTATTAACATTGGACACAAAAAAAACAGATTCTCACTAGACAGATTTGAATAATTCACACTTTTATCAATACCATACTTCACTTTACCATCTAAAACAAAATCATTATATTTTTTCGGTAAAACAGACTCTCTACTTGACCGTCTAATACCAGTAGTCCTATTTCCCTCAGGAGTTGTAGTCTCATCATTTGACTCTTCTAACCCTGAGGAATTAGTCCATCTACCTACTGTACTACCAAGTGGTTGTCCACCAGTGTGGTCTACCTCACTGGCAGCCCTGGGAAAGTCATCTAATTGACCCCCAAGTGAACAATCATGAGTCCTACTAGCTCCCCCTTCATCATCGGGAAGACACATGTTACCTTTGTCATTCAAGTCATCTTTAGAAACTTCATTTTCAAGACAATCGAAAAAATTTGAATGATGAACATTATCAAAAACATTTTCTTTATATTCAGTTTTAAAGGGAAAAATATTTTCATAAAACTTAACGTCTCTAGAAAAAACAACTTGTTTAGTTTCAAGACTTAAAATTTTGTATCCCTTTTTCAAAAAAGAGTAATCTAATAGGACACACTTATTTGCCCTACTACAAAGTTTATCTGGATCATTAAAGACAGTTTCAAAACACAAACACCTGAATTTTCTGAAGTGACTAAGAGGGGGGAACCCATGAATCAACTCATACGGACACTTACCACCTAACACTAAAGAAGGAATCCTGTTAATAAGATATGCAGCAGTGAGAACACAATCTGACCAGAACCTAAGTGGAACATTACTTTGGAATAGAAATGCCCTTGCTGTGTTTAAAAGATGCCTGTGTTTCCTCTCCACAGCTCCATTTTGTTGTGGAGTGTAAACACAGGTTGTTTGATGAAGAATACCTTTCTTATTACAAAACTCATTCATTTGTTTATTTATAAACTCGGACCCATTGTCACTCCTAAATACCTTAACAAGTTTTGAAAACTGTGTTTTTACCATTTCATAGAAATTAACCAAGTTTTCAAACACCTCTCCTTTATTTTTCAACAAATAGACCCATACAGACCTAGAGTAATCATCCACAACAGTCAAAAAATACCTGTACCCTTCCCTACTAGTGACCTTGTAAGGACCCCATACATCAAGATGCACAAGATCTCCTACATTTGTTAACTTATGATCACTAATTGGGAATGGCACTCTAACTTGTTTAGCCTTATGACACACATCACAAGGCTGAGACTCAGACATACCAATATTAAGAGTGTCTTTTAAAACAGCAAGGACCTGACTAGAAGGATGTCCTAGTCTACTATGCCAAAGACTATGATCACTAACACTATTAAAGCACACATTACTAAAACTCACATTAGCACCCACAAAATACAAACCATCCTGTTTCTACCAGTCACCAGGACTCTCTTTGAGTTGGAATCCTGGACAGAACAAGTGTGTTCATTAAACAACATATCTAGTTTATTATCCTTTGCAAGTTTATGCACAGAGACTAGATTAACACAGTAATCAGGAATATAAAACACATCTGTTAACACAACACCATCAGCAAGTTTAATATCACCTATCTTAGTAACCCTAGCATTAGTACCATTTGGGTGCTTAACTTCCATATTATACTTAGACACATCAACACAATTAATTAGGTGTTTATCATTCCCAACCATATGATGATTAGCCCCAGAATCCATTATCCACCCAAGAAACAAAGCATATTTTAGCATACTTGAACAACCAGAAAAGTTTTCAAACAACTTAGACAATTTATTTAAAACAGACAGACTAGAGAAACCATTAACCACAACTGACTCACCTCCAACATTAGAACACTAAGGATCTCCCCCTGATTTCTCACTAATCAAACTCATCAGCTTTGAAATCTGTTCAGGTGTAAAAGGTGAACCAGAACTAGAACTAGATGAAACATTAGCACACACATTGTTATTGCTCATACCAGTTTTATTGTTATTAAAACCACTATTGTTAATAGATTTATTAGTCTGATTGAAAGGTCTCCTTTTAAAACCAAGGGGATATCCCACAATTTCAAAACATCTATCAATAATATGACCAATCATATTACAATGTGTGCATTTAAGATTAGGATTAGGTCCTCTATTATTACTATTAAACCTCCTCCTATTATCACCAACTTGATTAGACTTAGCAACAAAAGAAACATTAGAACCTTTTGACCCACTAATTGTGCCTCTATGAGATTCCTCCCTAGAGACAACAGCAAAGGCTGTCTTTACTGAAGGCAGTGGATCACTGGTAAGCAAAGTAGTCCTAACAGGTTGATATATCTCATCAAGCCCCATTAGGAATTGCATGAGTTTAATCAGAGAATTAAAATCATTAAACTCCTCTGAGGCTTGACAAGTACACATAGGAAGCTGGACTATAGAATCAAACTGCTTCCACATTGTGTTCAACTTATGGTAGTATTCAGCAACAAAACTACCATTTTGAGACAGACTATTAATTCTCTGATGCAAGTTAAACATTACACAACCATCAACCCTATCATATGTTTCTCTAAGATCAATCCACACATCTCTAACAAATTTAGAAAATACTTGACCTAGATATAACTCTTCACATACAGAATTAATCAACCAAGACAAGACCACAGAGTTACACCTATCCCATTGACTTGCAAGAACATCATCATCAACAGACTTAACACAAGTTCCATCTATAAATCCCATTTTAGTTTTAGCTTGCAAAGCCAGTTTCATAGAGTTAGACCAAACAGAGTAGTTTTCAGTACCTTTCAGTTTAATACTAATAATAGACAAACTAGAAGTGTCACTTGGATGAAGGTACAAGGGATCACTAATATCAAGCTTACTGACCAAAGTTGGATCAGGACCCTGATTAGCACCCCCTCTACCTCCTCCATTAGGATTAACAACATCTCCCATAATGACCAAACCACAAACACAAACAAGAACAACACAGAATCAAGCAACCAAGAGTAAACAAACAGACAACAGTAGCTGTCTCACAGATATCCTAATAGGGTGAAACCGTGTCAGTGCTACATATCATGGGTTCATCACTCAAAAGGTGCACACGCAGTTCTTAGCACATAAGCCCTTTATTATCTATTATATTATATACGTATATAATACAACCAATCACACAAGACAACAAGACAAATAACTAAGACACCAATATCGGTCCACCCTAACCCGGTCAAGACTCCTAGACACACAATATCAACAACAGAAAAGGAACGATCTCACAGCGAGGGGGAACCCAAGTTAGGGTTTCGCCAATCCCACAACCAACACCTTCACTTAGGGTGATGTGTTATGGGAGCAATTGTAGCTATAAACATCCACTCCAATAGCTCCAATATCCAACTTAGTCAACAACAGTTGACCACAACACAAACGTGCACAATATTCACAAACAATAGACAAAGGATGGTGATAGACCAGATCTATAAAATCAGATAAGATCTATCAAACCAGATAAGTCAAGAACCAGATCTAGAAAGATCAGATCCCTAACATTAACAAAACACAAGACCAGCGGAAGACAATACAAGACCAAGAAACAGAATCAAGAGCCTTACAGCTCTGATACCATGTAGAAATTTAGGGTTTCAATATACTCAACAATCAAACAAC
This sequence comes from Ambrosia trifida, assembly GCA_028751855.1. Classification (NCBI taxonomy): domain Eukaryota; kingdom Viridiplantae; phylum Streptophyta; class Magnoliopsida; order Asterales; family Asteraceae; genus Ambrosia; species Ambrosia trifida. Next base: position 107,313,791 of record CM054126.1, on the reverse strand, counting down.
AGAGCCAACATAAACTCAACACAAAGAACAAAGAATGTAGGCGACAAAAATGGTGACAAGATCTTATTTATCCAACCCAAAACAGTTCCCCCCAATTACCCAGGATTCAACAAATCGAAGAATCCAAAAAGAACAATATAAAGTTTGGTTTACGACTACTGATTAGTTAGACCATTTGTCATAAACCCTAAGGAAAACCAAGACTATTACAGACTTACAGTGATTAAGTATAATCACTGAAGAAGACGACTGAAACCCTAAGAAAACAATACAGAGAAAAATAAATAATCGAACAACTAAACGAATGGATACAAATCATGAGAGAGAAAAGTATTTATAATAGACTCTCGAATCTTCTGCCAGCTAACAAACCAACGGTCAAGATGAGATTAATCCAACGATCAGAAACAATCCTCGAAACAATAAGCCAGCTAACACCAAAGCTCTCCTGGGCCCATCAAGTGCAGCCCAAACCAAAAGCCTCATATACCTGAATATAAATCTGATCCCACAAGCATCAAGTATACTTATAAAGCCCATATCACACGACTGAATATAATCAGCCCATTAAATACCTTTAGTAATTGAATTAGAAACGTGACATGATTAATTTTAACATATAGTCCTTATCTTTTGCTTATTTTGTAGGTCTTTTCTTGGCTTCTTGTTGTATTGAGTATTCATAGTTGAGTAATAAAAACATTGCAATTAAAAAAGACATGTTAGCATCTGATCGCTTTTCTAAACTTGAAGAGGCAAGTGAAGACAATTTATGCTTATAAAAACATTTGCATGATCTTTTGGTTACATGTGCTTTAACTTAACGAATTGAAGAATGCAAATATATTTATAGGTCTCGCCCTTACTTACTAAATGATCAACTTCTGTATTGAGAATATGAAGTTGCAGGAACAACTTCGTATTAATAAGAATAATGAGTTGGAAATGAAAATGGAAAAAGCAATACAAGATTCAGGTTTAATAAATAATTAAAAAGGAAAGACATTGAAGTTGAGTTTCAAGTCATGACCTCTGAAAATGTGTATTTTGGTATGATATGACTTCAAATATAAAGACTAAGTTCTATAATGATTTACGTATCCATATTGTCGTCTTCCATATGTTACATTGTTATTTTTTATGTCAATAATTTGGTTTATACTCAATTGGTATTTGTGAAGTGAATTGATATATTAGTTGTCTTAGTAAGTTGACATTAAAAATAAATCACGTGAAACTTGCCACACAACATGCGCCTAAAATACATAACTACCCATGACAATAATGGGTAGCAATACTAGTACTGAAAGTATCGGTCCAAGAAGATGGATTTTTTTTTGTTCTTTTATGTATGTTACCCCTTCAATTTTTAGCATCAAGACCTTTCAAATGTTTGTAAGATATTTTGTCGACACCCTCAAGTAGGGATGAGCTCCGTACCGAAATTACTGATCCTGAAAAACGAAAATAATGGATACCAATATCGGTACCATAAGTATCTGTCAAAAAATGGAAAAAATGGGTACTAGTATCGAAAATGACCGATGCGACAGGGGTATAGTAGGAAAAAATTGGTAATGACATAAAAAATGATCGGTACGAGACGGTATCCGATACCAAATGCTCATCCTCCTCAAGTTTTACGTGCTTATTTTTATGTACGTATCGTTATAAATTCAAGTTGGTTTATTTATCGACTTAAACTTTTTCCTTTGATCTATGTTTCGACCTAAAGCTTTTCCATAAATGAGTAAGGTTCTTATTTTACATAGGTTTTTAGTTGGTTTAGGTTTTGTTGTTTAATCATTCTAATTTTGTTTTCTTTTTCTTTAACCAGATTATTTTTCTCCCTTACACTTTATAAAAATTGTCATAAAGCCCCCAAACTTTAATAAAGTTGCCAGTATAAATTTACTCTGTCTACGTTTTACATCATGTGAGTCACTTAGTTTTCAAAATTCATGTTTTTGTTTTATACTTTTCTCGACTTAAACTTTTCCCTTGATTTATGTTTCGACCTAAAGCTTTTACATAAACGAGTCAGGTGCTTATTTTACATAGGTTTTTAGTTGGTGTAGGTTTTGTTGTTTAATCATTGATATGCTCAAAGTGGTTTAATAAAAACTAACTAAATTAACCTAAACTAGACACTCTAAGTTTTAAATTTATAACCTAAGACTCTCTAAACCTAAACCACACAACCGGCAAGTGTACCGGTCAGTGCAGTACAGCTAAAGTAAGTCCGAGTATCGAACCCACGAGACTCTAATGGAAAACGTAAACTAGACTCGATTACTTATCCTAAATACTGACTTAATAATGTTTTGTTGCTTAAAGGGGGGTTTCTAACAAACTAATGCAAATAAATAAAATAAAACTTAAATAAACTATAGACACAAACTGAAAACCGCAACTGGGATCAGATGATGGTAAGGCACTACCTAGGCTAGAATCCTACACATGAATGATAAGTTTCTAATGGTGATGGAACTGGTGTGGAACCGGGATCTTAAAATACTAAACATCAAGAATAGACTAGACACCCTCGACCCTTCTCAAGGAGAAACCCTAGAATACTGTTGTGGTGTTAAACCACCGGTTGAGAGGTTACCCTCACAGGCTTACCTACTCGAATCATAAAGTACTCGCTAGGCAGTCTACCTCACAGCGCGAAAGTCACAATACACCCGAAAGTGCAAGGGGTAATTACAATATTTCTGATAAGACTTGGCCTACAAGGAATGCTAGGGAAACTAGGAAGATCTTCTTACAAAGCCTCTAGATCTAGCAATTTAACACCCTAGATAGACCAACAATCTCGTACCTTACAGCTATTGAGAATTGTTAGAACACTTAGAATTATCTAACAATTACAACTCCTATGGATAACCTGCAGAATTAACCATAAACTAGTTGCTAACACCCAGTCCGCAACCTAACCCGCATTCATACATGAAAGACATTCACAAAAACGCAAGTGGAGTTTATAAAAGTTAATTAGACAAAACTAAATATGCATATACATCAAACCAGAAAATGAAAAGTTCTTTACTTTATCACGTGCCAAATGCGATTGCAGGTATACTTGTCCTCTTAAACCCAACCGCCGGTTTCTAAGCCCCTTATCATGTTAGTTTAATTTTAGGTTCATTTAGTCTACCTAGGGCCTCACACTGAAGATGCCACAGTTTCACCCCCGCCTCAAGCTTATGAAACAAAAGGAACAACCAATTGACTATTCCTAACCGTTTTATGTAGAAAACCGAGAGAATTTAAAATCATTTGTTTTTTTTTTCATTTTCATCTCAGCATACTTAACTCAGAGGGTGTGACCAATCCAAGTCACTATCCCAGTAGCCAGTCACCTTAAGCTTCAGCATTTTCGCTTTGATTTCTAATTAATTCATGAGCTTTTTTAGATATTTATTTTCAGACAATCCTAGAGGGAGTCGAGTCCGGAGTCACTATCCCTAAAAACGACACCATTGGCCTTGGCTTATTTTATATCCAACTCTCTTTTCTTCAACTTTTGATTAGAAATTCTAACCATTTTAAACTTATAACGGCATTCCTTATACTATTATTGACGATTTCAGCTTCTCCATTATTTCCTAGATGAGAACCCACAAGGTATCTTAATATATTTAGGTGTGTTAGCTCAAAGGAAACTTTTCTACCAGCTGGGCCTACCCACACATTCCAAGTCAACACGCTTTTGATTATTTATTCTTCTAATACATATAATATTTGAAAACCAGACACTTGATTTTATCTATCATTTCCCATATTTTATATAATGCAAACTTCAAAATTAGGGACATTTTTTTCAAAAATTTTTTTATTTATTTATTTTTTTTTATTTTTTTTCCACTCAAAACGACTCTATATACAGACTAAACAACAGTTTCCCATCCCCACACTTAAACTCTACATTGCCCTCAATGTAGAAATAGAAAACGACTCAAAACAAAAAATAAATTCCGAATACAAAAATAAAAAAAACAAGGGCAAATTGAAAAGGACTTAGCTGGTTAATTTTTCTTCGTATGCTCTAGTCCAATCCAGCTCGATCGTATAGCATTTTATTCGCGATCGGCTCTGACACACTGGTAAACTCTGGGCTTGCCTTGACAAATGATAAACAGCTTCAGAATCACCCGAATGGAGATTGAGAACGGGCAGTGCAATCCAAACCTGCACAAAACGAAAAAAAAAAAACAAAACCCATGCATAATACCAACTCACAAAAAAATAATAATAAATAAGTATATAAATATATTTACAAATTCGATGGGGCCTCCCCACACTTAAACATAATCAGGGGCTTCTCTTTTATCTGGACCTGATCCAACCCGTTTAATTCCACTAGGTCCTCGTTAACAATGATGATTTATTAAAGGAATTGAAAAATAATTTAACCATGTATAACGGGTCAAACCACCAAAATTTAAACTTACCTGGAATAAACCGGATGCGTGGCATGTAGCAAGAAGACTGGTCGTGCTTGAACTTTATTGGCTTCTTCTTCTCCACATCGTGCCAACCGTTGATCCTCTTCCGGTTCTGATCTTTTCTTTTTCTCTTCTTTGCCCTCTCCCTTGGTGTTGTTGATTTTGCAATTCCATTTATCACTAATCCCACGGGCCAGCTGTGGTGCGCTTCTTCTACCATCATTTCCATGGGATAATCCCCACGCTTAGTTCTTTCTTCTGGTGCAGGTTCGATCATGTCTGTCGGTTCACCTTCGAGTAGGGCATCCAGGTATGCCATATCTCCATCGGGATCAGACTCCCCTACTTCTTCATAGACAGGCAAACTCTCTAACTCCAGATCTAAAAACTCATCCTCCTCAGACAACATCGTTTCGCTAACCTCGTTGTCTTCCTCTGCACCAAACATTTTTAGATCTGGAGTTAAAAATGGAATCATATCAATGGAATCTCCCAATTCCACTTCTTCTTCAATCACTTCTCTCTTTACTAACGACCTCTGATACGCCGCCAATTCTTCTTCGTTGTCCTCTTCATCAGAGTCACTCCCAAAATCATATATAGTAACATGTGGCACCGGAGGTGGGACTCCAACGTCCATTTTCGTCTTCGTGATTAGAATGATCTCTTCATCTGACTCATCAGCGTATTGCATGATCGGCTCTTTCCCTTCTTCTGGAAACGTTGGGAACAACTCCCCTCGAGCGTTTATGTACCCGAGGTAGTTGCCCTCCTCATCATATGTATAACCGACTTTCGACGACTTCTCTTGCTGAACCTTTTCATTCACTTCTTCTTCATCTAATCTCCTAGCTATGTCTTCTAGTGTTCGTTGAAGATCTAAAATAGCAGCCTGTCGGTTTTTATGGATGGTGTCGTGGTTTTTTATGAGGATGTCCGGCTCTGCAAACATTTTCTGGGTATTGGCATATTTCGCAACTAATAATGTCAACAGACTCTCTATTTTACTCCAATCATTACCACCATTCTCACAAGAATTGCTTCCATAAAATTGATCAGGATACTGATTAAAATGTGGCTGCTGATACGAGTCATCATAACAATATGTAGGACACCCCTGTGGATAGTATGGCTGCGGCTGCACAAAGGAATTAGCACAATAATGTGTGGAGGACCCCTTATATTGAGGACATAGAATGGTAAAATGAGGTCCTCCACAAATTTCACACATATTTACAGACTCAAAAGAAATAAAAGACACATAAAATTAGACTCCTACGATCCATTATACAAATAGACAGACTTAAAATAAAACAAGTAGCACAGATATGACAGATAAGTGTAATCAAAGCTAGTAAACGCAATCGCCAAGAGTCCCCGGCAACGGCGCCAAAAACTTGATATGCTCAAAGTGGTTTAATAAAAACTAACTAAATTAACCTAAACTAGACACTCTAAGTTATAAATTTATAACCTAAGACTCTCTAAACCTAAACCACACAACCGGCAAGTGTATCGGTCAGTGCAGTACAGCTAAAGTAAGTCCGAGTATCGAACCCACGAGACTCTAATGGAAAACGTAAACTAGACTCGATTACTTATCCTAAATACTGACTTAATAATGTTTTGTTGCTTAAAGGGGGGGTTTCTAACAAACTAATGCAAATAAATAAAATAAAACTTAAATAAACTACAGACACAAATTGAAAACCGCAACTGAGATCAGATGATGGGAAGGCACTACCTAGGCTAGAATCTTACACATGAATGATAAGTATCTAATGGTGATGGAACTGGTGTCAAACCGGAATCTTAAAATACTAAACATCAAGAATAGACTAGACACCCTCGACCCTTCTCAAGGAGAAACCCTATAATACTGTTGTGCTGTTAAACCACCGGTTGAGAGGTTACCCTCACAGGCTTACCTACTCGAATCTTAAAGTACCCGCTAGGCAGTCTACCTCACAGCGCGAAAGTCACAATACACCCGAAAGTACAAAGAGTAATTACAATATTTCTGATAAGACTTGGCCTACAGGGAATGCTAGGAAAACTAGGAAGATCTTCTTACAAAACCTCTAGATCTAGCAATTTAACACCCTAGATAGACCAACAATCTCGCACCTTACAGCTATTGAGAATTGGTAGAACACTTAGAATTATCTAAAATTACAACTCCTATGGATAACCTGCAGAATTAACCATAAACTAGTTGCTAACACCCAGTCCGCAACCTAACCCGCATTCATACATGAAAGACATTCACAAAAACGCAAATGGAGTTTATAAAAAGTTAATTAGACAAAACTAAATATGCATATACATCAAACCAGAAAATGAAAAGTTCTTTACTTTAGAATTCACCCACAACCAAAAGTTCCAAAACCAAAAGAAAATAAAAAGTTAATTACACGGATGGTCCCTGTGGTTTTCAAATATTGCATATTTGCTCCCTAGAACTTATGAGTAACACGGATGCTCCCTAGAACTTATGATTCATAACATTGGTGGTCCTTTGACCTAACGGCTGTCAATCAGTCTGTTAAATAACATCACGTGCTTCGAGCATGAGGGTAAAATTGTCATTTTCATGGTCCTTTTCACTCCAGGTCCCTAGGGATTAGTTCATTAAAGACAGTTGTCCCTCATTTTCCCTCCAATTCTCCCATAGTCGGTTCATAGCCCAGTATGTTGGTGAAAACAAAGTTATCAACTTTTTTATTGAACAAAGTAAGAGTACTGTTGATACTTATATGAAATCACCAGAACCACCTAAAGTATTTATTGAGGAATTACCATAATGAGGGTGGCCAAACTTTTGGAACTACTAAAGAGGCCAAGGATCTCATCAGGAGGCATGTTATTGAAACAAGAAGGGAGTTGTCATTCCTGAGAAATGACAAGAGAAGAATTAGAGCTATTTGTGAAGGTAGTTACCCTGAATTCAAAAAAGGTGATGGGTCCAAAGATAGTGGTAAAGGTGTTGGGCCCAAATCTGGTTGGTCAAAGGCTGGACAAGCTGGTGTTGGGCCCAAATCTGGTGGGTCAAAGGCTGGACAAGGTGGTGTTGGGCCCAAATCTGGTGGGTCAAAGGGTGGACAAGGTGGTGTTGGGCCCAAATCTGGTGGGTCAAAGGCTGGACAAGCTGGTGTTGGGCCCAGTAGTGGGTCAAAAAATGTTGGACAAGCTGGACAAGCTGATTTAATAACTATGATTTAATAACTATAGTTTGATTCTCCAGATTTTGGCCCAACATTTTTTGACCCACTACTGGGCCCAACACCAGCTTGTCCAGCCTTTGACCCACCAGATTTGGGCCCAACACCACCTTGTCCAGCCTTTGACCCACCAGATTTGGGCCCAACACCACCTTGTCCAGCCGTTGACCCACCAGATTTGGGCCCAACACCAGCTTGTCCAGCCTTTGACCAACCAGATTTGGGCCCAACACCTTTACCACTATCTTTGGACCCATCACCTTTTTTGAATTCAGGGTAACTACCTTCACAAATAGCTCTAATTCTTCTCTTGTCATTTCTCAGGAATGACAACTCCCTTCTTGTTTCAATAACATGCCTCCTGATGAGATCCTTGGCCTCTTTAGTAGTTCCAAAAGTTTGGCCACCCTCATTATGGTAATTCCTCAATAAATACTTTAGGTGGTTCTGGTGATTTCATATAAGTATCAACAGTACTCTTACTTTGTTCAATAAAAAAGTTGATAACTTTGTTTTCACCAACATACTGGGCTATGAACCGACTATGGGAGAATTGGAGGGAAAATGAGGGACAACTGTCTTTATTGTCTGCCCACCATTCGTCATCAAGAACGATCACTGAAATTTCTTGTATATCTCCATGTTTGATTATTACGTCTTTTGGTGAGGATGGATTTCCTCCATTTTCTCCTATCTAAAATGTCATCAAATATGTCTTCTTTGTTATTTTCATCAGAACTATCTAGATCAATAACTTGACTCCATTTCCATTAAGAGAGCATCTTGGATCTCTTCCGATTAATTTCATGCATCTAATCCTTAAAATAAATTAAAAATATTTAATACACAAGTTAATAGAAGATGAAATAAATGTACCTATTCACTAAATTCATGTTGAAGATCAGATTTGTAAGGACTATACATTGCACCATAGCAAATAATCTCAACACTATTATCACCATTATCCTGCAATAAAACACATACAATATACCACATAAAATAACAGCCATGTTAATGTTAAAAAATTAAACATCAATAAATACAACCTTAGACGCTACTTTAGACGCTTGTATGGCTATTGGTTTGTTCATCTCCGTATGTTTTCATCTAAATGAATCTGCAAAACCAAGAAGTTAACAATTAAATGATTAAGATATGTATAAAAAATTATAATTAGTAAAATGGGATGAATGAAAGCCATAAACTAACAAATAACCAACATTAGAAGCTTCAACTTTTGTATTCAGTATCCATGCCTACGCATTTTAGCAAGTGAAATAGGTGTGCATTAGTATGTATTTATAGAATAAACTTTAGTAGGTTAGCACATGGTTTAATTTTCAAATTCATGATTTTCCCACCCCTTTAAATTATGAAATTTTGTTAAACTTTAATAGGTTAGTACATGGTTTAAATTTTGAAATTGATGATTTTCCCACCCCTTTAAATTAGGAAATTTTGTTTATCTTTGACTAAAGTGTAAAAAAGTATTGTGTTTTCTGTGAATACCGAATTCAGTGCATTTATCTTTTTTTTTAACTTTGTTAAAAAGAACCCCTTCAAATTAGGGAGTTTTGTTGTTATTAACATAGATGTTCATATCACATGGATATATAATATGCATCATGTGTTTTCTACCAAATTGACGCAGCTGAGGTTTTTAAAAGAAATTTACCTACAATTAATATCTACAATGCATTTTTATATTTTTTTAAACTTAATTATTTTAAAGTTTTATATATTTAGCTAATTATGTATATTTAAAAGTTTAATGAGATTTCTTTTAGTTAATTATATTTATGTGTATACCTATTAATATATGCATGCATACCCATATACATATGCACATATTGCTAATGTTGATTATTTAAATAGGGTACTACAATTGAAGCTATCAGTAACAAACGTGATAAAACATTCTTAGAGTCCAGTCTTGTGTTGCAGTTTTGTTACCATGTGACAAATTATTTGTCTGTCAAAGCAAGGATGAACCATAATGTTTAACAACATTATCATATTTTTAAAAATCACCAAAGCTGAAAAATTAGTTCTTAACTTTTGGGTATCTTAAAATACCCCCCCCCCCCTCATGCATTATAATATAGTATAGATAACTCCGTACTTTAGACTCGGGTGTTCTTGACTTGATCAAAGTTACTCGTTTACGCACCAATGTCCGTGAACACCTACAAAATATAAAATAAATACATAAATACTAAAAAAAACCCAAAACTAATAAAAATCAATAAAAACCTATACTAAATAAAATAGATCGGTACAAGCCTAAAACTAATAAAAACACTATCTAAACGGCTCAAAAATATACAAACTTTACACTGGAAATAGATATATTTTACAATACATCAATCATTCTAATTTTGTTTTCTTTTTCTTTAAGCAGATTATTTTTCTCCCTTACACTTTATAAAAATTGTCATTAAGCCCCCAACTTTAATAAAGTTGTCAGTATAAATTTACTCTGTCTACGTTTTACATCATGTGAGTTACTTAGTTTTCAAAATTCATGTTTTTGTTTTATACTTTTTTCGGTTTTGGTCGTCGTTTGGTTAGCACGGTTTTACACCCCTCTACCCCCACCTCCACATTTGTAGCATGGTCTTACGCCCTCTGCTCTGCAATGCGGGGGCTTAACACTAGTTTAGCATTAATTAACAAACATTTGAGTTATCAATTATTGAGTTTTTATTAGGGTGTGCAAAAATTTGAATTCGGATTATTCGAAATTTGTAACAACTCAAAATTTCCAATTTTAGCATATGGTTAATTACAGCATATAAATAAATGGGTTTTTGGATTATCGAACTAACCTCAAATTGGATTAAGCTGGAAAGCCCATGATTAATGGAGTATAAGTGACTTATGAAACCTTAATCCTTATTTGTAAACATATTCATCTAACGTTAGAGAGAGAAAGTGCGGTTCTAGATAGAGAAAGTAAAGAATCAAGATTCAAAGCCACAAAACTTGAAGGACTAGCAATCAGTTAAAGATCATCACCGCAAATTTTGGTTGAATTCCATTTAAGAATGGATATCTAGATCTCAGTTTTGGTGAAATATGGCGTTTTTTGAAGAAAAAAATAAAAGTATTTGAATTCTGAATGACTTTGTATTGAATAACAATGCCCATTATATAGGGACTATACAATCGGGTAGAAAGGAAACACAATTATGTACAAGAAGCATTGACTTTGACTTTGACTAAGACTTCAACATTGACTTTGACTAAGAAAAAAACTAAGGTCTTCTTCATCAAAAATTGGATAGTTATGTGCTAAAGAGTCAAAAAACCTTAGATTTTACTTCATGGGAGTTACAAATAACGTTTTGGACGTAAAAAGACAAGCTCAATCCTCAGCTCAATGATTAACAAATAAACACAAAACCTTAATAAGAAATATACCAGGATAATTGGAATTTGAATTGAAAATAGTATGTATTTTTTTTTTTTTTTTTTACAAAAAGTCAATTACCAAATAAAAATCTACATAAGAAATGAAGAAAGATTTAAAAAAAAAAGGCAAGCCATATTTTTTTAGAGATTTAGAAGCTATAACATTAGACAAAAGCGAGGTGTTAGGGCCTAATTTATAATATTTGTAGCAAATAGAAAGTGAGCGCATGAGATGAAACACACTTTAAAAAGTGAGCCTTTAGACAAATGCTCACTTGGAAGAGCATTCAAGAGGAGATGATGCCTTCATATTATGAGTGAACATCTAGGATGCAAATGAGACGCTTCAATGAGGTGAAAAACATACTTTATTATATTGTCTATAAATAAATACGAGCTGTAATGTTCATTTGTGGGTCTATGCTTTGTGGTGAAACCACTGACCTTATGGTGAAGCGTCTACCTTATGATCTTGCCTTTTTTTTGGATAATAATTTTTCAAAGAGAAAATTGCTTGAATAATCCCTGTAGTTTGCACTTTTTTCACCTATAGTTTCCAAGTTTTTAAAATTACAACCATAGTCCTGAAACAGCGAATTTTTTAACTCAGATAGTCCCTGGAGCTAACTAAGGTTAAATAATCCAGTTAAGTGGGTGTGAAATTACTAAACTACCCTTTCTATAAAACAAATAAAATATAACACTAGTGGGCCCCACGTTTTATAATTAAATATATAAAAAAAACCCACCACCAGACTGTCACCACCAACCATAACCAGACCGTCACCATCAACCATAACCAGACCGTCACCACCACCCACCACCACCAGAACCTTCACAACCACCACCCCTGTTCGTCATTGACAAACAACTACCGAACCTGGACCAATCCCCCAACAATATCCTCACAATCGATACACGAACAGGGAGTTAATCGGGTTTACCTTGGTTTTATGATGAATCAGGTGACAAAGGCGGTGCCGCCGCCGGAACCACCGCATCTCATCCTCTGCTTCCTTTCCTCCTCGGTTCTCTCTCTATTTCCTTTAGCTTTCTCTATCGTTCTCCCTTTCTTTATCCTCTTCCTCTATTCCTCTCTCTTCTCGATTCTCTTGGTTAACAGATCTGTGAGTGTGTGTGTGTTTAGATAGCAGTGGTGGATGAGAGTGAGGGGTTGTGTCGGTCAGAAGCAGCACCGATCGGAGGAGGATAAACCACATCTGGTGTGGAAGATGAAGGAGGAGGAGTTTTATATGTAGGGTTTGGTTGGTGGGGAAGATGAAGGGTGGTGATTATGGAGGGTGGAGATGGGTGGTGGTGGTTTGTGAAGGTGATGAGGTGAAGAAGATGAAGTGGGGAAGATGAAGTGTGGGACACACATTAATTAGTATTATTTTTTATTAAAGTAAGGGTAGTTTTGTAATTTCACACCCACTTAACTGGATTATTTAACCTCAGTTAGCTCTAGGGACTATCCGAGTTAAAAAAAAATTCACTGTTTCAGGACTATGGCTGTAATTTTAAAAACTTGAGAACTATAGGTGAAAAAAGTGCAAACCACAGGGACCATTCGAGCAATTTTCTCGAGAAAAAATGACAACTTTTGATTTTAGTTCTCTGAGGGAGTGTATGAGTATAACTAAATAAAGAGGGGTAATTTAAGCCTAACCCAAACAAGCAAAGTAAGTTGTAGAGGCATGGTGGAGAACGATAGAAAACCAGAGAATTGCAGGTTCGATTTTTGAGCTAGACGGTTTTTACCAGTAATTTTACTGTCGTGTCTACGGACGGGTGGTTTACCGGGCTTTCCTCAGAATTGGTGTTTGGCGACTCAGGATACTCTCAGAGTAGTTAATTTGTCTAGTGCATGCCCTAAAAGTGCTCTAAAAAAATAAGAAAAAAAAACCCTAGAGATTTATGTCAGCTTGTTGTCATAAATAGAGAAATTATTATTAGACCATGTGTAGTGGGGCTTTATATTTATAAAGCCCCTGAATATGATTGGTCCACGTGGCTGCTGAGTCAGCGTGGAGAGAGAAACTGAAAAAGGGGTGTAGTGGTGGGGCTTTATTTATAAAGCCCCTTTTTGTGATTGGTTGATTTTTTTATTTTTTTTTTAATCTTTTAATTCAAAATAATTAAAATAAAATGCAAATAAATATAAAAAAATTACAAATAATAATTAAAACACCAACTAATATTAATTAAATTAAAAAAAACAAACAAGTTAAATAAACTACAATACCAAATTAAAAAAAAACAAACAACTTAAATAAACTACTGCAGGTTATATTTCGCAAGGATTTGTTGTCTGTGATGCATCGCGAGGAGTAGGGCTTCTCCCTCGAGGTGGTCGATCGGTTTGGACAAAAACTCGATGTCCTTTTCCCTTTGCCTCGCCTCTTGAATGTCGACGAACCTCTTATTCTGGGCCACTCTCTGGTGTTTGGCCTAGCACCCGGTCGACCCGGGACCCCGAACGGTGAACCATATGGAAACATCTTTCGCGTTTTTAGTTTGTGTGTGGTTTTTAGTTTGAAAGTATATGTTTGTATGTGTGTTTGTATATGGTTTGGTATATATATAAATACCTTTAAAAAAAATAGCCGTTCAAGAATTAAAAATGGACAACGGTCCATTATTTGACCGTTCAAAAAATCCTGCCATCGAGCCACGTGGCTGAATATGATTGGGCCAAACAAATTCCTTCGAGCGTTATAAAAATAAAGCCCCACCCTAATTTTAACATATAGCGCCCGGGTGTAGGGGTGTTTGGGGCGCTATATTTGGATTTTTTTGAAAAATAACGCCCGAGTACGGGTGGTCTTACTAAATTTTAAATGAGTTTCCTATTTGTCAGTTCACAACCCTCAGCTGTATGTATGTATGTATATAAAGCACATGTTTTTAATTTGCCGGCGCCTTCTTCTTCTGTGTTGTTACATTCTGCATTGAATTAGGGCACGCGCCGAAACCAGCATCCTCCCAACACCGTCAGTCACTTCCTCTTGTTTATCTACAAATCATATTACTTACATACATTATATATAACCTATTGCTTTTTGTAATTTGTTTCTGTTTTATGTTTTTCTCTACAGTTTGCAATATCCTTTAATTATTCAAAAGGATACACACTTGCAGTATGGCTCTTCGTTTTGAGGTATGAATTGGATTTTACTGATGCATTGAGTCTGATTGCTAGAGGTGAGCATTTCGTGGTTCGGACCCACAGGAACCTTGGACCCGAACCTTCTTAAATATATGGGTCGGCTTCCGGTTCTAGATTTATATGAATTAAAGGTTCCGGGTCGGGTCGGTTCCAAACCCATGGTTCTAATATAAGAACCACAAGAACCGTTTGTATTTTAATTAAAAAATAATAAAAAAATAATCTTTTTTAGTCTTTTCACTATTCGTTTTTACGTTTTATTGTAATCGATTTCATGTAATGTTAATACAATATTAAAAATATTATTTATAATAATAACAATATATTTTTTTTGAAATTTTTTTCGGCTTAATGGATATGCATAGATGTGATATATTATATAATATATATTATATCCAAATTTGAAGTAAATATTTATATATATCACTCTAATGTGTGTGTATTTATTATGTATACATAACAGATACACATAATGTTTCTATTAATGAGAATGACAAAATTGTTACGAAAACGTAAGTTGAGAAACGAAAAATGACTTAAAAAAAACTCGTGGGCTATTGTTAGACTGTCCGTTGTGGAAACGCGAGTAGCACGACGCGAACGAGGTTTCAGCGCCCATGCTCACCCCAACCACAACAGCCCACGCGAACAATCCCGGCGTGAGCACAAGCGATGGTGGTCACGTGGGTTAACGGGAAAGTGACCAGATTACTTGATAGTCACGTCGGTGGCTTGCGCACGTTCGCTCGCGCGTCAACAACGGACGGCTTTAGAACCATATGGAGGAATTTTTTTACGAGCATGGTAAAAGAATAGGAAGATGTAAATCCTCTAAAAGTGGCTCTTGCATTAAAGGGTTCTAGAGGGTCAGACCCTTTTACCCGACCCATCAGAACCTTTAGGACCCGGAACCACATAGCCTTTTAAGGTTCGGTTCGTGGTTCCTAATTTCAACAATAAAAGGGTATACGGTTCTGGTGGGTCCGGGTCGGATCGGGTCGGTTCCGGACCCTTTGCACAGCCCTACTGATTGCCGTCCGTTTGACATTTTTGATGCCTTGGCTCGGTTTTATACCTTGTCGCTTTTGTGCGCGTTTTAAAACCAAGAATTTGATAGGAATGTAATGAATTAGTGGCTGTTTGTTTCAACTTTTAATGAGCTCTTAATTAATGAGACAGGTGTCTAAATTGGTTCATTCAGACCGTTTGTTTTGCAAGCTCTGACGTTTGAATCGGCTTGGTTTTAGACCTCTTTCTGGTTCAGCACTTAATGTTTCAGACCTCTTATTATTGATTCGGCACTTAAAATAATTTGTTTTTATTAGTTTTGTAATGGGGAAGAAATTATATGATAGTTAGCATTTAGGTATCCGAGCATTGCTATATGTATAAATTTGATACACTTTGAAGAAAAAAAAATGATTGCTTTTTATGGGAAACCTTTTAGTTTTGTGGCGTGGCTGTGATACGATGATGTTAAATCGGAATTTGAGTTTATTGGCCAAAAGGTTTTTGGATTATCTACAGACTGTAAAGATAAATGTAGTTGTTTGTCTTAAATTTTTATGGTTGTGAAGGATGGTGAGACCACGCCCTACGTATCGAAAAATTGTCAAATCGTGAACTGACTTTCATGTCAGAAAGTGAGAGTGGTTGTGTGCTTTTGTTAGATAACAGATGATAACAAGCTCAAAACATGCTAATTATTTGGTTGCATAACAGTTATAAACTTTAAATGTATTTTGTCAATTATAACTTTCTAGTTTGAACTTTTTTACTAAAAAAACATGATTTTGATTTTTCTTGCTAGGTTCTTGGGAGGTTCAATCGTGCTCGTGCAGCCCGGCTAATTCTCCCTCACTTTGTTTGTGAGACACCTCTATTTATGCCTGTGGGAACACAAGGTCATTAATCTAAGTTGCAGTTCGTGTGATATTGTTTCCTATTCTGAGCGTAGCATTAATTGACCACATATATGTTCATATCTTACATATCGTTTGTAACAAAAGTGTGTTTTTATGGCAACAGGGACGATAAAAGGTTTGACCACCAACCAACTTGAGGATATTGGGTGCCAGATTATACTTGGAAATACGTACCATTTGGCACTCCGTCCGACTTCTGAGCTAATAGATGAGTTAGGTGGACTTCATAAATTTATGAACTGGCCTAGGGCCCTTCTCACTGATTCTGGTGGTTTTCAGATGGTAATTTTACACAACTTTCTGTTTTAAAATATAGAGCTATTTAATAATGTCTTCGTGGTAAAGTAGCATAATCTTTCAAGTTTCAATCAAACATGATGTAGTTTATATAGTTTTTCTGTATAACATATTCTTTTCAGTATGCATCTTTTAGTTCATTGGTTAATTATCAAATCATTTCCCTATTATGCACATGATAAGTTATTAAACCTTAGTTTTTTCTGAATTGGCCCTCGCCCACACACTACACTGTCAGATATTGCAAGAGTGTACTTTTTTTTTGCATGCGAGTTCCACGCTACATGATTTTACTCTACATCTTTTATTATTTTCAAATGGTTGGAGATGGCTTTGTAACCGAACCTAAGTCTTGAAACACTTTCAGGTCTCGTTATTGCATTTAGCTGATATCACTGAAGAAGGTGTCACGTTTCAGGTTCTCTCTCTCTCTCAAAAAAAAAGAAAGAAAAAAGATACCACATTCTGAAAACTTTGTTAATAATTGTTACATACTTTGTTGTGTTCATTTCCTCTGATTCAAGGTTGTAAAAATTGCGATCGGTGATTAATCGCTAGTCCTCACTCTACTGATTAATTTTGGGCTAATCACTCAATTAATCGGTTTCGGTCCAGGGTTGTAAAATTCGCAATTAATCACCGATTAGTCGGACCAAATTGGTCCTCGTCAGACATAAAAAACTCAAAATTAGGTCAAAAATGAATTCGAACAGGTCAAAACTGGAGCAAATCGGTCAAATAAAACAAGCTCTTACCTCAAAATTGGATGTTAATCCATTATTTAGAACCAAAATCTATGAAACTCCATGAACCCTAGTTGTTGCGTCTAATGGTTTCGTACGATGAAAGAAGGAATGGGGAGGAAAAAACTGGATATGGTGAACGACGGAGGGGATTAGGTTTATTTAAGTTTAGGTATTTTAATATACCCCCCCCCCCCCCCCCCCCTCTGTATTCACTAGTTCATATTTGGCCCCTAAACTTATAAATTTATACAATATAAGGTAAAAAGTTAACATTATATATGTACAAATTTAAAAAACTATATATAAAAAATCCAATCTAATT
Source organism: Ambrosia trifida (assembly GCA_028751855.1). Lineage (NCBI taxonomy): Eukaryota > Viridiplantae > Streptophyta > Magnoliopsida > Asterales > Asteraceae > Ambrosia > Ambrosia trifida. The sequence goes on along the minus strand of CM054126.1, from coordinate 107,296,246 downwards.
AAATCCTAGTCGGTACCCCACGGGCCGACTAGCGCCTAGCGAGTTCTACAACACTGCTCTGATTTAGTCTTTTTTTTGTAATTAATATTTGATATTTATTCTGCAGTCGCCAGTTGATGGAAAGCCAATGCTCTTAACACCTGAAGAATCAATCCAAATCCAAGTAAGTAGTTCTTGGTGCCAGTTGGGTCTTTAATTCATGTAGCTCAATAGCTCTTAACTATTTTGCTCAAGTGAAGTTCATATTCATCAAAGCCATGATTTTGTTGTGTTTTTGTATTATTAGAGATGCTATATATTTTTAGTGCTTTATGTGTCGATTTACTTTCTACATTTAGGATTGATGTATTATCTTTGGCAAATTGGAAACTAAACAACACTTTTACCTCAAATACACTTTGGATAGTTTCTTAAGTTAGAACTTGAACTTGATCTTTTTAACTGTGCATTAACTGTATATCCATCTCTTGTAGAACAGAATTGGAGCAGACATTATTATGGCTCTTGATGATGTGGTGAAAACCACAATCACAGGTCCTCGTATTGAAGAAGCTATGTATCGCACTCTGCGTTGGATAGACAGATGCATAGCAGGTAAATGTTTTAAAGGCTAGTTCTTTTTTTTTTCAGCAGGCTGACTGACAGATATATTTCACAAAATACCAAATACGAATAGCCTAAATGCTTATGTGAGTTAGTTGTGTACACACTAAAAGAATATATTTAAGTCTTGTGCACGCGGGTTGGGATTTTAATGATAAAAAAACGTATATTCTTTGTGTGAAAAGAATCTTGAACACATTCTTCAATCTCGTATATCCTGTACTGCATCTGTGACTCTGCAACAGCGGATTTATACAAACAGTTTAAAGGATAATGTATAGTTATTTGTCAAATGCTTAAACACCAAAGTATCTTATTAAGTGAGAACTAAGGGTATCTTGTCATTTATAGTTAAGGTGGAAATTTCATTCATAACCATTTATGTCCAAATGCGTTGATTTGGGTTATGTTATATGACCTTCAATGTGTCAACAGGTCAAATGCCATCGAAATAAGTTCAAAAGATGGAAATTACAGTCATATCCATTTGTTTATGTTATATGACCTCCCACCACTTAAATAAAAAAAAAGTTTAGATTATTGTAGTAACCAGTAAATATTTAGCTCATCTTGTGTGTATAAAAAAAAAGATTAATGGTGTTTGCAGGGCGGCCCAATCCAACTTGTTTTAATCAATTACCCGAACTACCCATTTTCTCACCCTTAATCAACATGATAGTTTTTTTTATGACGATGTCATGGACAAATAGGTAATTGTAACCTGAACACTATCCAAACATGGAAATGTATGAGTTTTCTTTGAGGCATCAAAATGGAAATAAATGCAGTATTCATGGGAAGGTGCGAGTATTTCTTATTTCCGTGGTTGGTTTTATCATCTTAATTATTGCGGATATGCAGCTCACAAAAGACCAAAGGAGCAGAATTTGTTTGGAATTGTACAGGGTGGTTTAGATCCGGTCTTAAGGTAGTGACTAATAGTTGGACTTATAGTGCAGTCTATCTTCATTTATATAATAATCATTCATACTAATATATGGATCATGTTTTAACCTTACCTTAACAGGGATATATGTGTCCAAGGTTTGGTGGAGAGGAATTTGCCTGGGTATGTACACATCATATTTTAGCCTTACCTTAACAGCGATATATGTGCAGTCTATCTTCATTTTTTTTAAAGAAACGTTAGATTACTATGAATCAATGTATTTTTTAACAAAAGTTTAACATCACGGGCGATAAGTGTTATAAGTCAACCCAGCCCGTACAAAAAATAGCCTACACAGCCTGCTGTCATTCCAACTTCAAGTTATGCTTCTGAGTTGATGTTTAGCTCAAAATCTGCTTGTGAAACAGCTATGCAATTGGTGGCCTTGCTGGCGGTGAAGACAAGGATTCATTTTGGCGTGTTGTTGCACAATGTACTGCTTCACTTCCTGAAAGCAAACCCCGTTATGTTATGGTACTTCATTAATAAACTTATCCATCTTGTTGGGGTGTAATTTTGTGAGGCTATTTTATTTTTATTTTTTTTATCTTTTACCACCTAAGATTATGGTGTAACTGTATTTTCTCAGGGTGTTGGATATCCACTTGATATTGTAGTTTGCAGTGCTTTGGGTGCTGACATGTATGACTGTGTCTATCCTACACGTACTGCTCGATTTGGTACTGCTCTTGTGCCCGAGGTATGGTATTGCATCAATTTTAAATTTTCTCATATAAAGTAAATTATGTTTTTTGCTGTTGAAACTCAATTAGTGTTTGTGCTTTTGTCTTTGTAATACAATTTCAAGAAGAAGCCCAGTCACCGAAAAGTTGTACACTGGTCTTAAATTTGTCAATTTAAGCTCGGGTAAATGTTTTTAAATGACCCCACATATGAACTTGATTTCAGGGGACTCTAAGACTTAAACACCAGTCAATGGCTGATGATACCCGACCGATTGACTCAACATGCGAGTGTATGGTATGCTTATGATCATATCTTTGGTTTTTAGTTGTATACAGTTTGCACATAGAAATGCCATTTTTGACCCATTTACTTTATGTGTTGATTCGTGTCATGCTATACCTCTAATTGGTCAAATAGTAGACCAAACATATAAAAAACTTAGAAGGAAATGGGTTGAAAGTTCCTGAATCTTTGTTTTAAAAAAATCAGATTATTACTTAAACAAATAGTTGTTTTGATCATATATGACAACTGCTTATTTAGAGAAAAATAATAATATGAGCTATTGGTAATTTAGATCAACTCGGCCCATTTCATTCTACCAAAATATCAACCAATTATGACTTGAACCCATAGCCAAAACCACCTGACCCGTCTAATTTTCCGCCTTATTTTGTTGCTTATAATAGGTTTGCAAGAACTACACAAGGGCCTATATTCACTGCCTTGTAACAAAAGATGCAATGGGTTCTCAACTTTTATCCTATCACAATTTATACTACATGATGCAGGTAACAAACCTACAACAGTTTATGAATTCTCTTAAACTTCAGCTTTTTCGTACCCAGTTTTACCTTTTTCATTTTAAATGTGCAGCTTAGTAGAAATCTTCATTCATCAATTATAGAAGGAACATTTCCAAAGTATGTTTGCCTTTTAACTTTTTATACGCTTGGTTTTAAAATGTGCGCATCATGAGTGCATAATGGAAATCACAGGATGCCAAGATGAGATCGCATCACGTGATTCGGTTCCATGATGTGACCATGATCTGATGCGGCGCCTTAAAATAAAAACCATTGCTTTATTTATCTAGGAGAGAAAAGCGACCTAGGGTCGCTTCTAGGAAATTCATCGCCTAGGCGCCCTAGGCGTTCGCTTTTAACAACTCAAATTTTGAACAAATAAATATGACCCGACTATGAATGATGAGAATATCTTACATTTTAGTATATAAAAGTTGACAAATTAAACTATTATCTATAAATAATTAACGCCTGCCTAACGTACATGATGCGCAAGCCTTGCCCATCGGCTTTTGGGATCAAAACGCATCGGTTCACCACGTGCTTTTGAAACTAAGTTTATACGATTTCTCCTTCACATGATAATCACAATAACTTTCATTTTGGCACTTTGCATAAAAAACCACAACATTATTTCCCTTTATTTTTGTAGCAATAATTTGATGATAAATATTTCGTTCCGCATGTTTTGATTTGCAGATTCGTATGCGACTTCTTGCAGAAAATGGTACATGTACTTTTAGCTGCTATTCTTTATGCATGTTATAGTTATCATTTCCTAGATTTTCGATCTTTCTATCATTTAAAAATATCATACAAACTAAGGATTTTGAAAACAAATATATAAGTCGGTTCAGACCACCCAAACTAAAACATTTAACCGCTAAAATCAGCAAGTCCTCCAGCTGATTTATCGTTTCCAAAAACCGTTGTTAGTGGTTTGGCTTAGAATTTTCATCAAAACCGGAAGAACCAGATCATTAACACCCCTATATTATACAATGGAGCTTAATGATCAATAAACTAACAAAACCTAACTTCTCACAAAACATTGATAACCGGTAATACTAGCAAGTCTGCTCGATCAGCAAAACATGGTTCTATAATCATCGTTAGAAAAATGTTTTTGCGAAAAATAATAAACATTAATTTCAATGATTTATTTTTTGTAGTTTCCTGAGGGTGATGTTCCTGAATGGGTCTGCAATGCAATGGAGGTTGCTGGTATTGACATCTCATCATGTTGTACCCCATCAAATACAAAGCTTAAAATATATGCTTCAAGTGGATAGCATGATCCTCAAATCATACACTAAATATATGCAGCATAAATTTTGTAAGCTTATATGCTGCTACACAAATAGAAATATAGATAGTAACAATATGATTGATTTCTCATGTTGGTTAGGCTGATTATTGTTTACTTCAAAGTTCTAACTAACAAGTATACTAACTTTACCTGTCTGTATCCTCTCCATTTGAAATGTTTCTAATACTATTAAACAATTATGTTATTTGGGTTTATGAATATCATTTTTATCAAAACTATACTCATTGTATTTCGGTTTATATCATTTTAACACTTTTTTTTGTTTAGTTGATAAAGTAAAATTATCTTTTTGAGATAATAAGAATTACAAATATTAGAAAAGTGAAATTGCATAACATATCAATTGGTAACATGGTTTTTTTTTTTTTTTTTTTTTAATTATATTGTTGAGTCAACTATGATGGTTTAGAACCGTAATATCTTATTTGGAGGTACTTATTTACTTTGTGTTAATGACTATGATGATGAACGTAACTTAGAATCATCTGAGGGGTTATTTTGTTTATCAAAGTTTTAGATTTGATGTTTTTTTTAACGGTGAAACTTACATCTCCTGTATACTTTCTTTGCGAACCGCCAGGTTTGAACCCTAGATTCTTTCCACGAGTTAATTGCAAATTTAGTCCCTGAAGTTTGTCAAAAATTGTCACTTTCATCTAATTTTTTTGTCAATTTAGTCCCTATGATTTCATTTTTTGTTATTTTAGTCCCTGAGGTTTGTCAAAAATTGTCACTTTCATCAAAATCTTGTTAGTCCTCAGGGACTAAAATGACAAAAAAAATAAAATCACATGGACTAAATTGACAAAAAAAAAGATTTGAATGAAAGTAACAATTTTTAACAAACTTCAAAGACTAAATTGGCAATTAACTCTTCTTTCCACCAAGTGGCATTTGAGATGAATCTAACTTCATTCAAAAGGATGCCGATTAGTAATGGCTAATGGCGTTATTTTGGTTTCTTGAATTACAATAACTCTTCGTCTTGGACTTTTCTTTTAAAAGCTTTGCTAATAAGAACCAATGTAGAAGGTGGTTTCATCTTGCGTGCTCAAAATTCATTTCGTCCTTTTGTGCTAGACAAATACAATTTGTGATAAGCTCTAAAATCTAAAGCGAACAAGATAAAAAATAAAAATAATACCTCTCCGTTTGATTTCCAACCAGTAGGTAGAGGCAAAACTACCGTTTTGCCTTCTGTTCACACTTGGAATTACATCTATGCCATCCATTCACACACTATTGTACCGTACGTTGATAATTAATATATATAGTAATTTCGTCCCTTTTGGGCTTTAATTAAACCAAATGTGGGGGACTTTTAACTAAACTTGAACTTTTGATTCGGAGGAGTTGAGCTTTTAATAAATTTTGACGGATACGGAATGTCCTAATATTTGTCAAAGGTATCTCATACATAAAATGGATAAAAAAGAATTGAACTTCGAGATGAAAGTTAAAGGGCATCCCGGGCTTCCCCTAAGCTCCACATAGAACCGCCCTTGATTTTGACCCAATAAGAGACTGGCTAATTAATAGAATAATAGAAGCTCCTGCTTTTTAGATGAGAGGTCATGGTTCATACCCGGGAATCAGGTAGAGTAGTTTGGTTGTTTAGGATAGATTAGCCGCTTATAAGAATTAAGCATCCATACAATTACCAACTTTTTATTGCATTAACAAGTTGTAAATTAGGCCATTTGAGTTTTTTCTTTTTCAAAAAAAAAAAAAAAAGAAAAAAAAATGAAAGAAAAATTGGTTCTAAGCTACTATTAGTCCACAACCTCGTCTCTCATTTTTCTGTTTGATGTTGGATATAATAATGAGTCTAAAACTATTTTGATTTAGTGTTCATAAAAAAAATTAGAATTCAGTTACTAATTGTGTTGATATTTAAGACAACACTCACTTTTTAAGTGATTTGACTCCATGTATGATTGATTTGACTCCATGTATGATTAGCGTTAAAAGTTTGTTGTAGTGACAATAATGTTTTTGCTTTCATGATTCTACGATTTGCTTGAATGTAACATCCCATACTTGGACATACATTTTTTGAACAAGTTTTGACTAAGCTGTCCTTCTACAGTTGCCGCACAGATTTGGGCAATATAAGTTGAACCAAAAAATCACATAAAACACATATTAAGTGCTACAAAATGGTATTAAAGTTGCTGAGGTTTTTGGTATTAAAGGTGTTGTAAAATGATGTAAATAAGTGTTGCAAATTAGAAGTGATAACGTTTGAAGTACAAAATGTTTACCATCTATTTGGACATAACTTAATAATGCAAAAAAGAATCGGACATGAGTCGGATTGATGGTGTAGAAAATGGTTAACTTTGAAAATGGGTCAATTGGATGAGCTCAAATTAGAGATCCGCCGTAAAGCGCGGGGTGTATTACTAGTTATAATTATTTGCCGCTCATAAAAAATATAATTATTTGGAAGGCTATGATGTATATCGGAGCCGACAATATTAACTTGACTTGTAAGAGCATTCATAACCCATCCATCAAATCCCCTCTATCAAATTACACTAAAAATCACTACTCCACATCTAAATCTTCTCTTTCCTAATTAAAATAATAATACCTTTTCATACTTTTATAATTATATTTTATCTCTCCTCACTCACAATCACTTACAAAAATATTAAAATATATATATAAGAGTGAACAGTAACTTTTCAAATATAGGGGTGAATGGTGCTTTCACCAAATATTTTCTCTCTCATCTACTCACAATCACCTCATATAATTTGATGGAACCCCTCACATAATTTGATAGACGGGTTGTGAATGCTCTAAGAGCATTCCCATTAGGTTTACTATTTTTATCTATCAAATTAAACTAAAAATCATTAAATTTTCTCTTCCATCTTCAAAAATAAATAATAATATGTTTATAACTTTATCGTTACATTTACCCTCTCATCAACTTACAACCACTTCAAAAAATGTTAAAATATAAATATGGTGGAACAATGTCCCCTAAAATATACAGATAAACAATAATTTTTTTTCTCTCCTTTACTCACCACCTCTCAAACTACTTTTTAAAAGATGAAAAGCTCCGTCACAAAATATGATGGACCTAATGCGAATGCTCTGACGACAAATGTATAGAACGTGAAAAAAAAAAGACTGAATTACAAGTTTTGTCCTTTAAGTTTATACCATTTTTCAACGCCTGTCCTTTAGCTTTAAAGTTGATTGGTTTTGTCCTTTAGTTTTTAAAATGTTGCACGTTATGTCCTTTAATGCTAACCTAATTAATTTTTTTCGTTAAGTGGATGGTAAAATTGTCTTTTTACCCATTTATTTACAAAAACACTTTAATATTAAAACAAAAATAATTTTATATATATTAATCTCTCTCTCTCTCTCTCTCATTCATTCATCAACACCACCACCTACCTCCATCCCCACACCACCATCACCTTCATTCATTCACCATCTGCCACCGCCACCCTACACCACCTACCACCACCACCACCCCACCTACCACCAAACCTACTATCATCCATCTCCATTCCTACTGAGCATCGATATCAAATTCAGAAAAAGAAATTTATATATTTTACATTTCTTTATCACCTCTCTCTTTCTCAGTCTCCTATTACCAACCAGCACCACCTACCTCCACCTCCATGATATTTCCAACCCCAACCGCAAACCCCCACCATCCATTACCAAACCAACACCATCTTCCTTCTTAACCTAAAAATTCAAAACCCTTAATCCCATAACAAACCCACCAAGAAACGACCACTGTTCTGCACCATACCACAACCGTAGCTGGTCCCAGATTATCAACCTCCATAGCTGACCCTCTAGGGTTCTTCTGCTCCTGCATTTTCGTAGGAGGCGCCACTTGATTTTGGGCATTTTTGTTGTTGTTCAGCGTGGCCAGAGGAGTACGGGTTTTATCCAGGTTACCCGCCTTCATAGCTCATCCTCGAGAAGATTCAGCAGATTTGGGTTTTCTAGGGGTTGAGGTGGATCCGGTGGTTTTATTACACCAGATGAGGGCATCATTGGCGGGTAAGTGTTTTAAGGGAGGTTAGGTGCATGTCGTTGGAAAGGATGGATTTGTATTCAGGTCGCTGGTTAGGTGTGGGTAAGTGGTCTATTGTTTTAATTTGCTTTTTGTGTTTTAAGCAGAGCTTTGATTGAAGGTGAAGTTGAGACGGTTTTGGAAGATGAGTTTTAATGTAATTGGTGTGAAGCTTGTTTAAGGGGTTCAGCTTCCATGGCTATTGTTTGTAAGAAAAGAATTGTGTTTGGCGATGGTGCTGCTGCTGGTGGTGGTGTCTGGTGGAGGCGGTGGAGAACTGATGAGAGAGAGAGATGAGGCAGAGAGATAGGGGGTATATATGTAACAAATATATTTCATTTTGATACAAAACTTTAACTTAAATACATAAATAGACCCTAAAATAGTAAAAAGACGAATTTACCCTCACATTTCAGTTAAAATCTAACTGGGTTAGCATTAAAGGACATAACGTGCAACATTTTAAACGCTAAAGGACAAAACCAATCAACTTTAAAGTTAAAGGACAGACGTTAAAAAATGGTATAAACTTAAAGGACAAAACTTGTAATTCAGTAAAAAAAAACAATTAGGGGAAAAAATCCGTGCTTCCACGAGTTCCACCACAAAACACGGGGAATGTAACTAGTGCTAATAATAAAACCCTCTTCTCGGTAATTAGGATTCATACACCCCCTATTTAGGATTCATACACCCTGGCCCACATCACATACCAATAGGTGGCTGCCACATACCCCAGAATGTGATGTCACACCCCCAGAATGTGACGTCACAGGATGTATGAATCCCATAACCCTTCTTTTATCATTATAGTGTTTGTTTTTTTCCTCTCTTACGTAAATCAATATAACCTAAAACATAGACCCATAGGTTTCTTTTTATTTTTTAATATTATCATGTGTCATGTCTTTTATATTTTAACTAATCGCCTTAATCGTTACCAAACAAATATGTTAAAACTATTTTCAAAATATTTAATAATATGTGATTATATAAAGTTATAAACACTGCTAAAATATGACAATTTGAGAGCAATGAGAGACAAACCTTCAAAAGCGAAGTCTTGAAACCAAAATTACAAACCAAAAAGTAGGTGGTGGCGACACACAATAACAAAGGTGGTGCTTGCTTATTTGGACTCATTTTTAGCTAATAACTCTTAAAATTACCATTTGTATAACTTAATTAATTCCAAGTTGATACGTTGTATAACTTGAGAAACCCCAAAGTAATCATGTATATACTTTTAGTTGACCCAAATGAACTCATAAGATAATCTTTTTTTACCAAAGCCAACTCATTAAGATGTTTTATGAGTTTTAGCTAAGGTGTCACAAACAAGGGCGCAACTCTTAAGGGGCGGGGACCCCCCCCCCCCCTCCCGAATTTTCGCTCACAAGTTCCGATTATATAGTATTTGTATAGAAATTTTTTGGTATATACGGTTTTGACCCCCCGAAACTAGTGATTTTCGACCCCCGGTGACTTCTGACCCCCTGAAGTTTCGGGTCAAGCTTCGCCACTGGTCACAAACATCCATCGTCAACTGTTGCTTCACGATCCTAAACGACTAACATGGTTTTTAACTCATTGGTGTCGTCGCTATTACCCAAATTTCTTGTAGTGGATTCATTGATAATGATGGTACATTTGATGGGTGTGCCTCCCAACTAATCACAAATGAATTATATACATAAGATTTTGTGGTTATAATTTAGTAGTGATATGCTACTAATCTTTCCAAAAACCAAAAGATTTGATTCGGTTGGTTGAGTTGACTGGTAGTAGTTGGTGTTTGAATGTTCATCAATCATGTTGGTTGGTTTGGTTTACTTGTCTTGTATACCATTTTCCTTTCTTTAAAGTCTAAATCTTGTGAGGTTCAAGGTTCTTAGTCATTTTTTAAAGTCTAAACCTTGTGAGGTTCAAGGTTCTTAACCATTAAATTTGATACAATCATGTTAAACAATTTTTTAATAATTATAGATATTAGCTATCACATGGCTCATGTTTGAATTCTACTAGTGTAATTAATATTTTAGAACGTATGTTGATTGAATGATTTTAAGTTAGCAAAAGTCATATGGAAGAGGAGTTATATATGTGCCTTACTTTCATGGATACGGAAATGGAATCAAATCAACAAAAATGGTATAATGATTTTTATAAAATATTAGAAAACTATAGAGTAAAATCGTATGTGGGAAAAATAAAAACCACTTTTTTTTTTTCTTTTTTTACATTAATTAAAAACATTTTATATATTATAGAGTTTGTATTTGCTTCCCAGTTCCCACACATAAGATCAGTCCTATTAGTGTATATGTAGTGGTGGGGGGTTATGGGTATTAAAATATTAAAAGGTAATAGAAGGAGGTTATAGAAAAAGAGGGTGTAGTGGGAAGGGGGGGTTATGAGGGGTTATAAATGATTGGGTAATCATTATTTTTTATTGTTTATTATTATTATTATTATTATTATTATTATTATACCCCACCTACCCCACCTTGACCATCTTCATCTATCCTGATCATGTGGCCAAGTGGTAAAAGGGTCGGTTCTCTCTTTGGGGGAGCCGGGTTCGATTCCCACAGGAGGCATGTGATTGATACCCCCACCCTTGTGGTGGGGTAAATGGTTGGGAAGTGATGGAGAGACCCTTGACCCTTGTGGTCATGGGTTCGACTCCTGATCCCTCCAGGTTTTACCAGTTCACTACCGTCGTGCCTTCGGGCGGGTTTGTGGGCCGGGTTTTCCCTGGAACAAGAGACGGGTGGGCCGAAGAGCTCTGTCCGTACGGACTAGAGGCCGTCTGGGGCCCCTTTCGGCCATTGGGGGCCGCGTACAGAGTACCCGGCAATACTTTAGTTGATCGTTAAAAAAAAACATCTTCATCTTCATCATCAACATCTTCATCTTCATCTTCATCTTCATCTTCATCTTCATAATAATAATAATAATAATAATAATAAACGGTGAAATCAACCCCTCCCAACATCACAACGCCCGTTATAGCTATGGCGCCACAAACCCAAAACGCCCTATAGCACCCGGGGGGCGGTGTTCCCCGACGCTATAGGGTTCAAAACGCCCTATAACGAGCACCACTACACACAACCTTAGAATACGCATATCCGTCTTTGAAAAATCAACTTTCACTAAATTAATTTAATTTTATATTTTGTTCAACCTCACACATCATCTTTGTCTCTGTCTCAAGCGAAGCCGGGAAACGGACCGCAGCGCAACGATCAGTTCGCTCGGTGGTCTTAGTAAAAGCCTTTCATTTCCTCCCAATACTCAATTTCCGTAAATCGGTTCAGATTTAGCATTCCTAAAAAAAGGACCTGCAGCGGCGGACCCCATCAGTTTGGAAGATATCTTGAGAAAAGGTTTTAAATCTGTTGTTTTGTCTCATTCTTTCTCTACCTACATTAGCATGGGAATGAGTGACTATCGCTGGTGGTGGTGGTGGTGGTGGTGCTAGTGGTAAACTCGCGCGTTGCTGCGGGACGATTAAGATAAATATATATTTTTTGAGCAATGCACAAGCATAGCCATGTTTAGGGATGTGCAACGGTTCAGAAGCTGCTGGTGTTGTTGTTGTTGTTGTTGTTGTTGTTGGTGGTGGTGGTGGTGCTACTGCTGCTAGTGGTAAACCCGCGCGTTGCTGAGGGACGATTAAGATAAATATATTTTTTTGAACAATGCACAAGCGTAGCCGTGTTTAGGGGTGTGCAACGATTCAGAATCGGACTGAACCGACCCGAACCGGAACCGTTTAGTGATAAATATAAGAACCGGAACCAAACCGTATAAAAACCTACCAGTTCGGTTTGGAACCGAGTTAAACGGTTCTCATGTAAACGGTTCTTGCCAGAATCGATTGTCAATCAAATCCTAAAACTAACAATTAAATCAAAGGCAACTTTAGTAAACTAAAGTGTGGTGTCCTACTGATATTACGGACCTATGATACATGTTTAGAAGTGCACAATACCAACCGCATATATGCAATGATTGTAATTTTGACACTACGAATGATATACGTCATGCCTTCCTAATGTCACATGTTATACTACATCATTGTCCGATACACATTATATGCCAACCTGTGCACCTTATAAATGAATTTGTAAGCGTTGATTCTCAGTTTAAGCTATTTTTGTTCCCTTTATTGTATTCTATATGTTTTTATAGAAATTACATAATTCAAATGGAACTCCTATCACAATAAGTTTGTTAGATATTATATAGTTAACATGACTCGAAAAGTATTATTTATAAGGATTAAACTTGGGAATTGAAAATGTGGATAGTCGGTATACAAAATAATTGAAAAAGCCCACTAAATTAATAGGGTTTCATATATAATATTTAAAGTTTTTATCTGTGACAACCGGTAAAATTCGGTCAACCGTTGACTGGATCTTGATCATGATCCCTATATGCTTCGCATATACTAAGGTTGATTTTGGTTAAGTTGAGTTGTTACACGACCAACAAATGTCTTTCGTGAAGTTCGTGGACGTCTAGAGGTTCTAAAGAAAGATTGCGTATCTTAACGCTAACGAACCGATATCGATAAGAATTCGTCAGAATGGACAAACTTAGAGTTATTGCGTATAAATACGGCACGTATTTGTTGTTGAAGCGATCGGATGTGGAATCGGCTTGAAGTATGGATTAAAACGTAGCGTTTGGAGAACGCGGGGAGTGACTGATATGAGAACCGGACATCGAAATGCGTGGTTTTAGCCGCATTTATGCTTTCGAAATAATTATTTATTTTAAATAATGTTAATTATTAAGTATCGAAAGCTATCTGGTCGTTTAAATGGAGGAAACGGTAACCGGTTAGGATAACGCGATTCTAACGGGCGTTCCGAAAGAACGCGTAGGATACCGATATTAATTATATTTTTGCTAGGTTTAACATTATTTAAGATTACGAATAAAATCGACTAATTCTTATAATTAATTATTGAGCCTAGATATGAACCGAGACGTTTCGCGAGATAACGGGTTCGACACGCGGTATCTACCTACCTAACTCTAAACCCTAGCTATAAAATGGTAGTCTTCTTCTTCATTTCTCATTTCCTAGCCTACATCAAAGATGAAAACCCACAAAACACTCTCAATCTCTCTCTCTCTCTCTCTCTCTAGAAATCCCCTCATCTCATAAGCTCTCTCTACTCTCTCTAACTCTCCCTCGTCTCTCTCTCTCTTTCCTATGGCAGAAGCCGGCCGACCACCACTCCTATGGTGGCGGCGGCGTGTTGTTGTTGGAACCGAGGGGCAGAAGCAGGGGGGCAGCGACATGGTGGTTGTGGTGGTTAGAAGGATGATGATGGCGTCGGGTTTCTAAAGCCCGATTTGGGCTGAGGTAGTGGTGGTTTTGTTGGGTTCGAGCTGTGGTGGAGGTGCTCGGAGGTGATGGCGACGACGCTTGGGTGGCCGATGGCTGTGGTGTTGGGTCCGGCCAGGGTCAAGGTGGTGGTGCTCAAGCATGGCGTCAGGTGGTTATTGATGATGGATGGATTGTGGCTGCATGTTGGTTCGGGTGGTGATTCGAGTGGTGTTTGGCCTGATTCAGAAGGATGACGGCGGGGCAGGTGGTGTTTGGCTCGGGTTCGGGTCTCGTAGGGCTCGGGTCGGGTTTTGAAGCTGGTGGTAGTTCATTGGTTGACAGATCTAATGGGTGCTCGGGTCAGATCGGTGACGGGTTCAGTTTGGAGCTCGGGCCCCGGGTGTAAAGGATTAAAAGGTGGTTTAAGTCGCGGATTGGAGCCGGTTAGAAGTGATTTCGGTCATATCTGGTCAACAAGCGTTGCATGCGTATATAAATGGTATATTATCTTGATTTGTTGTTGTTATTATTATTATTATTATTATTATTATTATTATTATATATATATATATGTATATATATATGTATATATATATTATAGATACGAAACCATCGTGACTCATGAAACGAACCGACATTGATTATATAATAAGCTATGTTGTATATTAAAGACGAATTTGATAATATTGTATGTTGGACTGGACCGTTGGACTATATTATATAATTATATCTATATATACTTATATATATATATTATGGTGTACATAATTGTATAAGTATAATTTGTATAAAATGGCGAAATGTATAAAGTCTCGTTCATTGGAAATATAGATTAATATATTGAATATCATGTGTTTGTAAATTGATTTTTGGGTAAACTATAGACAACTTGTGTTGTCTGGATTGTATAAAAACAGAGGAAACTCTGTCGAAATTTTATAAGATCCAGATCACAACAAGTGCACTATACTTTCCTAGAAACAAAAGTACAAAACAAATATATTTATCCGATTCTATGATTAATGATGAGCTATACTTTTCATAGCACTAAGTCCAACGTAGGTTACACACGAGTGGTAACAAGTGCGCAACTTGAGTACTACGTCGTATGTTAACACCTAAATAAGTCGTGATTGGTTCGTTGAGTCACACCACTCTCTAGACTCGGATTCATACATACGAATCTAGATAGATGGATAATAGGCTTTTCGTGTTAGATTTTAAAGTGTCTTTGCTGGTAATTAGGACACAAAAGAGTGATTAATGATTCAAGCGTTGATAGCTAACTAAGCAAGAATACCCAGGTGAGTTCATGACCCCACTTTTTACTGTTTTATAACTGTTTTTGGGGGGAAGACTTACTTGTTTTATGAAAACAATACTTGTTTTATGAAAACCCGTTTACTATAAAACGTAACAAAGATTTGATTATACATATTGGTATAAAAGGGAATAAGTTGCATTGAATTATACAGATTGGTATAAAAAGGGATAATTTGTAATGGATTGTACAGATTGGTACAAAAAGGGATAATTTGTATTGGATTATACAAATTGGTATTAAAAAGAGATAAATTGTATTGGATTATACATATTTGTTATTAAAGGGATTAACATGCGGGTATGATGAATAAAACTGGAAATACAGAATAATTGATGCCCTCTGGTTTGTGCACCGGTGGCTACGATCCTTTCGTGACACCAGTGTCAACCAACAGGTTGCCACTCACACTCCCAGCACATTTTAATCATTAGCCTTCAGAAAAGGCCGTTGTTTATGTTGTAGTACTATTGGGTTGACGCCCCCGTTTTCATGATCAAGGTATTTTTTTTTTGTGTCATGGGATCTGATTGAAAAATGAACGTAAACATCAACAAGTCCCTCTTGGATAAGAACGACACCCCGGGAACAAAGTTATGGATTGATTAAAAGCCTTTGGATACATCATGCTTGTAGAATTTGCAAGCCTACTTGATTCTATTCTAGTATTACGGAAATCATACGCCTTTTGTTTTAAAAAGCTAAGAAATATGAGTAATTGCTTTAAAACCTGTAAATGCGACAATCGCTTTTTATTTTATAAAAACATGTTGGCATCAAACGTTTTTGTTTTACTACTGCTTTTAAGTAAATTATATACTATGGGGAAAGAATCTCATTATTGAACAGGATGGTTCAGGTTGGGTGATTATGGGAAGAAATCACGTTATTGAATATGGGTTTACAAAGTAAAAATCTAAAACCATGAACTCACCAACTTTATGTTGACGTCTTTAAGTATGTCTTTCAGGTTTAGATCTTGGCAATAACATGGTTGGAATAGGCAAACATCTTGGAAATGGAAACCTAAGAGTTTAGAAATGGCGTTTGGAATTCAAAGAGTCTTAGAAGTATATATTCCGCTTCGTAGTATTAAGAGATCAACCCACAAGGAAATTCGGGGTGTGACATAATCTAACCCGATTCTAGCGTTTCTTTAAACAGAACCGCGGTTTTGAACCGAACCGAACCGAACTGGGAACCGTTTTCACCACAATTTAGGAACCGGAACCGAACCCTAAATACAAGAATACGGTTCGAATCTAGCAATTCTGCGTCGGTTCCTCGGTTCTAGCGGTTCCGAACCGTGAATTGCTTAGCCCTAGCCGTGTTAGCCCACCAAGTTGTAGGAAAAGTGTAAAAACATATTTTCTTCTTTCCATTGTCTTTAAATGCAAAACGATGTATATGAAATTGTCTTTGAATGCAAAACAATTTATATGAAATTAATTCATTTCTCTTCATTGTTTAAACTTTTAAAAAAACTATATTTTTTTAGATCCAACATATAAGTTCTTATAATTTTTCATGCCACACTATCTAAATTGTCCAACCATATGTCCTTAACTTCCAACATCTAAGGGATGATGTATACGCAGGACACCCAAGTATAAAAAAAAGATTTCACTATATATGAAAATGAACTTCTTTGACCATCAAAATTCAGTTATCAGCACTGTTCTCAAAACCAAATATGAGCATAGATAATTTTTATTCCCAAATCTTTCTATATAATTTTCCAAAAATTTAGACCAAACCACCATATGGATACGTATTGTCAAGCATGAACTCAAAACCAAATATGAGCATAGAAACCAAAATAGAGCAGATAAACCAAAACACAACAATTTGATATCAGTATAAACAGGTAAACAGAGAAGTAAAGAAGTATCAACAAGACATTTATTTTAATAAACAAATCAAGTTTAACCTGGAACATGAACTTGCAGATACAATCCACTTTCAGATTGTGTCGACGTTTTGCCAGATTCGTTACAATATGATTACTCTTTTCAGCATCCTCGGTCGCACCTTGTCATTCTTATTAAATAATTAAAATAAAAAAACCCTTATCAAAAGAAAATCAAAACGTACCGTACTACTTGGCGTTGTGTGTGCGTCACTTCGTACCACCATTAATGCTCTGCAAATCAAAACGTACCATACTACTTGGCGTTGTGTGTGCGTCACTTCATACCACCATTAACGCTCTACAAAGTTGCTTCATTTATAATGTAGTATATAGATATAGATCATTATTATTATTTATTTTTCTTTCTTTTATGGTTGAGGTACAAACCGACATGCTTAAGGAGTTAAGGTAGAATCTTTAAACTTTGGAGATGTGAATAGTAACTCTCAATACATAGAGATTCAGTATAGTTTGCTATAGTAATTTCGTTATATTTTGGAGTTGGAGTTGGATAATAATAATATGGAGATGGAGACTCTAGCGTGAATGCTCTAAAATTAACATAACAAAACAAAATTGACCCATGATTTGTTTTATATTATTGATACCAAAACTGGTTGAGGTACAAACCGATAATACTAATATTGATATCAATATCAATGTTTGTGTTGAATTAACACGGATTTGTTTAGTTTTTTTTCACATTTATTCACTTCATGTTATTAAGTCTTATACGTTTTTCATGTTATTTTTAGGATATTATTGTTACTAACTAGGTTGAGAGTTAAGTTGTTGTGATGACTATTGCTGCAGGATCAAACTGTTGTTGGGCTTATCAATTGTCACCGTTGTTGCTGGGCTTATCAATTGGGCTTTAATCAACTAAGTCTAGGCTAGTTTATGTCAGTGTATTGATAATAGGGTTTGTGAATACAATGTCTAAACCCTTCATTATTGGTTAAGAGAGAGAACTTGTATCAAATATTTTTCTTTTTCCATCATCTAAGGTTTACTCACAAGTCTCATTTGCGAGTTAGATCAGGTATTAGATTGTATGTAAGAGTTTTCATCTCTTTGATGATGCCCGATTCTTCGTATAGTTGATGGATTTTGTTCATCATCTGTACTCCATGTTGTATTGGTGCGTAAATTAAGTGTTTGAGTTGTTCTTCTTGTTCATCTTTAAGCCACTGACATGGTATCATAACTTAAGGGTTAAATCAGGTGATTTTTTGGTTTCGCTGCGTATAGATCTCATATTGCTGTTGATTCCGTTGCTAATTGCTGAAGATACAAGATCTAAGCCTAGATCTATTGGTGGAGTGAGTTCTTGGTTAGATTGAAAGATCATATTTGAATCTAGATCTTGCGTTTGGAGATGATGATTGGCTCAGAATCTCTGCTTCTTGCATCCTGGTTATTTTTTCGCCTCATAGTTCAGTAACCCTAATTAAAGGTTACTAACTGTGATTTTATTACTTGGCGAACCCTAACGTGGGCGCCATCTCGGTGAGATCTCTTTTATTGTATATTCTCAGTTGTTTTTTTTTTGCGTGCTTAGATCGTTAGGTCGTGTATATAAGATTTAACAATAGGGATAGTCATACCCTGTTATGGTTCTAGGGTTGGTCTAACTTTAGGAGGCTCATGCATTTAGACATACATTGGTATCTTTTGAATGATGAACCAACGACCTGGAAACCGATATAGTTTCGCCGTAATTGGGTTGTAGTTGTGTTTCATAATTTTGTTTCTGTCTTGTTATTCTTTGTGAATTTTCTGAATTAAATAGTTATTTGCTATCTGTTTGATTACAATGAGTGATGCCGATGGTTCTTTTGAGACTTGATAAGTAAGTTAGATGGTAGTGATCCTTTATATCTGCACCCTAATAATTCAAGTAGTCTAACTGTTGTTAGTATAAAGTTAAAAGGAATAGAAAACTACACTGTATGGATTAATACAATGAGAATGGCGTTGTTAGAAAAAAAATTAAGATTAGTTTAATTGATAAGAAGTGTGTTAAAGTTATTAGCTAATCTGTGGGAGAAGTGTAATTCAGTTGTGTTAACTTGGATTCTTTATTCTGTGACTGATTATTTGTATTTTGGTCAAGTGTATTCTAAATTGGCTTCTGAAGTATGAGAAGACTTAAAGAAAACATATGACAAATTAGATGGGTTTGTAGTATTTGGTTTATATAAAAAATATTAACTTTGTAAGTCAGAATGGTTGTAGTGTGTCTGAAGAGTTAACATTGTGTGGAATTAATCAATTATCTAACATGTACTTGCAGCACTTATGACATCCGTCACCTCCATCTTTAAACAATTGTCAAATTTTAGTCCCTACACTTTTCAACGTTTTTGAGTTTATTAAAATATGAGTTACTTTTAAGTCAAAAATTTAAACGTTTACTGAATGTGAGAATTTCTTTGTCAAAACTTACGAAATACAAACTTAATTAATTATTTGATAAGTTTCAAGAATAAAAAAAATATGTTTTTTAAAACTTTTAGGTAAGTGAGTTAACTTTGGTTAACTCTTATGAAGGAAAACACTAACCAAATCATCATACAACTAACAAACTAACTACAGGGGCTATTCTGTCATTTTTGAAAGTTTAAAAAAAAAAATAATAATAATAACTCCCTCCTGCCATCCTTCGCTTTTCCGGCCAAGGTTTTCCGGCCACCGGAAACTATGTCCGGCCACCCTCTAGTAGTTGTAATAACATGTATTAACTTCGTTTTGTCGTGGATTTTCGTTTTCAAATCTTTACCCAACAGTTTCGAATCATAATTGGTGGAATTTACGCGTGTTAATCACAATAATCAAGTGTAACCGTCGGCCATAATGAACCATCAAAAACTTTACGTTTTAAATCAAAATCTTATAAATACTTGACATCATTCGTTTTCTGCACCTCCAAACATCATAACCCACTATAAAACGAAGCTTAAACACGACCATGAACCTCCTTAATCGAGCCATTAGAGGCGGCCGTTTTTTTCTTCTTTTCGAGCATCAATCGTTGTTGTAAGTTCATGTTTATCATGCCATTTTACTTAGAATAGTCCTAGGATCAAAAGCCCCTTATTACAGATGATCAATCACGTGTGTATTGGGTTATTGAATTTGGGGGTTAGGGTTAGGGTTCTTGGTTGACATTTGGGGAAGAAGATGAAGTTGGTATTAAAATATAAATACAATTTTTATTAAAACCTTTCATCATGTGGGTCTTGTGGTGTAGTGGTTTGTATGTTGGGCTTTGGTTGAATGGACCCGAGTTCGATCCCTCATGCCAGTGGGTCTGGGTACATTTTTTTTCTTTCTTTTTTTTCTTTTTGAACTTTCTTTTTATTATTTATTTAAATACCTTAATCTTCTAATATTCATAATAAATCCAATTTTGATCCAAAAATTATGAAAATTTAGGTGTAGCTTCTTGACACCTCATAGAAAATTGTCATAATTTTTATTTCTGAAAAATATTTTATTTTCGTAATTTTTATTATTTAATTTGTTTTAATCATATTTAATTCATTAAAAATTCATTCTTAATGGTTTTTATCTCAAAATTTGTCATAAATTATTTCTAATCATCAGGAACTAGAATAAAAATTATTGGATCAGAAAACACTTATTTTTATTAATTTTCCTATTTTTAATCATTTAAACATGATTTAATTCTATTAAATCAGTTTTAAATATAAATAACTTTATAAAAATTATGAGGAAATTGTTTTCATTTATTTACATCTTTAAGAATCCATTTCCTATAAAAATAACATTTTTGGATCATGTCTTGTATTTCTAATATTATTTATGTTTAATTAGACATAATTGAACATTTATTTATTCACACTATTTAAATATCTATTTTATAAATATTTTTCTTATAAAATAGAAATTTTTTATGTTTGAAAATCTTAATTACCATTTATTAGATCATTGTGACATACATAATTATTTATTTATACATTTATGGTATTTATTTTAATTTAGTTAAAGTAATTAACTAAATTATTTTGTTTTAATTATTCACACATATTTTTATCTAAATATTCAATAGGTAAAAATTATATTACCTAAATCACATATACAATCTTTCATATTATTTGTGATATACAATTTTTACATTAACGCGACTTATCATAAAAACTCTAATTCCCCAAATCGACAAGCCCTAATGCCTTAGACCCTAGATACCTTAGACTTTTTAGACATTTCCTTATTAGTACTCTCATACATTATAGGTTGGATTCTCCGGAATTCCCATTACTTAGCTCACGACCGCTTAAGTGGATTGTGATCGCTTTCGCAAACTGTGAGTATATCTTTCCCCTTTTTACTGTCTTACTATTTTGGGGTGACTCATGTACTTACTATCTAGTTTATAATTCCTTTTACTAAAATAGCAATTCTTATGTGTGTTTGCTTGTGTCATTTTGTGTATCTATGACCTGTCAAATCATTAACCGTTGCGGCCTGACATTTCAATGAATAGTACTATGGTTTATACCCTTGTGACTCTGTTGAGAGTCCTCGTCATTGCTATGTATTACATTACTACTAGCGCATACTATATATATCTGCTTTCTTCTCTTAGGGTTGATTTGACCCGGATACCACTTATTACATAATTGCAAACAGTATACGACACATGAATTGCTAAACACTTTTCTATTATATTTATTTAAACAGGGTATGCTCACCAATACAATTTTTGTATTGACCAAATTATTTTGTACATGTTTCAGGTTGTTTTGAGATGCATCCTTTAAGCTTTCGGATTTATATTAGATTTTGATTCATTGTATTTCAATTTAGTTGGTAGTTAGAATCGTTGTATTTCATTTGAATGTAATAAACTAGTTAATCAACATATATCCAGATTTACACTTTTAGTCCATGAGCTATTGAACAATCGTCACTACGTGACACCTCGATGTTTCCGCCATCGGTTGGGGTGTTACAGATTGGTATCAGAGCCATGGTTATAGGGAATTAGGTTATTAGAATGCCTTTTAGCCTAGTCTATAACTAAGCTTACTTTCACGAGTCCTCTCGTATATATTTCTCTTTATCTTTATATTTTCTCTCAAGATATTTTCGCTATAATTCTTTCTCGTTATTCTTTCGGTATTTTGCTTAGAAAAGAATACGCTCGTATTTCACAAATGAAATGATAGCACCAAGTTAGGAGTGACATCCTTACCTTGGTGATTAGTTTCACTCCTCTATATGTTATTTATCTTAGGAATATGTCTTTGAGATAGGAGTGACATCCACACCTCAAAGAGTGTTTCCTTCAAAAAGAAACTTAACCACTAAGCTGGGAGTGATATCCTTAACTTAGTGATTGGTTTCATTCCACAATCGTTTTCAATTTTGAAATACATCTTTGAGTTAGGAGTGAAATCCACATCTCAAGGATCTATTTCTACATCTCGTTAATTATGAATTTTATTAAATATTGGTTAATCTTATCATTCACGTCATTTTAAATCATGGTCTTTTAAAACACAATAGAATTACACATACTTCATGAAATGGTTTCATTTTGCATTTTACAAACTTGTGTTGCATATTTTAAAGACCAAATGTAAATCTTTTGTTTCCATATGACATATCCAATATATATGTTCGAGAGAAATTTGCAATTAAAAATAAGCCTTATAACATTTTCAAACTCGACTTCTCGTAAACACATGAAAATGTGTATTTACGAAGATTTTGCAAATAAACCTGTTTTGAATCTAAAACACACTTTGATTTCTAAAAAATCTATTCTCATGCATCACTATTCTCCTTTAAACAATATCACAAAGTCGAGTAAACTGCGAAAATTTACCTTTACACTTATACTCTTTCAGTTGCAAAACTTTTGGTTTAACAAAACAATGGACATATCTTTTATCAGGATGTTGCTAAATGCCTTTTATATTATAACGCATATATGTAAAATTACTAGATTTTAACTCACATGCCAGTAGGCTATACACCCGTTCCGTGCACATTCAATTGCCGTAAATTTCATTA
This sequence comes from Ambrosia trifida, assembly GCA_028751855.1. NCBI lineage: Eukaryota > Viridiplantae > Streptophyta > Magnoliopsida > Asterales > Asteraceae > Ambrosia > Ambrosia trifida. The sequence continues at coordinate 107,273,180 of CM054126.1, read as the reverse complement.
TTTTATTCTTGCACCATTTTTATTCATAGTTATTTCTAACACGTTATTTGCAATAATACAACTCGTTTACTTTCATTTTGTGCAATTGTGCGATTTACTCGATTTATGTTATACTATTCTTTCAGTCGGAATTTTATGTTATACTTGAACGCATATTTGGTATGCATATTCTCTTTCCTGTTTTGAGCAAAACCCTGTTATACTTTACATTATTTTGTTCATCATCATGACCAACGAACATATTAGTTGATAACTCGTATGAGATCTAAGCCGGTGCCCACGTACGACTCGGATTAGAGTATTTCTTCAATCCGAGGGGAACGGTGTAAACCTCAGGGTCTATCAATATGAGTGTTTAGAGTCAACGATGTGAACAAAAGTTACCGGTTAAGGGTGAACCCGAAAGGGAAGAACCTCTAACCATGTCTTATACCTACATGTTATTCTCATTACGGTTAAAGGGAAAACCCGAAAGGGAAGGACCTCTAACCATGTCATGATTAAACATTATTTCATTACAGTGGCTATTACATATTGGTTACACACATTTATTTCATGTTAGGGTTATGGAAAAGCATAACACCCTAGTGTAAGGTAAATCGATGATTACGGTCCGGAACGCAATCATGGGTTTACAGGTACATGAGGGTGGTGTGTGATTCTACTTAGGCCGTTGGTAGACAATCAGTACGAGTCCAAAGTATCGAGAGTGTGGTGGGTCAGCTGCGCTACACCCTATATATAAGCATAAACGATACTGCGGGATCGGACTAGGAGTTTGACCAAGAACCTACCCATTACTTTATAGTTACCTCTTCATAAGATCATTGACTAATAGCTAGCATTTTCGATATGAAAACGTTCTTACACGAGCTTTAATTCGACTTCCTAGAGTTTTTCTCTTGACCACCCGCACGAAAAACACGAACCTTGTATACTCTCACACTCTCTATTATTCGGAATTCCGTTACACGTCCTTAACAAGGTTCGGTCAGAAACCTTTCTAAAGTAGGGGAGAGTGCTTCGTCAGTGCCTCTACCGTCACCAGTTAAACATTTCCCAAAGCCTTTCACATTTAAACTCTCAACTTTCTAACTATCGGGTCAACTGTCTAAGATTTTGAAACGTTTACCTTGGATATTAGACAACTATTTTAAATTTGTTCAAATCATAAATGATGAAATTATTATTTTTTTTTAAAATCTGGTTGACTTTTACAATGCCTTTTGTTTCATAGAAACCTTCATTTGAAAGTAATTTCGAGACGAAATTTTCTAAAGTAGGGGAGACTGTGACATCCGTCACCTCCATCTTTAAACAATTGTCAAATTTTAGTCCCTACACTTTTCAACGTTTTTGAGTTTATTAAAATATGAGTTACTTTTAAGTCAAAAATTTAAACGTTTACTGAATGTGAGAATTTCTTTGTCAAAACTTACGAAATACAAACTTAATTAATTATTTGATAAGTTTCAAGAATAAAAAAAATATGTTTTTAAAACTTTTAGGTAAGTGAGTTAACTTTGGTTAACTCTTATGAAGGTAAACACTAACCAAATCATCATACAACTAACAAACTAACTACAGGGGCTATTCTGTCATTTTTGAAAGTTTAAAAAAAATAATAATAGTAACTCCCTCCTGCCATCCTTCGCTTTTCCGGCCAAGGTTTTCCGGCCACCGGAAACTATGTCCGGCCACCCTCTAGTAGTTGTAATAACATGTATTAACTTCATTTTGTCGTGGATTTTCGTTTTCCAATCTTTACCCAACAGTTTCGAATCATAATTGGTGGAATTTACGCGTGTTAATCACAATAATCAAGTGTAACCATCGGCCATAATGAACCATCAAAAACTTTACGTTTTAAATCAAAATCTTATAAATACTTGACATCATTCGTTTTCTGCACCTCCAAACATCATAACCCACTATAAAACGAAGCTTAAACACGACCATGAACCTCCTTAATCGAGCCATTAGAGGCGGCCGTTTTTTTCTTCTTTTCGAGCATCAATCGTTGTTGTAAGTTCATGTTTATCATGCCATTTTACTTAGAATAGTCCTAGGATCAAAAGCCCCTTATTACAGATGATCAATCACGTGTGTATTGGGTTATTGAATTTGGGGGTTAGGGTTAGGGTTCTTGGTTGACATTTGGGGAAGAAGATGATGTTGGTATTAAAATATAAATACAATTTTTATTAAAACCTTTCATCATGTGGGTCTTGTGGTGTAGTGGTTTGTATGTTGGGCTTTGGTTGAATGGACCCGAGTTCGATCCCTCATGCCAGCGGGTCTGGGTACATTTTTTTTCTTTCTTTTTTTTCTTTTTGAACTTTCTTTTTATTATTTATTTAAATACCTTAATCTTCTAATATTCATAATAAATCCAATTTTGATCCAAAAATTATGAAAATTTAGGTGTAGCTTCTTGACACCTCATAGAAAATTGTCATAATTTTTATTTCTGAAAAATATTTTATTTTCGTAATTTTTATTATTTAATTTGTTTTAATCATATTTAATTCATTAAAAATTCATTCTTAATGGTTTTTATCTCAAATTTTGTCATAAATTATTTCGAATCATCAGGAACTAGAATAAAAATTATTGGATCAGAAAACACTTATTTTTATTAATTTTCCTATTTTTAATCATTTAAACATGATTTAATTCTATTAAATCAGTTTTAAATATAAATAACTTTATAAAAATTATGAGGAAATTGTTTTCATTTATTTACATCTTTAAGAATCCATTTTCTATAAAAATAACATTTTTGGATCATGTCTTGTATTTCTAATATTATTTATGTTTAATTAGACATAATTGAACATTTATTTATTCACACTATTTAAATATCTATTTTATAAATATTTTTCTTATAAAATAGAAATGTTTTATGTTTGAAAATCTTAATTACCATTTATTAGATCATTGTGATATACATAATTATTTATTTATACATTTATGGTATTTATTTTAATTTAGTTAAAGTAATTAACTAAATTATTTTGTTTTAATTATTCACACATATTTTTATCTAAATATTCAATAGGTAAAAATTATATTACCTAAATCACATATACAATCTTTCATATTATTTGTGATATACAATTTTTACATTAACGCGACTTATCATAAAAACTCTAATTCACCAAATCGACAAGCCCTAATGCCTTAGACCCTAGATACCTTAGACTTTTTAGACATTTCCTTATTAGTACTCTCATACATTATAGGTTGGATTCTTTGGAATTCCCATTACTTAGCTCACGACCGCTTAAGTGGATTGTGATCGCTTTCGCAAACTGTGAGTATATCTTTCCCCTTTTTACTGTCTTACTATTTTGGGGTGACTCATGTACTTACTATCTAGTTTATAATTCCTTTTACTAAAATAGCAATTCTTATGTGTGTTTGCTTGTGTCATTTTGTGTATCTTTGACCTGTCAAATCATTAACCGTTGCGGCCTGGCATTTCAATGAATAGTACTATGGTTTATACCCTTGTGACTCTGTTGAGAGTCCTCGTCATTGCTATGTATTACATTACTACTTGCGCATACTATATATATCTGCTTTCTTCTCTTAGGGTTGATTTGACCCGGATACCACTTATTACATAATTGCAAACAGTATACGACACATGAATTGCTAAACACTTTTCTATTATATTTATTTAAACAGGGTATGCTCACCAATACAATTTTTGTATTGACCAAATTATTTTGTACATGTTTCAGGTTGTTTTGAGATGCATCCTTTAAGCTTTCGGATTTATATTAGATTTTGATTCATTGTATTTCAATTTAGTTGGTAGTTAGAATCGTTGTATTTCATTTGAATGTAATAAACTAGTTAATCAATATATATCCAGATTTACACTTTTAGTCCATGAGCTATTGAACAATCGTCACTACGTGACACCTCGATGTTTCCGCCATCGGTTGGGGTGTTACAGCACTCCTGCCAAATTTAATGATTTTTGTCATCTTATAAAGTTAATGCAGTTCTTGATGGGATTTGATGATTTTAGAGAAGAGTCTCATAGAGATTCTAATGGAGATTCAGAGTCTCCTAATGTTAGTTTTGTTTCAAACAAAACACAGTTTAATGATACTAGAAGGAACTTTGGTAGAGGTCTTAATTGAATCTTAAATGTACTCATTGTAACAAACTTGTACACATGGTTAAAATGTTTTAAACTTACAGGACAAATCAAACTAATAACAGTGGAATAATCCTAGTATGTCAAATAACATTGTGAATAAGAAAGGTGGTCAATCCTTTAGCGAGTCTGTTAATTCTCTTACCATAGATAAGTTTTCTAGACTTTTGGGATTGCATAATAAGAAAAAGGTGGAAGAGGCTTCCAACTCTAATGTTGGAGGTCATTGCTTTAATATTTTTTCACCATTGAGTTGTTATAAAAAGTGTTTTGTATTAATATTAGTATTGTTTCTCAACTTATTTTAAATTGGGTAATAGATTCTGGTGCTAAGCAACATATGGGTAAGTTTGATTAGGATGTGTATAACAAAATATATATATTTTAGACTATAGCATAACAGTTAAACATCCAAATGGTATTAATGCTAAAGTAACTAAGATAGGGAAGATAAAAGTTTTTGATTCTATTATGTTACAAGATGCTTTTGTAGTACAAGAATATGGTGTTAATCTCATATCTGTTTATAAACTAGCCAAATATAATAAGTTGAGCGTTGTATTTGATAAAGAAAAATGTTATATTTAGTATTCATTGTCAAAGAAATCTTGAGGACCGGTAGACAAACTAATGGTCTTTATTTTTGTGGTAATTATGTGATTTCATGCAATAAATTTGAAAATATAAAGCTTTGGCATGCTAGACTTGGTCATCATTATGTTAGGTGTTAAATATTGATCAAAATGATAATACTAATGCAGAAAATGAACCTTATGACGTATCTCACAAAGTTCCACAAAACATCAAAACATCGCTATATTTTCTTTAAGTGGGCATAAATCCATTAAAATTGGAGATTTGGCCTCCACACCTTGAAGTGTGGGGGCCACATAACATGACTAGTTATGATGGATTCAAATATTTTCTTACTGTGATTGATGATTATACCAAGGTTGTTTGTGTATAGTTGTTAAAAATCTAAAACTGAAGTTTTTGAAAATGTCACAAGTTTTTAGAATCCAATTAAAACTCGGATTATAACTTCTATAAAAATGATTAGAAGTGATAATGGATATGAGTTTATTAATCATCAAATGGCAAATCTCTTAAATGCTAATGGTGTTATTCATCAAACCTCGTGTCCAAATACACCACAAAAAATTGGTGTCGTGGAAAGGAAGCTGTAAGCGAAAGAATTTGACTAAAACAGGATTATTTGATCATACAAGTTACAAAACCAGGTGCGGAAACCCTAGCTTTGAACAAACTGATAGAAACTCAAATCAAAACACAATCAATATCATTTTCAAAGCTTTTCATAGATTAACTTTTGCATAAACTTGATTACAATGACAATACGGTTAATCTAGATCAAATACAGACACTTTCAATCTAACCTGGAACCTGACCTCAAAACACACACAACTAATAACTCTCTTACATTAACAAAAACACAAAATCTATATATAGACTCTGCACATTCGCCCCTTTACTGTGGTCGAATGTGGAAGTCTTCCACATTCGCCCAGAATAAGGTACGAATGTGTTCTTGATCAGCTTCCATTCTTCCTTCGTCCAAATGTCTTCATCCTTCGCCCACTTTATATCTACATTCGCCCACTATCATTTCACATTCTACCCATCAGCACTATTAACACATGTTAACATCCAATCACTAGTCGCAAAACGCATCTATAAACTCCCCCTCGACTATTGATTGGATTGTCTTCTCTTTTCGTCCATGGCTTTGTTCATCAGCTTAATTCTGAGCTGTTTCTTCTGCTCATTGGTCATTACAGGCTCAAACTTTCTCTTTACCGGTTTTGACACATTTGCCATCTTCACCGTCTTGCCAAGTTTATTCTTCAAATTACTCCCTGCATTAATATCATAAGCAAAGCAAACTCCAACCACTTGAGTATACTTTCTTGCTTGATCAGCGTCTTTCGGCTCAAAGTAAATCGGATTATAGAAAAGCATGATGATGTCTTCAAAAGTACAATTAATCAACCACATAGGATCAAATACATGAACATGCTTGTATTTGTCCTTCCCGTCTCTCAACACTATCACCGCTTCAGCTTTCCTCCAATCATAATACCAGAAAATAAAATCAGCACTGAAATGTTGTGGCATGGGCATCAAAGGTATTTTTCTCATCACTTCAGGTGCCTTGTATATCAAAGTAACCCGCTTCAGATTGGTTTGAGGATCAATATCCCTATGAACTTTCCTTCGGGGATATTGAGGCTTGAATCTATTCCATCTTGTTCTACTTTCCCAAACCAGCTTATCTGCACACCAACCGACATGAGTACCATTCACTGAAGCACCAGACATAGGGAATCTGCATAGATCTCTGACCGCCCAGTACGGTAGAGTTAGCAAATCAATGAATCTGTTAAAATACAAGATTCCTGTTTCCCATTTAGCAGCTATGCACTTTAGCCTGCCCAAATATGTCCACCCGAGAGCTCTGCCTTTGAACTTGGCATTGTGAAATCTATAGAAGTTTCCTTGAGCTTCAGGCTTCGGTCGGTTTTCATCCATTTCCCTCAATTTCTTCAAGTAACTCTTCAATTCATCAGATTGATTTGAAGATTCTTGCTTATCAGCACCAAACACCTTCTCCACAAACTCTGCACTTCTTTGCTGTGATTTTTTCTTCGCCGAATTGTTTGATGTCTCAGTGAAATCAGGAAATATTTCATCTTCATCTGTTTCTCTGAAGTACTGAGGAAACTCTTCATGAGTTATATCTTCAACCTCCACTTCATCAAGCTCAGGAGTATTCTTATCATCTGAGTGACTTCCAATATCCTTTTCAGAAATATCTGGAATCGACTCATCTACTATAAACTCCTCAAATGTTTTCCCTACCCTCTGTGCAAGTCCATCCAGAATTTCCTTTGCCACAGAAGCAGGTACTTCACCTTCTTCAAGATCAGGATCGTCGTATTCCAATTCATATCTCAAGTCATCAGTTTGGAATATCTCAGCAAAACATCCTGTGAACTCAATAGTCCATTCTCTTCTTTCCAACATATCTTTATACACTTGTTTAGCATCATCTGATAAAGATCTCACCTTCTCATTCCAGAAAATACTTTCATCTGAATCAACATTCTCACCTTTCTTCTTCTTTGAACTTGATTCTCCAGTACTCTTCTTTTTGGATGTTCTTTCTTCAAATGTAAACTTTGAAGTATCATCTCCTCCATCATCATTATCATCACTATCACTATCGTCCTCTTTCTGTCTCCCAGACCCTTCTGCATCATCATCATCATTATCATCCTCATCATCACTTTTCTCTGACTCTTCATCATCCTCATCATCATCTTTTTCTTCATCCGATTCAGACTCTTCATAGTCAACTTTCTCTTCTTCTTCTTCTTTATCTTCTTCACCCTCCTTCAACTTGGGTGCAACATTGTACAAATCATCAATCAAATCACTAAGGCGTTTGTTCTCAGCCCTTAGTTCTTTGTTGTCTTCTTTAATCAACTTTATCCTGTTCTTGTTTCTTGAACACTTTCCTTCAAGCTTTATATTCTTTGCTTCAAGCTTCTTAACCTTTTCATTAATCTCGTCTTGATTTGATTTAGAAGCAACCACAATCTGAAGCATTTTCTCTTCATTCTGCTTAAACTTGGCTATTTCAGCTTGTTGAGCCACAATCATCTTCATCATATCATCCATTTTCTTGTTCACCTGCTTCATTACATCATCATCCACAGTGACTTTCTTGGATTTGGATCTAGATGGCTCAACTTCCTTTTCTTTCTGAGGCTTTCTGAACATGTCAAGTACATTGTCCAGTGCAACATTTAGTTGATTAGCTGATATAGTCTCTGCCTCTTTAGATTTCTTTTGCTTTTTGGTGACTGGTGAAGATAGCTTTGATGACGTACCAGCATCGGGTACTCTTTTTCCCTTCAACAGTTGTGCTAATTCTTTCTCTCTCAACTGTTTAGTGCTTGTCTTCTTAGACATGGTCTTGTGCTTGGGCTTGGGCAAGTTTACTACCACAGTCTCTCCAGTATTCAACTCATCCATGTCAACACCTAAACCTTCATCTTCAACAAACAACGACTTCTTTCTTTTCTCAGCTTCCTCAATCGATTTGTTTAAAGATTCAGACTCACCAACCATAGTGGCCTTACGTTTGGTGGTCCTAACATTCTCAGCATCAGAATCCCATCGTTCTTCTACCTCAGTTTCCTCTGAATCCACTGATTCTTCATCCACCAAAACAGTACCTTTCTTTGCAGTTGATTTCTTTCTCACCTCCTGTTGCTTAGAACTTCCTTGATCAGTCTTTCCCTTACCCTTCCCTTTGGCTCCGGGATTAACTACCTGTCTCTTCCTCTTAGTGCTTGCATCAACATACACCAAAGGATCATCATTATCAGAATCACTGTCATCATGTCTTGCTCTGTTCTTGCCAGGATCAGTGTAATCCTGACTAGCCAAAGCTCCAAAAAGTCTCCTGTGAGGTGGCTTTTCATTGTCTGGCACACCCTTATATCCTTTCATTCTCACCAAAGTACGAATGTTCATGTGATCTTGACCTAGGATCATAGTTGGATCCTTCTTCAATTCTGGATACTTGTGATCAAAGATCATCATGAGAAATCTCGGATATAGCATGAATTGCTTCTTCTTCAATCCCTTTAACATCTCAAGCATGTGATCTAAAATCATACCAGATACGTTGAATGGTTTGTTGAGAGTCAACGCAACCATCAACGAGCTTAGACTTCTTCTCATAACATCATAACCACCGCTCACACATCCAAACACGTGGATAATGACATGTGCAAAGTACTTAAACTGCACACTCAGCTTCCCTTTATACATAGATCCATCAGTGATCGGACCTTTGTACTTCATTCTTAAGAAACAAGCCTTCTGTTCAGTCCACGACAATTCTCTGGGATCCTCACTGACCTCGAACTTTATCTGGAGTGCTTCTCTAATATCAGACTCTGTAATTGTAACACCCCGAAATCTTGTTTCACCTAAATACGCCATTAGGCGTAATTGATAAAGTATCGAAAGCGAATTTAGCGGTGGATGTTTTAGTCAACGGATAAAAACGAGACTAAAACCCACTACAAGATACTAATCTAGTTAATGTTATAATCTAAAAGCAAACCGAGACCAAAACTTGAGGTACCATTGTTGCCAAATGACAAAGTGAGTTTTATTAATAATAATAAAACAATAAAAACACACAAAAATGTGTGTGTGTGCGTGTAATGATCAGGAGATCATCATCTCCTTCAAGACTCAAACCCTAAACACAATAACATGCTTGAATCCAAGCCAAATCAAGGGGTTTTTCAGTGCATTAGCAAGATACGGGTTATCTAGGGCTTATAGAACATCAAGGTACCTTTTATTTGGTAGAAATTGATGTTATATTCGTTTTTGATTCTTATGAAAATTTAGGGTTTTGATAAAAACGTGGAATTGATGGTTAATATGGGTTACCCTAGTCTTGGGGAGCCTTAAACATGTATAATCCAGTCACAAATCACACTAATATGTGTATTTGATTTTGATCATATGATTATGTGAATATGTAAGATTTGGGGTTTAACCTCTAGGTTGAAACCACACATGATTAGTAGTCTTGGGTGACTCTTAGGAGTTGTTATAATGATCAAATTTAGTTGAAATGCCTAAATATCTTGTTATGATAATAATTAGATACATGGCTATATTTTGGTTAAACTTAGAATGTTGAAAACTAAGTATATTGGTGGATGCACACCAAGTGTTTGATGAAATGCCTAGATGAGTTAATCTTAACTAGACATGTAAGAAAATGGCTATGGATTTAACTAGAAATGATAATGAATACATGATGTTATGGATAGTGAACAAAATTCCATATTATGTATTCTAATAGACAAGTTTGACTCATCCCCAAGTTAGGTACAACCAAGAGGGAGCAAACGGGTCAAACGGATGCAAGGCGAATACTTATGGAAACAAGAATGGATGCGAGGTAAGTTTTACTTACACCAATGTACTATAACATAGCTTAATTGTTGTGACATTAGTCTTAAATCTTGAATGTGTGATAAAGATAAACCCCAAGGGGTAGAAGCTATTAATGGGTCGCCTTATGTGCACTCAATATAAAACGTGGTTTATGACCTTAATCAAGACAATGCGTTATAACCAAATGGTGAAATCCATCAAACGGGTCAATAAATAAAGATATGTGAAAATGATGTTTTAATCTAAATGAAAGCATTTGAATGAAGCCGTTAAGCATGGTGTTAAATGGGTCAAGTTAGTGTCACTTGAACCATAATAAAAAACCTAGGTAACATAGTATCATGAACTATGGGTCTAAACGGGTCATATGGTGAATTCATCATCATTTGAGTCCAACACTTGATGCTTGTTTTCCAAGCATTAAGATTCTTGAGGTTAACGGATCAAATGGCAAGGTATTATCATTTGAGTTCCGAGAAGTTAATGTGTCTATCTAGAAAGCACGCAGGTAAACGCACTCACGTATGCTTGCTTGATGCTAAGAATCATGGAGGAGGAGCATAAGGTATGAATATGGAACACGGGCACCCGGTAAGTCCGTAGTCAAATAAACGCCTTCGGGCGAAGCAACATAGGTGATAAAGCACCCACATGAAGTGTGGGTGCAAATCAAGTAAGTTATTTCCATAACTATGTCTAATGCGCGCTAAGGCGCTTAGAATCGACCACATTAGAACAATCTTGAGAAATGTTGAAAATCTAAGTCCGTATGGGCTCAGAAGTTTTTAAACAAGTCATTGAGTCCAAAACAATGGGTTTCAATCAAGAAGTGTCGCCACGAATGGCTAAATCGAAAGATTTGGCTAGGAGGGGCATTTTGGGAAATTATAAAGATTTACTAAAGGATAAATCTAATAATCGGAATCATAACGAACAAATCGGACAAACACTTTAGTTGATCAAGTGTATAATGACTTGACAACATGAACTAGATGCATTGCGCATGGTCAAATGGTGTTTGGATAAGTTAAATGTCTAAATGGGTCAAATTGGGTAAAAGTCGCCATAAACATTCAAAACTAAGAACCGGATCATGGCGACATAAACCGGACCATAATTTCAGTCAAACAAAGCTTTATTTAGTCGGCGAGTCATTACTTAGGCTTCGGGAATCATCAAATGCGGTTGCGACATGATTCCCATGCTTAAAAATCACCAAATTCACATCAGAAGCTTCGAGCGGCCGCTCACAGAGGCCGAGCGGCCGCGCGCTTTGACCTACACGTCAGCACGAACTTTAAAATTGCGTATAAAATCGTAGAAAAATCGTTAGGAGGTGTTCTTTATATGCCTGGAAAGCTCTCGGAGCGTAGAACAATTCTCATTTGAAAGTCGAAGTCAGATTTTGGGTTTTAGAAGGGGTAAAAGCGATCCGAACAGCTGCTGCGCATAAGTTGCAGCAGTTTGTTCTCCTGATAAAGGGCCGTTTGGCCTGGTTCGTTCCGTATCAACGTGTAACGAATACCGTACTAGTTTAAATGTATCATTGACAACCCACTAACCATTTTTGTGAAATGGTGCTAGGTAAACAAGTGAAGGAAGTCCCGGAGCAAGGATCAAGTCGCGAGAAGAACCGAACACGCCCGAACACTCATCAAGCTTCCGCACTAGAATCTAACGAACTCCCGTTAAAAACAAAAACTTTAATACATTCTTTTTGTAGCAATGATGTAAAAATTTATTGGAACTAAACGTGTATGGGATTCATTAAGTTGGGTTTTCATAATTTCAAAGTTTTAATCGGGAGTGGTTTTTAGTTAAGGTCCAAACCCGTAGGATTAGGCAATAATCGCGTGATTACGGGTTAGGGTCTTACAAGTGGTATCAGAGCCATAGGTTTGAGGGATCCAAGTGTCGAGAAGGATACTTGGACTCAAACCGTGCGCTCAAGTGTTGAAGGGTGTTTGGTTCGAGACTTGATCGAGGAATCCGGTAAGTAATATCTGTAATAACAATCTGGTTTGATCGGAGATTGTTAAAGGTAATCAATAGGGATATCGTGTAGATACACGCTATCCCAAAATCTTGGTGAAGAAAATAGGGATATCGTGTAGATACACGCTATCCCAAAATCTTGGTGAAGAAACGGTTAGGTAGTATGGGGCCTAGCCAAGGATTAATTCAGGCATCAAAATTCTTGTGTGACAACTATTCTAGCATTACTATTGCAATGGTGCATACTAATAATGAAATGTCATGTCGCTAATCAATTATAATTGTAACCGTGACAGGGATGAGAACACTATATTCGATCAAGATGGGATCGAATGATTCACCCAACAAGGTGGTGGAGGATTCGGGAGCAAGGCTGATAGCATGCTCACTAAGGACCAAGTTAAGTAACGACTCAGACTAACGAATCGATAACAAAAGGGAACATAAGGGCCAGTATCAATCAGGTACACGCTCTGAATCATATTAAGTGTGTTAGTATGCAATCATCACACGAAGAGTGGTAATTGCATACGCAAGCAAGAAGCTAGATGGGAAATGTACATTGTTCAAAATAGTGAACAATCAATGCACAAAGGTAACTTGAACATTGAATTCGGGATGGGGGTAGTCATCCAAGCTAACGTTTAAAATTAAAGGATGCTAGAGCCGCTTTGTGGTCATGCCAATGAGTGTGATCACACAAAGATTTATAAAATGAAAACACATCGTTTATTCTTAATGAATGAAGATAAAAACCTAACGTTGAATAAATTATCAAGGAAGGGTTTTTACCAAATAAAATAAGGGACACAAACATGAACTAAAGCTTTGCTTACATAGGATGTGATGTACTAATTATAACAAGTCCATGTGTACCATATGCGGATTGCTTACCCTGGCCAGGTAAGTGTTAAACATATGATACTATGGGTTTCTTACAATTGATACATATACAACCTATGTAACGAGGACTAAGTAAGTGTGAGGTGTCGTGAAAATCATGGATTAGTCGAATATGGTCTCAAGGGCCATGATAAACAAAGAGGAAATAAAAACCAAGGTATAAACGACCCGTGGGGATCGTAGAGGCCGAGGTATTGCTTCACTAAATCAACCATAACTATGGTTTTGGTTGATAAATCATAAACAACGGACATGGGCCATGATAAACCCATGGGTCAACTGGACCTTCGGGCCAGTGACAAAATTTTACACCAATAAGCCGAGGTATAAGCAATCCCGAGCGGGTTGTAGAGACCAAGGCAGTGCACTCTCAATCAAAGTCATGAACTTGATTGAATTAAGTGCAACACATGATTAGTAAAACCTAAAGACCGTGATAAATCAGTAAATCATTCAACCCTCGGGTTAAGGATGAAAAAGTGTAAACTGCAATAACATTAGATTGTATCGTAGGTACAATTTAATGCAAAATATGATAACAATTGGATTGTATAGTTGTTACAATCTAATGCAAACCGTGATAATAGGAGATTAGTCGAAACAATACGTTGTAATGACTATTCGAAACCGCGTTTTATGAAAAGAAAACCGACCTCAACTTATATTGAGATCGGTAAATCAGAAAAAGGATTTTTAGAAAATAATCATTCTAAATATATAAACGATTTGAAATCTAAAACTCAAAGGTCTTTAAACGGGTCGGGTGGGGCTATGACCACCAATCGAGTTAGCAAAACGGGAAATTGGGTAAACCCAATAAATGGCAAATTCTTGAAATAGGATTAGCCAAAGAAAGGAAAACGTTAGTGTAAAGCAAGGTTTGTTTATAGCATTCTAGCAAACCAGAAAGAAACGAGGGTTGGATTCAGGGATGAATCCAAGAAGCTAGAAAACGGCTATATTAAAAAGCCGGGTTAGTCTTGGAAACCAAGACAAATTACTTGTTAGAAATAGACGCATAAACATGTATGCCTATGCATGCTACAATCGAGTATTACAGTAGACGCCCTAAGGTGCATGATAGAATGGCCCCTTAAACCATTACAGCATTCGTGATAATAGTAGACGGGGATAGTCTACGGATCTAGGGAAGACCTATGAGAACAGAAGTAGCTAAAATGTCGGGTAGGGGGGTAAATATGTAGATATTACCCCTAGTTAACCGAAATAATAGAATGACTCAAGTCATATTATGAAAGCTAAGGCTTCCATATAATAAAGGTTAGAAAGCCGAGTAAAGGGATGATAGCCCTAGGTATATAATACTAATTGGTGACGAGGCTTTAAAACGACAAAACAGCGAGTGGTCCTAAAATTTGGTTTGGGGATATACTAAAATTCCTCATGATAACCAAAACAACTACAAGAGAAAGGTTTCGGGGACGAAACCTCTTTAAGGGGGGTAGAGTTGTAACACCCCGAAATCTTGTTTCACCTAAATACGCCATTAGGCGTAATTGATAAAGTATCGAAAGCGAATTTAGCGGTGGATGTTTTAGTCAACGGATAAAAACGAGACTAAAACCCACTACAAGATACTAATCTAGTTAATGTTATAATCTAAAAGCAAACCGAGACCAAAACTTGAGGGACCATTGTTGCCAAATGACAAAGTGAGTTTTATTAATAATAATAAAACAATAAAAACACACAAAAATGTGTGTGTGTGCGTGTAATGATCAGGAGATCATCATCTCCTTCAAGACTCAAACCCTAAACACAATAACATGCTTGAATCCAAGCCAAATCAAGGGGTTTTTCAGTGCATTAGCAAGATACGGGTTATCTAAGGTTTATAGAACATCAAGGTACCTTTTATTTGGTAGAAATTGATGTTATATTCGTTTTTGATTCTTATGAAAATTTAGGGTTTTGATAAAAACGTGGAATTGATGGTTAATATGGGTTACCCTAGTCTTGGGGAGCCTTAAACATGTATAATCCAGTCACAAATCACACTAATATGTGTATTTGATTTTGATCATATGATTATGTGAATATGTAAGATTTGGGGTTTAACCTCTAGGTTGAAACCACACATGATTAGTAGTCTTGGGTGACTCTTAGGAGTTGTTATAATGATCAAATTTAGTTGAAATGCCTAAATATCTTGTTATGATAATAATTAGATACATGGCTATATTTTGGTTAAACTTAGAATGTTGAAAACTAAGTATATTGGTGGATGCACACCAAGTGTTTGATGAAATGCCTAGATGAGTTAATCTTAACTAGACATGTAAGAAAATGGCTATGGATTTAACTAGAAATGATAATGAATACATGATGTTATGGATAGTGAACAAAATTCCATATTATGTATTCTAATAGACAAGTTTGACTCATCCCCAAGTTAGGTACAACCAAGAGGGAGCAAACGGGTCAAACGGATGCAAGGCGAATACTTATGGAAACAAGAATGGATGCGAGGTAAGTTTTACTTACACCAATGTACTATAACATAGCTTAATTGTTGTGACATTAGTCTTAAATCTTGAATGTGTGATAAAGATAAACCCCAAGGGGTAGAAGCTATTAATGGGTCGCCTTATGTGCACTCAATATAAAACGTAGTTTATGACCTTAATCAAGACAATGCGTTATAACCAAATGGTGAAATCCATCAAACGGGTCAATAAATAAAGATATGTGAAAATGATGTTTTAATCTAAATGAAAGCATTTGAATGAAGCCGTTAAGCATGGTGTTAAATGGGTCAAGTTAGTGTCACTTGAACCATAATAAAAAACTTAGGTAACATAGTATCATGAACTATGGGTCTAAAAGGGTCATATGGTGAATTCATCATCATTTGAGTCCAACACTTGATGCTTGTTTTCCAAGCATTAAGATTCTTGAGGTTAACGGATCAAATGGCAAGGTATTATCATTTGAGTTCCGAGAAGTTAATGTGTCTATCTAGAAAGCACGCAGGTAAACGCACTCACGTATGCTTGCTTGATGCTAAGAATCATGGAGGAGGAGCATAAGGTATGAATATGGAACACGGGCACCCGGTAAGTCCGTAGTCAAATAAACGCCTTCGGGCGAAGCAACATAGGTGATAAAGCACCCACATGAAGTGTGGGTGCAAATCAAGTAAGTTATTTCCATAACTATGTCTAATGCGCGCTAAGGCGCTTAGAATCGACCACATTAGAACAATCTTGAGAAATGTTGAAAATCTAAGTCCGTATGGGCTCAGAAGTTTTTAAACAAGTCATTGAGTCCAAAACAATGGGTTTCAATCAAGAAGTGTCGCCACGAATGGCTAAATCGAAAGATTTGGCTAGGAGGGGCATTTTGGGAAATTATAAAGATTTACTAAAGGATAAATCTAATAATCGGAATCATAACGAACAAATCGGACAAACACTTTAGTTGATCAAGTGTATAATGACTTGACAACATGAACTAGATGCATTGCGCATGGTCAAATGGTGTTTGGATAAGTTAAATGTCTAAATGGGTCAAATTGGGTAAAAGTCGCCATAAACATTCAAAACTAAGAACCGGATCATGGCGACATAAACCGGACCATAATTTCAGTCAAACAAAGGTTTATTTAGTCGGCGAGTCATTACTTAGGCTTCGGGAATCATCAAATGCGGTTGCGACATGATTCCCATGCTTAAAAATCACCAAATTCACATCAGAAGCTTCGAGCAGCCGCTCACAGAGGCCGAGCGGCCGCGCGCTTTGACCTACACGTCAGCACGAACTTTAAAATTGCGTATAAAATCGTAGAAAAATCGTTAGGAGGTGTTCTTTATATGCCTGGAAAGCTCTCGGAGCGTAGAACAATTCTCATTTGAAAGTCGAAGTCAGATTTTGGGTTTTAGAAGGGGTAAAAGCGATCCGAACAGCTGCTGCGCATAAGTTGCAGCAGTTTGTTCTCCTGATAAAGGGCCGTTTGGCCTGGTTCGTTCCGTATCAACGTGTAACGAATACCGTACTAGTTTAAATGTATCATTGACAACCCACTAACCATTTTTGTGAAATGGTGCTAGGTAAACAAGTGAAGGAAGTCCCGGAGCAAGGATCAAGTCGCGAGAAGAACCGAACACGCCCGAACACTCATCAAGCTTCCGCACTAGAATCTAACGAACTCCCGTTAAAAACAAAAACTTTAATACATTCTTTTTGTAGCAATGATGTAAAAATTTATTGGAACTAAACGTGTATGGGATTCATTAAGTTGGGTTTTCATAATTTCAAAGTTTTAATCGGGAGTGGTTTTTAGTTAAGGTCCAAACCCGTAGGATTAGGCAATAATCGCGTGATTACGGGTTAGGGTCTTACTGTAATAAACATCTCCAAGTCTTGTATCTTGCTTCTAATGATTGTCTGATTATCCCAGAAGTCATACTTCGCATTCTTGTAGAAGTCTTCAATGATATCTTTGTAAATGATAGTCGGAGTAGCTAAAGCATAGACAACTCTGCTCCTCTTCAAGAATTCAATGATTCTAGTGAACTCTACATTCTTTTCCACATCGCCAAGATAAGCACAACAGTTATGTGTTTTCTCAAACAACCAACTGCTTGTACTTGACGATTCACCTTCCTGAACGTTCTCTGGAACTGGTTCTGAAACGATATTCTCCACTGGAGTCTCAATATTCTCTGTCTGATCAGCCATCTGCACATCAAAATCAGAAATATTCGTCAAAATACAAAAACGACAAAAATTCAAATTTTTTTTTTAAGGTTTTAAGGTTCCACATTCGCCCCTTTTGATCTGGACGAATGTGAATTTTTATGGTCGAATGTAGAACATTTTGGTCGAATGTGAAAAGATTTTGAATTAAAAACACATTCGTCCGTTTTAAGATACATTCGCCCACAAAATTTCACCTTCGCCCGTTTAATAGACCCGAAGGTAAAACCTGTTTATCCCTAAAAATTTAAAAATTTTCCAATCTTGTTTTTAACATGTAATTTTGATTGAAATGTGTCCTAATATGGCCGATCAACACTCGTCCATAACCAATTGTTCCTAAATTTCAATTATCATCAGTTTTTCATAAGGAATTAGGTCTCATCTGTTTTAAACCATCAATTGTCCCTCTATTGTTGTTGTTATCCTAATTCCTGGATTATTCTCCCCCTAAAACTGATGAGGATTGAAATGCAATAAAAAAACAAATGCTAAGAAACATTCTAAGACCCCCAAATATGAAACCCTAAGTCCGGGTATAAAACCGATGATCCTGATCTCGTTAAGGCTCCATTACCTGTGATATTAGTATAGATATGATCAGTAGATGATAGGGAATCAAATGCACAAGAACAAGGAATCAAAGCAACAAGGTGACAGAACGAAGAAAGATTTTAGAAAAATTATAACTGAGATGGTCGAACATGAAAGGCCTTATATAAGTGATGCACCTTCGTCCATTTCTTTGGTCGAAAGTGGGGTGATTCCACATTCGCCCCAAATGAATGACCCGAATGTGGAATTTACACCCGAAGGTGAAATTTTGTAATAAAATTCCCACATTCGTCCAATATGTAACGGCCGAAGGTAACAATTTTTCCACATTCGACCCAATTAAGGGGCGAATGTGAAATGGAAAAACTGAAAATTTTGCCAAATCACGAATTCGAATCCCGTTCAACATTTTTCAATCTGTTAAACTTCCAAAACTCAAATTTTCACTTTTTGAATGATACAAAGCCCAGATGGTGTTATCAAATCTCAGAAATTGACCATCAAACATCCCCGGTTATCAAAAATAAAGCAGAAATGCAAAAATTTTGGATTTTTCTGAAATTTTATCAAAACACACCTAAAATCTTTTTGGATTTTGTATCTTTTTGACAATAAAAGTAAAATGCAACAAAGTAAAATGCATCAAAGTAAATGAAAACAGTAAACATTTTGTGATATCCGGTAAGAGGATCATATCAGTTTTCTGAGAAATCTGATCACAGCGTTGATCTGTTTGTTTAATATTATCATTAAAAACAATATGTGACACGGCAATTGCTGATATTGTGGTCCACGTAAGCTCACATGCAGACAATTACGCAATGCTTTAAAATGATACGAGTTAGATGTATTAGACTAACACATTGTGGTGCCCACACACACGACATACTCCCGTATCAAGTAATTGCACAAAGCTTCATCGTAACGCGTGATTATGCCAGAGTTATCCGTAAAATTTACAAAGTATATAGCACAGAGGTGTACAGGTCAGCAAATGAATGCAGCAAAGTAACATGTGCGTATACACTAGGTTGAGGCTGATATTAACCACTGATTTGCATCAGAAAGTCAATACGATGTAATAATGATCTTTGATCAATAAAACATAAAGTTCCTCAATTCGGTAACTTTCGGTTTTGGCAATAAGCTCTTTTTGCAGATATTCTGATGAAACTAGGTCCGTAAATCAATACGACAGAAGTTTAATCAGAATATCCCGGATAACCATAACATAACGACCCGAAACCTCAGATTTTGGCAATCCTATCAAACGAAATTACGGTACTAAGACCATATGCCCATGAGGTGTTCAGCCACGAACGCGTAGTTTGTTATGTTTGTATCATTAATGCACGCAATATTTAGTCTACGAAGCCTATCAGCATATCACACGTAGTCAACATACGTCTCATTATACTATACAATTCTTTAGCCTGTGTCAGATCCCCACTGATGTACTATCATTTCCTCTTTTTATCCAGGAAATCATTTTGGTTTTTCTAATTTTTAGGTCTTTTGAAATTTTTCAATGTTTTTGGTTTTTCTGATAAAATGACTCCCCCTAAAATAAAGAACATATTTTTGGGTTTTTAATTTTTCTGAAAAACAAAACAAAAATTTGAAAGAAACAATCCACTTGAAAGCATCAACTTCTTTGAGGATTAAACAATCCCCTTGAAAGCATCAACTTCTTTGAGGATTATGATAGAAAAGAGAAATTCCCAATTAGCAAAGAGAAATTCCCAATTAGCAAAAAAGTAAAAATAAAAACTAAAACTAAAAAGCGATAAACCGAGGTGCCGATTAGTCCTGTTTTTCTTTTATATTGTTTACTTTTAAAAGATATTCAAAGCGGGATCTGTCAAAAGCTTTTGTAAACAAATCTGCACGTTGGTAGTCAGTATGGATTTTGACCATATCTATCAATTCCTTAGCGTAACAATCACGGATAAAATGATATTTAATCCGGATATGTTTCGCTTTAGAATGATTTTCAGTATTTTTAGTTAAAGCAATTGCGGCTTCGTTGTCACAGTGTATAGGGGTTTTAAGAAACTGCAAACCGTAATCCACCATCTGTTGTTGGATCCAGAGTACTTGCGAACAGCAACTTGAGGCTGCAATGTACTCAGCTTCACAGGTAGACAGCGCCACGGAAGTCTGTTTCTTGCATTGCCAGGTAATTAACCTGCTCCCTAAAAACTGGCAACCAGCTGTAGTAGATTTGCTATCTTTGTCACAGCCGCCCCAATCTGCATCACTAAAAGCAATAAAATCAAAATCATCATCATTAGGGTACCAAAGTCCTTTTGAAGGACAACCCTTCAGATATCGAAGGATACGCTTGACCGCCGTCAGATGACTTTGTTTCGGCTTCGCTGATAGCGAGCACAGAGACACGTTGCATACATAATATCTGGTCGAGACGCCGTCAGATACATCAGAGATCCGATGATTGCTCTGTATGTAAATGGGTCCGTCAGCTCCCCCTTAGCGTCCACTCCAATCCCGTGATTGGGTTGAATCGGGGTATCCATCGGCTTAGAGTCCTCCATCTGGAATCGGCTCAAGATGTCGGATACATATTTTGTCTGGTGAATGAAGATCCCGTCGAGTCTTTGGTCCACCTGCAAGCCGAGGAAAAACTGCATCTCCCCCATTGCGCTCATTTCGAACTTTTCTTGCATGACAGTTTCGAATTCCCTGCATAAAAGCTCGTTAGTTGAACCAAAAATTATATCATCAACGTAAATCTGTACTAGAAGCAAATCATCTCCCGTCTTCTTCGTGAAGAGGGTGCAATCGACGAGGCCGCGCTTGAATCCTTTGGAGATGAGGTATGTACTTAGCTCCTCGTACCACTGTCTCGGAGCCTGATGCAAACCATATAGAGCTTTGTTCAACACGTAGACCTTATCCCGGTGGATTGGGTCCTCAAAGCCTGGTGGCTGCCCGACATAAACCTCTTCCTTGACTTTCCCGTACAAAAATGCGCTCTTGACGTCCATTTGATAAACTTTGAATTTCTTGTATGAAGCAAACGCAAGGAACATCCGAATAGCTTCAATCCGTGCTACCGGTGCATAGATTTCGTTATAATCAATCCCTTCGATTTGATGGAAACCCTGCACGACCAATCTGGCTTTGTTACGAACAATAACCCCACGATCATCCTTTTTGCACTTAAACACCCATTTAGTGCCTATTTTCTTCCTTCCCGGCGGCAAATCCGTGAGCGTCCAAACTCCCAATTTCTGGAATTGTAATAACTCCTCCTGCATGGCTTCAACCCAGGCATCTTCATTCAAAGCGTCCTTGTATGTCCTTGGCTCTACCTGCGACACATAACACGCAAACGACCAATCATTTTGACTACCAGATTTTTGAATTTTGGCATATAATGCTAAAGCACCAAAACTCTCTGGCGAGTTAACGCTTTTCAGCTGCCCTCTGGTCATAACACCACTTCCAGGATCACCGATAACTTGCTCCAGCGGGTGAATACGATGAATCCGAGATTCCGGATAATCAGGTACAATAACTCCCGTTTGAGCAGTCAAGTTTTCTACAGCATCCAGATCATGACCCGTGTTTGATGATGAAGCAACATCTGGAGTTGGAGTTGGGTTCACTGGCATTGCCTCTGGTTCTTCAGCATGTTCAAGAATGACTTCTTCAAATTGGTCAACTTCAGATTCGGAAGAGTCTAATGAAGTTGAAGCCTCTTGAAACACATCTTCCTCTTGTATAGGAGCATTGGTATCATTAGAAGCTGGTAGGGGGTTCACAGTGATTGGACGCACCAACGATGAAGTCGTTGCGTTTTCACACTCGTAAAGTAATCTGATAACAACTTCTTCAACCAAGCTATCTAGATTGAATGATTCAAAGAAGTCTTTGTAATCAAACATCCAATCAGGACCCGTGCCTTGCAAATTTTGAGTATATCGTTGAACTTCCACGTTAGCCCAATCCTCCACTTGACGAGTTCGCTTGTTGAATACCCCTTTGAGCGGGGTTGCATATCCAACAAAATATCCCTCCTCAGCTTTAGGACTAAACTTCTCACCTGGATTCAACATCGTGCATGGCGCCCCAAAAGGTTCTAGATACTCTAAGTTGGGCTTTCGTCGGTGTAACAGTTCATAAGATGTTTTTCCAAACTTCTTCACTGTTAGAACCCGATTTAGTGTATAATTTGCTGCATAAATCGCCTCGTTCCAGAACATTACCGGAAGATTTGAATCAGCAAGCATTGTTCTAGCCGCTTCAATTAGAGTCCTATTCTTTCGTTCAGCAACACCGTTCTGTTGTGGGGTGTACGGAGCCGAATATTCATGATGTATCCCTTTGCTTTCACAAAGTTCAACCATCTTGGCATTTTTGAACTCCGTCCCATTGTCACTCCGAATTCTCTTTATCTTCACATTGTAGAGATTCTCCAGTCGAGTGAACAGAACTTTTAAGTTGTTAAAGGTGTCACTTTTATTTTGCAAACACATCACCCATGAAAATCTTGAGTAGTCATCAGTGACAACTAAACAATAAAGCTCTCCAAGATGACTTTTGCGCTTGACTGGTCCAAATAGGTCCATGTGCAGTCGCTCAAGTGGCATCTCAACAGAGTTGACTTTCTTCACTTTGTGGGCCTGTTTGTGTTGCTTCCCCTTCTTACAGCTTACACACTTGTCATTCAGATGGAAATGTTTCACGTTTACTCCATCGACAAGTCCATATTTCACAAGTTGATTCATTTTTCTCAGATGAATATGCCCCATTCTTCGGTGCCACATTATCGATTCTTTCTCAGTCGCTTTGGATAGAAAACATGTTATTTGCCCCTGTGATGTCATCGCCTTGGACATATCAAGAATATAGAGATTGTTGACGCGAGGTGCCATCAACATTATCCATTCCTTTGGAATTTTGAAGCCCGGTTTGAGAATATAGCAGGATTTGTCATCAAAATGCACAGAAAATTGTTTATCACATATTTGACTGACACTCAGCAGATTATAATCTATCTGCTTCACATAAGATATCCGCTCAAAGCTCACTATCCCATTACTCATGCTCCCCTCCATTGTGATATATCCACCTTTATTACCAGCGAATGCGACATACCCTCCATTGATGTTTTTCACGTCGAACAGCAATGCGAGATCCCCTGTCATGTGGCCTGAAGCTCCACTATCAACAATCCAAAGACTGCTAATAGGGCCAGCTGAAGCTCCCTGCACACAAAAAGTAAATCATTTAGTTCTTTCGGGGGACCCAAGCCTGAGTCTTGGGCCTTTGAACATCAGCTTTCAAAGAAACATTCTCATTCACATTTTCAACAACTTTTTGTTTTGGATCAATCTTTTTCTGATTGTTCAAAACAGTTTCCTTTTTCTCATTGACCTTAGAAGTAGAAGCTCCTGGAGTACCATTGGGTGACCAAGATTGTTCAGATCTTTTAAGAATGCGAATCTGAGATTTTGGTTTCTCAGTTGGTTTCTGAACATTGTTAACAAACGTAACTTTCTTGGTTACCTTATCTGAATTAACAGACTTAGGTCCAACATTTGATTTGACAATCGGTTTTTGTGGAACCTTTTGCCTATCAATTGTTGCGTTCACCACAGGCTTTCTCCATGATTGTTCCATAGCAATCCGATTTCTTTGATCATATTGAATTGGACGATTGTTCCTCATTTGATGAAAATTGTTTTGATTATAAAACTGTTGTTGTTGAGGAACAACTCGTCTGTGTGGTGGAACATAATGATCAATCGGTTTTCTCATGGAATTTCTCACTTCAACCTCATGTCTTTTATGCCTTACATATGGACACTGAGCAAGTAAATGCCCACGTTCCCCACATTTAAAGCATTTTCGGTACTCTTCAAAAACATATTGAGCATTTGGTTGAGCAAATGATCTAACAGGATATTGATCATTATACTGTTGATTCCTCAAACTCTCAGGAAGTGGTCCTTTTGAGTAAGTAGGCTCATGAAAACCATTAGCTCTGTTATTGGGTCGAATGAACTCTGTGACATGGACCTTTGGTTCTTGAGGAACATCCAAATACAATTTCTTTAAAATTGCTGGTGGAATCTCATTTGTTCTCTCATGTTTTGGGAACCAAATTGTGCTTTCTTGCCAAATCTTTTCTATTTTAGCATAGTTAGCATTTTTGATTGGAAATTCCTCATCAGAGATGATTTTATTGGATCCTTCCATCCGATAAAACACCTTGACCGGTTTGTCACATGGTTCATTCTCAAGGTCCTTTTTAATCACATTCTTTTCAGACTTTTTCTCACGATGAGCATTTGCCATCGGATGCACATGTTTAGATGGTGAAACTGGTTCAGTAGTAATGATGTGATTTTCTTTTGGAATTTCACATGCATTAACAGTTTGATCATTACCAGTATCATCACTCTCTGAGTCTGAATCCACACTTTCAGCATAAACACCCTCATCATTCAAGCCTAAAATTGGTCTCACATCGGAATGAGGATCACCAATACTCGAGGTATTAGATTCAATTTCCGATGATGAGTCTGATTTTACTGAGCTCTCCGGTATAACTTGGTGATAATTATGATTTTCAAAAAGCACCGGAGATGGCACAGACTTGTAATTAGTGGTGTTATCATCTATGATGTGGTCTACCACGTAAGCAATGTGCTTATAACTTTCCAACTTTTTGTTTACTTTCTCAGCAAAGCATTTTATGGCTGCCATTTCCAACTTGGTATTTTCAATTTCATTAATATAGTTGTCAATTGCCAATTGTTTTAATGATAAAGTATTTTTCAAGTCGAAAATGTCCTTTTTGTAGCCATCTAATACCTTGTTGAAAGCATTCAACTCTTTGCGAGTAGATTGACTGTTCATGATAGCACTATCACGTTGAACTCGGAGTTGTTTATTCTCCTCAGTCAATCTATCACATGTGCCACAATATTTATCACTTTTAATATCAGTGCTAGACTCAGAACTTACAGGTTTTGGCGGATCAGTCATGGCCATCAATGCGAAATGAGCTTCCTTTCCAGTAAAGAATTTGGAATAGTCAATCTTGGTGAAAGCATCATCAGCAATGCACGACTTCCTTGTCATCAGAAAATCCGCTTCTGCTAGCAACTGATCTATGTCATCATCTAGTGATGTAATACTTGCTTCTGTATCCGATTCACTGTCTGAATCAGAATAAACCGATTCACACTCCTCAGGAACATCAGAAACAGTATCAATCACCATTCCAGAATTAGCTTTCTCAACCTTAACCTCAACAGGTTCAGTCTCCACATCCATTTCTACTTCAGAATCATCACTTTCACACTCAGTTTCTTTCTTTTCATCCACCGTCACCGACTCTTCAATATCAACCTTGCAAGCAACGCAAGCCACATTTCCACCAGTAGTAATTTCCTCCACTCCTATTTGCAATCCCGACCAATCAAACCTTTCATCTTGTTGAGTCATCAATGCTTGATTCTGACTCGTGTTCTGTTGTGTCTCATTCGGTGTAGTGATCGGTATAACTGTTCGGTTAGTGTTGTTAGGAGATTGGTTTTGGATCTGGTTTGATGTGTTAGGTTGTCTGTTTTGGTTGTTGTTAGAGTTATTTTGACGGTTTTGGTAATTGTTATTGTTTTGGTAAGAAACTCGGTTTTGGTTTTGTTGTTGACGATTCTGGTAGCTTGCATTGAATGGGTTTCTATTACCTTGTTTTGGTGGCTGGGTGCATTCACGTTTAAAGTGACCTTTTTCTCCACAGTTAAAACAAGTAACTTTCTCCTTGTTGAACCCATAGGTTGTGTTAGGAGAAGTTCCCAAATCTGTTCTACCTGTCTTTTCAATAAACTCCGTTGCTCTTCTCATGATGCTTGCAAAAGCCCATTGGATATCAATGAGTTCCATCTCTTCCTTGTCGATCTGTGCATAGTCTTCATTGGTTAAGTTGTTATTCCCAATTTGACTAGCAACAAGTCCATTGTAAGATGAAACCATTGCTGAGACTAGTGCAATATGTTGTTGAGCAATTTCCACTGTCACATTGCCCAAGTTAGAAGTCTCCAAAACCACTTGTTGTTGATTAGGTTGAGTAACTTGGTTCATTGGTTGTTGAGATTGGCTAGCAGTATAGAAACCTGCTTGTTGCATTGGGGAGAATGGTGAAATGTAGGAATTGTTATATTGTTGTTGTGGTGGTGGTTGTGTGTATGATGGTTGTGAGTAGGATGAAGTTTGTGCCATGTAGTTCATGGTAGGTTTTGGTGATTCCATAACATTGGAAATGCAAGCAACATGTGGTGCAACTATCCCTCCTGAACTTGAGTTACTCACAGGAACTGAAGTGCCTCCAAAGTATAAGCTAGGATTCTGAGGAACCTGTGCTCTTCTAGCTTTCCTCTTCTCTTCCATTTCCTTGTTTTCCAGCTTCTGTATAAACTCTTGAATAGTCCAGTATTGATATGCATCCTTCTCCCTGAGAACTTCCACATGCTGATCCCAGTAAGGTGGTAGAGCATCTGCAAACTTATCCACCAAATTCTTCATAGGAATCTGTATACCATAACTTGACAATTCAGTTAGCAAATGACTATATCTAGGAGTTAATTCTTTTAAAGTTTCATTTCCAATATAAGAAAAATTCTCAAACTCCTTTCTCAATTCATCCGTCCTCAAACTTCTAGTTTTCTCATTCCCATCATGCCTCCTCTTAAGCACATCCCACAATTGCTTAGACGTTGTACAAGTCCCAAATTGATGCAGTAGATCATTTGTGATTGCCTGAGTCAATTGGGAAAAGGCTTTCTTTTCCACCACATATTTCTTCTTCTCATCCTCGGTTAAGCTTTCCAACGGAATTATTTCACCTGTGTTCTCCAAAATCGGTGTTGTGTAACCTTTAGCAATCATACTCCATGCCTCTGCTCCCTCCACTCCCATGCCTTCCAAGTGAATCTTGAACTTGTTCTGCCACTGATTGTATTCTTGTATCTCCATGAGCTTCGGTGGCCGATTCCCGCTACCTGAAGATAAATCGTTAATCAATGTAGAAATAGCATTTGTAGTTTGAGTATTTACCACCGCTGCTGCTACTCCCCAGTAGTCAGGTTGTGGTGCTGGAGGTGCTACACTTTGAGGCATCGAGCTCGTCATCGCCATGTAGTTAATCGGTTGCGAAGACTGTGTGCTCGTCTTTTGTGCTGCCACCGTCCATGGGTCCATCACTTGCTGTTGTGGTTGTGTCGTTGCTGGTCTCGGAGTAGTCGGAAAATTCCACATGATCACGAACTTCGAAAAATCCAACACTTAGAAAATTTTCCAAAAACTAATCCTAGGTTCGCCCAGTAAAACTTCACTTTCGTCCCTTCTGATGTAGATTCGCCCAAACAGTGTCACCCGAATGTAAAACTTCACCAGAATGTAAAAACACACTAACACTGTTCCACTTCCGCCCAAAAGATTCTAGGTTAGAACAATAATTTTCCACGTTCGCCCGTTTTATCAACCGAATGTGGAAAAATATGACCCGAAAGTGAAAAATTTAATCAACAATTTCCAGGTTCGCCCAAAATTTCCTAGGTTCGACCAAACACAACTCACGTTCGCCCACTAGGTTCCAGGTTCGCCCATTTTCAGAAATTTTCAGATTTGAAAAACGGTTACACTTTGAAAAACGGTTATTTTGATCTCTTATTTTCAAAAGTTTGTGGATTTGAATGATCTTAATCAGGTTATGATTCGGAATTGATTTGGAGCAACTTTAATACTTGGAATTTTAGATTTTAACCACAAAATCAACTTCAAATCAATCAAAAATACTCAAAAACCATTTTCATGCAAAAACAGATGTATTTTGATCAAAATTAGGTCCAAATCAGCTCTGAGTTTATCAAGTTTGTTGTTGTATGATCCGTATAGCTCTGATACCACTTTGTAAGCGAAAGAATTTGACTAAAACAGGATTATTTGATCATACAAGTTACAAAACCAGGTGCGGAAACCCTAGCTTTGAACAAACTGATAGAAACTCAAATCAAAACACAATCAATATCATTTTCAAAGCTTTTCATAGATTAACTTTTGCATAAACTTGATTACAATGACAATACGGTTAATCTAGATCAAATACAGACACTTTCAATCTAACCTGGAACCTGACCTCAAAACACACACAACTAATAACTCTCTTACATTAACAAAAACACAAAATCTATATATAGACTCTGCACATTCGCCCCTTTACTGTGGTCGAATGTGGAAGTCTTCCACATTCGCCCAGAATAAGGTACGAATGTGTTCTTGATCAGCTTCCATTCTTCCTTCGTCCAAATGTCTTCTTCCTTCGCCCACTTTATATCTACATTCGCCCACTATCATTTCACATTCTACCCATCAGCACTATTAACACATGTTAACATCCAATCACTAGTCGCAAAACGCATCTACAGAAACATAGGCACTTACTCATATTGCTGGAGCTTTATTATTTCAAGGAAATGTTCCTCTTAGGTTTTGGACTAAATGTTTTCTCACTTCATCATATTTGATAATCAGGATTTCTTAGCCGTTCTATGTAGTAGGTCTCCTTATGAACTTCTTTTTGAATTTGAACCCTCTCTTAGTCACTTGAAAGTTTTTGGTTGTCTTTGTGTCTATATTTTCTTAAACAATATTGATAAATTAGAAGAAAGAGCTAAAATGTGTCTTTATAAGCAAAAAAGGTGTTTTGATGAGATTTTTTTTTTCAAAGGATGTCAATTACTATGAAAACGTGTTTCCTTATAAAGATAGTTTGTGTTTAAACAAAAGGTTTTTGAAACTATAGATCAAATAAATCATTTAAACTTTTTTATACAGTTGAGTTTTCAAGTGATGCAAGTCCCGATGATGAGGGGGTTATAAATGGCTTTGATACCATTAACCTTCAGCAACATGGCTTTGATACCATTAACCTTCAGCAACATAGTCGTACAACTAGATCAACAAATAGTGTTGATACACAACAAGCAACTAATGTGTTGGGCATGGATGATAAAAAAATATCTAACTGATCATAGGGTTGATCCAATGGGGGCTGGTAACTCTGGTAATGAAAATGATGAGCCTAACATTTGTGAGGGCTTAGGTGACAATTCTAATATTGTTAGGAGATCCACTAGAACTAAAAGTATTCCTAAGAAATTAGAGGACTATGTTTTAGAAGCAAAGGTCAAGTATGGGTTTTAAAAACTTGTTTACTCTGCCAATCTACCTTTTGAAAACGTTTTTTTTCATGTTATATAAATAAATTATTGCGCCTAGTAATTAAAAAGTGTCACACCCTGCCTAGGCGGAAATACGGGAGGTAACGTCGAAAGGTTTTCAAGCACAATGTTTGATCAAAAATAAAAAACAACTACTGAAATTGATACCAAATGATTAAAGTTTTACAAAACGAGAGTAAAAATGTCTTGGAATCGATGTAGAATACCCATAAAAACACACATTAATGTTTGAAACTTAAGTGAGGTATCAAAAGGTGCGTGCCCAAACGATTCTCAAGTCCCATGGAGTGCAAATCAATTACCTGAAAAACATGCATAAAAGATTTGTCAATATAAAGCTGGTGAGTTCACAGGTTTGAATGTACGTAAAGTAAAGTTAGTGAAATTCATGTGTGACCAATCAAAGCATAGTTAAGACGATGATTACTAAGCCAACATGAGCCCATAACCAAACCTCTGACTGTTGTGCCTCGCGCATTGTATAATAAAGACAATGTAAGAATCGTAGAAAACTATCACTCTTTTGTATGTAACAGGTTATCGCGACTAACCAAGAGTGGGGGGTGTCAAACCCAATAGATCTATTTAAGTGTTCCACGGCTAAACCCATAGCTAATGGTTACGGTGAAACATGTGTACGAGGACTATTGAGATCTCATGAACCAATTGTCTCATGTTTCACATGGTAGTCATGATAGAATTCACTCCAAACAAGTTGTAACTTGAATAAAGTAGCATGTTTTTCCCATAAAAATATGAAAATAGTAAAAATGGGCTGTGAAACTCACCTCGTGTCCGTGCGAATATGCTAGCAAATGGTTAGCCCGAATGAAAACTAGGATCCGACCTAAAGTGCCCTAGAATTTTAAAGGACAACTTAAGTCTTGTACTCGATTATTTACCATGAAAATTGTTCACCCGATTTATATGTCTTTGGAATACATGTATGTTGTATTATTGTCTAAATATGTGATGATTATTACGTAAGATCACTTATTCTTTCAAAAAGATATATAGTTTTGCCTTTTAACTTGTAGATCTTGTATTTCCTCGTTAGATCCATTCTTTTTTGTTGTAACAACAACTAGTGTAATTAATTCCAAGTTTACATAAATGTCATATGTTACCACATATTACCATATATTACCATATGTTTATAGTTCCTATGTTATATGTAGTGTTAACACATGTTGAGGCTCTTTTAACATATGTTTTCCCCATAATAATAATCTCATGTATGTTGTTCATATACAAGGTTCCAATGTCAAGTTTATGTACCATGCTAGTCAATATGCACACGCATATATATATATATATACACATTCACATGTGGAATTAAGTGTATATACATACACTTGCATGTATGTATACAACACATACGTATACATGCGAGTGTGAATATACGTGTATATGTGCATATTTTTGTTATTTCACCATTATTACTTGTTGTTTTAGTGTGTTTATATATATATATTATAGTTTCGGGTGAACATTATTTATATAAAAGATGGAATATAAAAACAAGTGTAGTTAGTTTTAACATACCACAAGATTGAACTGAAAAACAAGTGAATTTGCCGAGTCCTTGCGGTTTGCTTCCTCACTATGGCTATTAGACACTTGAACCTCTTTATTATAGATTAGGGTGGTGGTTTACGGTTGTGGTAAGGGTTCGGGTGGGGGTTTGGGTTGAGCCGAAGCAAAGGGAGATAGAGAGGGAGAGTGTTAAAAGTTATGGGAGTTTTGGTGTGGGAAACAAAAGGGCTTCGGCCCTATATATGTAACAACGCAAAAATTTTCCCCAAATTTTTATACATAAAAGCCCTTATTTTATACATCTTTATCATTAATTTTATACAAATGTGCTTAAGTTTTATTTTCCTAACACACAACTTATATAAATATATATATATATATATATATATATATATATAATAATAATAATAATAATAATAATAATAAAATTTCAGATTTTATTTAGTTTAAAAAAAAATAATTTGTTTTATACACTTAACAATATAACCAAACCCAAACTATTTTGATTGATCCCTGGCCCACAATGGTACCAGCCCAGCTCCACAAGCCCAACAAAAAAAAAAAAGAAACCCGACCCACCAAGCTCCCCCTTACCCGGTTGACCTGAAGAACCCGACAAAGACCCGGACTCGACCCGCCGAACATTTATATATTGATTGGACTATAATTTTGGCAAGAATCCTCGTAATTAACCCATGTTTAATGACCAATGACCTGTACGCGTCTATCCCAACCCTTAATCTCGCAAATAACAGCTCAATTAGAGCCATATTGATCGATATATGACTCGTCTTTGGTCAATCAACCAAACATTCCTTTTTAACGTTCCCATTATAAATTAAACCCACTCTCTTGGTCTAAAAGTGCCGACACAGCTTTCCCCTCTATCAAAACTCACGCACAAACAATCTGCTTTGAAGAATCGAGTTTATTTGACTTTTCTCTTGACCTATTCTTCGTGCATCATCGAGCTCTGTAAGTTTCATTTGATTTAATGTTTTTGTTTCTTATTTTGGTCCGAACAAAACCCCCATGAAGTCAGGGGCTATCATCGGTTATTGCGATCAATTAAGGAAACTAGGGTTCTTAGGGTAACGATTTGGGGAAGATGACTCTGATGCGTATTCATTTAAGTTTAATACAAAACAGAATCCATCACCAACTGATTCACAGATCAGTTGGTGATCCCTGCTTGTTTAAAACGATGGAACCGACTGAGGACAGGGGTTCGAAACCTGTCCCCAACCATTTTTATTTTAATGAAATATTGATTAATTGAAAGAACCTTTATAACTAAACTGAAGCAAAACATCTCGTTCTCAGGGTCTAGACCAGATGGTCTAGGCTTGTGATTTAAACCACGAACTGGCCAGAGGCCCGGGTTCGATCCCTAGCATATACAATTATTTTTGTTTAAACTTTTTATACTTATATATTTATTATTACTTTTAAAAAAAATAGTTTTAAAATACTAAAATTGCTTTATAAATTCTACAAAAATTATTTTATGATGTTCTAATAGAAAAGTTTATCTTACAATTTTTAGTTTTTCAAAAATCTTTTATTTATTTTATATAATAAATATTACTAGTTTATTCTATTATAAATATAAAATTTTATAAAAATATCAAAACGATTTTATTAAATTCCACAAAAATTATCCTAAACTTGTAAAACAATAAACATTCCAGAAATGATTTTTATTTCTGATAAATCATTTATTTAATATTTTTAATCGATTTTTTTTTATTTTAATCATAAATAAATCATAATAAATTCGTTTTTCATTATTTTTGCATCAAAATTTCACATAAATTATTATTAATCATTTAGATCAGAAATATAAATTTTTGATTTGAAATTTGTAAATTTTAATATTTTTAAATATTATGTCTATATTTTGTCAAATAATTATTAATATATTATATATTCATTAATTAAGAAAATAATTTTTAACCATCTTTAATTTAGAATTGCCAAAAATCCATTCCTATTAATTATTTCTTTATTTAATTATGTAATTAACAATTATTCTAAATTAATTACCAATCAATTATTGATCCCCAAATTAGGAACCCTAGAATACCTTTGGAAAAGAAAACTTAGACTTTTAAGTTTTCCCAACACTTATAATATTGCCTTAAACATAGGGTGATACTTGGATACTTTCGAGCCACATTTATTCTATATCAAGGGGTTCAGTTCTAGCACTAAGGTGAGTATACATAGCCCTTTTTTCTGTTTTACATTTTGGGGTGAAACATGTTTAAACATTTTATACACTATCATTTACTCATTCTTATATTGTTGAATCTTGTGATTCAATTACACTATCATTCTATCATTTGACTGTAACAAAAAGACACAGTACAATCATTAACAATGATCAAGCCGCCTGTTTAGATTATAGCGCTATAGGCCTGACGAACCCACCCCCCCCCCCCCCCGCATAAATTCAGGGATGATCGATAACAGTTACACTTTTACTAACTTGCGAGTTAGGTCTCAGTCGACACAAGGTTTGATTGTACAAAAGACGCATTGTTACATGTCGGACTCATACTCTATCATTATACAACTGTGATTGTTGTACAAACTATTGTTATCCATTATATTCAAAAACCTATGTATTCTCACCAACTTTTGTTGACCCAAAATATTTTCAAACTTAACATGTTTCAGGTTATAGCTTGCTTGAAGATTAGAGTTATTGTTTGAAGATGTGTACTTAGTATTATTCATTTTGATGTACAAATTCTTGTAGAAAAATTGTATGTAATTAAATCAATTATTGAAATTTACTATTTACCATGAGCTACTGAACAATCATTCATACGTGACACCTCGATGTTTCCGCCATCGGTTGGGGTGTTACAATATATATACAAGCTGAGAGAGAGAGAGAGAGAGAGAGAGAGAGAGAGAGAGAGAGAGAGATGTGCAGTAGAGTTTTGGTTAGTCAAACTTCATGGGATGTTGAGGTGAAAAAGGAAGTTTCCATGTTTTTATAAGTATTTGACTTATAGGGTGGCTTGTGCATGCTTACACATGGAAGATCACATGGGCCGATTTTGGGGAATTGGTTTGGGTAGTTTGGGAAGTCAACTAAGCTTTGGAAGGTGAAATGGTGGATTAGTGTGTTGTTTGTTTGTATATTGTATGTATGTATGCAAGTCAACACACACAACACATATATGTATTGAATGTGTGTATATATATATATATATTACTTTAATTTCACACACACACACATACACACACACACATATATATATATATATATATATCGTATGTATGTATGTTTTAGGTGGTTTTGTTTGGTTATTGATAACATACTCATGTGTACACATATATTTAAAGTGGGGTTTGGATTTATAAAGTTTTATGGCAGATGTTTATGTTTACATATGCATATATCTTGGAGATTGAAGGTTCCATACATATAGATACATATGCATGTACATATGTGTAGGATATATATATATATATAACTTATGTGTGGACATGTAATTTAGAAAAGAATTGAATTCCCGACAAATCTCTATGAGATACTACGTTGGATCTTTATAAAAAATAACTTTAGAAATGTTCGTATTAATCTGAGAATGTGTAGTTTTTCACTTGGATATCGTTTCGTGTTGACTTGTTTCGATTGTACGTACTAATTGGACATTAGTTGCTCTCTCTTGAGCGTGTTATTGGCTTGATTGTTCATTGCCAATTGTTTGAGATAATCAGGTGTTGCATGCGTAAATGGACATTGTTGAAAAATGTAACTGAATTCCTTGAAATTGTTTAGGCTTTGCTAGACTCAAGATGACATAGTTAATGAAATAATGTCTAATGCATTAATAAAATAACATATGTTTAAGTGTGTGTATGGATATTGACGGGTGTCACATTCTCCCCTTGTTTTTGGAATTTCATCAGCGAAATTGAGTCGAGTCATTGGATTTAGAAGCTTCCGGGAAAAGAGAGGGAAACCTGCGTTTCATCTGGTCCTCGCGTTCCTAAGTGAATCCGGGTCCGCGCTTGGAATTCCATCTGACTTTGACAAGCTTGATTCGACAACATCTCAACTTTTGGACTTTCCAATCCCTCACTTCGATTGGCTTCTCAATAAAGTGGAGTTGATCATCGATGCGAATTTCCTCGGGAGGTATGATTAGTGAGTCACCAGATAAACACTTCTTAAGATTAAACACGTGAAAAGTGTCACGAACACGACTTAGCTCTTGTGGCAACTTCTTAAGATTAGACACGTGAAAAGATTAGAACAATCCTGGCTAGGATCTCGATTGTGCCTACTATCTCGGGTTAATGTTGCCACGTTTTCCATAACGGGGTACACCTTTCCAAGGTAAGACTTTCAAGAGCACTTTGTCACCAACTTGAAATTCCAATGGCTTGCATCTCCAGTCAGAGTAGCTTTTCTGTCTGTCGCGAGCAACTTTCAAACGCTCTCGGATTTGGAAAATCTTATCGGGCATTTCTTGAAACATTTTGTGTCTGGTCAGGTGTTTGTCTCCAACCTCTGCCCAACACAATGGAGATCGCCATTTTCGTCCGTATAAGGCCTCTAACGGAGCAACCTTGATACTGGTGTGATAACTGTTGTTATAGGAAAACTCAACCAACGGTAGATATGTGTCCGAATTTCCACCAAAATCATTCATGCAAGCTCGAAATAGGTCCTTAAGAATATGAATTGTTCGCTCGCTTTGGCCATCCATTTGCGGGTAATAGGCCGTACTCATGTACAAACAAGTACCTAAAGCTTCTTGAAGAAATTGCCGAAACCTTGAAGTGAAACGATTGTCACGGTCAGAAATTATTGATACAGGCACCCCATGCTTAGTCACAATCTTCTTGATGTACAACTTAGCCAACTTATCCATCTTGCCGGTTTCCTTGATTGGTAGAAAGTGTGCAGACTTAGTCAGTCGATCAACGATTACCCATATCGTATCATGACCATTGGACGTCCTAGGTCGCTTCGTGATAAAATCCATGGAGAATTGTTCCCACTTCCAGAAGAGAATCTCACGCTGTTGTAGCATACCAGATGGCTTCTGGTATTCAACTTTGACCTTTGATCATGCAAGACATCGGTTGATATATGTTGCAATATCTCCCTTGAGATTAGGTCACCAATAGAATTCTTTCACATTCTTTTGCATCTTGTCGGTTCTAGGATGAACCGAATACTTGGACTTATGGGCCTCGTCAAGAACCAAATCTCGCAAACCTCCAAATCGTGGTACCCAAATCCTATTCGCGAAGTACAATGTTCCGTCTGACCTTGGCTTCAAAACCGCGCCTATTCGATTCAAAGATTCATCCTTTTAATTTTCGCTCTTGAGTGCTTATTGTTGGGATTCGCGAATGCGAGATGTGAGACTGGTGTTAGCGCGCAAACATACATGGTTTTGACATGTTCCTTCTGGCTTAATGCATCGGCCATGACATTTGCGTTACTCGGATGGTACTTAATCTCGCAATCGTAGTCGTTCAGCAATTCCACCCATCTACGTTGCCTCATGTTCAGATCCTTCTGGTTGAAGATATGTTGTCGGCTCTCATGATCCGTAAAGATGGTGCACTTTGTGCCATATAAGTAATGCCTCCATATCTTGAGGGAAAAGATTACCGCACCTAGCTCGAAGTCATGCGTAGTATAGTTCTTCTCGTGGACCTTAAGTTGATGAGAAGCGTAGGTGATAACCTCATTCCTTTGCATAAGTACAAATCCAAGTCCTTAATGTGAAGCGTCACAGTAAACAACAAAGTCATCCGTGCGTTCTTGGAGTAAAAGAATCGGTGCACTACATAACTTGTGTTTCAGAACCTGAAATGCCTCTTATTGCTTGACTCCCCAATCAAACTTTTTATTCTTTTGTGTCAAGACTGTGAGAGGTTGGGCGATTTTCAAAAAATTCTTAATGAAACGACGATAGTAACCAGCCAATCCCAAAAATTGTCGTACTTCAGTTAGGGTTTTGGGCACTTCCCAATCCTTAATCACCTCTATCTTTGTTGGGTCGACTTGTAGGACCTTTTCGTTCACAACGTGACCAAGGAAGTGAACTTCTCATATCCAAAATTCACATTTAGAGAACTTTGAAAATAACTTCTCATTCTTGAGCAACTCTAGAATCAACTTGAGATGATGCTCGTGCTCCTCCTTGGTTTGCGAGTAAATCAAGATGTAATCGATAAAAAAGATTACAAATTTGTCTAGGTAGGGATTGCAGAATCGGTTAATCATATCCATGAACATGGTCGGCGCATTCGTCAACCCAAACGACATAACCAGAAACTCATAATGTCCATATAGAGTTATGAATGCAGTCTTAGGTATATCCTCCTCTTGAATGCGTAGCTGATGGTACCCAGAGCTTAAGTCGATCATCAAGTGGTGTCTAGAACCTTGCAGTTGATCAAACAGATCATCGATCCTTGGTAGAGGATATTTGTTTTTTATGGTAAGCTTGTTCAGTTCCCGATAGTCAATGCACATACGAAAACTATCGTTCTTCTTCACAAACAAAACCGGGGCTCCCCGTGGGGAAAAGCTTGGACAAATGAAAGCTTTATCTAACAACTTCTGCAGTTGATTAGACAGTTCTTGTATCTCTGATGGTGCTAAACGATACGGGGTTTGAGCTATTGGAGCAGCTCCAGGGACTAAGTTAATGCAAAACTCGACTTGTATTGGCGGTGGCAACCCAGGCAAGTCTTCAGGAAAGACCTCTGGATATTCTCGCACTAATGGAATGTCCTTGATTTTCTGCTCTTCTGCTTTCTTCTCTACTACATGTGCGAGGAACGCGTAACAACCTTTCCTCAGGCACTTCAGAGCTTCCATGCAGGATATGATTTGAAGCGTAGTTCCACCATCATC
Organism: Ambrosia trifida; assembly: GCA_028751855.1. NCBI lineage: Eukaryota > Viridiplantae > Streptophyta > Magnoliopsida > Asterales > Asteraceae > Ambrosia > Ambrosia trifida. Next base: position 107,235,103 of record CM054126.1, on the reverse strand, counting down.
TCCTTTGACTGAGAGTGTTTCGCCATTCGACAAGGGGATTCAAACCAGTTTCTTATGACAAACTATCTCAACGAAGTTCCTAGACAACCAGTCCATACCGACCACAACGTTGAAACTTCATAACTTGATCGGAAGCAGATCAATACTAAACTCGTGATTGCCTAAACTTAATGTACAACCCCTGACAACTTCTTCAAATGAAGTCAACTTACCATTGGCCAACTCTATGGTATAATTTGTGTCCAGCCTACTCATTTCTAACCCGAGGGATTTCATAAAGTCGGTCGACACAAAACTAAAATCAGCACCTGAATCGAAAAGAACCGTAGCAAAATGGTTATTAAGGAGAAACGTACCAGTAACCACATTGGGATCATCTCGTGCTTCATTTTCCCTTAGCACGAATACTCATCCACGAGCCTATTAGGATCTGAGTTTGATTGTTTTGATATATTTAGAATAAGATGAGAAATGAATGATGTAAGTATAAGTGGAAAGTGCAGCGGAATGATAAACTCTAATCAAAACAATAGGAATATATGTTTTCAATGATCAAATGCTTTCATTAATTGAAAGATTGCAATCAGTACAAATACTCCCCCTCAGCCTGATCACACAGTGATTGTTTGTCTGAGAGAATGTTTGTGTGTGTGATGTATTAGAACAGTACAAGCACTGTTCTATTTATAGACAAACCTAAACCACTGGTGACCTGTGCTGACGTCACCTAAGATAGTGACCTCTAACAGAATAACAACATAAAACATCTGCCCTATACAATCTACTGTTACATTACAAAACACTATAAGGTAAACTACTGCTAAAGGAAAACTCTGATGGTCTTGCAACATCTGTTGGAGTCTAAGTGCTGTTGACTCCAACAGACCTTTAGTCTTCAGTACTTGATTAGCAGTTGTTTCTTCATCAGACCTTTGGTCAGTAGTTGTTCTCTATCAGTTGTTCTCTAGCAGTCCTTTGTATCAGCAGTTGTCACAGCAGTTGTTTGGATGGAACAGTTGTTAGGGTCAGCAGTCTTTTGGGAAGAATATGTTATAAAGACTGTTTATTTGTGGAATCAACTGTTAGCATATTTTGGCTTTTCAATCATCTGTTCTTCTCCAGGTCAGCAAACCCAACAATCTCCCCCTAGAACAGATGATGCCAAAACTAAGCTTTATTCTTGATCTTTATTTCTCATCAGACTTTCTCTGATTTGTCCTTTGAATTGAAGTTCAAAGTCCAAGGCAAATAGGTCTTCTACATCTCTGTCAAGCTCAAGGTTCAGCAGTGTTTGGAGATCATTTGCACACAGGCTATATGCATCATCCATGCTTATCTTTTGAACTTTTCCATCTGACCTGAGCAGAGTCAATTCATGGTTGTCTTTATTGACTTTCCATTTTAGAATTTTTGAGTCAGTGGATTTGCTGAGATGCACTTTTATTCTTGATGAGTTTGGTGATGGAGGTCTCCCAATGAGTTCTCTGAGCTTGTTAGTAGTGGGATCTGAGAAAAAGTGCACTTGATTGAAGATGCCCTCTTTTATGTAGGTATCAACAAACTTCTTCTGATCTTCTTCAGACATTTCTTTATGTTTCTTGAACTGTCTTCTAGCAGCAACTGATAGATCAGAAGTGTCAAGTAAGCTGTCAAGAGTAAAAGCCTGTTGAGGTCTCTTCATCAGTGGTTCATCAGTGTAGACAGGTTTTCTAGGTAGGCTGGGATCTTTCTTCCTATTTTCTTCAAGTCTCTTGTATGTTTCAACCAGCCTCAGCTCAGACCATCTTGCAACAGACCTCATCTCCCCATAATCAGCAGCCACTATTTCTTATCTCATCCTCTTAAACTTCAAGGCTCTTGTATGTTTCAGCCAGCCTCAGCTCAGACCATCTTGCAACAGACCTCATCTTCCTTTACCAAAATCAGGGACAGAGACTTTAGCTTGGGGATTCTTGGCCAACTCTTCTATTCTTAAAAGTTCTTCTCTGAGTGCATGAGTGGTCCAGCCTGCACACTGTTTCTTGTTTGCTTTGTAAGGCATGGTTGCCAAGATCTGTTCAAGAAGGGATTCCCTAACCTCCTTTTCCATGTCACTAATGAGAGGCATGGCAGACATGGAATTGCTCAGGGTCTTAGCAAAATCTTCAATCCTTCTCAATTTGCTAAGTTCTGCTGAATGGATGCCCTGAGCAGTCCTGTCATCCTTCCCTTTGCATTTCTCTTTTATGATAACATCTGCCTGTTCAGCCTTGTATTTAAGATATGTGTCAATGTTTAAGGGAACAGGGAAATGTGGAAGAGAAGGGAAAGATCTATCAGATGGTTGTTCAGTATTATAGAAGGATTGCATTTCCCCCTTGAGTAGATCAAGTTCAAGGGGATACTGAACAACCAATGGTGTAATGGTTGGTGGTGGTCTATGGGATCTGAATTGTGATGTGTGTGGTGAAAATGATGAGAGTGGAATGGCTGATATAGGTGTGGATTGTGTGGTTGAGGTGGTGTGTGGTGATGTATGTATGTTTTCATCCTGTACAATAAAGGTTGATTTCCTCTTCCTTTTGTACAAGATTTTTAGTGATGGTGGTGTGGAAGCAGTGGTTGTGTTAACATCTGTTGGCACCTTAGTAGGACCAGCAGATGTTTGGGATTTGGGTGGTGATGTGATTGTAGGTTCAGATGTAGGTTTGGTGGTTGTAGGTTCAGATGTGTTTGTAGGTTCAGGTGTTGTGGTTTTATCAGTGGTTTGGGTGGCAGCAGTGGCTTTATCAACAGAGGTTTTAGCAGCAGTGGTTTTCAGTTTAGATGGTGGTTGTCTGACATGTTTAGCAGGCATCTTCTTCCTTTTTGAGGATCCCACATCTTCAACTTCCTGCTGTTGTTCCCTTTTTAGTTGTACCAACAACTCTGCTTTGGCTTCCAAAGTGTCAGCCCTCTTTTGTTTGTCTTCAGCAGCTTTTTCAGCTTCTTTATTTGCAGAGTTGTCTATTGCTTTATCTTTGCTGGTTTGTTGTTGTTGTGGTGCAGTTTGAGTTTGTTGTTGCTGTTGTGGTGCTGTTTCAGTAGACCCTGGTATGTTGTGGTGCTGTTTGAGTAGACCCTGGTATCTTGGAAAGAGTAGCCAAGGATTCCAATATTAACTTGACATCAGATTTGATGTCAGCAACAGAGGTTTCAATGGTTTGAACTTTAGCCGTCAATTCTTGGTATTTTAATCCATCACCTAAGTTAATAGGATCATCTGAATTCCTACCAGTGGTAGTTTTAACTGATTCAGTCCTAGGAGGTGAATCCAAAGGATGAGAACCAGATGCCCCTTTTTCTTGGTTCTGGGGACTTCCAACTGATTTTGGGGACACTATAGTGGCCTCATCAGTTGTTGCCTTCAAGGGAGTCTTAGCTATGTAACCACTGTCATTGTGTGAGACAATGGTCTCTACATCAGTAGTGGTTGCTCCACTTGAAAACTCTCCTAAAGTTGCATTTAACTCTAGGGGTGTAACCTCCTCATCTGTTTGTGGGATGGCTGATTGAATTTCCTCAGTCCCAGTCACTTGTGGAGGTATACTCTCATTGACAGGTGAAAGAGAGGAACTGGGATTTTCCTGAGTTTTGTCAATAGCCTCAAATAGAGGTTGCATGGTCTGTTGAACATGTGATAGTGAAGGTGGAGGAGTAAAAAGAGAATTAGCCCTGGGAGAGGGGCTTGTGAACATTTGGCCAAGTGACTCAAATGTATCATGATGTGGTTCCCCTTGGCTTACAACATGATCCTTTTGTGAGGATGCATGAGGAGTTTGGTCAGGTTGAGATATTTCCAACTGTTGTGAGGAAGTAGCAACAGTGGTTTCTAGTTGCTTTTGTGTTGCAACAGAGTTATCTTCTCGTATCTCATCTTCCAGAAGTCTCTTTTGAGGTGGAGTGGTGGTTTTTGTGGATGGACGTTTCCTTTTGGAAATGGCTGGTGTGGGTTTCACAGCACTGGATGTAGTGCCATGATCACCAGGAGCAGTGGGCTCAACAACAGAGGTTTGGACAACAGTTGTTGTCTTAGTCCTCTTTGTTTGTGTTTTTGAAACCTTTGATACAACAGCTATACACGCGATTAGGAAACTAACATGCAATTAGGAAAAGTCAACTTGTGATTGGGAGTGGTCAACAGGCGATTAGGAATGTAATCGACTGATGTTACATGCGAGTGGGGTCCTAATCGCCCCTGCATCAGGCGATTAGGATTCCCAATTGCCTGCTACGGACGCGTGGCTCGTTTTCGCGGGTCTAACCCTCCAAATCAGACTCGAAACATGTAAAAACACCCAACATCAGACCTAAACTATTAACCAACCCATTTCAAGCAAAACCCCCCACAATTTATCTCTGCTCTAACACCCTTGGTGCAATTATTTCCAAAAATGGCAAAGTACTAGGTTTCATTAACTATGCATATCTTTCCTTAAATGGCAATAATCAGATTTCACCACCTACAACCTTGCAAATCATTATCCCTTTGTTATAACACTCTCCTAATGTGAATCCTAACAACAAACAATCATTGAATCATATCATAACATCCTAAATCTTCAAGAATCATCCAAATGGGTCAAAATGCACACTTTCATCAAAACACCATAACAATAGCTCAAATCCTTAGATAAACATCTTAATAACTCCTACACATCAGAATACATCAATTACATGGAAACATTCATGTTTTAACCACCAAAAATCACCATATGCATGAATACTTCACATATAGCAAGTATAAAAGTTTTGACTTGTTTTAGAAACTCATTTCAAAGGATTTTAAAGACACAAACTTAGTAAAACAAGGTCTGGACCTTTGGGAACTAAAACAATAACATTACAAAGGTTTGGGATGAGGAACACACCTTGGATTTTATCAAAGAAAGGTGTGTAAGCTTGGAAATGGTGAGTTTTGAAGCAAAACAAGTTCCAGAGGTGTTTTGTGGTGTGTGGGAGGCTTAGGATCTGTTAGGGTTGCACTAATGGTGTTTTGTGAGTCAAGGGTTGTATTTATAGGTGTTTTTACTCGTCCCACATAGATCAGTCGATTAGGATACAGATCAGGCGATTAGGGAGCCTAATCGCATGATCTTACTAGCGATTAGGGCCCCAATCGCCCATAATATCTCCGAATCGCATGACTAACTGGCGATTAGGCCACTCACCAGTGCCTAATCGCCTGCAGCATCAAGAATTGGGTTTTTGGCGCGTTAAACATTATTTTAACATATATAAGCACATATTCACATACCGACAAGTCACATAATTATTACAAACATATAATGCATGATAACTAACACGTTTACATTCGTTCACCAATTCCCGGGACTCGAGACTTACGTGTGTGCGCTAAACCCGGTGATTCCACAAATCACCAATCCTTGTACACATGGTTATGGACCGACTCCCAATGATCCCGTGGATCATTGTAACGACTCCCGATGATTTCCAGAACCATCGTAACGACTCAACTGACCCAGTTAAGTATGTAATATGCATGACTCGCTAAGGCAGACTTACTAGTTTAGTCAATGTTACTAAACTGAGTTTGCCGGGTGTCACATCATCCCCCTGTTGAAAGAATTTTCGTCCCGAAAATTGCCCAAAGCCAAAAGGAAGAGACGAAAGAAAGAAAAATTTTCCAATTGCCACATCATCCCCCTGTTGAAAGGAATCTCGACCCGAGATTCATTCAGCTTCAGGAGAGACATATCTTGATTCGAACACACGCTTAGTAAATAAATGAGGATACTTAGCTTTCATCTGATCCTCCCATTCCCACGTGAACTCTGATCCATGATTTGAATTCCAACGAACTTTAACGATGCGGATTTTACTCCGGCGAAGGCTACGGATCTTATAGTCGAGAATCTCAACTGGTTCTTCCACAATACGCAGACGATCATCCACCTTGATCTCTTCGAGAAGAATAACCAAAGATTCATCTGCCAGACACTTTTTAAGGTTACAGACGTGGAAGACATTATGAACATTACTGAGCTCAGTTGGCAGATCAAGCCTGTACGCCACCGGTCCAATCCATTCCAGAATTGCGAACGGTCCAACATACCGAGGATTCAATTTGCGACGCTTCCCAAAACGTATAACGCCCTTCCACGGAGATACTTTCAATAAGACCCTGTCGCCAACCTGGAATTCTAAAGGCTTGCGACGACGATCGGCATAGCTCTTTTGACGATCCCGAGCTGCTGCCATGCGGTTGCGAATTTGTACGATCTTCTCGGAAGTTTTGTACACAAGTTCCAGGCCGGTGAGTTGACTCTCGCCCACCTCGGCCCAACAAAGAGGGGACCGACATTTCTTCCCATAAAGAGCCTCGAACGGAGCTTTCTTGATAATAGAATGGAAGCTATTGTGGTAGGAGAATTCCACCAATGGCAGATGACTCTCCCAGCCCTTGCCAAAGTCGATCACACATGCCCGGAGCATGTCTTCTAGTTTTTGAATCACCCGCTCACTTTGACCGTCAGTTTGCGGATGATAGGCTGTGCTCATATCTTACTGAGAACCCAGAGCCTTATGCAAGGATTTCCAGAAATTTGAGGCGAACCGAGGATCACGATCAGAAATAATAGAAACAGGCACCCCGTTCCGAGAAACCACCTCCTTAAGATACAAACGAGCTAATCGCTCAAGGCCATCAGTTTCCTTGATAGCGAGGAAGTGCGCAGACTTTGTCAACCTATCGACGATCACCCAAATCATGTCGAAACCACTGGGCGACTTCGGGAGTTTGGTCACAAAGTCCATCGTGATCCGTTCCCATTTCCACTCAGGAATTTCAGGCTGTTGCAGAATGCCGGACGGCTTTTGGTATTCAACCTTGACCTTGGCACAGGTCAAACACTTGCTTACATATGAAGCTACATCCGCCTTCATGTTCGGCCACCAATAAAGTATCTTTAAGTCTTGATACATCTTATCGGAGCCAGGGTGAATAGAATACCGGGATTTGTGAGCTTCATCAAGAACGAGCTCCCGCAAACCCCCGAATAAAGGGACCCAAACACGTTCAGCAAAATAATGTAGGCCATCGGACCTGAGTTCAAGGTGGCTATCGGCACCATGCATGGTTTCAGCTTTAAGGTTTTCCTCCTTCAAAGCTTCTTGTTGTGCCGAACGGATTTGGTCAGGCAAACTAGAATGGATAGTGAGCTGAAGAGCTCAAACACGACGAGGCTTAGCGGATTCCTTCCTGCTCAAGGCATCTGCTACAACATTCGCCTTGTCAGGATGGTATTTTATAGCACACTCGTAATCATTAAGAAGCTCGACCTAGCGACGCTGTCACATGTTTAACTCCTTCTGATCAAAGATATGCTGGAGGCTCTTGTGATTGGTATAAATGGTGCACTTGGTACCGTACAAGTAGTGCCTCCAGATTTTCAAAGCAAAGACTACCGCACCCAATTCCAGATCATAGGTGGTGTAGTTTTTCTCATGAATTTTAAGCTGACGAGAAGCATAGGCAATGACCTTCTCGCGTTGCATCAACACACAACCGAGACCCCGGATAGAAGCATCACAATAAACCACAAAATCGCCCGTGCCTCAGATGGCGTCTTCGGTGCTTCCCAGTCTTTGATAGCTTCTATCTTAGCTGGATCAACGTGAATTCCTTTTTCATTAATCACATGACCAAGGAATTGGACTTCACACAACCAGAAGCTACATTTCAAGAACTTGGCATACAACTGTTCCCGTCTCAAGAGTTCCAAGACAAGACGCAAGTGTTCCCGGTGGTCCACTTCGTTCTTCGAATAGACTAGAATATCGTCAATGAATACAATCATGAATTTATCAAGGTAGGGCTTACAGACACGGTTCATCAAATCCATGAATACGGCAGGCGCATTGGTGAGACCAAAAGGCATGACCAAGAATTCAAAATGGCCATAACGAGTTCGAAAAGCGGTTTTTGGAATATCGGCTTCCTGGACTCTCAACTGATGGTACCCCGATCTCAAGTCAATCTTCAAATAGAAACTAGAACCCTGGAGCTGATCAAATAAATCATCAATACGAGGAAGAGGGTAACGATTCTTGATGGTAACCTTGTTCAATTGACGGTAGTCAATACACATACGCAGGCTTCTGTCTTTCTTCTTGACAAAGAGGATAGGGGCTCCCCACGGGGATGAGCTAGGTCGGATGAAACCCTTCTCCAATAACTCCTGTAACTGGTTAGACAACACCTGCATCTCGGGAGGTGCAAGACAATATGGGGCTGCACCCGGGGCAAGTTCAATGCCGAATTCGACTTGACGATAAGGCGGAAGGCCAGGTAGGTCTTCCGGAAACACATCGGGAAAATCACAAACGATAGGAATATCTTCAATCTTCTCCTCTTCCTCCGAAGAAACCGAAACAAGAGCCAGAATAGCAGAATACCCCTTCCGAAGATACTTATAGGCTTTCATACACGAAATGATACTCAAAGGAACACCGCTCTTCTCACCATGCACCAAAAGAATTTCTCCATGAGGGAGAGGAAGTCGAATGACCTTATCGAAACAGACGATCTCAGCATGATACAAAGATAACCAATCCATACCTACATCAACATCAAAACTACCCAAGGACACCGGTATAAGGTCAATAGGAAAAGAATAACCCGACAATTCAAGGCGACACTCCCTAAGGACGTGCGTCGCTTCAACTTTCTTACCATTAGCCAATTCTATCAAGTACTTAGCCTCTAAAGGTGTAGGTACCCTATCAAGCAATTGACTAAATCCAAGAGATATAAAGCTCTTATTGGCACCAGAATCAAACAAAACCAAAGCATAGCGATTATCAAGAAGAAACATACCGGTAATAGTGTCAGGGTCCAGTCGGGCCCCGCTCGAACCAATCACAAAGGCGTGAGCATTCCTGCCTCCGCCCCCATTGTTCCCATTACCCGATCCATTCCTCCCAGCTTCGCCCTGCTTCAACTTGGGGCATTCACGCTTGTAGTGTCCAAGCTCACCGCAGTTAAAGCACCCCCGTTTTCCCTGGTTTCCCTGAGGAGCAGTAACCTGAGGAGCTGGGGCAGGTGTAGCAGGTGGGTTCTGATTACCCTGAAGATTGACCCTGCAATCCTTAGCTATGTGCCCGTCCTTATTGCACCGACGACAACGGTTCTTGTCACAAGGACCAGTATGATGAAACCAACACCGTTCACACTTTGGCAACTTCCTGAAATACCCTCCCGACTTCAGCTCAGATGACGATCCCCCAACATCAGACTTCTTCACCGGTTGAGGCTGAGCTGAACTCGAGCCTTTACCCGTACCTTCCTATTTCCGCTTGTTGTTTTCGGGAGCCTTCATAGCAGCGCCTCGGGGAGGCAAGACTCCTTCAGCTACTTTCATATTGGTCAGCCTGTGAGCCGACCGAACAACCTCCGAATACACGGTAAGATTACTTGCAGCCACCAACCCCGCAACCTCCGGTACCAACCCAGAAATATAGTGTTCAATCCTCCTGTACTCCGGTGAGTGCAAATCCGGGCACAACACCGCCAGTTCATTATGTCTAACTGTATATGATTCAATCTCGGATCCCACCATCTTGTGATTCCAGACCTCATGCTCGAGCTTCTGGATCTCATCCCTCGGGCAGTACTCGTTTTTCAAAAGCTGCACGAATTCTGCCCAAGGCATAGCGTGGGCTTCCCCAATTCCCATGGTCTGGGTGGTGGAGTTCCACCAAGTCAGAGCTTGACCCTCAAGGGTTACTGAAGCATACTTCACATGGTCGCCCACCGGGCAACTGCACATGGAGAACACAGATTCAGCTTTCTCCAGCCATCGGAGCAGTCCCACTGCCCCTTCAGTTCCACTAAAGTTGTGGGGCTTGCAATCCAAGAACTTTTTGTAGGAACACTGAGGTGGGGGTGGATTGACAGCACCGCCTGGGACTATACACACAGATAAATAACAAGGAAGAAGGTACAGTACCCCGAAACAAAGTAGAATAGGTGGGAATCAACTTACCACCCATAACATTATGAGCAGCTTGGAACGCAGCCAAGGCTACATTCACCTGCTGCTGCAGCAGATTGTTCAGCTCCTCTTGGGTCATATTAACGTTACCGCGACCGCCGCCGCCACCACGGCCGCCAGCACGACTGCCAGCACGGCCGCCCTTGCGACTCCCACGAGCTCCTGACATCTTTTGTCAAAACATTGAACAAAAGACTTAGGCTTGCCTGTGGTATAACCCACTAGGAATTTCAAGAAACTAAACCGGGTCCAATTCGGGTCCATCCGTTCAAACGCAAAGTCCACTAGGGTTCCCATGCATTCCAGTTTATGATCTCGTGTGCACCCGACATGATAAACCGTTCTACATGGTCCTCCAGGTGTACTTTAAGCTTGAAGTTCAAGTCACCGGACACTAGCACCCAAACATGGTACTATTATGAATACAAGTGTAAGATAGTATGTGTGAGGACGAGCGTGTCTATTGGGGCATAGAAGGGAGATGTCTGAATCCCTGGACAAATCTCAAGAGTATGCCGAAGCTACCCCGATGTACACCTGTGACACCCCGCACGTTTAGGTTAACATTTTATAAAACACATAAGTCTACCTTAGCGAAAAACATTTTCAAACATACTTAACTAGGTCAGTTGAGTCATTATGATGGTTTCGGGAATCATCGGGAGTCGTTACAATGATCCACGGGATCATTGGGAGTCGGTCCATAACCATGTGAACACGGATTAGTGATTTGTAGAATCGTCAGGTTTAACGCACACACGTAAATCTCGAGTCCCGGGAATTGGTGAACGGATGGGAACATGTTAGTTATCATGCATTATGTGCTTACAATCATTATATGACTTGCCGGTATGTGAATACGTGTTTATATGTGTTAAAATAGTGATTACGCATAATTGCATGACATTATAGGTGATTATGCGTAATTGCATGACATTATAGGTGATTACGTGTAATTGTCAATAGGTATAGGAAATTAGAGCCTAATCGCCAATAGGTATAGGTGATTAGAGCCTAATCGCCAATAGGTATAGGCGATTAGAGCTCCAATCGCTAGTAGTACATGCGATTAGGAATTCTAATCGCCTGTACTGCTGTGTAATCGCCTGACGCGTACTAAACAACTAGAAACGCCTATAAATACCCCCCCCCCTTATGTTTTAAAACATCATTTGTGAAACCCTAATACACCCCAAAGCCACCCCACACCTTATTCAACCTCTGAACCACGTTTTTTTTATCAAGAAATCACATTTCCAAGCTTTACATCTCATAATCTTACAATTTCAAGGTGTGTTCTTCATCCCAAACTTTTGTAATGATATTGTTTTGATCCCTAAAGGTCCAGACCTAATTTCTAAACAAACCCAAACCTCTATGTTTGTTATATGTGATGTATTCATGCAAGATAGGATTTTTATCATTTAAACATGGTTGTTCTTGTATTATTAATATGTTTCTGATCTAAATGAGTCCATATGATGTTAACCTAGGAGTTTGAAGGTCCATAGTTGTGTATTATTGATATTAGGCGTTTTGACCCGTTTGAATGATTATGAAGGATTGATGATGATATGTTGTGTTTTGTTGATTGTTTAAGGTTAGGGTTTACTCTAGGATGATGCTAGAATAGTAGGATATTGTCGGACAATGTCATTATGTAATGAAATCTGGATATATGTTATTTAGGGTAAGTTTTGCATGAGGATGTGATGTTTACATGATAATTATGCTATTTTGGGAAAACACATGCATTCGGGACGGCTAGGATGATGATAAATTAGGGGGTTTTGCTTGAAATAGTTGGATTAATGTTTTGGGTTTGATATTGGGTGTTTCCACATATTTCGGATCTGGTTTGGAGGGTTAAACGCGCAAAAAGGCGGCACAGTGCAGTAGGGGCGAATAGGAAGTTCTATTCGCCTGTATTAAGGGCGATTGGCCCCCAATCGCATGAACTATAGGCGATTGGGAGCCCAATCGCCAGTATGTTTGGCAAATACAATCCTAATCGCTAGTTTGACTCTCCTAATCACCAGTTGACTTTCTCTAATTGCATGTTTGATTCCTAATCGCGTGTACTGTTGCTGTATGTGTATTTTAACATCCCAAAACATGGTTTGACACTTAGGAACTTGTAAGGAACCCCGTGACATGTCTAATAACTTGTAACACGTGTTCGGACTTGTTTATGCGTTAATTGGGCGTTATGCTAGATAGGGTGAATGTTTGCGCATGCTAAGTGTTTAATTGCATAGGTTGCATGATATCTTGTATGTGGCTAACACGTGGGATGTCGGGTCACCAATGGGGTGTCGGGTATTGTCTGGTTTGGTCGGTTTACTGTTTAAACATGTTTTCAACATACACGGTCACGGTCTGGACAATCGGGGACTAGTTAACCTTCGGGTTAGTAGTCAATACACTTATTTAAACTCATTGATAGGTTGTTACTAGTTTGGGTCATCATACACGTGTTGGAATTCTAAGTATCTGAAGGCGCACTCTAAGGTGAGTTTCACGGCCCCACTCTTTTACTGGTTTTACATTTTCGGGGGAGAAAACATGTTGTGTCCTTATATGTGTGTCAATTGTGTTCGCAAGTTCATTACGTTTGGGAGGGTTCATTTGGGTTCAAGGTATTTATTTATGTTCAGTATTATATGGCCTATGTTGTGGTAGTTCGTTAGCCACGATGCGGTAGTTCGTAAGTGGTAGTTCGTTAGCTATGATATGGTAGTTCGTTGACCATGGGATGGTAGTCCGTTAGCTATGATAAAGTAGTTCGTTGACCATGGGATGGTAGTTCGTTAACCGCGGTGGGCGATAGTTAGGTTGGGAGGTTCGTTATGGAGTTCAAACGTTTAACGAGTGTTTTCATCGGTCGATTGTATCATGATAGTCTTTCAAAAGCTCATGAAACGTTTTTACTTAAAAACCTGTGAACTCACCGGCATTGTTTGCTGACGTTCTTTAGCATGTTTTTCAATAGTGATTACGCATAATTGCATGACATTATAGGTGATTATGCGTAATTGCATGACATTATAGGTGATTTCGTGTAATTGTCAATAGGTATAGGAAATTAGAGCCTAATCGCCAATAGGTATAGGTGATTAGAGCCTAATCGCCAATAGGTATAGGCGATTAGAGCTCCAATCGCTAGTAGTACATGCGATTAGGAATTCTAATCGCCTGTACTGCTGTGTAATCGCCTGACGCGTACTAAACAACTAGAAACGCCTATAAATACCCCCCTTATGTTTTAAAACATCATTTGTGAAACCCTAATACACCCCAAAGCCACCCCACACCTTATTCAACCTCTGAACCACGTTTTTTTTTATCAAGAAATCACATTTCCAAGCTTTACATCTCATAATCTTACAATTTCAAGGTGTGTTCTTCATCCCAAACTTTTGTAATGATATTGTTTTGATCCCTAAAGGTCCAGACCTAATTTCTAAACAAACCCAAACCTCTATGTTTATTATATGTGATGTATTCATGCAAGATAGGATTTTTATCATTTAAACATGGTTGTTCTTGTATTATTAATATGTTTCTGATCTAAATGAGTCCATATGATGTTAACCTAGGAGTTTGAAGGTCCATAGTTGTGTATTATTGATATTAGGCATTTTGACCCGTTTGAATGATTATGAAGGATTGATGATGATATGTTGTGTTTTGTTGATTGTTTAAGGTTAGGGTTTACTCTAGGATGATGCTAGAATAGTAGGATATTGTCGGACAATGTCATTATGTAATGAAATCTGGATATATGTTATTTAGGGTAAGTTTTGCATGAGGATGTGATGTTTACATGATAATTATGCTATTTTGGGAAAACACATGCATTCGGGACGGCTAGGATGATGATAAATTAGGGGGTTTTGCTTGAAATAGTTGGATTAATGTTTTGGGTTTGATATTGGGTGTTTCCACATATTTCGGATCTGGTTTGGAGGGTTAAACGCGCAAAAAGGCGGCACAGTGCAGTAGGGGCGAATAGGAAGTTCTATTCGCCTGTATTAAGGGCGATTGGCCCCCAATCGCATGAACTATAGGCGATTGGGAGCCCAATCGCCAGTATGTTTGGCAAATACAATCCTAATCGCTAGTTTGACTCTCCTAATCACCAGTTGACTTTCTCTAATTGCATGTTTGATTCCTAATCGCGTGTACTGCTGCTGTATGTGTATTTTAACATCCCGAAACATGGTTTGACACTTAGGAACATGTAAGGAACCCCGTGACATGTCTAATAACTTGTAACACGTGTTCGGACTTGTTTATGCGTTAATTGGGCGTTATGCTAGATAGGGTGAATGTTTGCGCATGCTAAGTGTTTAATTGCATAGGTTGCATGATATCTTGTATGTGGCTAACACGTGGGATGTCGGGTCACCAATGGGGTGTCGGGTATTGTCTGGTTTGGTCGGTTTACTGTTTAAACATGTTTTCAACATACACGGTCACGGTCTGGACAATCGGGGACTAGTTAACCTTCGGGTTAGTAGTCAATACACTTATTTAAACTCATTGATAGGTTGTTACTAGTTTGGGTCATCATACACGTGTTGGAATTCTAAGTATCTGAAGGCGCACTCTAAGGTGAGTTTCACGGCCCCACTCTTTTACTGGTTTTACATTTTCGGGGGAGAAAACATGTTGTGTCCTTATATGTGTGTCAATTGTGTTCGCAAGTTCATTACGTTTGGGAGGGTTCATTTGGGTTCAAGGTATTTATTTATGTTCAGTATTATATGGCCTATGTTGTGGTAGTTCGTTAGCCGCGATGCGGTAGTTCGTAAGTGGTAGTTCGTTAGCTATGATATGGTAGTTCGTTGACCATGGGATGGTAGTCCGTTAGCTATGATAAAGTAGTTTGTTGACCATGGGATGGTAGTTCGTTAACCGCGGTGGGCGATAGTTAGGTTGGGAGGTTCGTTATGGAGTTCAAACGTTTAACGAGTGTTTTCATCGGTCGATTGTATCATGATAGTCTTTCAAAAGCTCATGAAACGTTTTTACTTAAAAACCTGTGAACTCACCGGCATTGTTTGCTGACGTTCTTTAGCATGTTTTTCAATAGTGATTACGCATAATTGCATGACATTATAGGTGATTATGCGTAATTGCATGACATTATAGGTGATTACGTGTAATTGTCAATAGGTATAGGAAATTAGAGCCTAATCGCCAATAGGTATAGGTGATTAGAGCCTAATCGCCAATAGGTATGGGCGATTAGAGCTCCAATCGCTAGTAGTACATGCGATTAGGAATTCTAATCGCCTGTACTGCTGTGTAATCGCCTGACGCGTACTAAACAACTAGAAACGCCTATAAATACCCCCCCCCCCCTTATGTTTTAAAACATCATTTGTGAAACCCTAATACACCCCAAAGCCACCCCACACCTTATTCAACCTCTGAACCACGTTTTTTTTATCAAGAAATCACATTTCCAAGCTTTACATCTCATAATCTTACAATTTCAAGGTGTGTTCTTCATCCCAAACTTTTGTAATGATATTGTTTTGATCCCTAAAGGTCCAGACCTAATTTCTAAACAAACCCAAACCTCTATGTTTGTTATATGTGATGTATTCATGCAAGATAGGATTTTTATCATTTAAACATGGTTGTTCTTGTATTATTAATATGTTTCTGATCTAAATGAGTCCATATGATGTTAACCTAGGAGTTTGAAGGTCCATAGTTGTGTATTATTGATATTAGACGTTTTGACCCGTTTGAATGATTATGAAGGATTGATGATGATATGTTGTGTTTTGTTGATTGTTTAAGGTTAGGGTTTACTCTAGGATGATGCTAGAATAGTAGGATATTGTCGGACAATGTCATTATGTAATGAAATCTGGATATATGTTATTTAGGGTAAGTTTTGCATGAGGATGTGATGTTTACATGATAATTATGCTATTTTGGGAAAACACATGCATTCGGGACGGCTAGGATGATGATAAATTAGGGGGTTTTGCTTGAAATAGTTGGATTAATGTTTTGGGTTTGATATTGGGTGTTTCCACATATTTCGGATCTGGTTTGGAGGGTTAAACGCGCAAAAAGGCGGCACAGTGCAGTAGGGGCGAATAGGAAGTTCTATTCGCCTGTATTAAGGGCGATTGGCCCCCAATCGCATGAACTATAGGCGATTGGGAGCCCAATCGCCAGTATGTTTGGCAAATACAATCCTAATCGCTAGTTTGACTCTCCTAATCACCAGTTGACTTTCTCTAATTGCATGTTTGATTCCTAATCGCGTGTACTGCTGCTGTATGTGTATTTTAACATCCCGAAACATGGTTTGACACTTAGGAACATGTAAGGAACCCCGTGACATGTCTAATAACTTGTAACACGTGTTCGGACTTGTTTATGCGTTAATTGGGCGTTATGCTAGATAGGGTGAATGTTTGCGCATGCTAAGTGTTTAATTGCATAGGTTGCATGATATCTTGTATGTGGCTAACACGTGGGATGTCGGGTCACCAATGGGGTGTCGGGTATTGTCTGGTTTGGTCGGTTTACTGTTTAAACATGTTTTCAACATACACGGTCACGGTCTGGACAATCGGGGACTAGTTAACCTTCGGGTTAGTAGTCAATACACTTATTTAAACTCATTGATAGGTTGTTACTAGTTTGGGTCATCATACACGTGTTGGAATTCTAAGTATCTGAAGGCGCACTCTAAGGTGAGTTTCACGGCCCCACTCTTTTACTGGTTTTACATTTTCGGGGGAGAAAACATGTTGTGTCCTTATATGTGTGTCAATTGTGTTCGCAAGTTCATTACGTTTGGGAGGGTTCATTTGGGTTCAAGGTATTTATTTATGTTCAGTATTATATGGCCTATGTTGTGGTAGTTCGTTAGCCGCGATGCGGTAGTTCGTAAGTGGTAGTTCGTTAGCTATGATATGGTAGTTCGTTGACCATGGGATGGTAGTCCGTTAGCTATGATAAAGTAGTTCGTTGACCATGGGATGGTAGTTCGTTAACCGCGGTGGGCGATAGTTAGGTTGGGAGGTTCGTTATGGAGTTCAAACGTTTAACGAGTGTTTTCATCGGTCGATTGTATCATGATAGTCTTTCAAAAGCTCATGAAACGTTTTTACTTAAAAACCTGTGAACTCACCGGCATTGTTTGCTGACGTTCTTTAGCATGTTTTTCAATAGTGATTACGCATAATTGCATGACATTATAGGTGATTATGCGTAATTGCATGACATTATAGGTGATTACGTGTAATTGTCAATAGGTATAGGAAATTAGAGCCTAATCGCCAATAGGTATAGGTGATTAGAGCCTAATCGCCAATAGGTATAGGCGATTAGAGCTCCAATCGCTAGTAGTACATGCGATTAGGAATTCTAATCGCATGTACTGCTGTGTGTCACACCCGCAAATTTCCACGTGCAGGGTTTTACCGCGAGGCGCGTGACACACCAGGATCCAAGTCAACGGTCACAATAAACCACACTATATGATACGTAAAAATGACAAAATCAACCCATTAAGTTTTCATAAATGATCCAACGCTGCGGAAGCGTAAAACTTTATTACAACGTGAAATCAAAAGTACGAAAGTCTGAAAATGCTAAATGAGATGCACATGAATCCTAGACGCCGTGAGACTCCGTGCGCCTACCAACAGCTGCTACCTTAGCGACCTGAGACAAACATGCTAAATACGTCAGCAAATAATGCTGGTGAGTTCACAGGTTTTTAAATGAATACCGACTCCAAATGTATACCAACTCCAAGTGATAATCGACTCCAACTGAATACTCATGGTCAATCCAGACCACATGCATGCAAAATATATGAATACCTGTTACTACTGCGATTGGAAAACCATTACTGGACTCGAATACTGTGAATACTGAATACGTGCCCGAATGAATACTGAATACTGAATACTGCATACTGAATACTGTATACCTAAGAGACAATATGCACCCGCCCGGCCCTCCAAGCCGTCGAGTGGGGCGGGTCAAGCCCAAATAGCGCTATCCACATTTCCCCCGTTGTGCATCCCCGCACATTCATGGTTTCCCCCGGGACTTCCAAAGATCGCATAGTAATATAATGAATACTCTAAAACATAA
This sequence comes from Ambrosia trifida, assembly GCA_028751855.1. Taxonomy (NCBI): domain Eukaryota; kingdom Viridiplantae; phylum Streptophyta; class Magnoliopsida; order Asterales; family Asteraceae; genus Ambrosia; species Ambrosia trifida. The sequence continues at coordinate 107,216,927 of CM054126.1, read as the reverse complement.
TGAATACGTGAAAACATAATGAATACTCCAAACCCAATGAATTCATGAATACCAAAACGTAGTTGACACATCTTTCCTGGAAACTTAGTTGAAACGCCTTTTATGAAAACATAGTTGAAACGCCTTTTATGAAAACATAGTTGAAACGCCTTTTATGAAAACATAGTTGACACATGTTTAAAGGACACAGCATGTTTTCTCCCCCGAAAATGTAAAACCAGTAAAAGAGTGGGGCCGTGAAACTCACCTTATTGTGCGTCTTCCGATAACTAGAATTCCAACACGTGTATGATAATCCCAACTAATGACAACCTATCAATGAGTTTACATAAGTGTGATGACTACTAACCCGAAGGCTAACAAGTCCCCGATTGTCCAGATCATAACCAAGTATGTTTTAAAACGTGTTTAAATGTTTAACCGACACACTAGACCGACCCGACATCCCGTTGGTGACCCATTACCCCAACTAATCAAGTACACATAGATTACATGCAAGGTTCAAGTATAAAACACTTAGTTTGTATCAAAAATCTCATTTTTGTTAATGTAGGGTCGAATGTGGCTTTGAGTGGTCGAAGGTGGCTTTAAACTCCCGCCTTCGCCCCTTTTCTTCCACCTTCGCCCCTTTTCTTCCACCTTCGCCCCCCTCAGTTCCAGGTTCGACCCTTGGAACCCACCTTCGCCCATTCGACTGGCCGAAGGTGTTCCAGGTTCGACCCTGCTGTGTTGTTTACTCAAAAACGCGTCCAAAAACATCCGAAAACATCACGAAACATCATGAGTTACAGCAGTCAAGCATCATTATTATATTCCTACGAAACCCTACCAATTTTACCCCAAAATCTATCCGTTTTTACAAGTTTCCTAAAATAGTAAATTATGGAGATGTCACATCATCATGCATGAAAATATTACCCAATTAGGAAACTTCTGAAATCAATCAATAATCAGCTCATCATCATCAAATCATCATGAACAAGAAACCCTTATCATAACCATCCAAAACAAGCCCTAAATCTAACTAAAAACCCCTTTAATCGACAAAACACCATCAACAATCAATTGTAACATGTTTCCATTATAACTCTCTATTAATAACAGCCCTAGGTTGTAGTCATGTCATCTACATAGCAAGTAATCATCAAACAATGCTTAATACCACATAAACACATGTTAAATTGTATGAAAACTCATTGTTTACGAATAGGTTTTATTTAGAAAGATATTAGGAAGGTTTTTACCCATAAAACATGTTGATATCAGATCTGGACCCTTGGGGTTTAGATGAAAACAAGTTAAAATTGTTTAAAAAGGATTTGTAATGAAGAACACACCTTAGATCTTCACTTGTAATGATTTAGAGAGTTAGGTTATGAAAAATAAGTTCAAAAACTCCTTCCCCAATGATAATAGCTGATAGAGAGTGTTTGGAGGCGTCTAGGGTTTGTGAAATGGTGAAAAATGGCTAAGGATGGTATTTATACTATCTGCACGTTCGCCCAGTTTATGTGGTCGAATGTGGAATTTTTCCACATTCGCCCCTTTTTAGTGGTCGAATGTGGAAAAATTCCACATTCGCCCACTTTGTTTCTACGTTCGCCCATTTTTCAAACCCCATTTCCACATTCGCCCAAAAGTTCCACATTCAGGTCATCAGCACATTTTTAACACATGTTAACCTTTTTCCAGTTTGTCGTGTTTAACGCATTCTAACACATCTTAACACATAAGCATGCATCCATAGTCTATACTTAGCATGTTTAGGCACGTATAATCATTCGTACATCATTTAAGCAAGTATAAGCATACAATCCACCACACGACCCATAATCTACACATATACTAAATTAATTCATGTAATGTCACCAACGACGGAACCCGGTACTAATGTATTCCCAAAACGACTCCCAATGATCCTCCAGATCATTGAACCCTGGACAATCCTAATTTGACCCGACTCAACTAACCCAGTTAAGTTTGTTTATAAACGTTTCTCGCTAAGGTAGACTTATGTGTTTATAAAAATGTTGACCCAAACATGCCGGGTGTCACATCATCCCCCTGTTGAAAGGATTTTCGTCCCGAAAATTTCCCGAAGTCAAAGAGAACGAAGCGATAAAAAAGAAAAATTTTCCCGGTCGTCACATCATCCCCCTGTTGAAAGAAATCTCGCCCCGAGATTCACTCTTCGACAGTAATGAGTGTCGACCTAACCCAAGTAACGTTTCCCATAACACAAACGAAATGATAACCACGAACGAATGATGATATCAACGAATACTCTGTGCCGGGGAACCGCCCTCCCCAAAGTGAATAGAAAACAATGAATCCCCCTGATCGAAGGCCTACTAGAGACTACTATGATCGGTATAAATGATACACCGGTACCGTCCAAGTAACATCTCCCAAGGACCCACATCAGACTCATGAATGCAAAATGATGACCAATTACCAAACTGAATGCACACAATGAATACGAATTGCCAAACAATGCGAACGAGAATGAATACGAGCATAACGAGAATCAAGAAAAGAATACTCACCAGTAACAGTGTCAGGATCCTCCTGGTTCTCCCTAGCGCCAATGACGTAGGCATGACCTCGAGTAGTTCGACCGCCGCCTTCATTCCCAGCACCACCTGCAGTCCCTTGGTTCAGCTTAGGACAATCCCGCTTGAAGTGTCCATTATCCCCACAGTGATAACATCCCTGCCTCCCCTGAGGAGCAGTAGCAGTGGTAGTAGTAGTGGCCTGTGCCGGTTGTAGCTGAAGAGTAGTCCTACAGTCCTTAGCATGATGACCAAAACGCTGACACCGTCGACAGCGAAACTTCTCACAATCACCCGTATGATGAAACCCACACTCACCACACTTCGGGAGCTTCCCAGTATATCCCCCAGACCTCTGCTCGGATGATGCTCCCACAACCTCTTGCTTCTTTGCCTGCGGCTGGGACGACCCAGCGCTCTTTCCAGCACTCTCCCACTTTCTCTTGTTGTCCGCAGGGGCTTTCACAGCAGCACCCCTCGGAGGTAGAACGCCCTCCGCAACCTTCATGTTGGTCAGCTTGTGGGCTGCCCGAACAGTGGCCAACATAGTAGTGTGATCAGCAGCGGCAACAAGCCCAGCAATCTCCGGCACTAACCCAGCAACGTAGTGCTCAATCCTCCGGTACTCCGGTGTAGCCAAACCGGGGCACATCACAGCTAACTCATTGTGCCTAGCAGTAAACTCCTCGATCTCCGACCCAACCATCTTCAGGTTCCAAAACTCATGCTCCAACTTCATAATCTCGTCTCTTGGGCAATACTCCGCCCTCAACATCTGAACAAACTCAGACCACGGCATAGCATTGGCCTCACCCAGACCAAGGTTCGCAGTGGTGGAGTTCCACCAGGTCAACGCATGTCCCTCCAGTGTAGCAGAAGCATACTTGACGCGATCAGCGTCGGGACAGTTACACATAGCAAACACCGACTCAATCTTCTCCAACCACCTAAGTAGTCCCACCGCTCCTTCAGTCCCATTGAAGAAATGGGGCTTACAGTCCATGAACTTCTTGTACGTGCACCCAGTCTGCATCTGATTAGTATTTCCCAGGGTCTGCTGAGCAGCCTGGAAAGCAGCCAACGCAACGTTCAACTGTTGTTGCAACATGTGCTCCAACTCCGCCTGAGTCATGGTGATGTTCCCACCACCTCGTCCACCGCCATTGCGACCCCCGCCGCCACCACGGCGTCCACCAGCACGTCCACCAGCGCGACCAGACATGTTCTGCCAAACATGAGACAAGATACGCAAAATCACCAACAGATCGAGCTACAAGTGACCAAACGAATTCAGAACATGGTTCCAGCATGACCATTAGTCCGAACACGAAGTCCACCAAGATTTTCATGCATTTCGATTTATGATTTCGTGTGCACCCGAAATAACAAATCGCTCTACATGGTCCTCTAGGCGTGCTCCTAGCTAGAACTTCAAATCACCCGATACCCACATTCCTAAAAGAAACTGTTATCGCACGAAGATCCCAAAGTGAACAGTCACTCAGGAGTGTACTATGACAAGTACTAGTGCATGATAGTGTGTGTGTAGGCAAGTATGTACATTAGAGCATAGAGGGGAGATATCCAAAACCCGGTAAGATCTCAAGAATGCGCCGAAGGCACCCCAATGTACACTACTGCCAAGTATAAGCGATAAGCCCCTTCATCTTCAAACCCGAAGAAGAAGATAGAACCAAGGTAGGAGTAACAAAAGATAGATAATGTGATACTGTGTGATGAGGACACCGACACCCCGACAAGGTTAGTATGTTTTCCAAATGACACGACTCGTAACTATGTGTGACCGTCTAACGTGTGTGATACTCGGCTATAGACTAGACTCTACATGCAGTCCTAGTTCACTATAACCATTGGCTCTGATACCAATCTGTCACACCCGCAAATTTCCACGTGCAGGGTTTTACCGCGAGGCGCGTGACACACCAGGATCCAAGTCAACGGTCACAATAAACAACACTATATGATACGTAAAAATGACAAAATCAACCCATTAAGTTTTCATAAATGATCCAACGCTGCGGAAGCGTAAAACTTTATTACAACGTGAAATCAAAAGTACGAAAGTCTGAAAATGCTAAATGAGATGCACATGAATCCTAGACGCCGTGAGACTCCGTGCGCCTACCAACAGCTGCTACCTTAGCGACCTGAGACAAACATGCTAAATACGTCAGCAAATAATGCTGGTGAGTTCACAGGTTTTTAAATGAATACCGACTCCAAATGTATACCAACTCCAAGTGATAATCGACTCCAACTGAATACTCATGGTCAATCCAGACCACATGCATGCAAAATATATGAATACCTGTTACTACTGCGATTGGAAAACCATTACTGGACTCGAATACTGTGAATACTGAATACGTGCCCGAATGAATACTGAATACTGAATACTGCATACTGAATACTGAATACCTAAGAGACAATATGCACCCGCCCGGCCCTCCAAGCCGTCGAGTGGGGCGGGTCAAGCCCAAATAGCGCTATCCACATTTCCCCCGTTGTGCATCCCCGCACATTCATGGTTTCCCCCGGGACTTCCAAAGATCGCATAGTAATATAATGAATACTCTAAAACATAATGAATACGTGAAAACATAATGAATACTCCAAACCCAATGAATTCATGAATACCAAAACGTAGTTGACACATCTTTCCTGGAAACTTAGTTGAAACGCCTTTTATGAAAACATAGTTGAAACGCCTTTTATGAAAACATAGTTGAAACGCCTTTTATGAAAACATAGTTGACACATGTTTAAAGGACACAGCATGTTTTCTCCCCCGAAAATGTAAAACCAGTAAAAGAGTGGGGCCGTGAAACTCACCTTATTGTGCGTCTTCCGATAACTAGAATTCCAACACGTGTATGATAATCCCAACTAATGACAACCTATCAATGAGTTTACATAAGTGTGATGACTACTAACCCGAAGGCTAACAAGTCCCCGATTGTCCAGATCATAACCAAGTATGTTTTAAAACGTGTTTAAATGTTTAACCGACACACTAGACCGACCCGACATCCCGTTGGTGACCCATTACCCCAACTAATCAAGTACACATAGATTACATGCAAGGTTCAAGTATAAAACACTTAGTTTGTATCAAAAATCTCATTTTTGTTAATGTAGGGTCGAATGTGGCTTTGAGTGGTCGAAGGTGGCTTTAAACTCCCGCCTTCGCCCCTTTTCTTCCACCTTCGCCCCTTTTCTTCCACCTTCGCCCCTTTTCTTCCACCTTCGCCCCCCTCAGTTCCAGGTTCGACCCTTGGAACCCACCTTCGCCCATTCGACTGGCCGAAGGTGTTCCAGGTTCGACCCTGCTGTGTTGTTTACTCAAAAACGCGTCCAAAAACATCCGAAAACATCACGAAACATCATGAGTTACAGCAGTCAAGCATCATTATTATATTCCTACGAAACCCTACCAATTTTACCCCAAAATCTATCCGTTTTTACAAGTTTCCTAAAATAGTAAATTATGGAGATGTCACATCATCATGCATGAAAATATTACCCAATTAAGAAACTTCTGAAATCAATCAATAATCAGCTCATCATCATCAAATCATCATGAACAAGAAACCCCTATCATAACCTTATCATAACCATCCAAAACAAGCCCTAAATCTAACTAAAAACCCCTTTAATCGACAAAACACCATCAACAATCAATTGTAACATGTTTCCATTATAACTCTCTATTAATAACAGCCCTAGGTTGTAGTCATGTCATCTACATAGCAAGTAATCATCAAACAATGCTTAATACCACATAAACACATGTTAAATTGTATGAAAACTCATTGTTTACGAATAGGTTTTATTTAGAAAGATATTAGGAAGGTTTTTACCCATAAAACATGTTGATATCAGATCTGGACCCTTGGGGTTTAGATGAAAACAAGTTAAAATTGTTTAAAAAGGATTTGTAATGAAGAACACACCTTAGATCTTCACTTGTAATGATTTAGAGAGTTAGGTTATGAAAAATAAGTTCAAAAACTCCTTCCCCAATGATAATAGCTGATAGAGAGTGTTTGGAGGCGTCTAGGGTTTGTGAAATGGTGAAAAATGGCTAAGGATGGTATTTATACTATCTGCACGTTCGCCCAGTTTATGTGGTCGAATGTGGAATTTTTCCACATTCGCCCCTTTTTAGTGGTCGAATGTGGAAAAATTCCACATTCGCCCACTTTGTTTCTACGTTCGCCCATTTTTCAAACCCCATTTCCACATTCGCCCAAAAGTTCCACATTCAGGTCATCAGCACATTTTTAACACATGTTAACCTTTTTCCAGTTTGTCGTGTTTAACGCATTCTAACACATCTTAACACATAAGCATGCATCCATAGTCTATACTTAGCATGTTTAGGCACGTATAATCATTCGTACATCATTTAAGCAAGTATAAGCATACAATCCACCACACGACCCATAATCTACACATATACTAAATTAATTCATGTAATGTCACCAACGACGGAACCCGGTACTAATGTATTCCCAAAACGACTCCCAATGATCCTCCAGATCATTGAACCCTGGACAATCCTAATTTGACCCGACTCAACTAACCCAGTTAAGTTTGTTTATAAACGTTTCTCGCTAAGGTAGACTTATGTGTTTATAAAAATGTTGACCCAAACATGCCGGGGTGTCACATCATCCCCCTGTTGAAAGGATTTTCGTCCCGAAAATTTCCCGAAGTCAAAGAGAACGAAGCGATAAAAAAGAAAAATTTTCCCGGTCGTCACACTGTGTAATCGCCTGACGCGTACTAAACAACTAGAAACGCCTATAAATACCCCCCCTTATGTTTTAAAACATCATTTGTGAAACCCTAATACACCCCAAAGCCACCCCACACCTTATTCAACCTCTGAACCACGTTTTTTTATCAAGAAATCACATTTCCAAGCTTTACATCTCATAATCTTACAATTTCAAGGTGTGTTCTTCATCCCAAACTTTTGTAATGATATTGTTTTGATCCCTAAAGGTCCAGACCTAATTTCTAAACAAACCCAAACCTCTATGTTTGTTATATGTGATGTATTCATGCAAGATAGGATTTTTATCATTTAAACATGGTTGTTCTTGTATTATTAATATGTTTCTGATCTAAATGAGTCCATATGATGTTAACCTAGGAGTTTGAAGGTCCATAGTTGTGTATTATTGATATTAGACGTTTTGACCCGTTTGAATGATTATGAAGGATTGATGATGATATGTTGTGTTTTGTTGATTGTTTAAGGTTAGGGTTTACTCTAGGATGATGCTAGAATAGTAGGATATTGTCGGACAATGTCATTATGTAATGAAATCTGGATATATGTTATTTAGGGTAAGTTTTGCATGAGGATGTGATGTTTACATGATAATTATGCTATTTTGGGAAAACACATGCATTCGGGACGGCTAGGATGATGATAAATTAGGGGGTTTTGCTTGAAATAGTTGGATTAATGTTTTGGGTTTGATATTGGGTGTTTCCACATATTTCGGATCTGGTTTGGAGGGTTAAACGCGCAAAAAGGCGGCACAGTGCAGTAGGGGCGAATAGGAAGTTCTATTCGCCTGTATTAAGGGCGATTGGCCCCCAATCGCATGAACTATAGGCGATTGGGAGCCCAATCGCCAGTATGTTTGGCAAATACAATCCTAATCGCTAGTTTGACTCTCCTAATCACCAGTTGACTTTCTCTAATTGCATGTTTGATTCCTAATCGCGTGTACTGCTGCTGTATGTGTATTTTAACATCCCGAAACATGGTTTGACACTTAGGAACATGTAAGGAACCCCGTGACATGTCTAATAACTTGTAACACGTGTTCGGACTTGTTTATGCGTTAATTGGGCGTTATGCTAGATAGGGTGAATGTTTGCGCATGCTAAGTGTTTAATTGCATAGGTTGCATGATATCTTGTATGTGGCTAACACGTGGGATGTCGGGTCACCAATGGGGTGTCGGGTATTGTCTGGTTTGGTCGGTTTACTGTTTAAACATGTTTTCAACATACACGGTCACGGTCTGGACAATCGGGGACTAGTTAACCTTCGGGTTAGTAGTCAATACACTTATTTAAACTCATTGATAGGTTGTTACTAGTTTGGGTCATCATACACGTGTTGGAATTCTAAGTATCTGAAGGCGCACTCTAAGGTGAGTTTCACGGCCCCACTCTTTTACTGGTTTTACATTTTCGGGGGAGAAAACATGTTGTGTCCTTATATGTGTGTCAATTGTGTTCGCAAGTTCATTACGTTTGGGAGGGTTCATTTGGGTTCAAGGTATTTATTTATGTTCAGTATTATGTGGCCTATGTTGTGGTAGTTCGTTAGCCGCGATGCGGTAGTTCGTAAGTGGTAGTTCGTTAGCTATGATATGGTAGTTCGTTGACCATGGGATGGTAGTCCGTTAGCTATGATAAAGTAGTTCGTTGACCATGGGATGGTAGTTCGTTAACCGCGGTGGGCGATAGTTAGGTTGGGAGGTTCGTTATGGAGTTCAAACGTTTAACGAGTGTTTTCATCGGTCGATTGTATCATGATAGTCTTTCAAAAGCTCATGAAACGTTTTTACTTAAAAACCTGTGAACTCACCGGCATTGTTTGCTGACGTTCTTTAGCATGTTTTTCAATAGTGATTACGCATAATTGCATGACATTATAGGTGATTATGCGTAATTGCATGACATTATAGGTGATTACGTGTAATTGTCAATAGGTATAGGAAATTAGAGCCTAATCGCCAATAGGTATAGGTGATTAGAGCCTAATCGCCAATAGGTATAGGCGATTAGAGCTCCAATCGCTAGTAGTACATGCGATTAGGAATTCTAATCGCCTGTACTGCTGTGTAATCGCCTGACGCGTACTAAACAACTAGAAACGCCTATAAATACCCCCCCCCCTTATGTTTTAAAACATCATTTGTGAAACCCTAATACACCCCAAAGCCACCCCACACCTTATTCAACCTCTGAACCACGTTTTTTTTTATCAAGAAATCACATTTCCAAGCTTTACATCTCATAATCTTACAATTTCAAGGTGTGTTCTTCATCCCAAACTTTTGTAATGATATTGTTTTGATCCCTAAAGGTCCAGACCTAATTTCTAAACAAACCCAAACCTCTATGTTTGTTATATGTGATGTATTCATGCAAGATAGGATTTTTATCATTTAAACATGGTTGTTCTTGTATTATTAATATGTTTCTGATCTAAATGAGTCCATATGATGTTAACCTAGGAGTTTGAAGGTCCATAGTTGTGTATTATTGATATTAGACGTTTTGACCCGTTTGAATGATTATGAAGGATTGATGATGATATGTTGTGTTTTGTTGATTGTTTAAGGTTAGGGTTTACTCTAGGATGATGCTAGAATAGTAGGATATTGTCGGACAATGTCATTATGTAATGAAATCTGGATATATGTTATTTAGGGTAAGTTTTGCATGAGGATGTGATGTTTACATGATAATTATGCTATTTTGGGAAAACACATGCATTCGGGACGGCTAGGATGATGATAAATTAGGGGGTTTTGCTTGAAATAGTTGGATTAATGTTTTGGGTTTGATATTGGGTGTTTCCACATATTTCGGATCTGGTTTGGAGGGTTAAACGCGCAAAAAGGCGGCACAGTGCAGTAGGGGCGAATAGGAAGTTCTATTCGCCTGTATTAAGGGTGATTGGCCCCCAATCGCATGAACTATAGGCGATTGGGAGCCCAATCGCCAGTATGTTTGGCAAATACAATCCTAATCGCTAGTTTGACTCTCCTAATCACCAGTTGACTTTCTCTAATTGCATGTTTGATTCCTAATCGCGTGTACTGCTGCTGTATGTGTATTTTAACATCCCGAAACATGGTTTGACACTTAGGAACATGTAAGGAACCCCGTGACATGTCTAATAACTTGTAACACGTGTTCGGACTTGTTTATGCGTTAATTGGGCGTTATGCTAGATAGGGTGAATGTTTGCGCATGCTAAGTGTTTAATTGCATAGGTTGCATGATATCTTGTATGTGGCTAACACGTGGGATGTCGGGTCACCAATGGGGTGTCGGGTATTGTCTGGTTTGGTCGGTTTACTGTTTAAACATGTTTTCAACATACACGGTCACGGTCTGGACAATCGGGGACTAGTTAACCTTCGGGTTAGTAGTCAATACACTTATTTAAACTCATTGATAGGTTGTTACTAGTTTGGGTCATCATACACGTGTTGGAATTCTAAGTATCTGAAGGCGCACTCTAAGGTGAGTTTCACGGCCCCACTCTTTTACTGGTTTTACATTTTCGGGGGAGAAAACATGTTGTGTCCTTATATGTGTGTCAATTGTGTTCGCAAGTTCATTACGTTTGGGAGGGTTCATTTGGGTTCAAGGTATTTATTTATGTTCAGTATTATGTGGCCTATGTTGTGGTAGTTCGTTAGCCGCGATGCGGTAGTTCGTAAGTGGTAGTTCGTTAGCTATGATATGGTAGTTCGTTGACCATGGGATGGTAGTCCGTTAGCTATGATAAAGTAGTTCGTTGACCATGGGATGGTAGTTCGTTAACCGCGGTGGGCGATAGTTAGGTTGGGAGGTTCGTTATGGAGTTCAAACGTTTAACGAGTGTTTTCATCGGTCGATTGTATCATGATAGTCTTTCAAAAGCTCATGAAACGTTTTTACTTAAAAACCTGTGAACTCACCAGCATTGTTTGCTGACGTTCTTTAGCATGTTTTTCTCAGGTCGCTAAGGTAGCAGCTATCGGTAGGCGCACGGAGTCTCACGACGTCTAGGATTCACTTGCACGTCCTTTCGGTTGTAATAAAGTTTACGCTTCCGTAGCAATGATTAGATTTTTGAAAACTTAATGGGCAATTTACGTTGTTTTCATATCATTTAGTTGTCGTTTATTGTGACCGTTGACTTGGATCCTGGTGTGTCACGTGCCTCGCGGTAAAACCCCGCATGTGGAATTTGAGGGTGTGACAACACCGTCACCAAGAAAGTTCAATAATGTGTTGTTCGTCGTCGAATCATGATAAGAATGAATTAAGGAATAAAATGATAAAAGAGCAAGCAGATGATGTAGCGTAGAAGATGATGACACCGGCACCCCGACAAGTTATAATGTTACCCACATGTTAAGACTCGACCAAATGTGACCGTCTAGTGTGTGTGACTCGGCTATAGACTAGACTCTACATGCAGTCCTAGTTTACTATAACCGTTGGATCTGATACCAATCTGTCACACCCTCAAATTCCACGTACGGGGTTTTACCGCGAGGCGCGTGACACAGCAGGATCCCAGTCAACGATCACAATAAACAAACACTATATATATATATATATATATTGAAACCAAAACATTATGCTTTGAGCCATAAATCAGCAGCGGAAGCATTTCTTGTTTACAACTAAAAGGCATATTATAGTTTACAAAACATTGTTTAATATGCAACAAAACTCTAGACGCTGTGCAAGACTCCGTGCGCCTAGTCCGTTAACTGCTACCTTAGCGACCTGAGAAAACATGCCAAAAATGTCAACATATAATGCTGGTGAGTTCACAGGTTTTCTTTTATAAAAGAGTTGTCATAAGTTTAAAAATATCATATCCGTTACTACTAGGTTATAAGAACGTTAGCTAGACGTTAAGTGTTTTTACTACTACGGTTGGGAACCCATTACTAAACATGAACAAGTAGTTCAAGCGTGCCCAGATGACTGGGTTATTACCGATGCCTCGGTGAACCCCGGACTAGAGACAATATGCACCCGCCTGGCCCCGCCGTCGAGTGGGGTTTGTGAGGCCCAATAGATCTATCCACATTTCCCTCGTTGTGCCCCGCACATTCATGGTTTCCCCCTGGGACTTTCCATAAAAAGCCGTATAGTAATGTAAAGTAACCATAGTATAACATGACCTTTAGTAAGTAAGTATGTAGCATGTTTCTCCCCCGAAAGCAAAATAGTAAAAGTGGGGCTGTAACACTCACCTTAGATTGTGTTACTTGAAAACAGTTAAATCGGTATGCTATGACAGCCCCAAATAGCGGCGACCTATCATAAGATGTATATAAGTACCCGGACTAATAACCCGCAGGTTAACTAGTCCACGAATGTCCAGACCATGACCATGTACGTTTGAAAACACCTTTGACTGTTAAACCGACCGTACCAGACAAGACCCGACATCCCACGTGTTAGCCAAATACAAGATATCATGCAACATATGTAGTTAAACACTTAGCACGCGCGAGAGTTCACCTAGTCTAGCACAACGCTCAATTAATGCATAAGCGAGTCCGAACACGTGTTACTAAGTCATTGGACATGTCACGGGGTTCCTATCATGTTCCTAGGTGTCAAATTATGTTTCGGGATGTCAAAATACGCTTACAACAGCAGTACAAGCGATTAGGAAACTAACATGCAATTAGGAAAAGTCAACTGGTGATTGGGAGTGGTCAACAGGCGATTAGGAATGTAATCGACTGATGTTACATGCGAGTGGGGTCCTAATCGCCCCTGCATTAGGCGATTAGGATTCCCAATCGCCTGCTGCGGACGCGTGGCGCGTTTTCGCGCGTCTAACCCTCCAAATCAGATCCGAAACATGTAAAAACACCCAACATCAGACCTAAACTATTAACCAACCCATTTCAAGCAAAAACCCCCCAATTTATCTCTGCTCTAACACACCCTTGGTGCAATTATTTCCAAAAATGGCAAAGTACTAGGTTTCATTAACTATGCATATCTTTCCTTAAATGGCAATAATCAGATTTCACCACCTACAACCTTGCAAATCATTATCCCTTTGTTATAACACTCTCCTAATGTGAATCCTAACAACAAACAATCATTGAATCATATCATAACATCCTAAATATTCAAGAATCATCCAAATGGGTCAAAATGCACACTTTCATCAAAACACCATAACAATAGCTCAAATCCTTAGATAAATATTCTAATAACTCCTAAACATTAGAAGTACATCAATTACATGGAAACATTTATGTTTTAACCACCAAAAATCATCATATGCATGAATACTTCACATATAACAAGTATAAAGGTTTTGACTTGTTTTAGAAACTCATTTCAAAGGTTTTTAAAGACACAAACTTAGTAAAACAAGGTATGGACCTTTGGGAACCAAAACAATAACATTACAAAGGTTTGGGATGAGGAACACACCTTGGATTTTATTAAAGAAAGGTGTGTAAGCTTGGAAATGGTGAGTTTTGAAGCAAAACAAGTTCCAGAGGTGTTTTTAGGTGTGTGGGAGGCTTAGGATCTGTTAGGGTTGCACTAATGGTGTTTTGTGAGTCAAGGGTTGTATTTATAGGTGTTTTTACTCGTCCCACACAGATCAGGCGATTAGGATACAGATCAGGCGATTAGGGAGCCTAATCGCATGATCTTACTAGCGATTAGGGCCCCAATCGCCCATAATCTCTCCTAATCGCATGACTAACTGGCGATTAGGCCACTCACGAGTTCCTAATCGCCTGCAGCATTAGGAATTGGGTTTTTGGTGCGTTAAACATTATTTTAACATATATAAGCACGTATTCACATACCGACAAGTCACATAATGATTACAAACATATAATGCATGATAACTAACACGTTTACATTCGTTCACCAACTCCCGGGACTCGAGACTTGCGTGTGTGCGCTAAACCCGGTGATTCCACGAATCACCAATCCTTGTACACATGGTTATGGACCGACTCCCAATGATCCTGCGGATCATTGTAACGACTCCCGATGATTCCCAAAACCATCGTAACGACTCAACTGACCCAGTTACGTATGTAATATGCATGATTCGCTAAGGCAGACTTACTAGTTTAGTCAATGTTACTAACCTGAGTTTGTCGGGTGTCACACGGGATGACATAGTTAATGAAATAATGTCTAATGCACGAATAAAATGACATATGTTTAAGTGTGTGTATGGATCTTGACCTGGAAAATTAACGGGTGTCACAAAAGGAGCCAATGAAAGATGCAAATGGGATTAGTGCTATGAATGAAGAGAGATATAAGCTTTTTATAGAAATCAGACTTGGGATGTTGTTATTATATCTTCAAGAAGAAAATTAATTTGATGTAAATGGGTGTTTAAAGTAAAATATAAGTCCATTGGGAAAATTGAGAGGTATAAGGCAAGATTAGTAGCTAAAGGATCCTTTTCACCTTTGGGGAAAATGTTGATTGTTTGGTGTGTTATAAGTTTGTCTGTTCAATATGATTGGCCATTATATCAACTTGATGTCACTCTTTTTTGTATGGTGAATTAAAGGAAGAGGTGTATATATGTTTGCATGAACGTATGAATTATGATCTTAACAAAGTGTGTAGGTTTAATAAGTCTCTCTATGGTCTTAAACAAGATCCACGGATGTGGAATGAAAAGCTTGTAACTGTACTATTGAAAATAGTTTTTTTTTTCCATCAAAATGTGATCTTTCTTTCCTTTTTAAGCATGATAAAGCATTGTTTATTCCTTTATTGGTATATGTTGATGATATTTTCTTATCAAGAAACAATGAAAACTGAAAATGATAATATTAAAGGCATGTTATAGTCCGAATTTCATATAAAAGATTTAGGAAGTCTAAAGTTTGTCTTAGTTATTGAAGTTGTTAATACAAAAATAATGTTTGCCTTACCTAATGAAAATATTGTATGGATCTATTGACTGAATACGGTATAGGTGCTTGTAAACCTATAAATGTTCCTATAGAGCATAACTATGTTATTACTAGTTCTTATAAAAAGGATAATTATTGTCTTTCTAATATTGTAGAATATCCATAATTAATAGGAAAGTTAATCTATCTGTTTATGTCATATTCGACCTGATATCACTTAGTTTTTTAGTCAATTTATGCACACAACCAAAAATAGACATCTGCAAATTGCAATGATGTTGCTAAGATACTTCAAAAAGCTCCTTGTTGTGGAATTTTGTTTCAAAAAGCGAGTAAATTTCAATTAAGTGCATTGCTGATTTTGACTGGGCAAACTGTATAGATAGTAGAAAGTCTATAACATGATACTATATTTTCTAAGAGATTGTTTGGTTTCATGGAAAAGTAAGAAGCAAAGTGTAGTTTCTCGTTCTTCTACCCACACAAAATATAGATCCATGTGTGCTACTTCACATGAAATTTTGTGGTTAATAAACATTCTGCAAGAATTGCAGGTAAATGTAAAATTATAATTAAGTTAAAGTGTGATAATAGTGCAACTTTATCTGTAACTACAAATCCCATGTTTCATGATCGAACGAAAGCACTTCGAAGTTAATCTATTCATCTTGCGAGAAAAAAATGCATATGGTATTATTAAAGCAGAAAGTATTGCTTGCTACAGAAAAGCACTTAGCATACATATTCACTAAAGGTTTATTACTTCAACATCATGAACTCATGCCTAAGTCTTTAGGTTTAGTCATTTTGTTCGGTAAAAAAAACTAAGGGAGGATGTTTGAATATCACTGATTTGCTTAGTTTTATTCTTACATTTATTCAATTTATGTTACTAAGTCTTATATGTTTTTCTTGTTATTTTTTAGTATATTATTGTTGCTAACTGGGCTGAGAGTTGAGTTGTTGGGATGACTATTGTTGCTGGATCATTGCTATTGCTAGGCTTATCAAATGTCTTTGTTGTTGTTAGGTTATCATATGGGCTTTTATCAAATAGGTATATGTTGGTTTATGTCAGTGTATTGTATAATAAGGGTTGTGTATATAATATATCAACCCTTCATTATTGGTTAAGATAGAGAACTTGTATTAGATTTTTTTTCTTTCTTCGTCATCTACAGTTTACTCACGAGTATCATTCGTGAGTTAGGTCAGGTGTTAGATTCTTGATGCGTTGCAAAACACACCCGTTTATTGTATGCGTTTTGTACATTTTTTATATTTTTATAATGGTTTTTGGGTTTTTTTATTTTTTAGTTATTATTTTATCATTGTATAGGTGTTTGTGAAAGAACCAAGCTTAGAACAAAGAAAGATTATTAAGATACGAACACCCGAGATCGATCAAGAAATCATAAAAGAATATTTGAAAGAAAAGAAAAAAATAATAAAATGAGGAGGGGCTCAAACGGTCGTGAAGAGAATTACCTAAGCCCATGAGAAGACAAAAGGGCCATCCCAGGTTGAAAAGGCTTGTGTGGCACGGACCTTGGGGCATCTGGTTCTCACGTCGCGCTAAAAGGTCCATGTCGAGGAAAAAACTTTCTAGACCATTAAATGAGTTTAGAAACCCTAAATTTGAGGATTTTTGGATAGAGACAATCAAAGACGAATTTCAGGAGGTGAATGGGTCGACTTGGAGTGCAAGGAATCATTGGAGGAGTTGAGGATAAAGGATTAACCGTATGAACAATATGAACTTGATTTTTATTCATTATTTGAATCTGATTATGACTTTTAGAAGCTGTTCCTTTGATCCACATAGGTTTGATGAACTTTGAATGATGTTTTGACTTTGAATGTTTGACTTTTGATTATGTATGCTTTTAAGTAAAGTAGTTTCTTTTATGTTACTAAATATGAATGTGTGTGCATGTTCATGGTTTTGATTAGTTGTTAATAGTTGATTGTAATTGTCTTGGCATGAAGAGATTCCTCCTAGATATTTGTTAGAATCAAATTAGGTTGATTATACTGCAGGTTTTCGGTCTAGAGCTCATTATTATAGAAATAATATTAGCTAATTAATCAACTAAAATCGGCTAGACATTGTGTGCATTCTTTCCTAATGATGAGAGGTCTAATTCAGGATTGTTAGGCTTCTTTCTAGGTTTTGTTTGGTAGATTGGACACTCGATAACTCATTTCTCATCCTATTTATTTGTGTCTAGTTCTTCCTTTATTTGGTGTATCATCTTAGAGCTAGCTTCATAGTTAGAAGATTGTTGGCATTGATAATGTCACGTACCTGATAGTTGTGTGGTTCACTATCACTAGGGCGAGTCATTTCTCTTTAGCACTTCATTCATAGTCTTGATTATCCCTCATAGATCTAGTTTTAGGAACTTGAGAATGTGGATCACACTCCTAGCTTCTTATTTACTTTAGTTAATCATCATTCATAGAGGTAACTGGATGTTCTTATGGATTCATACCTGAAGTCCTGAATGAATCTTCATTCTCATTTGATCTACATCCTACTATTTTCTGCTTTATCGTTATTTAGTTATTTTTTTGTTTTAGTTTATATTTTGTTTTTACTTAAAAACCAAAATCTTCTTTAAACCATTTGTTTAAGTCATAGTTGAGTTTAGTTTAGTTTTCTAGTAGTGCCTTAGGGTTCGATATTTGGTCTTGCTTGTCTACTACATTGCGATCGGTACTCTTTCTGTGATTGTGTAGTCTGCTTTGTG
This sequence comes from Ambrosia trifida, assembly GCA_028751855.1. Taxonomy (NCBI): domain Eukaryota; kingdom Viridiplantae; phylum Streptophyta; class Magnoliopsida; order Asterales; family Asteraceae; genus Ambrosia; species Ambrosia trifida. The sequence goes on along the minus strand of CM054126.1, from coordinate 107,198,903 downwards.
AGTCGTGTCAGTATTTTAGGTATATTTTACATACATCAATGGTTTGTAAGTGTTTTAATCTATTTGATGATTCTCGGTTATTCGTTTATAGTTGACAAGTTTCATTCATCATTTGTACTCCAGGTTGCATTGGTGTGTAAATAAAGTGTTTGAGTTGTTCTTTTTGTTCATCTTAAGCTCAAGATACAAAAAGTCACAGTGCCGGCACTCATTACAGCTCAAGATATAAAAAGTTACTCTATATTGACTAAAAATCCGTTTTTAATGAAATTTATACCGTAAGGCTGAGAAAAAAATTAAATAAAACTACGTATTCATATGTTGTAAAGTTGATGAACACACATGATTATAACCGAACTAAATGATAATTAAACTAGTTAAAGACTCACTTGGCGGAATGTCATGTGTTTTTCATTTTTTTCAATCATATCACAACCATAATTTAACTTTTAAGGTAGTGTACTTGAAATTTTCGTTCGTTTTACAATCAAGTTTTGCTTTTTAGTTTTTCTTTTTCAATATTTGCAAGCTTTTGATGAGAATGATGTTGCATGGATATGCGTTTATAGGGCTGCAAATAGATTGAAATTCAACGAATAGTTTGTGAACTGTTCGGCAATAATTTTGTTTATGTTTGTTCATTTAATAAACGAATAAACATGCGTAAAAAAATTCATTCGATTAGCTAAATGAACAAACACAAACAAAGGTATCGTTTGTTAAATTGTGTTCATGCATGTTTGGTAACGTGTTCGTGAACGTTCGTTTTTACGTGTTTATGTTCGTTTGTTTATGTTGTTTATTAAAGATTTTTGTACATGTATTTATTTTATCTAAACCTTTTGCATTATTTAATTCTTATTTACTTTCTTGCCCTAACAAATAAAATAGGTAACCTCATTCCTTTGGTTTTAAAAAGCGTGAAGCGCATTTAAGATAGAGTGTATGAGCATTCACATCTTCTATACCATTTTATATCCTATAATATAACAAAAAATCATAATTTTCAAAATTTATCTTTCATTTTAAAAAATCTTCCACATCCTCTTCATTACATTTACTTTTATCTTACTCATAAACACTTATTTTATTATATTCTTCATTAGAATACACTCACAATAATTTGATGGTGGGTGAATAGTAACTTTTTATATATAAAATGCTAGAAGATGAATTTTTCAAAATATAAAGATGAGGTATAAAATGGTGGATGGGATGTATGGTGTTTTTAGTAAGTTTTTTAAAATTTTGTAGATCGGGGGAGGTTTGATGGAGGGGATGTGAATGCTCTAACAAGTGGAGTTGAAAAAAAAAAAAAAAAAAAAAAACAGCCCAACACCTTACTTTTTAGCGATTACGTCCCTCGACTTTCTATGCCTTGTTTTACAATATTGTTTAGAACTGCTTTGAGTGTGATTAGACATTTCCGAAGTGTGTTTAGCTAGAGCACGCGTGTTGCATTGAGACAACGCACGTTCAACCCACACCCCTATCCGGTTCCAAGATTTTAGGCTTTTATTCCTCCTTCCACCCTCCTCTTCCCTCTTCCCGTCTTCCTTTTTCTTTTTTCCTTTTTATATTTCCTTTATTTAATTATTGTATTGCTTTTTCTTAATAGTTTTAAAGAAAAAGTACAAGTTTATTGTTACTCTGAAACGTTTTTTTTAATAATTTGACAGGTAATATATAAAATGAGACATAGAGGGGTATGTTTTTGTTTTATATAAAAAGAACTTTAGAAAAAATTGGCAAAAAGTAAAGGATTTTGAAATAAATTATAAACACGAGGGCACGAATCAAGACAGGCAATGGTCACGCGGTGTAGCTTTGCACCGCCAGCCACACTACAGGCCTAGAAGGCTGCACTTTTATCCATATACACGGCTACACCTTTATTTGAAGACAAGTTAATGTGAGAATATAAATATGCATAAAAGATTAAAACAGGAAATATAGTTTAATGGTTTTGTATTTCAAATAGTGCGATCCTTCTACCGATGCGAATTCGGTATACGCATAAAATGGCGTTTAGAATAGCATAAGTAAAAGATATAAACAATAAGTTACTAGTTGCAAAGTTATGTCGTTGTACAATACCACTTCGATATGGTCATCTTCATAAGCCACGATATATTTCTGTGAGTAGGTTTTTTGTATTATATAGAGTGGTTGTAAATGATTGTGATTTGAGGAAAGAGAAAAGTTACTATTCATCAGTAAATTTAATGGAGATAATGTTTATCTCTATAATTTTTAAAAGTGGACGTGAATGAAGGAAAAAGAAAATGCAATGATAAAAGTATAAAAAATATATTATTTAATTAAAAATGACAGAGAAATATAGTGGTTTTAGTGTCATTATAGAGTGGAAATGCTAATGCGAATACTCTAAAACAAATTTTAGGTTATTTCATACTAGCTATTACCCCGAGAGGGTCCCGAGGTTGAAAAATCTAATTTTACGTGATAACCTATTGCAAATGGCTCAAGTTAACTAACCACAAAATCTCTCAATCATTGCATGTTCATAGTATTCTAATCAGTAATAACTCATATTCCTTAATCTAAAACCTAATTAGTAATCATCTAAAGAATCACTTATGTAAGTTGCAACTATTAAAAAACTCATCACATCTCTCTAATTTCTCACATTCTAATGGCTCTTATAATTCCTAACCTAATCAACTAAACAAACACTTAAGTTGGAAGTTGTAATTATTGCATCTCATTATGCCACGTGGCATAATCAAGAGATGGTTGAGACCACCATTGAACGCCACGTCAGCAACTATCAATTCTTTCTGGGAGCGTCCCGGATGAAAAATATAACCATTCTAATAATACTAATACTAATAGTAATAATTATTATTCTTGTAATTAAATAAATAAAAAAATAACCTTGCTATAAGGTGACACTATGTGTTGCAGTGTTGCGTGATTCTTTCTCCTAACTTCTCTTGATGAAGTATACCTAGTAAAATTCCAATGATAACATGGCGATTGGGCTGATTTTCAACATCGTAGATAAGAACCTGGTTTAAAAGAAAAAAACATGATTAGTGAATAACATGAACACTTTGTGTGTTTTTTTCCTGTATGAACGAAACCCCACAAAAAATAGTCGATTTTTCTCCGTTTTATATAGGACTATGGTACTTGTTGGAAAGATAATAAAACACTCGTTAATTTGGTGTAATTTTTTTCTTTAAAAAATCTCGTATATAAAAGATATAAACGTTTAAAAATTATGGGAGGAAACATGATAGAGAAAATTTGAAATTTATTTTTAATTTTTTTTTCCCTAAAATAACTCAATTTATGTTTATCTTTTTTTTTTAATTAAAAAAGGAAATAGTTCTTAAACAATAAAATCTTTCAATTATGATGTCATGTGTAGGGCTGCAAACGAACCGAACGAACACGAACAAGGCCTTGTTCGTGTTCGTTTGCTGAGAAAATTATATGTTCACGAACAGTTCATGAACACTTACTGAACAAGATTTTTTGTTCGTGTTCGCTTGTTAAGAAAATACTCATGTTCGTGTTCGTTTGTTAATTTTGTTCATGAACGCACACGAACACAAACGAACATTAATGAACACAAACAAGTGTTCATGGACGCAAATGAACACAAAGAAGTGTTCATGAACAGAAACAAACACAAACGGGCATATATTAACTTTTGAAAAACATCGAATTCATATACATTAAGACATTAGCTAGATCCACCCAAAATATAAAATAATTATCCAAACATACTTAGTACTAGAGAAGGGCGTTGGAGGTGGATGGCAGAGGGCGTTGAAGGTGGAGGGCATCAACGCTAGAATGTGGAAACATATAACGAGCTTGGATACACAAAGTAGATTTATTAATCTCATATAGTCATATATTTACCTTATATATATATATTATTTATTGGGTAAAATAAATAAAAATAAAAGAATATAAAACGTATAAAAATTAAAAACCTTAACAAACTATCGAACACAAATGAACATAATCGAACACGTTACCGAATGTTCACGAACATAAACGAACGAACGCGACCTCTGTTCATGTTCGTCCGTTTAACTAAACGAACAGAATTTTTTGTTCGTGTTCGTTCATTTATTAAACGAACGAACACAAACGAACTTCCCGCCGAACGGTTCATGAACTGTTCGCTGAAAGTTCAGTTCGTTTACAGCCCTAGTCACGTGACACTCTCAATGGGAGGTTGAGGCCTCTATTGCACGCCACGTCAGCATATACGTTTTCTTTTATATATATAGATAGATGTGTTGAATTTAACCCTCAAATTACAAACACGACACATTTAAAACTTATGATAAAAAATCAATTCAAATACCAAGCAAGCTTAGACATGTCTAATAATAATAAAAAAAAAACTAATCCCATTTTAATAAATAACTTCAAAAGTGTCATGTTTTTACACCATATTATCCCTAAAAAGATAGTTTACAATCAAAGGTGAGGCTATTGTAAAAAAACTTTAATGCAAAAAGTGTAAGAAGGAATAAAAAGCTCACATATTTCACTAGTCAAAATGGTATTGTTGTCCATCATCATAATTATTGAATTTTTTAAATTGTCCATCACCATCTGTTTACTTAAGGGGTGAAATCACAACTTCTTTTATGGTGTAGTTTTTTTTTAAATAATGTCGTATGTAAAAGTTATGGACGTTTAAAAAATTGGGGTAAAACTCAACAACTGTAGGTTGTATTTATTTTTCCCTTCCTCGTCTCTTTTGTAAAATCCAACGTATATATTCACCATTTTAATTCTATTCATTGATTCATTTAGATTAAAAGCCCAAAATCCCTCTTGGTATGTTTGGCAAAATTAGCTGGTGGCTGATAGCTGGAAGCTATTTAAATATATTTTGGTGTTTGACAGAGTAGCTGGGGTTTTTAATAAAATGTATAAAATGACCAAAATGGACATAATTAAAAGCTTGTAAAGAAGGTTTTTATTTTATTTTTAAAATAGAATGGGTATTTGTGTCATTTACTAATTAAAAGTTTGTAGCTAGTAGAGTTTTTTTCTTAAAAGCTAGTAGTAGTAGTTTTTCACTATAGAGTTTTTTACCTAACCTAAAAGTTTCCAGCTCCTTTAGCCAAATAAGACTTTTTATTGAGTAAAAGCTTTTTCTTAAAAGCTTTTTACCAAACATAGTCTAATTCGGATTAGCACTTATATCATAGAATGCTAACATTGCCTAATTTAAAGTCCATACCTAATTGTAAAAACCTTACTTCAATTGTACTTTTAAGTTGATCAATATTTTTTTGTTAGACTAAATTTAGTAAATGTTCACACAAAATCCGTCACTACTTCAAAAATATCCTTATTATTATTTATAATCATATTTTTGAATTAAATCTTACCAACATAGATTTTTATGAATTTGTTAATATTAGATTTACTAAGTTATAGTTGTATGTATTACACGAATTGAATAATAAAATTGTTTATTTGTAATTATATTTGTAATAATATTTTTAAAAATTTTATTATTCAGTAATATATTATATACTTTTTATTATTTATTAAATATTAAATTATAATTCTATCTAAATTACAAAACCGCCCCATACAGTCGACCCAAATTACGAAGCTGCTTCAGTTACTATTCATAAAGTTTGAAATTTAATATATATGATAGGATAACTTAGTCGACCCAAATTACGAAGCTACCTCAGTTACTATTCATAAAGTTTGTAATTAAATTGGTAATAATATTTTTAAAAATTTTATTATTCGATAATATATTATATACTTTTCACTATTTATTAAATTATAATTCTATCTAAATTACAAAATTGCCCCACTTAGGCCCTGTTTGGTTGGGTCTGAACGGGTCTAACTGGCGTGCATGTCTGAGTCGGTCAGACTTCGCTTGCGACTAGGGTTGATATTATGAAGTTTAGGAGGTCAAGCATTGTATTTATAGTCGTTTTTAGTCGTCCAGTACGTAACACGCGATTGTGCAGCAGCTATACGCGATTAGGATTGCTAATCGCATGACATTACATGCAATTGGGCCTAATCGCTTGTTATTACATGCGAGTAGCACCCCAATCGCATGTAATGATCCCCAAATGCATACCCTATAGGCGATTAGCCTCCCCTAATCGCCTATAGGGGCTGGTTCTGTGTATTTTGCGCGTTAAACCCCGTTTTAACATATGTTAACACATATTCGCATACCGACAAGTCACATAATGATTGTAAACACATAATACTTGCAAATAAACACATTCACACTCGTTCACCAATTCCCGGGACTCGAGACTTGTATGTTCCCTATGCTCTGACGATTCTACGAATCGTCACCGCTTGTACACTTGGCTAAGGACTGACATCTAATGAACCTCTAGATTAACATCCGATGATCCTCTATACTAAAATGATAGTTCCCGTTCCATAACACGACTTAACTAACCCAGTTAAGTACAATATACGCGTGACTCGCTAAGGTAGACTTTCATCTAGACAACGTTGTTAACCAGAATTTGCCGGGTGTCACATCATCCCCACGTTAAAAGAATTTTCGTCCCGAAAATTGTACAAGTACCAAAAAGAATAACAAAAGAACAGACAAAAGGTAGAAACCAAGAAGAAAATTTACCCGAGTTGTCACATCATCCCCACGTTAAAAGGAATCTCGCCCCGAGATTCATTCAGCAGCGGTGGTAACATATCTCGATTCGAACACTTCCTTAGGAAAGAGATGAGGATACTTAGACTTCATCTGATCCTCCCGCTCCCAAGTGTACTCTGGTCCCCGGTTCGAGTTCCAGCGAACCTTCACAATGCGAATCTTGCTATGACGTAGGCTACGAATCTTGTAATCGAGGATCTCAACAGGTTCTTCCACAATCCGAAGACGATCATCAACCTTGATCTCTTCCAGTGGAACAATGAGAGACTCGTCAGCCAGACTCTTCTTTAAGTTGGACACATGGAAGACGTTATGTACGTTGCCGAGCTCCGTCGGTAAATCAAGACGATACGCCACCGGTCCAATCCGTTCCAGGATCGTAAATGGACCGACATACCGAGGGTTGAGTTTGCCACGCTTCCCAAAGCGTATGACGCCCTTCCACGGTGAAACTTTCAGAAGTACCTTGTCATCAACTTGAAATTCCAATGGTTTGCGACGCTGATCGGCATAACTCTTTTGCCGATCCCGTGCCGCTGCCAACCGGTTACGAATCTGTACGATCTTTTCCGAAGTTTCGTACACTAGTTCAGGCCCAGTGAGTTGACTCTCACCCACCTCAGCCCAACAAAGAGGAGAACGGCATTTCCGCCCGTACAGTGCCTCGAACGGAGCTGCCTTGATGCTCGTATGGTAACTGTTGTTGTAAGAGAATTCCACTAACGGTAGGTGAGCTTCCCAACCTTTGCCAAAATCGATCACACATGCCCGCAGCATGTCTTCTAAAGTTTGAATCGTACGTTCACTTTGACCGTCAGTCTGTGGGTGATAAGCTGTACTCATGTCCAGCTACGTACCCAAAGCTTTGTGTAAAGACTTCCAGAAGTGAGAAGTAAAGTGGGAGTCACGATCCGAAATAATAGAAACCGGCACCCCGTGCTTAGAAACAACTTCCTTCAGATAAAGACGAGCCAAACGATCCATGGTGTCGGTCTCTTTAATAGCGAGAAAATGGGCTGATTTCGTCAATCGGTCAACAATCACCCATATCTTATCATTCCCGCTCAGTGACTTAGGTAGTTGCGTAACAAAATCCATTGTAATCCGTTCCCACTTCCACTCCGGAATCTCAGGTTGTTGCAAGAGACCCGACGGTTTCTGGTATTCCACCTTGACCTTAGCACAGGTCAAGCATTTGCTCACGTATGAGGCTATATCCGACCTCATGTTTGGCCACCAGTAAAGCACCTTCAGATCTTGGTACATCTTATCCGAACCAGGATGAATAGAATACCGGGACTTGTGAGCCTCATCTAAAACAAGCTCCCGAAGTCCCTCGAATAAAGGAACCCATATGCGTTCTGCGAAGTAGTGCAGGCCATCAGGCCTTCGCTCGAGGTGCTTGTCGGCACCGTGCATAGTCTCAGCTTTAAGGTTTTCCTCCTTCAAAGCTTCTAACTGAGCAGAACGGAGTTGGTCAGGTAGAGAGGAATGAATGGTGAGTTGCAACGCCCGAACGCGACGAGGTTTAATTGATTCCTTCCTGCTCAAGGCGTCTGCTACCACATTCGCCTTGCCAGGATGGTACTTAATGGCGCAATCATAGTCATTCAGAAGTTCAATCCAACGACGTTGTCGTATGTTCAAATGTTGTTGGTCGAAAATATGTTGAAGACTCTTGTGATCGGTGTAGATGGTGCATTTGGTACCGTACAAGTAATGTCTCCAAATTTTCAACGCAAAAACCACTGCACCCAACTCCAAGTCATGGGTGGTGTAGTTCTTCTCGTGCACCTTGAGTTGACGAGAAGCATACGCAATCACTTTCTCGCGTTGCATCAACACGCAACCGAGACCATGAATAGAAGCATCACAGTAAACAACGAAATCATCAGGGCCTTCAGGTAAGGATAAAATAGGAGCAGAACAAAGTTTAGACTTTAGTTCTTGAAATGCCGAATCTTGTGGTTCACCCCAGTCGAATTTCCTATCCTTCTGAGTAAGAGTGGTCAGGGGTTGAGCAATCTTCGAGAACCCCATAATGAAACGACGATAATAGCCCGCAAGGCCTAGAAATTGCCGCACCTCAGTTGGCGTCTTTGGTGCTCCCCAGTCCTTGATCGCTTCGATCTTAGCTGGATCGACATGAATTCCTAGTTCATTAACCACATGTCCTAGGAACTGAACTTCGCGTAACCAAAAGTCACACTTTGAGAACTTAGCGTAAAGTTGTTCCCGTCGCAAGAGTTCCAAAACCAAACGCAGGTGTTCCTCGTGTTCGGTCTTGTTCTTGGAGTAAATCAGGATGTCATCAATAAACACGATAACGAACTTGTCAAGGTATGGTTTGCAAACGCGGTTCATCAAGTCCATGAAAACCGCCGGTGCGTTCGTGAGACCGAAAGGCATGACCAAGAATTCGAAATGGCCATAACGTGTACGAAAGGCAGTCTTTGCAACGTCAGCTTCCCTTACGCGCAACTGGTGATAACCGGACCTCAAATCAATCTTAGAATAATAGCTAGAACCCTGGAGTTGGTCGAATAGATCATCAATACGTGGAAGAGGATAACGGTTCTTGATGGTCAATTTGTTCAGTTCTCTGTAATCCACACACAATCGGAAACTTCCATCCTTCTTCTTAACGAATAGAATCGGGGCTCCCCAAGGGGAAGAACTTGGTCTGATGAAACCCTTGTCCAAGAGTTCCTGCAACTGACTAGACAATTCCTGCATCTCGGGAGGTGCAAGACGGTAGGGGGCCCGAGCAATAGGAGCAGCCCCTGGTACAAGATCAATACCGAACTCAACCTGACGATGGGGAGGAAGACCAGATAAATCATCAGGAAATACATCAGGAAACTCGCGTACAACAGGAATATCGTCGATCTTCTTCTCATCGCTAGAGGAAACAGATAAGAGTGCCAAAACGGCCGAGTAACCCTTCCGAAGATACTTAAGGGCTTTCATGCTGGAGATGAGATTTAGCGGAACACCGCCCTTGATACCGTACACAGAAAGAAATTCTCCATCAGGGAGAGGAATCCGAATAATCTTGTCGTAACAAACGATCTCCGCGCGATACAAGGACAACCAATCCATGCCTACCACAACGTCAAAACTACCCAAAGGTACCGGCATAAGGTCGATGGGGAACGACAAACCCGACAACTCTAGTTGACACTCCCGAAGGATACAAGTAGCTTCAATCTTTTTACCGTCAGCCAACTCAATTATATACTTAGCCTCTAATGGTACGGGTACTACATCTAGCAGTCGACTAACTTCCACAGATATAAAACTCTTATCGGCACCAGAATCAAATAAAACACTAACAGAGCGATTATTGAGAAGGAACGTACCAATAACTGTGTCAGGATCCTGTCTAGCCTCAGCGGCTCCAATGACGAAGGCACGTGCATTCCTGCCACCGCCCCCGTTGTTCCCGTTACCGTTGTTCCCGCCCTGCTTCAGTTTCGGGCAATCCTTCTTGTAATGCCCAGTCTCACCATAGTTGTAACATCCTTGTCTTCCCGTAGTTCCTTGAGCAGTAGGAGCCGAGTTAGTAGTTGGAGCCTGGGTCGATGGAAGTGTCGCCCGACAGTCTTTAGCAAAATGCCCAAATCGCTGGCAGCGATGGCAACGATTACGGTCGCAGTCTCCCTGATGATGACGCCCACACTTGTTGCATTTAGGTAATTTCCCCGCATAACCACCCTGTTTGTTACCAGAAGAAGAAGAACCCCCGCTATCAAATCTCTTACCCTGTTGTGCTGGCACAGATCCTTTCCCCTCATTATCCCATTTACGCTTGTTATTCTCCGGGGCCTTGACAGTCGAACCCTTAGTAGGCAAGATACCCTTATTCACCTTCAAGTTGGTCATCCTGTGAGCCGATCGGACCACCTCTGAGTATGTAGGATGATTTCCCGCAGCCACCAACCCTGCGATCTCTGGTACTAACCCTGAGACGTAGTGTTCAATCCTCCTGTACTCTGGCACATGCAGATCAGGACACAGCACTGCCAACTCATTACGCCTTACCGTATACTTTTCAATTTCGGACCCAGTCATCTTGAGATTCCACACCTCGTGCTCTAACTTCTGCACCTCTTCCCTTGGACAGTACTCTCGCTTCAGCAGTTGCACAAAATTTTCCCAAGGCATTGCATACGCCTCCCCTATACCCATATTCTGGGTGATGTTATTCCACCAGGTTAAAGCAACATCCTGGAATAAAGCAGCAGCATACTTGACTCGATCCTCTGGGAGACAGTTACACATCAGAAACACTGACTCCACCTTTTCTAGCCACCTGAGCAAACTCACCGCACCCTCAGTGCCAGAGAATTCCTGGGGCTTACAGTCCCGAAACATCTTGTAGGTACACATGGGTGGGGGTGGGTTAACAGGACCACCTGAAATGAAACGTATGAGAAACCACGAAGAATGTAAACAAGGTTCACTAATGAGGCAAAAGTGAATAAATCAACTTACCACCACCATTGTGCCCTAACTGAAAGGCAGCTTGCAGCAAGTTGTTCAGATCTTCCTGTGATAGGTTTACCCCTCCACGACCACCAGCACCACCGCGACCACCACCACGCCCACCATTGCGACCACCTCCACGCCCTCCTCGTACTCCAGACATGATTCTGGCAGAAAGAACGAGAAAATTTAGTTTCACAACTAATGATATCCATTAGCGTTCACAAGATTAAAGCTAGATCCAACTCAGGACTATCCATTCAAACCCAGAGCTCACTAGGGCTTTCATGCATTTCGGTTTATGATTTTGTGTGCACCCAAAATGATAAACCGCTCTACATGGTCCTCCAAGTGTTCTCCTAGTTCAAAGTTCAAATCACCGAACATAGACTCTTAGCTATACACCGTAATGCTACGGTAGTTTGTGGCAAGTGTTTCTATTGGAGTATGAAAGGGAGATGTCCGAGCCTTGGACAAATCTCAAGAGTACACGATTTACCCCAATATACCCCACTGCCTAGAAAGCAAGTAACTCGACTTAGGATGGAACGGATGATGTAACATAGAAAGGTTAGATGATTTAGAGACACCCCGACAGCCCATACGTAATCCACCAAAATGTTTAGTACTAAGTGATCGTCTAGTGTGTGCGACTCGGCTATAGTCTAGACTCTACATGCAGTCCTAGTTCACTATAACCATTGGCTCTGATACCAATCTGTCACACTCTCAAAATCCACTTGCGGAGTTTTACCGCGAGGCGCATGACAAACCAGGATCCAAACCAACGATCACAATAAACAAGTCTAAATGAAACTGCAATTTTAAAAACATAGTTTAAATCTCCAGTTACAGCGGAAGCTTATTATTAAACATAATCCAAACGTAAACCAAAATTGTTCAATGTTTGAAAACCATGAAATCCTAACTAGACGCCGTGCAGACGCGTGCGCCCTAGTTCCATTGTGCTACCTTAGCGACCTGAGAAAACATGCAAAAGTTTACGTCAGCACAAAAATGCTGGTGAGTTTACAGGTTTTGTAATCACAGTACCAAGTTCAACCTGTCCATACTATAACAATTCGAAAACCAAAGTACGCTAGCTAGGCGTATGTTTTGTTACTACTATGATTGGAAAACCATTACTAACTCGCAAACCAGATGTCGTGCCCGAATAGTAAACCTGTTGTTCCTGTTTGAGACAATATGCACTCGCCGACCCTCCAAGCCGACGAGCGGGGTTGGTCACTCCCAATAGCGCTATTCACATTTCCCCGTTGTGCTAACCCGCACATTCATGGTTCCCCCCGGGACTTCCAAAGATCGTATAGTAAACCATAGAAACCCATAGTATGACAGTAGTTACCAAACATAAGTTTTAACACATGTTTTCTCCCCCGAAAAGTGAAACCAGTTAAAAGAGGGGCCGTAAACTCACCTTAGGTTGCGTTACTTCGTAATACGAATAAACTCAGCAAGCTATGCTAGTCCCGTAAAGCGGCGACCTAACATATGACAGTTACAAGTACTTAGACTAATAACCCGCAGGTTAGTTAGTCCCTAGATGTCCAGACCATAACCAAGTTTGTTTGAAAACACTGTGACTGTTAAACTGACCCAATGTACAAGACTCGACATCCCATTGGTGACCCGAGTCTCCCCGTGTTATGCTTACACTCTCAAACATACAATCATGCAATCACACTTAACATACGTTAAAGTCCAACAAGTTATAACACGTAGTTCAAGCAACACATGATTAAGTCCGAGCATATGTTACCAAGTTATTAGATATGTTACTGGGTTCCTAGCATGTTCCTATATGTCAAATCGGGTCTCGGAATGCTAATTTACACTTACAGCAGTAGTACACGCGATTAGGAAAAGTCAACTAGCATTTAGGTTGGTCAACAGGCATTTAGGAATGCTAATTGCCTATACTATAGGCAATTAGGTCATAAGACATGCACTTACTAGCAATTAGGTCATAAGACATGTATTTCACTAGCAATTAGGTCATAAGACATGCATTTACTAGCAATTAGGTCATAAGACATGCATTTCACTAGCAATTAGGTCATAAGACATGCAACGAAGGCAATTAGCCCCCAATTGCCTATACTATAGGCGATTAGGGTGTCATATCAGGCGATTAGCCTCCTAATCGCCTATAGCATAGGCGATTAGGGTTGCTAATCGCCTACAGCATAGCTGTTTCGGTTTTTCGCGCGTTTAACACTCCAAATCAATCCCAGAACGTGTAAAAACATCAAATATCAATCAAACAACTATATCAAACATATATCCATCAAAATCCTTCGTTTAACCTCGATCTATCAGCCCTGAATGCAATCATGTATCTTAAAGATAATACACATAACATGAAACATCACATTAGCATGCAAAACCGTAACCCTAATTAACAATAACTCAGATCTCATCATCATGCCATCATTATTAATCTGAAACTAACCTAATAACATGTTAATCATCCATCTTGAATCACCAAAAACCCTAGCTTTTAATTGAAAACCCACATACATCATGCATGCTATTTAAAATCCAATTAACAATACTTATTAACAATTTTCAGAAAGCTTATTCGTTTTAAAACAGGTCTGGACCATTAGGGATTTAATAAAAACGTTAGTAAAGATTGCATGGATGAAAATCACACCTTAGATTGTGATAGATTGATGAAATAAGCTTGAAACCTTGTGTTTTGATCCAAAATCACGTTCCAGAGGTTGTGTGTGTGTTGGGGCGGGTTATGGGACGACTAGGGTTGATATTATGAAGTTTAGGAGGTCAAGCATTGTATTTATAGTCGTTTTTAGTCGTCCAGTACGTAACACGCGATTGTGCAGCAGCTATACGCGATTAGGATTGCTAATCGCATGACATTACATGCAATTGGGCCTAATCGCTTGTTATTACATGCGAGTAGCACCCCAATCGCATGTAATGATCCCCAAATGCATACCCTATAGGCGATTAGCCTCCCCTAATCGCCTATAGGGGCTGGTTCTGTGTATTTTGCGCGTTAAACCCCGTTTTAACATATGTTAACACATATTCGCATACCGACAAGTCACATAATGATTGTAAACACATAATACTTGCAAATAAACACATTCACACTCGTTCACCAATTCCCGGGACTCGAGACTTGTATGTTCCCTATGCTCTGACGATTCTACGAATCGTCACCGCTTGTACACTTGGCTAAGGACTGACATCTAATGAACCTCTAGATTAACATCCGATGATCCTCTATACTAAAATGATAGTTCCCGTTCCATAACACGACTTAACTAACCCAGTTAAGTACAATATACGCGTGACTCGCTAAGGTAGACTTTCATCTAGACAACGTTGTTAACCAGAATTTGCCGGGTGTCACATCATCCCCACGTTAAAAGAATTTTCGTCCCGAAAATTGTACAAGTACCAAAAAGAATAACAAAAGAACAGACAAAAGGTAGAAACCAAGAAGAAAATTTACCCGAGTTGTCACATCATCCCCACGTTAAAAGGAATCTCGCCCCGAGATTCATTCAGCAGCGGTGGTAACATATCTCGATTCGAACACTTCCTTAGGAAAGAGATGAGGATACTTAGACTTCATCTGATCCTCCCGCTCCCAAGTGTACTCTGGTCCCCGGTTCGAGTTCCAGCGAACCTTCACAATGCGAATCTTGCTATGACGTAGGCTACGAATCTTGTAATCGAGGATCTCAACAGGTTCTTCCACAATCCGAAGACGATCATCAACCTTGATCTCTTCCAGTGGAACAATGAGAGACTCGTCAGCCAGACTCTTCTTTAAGTTGGACACATGGAAGACGTTATGTACGTTGCCGAGCTCCGTCGGTAAATCAAGACGATACGCCACCGGTCCAATCCGTTCCAGGATCGTAAATGGACCGACATACCGAGGGTTGAGTTTGCCACGCTTCCCAAAGCGTATGACGCCCTTCCACGGTGAAACTTTCAGAAGTACCTTGTCATCAACTTGAAATTCCAATGGTTTGCGACGCTGATCGGCATAACTCTTTTGCCGATCCCGTGCCGCTGCCAACCGGTTACGAATCTGTACGATCTTTTCCGAAGTTTCGTACACTAGTTCAGGCCCAGTGAGTTGACTCTCACCCACCTCAGCCCAACAAAGAGGAGAACGGCATTTCCGCCCGTACAGTGCCTCGAACGGAGCTGCCTTGATGCTCGTATGGTAACTGTTGTTGTAAGAGAATTCCACTAACGGTAGGTGAGCTTCCCAACCTTTGCCAAAATCGATCACACATGCCCGCAGCATGTCTTCTAAAGTTTGAATCGTACGTTCACTTTGACCGTCAGTCTGTGGGTGATAAGCTGTACTCATGTCCAGCTAGGTACCCAAAGCTTTGTGTAAAGACTTCCAGAAGTGAGAAGTAAAGTGGGAGTCACGATCCGAAATAATAGAAACCGGCACCCCGTGCTTAGAAACAACTTCCTTCAGATAAAGACGAGCCAAACGATCCATGGTGTCGGTCTCTTTAATAGCGAGAAAATGGGCTGATTTCGTCAATCGGTCAACAATCACCCATATCTTATCATTCCCGCTCAGTGACTTAGGTAGTTGCGTAACAAAATCCATTGTAATCCGTTCCCACTTCCACTCCGGAATCTCAGGTTGTTGCAAGAGACCCGACGGTTTCTGGTATTCCACCTTGACCTTAGCACAGGTCAAGCATTTGCTCACGTATGAGGCTATATCCGACCTCATGTTTGGCCACCAGTAAAGCACCTTCAGATCTTGGTACATCTTATCCGAACCAGGATGAATAGAATACCGGGACTTGTGAGCCTCATCTAAAACAAGCTCCCGAAGTCCCCCGAATAAAGGAACCCATATGCGTTCTGCGAAGTAGTGCAGGCCATCAGGCCTTCGCTCGAGGTGCTTGTCGGCACCGTGCATAGTCTCAGCTTTAAGGTTTTCCTCCTTCAAAGCTTCTAACTGAGCAGAACGGAGTTGGTCAGGTAGAGAGGAATGAATGGTGAGTTGCAACGCCCGAACGCGACGAGGTTTAATTGATTCCTTCCTGCTCAAGGCGTCTGCTACCACATTCGCCTTGCCAGGATGGTACTTAATGGCGCAATCATAGTCATTCAGAAGTTCAATCCAACGACGTTGTCGTATGTTCAAATGTTGTTGGTCGAAAATATGTTGAAGACTCTTGTGATCGGTGTAGATGGTGCATTTGGTACCGTACAAGTAATGTCTCCAAATTTTCAACGCAAAAACCACTGCACCCAACTCCAAGTCATGGGTGGTGTAGTTCTTCTCGTGCACCTTGAGTTGACGAGAAGCATACGCAATCACTTTCTCGCGTTGCATCAACACGCAACCGAGACCATGAATAGAAGCATCACAGTAAACAACGAAATCATCAGGGCCTTCAGGTAAGGATAAAATAGGAGCAGAACAAAGTTTAGACTTTAGTTCTTGAAATGCCGAATCTTGTGGTTCACCCCAGTCGAATTTCCTATCCTTCTGAGTAAGAGTGGTCAGGGGTTGAGCAATCTTCGAGAACCCCATAATGAAACGACGATAATAGCCCGCAAGGCCTAGAAATTGCCGCACCTCAGTTGGCGTCTTTGGTGCTCCCCAGTCCTTGATCGCTTCGATCTTAGCTGGATCGACATGAATTCCTAGTTCATTAACCACATGTCCTAGGAACTGAACTTCGCGTAACCAAAAGTCACACTTTGAGAACTTAGCGTAAAGTTGTTCCCGTCGCAAGAGTTCCAAAACCAAACGCAGGTGTTCCTCGTGTTCGGTCTTGTTCTTGGAGTAAATCAGGATGTCATCAATAAACACGATAACGAACTTGTCAAGGTATGGTTTGCAAACGCGGTTCATCAAGTCCATGAAAACCGCCGGTGCGTTCGTGAGACCGAAAGGCATGACCAAGAATTCGAAATGGCCATAACGTGTACGAAAGGCAGTCTTTGCAACGTCAGCTTCCCTTACGCGCAACTGGTGATAACCGGACCTCAAATCAATCTTAGAATAATAGCTAGAACCCTGGAGTTGGTCGAATAGATCATCAATACGTGGAAGAGGATAACGGTTCTTGATGGTCAATTTGTTCAGTTCTCTGTAATCCACACACAATCGGAAACTTCCATCCTTCTTCTTAACGAATAGAATCGGGGCTCCCCAAGGGGAAGAACTTGGTCTGATGAAACCCTTGTCCAAGAGTTCCTGCAACTGACTAGACAATTCCTGCATCTCGGGAGGTGCAAGACGGTAGGGGGCCCGAGCAATAGGAGCAGCCCCTGGTACAAGATCAATACCGAACTCAACCTGACGATGGGGAGGAAGACCAGATAAATCATCAGGAAATACATCAGGAAACTCGCGTACAACAGGAATATCGTCGATCTTCTTCTCATCGCTAGAGGAAACAGATAAGAGTGCCAAAACGGCCGAGTAACCCTTCCGAAGATACTTAAGGGCTTTCATGCTGGAGATGAGATTTAGCGGAACACCGCCCTTGATACCGTACACAGAAAGAAATTCTCCATCAGGGAGAGGAATCCGAATAATCTTGTCGTAACAAACGATCTCCGCGCGATACAAGGACAACCAATCCATGCCTACCACAACGTCAAAACTACCCAAAGGTACCGGCATAAGGTCGATGGGGAACGACAAACCCGACAACTCTAGTTGACACTCCCGAAGGATACAAGTAGCTTCAATCTTTTTACCGTCAGCCAACTCAATTATATACTTAGCCTCTAATGGTACGGGTACTACATCTAGCAGTCGACTAACTTCCACAGATATAAAACTCTTATCGGCACCAGAATCAAATAAAACACTAACAGAGCGATTATTGAGAAGGAACGTACCAATAACTGTGTCAGGATCCTGTCTAGCCTCAGCGGCTCCAATGACGAAGGCACGTGCATTCCTGCCACCGCCCCCGTTGTTCCCGTTACCGTTGTTCCCGCCCTGCTTCAGTTTCGGGCAATCCTTCTTGTAATGCCCAGTCTCACCATAGTTGTAACATCCTTGTCTTCCCGTAGTTCCTTGAGCAGTAGGAGCCGAGTTAGTAGTTGGAGCCTGGGTCGATGGAAGTGTCGCCCGACAGTCTTTAGCAAAATGCCCAAATCGCTGGCAGCGATGGCAACGATTACGGTCGCAGTCTCCCTGATGATGACGCCCACACTTGTTGCATTTAGGTAATTTCCCCGCATAACCACCCTGTTTGTTACCAGAAGAAGAAGAACCCCCGCTATCAAATCTCTTACCCTGTTGTGCTGGCACAGATCCTTTCCCCTCATTATCCCATTTACGCTTGTTATTCTCCGGGGCCTTGACAGTCGAACCCTTAGTAGGCAAGATACCCTTATTCACCTTCAAGTTGGTCATCCTGTGAGCCGATCGGACCACCTCTGAGTATGTAGGATGATTTCCCGCAGCCACCAACCCTGCGATCTCTGGTACTAACCCTGAGACGTAGTGTTCAATCCTCCTGTACTCTGGCACATGCAGATCAGGACACAGCACTGCCAACTCATTACGCCTTACCGTATACTTTTCAATTTCGGACCCAGTCATCTTGAGATTCCACACCTCGTGCTCTAACTTCTGCACCTCTTCCCTTGGACAGTACTCTCGCTTCAGCAGTTGCACAAAATTTTCCCAAGGCATTGCATACGCCTCCCCTATACCCATATTCTGGGTGATGTTATTCCACCAGGTTAAAGCAACATCCTGGAATAAAGCAGCAGCATACTTGACTCGATCCTCTGGGAGACAGTTACACATCAGAAACACTGACTCCACCTTTTCTAGCCACCTGAGCAAACTCACCGCACCCTCAGTGCCAGAGAATTCCTGGGGCTTACAGTCCCGAAACATCTTGTAGGTACACATGGGTGGGGGTGGGTTAACAGGACCACCTGAAATGAAACGTATGAGAAACCACGAAGAATGTAAACAAGGTTCACTAATGAGGCAAAAGTGAATAAATCAACTTACCACCACCATTGTGCCCTAACTGAAAGGCAGCTTGCAGCAAGTTGTTCAGATCTTCCTGTGATAGGTTTACCCCTCCACGACCACCAGCACCACCGCGACCACCACCACGCCCACCATTGCGACCACCTCCACGCCCTCCTCGTACTCCAGACATGATTCTGGCAGAAAGAACGAGAAAATTTAGTTTCACAACTAATGATATCCATTAGCGTTCACAAGATTAAAGCTAGATCCAACTCAGGACTATCCATTCAAACCCAGAGCTCACTAGGGCTTTCATGCATTTCGGTTTATGATTTTGTGTGCACCCAAAATGATAAACCGCTCTACATGGTCCTCCAAGTGTTCTCCTAGTTCAAAGTTCAAATCACCGAACATAGACTCTTAGCTATACACCGTAATGCTACGGTAGTTTGTGGCAAGTGTTTCTATTGGAGTATGAAAGGGAGATGTCCGAGCCTTGGACAAATCTCAAGAGTACACGATTTACCCCAATATACCCCACTGCCTAGAAAGCAAGTAACTCGACTTAGGATGGAACGGATGATGTAACATAGAAAGGTTAGATGATTTAGAGACACCCCGACAGCCCATACGTAATCCACCAAAATGTTTAGTACTAAGTGATCGTCTAGTGTGTGCGACTCGGCTATAGTCTAGACTCTACATGCAGTCCTAGTTCACTATAACCATTGGCTCTGATACCAATCTGTCACACTCTCAAAATCCACTTGCGGAGTTTTACCGCGAGGCGCATGACAAACCAGGATCCAAACCAACGATCACAATAAACAAGTCTAAATGAAACTGCAATTTTAAAAACATAGTTTAAATCTCCAGTTACAGCGGAAGCTTATTATTAAACATAATCCAAACGTAAACCAAAATTGTTCAATGTTTGAAAACCATGAAATCCTAACTAGACGCCGTGCAGACGCGTGCGCCCTAGTTCCATTGTGCTACCTTAGCGACCTGAGAAAACATGCAAAAGTTTACGTCAGCACAAAAATGCTGGTGAGTTTACAGGTTTTGTAATCACAGTACCAAGTTCAACCTGTCCATACTATAACAATTCGAAAACCAAAGTACGCTAGCTAGGCGTATGTTTTGTTACTACTATGATTGGAAAACCATTACTAACTCGCAAACCAGATGTCGTGCCCGAATAGTAAACCTGTTGTTCCTGTTTGAGACAATATGCACTCGCCGACCCTCCAAGCCGACGAGCGGGGTTGGTCACTCCCAATAGCGCTATTCACATTTCCCCGTTGTGCTAACCCGCACATTCATGGTTCCCCCCGGGACTTCCAAAGATCGTATAGTAAACCATAGAAACCCATAGTATGACAGTAGTTACCAAACATAAGTTTTAACACATGTTTTCTCCCCCGAAAAGTGAAACCAGTTAAAAGAGGGGCCGTAAACTCACCTTAGGTTGCGTTACTTCGTAATACGAATAAACTCAGCAAGCTATGCTAGTCCCGTAAAGCGGCGACCTAACATATGACAGTTACAAGTACTTAGACTAATAACCCGCAGGTTAGTTAGTCCCTAGATGTCCAGACCATAACCAAGTTTGTTTGAAAACACTGTGACTGTTAAACTGACCCAATGTACAAGACTCGACATCCCATTGGTGACCCGAGTCTCCCCGTGTTATGCTTACACTCTCAAACATACAATCATGCAATCACACTTAACATACGTTAAAGTCCAACAAGTTATAACACGTAGTTCAAGCAACACATGATTAAGTCCGAGCATATGTTACCAAGTTATTAGATATGTTACTGGGTTCCTAGCATGTTCCTATATGTCAAATCGGGTCTCGGAATGCTAATTTACACTTACAGCAGTAGTACACGCGATTAGGAAAAGTCAACTAGCATTTAGGTTGGTCAACAGGCATTTAGGAATGCTAATTGCCTATACTATAGGCAATTAGGTCATAAGACATGCACTTACTAGCAATTAGGTCATAAGACATGTATTTCACTAGCAATTAGGTCATAAGACATGCATTTACTAGCAATTAGGTCATAAGACATGCATTTCACTAGCAATTAGGTCATAAGACATGCAACGAAGGCAATTAGCCCCCAATTGCCTATACTATAGGCGATTAGGGTGTCATATCAGGCGATTAGCCTCCTAATCGCCTATAGCATAGGCGATTAGGGTTGCTAATCGCCTACAGCATAGCTGTTTCGGTTTTTCGCGCGTTTAACACTCCAAATCAATCCCAGAACGTGTAAAAACATCAAATATCAATCAAACAACTATATCAAACATATATCCATCAAAATCCTTCGTTTAACCTCGATCTATCAGCCCTGAATGCAATCATGTATCTTAAAGATAATACACATAACATGAAACATCACATTAGCATGCAAAACCGTAACCCTAATTAACAATAACTCAGATCTCATCATCATGCCATCATTATTAATCTGAAACTAACCTAATAACATGTTAATCATCCATCTTGAATCACCAAAAACCCTAGCTTTTAATTGAAAACCCACATACATCATGCATGCTATTTAAAATCCAATTAACAATACTTATTAACAATTTTCAGAAAGCTTATTCGTTTTAAAACAGGTCTGGACCATTAGGGATTTAATAAAAACGTTAGTAAAGATTGCATGGATGAAAATCACACCTTAGATTGTGATAGATTGATGAAATAAGCTTGAAACCTTGTGTTTTGATCCAAAATCACGTTCCAGAGGTTGTGTGTGTGTTGGGGCGGGTTATGGGACGACTAGGGTTGATATTATGAAGTTTAGGAGGTCAAGCATTGTATTTATAGTCGTTTTTAGTCGTCCAGTACGTAACACGCGATTGTGCAGCAGCTATACGCGATTAGGATTGCTAATCGCATGACATTACATGCAATTGGGCCTAATCGCTTGTTATTACATGCGAGTAGCACCCCAATCGCATGTAATGATCCCCAAATGCATACCCTATAGGCGATTAGCCTCCCCTAATCGCCTATAGGGGCTGGTTCTGTGTATTTTGCGCGTTAAACCCCGTTTTAACATATGTTAACACATATTCGCATACCGACAAGTCACATAATGATTGTAAACACATAATACTTGCAAATAAACACATTCACACTCGTTCACCAATTCCCGGGACTCGAGACTTGTATGTTCCCTATGCTCTGACGATTCTACGAATCGTCACCGCTTGTACACTTGGCTAAGGACTGACATCTAATGAACCTCTAGATTAACATCCGATGATCCTCTATACTAAAATGATAGTTCCCGTTCCATAACACGACTTAACTAACCCAGTTAAGTACAATATACGCGTGACTCGCTAAGGTAGACTTTCATCTAGACAACGTTGTTAACCAGAATTTGCCGGGTGTCACATCATCCCCACGTTAAAAGAATTTTCGTCCCGAAAATTGTACAAGTACCAAAAAGAATAACAAAAGAACAGACAAAAGGTAGAAACCAAGAAGAAAATTTACCCGAGTTGTCACATCATCCCCACGTTAAAAGGAATCTCGCCCCGAGATTCATTCAGCAGCGGTGGTAACATATCTCGATTCGAACACTTCCTTAGGAAAGAGATGAGGATACTTAGACTTCATCTGATCCTCCCGCTCCCAAGTGTACTCTGGTCCCCGGTTCGAGTTCCAGCGAACCTTCACAATGCGAATCTTGCTATGACGTAGGCTACGAATCTTGTAATCGAGGATCTCAACAGGTTCTTCCACAATCCGAAGACGATCATCAACCTTGATCTCTTCCAGTGGAACAATGAGAGACTCGTCAGCCAGACTCTTCTTTAAGTTGGACACATGGAAGACGTTATGTACGTTGCCGAGCTCCGTCGGTAAATCAAGACGATACGCCACCGGTCCAATCCGTTCCAGGATCGTAAATGGACCGACATACCGAGGGTTGAGTTTGCCACGCTTCCCAAAGCGTATGACGCCCTTCCACGGTGAAACTTTCAGAAGTACCTTGTCATCAACTTGAAATTCCAATGGTTTGCGACGCTGATCGGCATAACTCTTTTGCCGATCCCGTGCCGCTGCCAACCGGTTACGAATCTGTACGATCTTTTCCGAAGTTTCGTACACTAGTTCAGGCCCAGTGAGTTGACTCTCACCCACCTCAGCCCAACAAAGAGGAGAACGGCATTTCCGCCCGTACAGTGCCTCGAACGGAGCTGCCTTGATGCTCGTATGGTAACTGTTGTTGTAAGAGAATTCCACTAACGGTAGGTGAGCTTCCCAACCTTTGCCAAAATCGATCACACATGCCCGCAGCATGTCTTCTAAAGTTTGAATCGTACGTTCACTTTGACCGTCAGTCTGTGGGTGATAAGCTGTACTCATGTCCAGCTAGGTACCCAAAGCTTTGTGTAAAGACTTCCAGAAGTGAGAAGTAAAGTGGGAGTCACGATCCGAAATAATAGAAACCGGCACCCCGTGCTTAGAAACAACTTCCTTCAGATAAAGACGAGCCAAACGATCCATGGTGTCGGTCTCTTTAATAGCGAGAAAATGGGCTGATTTCGTCAATCGGTCAACAATCACCCATATCTTATCATTCCCGCTCAGTGACTTAGGTAGTTGCGTAACAAAATCCATTGTAATCCGTTCCCACTTCCACTCCGGAATCTCAGGTTGTTGCAAGAGACCCGACGGTTTCTGGTATTCCACCTTGACCTTAGCACAGGTCAAGCATTTGCTCACGTATGAGGCTATATCCGACCTCATGTTTGGCCACCAGTAAAGCACCTTCAGATCTTGGTACATCTTATCCGAACCAGGATGAATAGAATACCGGGACTTGTGAGCCTCATCTAAAACAAGCTCCCGAAGTCCCCCGAATAAAGGAACCCATATGCGTTCTGCGAAGTAGTGCAGGCCATCAGGCCTTCGCTCGAGGTGCTTGTCGGCACCGTGCATAGTCTCAGCTTTAAGGTTTTCCTCCTTCAAAGCTTCTAACTGAGCAGAACGCGTGACTCGCTAAGGTAGACTTTCATCTAGACAACGTTGTTAACCAGAATTTGCCGGGTGTCACACGCGCCTCAAGGCGATATGGTCTGAAAACGCTTCTGAGGCGGTGCCTCAGGTGTTTGAACAGTGGTATGCGCCTCACAGGACTGAGGCGTTATGAAAAGTTGCGCCTTAGATGCGCCTCAGGGGGTTTTCAGGTATATTTTTTATGTTTTCAACTTTTTGTGACATTTTATGTCTTTTTATGTGTGTTTTTGATGTTTTTGATGAATTTGATGATGAAATTAGTTAGCATTTTATTTTTTGAAAGATATATAATTATTTATTTAATTTTTTAATTCCGCCTCGGGCTTACGCCTCGGTTCGCCTCGAGGCTTACGCCTCGTGAGGCGAAGGGAAAACGCCTCGAGGCGCGTTTTCGTTCTTTTAAACTTTGAGTACCATCAAATTCAACATATATACATCAGTGTATATTATGTTTAATTATATTACCAGAGAAGGAAGGAACCGGTGGGTTCCAAGACCACCGTGTACGGCGGCGCACGACAGATGGGTATGGGGCGTTGCTGTTTCCATCGTCGTCATCCACAGCGGCGGTCGGTCAGGGACCGATGCCGGGATCCTACTTCCCTGTCTCTCTCTCTCCCTCTCTCTCTTGGTTGTTTCTTCTGTCGTTTCTTCCTCTCTAGACAGATGGGTATGGGGCGTTGCTGAAGATGACGCCGCCATGTGTTCTGCCGCTGCTCCTCCACGATCTCCGACATCGTTCTCTCTCTTTGAGTGTTTATGTGTGTGTGAGTTTTGTAATATAATGGTGGATTTGGGGTTATATAGTAATGAAGATCTAACCATCGGTTATATCAATTGTATTATATTATACAAGGTATTGTCAAAACCATAGAGATGAATTGGGGGCGTATATGACACTGGTTATTGTGAAGGAGAGAGAGAGAGTGGGGAGATGATGAATTAGAGAGGATAAAAGTAAGGGTTTTAAATTAAAAATATTAAAAATACTGGAATGATAAATTACCATATAACCCTCTAGATCAAAAAGAAAATGAAGGGGTAAGATTGGTTCTCAAGTTCCTAACCACCCCTATGGTTCCTAAATGATCTTTTTCCTATATATATATATATATATATATATAATATATATATATATCGGATAACTTAGTCGACCCAAATTACGAAGCTGCCTTAGTTACTATTCATAAAGTTTGAAAGTTTATATATAGGATAATTAGGAGGTGATGATGGTAACTAGAAAGTGGAAAGGGTTTCTCATGATTATGGTGGGTTTTTATTTTTTTTGAACGGTCAATTGGAATCACTCACGGACCACTAGAGTATCATCATGCCACCAGTGTTATCACGCGATCATATTCCACCACCAAGTCACCAATTCAGGAGGAAACTCATAATTTTGAGAAAACCCCCTTTTGTGAAATTCGAACCCAGGACCTTATAGTCTCTAAGTCTTATCCCACCACCAAAATGCCGTTGGGCTATAATGCCTTTGGCTGATGGGTTTTTATTAGATGAATAATAATGATGCATGTGTGTGATTGGTTTTTATTAAAGAGCATCTTACTGATCATGGGTTAATGGTTTTTGAAAATTTTAACCATCCAGTTGTCTAACCAAGCATCACTTAATGATTTAGCACTTAACCATTCAGAACCTCTTAACCATTCAGACCTCTTACTAAGTCAGGAGTTACCTATTCAGATGTTGCCAAACGGCCCCTTAGTCGACCCAAATTACAAAGCTGCCTCAGTTACCATTCATAAAGTTCGAAAGTTAATATATATATATATATATATATATATATATATAGGTAGAAGATCCGGTAGGAAAATTGATTTGTGTAAGAAGTGTAGGAATGAATTATAGCCATAGGATCAATTTTTGAGATTAAGGACATTTAAGACTTTTTTACCAATTTTTAAAATTAAAAAATCCCACTAATTTAGCTAGTTATCTTCAACATATTATCAAATTCTATGTCATTCAATTTCAACATATAAACATTTTGAGACATTCATATCATCAATTCTTACGATCGTGATATCATCAAAGGTTAACATCAAGAGTGTTTTGCAATATCATAAATAGTGTTTTATATATCATTTCATCACAGGCTACATCAGGAGTGTTGTATAACAACCAAAAAACATAATGTTTTCCAAAGGTTTTTTTTAGATGAAACAATATACTGTGTTTTATTTGAACCTACAACTGTGTTTTATGTCACCACAAAACTACAAAGTTAAATGTTTTAAGCCATAACACTTTTAGCTTCTAAATAGTGTTTTATATGAACATTATACTGTGTTTTATATCATCAGTAGGTGAGTTTCTTTTGTTTTGTGAGAATTAATGTTTACTTATGAATGATTATAGCAAATATAATTATGAGAGAGAGAGAGAGAAATATACCTTTAATTATGGAGAGTATTAAAAAGGTTTCTAATAGCTAAACACAAAATGGCATTTATATCCACATTTAAAACACATATTTTCAATCCTACCATGAATTTCTATAATATATTAACTAAATTTTAAACACATCTAAACTTTTAATCTCCACCATCCATCTTTAAATCCAATGGTTGAAAACACTTTTCACACTTCCTACACAAAACTATTTTCCTACAGAAACCATACCCTATATATATATATATGGTCAAGATCCTGTACAAATAGTGTTTTTTGTGAGAAGTGTAAGAAGCAATGGAAACTTGACAAGTGACAATATTAATTATCTTGCAACAAGGGTAGATTAGTCCATTTAGCCTCTAATTATAATTTATTCATTTAATTATTTTCGGAAATTGATATGTATTTAATTACATTTCCATTATTTATGGAAGATCATCCCTCCTCTTCAATACATTGTGTCATACGTGTGAAATCATGTTCGTTATTTTTAAAACACCAAAAAAATGTAAAACACACTAGCATACAACCTATGCGTATAAAACACAACATAATGATCATGATAAAACACAACATCCCCAACCAATCGAAAAATCAAAGAACCTATAAACAATCTCGAATATTACAAACATAAAACACATCACAAAAAGGAAACAAATAAAACACCATGTTATAAACCCGACTAATACATAAAGAATATAAAACACAAAAAGGATGCTGATAAAACACAACTCCAAAAACAAATAATGGAGAGTTTTGAGAGAGCGAGATAGAAACGAGATTATAAAACACTATCCATGACGACGGTTCTATTTTTTAGATTATTAAAAATAGAACCCCGACCGTATAATCCCTAGTATAATCCCTACACCGTATAAACCAATAATGGATAGTGTTTCAATTAATGACAAAAAGACCATAATGATTTGCCTTTCTGTTTGGTCTAGGTTTTTAATAGGGTGATTAAGATCCAAGATAAAGACAAGTTAGATGACGTAATAACAAACAAAAATGAATCCCTACATTTGTGGCAGCTTTTGTTGACAAGAATGACAATAAAAAAATAAGTATACACATATAGTTTTGAGAGAGAGAGAGAGAGAGAGAGAGAGATAGATGGAAACGAGATTTTAGGAGAAGATAGGCATTGTTTCCATATTTTAAGCATACATAATAACTATCAAAAACATACAAAAGTACTATAATACTAATTAATCAATTAACTTTATAACCATTATTAAATTTTTGTTATCAACCAATCTCAACCATCCATCTCTAGATCTAAGGGCTATAAACACTTCTTATCATTCTCACAAAAAATCCCCTTTGTACAAGAACCTAAACCTATATATATATATATATATATATATATATATATATATATTGTGACACCCGGCAACTTCCGGTAACTAACTTTTGAAATCTTAGTAAGTCTACCTTAGCGAGTCGCGCATACGTTACACATAACAAGGTCGATCGAGTCGAGTCGCACATCATTAGGGTTTTAACATACGCAAGTCTCGGGTCCCGGGAATTGGTGATCAGGCGGGAACGTGTTATTTATCATGCATTATATGTTGGTAATCATTATGTGACTTGTCGGTATGTGGAAACGTGTTTACATATGTTAAAATAGGGTTTAACACGCCAAAAACCCGGACACACAGACTATAGGCAATTAGGCCATGTGATATAGCCTAATCGCCAGTATATGAGGCGAGTAGGGGATGTCTTTAAGCGAGTAGGATGCTACTCGCATGAAGGTTCATGCGAGTAGCAGTCCTAATCGCCTATACTGCTACATACTCGCCTGAACTGCCCCGAACGACTAGAAACGCCTATAAATACCACCCTTGACCTCCAAAACATCATTTATGCTACCCTAGCCGTCCCATAACCTATCTCAACCTACAAACACCCTCTGGAACCTATTTTTACATCAAAACAACTATTTCCAAGCTTATTCCATCATCTCCTCTTGAATACAAGGTGTGTTCTTCAAACCCAAACCTTTAAATGATTATGTTTTACTCCCTAAACGTCCAGACCTGACTTATAAATGTTTTTGTCTTTGAAAATCCATTTAAAACCGTTTTTAAACAAACCCACACCTTTACATGTATTATATGTGTTATATGTGATTAAAGATAGAATTTTTAGGATTGAATCATGGTTGTTTTTCTGTTATTATGATGTTTATGGCTGTTACAAGTTAGTGTGATGATGTCCTAGGAGTTTGAATGGTTTTGGTTGTGTATTGTTGATACTTGATGTTTTGACCCATTTGAAGGATTTTGGATGATTAAGGATGATATGAGGTGTGTTGTTGATTGTATGATGTTAGGGTTTGCTCTAGGATGATGCTAGAATAGTAGGATGCTATCGGATGACATGGTTATGTGATTTAATCTGAATAATTGCTATTTAGGGCAAGTTCTTGCATGTTGATGTGATGTTTACATGCTAAGTTGCTATTTTGGGAAAACGCTCGCATTTGGAACTGTTAGAACGATGAAAACTTAGGGGTTTTACTTGAAATACGTTTGTTAATGTGTTAGGATGATTATTGGGTGTTTTTACATGTTTTGGATCTGATTTGGAGTGTTCGGCGCGCGAAATTGCACTACAGGACTGTAGAGGCGAGTAGGATCCTACTCGCATGAGGCTTCAGGCAAGTAGGCTCCTAAATGCCTGATGTTCAGGCGAATACAAGCCCTAATCGCCTATATATAGGCGAATAGAGGCCTATTTCCCTCAACTACTAGAATTTACAATCCTAAATGCTTAATGTTTAGGCATTTACAATCCTAAATGCTAGTTTGATTCCTAATCGCGTATAATGCTGCTGTATGTATATTTTAACATCCCGGAACATGATTTGACGCCTAGTAACATGATAGGAACCCCGGGATACACCCAATGACTTAGTAACACGTGTTCGGACCTGTTTACGCGTTAATCGGACATTATGCTAGACTAGGTGAACTGTTGCACGTGTTAAGTGTTTAATTGCATATGTGGCATGATGTCTTGTATTTATCTAACACGTGGAATGTCGGGTCACCAATGGGATGTCGAGTCTTGTCTTACGTAGTCTGGTTGTCGGTCAAACACTCTTTTCGGACACATAATGGTCATGGACTGGACTTAGGGACTAATGAACCCGACGGGTTATTAGTCTAACTTAACACATATCTTATGATAGGTCGCCACTAGTTGGGGCTATCATATCATATAAACGGTTTACTCAATTAACAGAAGACGCAACCTAAGGTGAGTTTCACGGCCCCACTCTTTACTGTTTTCATTTTCGGGGGAGGAACATGCTTAGTACTTCGTTTTGTAAAAGATCATGTTATGCTGGGTTGGTTGTACGTTTTCCTTATGTTCTATATGTATGTGGCTTATGTTGTGATAGTCCGTTGACCGTTGTGGCGGTAGTTCGTTAATTGTGAATGCACAGTTCGTTGGACGCATTTGGATAGTTCGTTAGTCGTGGTAAACGATAGTGCGTTGGTCGCGGTAAACGACAGTTCGATGATTGGTTCGTCTTAGAGTCTGAACGTCAAACAAGTATTTTCTTCAGTCAGTAGTAACATGATAGTTCTTTCAAAAGCTCGTGAAACATTTTCTTTAAAAACCTGTGAACTCACCAGTATTTTTATACTGACGTTTTTAGCATGTTTTCTCAGGTCGCTAAGGTAGCAGCTGTCATCTAGGCGCACGGAGTCGCACTGGAGTCGTCTCGCGTCTAGGATCATTTATGCATGTTTCCTTTGGGATGTTAACTCTTAAACTTATGTTTCTGATTACATTTGACTTTTGTAAACTTATACGCTTCCGCGCTTTCAAATGATGGTTTTTAAATCTTATGCATGGTTTTTGTTTACGTATGTTTTTACATTTAGACGTCGTTTATTGTGACCGTTGACTTGGATCCTGGTGTGTCACACGCCTCGTGGTAGAACTCCGCACGTGGAAATTTGAGGGTGTGACAGATTGGTATCAGAGCCAATGGTTATAGTGAACTAGGACTGCATGTAGAGTCTAGACTATAGCCGAGTCTCACACACTAGACGGTCACATACATTTGAGTCGTGTCTTTTGGTAAACATACTAACCTTGTCGGGGTGTCGGTATCCTTATCACACGGCGTCATGTTTTCTATCTCATTCTTGGTTATTCCTAGTTTCATTCGTTGATCTGTGTTGACTATATCTTCCTAAGATGGGGGTATCGGTGACTTGAGGTTCGAGCTCGGGGCACGCCTTGAGGACCATGTAGCGCAATTTATCATTTCGGGTGCACACGAAATCATAAGTTGAGATGCATGGAAGACTTGGTGGATCTCGTGTTGGGATTAATGGTCACGTTCGAACCTGATCCTAGGCTTTTGATATTCTCTTGGTTTAGCGTTGGTGATGGGTCTGAGTATTTGTTTCTTGTTCCTTCTCAGAAGATGTCAGGACGCACTGGTGGACGTACTGGGGGACGACGTGGAGGCCGCACTGGTGGGGGTAGAGGTGGTGGTAACATCACCTTGACGTATGATGAGCTCAATGAGATGATGCAGCAACAGTTGGGCGTTGCATTAGCTGCTTTTCAGGCTGCCCAGCAGACTTTTATGGGTGCTACTGCTCCTCCGGTTCAGGCAGGTGTTGCCTACAAACGGTTTAAGGATTGTCAGCCCCTCAACTTCCGTGGTACGGAGGGTGCTGTGGAGTTGCTCAGGTGGTTGGAGAAGACGGAGTCGGTGTTTGCTTTATGTGAGACTCCAGCAGCGGATCGGGTGAAGTTTGCTTCGGGGACTTTTGTAGGACCCGCCCTGACATGGTGGAACTGCGTCACTCAGACACTCGGTCTCGGGGAGGCCAACGCCATGCCTTGGGCGGATTTCGTGCGTAGGATGAAGGATGAGTACTGCCCGCGAGAGGAGATCAAGAGGTTGGAACAGGAATACGGGAGTCTTAAGATGGTGGGTTCTGAGGTTGAGGAGTACACGATCAGGCATAACGAGTTAGCGGTGATGTGTCCAGGTTTGTCTACACCAGAGTACAGGAGGGTAGAGCAGTATCTTGCGGGTTTGGTGCCGGAGATTGCGGGGTTGGTGGCTGCGAGGGATCCTACTACCATGTCTGAGGCTGTGCGGTCGGCTACCAAGATGACCAACTTAAAGATTACCGAGGGTATTCTACCTCCCAGGGGCTCCGACGTGAAGACACCAGGGGACAACAAGAGAAAGTGGGATAGTACTGGAAAGACCGCGGGTTTGGGTCAACCACATCAACAAGCAAGGAAGACTGAAGCCTTGGGATCGTCCTCAGGTCAGAGGCAGAGCGGGTACACGGGAAAGCTACCAGAGTGCAACCAATGTGGGTACCATCATCTCGGTAATTGTGAGAAGTTTCGTTGCAACCGTTGCAAGCAGGTAGGTCATGTTGCCAGAACTGCAGGGTCAATCTTCAAACGGCTCCGGGTCAAGCGGTCGTCCCTGCTCCTGTTCCTCGGGGAAATCGTGGGTGCTATCACTGTGGTGAGCTGGGACATCTCAAGCGCAACTGCCCGAAACTAAACCAGGCTGAGGCTGGGGCCGCAGGTGGCGGTGGGAACAACGAGGGTGGTGGTCCGACTGCTCGTGTCTTTGTGATCGGTGCTAGGGAGAACCAGGTGGACCCAGACACTGTTACCCGTACGTATTATCTCTTATCTCTTGTTACGCTTTGGTTATACTTTTATCCGCATTGTTGTGCGTTCGTGTTTTCGGGTGTTATCTTTGTGGTTTGGTCTCTGTTTCTCATTCTTTGGGTCGATGAGGGTCCTTTGGGGATGCTACTTGGACGGTACCGGTGGGTTAGTTATACCGATCATAGTAGTCCCCAGTAGGCCTTCGATCGGGGGTCTCTTGTCTCATACTCACATTTGGGAAAGTGGTTTCCCGGTTGTTACTGTCGCATTTGGTTTATGACCTTCACTTGTTGTATTTTGGGGAAACGTTACTTGGGCACAGAGGTCGACACTCATCACTGTTGAAGCCGAAAGAATCTCGGGACGAGATTCCTTTCAACAGGGGGATGATGTGACAACCCGGAAAATTTTTCTTCTTATTTGTTTTCTCTCCTCGACTTCGGGAAATTTTCGGGACGAAAATTCTTTCAACAGGGGGATGATGTGACACCCGGCAACTTCCGGTAACTAACTTTTGAAAACTTAGTAAGTCTACCTTAGCGAGTCGCGCATACGTTACACATAACAAGGTCGATCGAGTCGAGTCGCACATCATTAGGGTTTTAACATACGCAAGTCTCGGGTCCTGGGAATTGGTGATCGGGCGGGAACGTGTTATTTATCATGCATTATATGTTGGTAATCATTATGTGACTTGTCGGTATGTGGAAACGTGTTTACATATGTTAAAATAGGGTTTAACGCGCCAAAAACCCGGACACACAGACTATAGGCGATTAGGCCATGTGATATAGCCTAATCGCCAGTATATGAGGCGAGTAGGGGATGTCTTTAAGCGAGTAGGATGCTACTCGCATGAAGGTTCATGCGAGTAGCAGTCCTAATCGCCTATACTGCTACATACTCGCCTGAACTGCCCCGAACGACTAGAAACGCCTATAAATACCACCCTTGACCTCCAAAACATCATTTATGCTACCCTAGCCGTCCCATAACCTATCTCAACCTACAAACACCCTCTGGAACCTATTTTTACATCAAAACAACTATTTCCAAGCTTATTCCATCATCTCCTCTTGAATACAAGGTGTGTTCTTCAAACCCAAACCTTTAAATGATTATGTTTTACTCCCTAAACGTCCAGACCTGACTTATAAATGTTTTTGTCTTTGAAAATCCATTTAAAACCGTTTTTAAACAAACCCACACCTTTACATGTATTATATGTGTTATATGTGATTAAAGATAGAATTTTTAGGATTGAATCATGGTTGTTTTTCTGTTATTATGATGTTTATGGCTGTTACAAGTTAGTGTGATGATGTCCTAGGAGTTTGAATGGTTTTGGTTGTGTATTGTTGATACTTGATGTTTTGACCCATTTGAAGGATTTTGGATGATTAAGGATGATATGAGGTGTGTTGTTGATTGTATGATGTTAGGGTTTGCTCTAGGATGATGCTAGAACAGTAGGATGCTATCGGATGACGTGGTTATGTGATTTAATCTGAATAATTGCTATTTAGGGCAAGTTCTTGCATGTTGATGTGATGTTTACATGCTAAGTTGCTATTTTGGGAAAACGCTCGCATTCGGAACTGTTAGAACGATGAAAACTTAGGGGTTTTACTTGAAATATGTTTGTTAATGTGTTAGGATGATTATTGGGTGTTTTTACATGTTTTGGATCTGATTTGGAGTGTTCGGCGCGCGAAATTGCACTACAGGACTGTAGAGGCGAGTAGGATCCTACTCGCATGAGGCTTCAGGCGAGTAGGCTCCTAAATGCCTGATGTTCAGGCGAATAGAGGCCTATTCCCCTCAACTACTAGCATTTACAATCCTAAATGCTTAATGTTTAGGCATTTACAATCCTAAATGCTAGTTTGATTCCTAATCGCGTATAATGCTGCTGTATGTATATTTTAACATCCCGGAACATGATTTGATGCCTAGGAACATGATAGGAACCCCGGGATACACCCAATGACTTAGTAACACGTGTTCGGACCTGTTTACGCGTTAATCGGACATTATGCTAGACTAGGTGAACTGTTGCACGTGTTAAGTGTTTAATTGCATATGTGGCATGATGTCTTGTATTTATCTAACACGTGGAATGTCGGGTCACCAATGGGATGTCGAGTCTTGTCTTACGTAGTCTGGTTGTCGGTCAAACACTCTTTTCGGACACATAATGGTCATGGACTGGACTTAGGGACTAATGAACCCGACGGGTTATTAGTCTAACTTAACACATATCTTATGATAGGTCGCCACTAGTTGGGGCTATCATATCATATAAACGGTTTACTCAATTAACAGAAGACGCAACCTAAGGTGAGTTTCACGGCCCTACTCTTTACTGTTTTCATTTTCGGGGGAGGAACATGCTTAGTACTTCGTTTTGTAAAAGATCATGTTATGCTGGGTTGGTTGTACGTTTTCCTTATGTTCTATATGTATGTGGCTTATGTTGTGATAGCCCGTTGACCGTTGTGGCGGTAGTTCGTTAATTGTGAATGCACAGTTCGTTGGACGCATTTGGATAGTTCGTTAGTCGTGGTAAACGATAGTGCGTTGGTCGCGGTAAACGACAGTTCGATGATTGGTTCGTCTTAGAGTCTGAACGTCAAACAAGTATTTTCTTCAGTCAGTAGTAACATGATAGTTCTTTCAAAAGCTCGTGAAACATTTTCTTTAAAAACCTGTGAACTCACCAGTATTTTTATACTGATGTTTTTAGCATGTTTTCTCAGGTCGCTAAGGTAGCAGCTGTCATCTAGGCGCACGGAGTCGCACTGGAGTCGTCTCGCGTCTAGGATCATTTATGCATGTTTCCTTTGGGATGTTAACTCTTAAACTTATGTTTCTGATTACATTTGACTTTTGTAAACTTATACGCTTCCGCGCTTTCAAATGATGGTTTTTAAATCTTATGCATGGTTTTTGTTTACGTATGTTTTTACATTTAGACGTCGTTTATTGTGACCGTTGACTTGGATCCTGGTGTGTCACACGCCTCGTGGTAGAACTCCGCACGTGGAAATTTGAGGGTGTGACATATATATATATATATGGTAGGGTTCAAATAGGAACCATACCTTAAGTAGGAACCACAGGAACCAATCTTAGCCATTGATCTCTAATGACATGATTGTAAATAAGTAAAACATTAATTAAATATTTAATTAAATCAAAGGGCAATGTGGTAATTGTATATTGACTATTAATAACACATGTTTAATTAGTTTCCTTTATAATCCCATTATTTTAGGAAAGTATTTATTTTTCCCCATGGTAATCATTCTTCATCAATATGTGCAGTACATGATGTTATATAGTTTTGGATAATATACGTTGGTGTATATTATATGGAAAAGATAATCGATCAAACCTTAAATAAGATAACGAGGTCAAATGTATCAATATACACTGATGTATACTGGTAGGAATGGTAGTATTAAATACATATATTATACACTGATGTATAATTATACACTGGTGTATAAATAGTACTGCTAATCAAATGTATCAATATACACTGATGTATAATTATACACTGGTAAAGAATGATAGTATTAAATACATATATTATACACTAATGTATAATTATACACTGGTGTATAACAACTAACAACAAATCTTTTTATCGATGTCTCTCTCTCTCTCTCTCTAAACACGGTTACCTTTTTATGATGGTCGATACCGATAAAATTAACCATTCTTCATCAATATGTGCAGTACATGATGTTATATTGAGTAACACACAGGCTGTGTCATACTGCACATTCCATTTTTTATAATTAACTATACACCTGTGTATAGTTAATGTCAAAACAAAATACTAGTAGTTTATTATAACGATATTTATCAACTATAAAACACTTGTGTATAATAATTAAATGATTTGTTTTTATACACTGGTGTATAACAAACTATGAAACTAAGAATAATTCTTATCGTATCTGTACGCTAATCGCATAAAAATATATTATACACAAGTGTATAAACGTAAAAAAAATGATCTGCATACTACAAATCAACTATTTCGCAATTACAAATCACAAAAACAGTGAATTCACACAAAAACCCAATTAAAAAAAAATAAAAACAATACATAATTACCTTGATTCTTAACACTATTTAGCAACAAAGGTTGTGATTGTGTTTCATGATCTTCTATCGCGTGAGAAACTGATTGAATGTTTTCATGTATATAATTATTATCCATAACTTGGAACTCTTAATCGATGGAAGTTGGAAGTTTAAAAACAAACAGTGAATTCGCTTTCAATCACTTTCAATCGAACGTGATTTTTAGAGGAAAAACAATGGAAATCTTAATCTACAAAGATAATACTCGCAACAAGTTATTTTTTGAGAAAAACAATGACAATCTTGAACGATAAAGATGAATAATCGTATGAAGTTGAGAGATTTGAGGAATAACAAAGGAATGTTATTCGCAGGAAGTTATTATTAACTTTACAAATATAAAACTTTTATTTAAATCAAAATATAATATATAATTGTTTAATTACATAACTACCCCCTAAATCAAAATCAAAGATCAAAGATCAAAGATGAAGGGCTTAGATTGGTTCCTAAGTTCCTAACTAGGCTCTGGTTCCTATTTGATCTTTTTCCTATATATATATATATATATATATATATATAGGGGAAAGATCCGGTACAAATAGTTTTTTTGGTAA
Source organism: Ambrosia trifida (assembly GCA_028751855.1). NCBI lineage: Eukaryota > Viridiplantae > Streptophyta > Magnoliopsida > Asterales > Asteraceae > Ambrosia > Ambrosia trifida. The sequence continues at coordinate 107,161,869 of CM054126.1, read as the reverse complement.
GAACTGTGAGAATCAAAGGAGGGTATTTTTTTTTTATTTTTTTTTTCAAAATTTTTTTCCCCATATTGTTAAACATGTATTATAGTATTGAAAACTAAAAAAAAAAAAAATTTGGTGTAGAGTAATTACGTGTAGAGTAATTACATAATTACTCTAGTGTAAACTAATGTATTTACCTTAATGACGTAATTACACTAAAAAAAAAAATTTTTTAATTTTTTTTTTGTATTATTCATTTAGAAAGAATGTTTAAGCACATGGGAAAAAAAATTCTAAAAAAAATAATAAATTTTTTTTACCCCCTTTAATTCTCATAGTTCTTACAAAAAAACTATATATATTTGATCTTTGCTCTCTATATATATATATATATATATATATATATATATATATATATATATATATATATATGTATATATATATATATATATATATATATATTGGATAACTTAGTCGACCTAAATTACGAAGGTGCCTCAGTTACTTTTCATAAAGTTTGAAAGTTTATACATAGGATAATTAGGAGGTGTTGCTACAAAAATCATATTTAGACATCTACGTGTCACTTTAACATTCTAAAGTCGGTAGTCTGAACTAACTTCATTATTACAAAGCCCACAACTCACAATACGAAACTCACAAGAAACTCCCATGAAAACTCAAAGAAACACAACTACACAACTCCATAAATACTTGCAAAACCAACCACTACACAAAAAGCTCCACCAAAACACCTAACTCACACAAGCACCTACAAAACACAACAAAACATATTAAAAACACACACAAACAAACCTAGCAACAAGATCATACAAAAACACCTAAACACACACACACAATGGAAGCCCGAAAAAGATCTTCTTGTGCAACAATATGCAAGAAACACCCTAAACACAAGCAATCACCAGGGATTTGTTCGTTGTGTTTAAGAGAAAGATTATCAAAGATATCGAGTTCTTCATCACGTGCGGTCACTAATGCATCTTCATCGTCTTCTTCTTCATCGATTTCATCGGTATCATCGGTTTACTCGTCACAAAACTCATCCAATGCTTCTTCTTACACTGCCTCTCCATTACAAAGTTATCGAAATCGTCGAAAGATTGATCATCTTGGAGGAAAAGGGTATCTTTATTTGTTGAGGAAGAACACTAATGGTGTGTTAAAGAAGAGTAGATCAATGGTTAATGATCAAAGGAATGTTGTGCAAGATCATGAGAAGAGAAAGTTTGGATTTTTGTCAAAGTTGATAGGATCGAAAAGGAGTTCTACAAGAATGATGCATTCAAGAACAACGAGAGAAACGTTTCTTTCAAGGGTGTTTTGATTTTATTTTATGTTTTGATGAAATTCTTTATATTATTTTGATGGAATAGGAAGGAAAAAAACTCTTTTTGTGTTACATATTATATTTGTTTTTAAAGTGTATGGATTAAAAGGTTTAGGAAATTCGAAGGAAAGAGAAGTGGGTCATGCATGGGTGTACGGTTTGTAGAATCGGAATATTGTTATTATTAATATTGTTTTTGTTATTTTAATTTTAAGAAGATACTATGTTATATACTATGTTATATACTCGTGTGATACATGGGTTAAACAATTTAAATAATATATATTATATATAAATTTAAACTATAATTAAGAAAAATTAGATTACATATGTTATTTAAAATAAAAAAAGCTTCTTGTACAACCGAAAAAATATTAAATATTCATCAGCCCCTAAATGATTTCTTGTAAAAAACATTTTTATTCACATAAAACTTTTTTCAAACATTCCAAAATATATTTTCCATACACAGCTATTACTTTGTAGACTGCAGGTACAACAAAACAAAACAAAAATAAAAAAGTATTAAAGGTAAATATGTTTAGGCTAAGATATAAAAAAATGAAATTAATTTAAAAGTATTTTCTCATCCGTTAAACCATCCCAATCAAGTATTGTTCATTTTGGAATTTGACATCAAGTTTCCTTAAAGCCAAAGTATTTCTAACATTGAGTGTATAATCATTTTTTTTCTAACATCAAGGTCCTTAAACATAATGACATTTATTGGTTCAATTTGATTGTATTATAAAAAAGATTGTGTAAATTAATAGCCTGAAAATAAATATTAAAACGAATTAGTAATGCAAAGACTGTTTAGATATTGCATTTCTCTATTGAAGTAACTTGAAAAAACAAAGTCAATGAAGATTTCAATTAATGATTTTTCATATATAAAATGTATTTTATATATCAAGTTATTATAATACGAAAATAGCCAAACATATTTAGTTTTGTATTAAATCAAATATTTAATTAATGTGGATTGATTTGTTTTATTTTATTTGTTTAGAATATTGTAAGAAATATAGTTTTAAACTTAGAGTGAAAGACTACATATTAAAAACACATTTTTTAAGGTACACGATTTAAATTTAATAATATATAAATACATTATCTTAAAAAAAAATAATTTTTAATAAAGATTACTTTTGTTAGTTCATAAACATTTTCAAATTATGTCTATTAATTTATTTCTAATTTTGTATTAAAATATAATTGTATTAATTGATTTACAAAAACATAGAATATATATATTAAACTGAATTCCAGTATTATATTAATAATAATAATTATAGTTGTAACAAATAAAAACTGAATAAGTAATAATTATTAAATAAGGAAACAAATTAAAATAAATATATTGTTCAAAATAATAAAATGGGAGGCTTTATAATGGAGTTCTATGTACTCCATGTGTTGTCTTTTATTACTATAGATAAAATCGAATAATGTTGATTGATTTATTTTATTTATTTGTTTTGAACAATATAAAAGTCTCACAAAAAAGCTTGACTAATTGCATTGTGTTATTATTAATTTGTTTATTTGACTTTTGAACTATTTTAAGCATTTAAAATTAATATGTATTTACTGAACATAGTTTAACATCTAAAACAATGACCAAAATAATAAATCATTAATAATCATTTGTCAAATATTGTAACAAAATTAATTTTAAACTTAGAATAACAAATTAAATTTTTTAAAAATATGTTAATTTAAGGTACATGATTTAAATTCAAAGTTAATAACATATAAATATAAATATGTTATAAAAAAAAGAATCATGTGTTTTCTTTTATTAATGATTTCAGTTACAACTATGATTATTAATATAATTACTAAAATTTAATTTAATAAACTTATATCATGGTTTTGCAAATCATTTATTATAATTAAATTTGAGTTTAATGTATTAAATAATAAAATGAGAGAATTCATGAGGGAGTGCCAAGTGTCCCTCATGAATTTTTTTTAATAATATATAGTGTAGATTAATTTATAATTGATTATACATATACACACCTAGCTTTATTAATTGTATAATTTGTTTAAGGGGTAACTTTGTAAAATAGTAACCAACTTTTAAAAGTGTTCCAATTAGGTCACTCAACAATTTTTTTTGTCTCAATTAGGTCACTCAACATTCACTTAGTATGTAAATTAGAGGTTTTTTCATCTATTTTGTAGGTAACTATGGTAATGTGGCTTTTTGTTTATTTTTTTCCTATCTATTAATGCTGACGTTAAGTGATGATGTGGATTTAGCATATTTTTTTTAATTTTTTAATATAATTAACATGTTATTTTCTTTTTTTAATACATCTACATATATTTAAAATCCTGACTCCAACATCTTCTCCTCCATGTCATTCTTGACACATACAAAATTTTACAAGACTCGATTTGAATGTTTAGTCATTTAATTGGGCCAAAAAAAGGATGAGTGACCTAATTGGAACACTTTTGAAACTTGGTTAGTATTCTATGAAATATTCCCTTTGTTTAATAGCATTTAGTAGATTAGTATATTTAGAAATGATAATATTTTTGCTTTCTTTCTTTATTAATTATTATTATTATTTTTTTGAAATTCAACTTCATTCAAACACAACAGACATAATCAATGCAAGGATCACCCTTAAAAAACTTATATCATATGCAAAGGCGATTTACGTCATTCTACCCAATACAATTCCTTGAACTTCGACCTATTTGCAACAAAAAAAAACGACGAACTTCTAATATTAGCTACAATATTTCTTCCCATCACATCTTTATCTTTGAATATCTTCTCATTCTGACCTATCCATATACACCAAATCGAAGTTGTGACAATGACTTGAATAATTCATTTTCTCCATTTGTTACCTGCCGCACCTTTATAAAGATCCAAGAGGTCTTGGACATTGAAGGCATAAATGGGAGGCAAGCCACACCAACCTCCTATACTCGACCAAACCTGCCGCACCTTTATCCGAATCATTGAACCCTGAACAATACGTAAGTGCAAATCAACTCCCGATGATTCCCCGAATCATCGACCCAACTCAACTGACCCAGTTAAGTGTAACGTATGCATGACTCACTAAGATAGACTTACTAGTTAATAAAAGTTACTAACCTGAGTTTGTCGAGTGTCACATGACGGGCCTGCTAAAAAGCAGGTGTGACCTACTTATCCCCATAAAAAAAATAATGAAAGTCACCATTTAAAAAAAGACGTGTATATGAAAAATAAATAAAAAATATAATTAATTCAAGTATTTATACTATTACATGATCATAACATAATTACTAAAAAATTCTCTTTCCAAAAAAAATATAAGATAAAATTCAAGATTTTCCATTTTATTCGAAAATTTTGAATTCAGAAAAAAAAAATCTTCGTTATTATATTTACTTTTTTTTAGTGAAACTCTCATATTTCATTTCTTAAAATTACATCAGAATAGGAGGTAGACGGGTAACAAGCTGCGACATCACTCCTTTTTAATTTGCGAACCCTAATCTACCAAATACAAACTCCTACCCCTAGTAATGAATTATTGCTGTGAACAACCCGTTGAACCCTGATCAAGAAACAAATAGCTTATGGCGCCAGGGAGCCAAATGTATCAAAGGCCAAGGGGATAAAGACATGTTGGTTTGCTGCACAAGCTTTCGCGTGCTTATTCACTTTCTTCGATTCCGCCGTTCTCGATGTTTGTCCTGCTACAAACCCGTGTTCCCTTAAACCAACCAAAGGAGATACCCCGTGAGGTGTACACATGCATGTTTCCCCCTAGCCCAACCAAAGACGAGCAAATCCACAGGTCGCAGAGTAGATCTTCCTTCCGTAGGGTCCGTGAGAAAATTCGCAGGGGCCTCATTGGCAGAAATCTCAGCTCTTCTCAAGATGTCTCACAAAACGTCTCCCACCTAGTAATGCCGGTATTTGAAACCGGGGAGCTTTTTGCAATGAACTGCATGCTCCCTGTATTTATCCATGAAAACTTTACGGCAGATCGGGCATGTTTCATCTTCCGTATACATATGGATCATCAACCGGTATTTGAGAATAGCCATGTATTCTACTGTGGACATGCATTGACCCACACCCTCAATCGGGATAATGGTCAAAAAAATCCTGAGCGTGGGGACAATTCAGGCATTCAATCACCGCCTTCTGACGATGGGATAATTCAAAAACTTCTTCCAAGCTCCGAGCGATTTTGCTAAATAGAGCATTCGCCAAAGTTTTTTATGGCTTTGAGGGACAATGTCCTTATTAGAAAACCGTCAATGTCAAAGTTCGGGAGAGAGACATTTAGTCATTAGATTATAACAGGGGCGGATGTATCAGGAAATGAGGGGTGGTGCCCGCTACCCCTCAACTTTTCCTGCGTAGGGCAAATTTTTACATATTTTTATGTTTTTTTTTGTATTATGTTACCCCTGAAAATTATGTAACGTTACCTTTCAATTTTTTTTAAACCCAACACACCCTCAAAGTTTTTAATATAAGCCTTAAATACGAATAGATATAAACTTATAGGCCATAACTCAGTCCATTTGTAATTTATTAATTAAAATATACAAGCTCATTGACAATGGTTAAAGTATTGAATAGGAGTGTAAACGAGCCGAACAACTCGCAAGCTAGTCGAGATCGGCTTAATTAAAAGTTTGAAACAAGTCGAGCCTTATTGAGCCCGAGCCAAGCTTGAGCTTAAAACAAAGCTCGTTTATTTTTCGAGCCCGAGCACGAGCCTGGCATGTGAAGCTCATCAGGCTCATAATATTAGTTTTATTAATATTTTATATTATTTACCCTTAATTTAAATTTATTTAGTAAATGAGTCGAGCCGAGCTTTTTACTTATCGAGCTCAGGCTCGACTCATTTGCACCCGTAGTTTTGAACGGGTAAAAATAAAAGAAAAGAATCAACAGTGGGAAAAAAAGAAGCAACAGAGAACTTGACCGCCCATTAATAGTTATCACTCTAATCGGATAGATGACATAAGAAGATTGTATCTTGTTAAAAATGCTTTTCAACCACGAGATCATCAATTTAAATGGACACACCATCCTAATAGCCGGTGAAGTGTTGACGTAAAATGTTTTGATAAATCAGTGGTTACAATATAGCGCTAAACAAGAAAAAATATATTGCTTATGAAAGTATCGTAAAAAAAATTGAACATTATTCATTATCGTGTTTTTATTTTTGTTTCGTTTGTATGAAAATACTTAGTACGGTCAAAAAAAAATTTACGTTACCCTAAAGTTTTAGTCTAGATCCGCCACCGAATTAGTTTTGTATATGTTACATATATTAGACCGTCCTCAACGCGCCTTTACGACTGCCGCCCGTGCCATGCTGGAGCCGAGCTGGATTCATCCAAGATTTCAGACGCTTTGGAGTAGATCCGAAGAGGAGAGATCCGAGGGTGAGATCCGACTGCAAGGGCACCCTTTTGTTTCGGTTCGTGTGCCAAACTTAAAAAAAAAACTTTTTATTTAAATGTAGTTTGTAAACGGGAAGGTTTCGTACTGTTGTTTGCTTGTTGCCCGAAGAAAAAAGATGAGATGAGGTGATGCTACATGGTGGCAGTCGTGCTCGCCGGTCTGCTCTCGCCGGAGGAAAAACAAAATTATGTGTGGTGTGTTGGAGAAGATACATAATAATGTGTGGTTAATATGTGGTGTGAGGTAAATTATTATATTATATTTAATATGTGGAGTATATATCTCATACACGAATGAGATATGTATCATTTAGGTGTTTACTTTTATTACTATATTTATTATATTAATTATTTAACTATATTTTAATAATTTACTTAATTAAATTTAAAGAAAATAAGTGATGATATGGATATATGATTTTTAAAACGTGGTCTACATTTTTTTTAGATTTTACTTATTATTAAGGTGTATTATTTATTTAATCATTTATTTATTTTATATACATTTTAATATTTTAAGTAATTGATTTAAAGAAAAAAGGGGTGATGATGTGGAAATTGTAAGGATGTTTTTATGGTTGGAGATGGAATTGATGGGTTTTTAAGGATTTGTAAGAATTTTAAGGATTTTTAAGGATTTGTAAGGATATGATGTGGCAGCTGACTAGACAGCTAAAGGCGTCTAAGGGCGTGCTTAGCATCGGAGATAGTCTTATATAACTCAACTTATATTCAAATAAAACATCCAACCCATGCCTAAAGTGGACGTGCTTGTGTATAGATCTACAAGTACAATTTTTCAGACGTCTTAACGAATAGGAGTCAGTAGATCAAAGATGGTCTCGAGATCTGTTCTTTTCTAATAAAATAATAAAATTATATTATTAAGTGCATAATTTTTAATAAAGAAAAATCCAGGTAATGAAGAGGGTGACAGAGTGTGGTTAAAAATATAACTGAATTGGAAAATGATTAGGTTTCATGCATATGGCAGATTTATGATTTATTGCCAGTTGTTTCCGCTGGATTTTCATGTGGTTTAATTAACGTAACTGTTTTGACTAAACTCAAAATTATTGTTAGGGGAACTGGGTGTCACTAAAATGAGTTACGGGTATTCTATTATCAGCACGATAACATCGTCGTCACCTATATTGGTAGTGGTCCCGTTGATCAAATTCTGGTTTTAGTTAAGAGATTGAAAATCGTGTATTTATTAATTTTGATTTAACCCGTAGCTTTTATTATTTAAACCGTGGGTAATATTATGTAAACCGTGTATTTATGGTATATTTATGGTCCCGTTTAAATTTAATTAAAGCATACAAATAAATTAAAACCTAATTAAATAAAAAACATAAAAAAAACATAAATTCATTAATATTAAATATAAAATTAAAATACATTAAAAGAAATAAAAACAAACTTAAACTTGGTGCAACAGTTGTCATGCCTCGATATGGTCGAAACTGTTGTTGTATCGAGTCGCATTGTCCACATGCGTGAACTCGATAGCCAACTACGGGTTGGTGCCCGGGTGCTCCCTCAACGTGCGGTCGTGGAGGGTGGTCCACCTATCACACTTATTGTTGAGATCGGTCTACTTCCGCTGCAGATTCTCGATGGTCCGGTCGTTGATGCCGACTTGCTGATTAAAATCGGCCAATACGCGGTGCCAGAACCCCTCCTGATGCAAGCCCGAGTCCCTCCCCCTTGAGCGTGGGCGTTGTTGTAGAGCCGGATCGTTTTCGATGTCTTTGTAGCACACCACCAACGCGATCTCCTCTTCCTCGTTCTAGCGAGTCATCTTTGTGTAGAGTGTGTGTGGGTATTTGTTTGTTTAAACCATGGGTAATTGTGTGAGTTTTACACCATGGTGGGAGGGTTTTATATACAAATTTTTTGAACGGTTTAAATGTTTAGAATTTAATTACTAGTGAGACGGTTCATGCACAAATTTAATTACTGACCGTGGTGGGTGGACGCTTTAATGGCAATATTTTTTTTGACCGTGTGAAGTTATGGGACAGTTGTAATATTTAAACCGTGGGTAATTTAAAAAAATGTTTAGAAATGTATTTAAATGAAAATAAAAAAAGAATCAGTGGAGTGCTGCCTCCAAAAAAGTGTTTCAGTGAAGTGATATGATAGTGCAGGATTGATGTAAATCAGTGAAGTTGAAAAAAATATATAAGCACCCATCTCCCCTATATATTTAATTTTGATCACACAATTTGTTATTTACCAATTACAAAATATAACAAAATCTAACTATTATGCATGTATTTATATTTGAGAAAATATTGTGTAAAAAGAATTTTAACATAAGAAGAATAAGAAGAAATTTGTAAAAAGTATATTTGAATCAATGGATCAGATTTAAAGGGAGATTACATACGCTGGATTTTCTAAAACAGAAGATGAAGAGCAAAATAGATGTAACATACAATTGTTGAGTTCCACCTCATTTTTTAAACTTCCATAACTTTTTCATGCGATATTATTTAAAAAAATACACAATAAAAACAAGCTTTTTTATCCTCTTTCAGTTGAATACCCTATTACTATACTTTTTTTGCTGGTTTGATAACTTGCGTTTTATCACGTATAACTTGCGTTTTATCAGGTATAACTTGTGTTTTATCAAAAAACGCAAGTATACCCTCAACAAAACGCAAGCTATCAACCTAGCGATTTTTTTTAAAACTATGGCAATGGGCTATGCTATGCAAACGAAAGAGGATAAAAGCTTTTTTTATGGTGTATTTTTTTAAATAATGTCGTATGAAAAAAGTTATGATTGTATTAAAAATAGGGGTGAAAGTTGAAAAAAGTCAAGAATTATGGTGATTGATAATAATACCCTTTCGGCTAGTGATATGTGTCAGCCTCTTAGTCCTTCTTACACTTTTTACAATCGCCTCACTTTTTATATTTATGATCATTTGAGAGAAATTTTAATGTGTTAAGAGGAAAAATAAGCGACATAATAGTAAAATATTAAACAATTAATTAGACATAAATACTTTATTACACATATAAAATTTGTCATAACTAAAATTCATCATATATTGAAATTATCATATGTTTATTTTACACACATCGAAAATATAATACGAGCATGTTTGGCTCTCCTTATTTCCACCTCCTTATAACTTATTACTTTTTCAAAAATTTAATAAGTTAAAAAAAGTGTTTGCCAACTGATAAGGACTTAGGGGGTGTTTGGGATTGATTATTCAAAACATATTATACGTTTTGGAAAAGCAAGGGTGAGGTTGCTTATAGATTATTGCGTTTTGGTAGCCTAAAAAACTGATTATCTGCGTTTTCAAAACGCAATAATCTAAAAATCACATTCAAAACGCAATCCCAAACACCCTCTTAATGTTTTAACTTTTCATTTACCAATAATAAGTTGTTTTGGAAAAGTAAGAAACGTGTGACTTTTTTAAGAAAATTATATTGGGATGTCATGGGTCGAGTAGACTATGGGCTACGCTTCCATGTATGGCGTCGTCGAATGGGTGTTGGAAATATATAGTTAAAGTGGGAGATAAAAAATTAACAAATGGTTCGCTTCTTAATTCGTTTTTTGTTGGTGACTTAGGTGATGGATATTCTATACACTTTTGGAGTGACATTTGGTTGAGAGATGCCCCTCTCCGTGTTGTATATCCTAACCTATTTAGACTTGAAAGAAGCAAATGGGTCACGGTTTCTCAGCGGATTCATTGGGTTAACAATTGTAAAGTCCTACAATGGGAGTGGCATGAAGCTCCATCATCGCATAAAGAGGTTTCCGAATTATTTCAACTTCTCAGTGATATACGTGATTTCTCTTGGAGGGGTGGTAGAGACTATTGGAAGTGGAGGCTTGATAAAGATGGTAGGTGCACAGTTTCATCGGCTAAAAAGCTTTTGTCTAACAACGTTTCGGGTGATAATAGTTCGGTGGTTAAATGGAAGAGTTGGGTCCCCCTTAAATGTAAAATCATGGTTTGGAGGGTTGCGCGTAATCGCCTTCCTACCATCGCTGAACTTATTAAACGTGGAGTGAATATCCAACATTCGGCTTGCGGTTTCTGTCAGGGGGAGTTGGAAACATCTTTGCATCTTTTCACCGGGTGTATCTTTTCGCATGAAATGTGGTATAGAATAGAATCTTGGTGTCGGCTGAACCATGACTTTGCTTTCGACGTCCTCGACCTTCTACGCGTGTCGGATATGCAAATTACTTCTAAAGATAAGAGGTACATTTTAAGAGGTATTATATACACTACTATGTGGGTGCTATGGAATGAGCGTAATGATCGGATTTTCAACTACAAACGAAGGAGACCGGCCGAGATTGTGGAGAACGTTAAATCGACGGCATTTTTTGGTTTCGTAATAGGTCTAGATGTAAAGATGTCGATTGGAAAAGTTGGTGTATTTATCCTTTGGATTGATGTTGTTTTGTTTGTATTCTCGTAGGTCCTTGCTTTGAGGGCTCTTCGAGTTGTGTTTAATGAAATTTTCTTTTCAAAAAAAAATAAAATAAAGTTATAATTGAAAAGGTTTGATGATGTATGAAAATAATTTTGTATTTTAAGAAATTTAAATAAAAGATTAAAAGTAATCTAAATCATAATAATTACAATTAAAAATTGTAATAATGTTTAAAAATAAAAGTTTCAAGAAAATATTTATAGAATATTTTTAACTTATAATGAATTATGATGTATTTGTGATGTTTATGTAATTGAAATAATAAACTAAAATAGGAAAAAATATAAAAATGAAAATTTTAGTAAGATAAATCATAATAATCATTCTAATATGTAAAAGAATTTTTATAAATTTTTTATATTAAATATGATTTTTAAATGAATTTATATGATTTAAACATGTAAAAATGATTAAAAATATTAAATCCATTTTTTTAGAAATAAAGTATTTTTTTATTTTAAAATTTTTTATAACTTTAAGATAATTTTTTTTCGGAATTTATTGATGCCGGAAAGATTTTATATTGAATTTACAAGTTAATTATACTTATAATTCAATATCTCAAAAACTACCCAAATCCATATATACCCTAAATCATAATCATATCAATTGGAACTCTAAACATGTATGCAATGTAAAATTGACAGAGGGATAATGAAATACAAAGAATAATAAAAGAGATTAAAGATAGCGTTTATTTAACAAACCATGAACTCACCAATTTTATGTTGACCATTTTAAGCATGTTTTTTTAGGTGTCAAGTCGGAGGTTGTAAGGCTTCATCACGTTGTGCATGCATATTAGGACATCTGAGTTAAAAGACTTTAACGATGAATCCTTAGTTGTAAAACTTGTTTTTAACCTTATTAGTCATAGTTGTGAAACATTTTTGTAAAACTTTCGGTTTTAATATCATGTATGCGTCTGCTTAATCACATGCTTTGAAAACCATTCGAATCACATACCCGTGTTTTCACCTTGGCGGGGGTATGACAGGTGTGTCCCAAACATTTACGGGGCATATATATATATATATATATATATATATATATATATGAGATGTGAGCATGAATACCCATCAGTCATGCTCAAATCGCTTACGTCACAAGATTTATGGTTTTGGCAAGCATATTGTGGTCTGCTCGGTTCACTAAATGATATCAATAATGTTCTCAAACAATCTCTTATTTTTCTCACTCAACGTAAATGGAACCGCACCTAAGTGTCAATTTCATGTGAATGTACATACATATAAACGTGGATACAATCTAACCGGTGGGTCTACCAAACTTGGTCAACTTTTGTGAAAACGTTTCCATATCCGGTAGATCCGAATTAAAAGAAGTTCAAGAAACTGCAAGAGTCGACAAGAAAATATGTGGAGCGCGCCTTTGGTGCTTTAAAGGGATAATGGGGCATACGTAAGTTACCCATGCGAGCTAATCCTGTAACTAAAATCCAGAGCATGACGTATGCGTGCATGATATTGCACAACATGCACCTAAAGGACGAATGAAGAGCTTTCTCATCGGTTCATATAAGGGATCCTCCCATGCAACCTGTTTTTGACAATGATGCTCTTGTCGAGTTGATGGATCCAAACATGCATTTCCGACTTCGCTTTGATCTTTTGACACATCTTGCATCTCAAGATCTACCATACCTCGAAGAGCCGGACGAGGAATAGTTTCATTTTATATGCATGTATTTTTTTTCTTATTTATGTTTCTTATTTTAATTATTTTTTTGTATTTTATTTTTTAGTTTATTTTGTTTTTATTGCATTTAATTGTTTAAATTATTTTAAATTAAAAAAAATAAAGTTTTAAGGCATACGAGAGTTAGTGTTGTTAAAATATGATAAATAAGATTGACTTGTTAACGTTTTTAAGTTTAAGAGAATTTGAAAAGTTTTCTATATAGATTTTATAATTGGTTATTTGAAAAGCTTAATTAATAAACTATTTCTCATGAATCCTCATTATTTGTTGTAAATCTATAATCTATATCTATCTATATCTATATCTATACTATCTATAATGGGTGCTTGATGGCTAAGAAGGTAAATTTACATCTTTTTTAAGATGGCATATCAAGAGTCTTAGTATAAATCTATAATTTTTGTCCAATTTCTTCCTTTTATGCCCTCTTGTACAACATTCAATGCCAATTGTATATGTATCTAATACATACTTTATATCCATCTCAAGATGTAACTCACCCTCATAAAACACAATAAATCTTAATTGAATGCTTAATATTAAGACCTTTGAGTGTCCATGAAGTGTATATGTATCCTCACCTTCTCATGTCTCAAAAATTACATTCTTCCCATTCTTCTCATCTCCAACCATAGAGAAATAGAATATTCTTCTAATTTATCTTTGAAAAGGGAGGACCAAGCATGTGGACATAGGTTAGTGCCTCTTACTAGCAGGCTTTAATGGATGCGCGCAAGCATATCAAGCGTGAAATGGAACGATTTATGATTTGTGAAAAGGAGACAAAGACGAAAGCTTTCTGCCTGGGTCATCAGCCTAAAACGGTATGTATTGCATTATTTTTTCCCAATAAAATATTGAACTTTGGCATACGCTTTTACTTTGTATTGGCTCAGTAACTTCATTTGATAAATTGTAAAATATTTGAGATTTAAATTAATTATCGTGAAGTTTCTTTGTTGATGATCTTTTGTAGGACCCAAAGGAGATAGCCAAGTCAGGGACTAGAGATGGTTGAACAATATGGTATGGAATTATTTATCCAATCTAATGGTCTGCTCTTTTTTTTTGCTCGAGTTACGGTCTTCTATTATTGTTAAGTAAAAATTTCTATGTAGGAAATTAAAACAATGAGAGATTTAAAGAGAATGTGTTTTGAAACAGACGCATCAACTTAATTGATACAGGACATTCGTGTTGTATATAATGTTATCTTTGCCCTAAGACTCACTAATGGATACTAAATAATTTATAACTAAATATTAGGTTGTTGCTTCCTACATACTTAGTATCACCATAATGAATCGTCCATAAATACCTTATAACTTTTAGTTTAAAATTATTATATATGTAAAAAAAAGTTTACGGGTGCAGCCCCGCCGCAACGCGCGGGTTCCTGCTATACATTATAAAGGAGGAGTGATGTATCATATTGGAATTTTGACATGGGTACAATTTTTAAAGCAACAAGTATAAGAGAATAAAGCTTATTTCATAAGGGTATTATAGGGATATTGGGGACAATTAAGACACTTAGAGGGTTAGTAGAGTAATTTTATCTTTTGTTTTTAGTTAAAAGCTAAAATATCATTCCTATAGTACCCCTAACTCCCTTCACCTTCCCTCTTAGGCCATATGAAGGGCTCTCCTAATCAATTATTCATTGATTGTGTTTTATTTATATTAATCATTCATAACAAATTCTATTCTATTCCATGAAGAAACTTACATTGATAGTAATGGAAGGGATGTATGTAAGTTCTTGCCCTTATCTCTTTACCATTCACCTTCTATCTTTCTCTAATCAGTTTCTATCAAGCTCAATGCACATGTTCTATTCATTGTTATCTCTTTACTTATCTCTTTTCTATTCACATTCTACCTTTGTAGATAAGGTATTGTTATCGATTTTTGTTTCAATGTTACTTAGTGTTGATTGTTGCATCTTCGTTTAGTTGAGACGCTAATGCTTCTAGCAGTTTATGATGATCAGCGCGCACCGGAGGGACCCCAGTGGTCCAGGTTTCTTCTCTCGGTTCTAATTCTGTATAACAATTGTTAATCTATAAACTACATGTTGATTATTACATTGTTGTAACACCCCAACCGATTGCGGAAACATCGAGGTGTCACGTAGTGACGATTGCTCAATAGCTCATGGACTAAAAGTGTAAATATTGATATATTGATTAAATAGTTTATTACATTGAAATGAAATACAACAATTCTAGATGTCAACTAAACTGAAATACAATGAATCCAAAATCTATGTAAAATTCCAAAAGCTTAAAAGTCATCTCATAAATAACCTGAAACATGTACGAAAATAGTATATGTCAATACAAAAATGTATTGGTGAGCATACCCTGTTTGAATACATATAGTAGAAAAAGAGTTTCGCAATATATGTGCTATGATATTGTAATATGTAAAAGGGTCAAAATCAAGCCTCACATCGTTCAATAATCGTTCACACATCGTTCAAGAAAAACCATAACAATGACCAAGGACTTAACTCGTTCACGTAAGTCAAACAAGGGATATAATTCGTAGTACTACTCATTGTTAGGTACGGCCCAAAAGGTTAATGACTTTGACAAATCGTTCATACAATTCACACAAAACATATCAAAAGCACATTGCGTTATAAATAATACACATAAGTTTAGTTATAATTGTACATGAGTCACCCCAAAAGAGTAAATGGTAAAAAGGGGAAAGATATACTCACAATTGGTCGTGATGAACTTGCAAGAAAGTCAATGAGAATTAATGAATTATTCTTGAACCTAAATATCAACCAATAATGTTAAGGTTGCGTCTAGGTCCTGTAATATTTTGTGAGTTTAGTACTCTTCATCAAAGTGTGTTTTTATGTGAAAGATAACTTTTCTCAATATAAACTTTATATCGTAGTAATAAAGGGATACGTAAACATATATACGATAATATAATATGTTTTGAAGAACCTTCATGTATCGTTTATTTTAAAATTCTATAATTTAAACTTCTACAATCTTGTTCTAATTCATACACGTTATGCAATTAAACCAATATACTTGATAATAAAATAAGTAGACTATTTATATAACATTAGTTCATGTTTGAATGTGAATTTCAAGTAATTCATCTATCCCTACCAAACATAAATTCTTATTTTCTTTCCATACTCTAGAGGTATAGATTAACTTTTATTCACATTTAGGATCATACTGCAAAAGAACAACTAAGTGACGTGTGCAAAGATCATTTAAAAAACTTCAAATTATAAACTCTTAAAATAACCCTTACAAAATTGGCATATGGCGTTTATTGAGCAGTTCATAACTTAGATTTAAGTTCTTTCTTTTAGATTTATAAGACCATATATATCTAATTAAAAACATGTATCAATAAAATAACCTTTAAAATTCCGTACCTTAATCGTGAATAACAAAATCAAGGCGTGATATCAAATATCATGAAACTTGCTGAAATTTATTTTTCTTTTCTTCAACATAAGTTATCATGTACCATATTTATAGTAAAACAAATGGAGGTTTGACTATTTGAAAGTTGAAACGGTAGAAAACATTAACACTCTTTGAATGGCTCATCAATCACATTTTAACTCAAGTTTAAAATTCATTTAAGAGAATTTAATTTAAAATAAACATAATACTAGTAATTGATAATTGGTTTCGACATTTTTTTAAGGAAACATATAACTTGAAAGTTGAAACAATCTAAATTTTATTTAACAAATAACAATATTTATTTGTTTAATTTATTATCATTTAACGTTTTGAAAATTCGGGATGTTACATTTTAAATTTTAGATCCTTAAAGTTATAACTAATTTATTAGAAATTTGCGAATGTTACAATTGTGTTACTTGTCGATTCGAATTGGTTGAAAACCACTCCAAGTTTATCTTTAATGTATACCTTTAATAATTTTGTTATTTTTGCAGAGTTTAGTTGTTTAAAATGAGTGCAATAAAGACAGTTTCAGTTGTTACAAATGTGATCAAGACTCTTTGCTGATCTTATGTTGCTTTTTGGAGCTATAGCCAGCTGCCAGATTCAATGTATGATATTAATCCTCCAGTTTAATCCTTCAACTCTTAAACATATAGTCCAATATTAATGATTTTAACTATTTTTATATACCCTTTATTCATCTAAATATAATTACTTAATGTTAAGTTACTTTTTATTTTTATTTTTTATAGCTATTTTTTGCATGTTTATGGATATATAAAATTTTGAGGTGGCTAAGATTTTATCTTTTTGGTAGGTTTGATTCTTTGAAAGGTCTTCATAGTATTGTCACTTAAATACAGAATGCTTCATTATTGTATTAAGTGGTTTTTAATTTTTTAAAATAAAATTTATCAACTTTATTTCCATTGAGTATTCTTTAAGCATCATTCTTAAGTTAACACAGATTTCACCTTAAAACTTTTTCTCTTTCTGATTAAACAACATTCATTCTCCCCAACTTCCCAATTCAATTTGAAGATGGAAGTAGGTGGTATAGTGTCACCAGAGAAACAAAACACAGACTCCGCTACGACGTCGTCTTACACTTACTGGGTCAGAGAAGCTAAAAAACCTTCAACAATTTGCTATCTCTTGAAATGTATATTAATATTAATTAAGTTTTAGTTACATAGATTTTTTAAAACTTTTTTCTACATATGGATATACATATATCTCTTCTCTATTATTTATTTATTATTATTATTTTATTATTACCTTATTATATATATATATATATTATTATTAAGTACCAAGCATGTCCAATAAGGTAATTTCAACATAATTTTTAGATGAGAGTTGAATAGACTCTTCACAAATGTCTATTTTTTGGTTATTTCCTTCCCTTTTTGCCCCTTGTGTACAACATATCATGCTTATTGTATATGTGTGTAATACACACTTAATATCATTTCCAACATGTAACCCCCTGTTTATAGAGAGTTAGATGACCACATTAACTTTGTGAAACCCCTCATTATTATAAACCACTTCATAGTCCTCTATTATTACCCACAAACTAATCAATAAGTTATGATTTGCACATGAATGGATAACTTGAAATATCATTCTCTTATCTATTATGCTATCTTATTAAGTACCAAAGCAACATGTACAATTGAATCAACCTTAATTCATAAGGGTATAATAAGAATATTTGTCACAATTAAGATGCTTTTAAGGGCATGATAGTAATTTGATCATGGTTTTATAGTTAAAACATAAAAACTTCTTCCATACTTGCCATTATGTCACCAAAATTGTTCTCTTCGTTTTTTTCTCAAGGCCCTTCATCGTCTTTCAATTAAATGGTTTCTCAATTCAATCGCATTCACTACTATTGAATGTCATTCTCCTTCAATTGCCCTACCTATTTATTGTGCCTCCTCTTCATAGACTCTCAACTAAAAGCATAATGTTCTTTGATCAAATTACGATTGTTCTTTTTCCTAAACACTAATTTTTCATTCATGTATTTTAATTTTTCAGTGCATTTGAAGATGAATTTGTTACTCAATGGCTTCCATTCCTCTTCTATGTGCCTGCTTTCTTCCTCATGCCTCATGTTTACTTAACAGGTAACCAAGTCTTTGTGATTTAATGTTGATGTACGTTCTAATATTTCTATTAGGTATTGATGTTTTACAAGGAACTATTTTAGTTGTGTCTACAGCTTTTTTATGCTTATTGTTGTTTTTTTTTTTTGCCATGCTTCTACAACATGTTGTGTCTACTATTTTTGTTCTTATTGTTGTATTTTGCTATGCTTCTACAACATTTGCTTATAGTTTGTTAACAGAAAAAAAATATGGATTTTTTTTGTTCAATTTTGTAAACAAAAGGAGTTATATGTAAATTTACCATGATGCACATTCTTTGCACTACAAAGGAGTTATAGGCGTCTTATTAAGAAAATTAGCAAGTGCGTATTCTTTGTCGTTGGGTCTTATTTAAACCCCGCAGCAACGCGCGGGTAAACCCACTAGTTATCTTATTAAGGAGGAGTGATGGCCAAGATTATAATTTTTTCTAGCATTTAACTACTAAAGCAACATGTACAATTGAATTATGCTTATATAATGAGCGTATAATTGGAACTTTATGGACATTTAAGACACTTAAAAGGGTAGAATAGTAAATTTAGCATAATCCAATACCTCACATCCTAAAATCTTATCCCAATTCTACCCTCATGTCCAACTTTTAAAACATAAAATACAACCTATGATGCATTTTAAATGTGAGACCTTTCAACCCCTCATAATCATCAACCTCTCATAATCATCAACCTTTCATCATCGTTATCATTAATTCATTAGTAACTCCTTCCTCCAATATATCTATAATATTATCTATATGGGGTCAACAACAACAAGAATCACCACATAAATCACCAAATGCAATTCTTTGGTTTCTCGACTCAAATCCCTTTTATCATCACAAGTTCCTTACTATATCTTTCATTTTATTTAGCATTTTCTTTTTTTTCTCTATGGCATTTCATTAAAGCTTGATACGCAAACATTATTTCCTTTCCATATCTTTCATTTTATTTATTATTTTCTTTTTTTTTCTCTATGACATTTCATTGAAGCTTGATACGCAAACACTATGATGTAAATTAGTATATTTTTTTTAGGAATCTTGATTTAGTTGGCCATATAGTTTTTTTAACCATGAAACTGTGTTAATGGAAAAAAAAAGGAGTTTGTGGATTTATGGTGATTGATGATAATTGACAGGTGAGATTAATATTGTCTCTAAATAGCAAAAGATGGATTCGGGATCACCGGGGATAACGCGAAAGGTCTCATCATCTTCTTATACTCTTATAAAGATTTTCAAAAGCAGAGGTGATTTTTGTTTTATGTACCAATTTTGATACGTATCAATCATTTTGCTACCTGTTGTTTATAAGACTCAATACGTGTTATCTCTTTATGTTTTTATTCCCTTGATTTTGATTCTTGACTCTTTAGTACTTTTCTATCATCATGAATTCTAAGTTTTCTTTAGTAAATATCTATATATCTATAATCCATATCCATACTATATTATAAAGCATTCGAGAAAGACTCCAGCCAAATTTAAGTAAATACTAAATATTATGCTTATGGTACAACAACTTAATGAAGTTAGTAAGAGGGCAAAATTGTCTTTCCATATAAATATTAAATTGAATAATGAATAATTGTTTTATATGAATTATGATGACATTCATTTTCCATTACTTGAAACTAGTAGGAAACCCGCGCGATGCGGCGGGAGTGACACTTTTTATTTTGGTACTTATTTCAAATTCGTATAGTATTTGTTGTAGCATCATTGCGGTGGATATACATCATAAGTGTTACATATGTCTAGTAACAAAAAAGATTTAACATTTAAATTGTAAAGTACTTTTAAGAAACATTTGATAAAATAAAGTAACACTTATGAGATCAATTTGTCTTATTTGTCATTTTCATCAGAACTGTCTAAATCAATAACTTAACTCCATTTTCATTAAGAGAGCCTCTTGGATCTCTTCCGATTAATTTCATGCATCTGATCCTTAAAATAAATTAAAAATATTTAATACACAAGTTAATAGAAGATGAAATAAATGTTGATATTACCTATTCACTAAATTCATGTTGAAGATCAGATTTGTAGGGACTAAACATTGCACCATAGCAAATAATCTCAACACTATTATCACCATTATCCTGCAATAAAACACATACAATATGCCAAATAAAATAACAGCCATGTTAATATTAAAAAATTAAACATTAATAAATACAACCTTAGACCCTTGTATGGCTATTGGTTTGTTCATCTCCGCATGTTTTTCATCTAAATGAATCTGCAAAACCAATAATTTAACACTTAAATGATTAAGATATATATAAAAATGTATAATTAGTAAAATGGGATGAATGAAAACCATAAACTAAAAAATAACCAACATTAGAAGCTTCAACTTTTGAATTCAGTATCCATGCCTACGTATTTATAGAATAAACTTTAGACCTTTAGTAGGTTAGCACATGGTTTAATTTTCAAAATCGTGATTTTCCCACCCCTTTAAATTATGAAATTTTGTTAAACTTTAGTAGGTTAGCACATGATTTAAATTTTGAAATTAATGATTTTCCCACCCCTTTAAATTAGCAAATTTTGTTTATCTTTGACTAAAGTGTAAAAAATTATTGTGTTTTCTGTGAATACTGAATTCATTGCATTTATCTTTTTTTTTTAACTTTGTTAAAAAAAAACCCATTCAAATTAGGGAGTTTTGTTGTTATTAACATAGATGTTCATATCATATGGATATATAAGATGCATCATGTGTTTTCTACCAAATTGATGCAGCTGAGGTTTTTAAAAGAAATTTACCTACAATTAATATTTACAATGCATTTTTATATTTTTTTATAAACTTAATTATTTTAAAGTTTTATATATTTAGCTATTTATGTATATTTAAAAGTTTAATGAGATTTCTTTTAGTTAATTATATTTATGTGCATACCTATTAATATATGCATGCATACCTATATACATATGCACATATTGCTACTGTCAATTATTTAAATAGGGTACTACAATTGAAGCCATCAGTAACAAACGTGATAAAGCATTTTTAGAGTCTAGTCTTGTGATGCAGTTTTGTTTCCGTGTGACAATTTTTTTGTCTGCCAAAGCAAGGATGATGTGACACCCGGCAATTTCCGATCTACACCGACGTGATTTTTATTACTAAAAATTAAATATTTATTTTAAATATTTCTAGTTATTAAGTTTCGGAAGTTTACTGACTGTTTTTACGATCGAAACTGCGACCGGTTAAATTAACGCGATTTAAACGCGTGTTCTGAAAACACGCGTCGGACGTCGAAGATATTTATATTTATACTCGGTTTTGTATTTCGAACAAAACCGACTACTTTTTATAATTTATTATTGGGCCTAGAATAGGAACCGGGACGTTTCGCGAGATTACGGGTTCGATACGCGGTATCTACCTACTAAACCCTAACCCTAACTATAAAAGGGAGAGTACCCCTTCTTCTTCTTCATTCCCGCAGCCATACCCCCCCCCCCCAATCTCTCTGCAACTCTCCCTCTCTCTCTCTCGCGAGCTCTTTCTCTCTCTCTTTACTCTCTCTCTTCATCTCCCTTGTTCCCCTCTCCTCCTCCCCTCTGTTTCAGAAACCGGCCGGCCACCATGAGGGTGGTGGCGGCGGCGTGGTGGCTCGGGAAACCCACAGGGGCCGGGTTGGGTTTGGTTTGGGTTCCGATCGGGTTATGGTTGTGTGTTGAAGACGGCAGCGGTACAGGGGTGACGGGTTGTTGGTGTTTGGCCGGTCATGGTTATGGTTGTCGGAGCAGACAGCGGCGGCGGCGGCCCCTGGTGGCTGTGGTAGAGCTGTTCGGGCCGGGTTTTGGGTTGGACGGGCCGGATCGGGTCTGGTAGGGCTCGGGTTCAGGTCAGTTATGGTTAGTTGGTCCGAATCCGGTAGCGATTGGGTCTGATTGGGGCTCGGGTCTGGGTCAGGGTAAGGTTATGGTTGTTTCGGGTGGTTGTGGCTGTCGAGTCACGGGTGAGCCGGGATTCGGGTTGGTTGAACCTTGGTCACGAGTCAGATTCGTTGCTGGCCGTGGTCTTGAGCTCGGGTTGTGGCTTGGGGGTCCGGTTACGTATGGTTCGGGCTCGGGTCAGAATCGGGTTTGGGTTAAGGTTGTGGTTCGGATCAAGTTTGGTGGTTTTGGTGTTCGGGTCAGATTCGGTACGAGATCGGGTTCGGTACGGGTCTTGTTCGGGTCAGATCTGGATGGTCAAGCCTCGGTCAACGCGCTGTCAAAGCTGGTCAAACTTTGGTTCCGGTCTACACGCAGTTCGAGGCGGCTTCGGGATTACTCGCGTGTGATTCGGTATACTTGAATTCGTACATATTTCATTATTTCATTTTTATAAACATTGTATTTTTTTATAAAGATATAAATATATATAAATAGTGTCTCGCGAACGAACCGACAATATTATTATTGATAAGTATATAAAGTGTGACTTGGTATTATTGGACCTCGGACTAAATTGGTTGGACTATAATATACATATACATTGTCGTGTCTTTATGCAAATAAGTATAGTTTTCATATAAAAGCGTCGAAACGTATAAGTCTTGTTTGAATTGGAATTGCGGATAAATGAATTGTAGTCTTGTGTTTTGAAGTTGATTTTGGGAAAATTGTAGGCGACTTGTGTCGCCTGGTTTGTACAAAAACAGAGGAAACTCTGCCCAAATTTTTATAAAATCCACGGCGCAACGAAAATAGAATTTGTCGCATATTTTATAAATGAAGTTCCCTAAGTGTCGTGGTAAGTGTGGTTGTGCAAAATAGTGACGTTTTGACAAAAGATATGTTTAACAATGATAAGTAAAACCCGGACAATACTTTCAAAACATATATATATAGTTTCGCCGAACGTCAAGTATGACGAGTTTTCGAAGGGTCTTCGGTATCTAAATAATGTGTATTGTTTGGATTTAAAAACATATAAACATTTTACTTGGGAACTATTTTTACAAAAGGCAAAGTTTTGAATAACTTATATGTTCGGATTTGGAAAAGAAGCGACACTTGTTATGGATCAGTTTTAAATAACTATAGTTATATTTTTATCAAAGAGTATTTTCCTAAAATATAATTATAAGACGAGCTACGGCTCGGGATAAGTTATACGTTTCATAAAATAGTCCAACGTGGTGTGTACACAAATAGTGACAAGTGCGCAACTTGGGTACTATGTCGTGTGATAACACATAAGTAAGATAAGTCACGATCGGTTCGTCGAGTTAAGCATATTAGTACTCGAGTTATACACACGAGTTAGATAGTTGGATAGACTATCTTTTAGCCGGATAATAGGCTAGGTTTATATGTGTTAGACTTTAAGGTGTCCTTTGTTGTATTAGGGCACGAGGAAGTCGGTCAAGCTTCGGACTTGTTTGCTAGCTTAGCATGGAAACTGAGGTGAGTTCATGACCCCACTTTTTACCGTTTTATAAATGTTTACGGGGTGGAAGACATGCTTCTTTTATGAAAACCTGAGGAATTCCAAACGAACAAGTTTTTGAAAAATGAAATGGGTGCGTGAGTGTCACGGCCCTGCTGTTATTGGTTTTACATTCGGGAAAGAAACATGAGTACTACTTACATCGTTTTAAAGATCATGTTATACTATGGGCACTTTATATTACTATACGGCTTTTATGGAAAGTCCCAGGGGGAAACCATGAATGTGCGGGGATGCACAACGAGGGAAATGTGGATAGATCTATTGGGCCTTACAAACCCCACCCGACGGCTGGGAGCCGGGCGGGTGCATATTGTCTCTAACACTTTGGGGTTGCCGAGGCATCGGTAATCCCGTCCGTCTGGGCTGGCTTCAACACTTATACCGGTTTAGTAATGGGTTCCCAACCGTAGTAGTAAAAACACTTAACGTCTAGCTAACGTTCTTATGACATAGTATTAACGGGAATGATCTTTTCAGACTTATGGAAACTCTTTTATAAAAACTTGTGGAATTATTTATGCAAACTTATGAACTCACCAGCTTTATGTTGACTTTTTAAGTATGTCTTTCAGGTTAAACCTTGGTAACGGCACGGTTGGAGTAGTCGGCATATTGGGATCGGGGATCCTAGAGGGTTAGCATTGGCGTTCAGGATATAAGAGTCTTAGATGCATCTTTCCGCTGCGCTGGCAAAGGCACCAAACGTCGCATCCGACGAGGGAAAAGTCGGGGTGTGACAGTTTGGTATCAGAGCCATAGGTTTTAGCGAACTAGGTGTCTGGGTAGATATCTAGGCTTTAACCTGAGTTTGTTTTGAAGTTGGGACCAAAATTTCTAAGACATGATATTTAGTATGAACGCCTAGGAATTGGAATTCCAACCGTTGCCAAGTATGTTACATGACTATTAGTGTATCACACTAGCTCAGCGTACATTGCTTCGGCGCAAGGAACATTTATTTTTCTTATGTGAATAGGAAGTCGATATTTTCTGTAGCGGTATATAGGAAGGACATTGGTATGCAGTGGTTAGGCATACCTCACTGGTGACTGGCGAGTCATCGTTTTAGACTTCAGAGCGGTTATTCACATAGAGTTAGCTGAGTCATTGTTTCTTAGTATGTGAAACAACTTACTTGTTTATATACTGTGTGCATTTACTTAAAGTATATATAGTACGTATCGCCAATGGTTGTCGACTCAAGCTTGGACGTATCTAGAACGCTCACACGTGTCGCGTTAGTTGGACGAGTTGGCAAAGGGATCGTTGCAGCATCTGCGGTCTCACATCCCTGGTTCGGAGTATGCTATGTCATCAAGGTCGGGTTGGGCCGAAGGCGTCTTGATGAGGCACCTCGTTTTGCCGATGATGCTGCGAAGCGGGAATGCAGACGGGAAGAGCACTGGGAAAGGTGGCGCACACGACGAACATTATATTATGTTATATATATGTGTTATTATATGAATGTGACGAGTGCTCGTGATACAACTTATGATGGAGGTTAATAGGATGATCTGGTGAGGTAAAATTTTTGATAACGTAGACGTCACGTTATTGCAAATTTACAGGCACCTGATAGTTCTAGGAAATTCTATCATGAGGGTATCCTATGTGTTGTTGTATATATATTTATATATATAAGTAATGGATAAGGGTTTTTCATTCTTTTGTTGTCACGCACGTGATTGTCGATTCTCCCCTGTTCGTGTCATTTGTGACCTTGCTTTTCTTAAACCAGTTTAAGATCTTGATGATCTCGTTTCTTGAACTTCTACGGTTCATGTTGTAGAACCTAGTTATATCTCTAGAGTATGATTTGCATCTCTCTTCTTTTGTATTTGTGGCCTTCGACATTCAATCATAAAGGAATTTAATTTTTGTTGATTCCTTATTCTTTTCACCAAATTAGACGCGCCTTTTGTACACGTGTCAATTGTTATATGTTTGAATTCTTTAAACCTGTGAAGGTCCATTGTAGGGCTTCGCATCAAACAATTGTTTCATTAATGATTTGTTCTCTCATTACGTTGCTCGTAATGTTTGTCTTATAGTCTTGCTATGTTAGGCCATTGTGGGCAATGAATCCTTTGATACTTCGTCGATGAGTTTCCTTAAAGTCGACAATTCAGTTGAATCGAATTGTTGGAATTTGATACAGCACCTTGCGGTGAATATTCAATCTACTTGGAATAACGAATGATTTTTATTGACATGTCTCACTTTCCTCAACGTGTTTGTTATTGCCTTAAATGCAGACACACCTTGTGGTGTGTAATGAAAAGTTGGTGCACTAGTTGCTTCGTTTGAGGTGTGCCAATTGTATTTGTTGACAGAGTTATTGTTTACACTTTGCATCCAGTTGGTTCCGAAACTTTATTTCGTGCCATTCGTACCGGCAAGTCCGTTGGCTATTTTTGTTGTACTACCGTTGGTTCTTGGATGATATCCTACCTCAAATTTTGAGGACAAAATTTCTGTAACATGGGGAGGATGTGACACCCGGCAATTTCCGATCTACACCGACGTGATTTTTATTACTAAAAATTAAATATTTATTTTAAATATTTCTAGTTATTAAGTTTCGGAAGTTTACTGACTGTTTTTACGATCGAAACTGCGACCGGTTAAATTAACGCGATTTAAACGCGTGTTCTGAAAACACGCGTCGGACGTCGAAGATATTTATATTTATACTCGGTTTTGTATTTCGAACAAAACCGACTACTTTTTATAATTTATTATTGGGCCTAGAATAGGAACCGGGACGTTTCGCGAGATTACGGGTTCGATACGCGGTATCTACCTACTAAACCCTAACCCTAACTATAAAAGGGAGAGTACCCCTTCTTCTTCTTCATTCCCGCAGCCATACCCCCCCCCCCCCAATCTCTCTGCAACTCTCCCTCTCTCTCTCTCTCGCGAGCTCTTTCTCTCTCTCTTTACTCTCTCTCTTCATCTCCCTTGTTCCCCTCTCCTCCTCCCCTCTGTTTCAGAAACCGGCCGGCCACCATGAGGGTGGTGGCGGCGGCGTGGTGGCTCGGGAAACCCACAGGGGCCGGGTTGGGTTTGGTTTGGGTTCCGATCGGGTTATGGTTGTGTGTTGAAGACGGCAGCGGTACAGGGGTGACGGGTTGTTGGTGTTTGGCCGGTCATGGTTATGGTTGTCGGAGCAGACAGCGGCGGCGGCGGCCCCTGGTGGCTGTGGTAGAGCTGTTCGGGCCGGGTTTTGGGTTGGACGGGCCGGATCGGGTCTGGTAGGGCTCGGGTTCAGGTCAGTTATGGTTAGTTGGTCCGAATCCGGTAGCGATTGGGTCTGATTGGGGCTCGGGTCTGGGTCAGGGTAAGGTTATGGTTGTTTCGGGTGGTTGTGGCTGTCGAGTCACGGGTGAGCCGGGATTCGGGTTGGTTGAACCTTGGTCACGAGTCAGATTCGTTGCTGGCCGTGGTCTTGAGCTCGGGTTGTGGCTTGGGGGTCCGGTTACGTATGGTTCGGGCTCGGGTCAGAATCGGGTTTGGGTTAAGGTTGTGGTTCGGATCAAGTTTGGTGGTTTTGGTGTTCGGGTCAGATTCGGTACGAGATCGGGTTCGGTACGGGTCTTGTTCGGGTCAGATCTGGATGGTCAAGCCTCGGTCAACGCGCTGTCAAAGCTGGTCAAACTTTGGTTCCGGTCTACACGCAGTTCGAGGCGGCTTCGGGATTACTCGCGTGTGATTCAGTATACTTGAATTCGTACATATTTCATTATTTCATTTTTATAAACATTGTATTTTTTTATAAAGATATAAATATATATAAATAGTGTCTCGCGAACGAACCGACAATATTATTATTGATAAGTATATAAAGTGTGACTTGGTATTATTGGACCTCGGACTAAATTGGTTGGACTATAATATACATATACATTGTCGTGTCTTTATGCAAATAAGTATAGTTTTCATATAAAAGCGTCGAAACGTATAAGTCTTGTTTGAATTGGAATTGCGGATAAATGAATTGTAGTCTTGTGTTTTGAAGTTGATTTTGGGAAAATTGTAGGCGACTTGTGTCGCCTGGTTTGTACAAAAACAGAGGAAACTCTGCCCAAATTTTTATAAAATCCACGGCGCAACGAAAATAGAATTTGTCGCATATTTTATAAATGAAGTTCCCTAAGTGTCGTGGTAAGTGTGGTTGTGCAAAATAGTGACGTTTTGACAAAAGATATGTTTAACAATGATAAGTAAAACCCGGACAATACTTTCAAAACATATATATATAGTTTCGCCGAACGTCAAGTATGACGAGTTTTCGAAGGGTCTTCGGTATCTAAATAATGTGTATTGTTTGGATTTAAAAACATATAAACATTTTACTTGGGAACTATTTTTACAAAAGGCAAAGTTTTGAATAACTTATATGTTCGGATTTGGAAAAGAAGCGACACTTGTTATGGATCAGTTTTAAATAACTATAGTTATATTTTTATCAAAGAGTATTTTCCTAAAATATAATTATAAGACGAGCTACGGCTCGGGATAAGTTATACGTTTCATAAAATAGTCCAACGTGGTGTGTACACAAATAGTGACAAGTGCGCAACTTGGGTACTATGTCGTGTGATAACACATAAGTAAGATAAGTCACGATCGGTTCGTCGAGTTAAGCATATTAGTACTCGAGTTATACACACGAGTTAGATAGTTGGATAGACTATCTTTTAGCCGGATAATAGGCTAGGTTTATATGTGTTAGACTTTAAGGTGTCCTTTGTTGTATTAGGGCACGAGGAAGTCGGTCAAGCTTCGGACTTGTTTGCTAGCTTAGCATGGAAACTGAGGTGAGTTCATGACCCCACTTTTTACCGTTTTATAAATGTTTACGGGGTGGAAGACATGCTTCTTTTATGAAAACCTGAGGAATTCCAAACGAACAAGTTTTTGAAAAATGAAATGGGTGCGTGAGTGTCACGGCCCTGCTGTTATTGGTTTTACATTCGGGAAAGAAACATGAGTACTACTTACATCGTTTTAAAGATCATGTTATACTATGGGCACTTTATATTACTATACGGCTTTTATGGAAAGTCCCAGGGGGAAACCATGAATGTGCGGGGATGCACAACGAGGGAAATGTGGATAGATCTATTGGGCCTTACAAACCCCACCCGACGGCTGGGAGCCGGGCGGGTGCATATTGTCTCTAACACTTTGGGGTTGCCGAGGCATCGGTAATCCCGTCCGTCTGGGCTGGCTTCAACACTTATACCGGTTTAGTAATGGGTTCCCAACCGTAGTAGTAAAAACACTTAACGTCTAGCTAACGTTCTTATGACATAGTATTAACGGGAATGATCTTTTCAGACTTATGGAAACTCTTTTATAAAAACTTGTGGAATTATTTATGCAAACTTATGAACTCACCAGCTTTATGTTGACTTTTTAAGTATGTCTTTCAGGTTAAACCTTGGTAACGGCACGGTTGGAGTAGTCGGCATATTGGGATCGGGGATCCTAGAGGGTTAGCATTGGCGTTCAGGATATAAGAGTCTTAGATGCATCTTTCCGCTGCGCTGGCAAAGGCACCAAACGTCGCATCCGACGAGGGAAAAGTCGGGGTGTGACAGATGAACCATAATGTTTAACAACATTATCATATTTTAAGAATCACCAAAGCTGATATGTAGATTTCGAGTGCCCTATTTGGCTTTTTAAATCGTTGCATTTGATTTATGTGAATTTTTCATTATTGGGCGGAACAGTATTTAACACCAAATTCAATTTTACAATTTTGAGTTTTACTTGATCATAAAATGGTGTTATGATTCAACATCCATATTATATTTCATCTAGTTAGTATTTAAAACATAAAATGCAATAATCACTTGTACATAAGGCATTCTTTCTTGTACATTTCAATCCACACATCGGTATTGACTACGACAAACACCGAAACGTCGACAAAAATGAGTCGGTCGTCATGGTATATTCGAATGTTTTTAAAATATAATAGTTTTAAAGTTATGGCATAATTAAATAAAATAAATTATAATTTTGTAGGGGAGGGAAGGAAAGGAAAATGTAATTAATAACTAAAAATTAGGGAATTAAAGTGTAAATAAGATAGGGTATTAAGTGTAAATAATGTATGAATGACTATTTTACCATCCTTTTAGGGTTGTTTATGAAAAATTAGTTCTTAACTTTTGGGTATCTTAAAATACCCCTCCCTCATGCATTATAATATAGTATAGATTAAGATTATTGAATAGTTTTAATTCTTTTCCTTTCTTTATAACCGTCAAAGGCTAAGAGTTGTATGATCATGGAAACAAATTAATAAAAAAATATCAAGTTTTGAGAATACAAAAAGAACATTAATAAATATTAAGATTAAATGTAGTTTTTACATTAAACACTAAGTTCTAAGAATATATAAAAAAACATTAATCTATATTATCTAAGGTAGTTACATTCTTTCTAGATTAGTAAAAACAGTTGTATGTTATAAACATATATATTATGGTAACTATACATATTCTAGAGATATCTGCAAAAGTTGTCTAGATATCTGCAAAAATTGTCCTTGAGGATTTTAGCACGCATTATTTATCCCAACCGAATAAGCATATATATATATATATACATATATAGGGGAAAGATCCTATACAAAGTGTTTTTTGGTAAGAACTGTGAGAATCAAAGGAGGGTATTTTTTTTTTCGAATTTTTTTCCCATATTGTTAAACATGTATTATAGTATTGAAAACTAAAAAAAAATTGGTGTAGAGTAATTACGTGTAGAGTAATTACATAATTACTCTAGTGTAAACTAGTGTATTTACTTTAATGACGTAATTACACTAATTTTTTTTTTTAATTTTTTTATTATTCATCTAGAAAGTATGTTTAAGCACATGGGGAAAAAAATTCTAAAAAAAAAATTAAATTTTTTTTACCCCCTTTGATTCTCACAGTTCTTACCGAAAAACATTTTGTATTTGATCTTTACTCTATATATATATATATTGAAATATAAAAAAATAGTAAAAAGAGTTGTGATATAATTAATATTTCTTTGTTATAAACATATATATTATGGTGACTATACATTTTCTAACTCCCATATACCATTAAGTTTGTATTAATGTTATGTCTCTATAAATAGAGGCTTATTGTATTTGGTATAAATCATTAATTAAAAAAATATTAAAAAGAGTTGTGATATAGTTAATATTTCTTTGTTATGGACATATATATTATGGTGACTATATGTACTCTAACTCTCATATACAATTAAGTTTGTATTAATGGCGTGTCTCTATAAATATAGGCTTATTGTATTTGGTATAACTCATCGATAAAGGGCACTCTCATTTTTCATCCTATCTTTCTCTCTATAATCTATGTTCTTATGTTTACATACGTTGTATAGTGGTTGCTAGGAATACCATTTGAGAATACATGAAGTGGTAGCATGTTGCGATAAACTTTAACAACTCATGTTCCTCATTGAGATATAGCTCAAACGAAACATGCAGGATGTGATGCAGATTGTATTATAAGGGAAATTGTGGACAATGATAGAAAATTCATGCATCGCGACACACGTCAATGACGTAACACAAACAATAATGTATTAGGTATAACTCATTGATAAAGAGCTCTCTCATTTTTCATATTATCTTTCTCTCTATAATATGTGTTCTTATGTTTACATACGTTGTATAATGGTTGCTAGGAATAACCATTGAGAATACATGAAGTGGTAGCATGTTGCGATAAACTTTAACAACTCATGTTCCTCATTGAGATATAGCTCAAACTGTGACACCCGGCATGTTTGGGTCAACATTTTATAAACAAATAAGTCTACCTTAGCGAAAAACGTTTATTAAACATACTTGACGGGGTCAGTAGAGTCGGAACACAGTCCGTATTGTCAAGAGTTCAATGATTCGGGAGATCATTGGGTTAGTCACACACACACACACGATACGAGTCCCGTTGTTGGTGAATTACATAAACTAATTAAGTGTATGTGTAGACTAATTGTCGTATGGTGGATTATATGCTTAGATGTGTTTAAATGATGTGTAGATAATCATCCGTGCTTAAATATGTTAAACATAGACTAAGGTTGCATGCTCGTATGGTAGGGTGCGTTAAAACGCATTAAACACGACAAACTGGTAAACTAGAAAACATAGGTCCTGGTTCGACCACTTCGAGTGGGCGAACCTGGAAATATGTCTTGGTTCGACCCTTAGCAAAGGGGCGAACCTGGGAAATGGAATTGAAAGAATTTCATTCGACCAAGTCAGGGTACATTCGACCCTGTGAAAGGGTCGAAGGAGGGTACATTCGCCCAGGTAAAAGGGGCGAATGTGGACATAGTATAAATACCACACTTTGTCATTTTTCACCATTTCACAAACCCTAAACGCCTCTAAACACTCTCTAGCAACTTTAAACATTGGGGAAGGAGTTTTTGCCCTTGTTTTCTATAATCTAACCTACAAACATCTTCTACACAAAGATCTAAGGTGTGTTCTTCATTCTAAATCATTTTTAAAGCATTTCATTTCGTTTTTATTAAACCCCAAGAGTCCAGATCTGATTCAAACATGTTTTCATGGATAAAAACCTTTCTAATATCTTTCTAAACAAAACCTATTCATAAACAATGAGTTTTCATACAAATTAACATGTGTTAATGGTGTTTTGTGTAGTGTTATGTATTGTTTGATGATTGATTGCTGTATAGATGTTATAACAATGATCTAGGACTGTTATTAATGATGATTTATGATTGAGATAGGTTACAATTGATTATTGATGATGTTTTGTTCATTTTGGGTTAGATCTAGGGCTTGTTCATGATGATAGTGATAAGGATAGGATTGGGGGTTTCATGTTCATGATAATCCGAGTATATTAAGTTGATTATTGATTGATTTTAGAAAGTTTCCTAATTGGGTAAAGTTTGCATGCGTTTGATGTGACATCTCCATAATTTGCTATTTCGGGTAACTTGTAAAACGAACGGATTCCGGGATAAAATTGGTAGGGTTTTGTAGGAATATGTTAATGATAGTTGACTGCTGTGATTGGTGATGTTTCGTGATGTTTTTGGACCGTTTAGATGCGTTTTGGTGCGTTTTATAAAATGCTGATGAAAACGGGCGAACGTGGAATAAAATTGGTTCAAACGGGCGAACGTGGAACAAAACGTGGCTCAAACGGGCGAACGTGGAACAAAACGTGGCTCAAACGGGCGAACGTGGCTCAAACGGGCGAACGTGGAAATGGGAAAAACCACATTCGACCATCTGATGTCCGGAATGAGATTTTTTATGCAAACTAAGTGTTTTATGCTTGAAACTTATGTGCATGACTAATTGATGTAATGGGTCACCAACGGGATGTCGGGTCGGTCTGGGATGTCCGGTTAACGTTTAAACACACTTTTTAACACATGTAGTCAAGATCTGGACAATCGGGGACTAGTTAGCCTTCGGGTTAATAGTCATCACACTTATGTAAACTCATTGATAGGTTGTCATTAGTTGGGATTATCATACACGTGTTGGAATTCTAATTATCAGAAGACACACTCTAAGGTGAGTTTCACGGCCCCTCTTTTATACGCCTTTTCTCGGGGGAGAAGCATGCCACACGTTTTAACAAATACAACGTTTATGTTTTGAAACGCAACACTCTATGAAACGCAATGCTTATGAAACGCAACACTTTTTGAAACGCAATGCTTATGAAACGCAACACTTTTGAAACGCAACGCTTATGAAACGCAACACTTTTGAAACGCAACGCTTATGAAACGCAACACTTGTTTTAAATTACTATACGACGAAACGCAACGCTAAGTCCCTGGGAAACCATGAATGTGCGGGGCACAACGGGGGGAAATGTGGATAGATCTATTGGGCTTGACGAACCCCACCCGACGGCTGGGAGCCGGGCGGGTGCATATTGTCTCTATTTTCGGCAACTCAAACACGGGCGGCAACACACACAACGCTTGTCAGTAATGGTTTCGGCAACACAGTCGTAGTAGTAAGGAAACGTTTGTTATTTACTTAAGGTTTTGCACATTTGGTACTTTGATGAAACTCTTTACGCATGAAAACGTTTTGTGAAGTTAAAACCTGTGAACTCACTAGCATTATATGTTGACGTCTTTTTGGCATGTTTTCTCAGGTCGCTAAGGTAGCAGCATTGAGTATAGGCGCACGGAGTCTCACGGCGTCTAGGGATCATATGCATGTTTTGTTAAACATTTCAGACTTTGAGTTTTACTTTTAAGTTGTAATAATACATTTTGCTTCCGCTGTGTTAGAACGGTTTTGAAACTCACTGGTAGTTTACGTTGTTTTCTTATCATATAGATGTCGTTTATTGTGACCGTTGACTTGGATCCTGGTGTGTCACGCGCCTCGCGGTAAAACCCTGCATGTGGAAATTTGAGGGTGTGACACAAACGAAACACACAGGATGTGAAGCAGAGTGTATTATGAGGGAAATTGTGGACAACGATGGAAAATTCGTGCATTATGACACATGACAATGACATAACACAATTAAAAACACTCTCGTTTTGTAATATGATTAAGCTCGTTGTTTGTTTGATTTCGCATGTATGTTGGTGACAATGGACTCTATCATCTAGGACGATTTGTGGTAGTTTGATGTTGTAATTTGAATTTCTAATCTAATTCACATCCATTCGAATTAGAACATCGCAACACGGATGGCTTCCTCATTATTGTTACAAAACCAAATGCATTAACTTTCCTTATATTCATTACATTAATTAGGAGTAAAAGTTACTATAATTCCCTACATACGCTCTCTTTGTCATGTCATATACAAAGAACAAAACAAAAGCAAGACTAATTATATTGAAGTGAACAGGTTAATAAAATAACAATAATAAATACACGACAATACTAACTCCATGTAAATGCTATACACATTGCGTATCTAGGTTTAGATTCCCAAATAAATTCATATTTTATTTATATAAAGAAATGTTTAAAAAGTCCACAAGTTTTACTGTATATAATATTAGTATATCTTATTAACATAATTTAAAGAAACTATAACCCTCTAATTACTCTGATTTTTTTTTCATAAATTGTTAACTCTTAGATATTATAATTGTTTTATAATCTTCATCCTTTTTTACAACTCATAAACTATAATACTTGATTAGATATATTATGGTAAGCATAGGTAGTGGTTTCATTGCAGGTAATGGCAAAAGAGGTAGCCCAACCCACGTTGGGTCAACATACGACATGGGTGGGTGATATACGTTAAATTACACATATAAAAGTCCCCGTTTAACTCCCATTTTCATACGTTTTTTACCTTATACACAGGAATTGGTACTTATTTGGGTATCCCTACAATTTCATGTCTTAAACGATGTCCCGGAAGCACAAAGGAAGGAAAAACGAAGATTTCGGCGCGCAAACAGGCCATCAGCACCTGTGAGCAGCCGCTCACTCCCTGTGAGTGGCCGCGCGCCCTCCCAGATATTTCTGGGGACCTTCTAGAATGCCTACGTCATCAGATATGCAACTGGTCCACTTGTTTATAAAGCGAGCGGCCGCTCACAGAGGCCGAGAAGCCACTCGGATGTCCTGTTCTTCTATAAAACAGCCCTTTAGCTCACTGATCGTGGGTTGGATCTTGGGGGGAAGCTTTTCTGGCAATTTTTGGGGCTTTTGAAGTGCTGCACAGGCGTGGAACGAGCTCGGGAATCCATCCAATCCATCCTTCAATCATCCAATCCATCTCTTAGCATTTTATATGGTTTGATCCTTTAAATATTTGTGTTTCAAATCTGATTTTGGATTGCTATTTTGTTGTTGTTATAGTTATTCGTACGCCTACGAGCAAGAAAAATAGTATTTAGTACGTTAAACAATCATTCGTGCAGTTAATCATGTCTTGTATAAATTTGGCGTTTTTCACGTTTAGATCTTGATGATCATAGCGCAACCTTGTTTCATTGTTGTTGGATTTGTAGTTGTATTTGAATGACTTTGGCGAATGTCGAATGTGTTAGGCGGATAAATGTTGAAAAACCGTCCGTTTAATCGTCCGGTAGTAGACTAGTTAACTTGTTAAATAGTTTATGCCATGAAACTGTAACCGGGTATTGGTTTGGTTAAAGTCAGTCGAATAACGGTTAAAAATGCTTACCGGCACGTAAAAGGGTTTTAAAAGACTAATGGTGTCGTTACTAGTCTTTGACACGGTTAATGATCTTTGGTAGTTATTTTGGTAAAAATAGCGATCTTAGTAGATCTGGGTTCAAAGTTGGTAAAATGGAATAGGTTGTGAAATGCTCTACTTTATGCTAGTTTAGGTGGTTGTGTTGTGTATTCGGTATTGCTTTCCTGAATTAGTGAGGTTAGAAAACTCTTAACAGATGACTAACTTATCTTTAGAAGATCTGCGTGAGATCATATCAGCTGCTCGCTAATAAACGACTTGAAGTGGTTAACGTGTGTATTCGTGTTAGCTTTCTGTATAGTTGTCATGTTAGGATGCCCGAAAGGGACACTAACTGTCGGAAAATGGGAATGTTGATCACACGCCTTTATTTCATATGATTTATAGATGACATGCTAGGGTTGATATATTTTAGTTTATATGGTTATATTTTGTATTTGGAGTCTAACATATGTTATTTATATGTTTTAGAATTAATCTAGTCATAAACAAACTCAAACTATCTTTTCTTACTGGTAAATCGGGGATAGAGTTTTAGTACCATTGCTCCGCGCGCGTCCATGGATCGATATCTGGTTCTTATCTACACATTACTACATATATGACAGGGTACACTTGCCCTATTGTGTGTGTTTTAATATTAAGGTCTAAACCATTTTTATAAATATTAAAGAAAAACGTGTGTTATTTCATTGTAAAATTATGTGTATATTCGCACACGTCAGTGGGACAATTCGAACATCGGCCTGGATCTCACGCAAACATAAACAGGCATTCAACCACATTGGCTCAACTTCTTATTTGTTAAACAAAAATGCAGAGGTCGGAGTTCATTATTTGTTTTTGACATAATTTTCAATTTATGTTTGAAGCAAAACATTAATAGAGATTAAAAGGTGGTATCGGTTTCCTATGAAAGAGTTTGTTGGCATAAGTCCATACAAGAGAAAATAAATTGTGTAATATACACACTTGGTCCTTTGGCTAATTAAGTAAAGTTTTTCTTTTAGCCTTTTGACAAGAATAGTTTATATGTTTGACCCTCATGATAAATTAGTTGCAAAATCTAACCAAATCAAGTTAAGCAAGCCAACTCAATTTTTTATCAAGCCAAGCTCGAGTTTAAGATTCCAGCCTAATTTTAAATTAGAGTCAACCCAAGCCAACTCGGTATGAAGTGCAAGTCAAGCTCGAGCTAGCCTTGGCTCAACTCAACCTTTAAGGGTCGTGTTCCCCGCTGCATCGCGCGGGCACTCCACTATATATACATTATAAAGGAGGAGTGATGTACAACATAGTCATTTTTATTTCCGTACAACTTAACAAGCAACATGTACAACATATTTAAGCAAAAAAATTAAGGGTATTATTGGCATAGTTGTGACAATTAAGACACTTAGGAGGGTAGATTAGTAAATTTAACATAATCCAATACCTCACATCCTAAAATTTTATCTCATTTATGCCCTTATGTCCAACTTTTAAAACACAAAATACAACCTAACCTATGATGCATCTTAAATGTGAGACCTTTCAACCCCTCATCTATATTAGTATATATACTTTATTATAATCAATTTCTTGAATGCTAACAGTCTTTTCATAACCCCAAACAAAATCTTAGAGCTAATTTCATGCTTTGAAACATTGTTTTGTCCAAAAAAAATTATGTGTTCATTAGATGAGAAGAGAAAAAAAAATCAATGAGAAGTTAATACGCTTGCAAGATATGATTCTTGGATGCTACAAGGTATAAAGATATGAGTTAATCTTTATGTACATATATTTTTTTTCTACTTGTCCATATGTTCTTTGACAATTACAAAAATTTATCTTCATAATATATCATTGTTTTACTCCATTTACATTTAGTTATCTGCTATAGACAATGGGAATGCCGGTGATGTTGGATGTAATAATCAACTATGTTTGATCGTTGCAGAATCAAATTGAGGTAATTTAATTGTGCAACTAACAATTAAAACAATAAACAAATAATATTCAGAATTATTGATGAGAAATTTTTTTTCAAAATTAATTAGTATAGTTTTTTCTCTTCTTTGTGCATTTTTAGTTTCTTTCCATGAAGCTTTCAGAAGCCAGCATGTTCTATGACCTATTGACTTCAACTTTACTGAATTGGATGATATGGCCCCTATGAAGGTGACAGATGGCTTTCATATCTATCCTTGTTAAGAAGTTGTGTATCTTGAATCATATATATTGTTAACTAAATAAAACGGACAAAATTATAAATATAACATTTTAGATTTGCTAATAAGTTTCTAATATATTATAAATATTACTTCCACTTACTGCATGGGATGAAAACTGATGTTGTAGGGAACAAATGGACATGAAGGACATATGATGGAGAGGATGGTTGGAGAAGGGTATGGAGACTTTCCTCAATTTCAATCAACATGGTCTCCTTGAACGCCATTTAGGGGGTAAAATTGTCTTCCTACCTAAATATTAAATTGTTGAAGAAATTAATTTAAACATAATTATAAAATTGATGAGGAAATTAACAATAATGTTTTGACTCTTTACATTCATAACCTCCATGTCTTTATTATGTTTGCATCAATGTTATAGTCTTATAAATAGTGGTCATGTATTTGATATATAAATAATGTGGTGACTCTTCACATACATAACTTACATATCTTTCAATGTTTATAGTAATAAATTACATCATATATTATGTATTTATATATCTTCTTTTTAAATTTATGTGGTTGCAGTATGGTATGATGTGACACTTCTGCAAACAAATGAATATGTAGGCTTGAAGTTTGCCAACACACCCAACCCATAACACGTTTCAACCCATTAAAGTGAGCGATATATGTAGGCTTGATGTTTATACAAACAAATATGGTAGAGATACTTCATGAGAAACGTCATCATCTTCCTCGATGGTTTTTTGTTTGCTCTACTACTTAAGCTTCTAGGAATAGAATTTAAGTTTCTGATCTCACGAAGTCACCAACTGTTTACATATCCAAAAGAAGACAAGTTCTCTT
Source organism: Ambrosia trifida (assembly GCA_028751855.1). Taxonomy (NCBI): domain Eukaryota; kingdom Viridiplantae; phylum Streptophyta; class Magnoliopsida; order Asterales; family Asteraceae; genus Ambrosia; species Ambrosia trifida. Next base: position 107,122,507 of record CM054126.1, on the reverse strand, counting down.
ATCAGTCGATTTGGTAGTTTTAACTATATTGATTACTAATTTGTTTGGTCCAATATATTTGTTACGACGCTTGTCAAACTAACATAAAACGAGAGTATCTATGCAAATCATTGACTCCGCTGCATCTCGCAGGTGCCCTAAAATAATAGAAATATGTTGCACACTACAAACTGCATTTTAGTAATTACATCGCTTCCACTACAATCTTATGGTCATTAAGAAATACAACACCAATTCACTACGCTAAGCACCGCTCTACGATGGCATACTTATCTGCCTTCGAGATACATAAAATGGTCCCACCGAATGGCGTACGGCCTATTATGATGTACGCATTTAAAATATTCAGAAGATATACTTATAACTTTAGTTTTTAATAACATATATTTTATACATCGCTGCTTTCTACTTCATCATAACGAATAACCAACAAACACGATGCATGAGGGGCAAAACAGATGCACCCGCCGCAACGTGCGGGCATTCCTACTAGTTTGTTGTAAAAGAAGGGTTAATTGGACATTCTCGAAACGATCTTAATCATGTAAGGATGAGCATGTTTTGGTTTGGACCGAAACAACCAATTTTTAACAAGGAACAACCAGATCTGGCCTAAATATATTTCGCGATCTGGTGCTCAGATTACGTATTTCATGAATATTGCCGAAGGAAACCGCATGCAAACCGACCCGCGGGAACAAAATTTTAAAACATATGATATTACATGTGAACTTCATTTGTCAACTTTGTTTTGAAGCGCAACACTAAGGGTTTTTTTTTTTTTTTTTTTTTTTTTAAGGTTAACTTTCATTAAACACCAAGGCAACCTATATCAAGATGGAAAAGGAAGCAAAGAACGATCAAACAATTATATTACATTGAATTACACCATTTCTCCCAATCTAAAGATCCCCGACGCGCCCTATATTTATACCAAAGAAAACCCAACGCTTTGACATCGGAAATAATATCCATAACTTTGACCGCTTTGTTTGAAAAGATCTTCTCATTTCTGGCTTTCCATAATCTCCAGCTCGTAATGATGATGACGCCTTGTAGAACGATCTTCTTTTCACCGTTAACTCCACTTTGCTCAAATACTCGAACAAGGTCGTTAATAGAAAAAGCATATAGCTGAGGTATACTACACCACATAGATATACCATTCCACACCCCCGCCGCGACTCCACACCCAGTTAGAATATGGTCCATTGTCTCGATGGCATCGTCACACAAAACACAATTATCATCTTGAATCATAATATTCCTCCTTTGCAAAGCATTCTTGGTTGGGAGACGATCAAAAAAGGCGCGCCACATAAGAATGTTACATTTTGCCGGAACCCATTTACACCACTTAAAACCAAACCTCTCATCATTACCTTTACCACGTAACCATCTCTTAGCCGAAGCGACAGTAAACTGATCTTTTTTACTATCATTCCAACACCAATCATCCTTCTGATCTGAGAACGAATCCTTTGCCAATCGAGCTTCCAAATCTTCACGTTGAGCAACCTCATCCAAAGAAACCAAAGCCCTTTTCCATCTCCATTTAATCACAAAACCATGTTCAATAGCTTCACAACGATCACTCACACGACATTTCTTATTTGACTCCAACGCAAACAGAATCGGGTAACATCCTTTTAACGGATTTTGACATAACCAAGGATCGATCCAAAACCGGAGATGTTTCCCATCGCCGACCCGACCCCTTATCATATTTAAGGCACCCACCCCATCAACTTTAATCTTGATACAAAGCTTTACTATATTCTTCGAAACCCCGAACACACTATTATTGATAGGAAGAACACCCCACTTACAATCAGAGCCATGAATAGATTCAACCACCTTGCACCATAAAGCGTTTGTTTCCATAACATACAGCCAACACCACTTCAATAATAACGCCTTGTTACATTCAACAAGTCTAGCTAAACCCAACTCACCTTCTTCTTTATGAAGCGTCACTTTATCCCAAGCGACCCAAGACATCTTTCTCACCTCATCAAACCCGCCTCATAGAAAACTTCTCATGAATTGCTCAAGCCTATTAATAACTTTAACCGGGGCCTTGAACAAGGATAAGTAGTAAGTGGGAAGACTATCTAATACCGACCTTATTAACGTGACCCGTCCACCAATAGAAATACAATTCGCCTTCCATTTGGATAACCGCTTCCTAAAAGAATTCACCACCGGATCCCAATGATTGATTCTGTTCATGTTGGCGCCCACCATAATACCCAAGTACGAGAACGGAAGCAAACCAGATTTACACCCCAATCTGGTTGCCATGACATCAACATCTTCAAGACGCCTCCCCACTCCGTATAAAACCGACTTGTGAATATTTATTTTAAGGCCAGAACACAAATAAAATATCCGCAAAATCCTTTTCATATTAGAAAAATTAAAATCAGACCACTCATCCATCATCATAGCGTCATCTGCATATAGTAAATGAGAAATAATCAGCCCATCCCTCGGAAGACGAATACCATCAAAAAACCCACACGAACATGCTTTTTTAACCATTTCCGAAAATGCTTCCATAACAAGAATAAGAGACAAAGGATTTCCTTGGCGAATACCCTTCTGACAAGAAAACTGAAATGTAGTTGAACCATTGACCAAGATTGAAGCTTTAGAAGCAGAAAGCACCCCTTTTATCCATTTGCACCAAAGAGACGAAAACCATATCTGCTCGAGCACTGACAGCAAAAATCCCCAGTTTACATTATCGTAGGCCTTTTCGAAAATGTTTTTTTAATGTGTGTGGATCATTATAGTTGATCTACTTTAAACGACACACTTTATTAAAATGCTTGCAGGTACAATGTCGAACCTTCAAAGCAGCATCCTCGTATCACTTTAAATATCACTTTAGTCTAATATTAATTTGTTATGTTATCATGATGTTGCACGTCTATAAAAATCGTACTTTTGGTCTCTAGTTATTATTAATATTTTATTATTTTCTGCACTTTGATGACTCCCTTGTGAAAAGCATCCCACCATAAAATCATCTCGATTTAGCCCAACAAAACTTATTGGTCCAAGAAAATATTCATCTCAAAGGCAAATTTTAAACAACAACAAAAATGGGCTCGGTGTGGCCCAACTGCTTGAAGCAACCCCAAAAGTCCGAACCTGACCCATTGTATATTGGGTTTTGATTAATCAAAGTTTCGTGATCGGTCTGATCCGGTTTTGGACCAAGCGCGCAACCCTAGAATCACGACATAATTTTAAGTGTGTTGTCGTTAGGTTATTGTCTTTGACAGTACCGAATCATTTAACCCGACATGATTGACACCCTTACCACCAACGTGATAGTAACCAATAATTATTATTATTTGGATTGAACGGGCCTACCATGTAAATACACCTATTAAGTCGTATAAATCTGTAGTGTCTCGTTGCCAGTATGAAAAATGAGTTACCGGAGATTAAAGATTCGGACCGAATGCGAGAAATTGAGATCATAAATTTGGGGAGAGGGGCGACAAAGATGAAAGTTGTAAACAAACTCGAAAGTAAAGATAAAAAGGCATAGTATTGTCAACATTTTATTATAGTTAAAATACTTAAACTACTCACATAATTATTATAAGACGAAGAAATTAGCGAAAAATATTACAGATGTTATGGTTCAATCATTGTTCCACTTAGAAGCATTCTCTTTCACTTCCAACTACTCCATTACTTATAAAATACATTTTAAACCCACAAAAGAATCAAACTTAATGAAACCTACAGGGAGAATATTAATATTACTAGTTACTAGAATAAACATTTTTCATTAATCGGTGGGATGGATAATTTTTTTTTTAACTATAACTGCACAAACCAAAACGTTAGACTATATACGAAATAGCCATTGAAACACGTATACGTCTTGTCCAGCCTATCGTTGGTCTTTTCTTTAATATTTTTTTTTTCCACTTTTTGTGTGAATAATATTAGAATACTTGCACTTTTGCAGGTACAACGTTGAACCTCATGAGTCATTATTAATTTTTTTTTTCCAGTATGCTTTCCGTGGTTACTATTTTAATTTTCCTGGACTTTTATGAGTCCATTATTTAAAGCAACATCTCAATTTGGCCCAACAAAAGTTATTGAACCAACAAAATCCTCTCAAAATGCAACAAAAATGGGCTTGTTTTTTGTTTTTTTTTTTTTTTTAATATTAAGTAAAAGGATATAATGTTCACATTAAAATATTTTTTTTTTCATTTTTAAATGAAAAAATTACTCAAAAACCGTTTAAGGCTCGCTTTGTGAGGCTAACAATTATTTTGGGGATAATAAACGGTAGATACCTCTAGGGTTTGTTTGGTATGGGGTAATGGAATGAATGAGGGAATGGAATGAACAAGGTAATGGAATGGATCATTACCATTCCATGTCTTGTTTGGTTGTCATGTGGGAATGAAATAAAACATTACTTTATGTGTTAGATAGACAGGAAAAGACGAAGGAATAAAATCGGTGGTTACTAGCGATGGTGGTCAGTGGCGATGATGGTGGGTGGTGATATGTGGCGGGTAGCGGCGATGGTGGGCGGCGGTGGTGGGTGGTGGTTGGTGGTGGTGGTGGTAGGGTGGTGGTGGATGGCAACGACAGTGATGGGTGGTGGCGACGATGGTGGTGAGTGGCTCCAATGGTGGGGATGGGTGGAGGTAGATGGCGGTAATGGTGGGTGGGTGGGTGACTATGGTGAGTTGTGGCGGTGGTGGGTGGAGGAGGAGGTGGCGGTGATAGGTGGTGGTGGGTGGAAGCGGTAGTGGTGGGTAAAGGAAATTGTGGTGAGCGACGGTGGCAGGTGGTGGAGGCGACGGTGGGTGGGTGATGGTGGTGGGCTGTGTTGGATGGCGGTGGTGGTGGGTGGGTGAAAGTAGTGGTTGGTGACGACGACAGTGGTGGTGGTGGGTGGTGACGGCGGTGGTGGGTGGTGGCGGCAGCGGTGGTGGGCGACGGTGGTGGGTGGTGGGCAACGGTTGTGGGGGGTGACAGTGGTGGTGGGTGGTGACGATGGTGGTGGGTGGTGGTTGTGGGTTATGGTTTTGTTATTAAAGGGTGGATAGGGGAGGGAATGGAAAAAAAAACATGGGGGGTGGATGGAATGGTTTTGAGGGAATGGAATGTCTTGTGTAATGGGTGATTCCATTCCTTTAACCAACCAAACACACTATTTTTCATTACCTCGTAATGGTCCATTCCATTCCCCCTTTCATTCCATCATACCAAACACTACCCTAATGTTTAGACTTTAGAGGCGGAGTGGAGGCGGGAGAGGGGGGGAACACCGCCGCCGGTAGGGGCGGGAGGTTTCACCGGCGTGGGGTAAATGGCTTGGACACGTGGCACTTCATGATTGGTCAGTTTTTTTTTTTAACTTTAACACAATATAATATTATTTCCTTCCCCCCCTTCCACTCCCCACAATTTTTCCCCCCATAAGGGTCCCGCAAGTGCCACACGGCGCTTCATCCCCCTCTTTCCCCCAACACTCCTTATAGTCTGAATAGAATAGAATTTTTAACACAAGAAAAGGACCAACTGTGGCAAACTAAAATCTGTAATTTATTTAATCAAATTATTAAATCTGGTAAAACGTGCATATATACTAAAATAATTATTTATGTAAATTAAGCTAAAAATGTATATTCGGCGGTTCCTAGAACTAGGGATTAGCAAATGATACATGGTATGTAGCAAACTGTATCGATAGTTTGAGTCATTTTCGGTATCAATTCGGTGCTCACTGTTTGGGTTTATTAGGATCAGTACTTTGTATTCGGTGTGATACCAGTATTTTGGGTTGATTGACCTTTGAATATTGTACCATACCGTTACCGCTCAGTACGATGCTTGTTTTTAGCAATTTTCAAAATTGGTACTTTTCATACCGATATTAAGCTCATCCATATCCGGTACAACTGGTGAGCGTGGTTATAATAAGAGTCAATGATGCACCCACAAAGGTCTGCCGCTGCGTAAACAAATAATGGCCTAAAAAACCAAATGCTCGAAGGTCGGTTCAGTCAAAGTTCTAGTTCACGTTTCCTCCATGATTTGAAATTAGCTGGATGTGTTTCTGTTTTGCTTGGTGGTTTCTTAGGGCCGACTATTAAGGGGTGCGGAGAGGACTTCTGGGCCTAATTTTTAGGGGTACATTAAAAAATAAGTAAGTTCTACACCAATAGGGTAGAAATTTTTATTAGTTTGGAATAGGCTCATTGTAACTTCAAAGTTCAAAACTCAAACGGATAAGACTATTAGTCCACTTAAATAACTTAACCGATTAGGCCTTAACCCGCTTAAGTTAAAAAAAAAAAAAAAAAAAAAAAAAAAAAGACTTTGCGGATCGGCGATGATAGCTAAAAAAAAAAGGACTTTGTCGTCTAAAAATAGTTTATGTTATTCATTTCGTTAAGCTTAAGGTTAAGGGGCCCGTTTTGCGTGGCTCGGCTCGGGCACATTTGAATTCTCAAGGACGACCCCGATGTTTCTATTACGGTGTTTCGTTATATTTTTCGTTTGGTTTTCTTTTGATAGTGTTTTTTCATGGTGTATCTAGCTTTCTTGCTAGCCTGTTTTTTGGTGGAAGAGTATCCATTAACCGTTAAAAAAATGGCTCAGTCTCAGTCCATCTTCTTCACGATTGCAGATTCTCTAGGGTATGTGTCAAAAACTATAGATCTAATCCTCAATAATCACACACAATCAACAACACAAAGAACAAGAAAAGATAGTGACAAAACGGTGACAAAACTTTATTATTATCCAACCCAAAAGTACCCAAACCAACCCAGATTCTCAGTAAATCACTGAGAATCAAATAACAAATACAATACAACAATCTTCTGCTGATTAGTTAGATCAGCAGACGATTGTGAAGAAGATAATCAAAGTACAAGACTTACAGACCAAGAATAAGACGAGTACAAGACGAATACAGACGTACAGAGAAACCCTAAGACAAATAAAGAAAACAAATGAGACGAATGAATAAAAAATATCTGAGCAGATCCTTTTATAGTATAGAACCACGATCCGTGTGATGTGAATGTCAACCCTTGATCATCTGACACATATGATCTACACCGTTGAGAGAAAGCACACTTGAGTACGAGCTGGGCCTTTAACAATCCAGCTGCAATCTGAATAACAATATAACCCAAAGCAATACACAGGCCCAATACACAAAGCCCAAACAATATACCAGCCTGCTTTATAAATAAGCCCAATTATTTAATATGTTAACACTTGAATTACATAATAATGAGTTATCTTTTTAACATCCCCCCCATAATTCAAGTGCTAAACATATCTAACAAACCAAGTTTTTCACACAGCACATTATGCTGTTCAACACCAACACCCTTGGTAAACAAATCTGCTATTTGATCATCGGAACTGACCTTAACAGTCTTTATGACATTTTTTGCAATTTTTTCTCTCAAAAAATGCAAATCAATTTCGAAGTGTTTGGTTTTATCATGAAATACTGGATTCGCAGCTATAGAGATAGCTGCTTTACTATCACTATACAGACTAACAGGTAAATTGCAAGACACTTTCAACTCACTTAACACATTTATAAGCCACATAATCTCACAAGTGGCCGAGCACATGGCTCTATATTCGGCTTCAGCCGTTGATCTGGAAATAGTATTTTGTTTTTTACTTTTCCAAGATACAAGACTATTACCAAGATAGATACAAAATCCTGTTACAGATTTTCTAGTGACCGGACACTTTGCCCAATCAGCATCTGCATAACCTAGTAGATTTAGATTATCTCCCTTCTTGAAAAATATTCCTTTTCCAGGAGATAACTTCAGGTATCTCAGTAGTCTTAAGGCTACACGAAGATGCCCTTTACTAGGCTTATGCATGAATTGGCTAAGATATTGGACAGCATAACTGATGTCTGGTCTTGTTAGAGACAGATATATAAGTTTACCAATTAATTTTTGGTAGCCTGTTATATCTTCTAACAAGTCATCAGTCTTACTGTTCTTATTAGACACAATATAGTTTGGTTCAATAGGTGTATTGACCGGCTTACAACCTAGATAACCAAAATCATTCAAAAGTTCTAGACAATACTTTCTTTGGGATAAACAAATCCCAGTTTCTGAGTATAAAACCTCAATACCCAAAAAGTATTTGAGTTTACCTAAATCTTTGATTTGGAAACTCTTACTTAATACACTTTTAACATTGTTGATCTCATTATTACAGTTTCCTGTTATAACTATATCATCAACATACACTAACAAAACAACAAACACACCATTTTCATCTTTAACAAATAATGAGTAGTCACAAATACTTTGTTTAAAACCCATTTGGGTTAAAACATTGGTCAATTTCTCATTCCATTGCCTAGGTGCTTGTTTTAACCCATATAGGGATTTAACAAGCTTACAAACCTTGGTTTCATCTTTAGAATAGAAACCTTCAGGCAAAGACATATACACATCCTCAGACAAAGACCCATATAGAAATGCATTATTCACATCAAGCTGAAACAAGGACCAATTGTTTTGAACAGCTAGAGTGATCACAGTTCTCACTGTGACCATCTTAACTACTGGTGAGAATGTTTCACCAAAGTCCAGACCCTCTCTTTGATTGTAGCCCTTTGCTACAAGTCTGGCTTTGTATCTCTCAATCTTACCATTGGCCCTATATTTCACTTTATATATCCATTTACATCCTATAGGCTTTCTACCTTTAGGTAAATCACATAAGACCCAAGTATTGTTCCTATGTAGAGCCTCTATTTCATTATTCATAGCTTCAATCCACCTAGGATCTTTTGAAGCTTCAGAATAATTACTTGGCTCTACAGACTTATTAAGACTAGAAACAAGACAGAAATTTTCACTAGACAGTTTTGAATAATTAACCACATTCTCAACACCATATTTGACTTTGCCTTCAATGACAAAGTCATCAAATTTTCTTGGCAAAGCAGACTCCCTACTAGACCTTCTAAGACTGATCCTATCTCCCTCAGGAGTCATGTTCTCATCATCAGACCCTTCAAGACTGGGAAGGTCTGTCCCTCTATCACCTGGGCTCCTAGGCTGCTGTCCAGAGTTTGAGTCTGAACTCTGGTCTACCCCCCTTGCAGCCCTGGGAGAGTCATCAAACTTCTCCCCAGATGAAGAGTCTTGAGTAACAGTGATTCCCCCTTCATCATCGGGAGGATTACTAGACTCTGAAGTTTCTGTGCTTGTGTTGAAAAAATTTAAGTGATCCAAATCTTTAAAAACTTGTTTATCTTTTTTAAATTTAAAAGGATAGATTTCCTCAAAGAACTTAACATCCCTTGAGTATTCTACCTGATTTGTGTTCAGATTCAACAACTTATAACCTTTTTTAAACACAGAATACCCAAGTAACACACTCTTATCAGACCTACTTGAAAATTTATCATCTTCATCTAAAATATTTTTGAAACACAAGCAACCAAAACTTCTTAAATGACTCATAAGTGGGGGGAACCCATAAACCTTTTCATAGGGACTCTTACCATTTAACACAGATGAGGGAAGTCTGTTAATCAAATAGATAGCAGTTAGAATACACTCAGACCAGAAATTTAGTGGCACTTGGCTTTGGAACAACAAAGCTCTAGCCATGTTAAGGAGATGTCTATGTTTCCTCTCCACAACACCATTTTGTTGTGGAGTATGAATACAAGTTGTTTGATGTATGATTCCCTTTTTATTACAAAAACTGTTGAATTGTTGATTTACAAATTCAGTCCCATTGTCACTTCTGAAAGTTTTAATGTGTTTTTTAAACTGTGTTTTCAGTAGTTTATAAAAAATGACAAGGTTTTCAAAGACTTCACCTTTGCTTTTAAGCAAATAGCACCAAACTGTTCTTGAGAAATCATCTACAATTGTCAAGAAATATCTATACCCTTCTTTACTAGTAACCCTATAAGGTCCCCATACATCTAAATGAATCAGCTCCCCTACCTCTTTAGTTTTATGATCACTAAGAGGAAAAGGATTTCTGATTTGCTTAGCCTTGTGACACACATCACAAGGTTGAGAAGAAAACTTTCCCAGACTTAAAGACTCTCTTAACACAGCTAGGACTTGGTCAGAAGGATGCCCAAGCCTACTATGCCACAAGTTAGACTCAACAACACTACTGAAACAAACATTAGAAGTACTCACACTGTCTCCTAAGAAATACAGACCATCATGAGCTCTACCAGTCACCAGGACACTCTTGGACCTGGAATCCTGAACATAGCATTGATGTTCATCAAATAAGACACTCATTTTACTATCCTTGGCTAACTTATTTACAGACACCAAGTTAACACAATACTCAGGAACATAGAATACATCATGTAAAACTACATCTTTTGTAATCCTAATGTCACCAATCTTCTTAACTCTAGCATTGGTGCCATTAGGATGTTTAACAAACATATTGTACTGAGTAACATCAAAGGCATTAACTAAGTGTTCATCAGAGCTAACCATATGCTGATTAGCTCCTGAATCCATAATCCACTTAAGTAATAATGCAGTTTTGATTTCATCAGAACAGTTAGACAAGTTTTTTATGACATTACAAACTTTAGACAAGACAGACAAATTTGAGAAACCATTTACAGTAATACACTCACCTCCATTATTGGAGCTTTGTGCATCACTTCCACCTTTCTCATTTATAAGACTCATTAATTTTGAAATCTGTTCTGAAGTAAAAGGAACAGAAGCACTAGATACAGCATTAGAAACAGGTGCTTTCCCATTAGAAGCATTACTTCTAATGGGCTGAGCATTGACTTTCTTTTTAAACCCTGGTGGATAGCCTACTAATTCATAGCACCTATCCACAGTATGTCCAATCATATTGCAGTGAGTGCACTTTAGATTGGGATTTGGTCCTCTATTAGTAGTATTAAAGGGTCTCCTGTTATTACTGTTGTTAGCAGTATTATTACCTTTCACAAGAAAGGAAACATTTGAACCTTTAACACTACTATTGGACTTTCTATGTGATTCTTCCCTAGACACAATGGAAAAAGCATGTTTAACAGAAGGCAGGGGGTCTTGCATCAAAAGATTAGTCCTAACTGGTTGATATATTTCATCTAAACCCATTAAGAATTGCATAAGTTTTATTAACCCATTAAAACTGTTATAGTCTTTAGAAGCTTCACAAACACAAGGTGGCAATTGAACAATAGAGTCAAATTCTTTCCACATTGTGTTTAACTTATGGTAGTACTCAGAAACTGAGCTACCATTCTGACTAATAGAACATATCTTTTGATGCAAATTAAACACAACAGAACCATCAAACTTATCATAGGTTTCTTTTAAGTCTAGCCAGACATCCCTAGCATTCCTTGAAAACACTTGACCTAAGTATAACTCCTCACTAACAGAATTAAGTAACCAAGACAAGACAACAGAGTTACACCTATCCCACTGTTTACCCAAGACATCATCACTGACAGACTTAACAGTACTTCCATCAATAAAACCAAATTTGTTTTTTGTTTCAAGGGCTAACTTCATTGACTTAGCCCAGACATTATAATTTTCAGTCCCCCTAAGTTTAATACTAGTGATGGTTAATGTACTAGTGTCACTAGGGTGAATGTATAAAGGGTCACCTATGTCCAATTTACTGATAAGAGTCCCTGCTGGAGGATCTCCTCCTCCTCCAGCAGCAACATTGGGGTCAACAACATCACCCATATTAACCAATCAAATACAAACAAATAAGACAATACTCAGTCAACAGCAGCTAACCAAATACAACAAACAGACAGTCAAGAACCAGGAACACAAGAGATAGACAGAACAAACCAGATCCTAGAAGGACGAAACTGTGTCAGTGTAAGGATAGTGGGTTCATCACTCAAAAGGTGCCCACCCAATTCTTAACACAGGAGTCCTTTTATTATCTAATATGTATAGTATTTATATATATACACAAGATAGTCAAGCAACAAGGAACAAACAATCAAATAGACAGAACAGGACCAAACAAAGACACCAATTAGTCGGCACAATTACCGGTCCACCCTAACCCGGTCACAATTGCCTCTAGACACACAACAAACTACACAGACAAGGAAAGATCTCACCAGAGGGGGGGACCCAAGTTAGGGTTCTCCTAAACTCACAACCTGTACCTTCACTTAGGGTACAGAGTTGTGAGAGCAACTGTAGCAATAAACTCCAATACTCCACTCCAATCAGCAAGTACAGATCCACTGCTCAAAAGTGCTCACCCAGCCAACAATCGTTGACAGACACCTGATCTACAATAATACAAGATAATAATAATAGACCAGATCTAGTCAGATCAGATCTACTATGAGATAGATATAAGGTCAAGATCTATTTAATGAAGATCAAAACCCTAATAATCTATCAGACTCAGAAAACCAAGATCTAGACACCCAGATCTTTAACAAAAAACAAGACAGACAGCGGAAGACGAACACAACCAGAATCAAGAGCCTATTGGCTCTGATACCATGTCAAAAACTATAGATCTAATCCTCAATAATCACACACAATCAACAACACAAAGAACAAGAAAAGATAGTGACAAAACGGTGACAAAACTTTATTATTATCCAACCCAAAAGTACCCAAACCAACCCAGATTCTCAGTAAATCACTGAGAATCAAATAACAAATACAATACAACAATCTTCTGCTGATTAGTTAGATCAGCAGACGATTGTGAAGAAGATAATCAAAGTACAAGACTTACAGACCAAGAATAAGACGAGTACAAGACGAATACAGACGTACAGAGAAACCCTAAGACAAATAAAGAAAACAAATGAGACGAATGAATAAAAAATATCCGAGCAGATCCTTTTATAGTATAGAACCACGATCCGTGTGATGTGAATGTCAACCCTTGATCATCTGACACATATGATCTACACCGTTGAGAGAAAGCACACTTGAGTACGAGCTGGGCCTTTAACAATACAGCTGCAATCTGAATAACAATATAACCCAAAGCAATACACAGGCCCAATACACAAAGCCCAAACAATATACCAGCCTGCTTTATAAATAAGCCCAATTATTTAATATGTTAACACTTGAATTACATAATAATGAGTTATCTTTTTAACAGTATGCATTCATGGTTACAGATTCTCTAGGGAATGCATTGTAGGGACCTTTTTCACATATGTCAAACGAGAATAAAGATAAAAAGGCATAGTTGTAAACTGATCTGACAATTATGATATGGAAAAGAAATTCACATAAAAATTCGAAGACAAAGACATTAAAAAAATAATACACAATAATTAACCAGTGTTTTGCTCAATCATATTTTCACTTAGAAGCATTCTCCTTCACTTCCAACTACTCTCCTTCACTTCCAACTACTCCATTAATATCTTATAAGTACATTTTAAAGCTACAAAATTAATACATTTAATGGAATATATAGGAAGTTTATTGAATAATAATTAACTAATTATATGTCTCCATTATACAAGGTGGGTGGGATAGCCATCGCACCATCACTAAACTTTCAATAATAAGCATGTGTCACCTCATTTCATCATAATTCATCACATTTTATCACTAAACACTTGGGATGGTGATCACTTTCATCAATAGCTCTTTCTTAAAAAAAAAAAAAAAAAAAAAAAAAATACCAACATTTTTTAAATAAAATAAAATAATAGTAATTAAAAAAATACAACCTAAAAGAAAAAATAAATAATAAAATCAAATAACCGGTAAGTTTGGCATTGAAGTCGATATCTAAACCATCAACGTGTTCCGTTAGATCAAATCTTAGTTAATAGCGGGTTTGTTCGTTCCTCACCTCCAAAATAATATCACCGCTAACATTACCCGTGTCGGAGGGTCCATAACATAATCAGAAGATTCGCGCGCTCCTTTTCTTTAAGATCATGTTGTGCAGTATGGACACATGAGAACACAAAATCCTTATTTTCGCTTGATTAGTCAAACGTACCGGTTGATAAACTATGTGCCATCTTGTTTTCAAAACACCAAAAGCTCGTTCAAAGTCGTTTCTCGCAGATTCCTGTAACTTCTTGGACAGTATTTCCTTGTCGACAGTTGGAAATGAATAAGGTTTCACAAAAACAGACCAACTCAGGTAGATGTCATCAATAAGATAGAACTCACGTCTATATTGTCTCCTGTTCACCGTAAATGGACACGTCGGGGAGGTTTCTTGTAACTCGGTATCGAATAGTGGTGACTGATTACGAACATTAACATCATTGTTTGAGCCAGGATGACTAAAGTACGCATGCCAAATTTATAAATCGTTCAACACAATAGCTTCGAGCATGATCGTCGGTTTTTTATTGTCACCTCTCATAAACTGGCCTCGCAAACTCTTCCAACAACTTCTCCAAACGTTGTGCGTATAGTCGATGCTACCGACCATCACTGCAAAGTGCCATCTAGTTTCATGTTTGCGTACAACCGCGTTATGTTGTGCCTAGTTGGTCTTCATAGATGCTCTTACCGTATAACTTAATAACAGCATTGCAAAAACAGTGAATAGACTCATTTGAAATTCTACTAGACATAGCTAAATATTCATCAAATTCATCAGAAACGTTACCGGTTTCAAGTTGACGAATCGCAGATGTGCACTTTAGTATCGCCGTAAAACTCTTTTTTCCCTAGCGTTGCACCCTTCTTGAAAACATTCAAATTCAGCTTCGATGTCTCCCACGATCTTTAAAAATAAATATTTCGTAATCAGTCGGACATCTTAATAGTTCAGCACTATACACCTAGATTACCAAACAACCCTTTAAATGATAGTGATAATTACCGGAGATCATATATGTTTCATTTTTGTTTTGTTCACAAATTCACTTTCTTATCAAAATTAGCAAGTATGTCAACAAAGTATACATTTTTTTTTTAATTCATATCAATTTTGATCAATATAAGTTAAGTGATGAAAGGGCCTTAATTTTACTTTTTTAAACAACCGTTGTTAGGGATGGCAATTAAACTTGAGCCTGATGAGTAAACCCGAAACCCGACATATTTGGGACAGGTTTGGGGTCGGGTAATTAAGTATGGACTTAGTTTTTATTTTTTTCGCGGGTTTGGGATTTGATGATATACCCATTTACCCGACCCGACTACCCGATAAGTTATATCCGTTTACCCGATTAGATACCTAATATAATTTTTTATATATCTTTTTAAATATGTATGCATAATATATCTAATTGTCCATCTAGATTGCCATCATGTGCTAAAAATTTACCAAAAGTTAGTGTATACTATTTGTTATCTATGTCTTTAAGTGTTGTTATATGATTTCAGTATTATATATTTATACATTGTAAACATTTACATATATATTTAGTAATGCTAATGTAATTGGTTAGTAGTTACCTAATAGATATCCGACGGGTTTCTAGTCAGATATACCCAATGGGTAAGTTTTTAAAATTAATGTGTTTACCCGAAACCCGCGGGTATACCCGATGGGTAATTATCCGACACAAACCCGACGAGTTTTGGGACGGGTTTGGGACAAACATACCTAATCGGGTATGGGGTTGGGATTACCTAAACCCGACCCATTGCCATCCCTAACCGTTCTAACACATAAATCCCGACCTTAAATCAAAGCTAGGTTTAAATTTTGAAAAAAAAAATATATAGTTTTTTTTTGTCAAAATATATTTAAATGACACAAGATACTTTTTATTTTTGAACCACCTTACTTATAAGACTATTCGTTGTGGCTCGCGAGCCACTTGCCGCGAGCCACAACCTGATCCACGTGGCTAGCGTCCACGATAACAGACCCACGTGAAAGTTGTTACGAGCGACCGCATGTGAGTCAGCTCGCGTCTGTTAGCGGGCTCCCCTATTTATTTTACTCCTTCTTCTTCACACATAATTCATCTTCTTCTTCACAATTCTCCTACACTAAACCTTCAATCTTCAAATCCAAGTTCATCATGGTGCAGTGGACTTAGGAGGAAGAGCTAACACGTCATTGCGTACCAACAAGTACACGGTGACGGTGCTGCGTCAAGCCGTGGATTAAGAGCTCGAGGACTACAGTGGCATAGGGTTCTAGCCAAGTTTGGTACCCTTGTCGGGGGTACCAACCGTACCAATGACTCCATCTCCCACAAGTTCGAGGACTTGAAATCGAAGTGTAAAAACTTCGAAACCGTATACAGAAAGGTGAAGAGTGATATGCCCGAGGAAGCCGCAGATGTGCTCGTCGCCTTTGCCAAAGTGGAGTACTTTCGGATGGTTGGCTATAACTTTCACCACGTTTTGGCGTGGCAAATGTTACGCTCAGGCTCATCCTTACGTTAGGTTTTTTTAATGTCTCTAGTTACATCATTTTTAACATTTAATTATAAGTCAAAGTAAATAGGATAAAAGTAATTAAGCCTATGCGATGCCCAAGCAAACCATCGATAGAATGCCACGATTCTCCCAATCGATGGTCCCATTGTAGAAGGCATCCCATGAGACCACGATTTTTGCACCTTTTAGTAATGGATGTGAAGTATGTTTCCATTTAAATGGTAAAGACTTCATGCGTGACTCAAGCAAACTGTTGAAAACTTGAAACCTAACATTCGTAAAATAGTTTTTTTTTTTTTTTTTTTGAAATGCAAATTTTATTAAACACCAAAAAATGACGGGAAATCTCCAAGACGGAGACTCTCAAACCACAAACAATTACATCACATCAAAATTAAGCAGTTCCAATACTTCCAACCCACTACACCCTTTTTACATCTATTAGAAAACCAAAGATAACTCAAAGCTTTTAAATCCGCGACGATATCAACCACATTCCGGCTATTATCTTTAAAAATCTTCTCATTCCTGGCCTTCCAAATCCTCCAACACGTTAGCACAAGGATACCGTGTAACGCCGATTGTTTTACCGATGTCCACTTAGAACTAGATAACACCTGCATAATGTCATTAACCGAGAAGAAATAAAATGAAGGGAGATTAACCCATCTAGCTATCCCATTCCATACTCCATTGGCCAGTCTACATGCCGTAAACAAATGTTCAACAGTTTCCTCCTGATCTTCGCATAAAACACATATACCATCCCCACAATTGATGTTACACCTCATTAACGCCTTATTAGTAGGAATCCTATCCAATAGCATCCTCCACATGAAAACATTACATTTAATTGGCATCTACTTACACCATTTATAAACCTCCAAATTCTGAGTATTCCGCTCAGATTCCAGCCACGTTCTAACCTCGCGAACTGTAAACGCCTCATCCGGATTGTTATCCCAAGCCCAAGAATCAGAAACCTCGCCTAACGACTGCTCCACCACCAACATAATGCAGTCATTCAACTGTTGAACCTCCACTTCCGAAGCTGGCATCCTTCTCCAACTCCAATGCATAGCCGTACCGTTACCCCCTCCCCCAAATCTATCACCCACCGTGCACCACTTATGTCGCTCTATACGAAATAAATCTGGAAATATATTTTTTAAAGGGGTCCGAACAACCCAGGGATCAATCCAGAATTTAATATTAGCACCATTACCAAGCCGCCCCTGAATCATGCTAACACTGTTAAAGTCTCCCACCTTTAAACGGACTCCACTAGTAACCAGTTTAGTCCACGTACCTGAAAAACTTGAGCAATGTGGGTAGGAATCCCAATTTCGCTTTGACCCATGAATAGCATCGACCACTCTCCGCCACAACGCATTACCTTCTTGTCTATAATGCCAAAGCCATTTCACCAAAAAAGCACTATTGCACTCACCAAGCTTACGAATACCCAACCCTCCTTGTTTTATCGGTCTAGAAACTGTATCCCAACTCACCCAATGAATTTTTCTATAATCCGATCTACCTCCCCATAAAAACTTTTTAATCAACCCTTCCAGATTATTAATAATCCCGATTGGCGCCTTAAATAAAGACAAATAATAAGCCGGTAAACTCTCCAGAACCGATTTAATTAATGTCAATCTACCTCCAATCGACAACACCTTCGACTTCCACTTTGATAACCTACTCTTAAAGACTTTCAACACCGGCTCCCAATTATTAATATTACTCATATTTGCACCTACCTTGATCCCCAAATAAATAAACGGCAATGCCCCTGGCCTACACCCCAACCAAAACGCCTTATTATCCACCTCTTCTACCCTCTTACCCACCCCATATAAAGTAGACTTTTGGATATTAATTTTAAGGCCCGAACACATATGAAAGATCCGAAGAATACGTCTTAAACATGCAAAATTACTATCCGACCACTCACCCATCACCATTGCGTCATCTGCATATAAAAAGTAGGAAATAGTCGAACGTCCATTCGGGAGATCAACCCCACGAAAAACCCCAACATCACAAGCCTTCCTTATAAGGCCAAAAAAGCTTCCATAACCATAATAAAAAGAAAAGGCGAGATGGGATCGCCCTGACGAATACCTTTCCCACAGCTAAACTCAAAAGTCGGGGACCCGTTAACTAAGACAGACGACCGGGCAGACTTCACAATGCCTTTAATCCACCGACACCAAAGATCCGGAAAATTCATCTGTCTCATCACCGATATCAAAAAAGCCCAATTAACATTATCATAGGATTTTTCGAAATCTATCTTAAACATATATAAATAACTTTTTTCCTGTTTTTTTTTGCCCAAGTAATCACCTCGCTAATAATTAATGGATCATCCAGAATATACCTACCCGCCACAAAAGCCGATTGGGTCTCATTAGTAACGCTATCCATAACCGTCTTCAATCTATTCGCCAAGACCTTCGAGATCACTTTACTCACAGCCCCTATCAAATTAATAGGGCGATACTCACCCAAGCTAACCAGATCTTTTACTTTAGGTATCAAAGTAATAAATGAGGAGGCCACACCACGATTAATCTTTCCTGTTTCAGCAAAATTCCTCATAATATCAACAAAATCTTTAGAAAACAAATCCCAATACCTTTTCACAAAACGAAAATTGAAACCGTACGGACCCGGGGCTTTATTGCTTCCACATTGAAAAACCACTTCCTTGATTTCTTTCTCCAAAAATGGTCGAGTAATGAGTTCCACTTTTTCTGGACTAATAACCTTCAAACCATAACAATTAAGCTTCGGTCTAATAGTTAACTCTTCCACAACATTGTTTTTGAAAAACCACAACACCTCTCTCTTAATCACTTTTGGCTTAGAAATCCACGCTCCATTAACAGACAAACCCGTTATTCCATTCGAAACCCTCCTATTATTAATCGACCCGTGAAAGAATCTAGAATTCTCATCACCCTCTTTCGCCCACCGAACTCTAGACTTTTGTTTCAAGTCCTTAAGCTTAAAATAATCCAACTGGTTCAACCTTCTCCCCGCCTCTTCGAACACCCAAACCTCCTCTTCGGTTAAATCCCTACTCTCCAAAAGGATCTCCAATTCGCTGACCTCCTTTTTCAAGCAATTCTCATCGACACCTAGAACCTCCTGTTTCCAGACATTGATTTTTGATCTAAGAACCTTAATTTTCTTCATAAGTTTCAAATCTGGGTCCCCTTCAAACTCCAAATTAGCAAGCGAAGTATTAATCAAAGTATCAAACCCATCCCTTTGAAGCCAAGAGTTAAAAAACTTAAAGGGTTTAGCTCCAAAATTTCGTGACTCTACTGTCAACAAAAGCGGACAATGATCCGAACCATCCCGATCCAAAACCCGATACTCCGCGTTCGGCCACTCATTATAGAACGACCAATCAACAAAAATTCTATCAATTCGGCTTACTTTGTCCCCAACCAAAAACGTGAATTTACGGCCTTTTAAACCATACTCGAACAAGCCTGTATCTTCCAAAAAATCATTAAATTCATCCGACTCCACCATATTAAACTTGGAATTGCATCGCTCTTCACGATCTCTAACATAGTTAAAATCGCCACCAACTATCCAGTATCCCCCATCTTCCGAAATATGATTCTTCAAACTCTCCCAAACTAAACGCTTGTCTTGCAATCTCTGAGGACAATAAATATTCAAAAACGTCACCTTCTTACCATCATTTTTCAAGTATCCAGACACCGCCAAAACATTCTGCTCCTTAATAACCGAAGTCTTCACATACAACCTCGTACTCCAAAATGATATCAAACCCCCGAACCGACCCGAAGCATCAACATGATCAAATTCAAAATCATCCGAGCCCCAAAACCTACTAACATCAATACCTTCTAAAGATTCAAACTGCGATTCCTGTAACATTAGAAAACCTATTTCGTTCTCCACCTTTAACTTCTGACACCACGTACTTTTTCCAATCGAACCCAGTCCTCTTATATTCCATGATAAAACATTCATTGATTAACTTGTTGAAAGCCTTCTTCATTAATGACCTTAGCAACTAAATCGCCAAAACAATCTAAATCTTCGGCACCTAAGACCTTGCCGAGATTCACCGTCTCAACCACCTCATTTAACAAATCAACTTCCTAAACCTGAATAGCTTCGTCAGCCACACCATTCAGGTCTGGAGTGCAAAAATCCTCCATATTATTTCCTTCATGTGAAACTTGTACACTAGTCGGATCCGCCCCGTTAACCGCATAAATAAACCTATCAATGTCGAAAATATCCTCCCCTTCCCTAGCCCGTTTCTTTGGTCTTTCTTGTCCCGGCGGAGAAGGCGACTTCTGAGCTCTCGCTTTTTTACGTAAACCTTGTGCCTTCTTGCTTTTCTTCACTTGCGTCCCAATACTATCTCCACCCAAAGCCATATTACCCACAAAAGCTTCCTCCCCAACCTCCTGTACAACATCATTTTCAGCCCCCTCATTCCTCACCTCCACAATCCCAATACCCTTCGTAATCACCTCCTGAGATGCCTCTATATCTAAATCAACCAATTTTTCACTAGAGTCATTCTGCACATCCGCATCATTCAACCCAAAAGTAACACCGATCTCCTCCGAATATGCAAACAAATCCTCTAAATATTCCGGTACCCAATCGCCACACTCCTCTTCCACCAAAACTATATGCTCCTCACCCTTCCACTTGATGTTTATCATTTGATTTATCCGTCGTACCGTGTTACATAAAACCCCGATCATCACAAACGATAAGTTCACCTCCGCCTAGTTAATCTCTGCCGATTGCACAACCGTACCAAACTTCATGCCTATGTCATTCAAAACCCCATCTTCGTATAAACATAAAGGAAAACCGTGAATTTTCAACCATGCAACCCTTTCTCTTGGAACAAACTGTCCCTCCCATTTTTCCACACTATCAAAACACACCTTCCACACATCTTTAGTACGTACAAAGCCCTCCATGCACACGTCGGAATCGAAAACCAGAATCACCCACAATCCTCCAATATATCTAATGCCAACTCTCTCTTGCCCAACCAAATCTAACCAAACCCGCAACTTGGAGAACTTCTTAAAATCCGAAACCCTACCCAAAGCTCCACACCCATCCCACAATAGTTTACCTTTAATCGAAGAGTTAACTATGATCTCTATTACCTTAGACTGTTGAACTGGATCAACATTCAAAAGGTTATCCCTGAACGTTCGCCCATCTCCCATATTGTTCCCTGCCTTAACCGCATCTCCCACAGGATCCGTCTCCATATTCACCTCGACGTCTACATGATCCGGTTTATCATTAGTCGCATTCACCGGAACCCATTGCCTGCCTCCCTTCCAACTCAGCTTCTCCCCATCCACAAATTGGGCCAAAGCAATGAATAACTTATAAGACCCAATCCACACATCTTTCATAGACGACTCTAAACCCCCCGGATCCCGAACATCCACAAACGACACAAAACCAAAACGCTTACCCAATTTATCATATTTTCTTGCAATATAGGTATTCTGAATACTACCAAAACCTTTCAATGCCGCCACTAAATCGGTGGAAGCACACCCTCCCGGAAGATTGGAAACAAAATACTTCGTGACCGGTAGATCCTTCTGCTTCGAGGCTTCTCCTTGAGTCGTACGTCTTCCTTTCCTAGATGGAGTATCGTACCATGTATCAACCTTAAACTTCTCCTTGCCCGCCATAGAAAACTAGAATAAAAAACCTGTTCGCCTTACGCTGCCGTGAATCGCCTCCGGGTTTCTCGGAGACCTAGGGTTTTTTAATTGTAATATATTCGTAAAATAGTTAAATGTGAAATTTCAATGCAATACATGTGTCGTGAAATCATCTCCGATGCAAAGAAGCAAAACCAAAAAGGATTCGAAGTATTAGTCAGTTGTCACATTATATTATAACTAATTATTCAAAAGTGCTTATTTTCTCACCAACTTTACAAATATCTTTACGTACTTTTGCATTGTCTTTCATAATTAACTAGATTGTTGCCGTCGGCCGCGCGTTGCAGCGGCGGACGTTTTCTGATAGCTTTCACCTTATGAAGCCGTTTGTTCGACGTATCTAATGTAAAGCATTGCAGCTAGAAAAGAAACGATACATACGAATTATATTTGCTCGAATCATTTTCCAAACATTGTAATAAAAGATAGCAAGAAAAAATGAATAAAGATAAAGTGGCAAGTCACAATTGACTTTTGCTGGTTCGAATGAACACTTTGGTTCCCAATACACACTTTTTTTAGATTGAAAAGAAAACTTTAGTTTCATTCATATATCATTCATTTATCATTTAATCATGTTTCTAAATAGCCCCCAATCATCTAAACATTATCCTAATATCATTTAATCAATACAAAACACATAAGATAGTAACCAACATCATTCACACTTGGGTTTTTGTAAGAAAACTCATTATTTAGGTCTAGATCTTGTTTAGAAAGGTGTTAGAAAGGTTTTTATTTAAGAAAACTCTTTACAATCAGATCTGTACACTTAGGGTTTGTAAAAAATGTATAAAAATATATTGAAAGAGGTTTAGATGATTAACATACCTTGAATCTTTACTTGATATTGATATAAAATTTGTTTTAACTTTAGGATCCAAGAAATAAGGGCAATAACTCGTTTCTATAAGTTTGGGTTTGAGAGAGGGCACTTGGGGGCGAGTGAGGGTTGTGAAATGATGAAAATGAGGCAAAGATATATATTTATACTCTACTCCCATTTGCACCATTTACTGTGTGAATGAGACAATCATCGTGCGAATGGGAATCCCATACTCTCCTGCGCACCCTTTTGGAATGCAAATGAGAGGTTATATTTCCCATTCATACCTTTGACCCCAATTTGTCGTTTTAACATACTTTAACATATCAATTCACATAATCATGCATTCACAAGTTGTTAACTGATCGCAGAGCATGTAATAATTGATAAGTTGTATTTTCACCAACAACGGGACTCAATACTCGTGTGTGTTTTCTCAATGATTCCCCGAATCATTTAACTATGGACAATTATAGACACTATGCAAGTATGAACCAACTCCTGATGATTCCCCAAATCATCGAACTGACTCAACTAACCCAGATAAGTACGTTATGTAAAATGTTTTGCTAAGGTAGATTTATATATTTGTAAAAAGTATTAACCTGAGTTTGCCGGGTGTTACATCATCCATCTGTTGAAAGAATTTTCATCCTGAAAATTGCTCGAAGTCGAATGGAAAGAGAGAAATTTTTTCCGGTTGCTACATCATCCCCCTATTGAAAGGAATTTCGCCTCGAAATTCACTTGGCTTCAACAGTAATAGGTACTGGTTTCGGGAATAAATGAGGATACTTGAGTCTCATCTGATCCTCCCGTTCCCATGTAAACTCTGGTCCGCGGTTGGAGTTCCAACGAACTTTAACGATGTGGAATTTACTCCGACGAAGGCTACGAATATTATAATCCAAGATTTCAACCGGTTCCTCCACGATATGCAGACGATCATCAACCCTGATCTTTTCGAGAGGAACAATGAGTGTCTCATCAGCCAGACACTTTTTCAAGTTAGAAACATGGAAGACATTATTCACACTACTAAGCTCAGCTAGTAGGTCAAGTCTGTATGCCACCAGACCAACCCGTTCCAGGATTACGAACGCTTCGACATAACGAGGGTTCAGTTTACCACGCTTCCCAAAGCGTACAAAGCCCTTCCATGGTGAGACTTTCAAAAGTACCCTGTCGCCAACCTGGAATTCCAACGGTTTGCGACGACGATCGGCATAGCTCTTTTGACAATCCCAAGCTGCTGCCATACGATTACAAATTTGCACGATCTTCTCGGAAGTTTCATACACATGTCCCGGACTAGTGAGTTTGCTCTCACCCACTTCAGCCTAACAAAGAGGAGACCAACATTTTCGTCCGTAAAGAGCCTCGAATGGAGCTGCCTTAATGCTTGAATGATACCTGTTGTTGTAAGAGAATTCCGCCAATGGTAGAGACTCTCCCAACTTTCGCCAAAATTGATAACACATGCTTGAAGCATATCCTCTAATGTTTGAATCGTTCGCTCACTTTGACCATTAGTTTGCTGATGATAAGCCGTACTCATGTTCAGCTGAGTACCTAATGCCTTCTGTAAGGCCTTCTAGAAATGCGAAGTGAAACGAGAATCACGATAAGAGATAATAGAAATAGGCACTCCGTGGCGAGAAACTATGTTAGGACAAAAAGGATTGGTGAAACCACTTTTGCAAACCTTAGTCTAATTCACTTCTGTCAAAATATTCTAAGTATAGAACTGCTGAAGAAGAAAGATCAAACTGCTGAAGAAGATATTCCAGAAGTACTGAAGAAGAAAAGTCATCAGAAGTTCTGAAGTTCAAACCAGACACTTCTACTGAAGAACTACTGAAGACAAACTACTCATCAGTAGTTATTCATTCATCAGTACTTATGTGAAGATCTTTTCCACCGCCTTTTTGTATCAGTAGTTTATTACTTTAGTATTACTTTTGCTTTATGTACAAGTTCCAAGACTGCAACTTGTTGCAACTTGTTTCTGAACTTGCTTTTTGGCAAGGTTCATGTATTTGTAAAGTCTATAAATAGAAGGGTTCATCCCTCTGTTTTAGACATTGATTTTAATACAGAAATCCTTCAACACATATTATTGTTATTTCCATTTCATATTTATTGAGAATCTGTCGAAGTGTTTCATTCTCATTCAATACTTAGATTCTCAATAAATACTTATCATTTATTAGTTTTTCAATCCAGGGGGAGTTATAACACCTGTTGATAAGTGTAGCTTTAAACTCATAACATTCCGCTGTGCTATCACTTATCAAGAACTTGCTAAACACCTAAGTGTTCACTAGCAAGTTCATACAAAAGAGCAATACTGATCCAACAATTGGTATCAGAGCTTCTGGTTTATCTGATCACATATCAATCTAACACATTGAGAATCAGACATAGGCTCTTATTGATATTCAATAAAGGGTTATAAGCTCACTTTTATCAACATCCATCACTTTAAGAGATATTTGACAAATCAATACTCTTTAAAATGGATCCTCATAATACTGATTCTGCCAATAAACCTGCTATGCTAGTAAGAAATGAATATAACATCTGGCAAAGGAGAATGGCACATACATTATCACAGAACAACACAGGTTGCTGGAAATCTGTGATATATGGTCCTCATAAACCAGTAAACATTAATCTTGAAACTAAAGAAGAGATTCCAAAAGACCCAAAAGACTATACAGATGATGATTTCCTAAAACTTGAGCTTGATGCTAAAGCTTTCTCTATGTTGGCAATGGCACTCCCAAATGAAATCTACTCTGGCCTATTACATTGTGATAGTGCCAAAGAGCTTTGGGACTGCCTCAAAGAACAGTTTGGAGGAACTGAAGAGGTGATTGCCAACACCATAGAAATCCTGGCTCAACAATATGAAACTTTTGGTCACATTAATGGGGAAACTTTAACACAGCAATTTGAAAGATTCTCCTCATTAATATCTGAGCTAAAACTAAATGGTCAGACCTACACAACTGTATCTATGCTTCATAGATTTTTAAGGTCTTTACCTGAAAAATGGGAAACATACTCTATAGTCTTAAGATCTTCACCAGACTTTAGCTCCCTCACTCTTACAAAACTTCATGGGAGATTACTTACTTTTGAAAGAGAAATTGATCAAAAGAAAAAGTTACAAAGTTCTGGCAAAACTGCTGATGACTATCTACCATGTAGTACAGCACTATTGGGACAAGACTCACCAACTTGTTCAAATAGTTTTGGATCTTTTGACCATATTGACATAACTACTGGGATCTCATCTGAAAGATCATTCCCAGGTTATGACAATAATGATTTTGGTCAAACTGCTGATAACATGTGTTTTATCATGGATGATTTAAATAGTTTCAGCAGTGATGACCTAGAAGAAATGGATATTTTGCACCAACTGGCCATGTTAAGTTTAAAAACAAATAAATTTTACAAAAGGACAGGAAGGAAGTTTCCAGGACTCATCAGTTCAACAAAAATTGGTTTTGACAAATCTAAACTTAGATGTCACAAGTGTCAAAAGTTGGGACACTTTGCTAGAGAATGTAGAAGCTCTGGTTTTAACCAATCTCATTCTGGAAACAATTTTAACCCCAATTATAACAGGAATAATGGAACACAAGGGAGTGCACATTTTGTACAGGCACAAGCTCCATAACACCAACATGTGCCACAAGTACAATATGTACAGATGCCTGCTCAACAGATGCAGAACCAACAATCAATCCCTCCCTTTCCAGCCTCCAGAGCAACAGCAACCCTCTCAACAAAGTTTATTTACTTCAGGGTATGTTGACTGGAGCAGTCTTCCTTTTGACACCACAGAGTGTAATCCTGATGCAGACAACAAAATGTTTGACATCAACTGGGGAGAGCCTGACAATGGCAGAAAGAACTTTGCCTTAATGGCATTTGAGGGATGCACCTCAAAATCTGCCTTGTCACAGGTATCTAAAGAATCTTTGACAAAACTGTGTTCAAATTCTTGCAAAGAATCTTTTGCTCTCATAAGAGAGACAAATGTGCACTTACAAGGAAAAGCAAATGACTCTGAGAGAAAATTCACTCAGATGAAATGTGATTTAGAAAGAAAACTATCTGCAAAAACAAAAGAAGTTTCTAAATTAACTAACACTGCTATTGAAACCCAAGCACAAATTAAAATCATGATAAATGACCTAGGAAATGTCAGACAAGAGCTTGCTGACACCAAGGTCACATGTGAAAAATGGGTTGAATCTTGTAAGGGGTACCAATTATTGCTAAACAAACAAAGTGCTTCAAATGTTAGGTTTGGCATAGGGTACAATCACACTGAAACACCAACAGATTTTCCCCCCAAAACTACTGAAGATGGGAGAAAAATTGTTTCAGGTGAAACTTCTGAAGAGGAAGAATGCACATCTTTCCATGAGAACTTTCTAAAAACTCACAAAGAAAGTTCTTCAGAAGTACTGATTAATTCTGACTTTAAGCCATCAGTAGTTTCAACTACATCAGGAGTTGAGAACCTGAAAACTACTAATGACCTAAAACCAATCAACACAGTCAGAAACTTGTCTTTGAAAGAAAAGACAAAAGAGTGTGAAATCTGTGGTCTGTTCAACCACAAGACAGAATTTTGCAGATATAGAAAAGGTTTTCAGTTCAACAAGAAAAATCAACAACTGGTTGTGGGAAAACAAATCAAAAATGATTTTGTAAAAACTTTTTCTCCCAAGAAACAACAACCAGCAAACACCTTTTCTCAGAAAAAGACAAAATCTCAACAAAGATCTTTTTCTCAAAATTCTCTTTCAGTAGTTAGACCTGAATCATCAGCAGTTTCACAAACTGCTGAGATTAAAGATCTTATAAACTTGGTACAACTACTGATGACCAAAGTTGATGGTGGTCCTCAAAAGGATACCACCATTGTTCTTAATGAAAAATCCATTGCCAAAAAGACATGGATTTCTCAACTTGGTCAAGAACAAACTGTAAATGTTCTCAAGAGCAAACCCAAAGCCAAACTGGCTTGGGTTCCTAAATCTAACTGATTTGCTATCTTGTGCAGAGAGTTTCCAGAGGCTTAAATAGCATTTGGTATGTAGACAGTGGAGGCTCAATGCACATGACAGGATGCAGATACCTGATAAACAATTTTATCAGTCAAAGAGATGGATCTGTATCCTTTGGGAACAATGCTAAGGGATATGTGCTAGGACATGGCAATGTCTCCTCTGGCAAAATACAGTTTGAAAAGGTCAATCTGGTTGAAAACCTTGAGTACAACTTGCTGAGTGTGTCACAAATGTGTGATAAAGGATATTCTTCCTTTTTCACAAAGACAGCATGCAAGATCATATCACCAGAAGGCCAGAAGTTGATAGAGAAGATTATTGAAGATCATACTTTGTTAATAGCAAAAAGATGTGGCAATGTCTATGCAGTGGACATTGAAAAAGACAAAGTACTGAACAACACTGCCTGTTTCTTCTCAAAGGCATCAACTTTAGAAACTGATCTCTGGCACAGGAGACTTGGCCATGTGAACTTTTAAACCATAAATAAAGTCACAAAAATGGGCTTGGTCAGAGGTCTACCCTTAAAAGTATACCAGTGTCAAGAACACTGTGTATCCTGTTTAAAGGGAAAACAACATAAGTCCTCCTATAAGTCTATTGAAGAATAAAAAACAGCTGCATGTCTTCAACTACTCCATATGGACTTATTTAGGCCTGTAAAAATCATGAGCCTTGGTAAGAAGAAGTACTGCTTAGTCATCATTGATGACTACTCAAGATTTACATGGGTATTCTTCTTATTTTCCAAGGATGAGGCTGCTGAAATCATCAAGTTCTTCATTCTACAAGTAGAGAAGCAATACTCTCTACCTGTCAAAACCATTAGAAGTGATAATGGGACAGAGTTCAGGAACAAAACTCTGGATGAATTCTGTTTGTCTAAAGGGATTATTAGACAATACAGTGTTCCCAGAACTCCTGAACAAAATGGTGTGGTAGAAAGGAAGAACAGAACTTTAATAGAAGGAGCAAGAACAATGTTAGCTGATTCTGGCCTACCATTATACTTTTGGGCAGAAGCAGTTAACACATCATGTTATGTTCAAAATAGAGTTCTTATTGTCAAGAGACATTCAAAGACTGCCTATGAAGTTCTTCATGGCATGAAGCCCCCTTATCTCCTTTTTCAGGGCTTTTGGGTGTCAATGTTTCATCTTGAACATTAAGGAATCTATTTCAAAGTTTGCTGCCAAAGTTGACTCAGGTTACTTTCTTGGTTATTCTTCAACTAGAAAAGCCTACAAGGTTTTTAACTCAAGAACCAGGATAGTAGAAGAAACACTGAATGTCAAGTTCAATGAGTCAAAACACACTCTCATTCCAGCACATCCTGCTGAACTTTTTGACCTTGACAGCTTCCACTTTGGACCTGAAAAGACTGCCACTTCATCTAAACCTACTTATTATGGTGATCAAAGGTTTGATGATGAGGATCCAGCACCATGGACTCCTCAAACAGTCATTAAGTCAACTTCAAAACCATCAGAAGTTTTACAAACTTCTGATTCAACAAATACTGAGGGACAAACTCAAAAATCTGCTTCAGCACCTGCAACTACTGAAGACACTGAAACTGCTGAACCAGATATAATAGACCTCAGTTGTTTGTTTGAAGAACATGAGCCACCAACACCTGTCAGTGGTTTACAACAACTAATCGAACACAAAGACCATCCACTTGATCAAATCATGGGTGATATTGCATCAGGTGTTCTTACAAGAAACCAGCTTTCCAACTTTTGTCTCTTCTCAGCATTTATTTCACAGTTGGAACCAAAGAAGTACCAAGAAGCCCTCAAAGACAACAATTGGGTGCAGGCAATGCAAGATGAATTGCTTCAATTCAACAAGCAACAGGTTTGGGAAATCTGTCCCTTACCACCAAACAAACAACCAATTGGCACAAGATGGGTTTTCAGGAACAAACAAGATGAAGCTGGTATTATAATAAAGAACAAGGCAAGACTGGTGGTACAAGGTTACTCTCAAGAAGAAGGGATTGACTATGATGAAACCTTTGCTCCAGTTGCAAGGCTTGAAGCCATCAGGTTATTTCTGGCCTATGCCATTTCCAACAAAATAAAAGTTTATCAAATGGATGTTAAGAGTGCATTTTTGTATGGAAAGATAAAAGAGGAAGTGTATGTTTGTCAGCCACCTGGGTTTGAGGATCCTTCTCATCCTGAGTGGGTGTACAAACTAGACAAAGCTCTTTTTGGGCTCAAACAGGCTCCAAGAGCCTGGTATGACACACTTTCAACCTTTTTACTCAAAAATAACTTCACAAGAGGTGCCATTGATAAATCTCTTTTCATAAAACATGTTGGAAACCATGTCTTACTTGTTCAAATATATGTTGATGATATCATTTTTGGTTCAACAAACACAAAATTGTGTGATAAATTTAAGAAACTCATGCAATCAAAATTTGAGATGAGTACAATGGGAGAACTGCAGTACTTTCTGGGACTGCAGATTAAACAACAATCAAATGGAACTTTTATACATCAATCAAAATATGTTAAAGAATTATTAAACAAATTTTCTTTACAAGACTGTAAATCATGTTCCACTCCCATGACACCAACCACACAAGTTGAACCAGATGATCAAGGAAAACAGGTTGATCAAACCATGTATAGATGTATGATAGGTTCCTTTTTATATCTAACTGCTTCTAGACCAGATATTATGTTTTCAACATGTGTCTGTGCTAGATATCAATCAGCTCCTAGGGAATCACACCTCATTGCAGTCAAAAGAATCTTCAGATATCTGAAAGGAACTCCAACTCTTGGAATTTGGTATCCTGCTTCAAGCAATACCAAGTTATCAGCTTTTTCAGATAGTGACTATGCAGGGTGTAAAATGTCAAGAAAATCAACATCTGGTGGTTGTCAATTCTTAGGAAACTGTCTAGTGTCCTGGCAATCAAAGAAACAAACAAACATCTGTTGCAACTTCAACTGCTGAAGCTGAATACATTGCAGCTGCAAGTTGTACATCACAGATACAATGGCTCCAATATCAACTTCTTGATTATGGAATCAAAGAGACCAAGACACCATTGCTTGTAGACAGCAAATCTGCCATTATCATAATTCAAAATCCTGTTCAGTTCTCAAAGACTAAACACATTGAAATCAGGTATCATTTCATAAGAGATTGCTATGAAAAAGGCAAGATTGAAGTGAAACATGTAGCAACAGCTAATCAAATAGCTGACATATTCACTAAACCCCTTGACACATCAACATTTCAGAAGTTAGTATCCATGCTAGGGATGCTAAATTTGTAAGTGTTTCTCTTTACTTTTCTGCACAATTTTTTTATTTTTCACTTACATCTGTTTTCAATAAAAAAAAACTTCTGAAAAACAAACAAGAGAGAAACTACTGATGAACAAAACATCAGTATGGGGATATTTTCTGAAAAGTGATTAACTTCTGATAAAACAACCTTCAGAAGTTATGAATAAAGTATTTATAAAATATTTCTCATCAGCTGTTCAAAACTACTGAAGAGAAAGTGGGAACAACTGATGAAAATAATTCTTCATCAGCAGTTTAGTCAAAAAGGGCAAATCAGACTTTTCCCACATCAGAAGTTTGACCTAGGCGGTTTAAAACTTCTGATAAAGAAGCTTTTTGACCTAGGCGGTTTAAAACTTCTAATAAAGAAATTCTAAGCGGTTTAAAACTTCTGATAAATATCTTTATCAACACTTATCCATTCAAAAACAAAAATTCCCTCCTTCTCTCTCAAGAAAGCTCTCAAACCCTGAACCTGCAAAAACACTATTCGATTCCTACACATACAAACCACATGGCTTTAGTTCTTAAACAGGGACACAATCTCAGAGCCTACTTAGAAAAACAAGAAGGCTGGTCCCAATACGATGAGATCATTGATCTCGTCGTCAAATCCCAATATTTCACCGCTCTCACAATAGACCCACCAATACATCCTGAAACTCTCAATGAGTTCTGGGCTAACGCTGAGACAGTGATGGTGGATGATGAGGTTATCTCCCTCAACTCAACAATCAAAGGGAGACAAATGGCCATCACACCGGCCATACTTGCAGACAGACTGGGGTTGAATGATGTAAAAGCCCCTGAAAAGTTTGACAACTCTGCAATCCACCTAACCATGACTGAATGTGGTTATCAAGGTACTCTATCACAAGCTACCATCTTTAAAAAATATTTTGAACCAAAATACAAACTTTTGTTTCATTATATAATTATGTGCTTGAGTCCTAAAACAGGGTCTTATGACCAGATGCCCTCAACCTTTCAACCAATTTTTCATTCCATTGTGAATGAAACAAATTTCAGGGCATCAAAACTTTTCTTTAATGAGTTGGTGTTACATCATAATAACACTAAAAAGAAGTTTTTGTTATATCCAAGGTTCATTATGCAATGCATAATAAAAGAACTGGGTGATGAGGTGCTTGTGGGTAAAACTGAAATTTTAAAACCCTTAACCTCACAAGCATACTCAAGGCACAACAAACAGGCTGCCTGGCCAGAAGATGACCAAGGGGAACCAGAACCAGTCCCCATGGAATCCTCATCTTCCAAACCTACACCCCCAAAGGCCAAGAAACCCAAGGTACAAAAACAAAAACCCACCAAACCTAAAATAAAAGTTGTTCAGGAGGTTGAGATGCCTGAACAACCTATTGTGCAATCTGCACTTCTTAAAGATGTGACTGAAACATCCTCTCAGTCTCATCCATCTCAAACCCCACCAAGAGCACCAATCACAATTCTTTTCAAAAGAAAAAGACTTAAGAAAACCATTCCCATTGATGCTTCTTTTGAAACTGCTGAACCCACTGCCCAACTACTGAACCAGCACCCCAACTTTCTGAACCAGATTTTGAAATAGCCAAACTTCTCTCTGGGCTAAAAGAGAAAGTCCCATCCACACATGTCAGTCCCAAACAACCACATCAAACAGGGGACATAACCTTAGAATTTGACATGGATGTGGACACTCAAAGCCCTAACCAAAGAGATGAGGATGAACCAGGGTCTCTAAGCCCAAACTTAGAAACTCTTGGTACTTTTAAGGCTGCTACTACTCATTTACCACCCAGTGGTGGACCTGAGGATAGAAGTAACATAGCTAAGACCTCAACTGTGGCAACTACTGATGAAGGCTTAATGCCTGAGGTAGGAAATCCTCTGAACCAAGAAAAAGAGGTACATGAGATAACTGAGTTGGGCTCAGCTCATGATGTAACTGATACAGTCCTCATTGAGGATGTAATCAGGGATTCAGATGATTCCATTGACTTGGATGATGTTTCAAAACACCAAACTACTGAATTGACAGCTACAAGTGAAGGTCCTACACCTGGTGTATCTATGCTCAAGAAGCTAGTCACACCAGATCAGGTTAAAGCCCACTCAATCCCTGATTCCCCTAGAGTGGCATCTTCTGTACAAAAAGAAGATCAACCAAAAACACACCCCTCACTACATATGCCTACCCAATTCCCTGGGCAATCAAGCATAGACATGAACCAACTATGCAGCCCAGATGGTCCCTTATACCACATGATGAACACCCTCATCAAGAATCACTTCCAAACATACATAGCTAACTTGGAGCTGTCCATGAAGAACCAATTTGGAGTGATACAGACAAAGATGAATGATCTGTCCAACAAGATTGACTTCAACAGCAAACAGATTGCTAATCTTACAGGTCAGTTCTCCCAAGCTTCAACTTCAAAAACTGATGAAGCCAAAAAGGGGGAGAAAATTAAGGAACCTATGGATACACTTGAAGCCAGAAGAAAGGCAAGAGTGGCTTTCCTAGAAAGAGATCAAAGAGATCAAGCCAGGAAAGAAAAACTGGCCCAACAATTTGGTGTCTCTATTCAAGAAGTAGAAGATGCTGAAAAGACTGATGAATCCCAAGGGCACAATGAAGAAACCTCTGATGGACAAACTTCTAATGAAGAATCAGAAAGTACTGAAGACAATCCTTCAGTAGTTGACAAACCTTCAGTTGTTGTCAACCCATCAGAAGTTAACACTTCCAAAACTCAAATTGCTGAACAAGAGCCTTCCAGATCAACTGCACCTATTCAACCAACTACTGTTCCTCCTAGGCCTATTACAACTATGACTGTACTAAACCCTTCTCCAATCTCTCAATCAGTAGAACTTCTTGAGAAGAGTTTAGTGGCAGCCCAAAAGAAAGCCAGAGAAGATCAGATTTGGAAAACACTGGAAGAAAGGGATGACTTAGACTTAAGCCTGGATGAAAAGCTACAGGCTTATGAAGCTGAACTTCAAAGGCAGGCTAGCCTAGACAAGATTGCTGAGGAAGATAAAAGACATCAACTGATGTCTCACATTACAAAGAACAGCAAAATCTCAGATGATAGAAGAGTTAGTAGCAAATGGTTATGGTTCAAAAGCCTCTGTGTCCAAATGGAAAGAAGAAAGATTAGTGGACACTTATAGAAAATATAAGGCTGCAAGGGCTGCAAATCCAGAGAAGTTTCAAACTGCTGAAGTATCAACTTCAGTAGTTAGAACTTCTGGTGTTCAAAGAAGACCTGCTACTCAGAAGAAGAAATCAGAGGAAAATGTGAAGACTGATTTCAGAAAGGTACTACTAGAAGGTAGTACAGTAGTCCATTCTGACTTTGACATAGAAGAAAAACCTCTGATCACACAATTCAGGGATCCTTCCACCTTTGCCTATCAAATTCAGAAAACCATCAAAGACAAACTGCACACTAAGGTAGTTACTGAACATCATTTACCAACCTTTCAACTACCTAATGTGATGCAACAACAACAAGGAAGTGAATCCCACCTGAGAGTCACTGAAGTTGAAAATATCCAACACTCAGGAGAAACCCAGGGTACCACCATGGTTCCCTACACTTTAGACTTTGACAAGTCTAAAGTACCAATCATCAGATGGTCCTTTACTGATAACAACTCAGTACTTGTGACAAGAAGAGATCAGACAAGCAGAGCCTATAGGTCGATGAATGATCTGAAGAAGCTATCAACTAAAGACCTGGTTACAATCCAACATCTAGAACCACAGAAAGGGTCTCTCACTGATGAACAGCTGAACCAGCTGAAGAATTCCATGTTCAAAGGAATATGGAAAATTATGAAGGACAGAAAAGAACAATAAGGAATTAGTAAGGTTTTGGCTTCATCAATCCAGGGGGAGATTGTTAGGACAAAAAGGATTGGTGAAACCACTTTTGCAAACCTTAGTCTAATTCACTTCTTTCAAAATATTCTAAGTATAGAACTGCTGAAGAAGAAAGATCAAACTGCTGAAGAAGAGATTCCAGAAGTACTGAAGAAGAAAAGTCATCAGAAGTTCTGAAGTTCAAACCAGACACTTCTACTGAAGAACTACTGAAGACAAACTACTCATCAGTAGTTTGTCATTCATCAATACTTATGTGAATATCTTTTCCACCGCCTTTTTGTATCAGTAGTTTATTACTTTAGTATTACTTTTGCTTTATGTACAAGTTCCAAGACTGCAACTTGTTTCTGAACTTGCTTTTTGGCAAGGTTCATGTATTTGTAAAGTCTATAAATAGAAGGGTTCATCCCTCTGTTTTAGACATTGATTTTAATACAGAAATCCTTCAACACATATTATTGTTATTTCCATTTCATATTTATTGAGAATCTGTCGAAGTGTTTCATTCTCATTCAATACTTAGATTCTCAATAAATACTTATCATTTATTAGTTTTTCAATCCAGGGGGAGTTATAACTCCTGTTGATAAGTGTAGCTTTAAACTCATAACATTCCGCTGTGCTATCACTAATCAAGAACTTGCTAAACACCTAAGTGTTCACTAGCAAGTTCATACAAAAGAGCAATACTGATACAACAAACTACTTCCTTAAGATAGATACGAACTAAATACTCCAACTTGTTATTTTCTCTGATAGCTAGGAAGTGTGCAAATTTGGGCAAACGATCGACAATCACCCAAATGGTATCATAACCACTTGGTAACTTCAGAAGTTTGGTTACAAAGTCCATGGTGATTCGTTCCCACTTCCATTCAGGAATTTCAGGTTGTTGAAGAAGACCAGACGGCTTCTGATATTCAACCTTGACTTTGGCACAAGTCAAGCACTTACTTACGTATGAAGCTATATCAGCCTTCATGTTCGGCCACCAATAGAGTATCTTCAAGTTCTGATACATTTTATCGGAACCGGGCTGAATAGAATATCGGGATTTGTGAGCTTCGTCCAAGACAAGCTCCCGTAAATTATCGAATAGAGGTACCTAAACACGCTCTGCAAAGTAATGTAGGCCATCAGACCTAAGCTCAAGGTGCTTGTCAACACCATGTATGGTTTCAGCTCTAAGGTTTTCCTCCTTTAAAGCTTCTTGCTGCGTAGAACGGATTCGGCCAACAAGGCTATTGAGGCGTTTCATCAAACACTTGGTGTGCACCCACCAAATTCAATTGATTTTCATGGGTTTAAGTTTAGCTAAAACATTCCTATTTATCTAATCATCATCATATCATGTTGTTTAGGCTCTTTAGCCTAAATTCCTCATTCTAACAACTCCTAGGAGTCAACTAATTCATTAAACATAGAGAGTTTCAACCTAGAGGTTAAACCCCAATTTTTACACATTAAGATAATCATATGACTAGAATCAAACACATATGTAAAATGTGATTCGTAACCAAATTAGGTATGATTGAGGCTCCCTAAAGCTAAAGAAACCTCCAACAACTTAGAATCTCATGTTTTTGACAAAACCCTAGATTTTCACCATGATAAAAAAAACGAGTATAACATCAATTTCTACCAAATAAAAGGTACCTTGATGTTCATTAGGCCTTATATGACCCGTTTCTTGCTAATGCATTGAAAACCCCTTGATTTGGCTTGGATTTAAGCAAGGTCATGAGTTAGGGTTTGGGTTGGTGTAGGAGATGATTCTCCTGATCATTACAAGACACACACACACACACACAATGTGTGTGTTTTATATTGTTTTATTTTTATTAATAAAACCCACTTTATCATATTGGAAACTATGGCCCCTCAAGTTTTTCCCAAAGTCTTTTGTTGTTAAAACTCATTTAGCAAAACTAGTGTTATTCCCATAATAGGACATAACCCAAGTTCTCATTATTCGAGTCTCATTTTATTATTTTTCTAATCACGTCTAATGGCGTAATTAGGCGAAAGGATGATTTTGGGGTGTTACAACGGTCGTGCACGGCCATGCAATATCTGCTGCAGGCTGCAATGTCTTCAATTTCCTTCCTTTTGTGTCATTTTCTGCTCCTTTTTGCTTGTTGCTTCCAAAAACATGCATTTATCTCTTATGAACAATTTAGCTATGTTTTCTAAGGATAAAAGCATAATATATATGCAAAAATGAAGATAAATACATATGTAAAACATGTGTAAATGATGACACATCAAGGTGCATTGTAAAAAAAAAGGATTATGCATCTGATTATTATGACTGGTGTTCTTATTTCTCATGTCCATGTTGAAAGCTTAAAGTTTCCGAATAATTTCATCCAAATTCATATCAGCAAGAAGCATAGTTGTCCTCATCAATAAAGTATGAACATCCCGATTGGATGGTAAAGCATCAAGTAGTTTTTCATTAATTTCTTTATCAGTGAGAAAAATCTCATACTCCTTCAATTCACTCAAACAATGTATATACCTGCTAATGATGTCTTTGAATGTCTCAGTACTCATGAACATATTAAATCATTTCTTTAAAATATCCTTTCTACCCTTCTTTAGCTCAACATTCCCCTCAAATTTCTTGGCTAGTGCATCCGATAATTCTTTTGCACCTTTCTTGGCTTCTTTTATTTGTCATGGAGAGCTTGTTTATGTTTACTAAAATTTGGTAGAGTATTTGGAATGACAATACTCTGATTTGTAGCTTGAGTTGTTGGCCATGCGTACCCAAAAGTGATTGTTTGGAGTTCTGATTTCATTATCATAGTTGAGAATGGTAATCATTGTTGTGAGATTTGAAATTAAAATGAACATTGATATGACTTAAATACAACGTAGTGTATGCTCATTTAAGACTAATTTTTTTTTTTTTTTTTTTTGGCATTGAGAACTCAGGGGTTCAAGGGGCAATTCCATTAGTGAGGTCCAGGGTAGCACTCAAATGAACTCCTAGGGGTTAAGTCCTTTGTGTTGTTTCTCTTTGTATCTTGTTGGTTGTTTTGAACATTACTAGGATTTGATCCATTAGTAGAAATAGCCCATTGGTAGAAACATGGTGGTCTTCACTAATCCATCAACAATAACTAGGAATTTGGTAGGAACCTAAGTTACAGTCGATAGACACCAACCCTTAGAGGTAACTAAACTATTGTTAAAAGAAACCAATCACTAACAATAAATACAAATAAAAATAATCATAGTAGCTACTTGAAATAATTAACCACCAACTATTTTAACTGTTAAACTGACATAGTCTTTCATGTAACACCGTGTCGTTTCACCAAATACATTGTGATTGTATACAACCTAGAAAAGGAAATTATTTGGTCTATTTTGGGTACTATTTCTATAACAAAAAATTAAATACTTGTTCATGATTTTTTTAAATTATCGACTAAGATTTCCGGTGTATCAATTAAATACTTCTAATATGAAAGTACAGCATTTAGAGAGGTTATCCAACACCTTAATTATTAAGAAAGCTACAATAATCAACAATCAATAAGTTTCCTTAAAAATGTTCTTTTTCCATGAGATTAAAGTCATCAAAGGTGATAAAAAAAGTTATGAAAAAGATATTCCCATGTATTATATCTTATATCTCCATGTTCACTTGTCTGATAAGGTTTTTGATTATGTGATAATAACACATTGCCTAGCCAAACTACATGTGGTGGCGATGATGGGTGATTTGATGGTGAAGTTGATGGAGTATGATTTAAGAAGGTTTTAAATTATCAACCATCGATCGTTTCTTGTTATTATAATGACGATGGTTTAGATGCATAATGAATACGATAAAGAGTCTTTGATAGATTTGTGATGTGACATTCTTGTGAGTTGTAGTTAACGTAGCACTAATTATAAATAACATTTGAATTTGAATAGTCGTATTGGAAAAAATACTTCTTAAGTGTTTTTGTTATGAAACGACATTTAGGTTTTATAATTATAAGTGCACATCTTCGTACCTGTTAACATCTAATAAATGGTCAAAGGTGATTCATGAACTTCACCTCCATCATCACCACAATCTAATATCACTAAATAGTGAAATTGACAATAATATAAGTCAAATTGTCATGATACCTTATAAAAAGTCAATATATACAAATCAAGTGATAAGGAGTTTAAAATATATGATTTCGTAAACAAAAAATATTTTTTCAAAACCTGTCTCTATATATCTCATGTTGCTTGAAGGATTATTCATATGCATTTATTTCAACAAAGAGAAATATCATTTTTACTCGACGTCGATGGTCGTCCAACTGAATTTGGGGGTTTTCATTTTTTAAACTTTGACCATACAATTATATATATACTTGCTAGCTGTTGCAGAAATCATTTTTACTCTAGGCCAGTGGTCGACAACCCGAAGACGATCTAGTGAAACTTGAAGTTATTTTTTTCAAGCCATGAATGTTTTGGATCCGAAGATGAACTACAATAAAGAATTCCAT
This sequence comes from Ambrosia trifida, assembly GCA_028751855.1. NCBI lineage: Eukaryota > Viridiplantae > Streptophyta > Magnoliopsida > Asterales > Asteraceae > Ambrosia > Ambrosia trifida. The sequence goes on along the minus strand of CM054126.1, from coordinate 107,082,694 downwards.
TAAAGAAAATCTTCATTTTATATGATACATAGATAATGGGATTTGTTGGTGCCATGTGATGTGAATTTGGTTTTGGTTCGTTACAGTATTGGTGCGAGATCGAAGTGTCGAGAAAAAACCATTTTTTGACAAAATCTATAACGGGGTGTCGAGAAAAAAAATCATATGTAACTCATATGTAACTAGTATGAGTTACTTAAATTCGTCTAGTTTTGCATATGTAAGGATTTAAACTCACACTATTTTTGTAAAGGGGAAAATAACATACCACTAAACCATCAAGTCATTGATAAGTGTTTGTTTAAATAGTTAAAAAAGAGTGGAATTATGCAATTACAAGGTGTGTGAGTTTGTTGCTTCAAAAGTATCAATCATCATCATACTCAGTAATTATCACCAATAACAAAGGTAAGATAAGGTCTCAAAAAAAGTTTGTCTCTCTTATAAAAAACCTAGATGAGTTTATCCAAGACGTAAAATATAGGAAGACCGACGTCATATAGAATTGTTATAACATTATATATAAACTTGCTTAGTAATGTCGTCAAATGTCAATGCCAACCACCACTCACACCGCTATAAATCATATGTTTCGTTACATCCTCATCTAAACTTGTCAAACATCACTTCGACATTATTTGTAATAAATCATTATCATCCTTCTTCCTTCTAAGCTGCATCAACCAACTCGACGTCACCTTTCCTGTCTTGCAACATTAATTTTCCTTGATAACAAAGCGCAATATGCAGGGGTTTGATTGATGGTTAGGGGTTTGATTTGGTTGACAAATTTTAATGTAGTGGTGCCCTTCTTTCAAACAAACAAGTTGGGTGAGCACATTTGGGACTTTAATTGTGAAAACAAATAAATTAGGTTAAACTTTATATTGTACTAACAAAATAAATAAGAGGAAAGTGAATATGAAGCTGTTACGCATCTAACCTTAGATGCGAAACCCCTCAAAACTACCTAGTTTTGATAAAAACCATTTAAAAATTAATCTAAATTTAATCCTTAAAACTAACATAATCCTTCCTCCTCCTTCGGCTCTCCTCTCCAAATCAATCGGTGTGCATCTTAATTAGATTGTTCTTTCTTCATTTACATAACTGAAAGATGGTCTCTACCCGTTGAAAAAAAAATCAATTTTATGTTGCAACATTTGAAAATCCAAATGTAAAGTCTTGATTTATTTGCCTCTGCTCATTTTGATTTTGGTTCATGGAACAAAATACCCACTATCAAACACTTATGAGCCACTTATCTACATGTTGGATCAATTCTTTAATAGGATCTTATTGGATTTTCTAGTTGAATAACAAAATTTGAAAGCCAAACCAGATCATCCTTCTTAATTATTGTCCAAAACCCAAAACATATGGTGTTAGGGTTTGTTAGTTATTGTGCTTTTCGTATTAAAATAGCAAGTGGGGACAATTAATTTGGGGCACTGGTGAAATTAAGAGTGATAAAAAGTAAACTAAATTGGGTATTGGTAGACGACAGAAAGAAAAATGCGATAATGATGACGAAGAAATTAGTTTTAAGGATAAAAAAGATTTAGATTAATTTTTAAATGGTTCTTATCAAAACTACGTAGTTTTGAGGGGTTTCGCATCTAAGGTTAGATGCGTAACAACGTTATATTCACTTTCCTTTTTAAAATTCATAGAAACAAATTCGATTTGAAAATCATATCCAAAATTCGGTTTGGATAATAATCCCTTTCAAACCTGAATTCACTTCGAATCAAATCTTGAGTTTTTAAAGTTCGATTCAAATAACATACACCATTAATTTTATGGGTAAAGTTATCTTAGAGTAAAATAAATGAGAAGAGTAAGATGATAAAAAAACAAAATAGATTACGAAATATAACACAATGGGTCGCAAAATATAACACAATTTCAAGGAAAAAAGAAACAATAAATCGTAAAAATGATACAATGACAATACTAGAAAAAGACACAATGATATAACACAAATTATAAAAACCAACAACTAAAAAATCCGTTTGATTACCTTCATACAAACTAAATTGTCACAAACGTTTATACTATATTTGATCATAACTCTTACTTTTATACAAGTACAGAATAAATTATCACTAACGTCCAAATACGTATCTAACATGGTTTAACACTCGTAATATCAAAAAACAAGCCCCCGCCCTTGTGGTGGAGTGACATGCGAAATGATGGGTAGAGCCTAGCCTTCTTGAGGTGCCAGGTTCGATCCTTGATCCCATCGTGTTTTACTAATTTCCACTGTCGTGCATTTGGATGGATAAGGGCAGGTTTTCCCAGAACTAGTGGCTTGATGGGTTCTGGCTACCCAGCGCTACCTGTGGGTGGACATCCAAGACGTGTAAAGGCGCATGTATGCCTTTAAAAACAATTGGTGAGTACCCTATATGGCTGTGTCCTCGTTTGTTTGTTGGCTGTTAAAAAATATCAAAAAAATATCAAAAAAATAAGCTGTAAAGGAGGAACATGCCAAACCAAAATTATGTCCTCCCATCATTTTCACTAATTTTGTAACCACAAGAGCATTCGTATTTGGTCCTTAAATGTATGTGAGTGTTTCTTTCAAATTATATGGGGTGGATGTAAATGGTTGTGAGTGGAGTAGAGAAAAAATATTTGATGGAAGCACTTTTCACCCTTATATTTGGGGGAACACTGTTCACCCTATAAATATTTTAATATTTTTGTAAGTGGTTGTGAGTGAGGAAAGAAAAAATATAATGATAAAAGTGTAAAAAAACATTATTATTTTAGTTACGAGAGAGAATATTTAAAAGTATAATAATAAATTTTAATTTAATTTGATAGAGGAAATTTGATCAACCAAATGTGAATGCTCTACAAATCTAAAAAATAAAATTAAATCTTAAAAAAAAAAAACTCAAAATTCGACGGAATTTCTCTTTCCTATTTAAATGCACAAATTCCCTTACTGAAAAACCAAGAAAAGCTCACTCAAAAAGACCCAGAAACATTTTAAAAAATAAAAAACAAACCCAAATTTTTTTTTTTTTAATTATTAAAAACCGACATACACAGAGAGAGAAAGGAAACAAACAAACCCACCCACAAAATCATTCCTTTTGAAGATCTTGATCAACAAAAACAGTGTGTGTGTGTAAACTACCAACTGGGTCACCATTGTTACCTGCAAAGAAATAATAATAATAATAATAATAATAATAATATTTTACAAATATGCAAAAAAAGAGATGGAGGAAGTTAGGGTTTTTAAGGAGACTGCTAACGTGCGCCATAGCTTTGATCTCATTGGTTGCTCTGTTTTCTGCTCATTTGCATCTCTTCTTCCCTCCTTCTCATGTTTCCATGCTTCCTGACCCTTACAAGCTCCCTACGGTGATCATCTTTTAACCCTCTTTATTATTATTATTATTATTATTTTTATTTTATACATAACTGTTGATTCTTGATTAGTTCAACTAGGGTTTAAGTTTAAAAAAAAAAAAAACATTTTTAGCCTAATTTGTTAGATTAATTTACTGTTCTTGAAATGTGATTGTTTGTTTTGCAAAAAGTAATTTTTTATTATGTTTTCCTTTTTCTAAACCAAGATTTTTGTTAAAAACCTAAGTTTTTTTTTTTTTTTTTTTTTTTCAACTTTTTTGGTTTCTTGAAATATGATTGTTTGTTTGTTGTCTACATCAATAATAAAAGATTTGTTTTGCCAAACAGTTTTTATTTTTTGGGTAATATTTGATTATGTTTTTATTTTCTAAACCAAGATTTTTGTTAAAAAAAATTTAGTGACTAAAAAGTTGCTTATTTGGGTGGATCACTGAAAAAAACAGTTTTTGATTTTTTGGGTAATCTTTTTAGTAACTTTTATTATAAAGATTTATGGGTTTTTGGTTAATTCTATCTGTTAATCATCTCTCTATCCAAATGGGAATTTTTAGGGGTTTTGGTTGATTTATTGTGTTTTGTTTTCTTTAACTTCTTTACTCTAATCACTAAAAAGGTTGCTAATTTGGGCTGATCATTGCTGAATAGTAACTTTATTATAAAGATTTATGGGTTTTTAGTTGATTCTGTCTGTTAAGCATAAATCTTTATAAATCGTGTTTCGTTTCAGATTGACAACAGAATCAATCTTGCTTGATTTATAGGGTTTGGTTCGGATTTTAGACTGATATTTTCTGATATTTTTGTGGTAAACACAAAATGATATACTAAATGATCTATTTATTGGTCATAGTTTGTAGGTTTTATTATTTTTATGGGTTCTTTTTTGTATTTTGATTATATAAAGCACATACGGGTCACAGAATATGCACTAATCCTTGTTCTTATTATTTTCTTGAAATCAATTATATAAGTTGTTATTTGTATAACAATGGGTATTCCAAGGAGAACAAGAATCACCAACAATGATACGAGTTTGAGTGTTCGTAGACATTGAGAAAAACGAGTTTACAATCTCGTTCATCAAACAACAACAATTGGATCGTTTCCAAGGGATCTTCTAGTTGACGTTCTTGCCCGGGTTGCATCATGTTCATTCACTGATCTTTTCAATGCTAAACTCACGTTAGTTTCATGATATAAATGTTAGCTGCATCGAAAACATATTATATCATGAAACTAACCCGAGTTTAGCATTGAAAAGATCAGTGAATGAAGATGATGCAACCCGCGCAAGAACGTCAACTAGAAGATCCATTGGAAGCGATCCAACTGTTGTTGTTTGATGAATGAGATTGTGAACTCGTTTTTCTCCATGTCTATGAACACTCAAACTCGTATCATTGTTGGTGATTCTTGTTCTCCTTGGAATACCCATTGTTATACAAATAACAACTTATATTATTGATTTCAAGAAAATAATGAGAACTCGTTTTTTGTCTGTGGGGTGCACACGTGTTTGCACTGAGAACGTCGCTGATCTTGAGTAATTTAACTTTTTGTAGCAACATGAATTTCAATATCAAAAGTTGAGCAGAGAGCGAAGCTGGATTCAACCCCATTTGTCAAAAGCTCCTCTCCCTGCTCTCAAGGTTAATGTACTTCACTATCTCACTCAATATTTATACAACTTCTATTTTTTCGTTAGTTTTCTCAAGATGCTTGCTTTTAGATTGTCATACATTAGATTTAGTGACGGTTTTTGTGTTAGTGCACTTAGTTTTCTGTCATAAACAGGCTATCATTTTTGCAAAAATGTCAGAAAACACTATACTTTGCGATTACGAACAATTTTGGAAGGGCAATACTGCAATGTACAACGACATAACTTCACATTTTATGAATAATGCTTCATTTCTAATTTGATCACTGGATTTAAAATATCCTATTGGTATTTTCGGTAATTTTGATAAAAGTTCCGTATTTGCAAGAACTTTCGAGTGGTTTTAATAATGTTGGTATTCGCTATGATTTTCAAAGTTTGGTGACGAGGTGATATTGCATTGCTCTTTGTTTGTATTTTGCCGTTCTAAAAAAGTTGTTTGCATTTTGTTCTGGGAACTACTTTTGGCCTATTTTTTTTTTCTTACAAAGTATAGTGTCTGTTTGCATTTTGTAAAAAGTCCTTCGATCTTAAAAGTTAAAATTAGCAAAATATAGTGTGTACATGTATTGATACAAATGTAGTCATGCATCTTTCATGTTTTCACTCCTTTAGACTTGACAGTTGGTTGGTGCTAACCGCTCCTTGGATATCAAGAAATTGTGGAAGCCTCCACCCAACCGTGACTTCACCCCCTGTGTTGAGCCAAGTTCATCTTATTCAGGTTAGCACCTTTTGAATTTTCTTGTATATAATTGTTTAAAATAATAATATTACACTTTTTTCATATATGATTTGGTTGTTTGTGATCTCAGCTCCACAAGAAACTCAAGGTTACTTGCTTGTTCATACAAATGGTGGCCTTAATCAAATGCGTGCCGGGGTACGATCAAGCCTTTATTTATTTGTTCATTTGGGATATTATTTTCCATGATAATGGAGAAGTTGTATATTTGGATTCATGTTTTTTGTTACTTTTTTCACAGATATGTGATATGGTAGCTGTTGCTCGTATCATAAATGCTACTCTTGTAGTGCCAGAGCTCGATAAACGCTCATTTTGGCAAGATAAAAGGTTGTATTTCTCAAAAGTATGAAAATGAATTATTTAACTATTTTGGTTTGGAATGCTCAAAATTGGTTTAAATTAATTTGAAATGCAGCAACTTCTCTGATGTTTTTGATGAAGATTTTTTCATTACTGCATTGGCGAATGATGTAAAAATAATCAGAGAACTTCCAAAAGAATTAATGACTGCCACGAGAGCTGTTAAGCACTTTAGAAGTTGGTCTGGTATTGATTACTATGAACAAGAGATTGCAAGCTTGTGGGATGACTATCAGGTAAACTATTACTGTGACCGAGCTTTTATTGCTAATAAATGATGAATGTTGCAAAAATTGAATATATAAAACCTTTAAACTAATCTTTTAATTCCTCTTTTTAGGTTATTCGTGCAGCAAAATCGGATTCAAGATTAGCTAATAATAACCTTCCTCCAGATATTCAGAAATTACGTTGTCGTGCATGTTATGAAGCCCTCCGTTTCTCCCCTCGTATAGAAGCAATGGGAAAAGTATAAAATTTAATTTAAATTGAATTATGACCATGCGTTATTATATTTTGACTAATTAATTTCTTTACAGTTGTTGGTGGACCGAATGAGGTCTTATGGTCCTTACATTGCTTTGCATTTGAGGTATGAAAAAGACATGCTTGCTTTTAGTGGATGCACACATGATTTGTCCATTGAAGAAGCTAATGAACTTACGGCCATTAGGTAACATATATTATCACAATGAATACTTTTAGCATTAAATATAATTATTCTCCGACGTTTATTTTCTTTTTTATTTTTTTTTAGAGAAAATACGTCTTATTGGAAAGTAAAAGATATTGATCCCACTGAACAAAGAGCAAAAGGATATTGTCCATTAACTCCAAAAGAAGTTGGAATATTCCTTCGGGCGCTTGGATTTCCACCTAAAACTCCTATATATATTGCTGCTGGAGAAATATATGGTGGCGATTCACGTATGGCTGATCTCACCTCTCCTTTCCCCATTTTAATGAGAAAGGTATGCATCTTTGACTTTGCTTCTTTGGTTAAAAGTTGAATCTTGAAATTAAAGACGCGATTAATGCCTGGACAAATTTAAATTCCTATCTGTATCAGACTTGCAATCACATCTCCATTTCTCGTAAATCCATGTGATGGGACCCACGAAAATGATAATGTGGAATGACAGAAATAGGATCTAGTCATTGAGTTGACTTCTTTCTTTGACTTTGAGTTTGACGTCTTTCTTTCTCTTACTTTTTGAATATAGTGGTGCATCTAATTAAATCTTTAATCGTTTAGTTGGCCCCTTAATGTATAGACAAATAAGAAATCCCAAGTAAATGAGACTCACAATCACATTTCCGTTTCTTGTGATTCGATAAGATGTAAAATGACCAAATTAGGATCCAGTCATTGAATTGACTTCTTTCTTTGACTGACTTGTTAAAAGTTTGAATCTTGATATTAAAAAAGAGAATGTTGTGCATCTTTTTAAAAGTTCTAGACAAACCAGAACTCCTGTGTAAATCATACTTGCAATCACATTTCTGTTTCTTGCGACTGGATACGATGGGGCCCACAAAATGAAATCATGAAGTGGCCGTGTTAGGATCTTACTTAGTGTCTTAATTTCTGCATATTTTAAAAATCTTTTGGTTTTTTAAAGGAAAAACTGGCAACAGTTGAGGAACTTGATCCTTTCATCAACCATGCCTCTCAAATGGCTGCTTTAGACTACATTGTATCTGTGGAAAGTGACATTTTTATCCCTTCTTATTCTGGGAATATGGCAAGGGCTGTTGAGGGACATAGACGCTTTTTGGGACACCGAAAAACTATTTCTCCCGACAGGCAAGTTTATTTATTTATTTATTTATTTTTTGTTTTGTTTTTTTTTTTTTTTTTTTGTTATGTTTTTGGTCATTCAATTATGCCTAATATTTAATGAAAGACCCATAATATGGTTCAAGAAGTCGATTTATAGAATTTTGATGTATTTGATTTGGTTCCACATATCTTTTTTTTTTTTTTTTTTTTTTTTTTTTTTTTTTTTTTTTGTTATCAGAAGTCTTTATTTGTCTTTCTTCATTTCTTGTTGATAAGGTTTTCTGATATGTTTTCTTACCCTTATGTTCAACAGAAAACTTCTTGTACGAATTTTTGACAAAATTGCTAATGGCACAATGAAAGAAGGCAAGAAGCTTTCAAGTCGGATAATCGAAATGCACAAAAGGCGGTACGCTTCTCAACTCTCACTTGCTGATAGTTGTTGGATTCATTTAATGGTCAACCCATTGATCACAACCAGCCAACCGGTTTATGACTCATTGACACATTTACAACTTAATTACAACCTGTCAGCTCCTTGAGATAAGTGAGTTACGGATCATGTTTGGGTTACATGATTTTTTAGAGTGTTTGGGTTACGGTTGATGTCTTTGACACAAATACATTATATAGGTTGTGTTCGGGTTGATTAAACCTGCCAAAGAGTTTACATAATAAAACTTATAACTCAATTTAAACATATTCATAAGTAAACGGGTCAATATCATACATCAAGAATCCTACACAGATTCTTGATTTTTCATGTCATTTTGGTGCGGTTATTGCAGGCAAGGCTCACCAAGGAAGAGAAAGGGCCCAATCTCGGGGACAAAAGGAACCGACAGGTTCCGTTCAGAAGAAGCATTTTACGTGAACCCGTTGCCCGACTGTTTATGTCAAAAGGAATTAACAGAGAATGAAAATAGCACCACCACTGCCATCAGATAGACCCTGAAAACGGCTTGTTTTGTATCCGTTCTGAAGCACGCGGAAGCTACTGACGTGGCAGCCCTCCTTCGCCGGTATCTTCTGGGAAAACAGATAGATTTAGATGAAAAATCTGGTTTAGAAGCATTGTATGTTGGGTGGGATATACTTTATAGAATTAGTGTTTTTAAAATAGCATTTGTGTAATCAAATCTGTTGACAGCAATAAAATACGTAGAAAGATAGCAAGCTTAGTTCGGTGTTTATTAATACTTAGAACATCTAAAATAAATGATTTTAAAAATTAATTGGATGATTTTAACCAGAATAATTGCTGTTCTGTTTAAAATAATTTTATACTATTTGTATAAATACATGGGCATTTCCTTTCCTGACAAACTTTTATTCAAATGTCATATTAGTTGATATAAATTACTGTTATAAATATATTACATTAATGTGGTTATCACCTCCTTAGTTAGATTAGCTTATTCTTCAAGTTTTGTACTCTTATATATACCCTCATTGTACCTCATTGTAAACACACCTATCAAGAATAAAACATCTCTTTCTCTCCCTATTATCTTTTCTCATATTCTTGCTATTAGGCTAGTTTCACAACACGTTATCAGCACGAGTTGCTTTTGAAGTTTGGAGTTAGATCGCATTAATATAAGGTACGTCATTAACTTGTTTTTGTTCTTGTATTCAATCCCCCAAAACCATCCATATTGTAATTCATACGATTTTGGGTTTGTTTGAGATCTATATCATTATTTTAGTATAATTACAATTTATGTACAGTTAACCAATCAGGTTGTTTAAGTTAATTATTTAACTTTGAATTCTGATATTGTAATTATTTCGATCACCAGTAATAAGCGTAATCGGAAATAGGGATTTGGGTAGCAAACAAATTTGCATCCTGACTTATAAAAGAAAATTAGTTTTTGATTTAATTTACAAGTTTTTGATGATTTTCTCATGTCCTCAAAAACTAAATTTTAGTTTTGTTTAATTTAATAATACATGGACTACAATCATTATTTTGCATGAATTAATATTTTTTTCGTATGTTCATTAATCAATTTTGAGTCTTAGTTTTATAAGGAAAATATGTTTTAATTGAAAATTGATGACCAAACTTTCTCGTCAAGAAAAAAAAATTCATTCCAAATTTGATTTCCTCCTTAAATTAAATATTTGTGTTATAATGGTAAATTAATATATGTTGTAGCAAGATGTGTGAATATATGAAGATTCTAATATTTATATTAAAGATATCAATTTTACGATTATATATCAAATTCAATATCCTCAATCTTGTAATGATTTATCTTGTCATGTCATGAGTAAATCTTTTACTTTTGGTATTCAAAATTGTATTTCTATTATGAATAGTCCATTTGGTTATCATTGATAAAATTAAAAAAAAAAAAAATTGTATTTTCACTATTAACACACTTTTAGATATTACAAATTTCATATGCTCATTAGTATTTTCGTATAGTATGTGTGCTTTGTGCTTTGAGAAAATAAGATTAAATGGTGCATAATTGAGAGTTGCATCAACTTCATATAGATTGTTATATTAAAAAAAATTATATTATGTTTTTATTTAGTCTTTACATTTACATTCGTTGGAATATGCATGTTCGATATTTAATTTGAACGTAAAAATTATTGGGTGGAGTAATTCTACATCAACCAAGTAGGTTAATTGATTAAGTTTTGATCACGTGAATGCAAAATGTTAGTGGTTAACTTTAAAATGGGGATTTTATTGGACATTTGGTTTTTACAAATAATCATTTAAACTTATTTAATTAGATGCTATTAAAAATCATGTGATTGATGACTACTTGTTTATGTTTTAATCTAGAGTGACAAAAACTTTTGTAAGATATACTTGTGGTTAATTATGTCATGATAGATTTATAGATAAATTTCATATTTCATAGAGTTTTATAACTCGTTTACCTAGAAATAGGTTATAATGTTGTATATTGTATAGTTTGGTTGTATGTTATACATTATATACATTATATACATTGTATTTTGTATGCTATCATTTCTTTAGAATAATTAAGTCATAGTGTTGTTCATTTCAAGTCCATGAAAGAGCATAAATATGCTAGTTGATATCCAAAGTACTATACACCTTGTATATCATTATAAAAGGTCGTAAGATGTTAAACCGATAATATTATATGACTCGAACATATAACTACTTCTCAATTGATGTTATGTAAAGAGAAGTTTATTTAAAAGGGAAATTGGATAAAACAAAATATGTTTGTCCCTCAAATATGCTCTTGAAGTAGCAATGTCATTAAAATGGGGTTAAAGATTTGAAGTGACCTTATATCCATCTAAAAAGGGAATGAAGATCGATGAATGTTTTCGGATTCTATCTAATTCCCTAAAGTGAACGTGATAATATAATGATCAATGAAATGTCATGATCATATACATAGCTAAGGAAGTTGGTTGATTCCACCATGAAAGTTTTGTGGTTATAATCCATTCCCTGAAGTAAATGCGATGCTATAATGATCGGTGTAAATTAAGTTCGTTATGGTAATTGTGAAAATTGTTATGATGTTCATGTTAATGAGATCAACTTTGTTACTAATATGATGATTACAGAATGATCGTTATAGAGGTTATGATCATAGTAAATGAGGAAGTTGTAATGATCATCATAAGATCAACCATGCTAATATTGAATGAGGAAATTATAACGATAGCCAAGTTAATAATGAGATCGATCATCATAGATGTAGTAATGATCATGTTACTAATGAGATTGACCACCACATGTGGCAAATAAAAGGAGTGATTATATAACATGATGTTTTGAACAGTGAAGTTACAATACATTCTTTCATATCATATGTTTTGTATTACATACGTGCAAATAATACATATTCGATCATAAACTAGAAGTTTAGTTTATGGATCATAATTATTTAATTAGTTGGCATGACCGGTAAGACCACACCGAGTCGATGATGATGTGAACATAATGAAGAACTTAAAGATTCTTCAATCTGATACATAACATGTAATGTTTGCTCTTAAGCGATATTATATATTTGCCATATAAAGTAGGGTGAATATCACTATATATTTTGGAATTGATTTAAGGATACGCATATCCTAACATGATACCATTTAGTATTTAAAATCGATGCATCATCTAAATGGTTATCAAGTGCGCAACCTAAAGTTTGTGTGATATATGGCGTAGCTAATAAGATATCAAGCACATTATTCTAAAATGACATATTTAGTGAATTCAATTCCTAAATATTGAAATACTAGTAGCATATGTTCATACACATATTGCTTTCATTGAGATGATCACTAAAACGTCTATTATTGATTGCAACGTCAACGATCACGAGAGCAAAAGTTCATGTTTATATTTGATTTTACATGCGGTAACCTTTATTCACATCAAGCCAATACGTGGTAATAGTTTCTCCCCATTATAGTTGGTTTTTGGTCAGGAACCAAATATTGCCCATTTAAGATTTTTGTTGTGCGACATATATTGAAATTGATCCACCACGACGCACGGAGATGGGGCCTGAAAAGGTGATTGGGAATATATGGTGATTTATAGAGCCTTTAACAAGAAATTTATTTACATCTCAATTAATTGATATCCATCTCAATGGATTAACATTCCCAATATCAAGGGGAGATAAACGACAGTTGGAAATAGAAGTGAATTAGAATGAAATATCATTGATCCTCGTACTAAACAATGTGAACCAGAAGTTCAAAAGATAATTCATTCACAGAGATTAGCGAATTAATTACCAGACGCATTAACTGACCTAAATATGATGAATAGCTAATCAAGTCACATATACCAACTGCTAATGCTCCATTTAAAAATGAGTGTTTGGGAAGGACAATCATATATTGGCAATAAGCCTACTGCATGCCTAAAGCGTGGTAGACTAGTCGATTCCAAAGAATAAAAATCCTCGAGAAATTGGAGCAAGTAAGAAAGATGGTCAAGTCGAGGTTATAGTAAAAAGGTCTCCGGAAGAGACATTAGACATGATGGTTCCAGAAGAACCTCAGGTACCTGAAAATAAAGAGATCTCGTTATATATTATCATGTCTACGAAATGTATGGAATCGAAATAAAATCGACGTCGTTATAAATTTTATGCAATGTAGCGCTTGAAATGAGGATCAAGATTTAAGATCTGCCTATGAATGAATACATAGAAATGATTGGCCAAAATGGAAAGACGCAAATACGGTAGAGTTGAATTCTCTATTGAAAAGGAAAGTTTTGGACCAGTAGTCCATACAACAAAAGTTGTAAAACATATAGATATGAAAAGGTCTTTTGTGCGAATCAACATTTGAAAAGAAAATGATATACGGTAAAATTGGTGGCACAAGAATTTCGCAAAGACCCATAATTGATTATGAGGAGACGCATTCTCCGGTGGTGGATACAATGATTTCTCATTATGTTATTAGTCTGGTAATGCAAAGAGAGAATTGAAATGTGTCTAATATATATGATGATTCACTTGACACTGAAAGTTTACATGAAAATACATGATGAAGGATTTAATGTGTCAAAATCTTGTAACGTAAGTTCTCGAGAACGTTATGATCAGAATAAATAGATTCAATTCTGAATATCTTATGATTGTTATATAATTGAATATATGTGGAACTCCTCATGAGTGTCCTAAAGCATTTGAGTGCTTAAAAGGTAATATGAAACATTGTAGGATGTAATTCTTGTGCACCAACACACACGCAGAGAATAAATTGAACTCGATGATTAATACCTCAATGTATAAGAATGGTACAATATAGATTGGATAAATAGATGTTATTGATTTTCCAATTGAAGAGTGAATGCACTTGCGTAATTGGTCAAGATGGAAAAAGTCATTGATGGATTGAAGATGCCTTAAGCATTGATATCAATACCTTAAGAAGTATTGTGTAAAGTTGACAAAATACATATGGACTAAAGTAGTCGGGTTGAATGTTTTACAACTCATGAGATATTCCAACAAATAGGAATATAGGCTTATAATATTATCTATCTTTTGACATAAGTTCTCTCTTAAAAGTTCACTATAATCGCAGTTTACAGTGATAATGCCTAGGCATCATCGAGAGACTCTGTAGAACTTTTAAAGAGTGAATTTTTTTAAAGTCCTTGACATAGTTCACTTGTTGCTTGACCTACAATTCGAGTATATATGTGATGATCTGTTTACCAATCCATCAAAGTATATCTTGAAAAGATGGTGAGACATTTTACAATGGACATAGCTCATATTTAAAATGCATTAAAGGTTGTCCAATTACTTGATATGGAAAGTTATTCATTTCATCTCCTACCAAAGTAGAGATTTTCATTCTAGAAGTACCATAGTTAAATGCACATGGGCATTAGTGTCTTACTAGATATTCATGACTATTATATATTCCACATGAACTTATTATCGTAATATATAGCCTATGTCAAGCGGGAAGACACCGGAATGAGTTAACACAAATATTTCAGGTATGATCGATATTTGATTATATTTCACTAACCCATGAAAACAAGTTTGGTTAGTCTTGTAGATGCAGGGGATATAACACATCACATTGTTGATCTTGTGACTTTTATTTACGCGAAGAGGAGACATTAGTTTTACAAACAGAGTTCAACTTAAAGAATTGCACTTACGAGAGCAGGGACTAAAAGTTGGAATGAATATCATACATCAATGCTCAAATTAATGATTTTCACGTCAAGTAATCAAGACGCAAATCATTGACTATAAAAGATTTGAGCAAATTCTATGGAGATCTACACCTGTCACTTAGAGAATAGATGTTCGTATGAGGGGGAGCATTATACAAGTTGCACTCTTTTTCCCTTCACTAAGTTTTATCCCATTGGGTTTTCTTATTAAGGTTTTTAACTAGGCAACATTATCAGGGGGGACAATACGCGCTACACTCTTTTTCCCTTAGCTATGGTTTTGTCCGTCTGGGTTTTCCTAGCAAGGTTTTTAACGAGGCAGCATCTCAAAGTGTATTAAGTTGATAACCAAGGGGGAGTGTTATAAATATATTACATTAATGTGGTTATCACCTCCTTAATTAGATTAGCTTATTCTCCAAGTTTTGTACTCCTATATATACCCTCATTGTACCTCATTGTAAACACACCTATCAAGAATAAAACATCTCTTTCTCTCCCTATTATCTTTTCTCATATTCTTGCTATTAGGCTAGTTTCAACACTTCACTGATTTATATTTTAATCTATCAAATTTTGTATTGGGCTTTGAGGATGCCTTAAAGCCAAACAGGTATATAGTTTATAAAGTGCTCATATTTGGGTAGTAAACTTGTTTTTTTGTTTTTTTTTTTAACAAACAAACGACTTTATATATAAATATAAAGGCCCACCAAAATGGTGACAGCAAGCATCAACCACAATCAGCAAAAAACAACAAAAAAGAACTTACAACATATCATAAATATCGAAATCGACGCACTTCTCCCAACTTGGAACAATACTCTTCGGCCGATTAGCAATCCAAGCGTAAACGTCTTCTTTGATGAGGTCCACGGATTTTGTAGTGGGAAGGAAAACTGAATCAAACACTATCGAGTTTCCCGCATGCCATATACGGGAGACAGTCGCAACGACCACCGCACCAACCGTTTTCTTCCATTTCTTCGAACCTGGGGAACTCGTCACCTTTAAGAATAATTCCTTTAAAGAAACCACGTCCAAAGGAAAAGGGATTCGCATCCATACCAAAATTTGCCACCAAATACTCCTCACCAAAAGACAGTTGAGAAACAGACGGTCGACGTCTTCCACACTACAGCCGCATCTGGCACAAAACGAATTTTGCAGCAGCACCCCTCTATAAGCAAGGTTCGTCTTAGTCGCGACTCTATCGAGAAGAACCTTCCACAACAAATAATTATTTTTACTTGGCGCCCAATAGTTCCATTTATAGATGAGATCCTCCTGCACCTGAGCCCCATGCTGCTGATGCCATGCCTATCTGACCCAACTGACCGAAAACTCAGCGTCCGGGTTAGAAGCCCAAACCCACCGGTCAAGACCCGACCCACTGCAGTGTGCATTTAACACAATCTGCAGCGGCTGCAGGACAACAGGAGATAATGAATGACCCGCACCAGTATTCCAATGTAATCTCCATTCCCGCGTGCCATCAACAGTAACGGAATGGTCCGCAACAGAACCATCTTTACGCGAAGCCATTCGGTATAAATTTGGGAACCTATCTTTCAACGGGACACTAAGAACCCATACGTCTTTCCAGAATAGAGTTTTCGACCCGTCACCCACCATAACCTTCAAAGTGTTGTGCAACGAAAGACCCACATTAGATAGCAATCTATCAGCAGCCGAAATGTCTTTCCACACTCCAGTAATTGACTTTTTGACCGGTACAATCAGATTATCAATTCTAGAATGATGAATGGCTTTAACCACCTTGATTCATAATTGCGACGGGTCATCTTTGAAGCGCCACCACCACTTAGTGATCATCGCCACATTAAAGTCTTCCACTCCTCCCAATCCAAACCCGCCTAGCCCTTTCGGTCTAACTATCTTGTTCCACTTAATCCACCGGATTTTTTTGCCCAATCCTGGACTTCCCCCAAACAAAGTCATGTCGTATACTTTCAATCTTTTTAATAACACCCTTTGGGGCAACGAACAAAGACATAAAATATGACGGAACGCTACCGAGCACAGCTTTGGCTAAAGTGATTCGGCCCGCGAAGGACAAAGTTTTTGACTTCCAGGAGGATAACTTTCTTCTAACTTTAATCAAAATTGGCTCCCAGTTTTTAGCAAGTTTCATATTCGCTCCAATCGGTATACCTAAATAAGAGAATGAGAAGGTCCCCGCTTCGCACGAAAGAAGGTCTGCCAACTCCTCGACCTCATTATCATTCACATTGACCCCAAAATAATTTGCATTTATCATGGTCAACATTGAGCCCCGATATCAAATTGAAGTATCTTAGAAACTGTGAGAGACTAACCAAATTATCCAATGACCATTCCCCTACGAAAATGACATCGTCGGCATAACAAAGGTGGGATACACATGGCCTATTATTAGGGAGCTGCACTCCTTTAAACAACCCGGAACTAACCGCCTTTGTCATTAGCATATGAAACACATCCATAACAATCAAAAAGAGGAAAGGGGAGAGGGGATCTCCTTGACGGAGACCTCTTTTAAACGCGAATTCATCCGTTGGCGACCCGTTAATAATGACCGAGCCCCTTGCCGATTTAAGACACCCATGAATCCAATTAATCCATTTTGGTGGGAAGTCCATATCACCTAAGGTTATAAGAAGAAATTCCCAATTCACCGAATCATACGCCCGTTGAAAATCCACTTTAAACATCAACAATTTGCATTTTGACTTCTTAGCCCACGACACAACTTCGCTAAGAATCAACGGACTATCAATGATATTGCGACCCCCTACAAATGCGGACTATGCAGGGGAAATAATAGACCCCATCACTCCCTTTAGGCGATTAGTGAGCACTTTCGATAGGATTTTATATAGAGACCCGACAAGCGAAATGGGTCTAAACTCGGACAATGCTTGCGGATCGGGAATCTTGGCAATAAGGGCAATGAAGGTAGCATTGCATCCAACCCCAATTTTTGCAGTGTGATAAAAATCATTCATCATCTTCATACTTGGATTTTTTAGGAGGTCCCAAAATTTTATAAAAAACTCAAGAGTGAACCCGTCCGGTCCCGGAGCTTTGCCCCCATCACAAGATTTAATTTCCAACAAAACTTCGTTAGTCACAAATGGACCATCAAGCAAATCGGTCATCTCAGCAGACACCTCAGGAAGGCCAAAATTTGTGAAAGTTGGTCGACGTCTCATGGGCTCATTGAAATTCTTCATAAACCACCTTCTGACCAATTCTTTTGAATTATCCGGTTCTGAAATCCATACCCCATCAACCACAAGCTCGTTAATTCGATTGCTAACCAACTTGAGGTTAACAATATCATGGAAGTACTTAGTGTTTTCGTCACCCCACTTCAGCCAATTGACTCGGGCTTTGTGACACCCGGCAAATTCTGGTTAACAACGTTGTCTAAATGAGAGTCTACCTTAGCGAGTCACGCGTATATTGTACTTAACTGGGTTAGTTAAGTCGGGTTATGGTTCGGGAACTATCGGTTTAGTCTAGAAGATCATTGGATGTTGGTCTAGAGGTTCATTAGATGTCGGTCCTTAACCAAGTGTACAAACGGTGACGATTTGTAGGATCGTCAGGGCATACGGAACATACAAGTCTCGAGTCCCGGGAATTGGTGAACGAGTGTGAATATGTGTATTTACAAGTGTTATGTGTTTACAATCATTATGTGACTTGTCGGTATGTGAATATGTGTTAACATATGTTAAAACGGGGTTTAACGCGCAAAACACACGGAACAGGCCCCTATAGGCGATTAGGATAGCCCAATCGCCTATAGGAGGGGCGAGTGGGGGACCTTAAGGGCGAGTAGGGGACTAATTGCATGACTGTTCATGCGATTAGGCCCCAATTGCATGGACTTACATGCGATTAGGCTCCCTAATCACGTGTAAAGGCTGCATAATCGCTAGTTACGTGCTGGACAACTAAAAACGACTATAAATACCATACTTGACCTCATAAACTTCATTGTACAAACCCTAGTCGTCCCATAACCCGCCCCAACACACACACAACCTCTGGAACACGATTTTTGATCAAAACACAAGGTTTCAAGCTTAATCCATCATTCTTTTACAAATCTAAGGTATGGTTTACATCCATGCAATCTTATAAACATTTTTATTCAATCCCTAATAGTCCAGACCTGTTCTAAAACGGAAAAGCTTTCTGAAAATCGTTAATAAGTGTTGTTAATCGGATTTTAACTAGTATACATGTGTTATGTGTGTTTATGATTAGAAAGCTAGGGTTTTTATGATTTTAGATGAATGAGTTACATGTTATTATGTTAGATCAGAATAATAATGATATTATGATGATAAAAATCTGAGTAACTGATTATTAGGGTGATAGTTACGCATGTTAGTGTGATGTTGCATGCTATGTGAATGGTGTTTGGAATACGTGATTGCATGCAGGACTGATAATACGAAGCAAAACGAAGGATTTTGGTTTAAACATGTTTAGAATAGTTGTTGGGATGATATTGGATGGTTACACACGTTCTGGGTCTGATTTGGAGTGTTAAACGCGCGAAAAACCGGAACAGCAAGGTTACAGGAGATTAGCAACCCTAATCGCCTATGTTAGAGGCGATTAGGAGGCCAATCGCCCATCTTTCATGCGATTAGGCCCCAATCGCTAGTTTTTACATGCAATCAGCCCTAAATGCTAGTTTTTACATGCAATCAGCCCTAAATGCTAGTTTTTACATGCAATCAGCCCTAAATGCTAGTAGTTACATGCAATCAGCCCTAAATGCTAGTAGTTACATGCGATTAGCCTTCCTAAATGCCAGTTGACCAACCTAAATGCTAGTTGACTTTTCCTAATCGCGTGTACTGCTGCTGTAAGTATAAATTAGCATTCCGAGACCCGATTTGACATGTAGGAACATGCTAGGAACCCCGTAACATATCTAATAACTTGGTAACATATGTTTGGATGTAATTCGGTGATACGTGAACTATGTGCTATAACTTGTTGTGCGTTAACGTATGTTAAGTGTGATTGCATGATTGCATGTTTGAGAGTGTAAACATAACACGGGGAGTCTCGGGTCACCAATGGGATGTCGAGTCTTGTACTTTGGGTCAGTTAAACAGTCACGGTGTTTTCAAACGAACTTGGTTATGGTCTGGACATCTAGGGACTAATTAACCTGCGGGTTATTAGTCTAAGTACTTGTAACTGTCATATGTTAGGTCGCCGCTTTACGGGACTAGCATAGCAGCTGAGTTTACTCGTGTTAAGGAGTAACGCAACTTAAGGTGAGTTTACGGCCCCTCTTTTAACTGGTTTCACTTTTCGGGGGAGAAAACATGTGTTAAAACGATTATTTGGTAACTACTGTCATACTATGGGTTTCTATTGTGTACTACACGATCTTTGGAAGTCCCGGGGGAAACCATGAATGTGCGGGTTTGCACAACGGGGAAATGTGAATAGCGCTATTGGGAGTGACCAACCCCGCTCGTCGGCTTGGAGGGCCGGGCGAGTGCATATTGTCTCAAACAGGAACAACAGGAACAACTGGTTTACTTTTCGGGCACAACATCTGGTATGCGTGTTAGTAATGGTTTTCCAATCGTGGTAGTAACAAAACATACGCCTAGCTAGCGTACACTGGTTTTCGATTTGTTATAGTATGGACAGGTTGACTTGGTACTTGGATTACAAAACCTGTAAACTCACCAGCATTTTTGTGCTGACGTAAACTTTTACATGTTTTCTCAGGTCGCTAAGGTAGCACAATGGAACTAGGGCGCACGCGTCTGCACGACGTCTAGTTAGAGTCGCATGGTTTTCATATGTTGAACAATTGGTTTACTTTTGAGATACTGTTTTGAATAAGCTTCCGCTGTAAACGGGGATTTTAAATTATGTTTTGAAATTGCATTATATTTATGTTAGACTTGTTTATTGTGATCGTTGGTTTGGATCCTGGTTTGTCATGCGCCTCGCGGTAAAACTCCGCAAGTGGATTTTGAGGGTGTGACAGATTGGTATCAGAGCCAATGGTTATAGTGAACTAGGACTGCATGTAGAGTCTAGTCTATAGCCGAGTCGCACACACTAGACGATCACATGGTACTAAACATTATGGTGGTTTACGTATGGTCTTGTCGGGGTGTCTCTAAATCATTCGGTCTTTCTACGTTACATCATCCGTTCTATCTTAGGTCGGGATACTTACTTTCTAGGCAGTGTAGTATATTGGAGTGAATCGTGTACTCTTGAGATTTGTCCAAGGCTCGGACTTCTCCCTTTCATACTCCAATAGAAACACTTTCCATAAACTACCGTAGTATTACGGTGTATAGCTAAGAGTCTATGTTCGGTGATTTGAACTTTGAACTAGGAGAATACTTGGAGGACCATGTAGAGCGGTTTATCATTTTGGGTGCACACAAAATCATAAACCGAAATGCATGGAAGCCCTAGTGAGCTTTGGGTTTGAAGGGATAGTCCTGGATTGGATCTAGCTTTGATCTTGTGAACATTAGTGGTTATCTTTATCTGCGAAACTAAATTTTCTCGTTCTTTCTGCCAGAATCATGTCTGGAGTACGAGGAGGACGTGGAGGTGGTCGCAATGGTGGACGTGGTGGTGGTCGTGGTCGTGGAGGTATTAACCTATCGCAGGCTGATCTGAACAACTTGCTCCAAGCTGCCTTCCAGTTAGGGCACAATGGTGGTGGTAAGTTGATTTATCCATCTTCTTTGCCTCATTAGTGAACCTTGTTTACATTCGTCGTGATTCCTCACGCATTTCATTTCAGGTGGTCCTGTTAACCCACCCCCACCCATGTGTACCTACAAGATGTTTCGGGACTGTAAGCCCCAGGAATTCTCTGGCACTGAGGGTGCGGTGAGCTTGCTTAGGTGGCTGGAGAAAGTGGAGTCAGTATTTCTGATGTGTAACTGTCTCCCAGAAGATCGGGTTAAGTATGCTGCTGCGTTATTCCAGGATGTTGCATTGACTTGGTGGAATAGCATCACCCAGAATATGGGTATTGGGGAGGCGTATGCTATGCCTTGGGAGAATTTTGTGCAGCTGCTGAAGCGTGAGTACTGTCCAAGGGAAGAGGTGCAGAAACTAGAGCACGAGGTGTGGAACCTCAAGATGACTGGGTCTGAAATTGAGAAGTATACTGTGAGGCGTAACGAGTTGGCAGTGCTGTGTCCTGATCTGCATGTGCCAGAGTACAGGAGGATTGAGCATTATGTCTCGGGGTTAGTACCAGAAATCGCAGGGTTAGTGGCTGCGGGAAATCATCCTACATACGCAGAGGTGGTCCGATCGGCTCATAGGATGACCAACTTGAAGGTGAATGAGGGTATTTTGCCTGCGAAGGGTTCGACTGTTAAGGCCCCAGAGAACAACAAGCGTAAGTGGGAAAATGACGGGAAAGGATCTGGGCCAACACAACAGGGTAAGAGGTTTGATAATGGGGGTTCTTCTTCTTCGGGTAACAAGCAGGGTGGTTATGCGGGGAAACTGCCCAAATGTAACAAGTGTGGACGTCATCATCAAGGGAACTGCGACAGTAACCGTTGTCATCGCTGCCAGCGAACAGGGCATTATGCTAAAGATTGTCGGGTTACACTTCCATCGACCCAGACCTCGACTACTAACTCAGCTCCTACTACTCAAGGGACTACGGGAAGACAAGGATGTTACAATTGTGGTGAGACCGGGCATTACAAGAAGGATTGCCCAAAACTGAAGCAGGGTGGAAACAACGGAAATGGGAACAACGGGGGCGGCGGCAGAAATGCACGTGCCTTCGTCATTGGAGCCGCTGAGGCTAGACAGGATCCTGACACAGTCACCGGTACGTTCCTTCTCAATAATCGTTCTGTTAGTGTATTATTTGATTCTGGTGCCGACAAGAGTTTTGTATCCATGGAAGTTAGTCGACTGCTAGATGTAGTACCCGTACCATTAGAGACTAAGTATATTATTGAGTTGGCTGACGGTAAAAAGATTGAAGCTACTAGTGTCCTTCGGGAGTGTCAATTAGAGTTGTCGGGTTTATCGTTCCCCATCGACCTTATGCCGGTACCTTTGGGTAGTTTCGACGTGGTGGTAGGTATGGATTGGTTGTCTTTGTATCGCGCGGAGATTGTTTGTTACGACAAGGTTATTCGGATTCCTCTCCCTGATGGAGAATTCCTTTCTGTGTACGGTATCAAGGGTGGTGTTCCGCTAAACATCATCTCTAGCATGAAAGCCCTTAAGTGTCTTCGAAAGGGTTATCCAGCCGTTTTGGCACTTTTATCTGTTTCCTCTGGTGATGAGAAGAAGATCGACGATATTCCAGTTGTACGCGAGTTTCCTAATGTTTTTCCCGATGATTTATCTGGTCTTCCTCCCCATCGTCAAGTCGAGTTCGGTATTGATCTTGTACCAGGGGCTGCTCCTATTGCTCGGGCCCCCTACCGTCTTGCACCTCCCGAGATGCAGGAATTGTCTAGTCAGTTACAGGAACTCTTGGACAAGGGTTTCATCAGACCAAGTTCTTCCCCTTGGGGAGCCCCGATTCTATTTGTTAAGAAGAAGGATGGAAGTTTCCGATTGTGTGTGGACTACAGAGAACTGAACAAATTGACCGTCAAGAACCGTTATCCTCTTCCACATATTGATGATCTATTCGACCAGCTCCAGGGTTCTAGTTATTATTCCAAGATTGACTTGAGGTCCGGTTATCACCAGTTGCGGGTAAGGGAAGCTGACGTTGCAAAGACTGCCTTTCGTACACGTTATGGCCATTTCGAATTCTTGGTCATGCCTTTCGGTCTCACGAACGCACCGGCGGTTTTCATGGACTTGATGAACCGCGTCTGTAAACCATATCTTGACAAGTTCGTCATTGTGTTTATTGATGACATTCTGATCTACTCTAAGAACGAGACCGAACACGAGGAACATCTGCGGTTAGTTTTGGAACTCTTGCGACGGGAACAACTTTACGCCAAGTTCTCAAAGTGTGACTTTTGGTTACGCGAAGTTCAGTTCCTAGGACATGTGGTTAATGAACTAGGAATTCATGTCGATCCAGCTAAGATCGAAGCGATCAAGGACTGGGGAGCACCAAAGACGCCAACTGAGGTGCGGCAATTCCTAGGCCTTGCGGGCTACTATCGTCGTTTCATTCAGGGGTTCTCGAAGATTGCTCAACCCCTGACCACTCTCACGCAGAAGGATAGAAAATTTGACTGGGGTGAACCACAAGAGTCAGCGTTTGAGGAACTAAAGTCTAAACTTTGTTCTGCTCCTATTTTGTCTTTACCTGAAGGCCCTGATGATTTTGTTGTTTACTGTGATGCTTCTATTCATGGTCTCGGTTGCGTGTTGATGCAACGCGAGAAGGTGATTGCGTATGCCTCTCGTCAACTCAAGGTGCACGAGAAGAACTACACCACCCACGACTTGGAGTTGGGTGCCGTGGTATTCGCGTTGAAAATATAGAGACATTACTTGTACGGTACCAAATGCACCATCTACACCGATCACAAGAGTCTCCAACATATTTTCGACCAACAACACTTGAACATACGGCAGCGTCGTTGGATTGAACTTCTGAACGACTATGATTGTGCCATTAAGTACCATCCTGGCAAGGCGAATGTTGTAGCAGACGCCTTGAGCAGGAAGGAATCGACTAAACCTCGTCGCGTTCGGGCATTGCAGCTCACCATTCATTCATCCCTACCTGATCAACTCCGTTCTGCCCAGTTAGAAGCTTTGAAGGAGGAAAACCTTAAAGCTGAAACTATGCACGGTGCCGACAAGCACCTCGAGCGAAGGCCTGATGGCCTGCACTACTTCGCAGAACGCATATGGGTTCCTTATTTCGGGGGACTACGGGAGCTTGTCCTTGATGAGGCTCATAAGTCCCGGTATTCTATTCATCCTGGTTCGGATAAGATGTACCAAGATCTGAAGGTGCTTTACTGGTGGCCAAACATGAGGTCGGATATAGCTTCATACGTGAGTAAGTGTTTGACTTGTGCTAAGGTCAAGGTGGAATACCAGAAACCGTCGGGTCTCTTGCAACAACCTGAAATTCCGGAATGGAAATGGGAACGGATTACTATGGATTTTGTCACGCAACTTCCTAAATCACCCAGCGGGAATGACAAGATATGGGTGATTGTCGATCGGTTGACGAAATCAGCCCATTTTCTTGCTATTAAGGAGACCGACACCATGGATCGTTTGGCTCGCCTTTATTTGAAAGAGGTTGTCTCTAAGCACAGGGTGCCAGTTTCTATTATCTCGGATCGTGACTCCCATTTTACTTCTCACTTCTGGAAGTCTTTGCACAAGGCTTTGGGTACCCAACTAGACATGAGTACGGCTTATCATCCACAGACTGACGGTCAGAGTGAGCGCACGATTCAAACTTTAGAAGACATGCTGCGGGCATGTGTGATCGATTTTGGCAAGGGTTGGGAAGCTCATCTACCGTTAGTAGAATTCTCATACAACAACAGTTATCACACGAGCATCAAGGCGGCTCCGTTCGAAGCACTGTACGGACGGAAATGCCGTTCTCCTCTTTGTTGGGCTGAAGTGGGTGAGAGTCAACTCACTGGGCCTGAACTAGTGTACGAAACTTTGGAAAAGATCGTACAGATTCGTAACCGGTTGGCGGCGGCACGGGATCGACAAAAGAGTTATGCCGATCAGCGTCGCAAACCATTGGAATTCCAAGTTGATGACAAAGTACTCCTAAAAGTTTCACCGTGGAAGGGCGTCATACGCTTTGGAAAGCGTGGCAAACTCAATCCGCGGTATGTCGGTCCATTTACGATCCTGGAACGGATTGGACCGGTGGCATATCGTCTTGATTTACCGACGGAGCTCGGTAACGTACATAACGTCTTCCATGTATCCAACTTGAAGAAGTGTCTGGCTGACGAGTCTCTCATTGTTCCACTGGAAGAGATCAAGGTTGATGATCGTCTTCGGATTGTGGAAGAACCTGTGGAGATTCTGGATTACAAGATTCGTAGCCTACGTCATAGCAAGATTCGCATTGTGAAGGTTCGCTGGAACTCGAACCGGGGACCAGAGTACACGTGGGAACGGGAGGATCAGATGAAGTCTAAGTATCCTCACCTCTTTCCTAAGGAAGCGTTCGAGTCGAGATATGTCTCTTCTGCAGCTGAATGAATCTCGGGGCGAGATTCCTTTTAACGTGGGGATGATGTGACAACTCGGGTAAATCTCTCTTTTGGTTTCTATCTTTTGTTTGTTTCCTTCATTATTTCTTTTGTTCTTTTGGTACTTGTGCAATTTTCGGGACGAAAATTCTTTTAACGTGGGGATGATGTGACACCCGGCAAATTCTGGTTAACAACGTTGTCTAGATGAGAGTCTACCTTAGCGAGTCACGCGTATATTGTACTTAACTGGGTTAGTTAAGTCGGGTTATGGTTCGGGAACTATCGGTTTAGTCTAGAAGATCATTGGATGTTGGTCTAGAGGTTCATTAGATGTCGGTCCTTAACCAAGTGTACAAACGGTGACGATTTGTAGGATCGTCAGGGCATACGGAACATACAAGTCTCGAGTCCCGGGAATTGGTGAACGAGTGTGAATATGTGTATTTACAAGTGTTATGTGTTTACAATCATTATGTGACTTGTCGGTATGTGAATATGTGTTAACATATGTTAAAACGGGGTTTAACGCGCAAAACACACGGAACAGGCCCCTATAGGCGATTAGGATAGCCCAATCGCCTATAGGAGGGGCGAGTGGGGGACCTTAAGGGCGAGTAGGGGACTAATTGCATGACTGTTCATGCGATTAGGCCCCAATTGCATGGACTTACATGCGATTAGGCTCCCTAATCGCGTGTAAAGGCTGCATAATCGCTAGTTACGTGCTGGACGACTAAAAACGACTATAAATACCATACTTGACCTCATAAACTTCATTATACAAACCCTAGTCGTCCCATAACCCGCCCCAACACACACACACAACCTCTGGAACACGATTTTTGATCAAAACACAAGGTTTCAAGCTTAATCCATCATTCTTTTACAAATCTAAGGTATGGTTTACATCCATGCAATCTTATAAACATTTTTATTCAATCCCTAATAGTCCAGACCTGTTCTAAAACGGAAAAGCTTTCTGAAAATCGTTAATAAGTGTTGTTAATCGGATTTTAACTAGTATACATGTGTTATGTGTGTTTATGATTAGAAAGCTAGGGTTTTTATGATTTTAGATGAATGAGTGACATGTTATTATGTTAGATCAGAATAATAATGATATTATGATGATAAAAATCTGAGTAACTGATTATTAGGGTGATAGTTACGCATGTTAGTGTGATGTTGCATGCTATGTGAATGGTGTTTGGAATACGTGATTGCATGCAGGACTGATAATACGAAGCAAAACGAAGGATTTTGGTTTAAACATGTTTAGAATAGTTGTTGGGATGATATTGGATGGTTACACACGTTCTGGGTCTGATTTGGAGCGTTAAACGCGCGAAAAACCGGAACAGCAAGGTTACAGGCGATTAGCAACCCTAATCGCCTATGTTAGAGGCGATTAGGAGGCCAATCGCCCATCTTTCATGCGATTAGGCCCCAATCGCTAGTTTTTACATGCAATCAGCCCTAAATGCTAGTTTTTACATGCAATCAGCCCTAAATGCTAGTTTTTACATGCAATCAGCCCTAAATGCTAGTAGTTACATGCAATCAGCCCTAAATGCTAGTAGTTACATGCGATTAGCCTTCCTAAATGCCAGTTGACCAACCTAAATGCTAGTTGACTTTTCCTAATCGCGTGTACTGCTGCTGTAAGTATAAATTAGCATTCCGAGACCCGATTTGACATGTAGGAACATGCTAGGAACCCCGTAACATATCTAATAACTTGGTAACATATGTTTGGATGTAATTCGGTGATACGTGAACTATGTGCTATAACTTGTTGTGCGTTAACGTATGTTAAGTGTGATTGCATGATTGCATGTTTGAGAGCGTAAACATAACACGGGGAGTCTCGGGTCACCAATGGGATGTCGAGTCTTGTACTTTGGGTCAGTTAAACAGTCACGGTGTTTTCAAACGAACTTGGTTATGGTCTGGACATCTAGGGACTAATTAACCTGCGGGTTATTAGTCTAAGTACTTGTAACTGTCATATGTTAGGTCGCCGCTTTACGGGACTAGCATAGCAGCTGAGTTTACTCGTGTTAAGGAGTAACGCAACTTAAGGTGAGTTTACGGCCCCTCTTTTAACTGGTTTCACTTTTCGGGGGAGAAAACATGTGTTAAAACGATTATTTGGTAACTACTGTCATACTATGGGTTTCTATTGTGTACTACACGATCTTTGGAAGTCCCGGGGGAAACCATGAATGTGCGGGTTTGCACAACAGGGAAATGTGAATAGCGCTATTGGGAGTGACCAACCCCGCTCGTCGGCTTG
Source organism: Ambrosia trifida (assembly GCA_028751855.1). Lineage (NCBI taxonomy): Eukaryota > Viridiplantae > Streptophyta > Magnoliopsida > Asterales > Asteraceae > Ambrosia > Ambrosia trifida. The sequence continues at coordinate 107,054,559 of CM054126.1, read as the reverse complement.
GAGGGCCGGGCGAGTGCATATTGTCTCAAACAGGAACAACAGGAACAACTGGTTTACTTTTCGGGCACAACATCTGGTATGCGTGTTAGTAATGGTTTTCCAATCGTGGTAGTAACAAAACATACGCCTAGCTAGCGTACACTGGTTTTCGATTTGTTATAGTATGGACAGGTTGACTTGGTACTTGGATTACAAAACCTGTAAACTCACCAGCATTTTTGTGCTGACGTAAACTTTTACATGTTTTCTCAGGTCGCTAAGGTAGCACAATGGAACTAGGGCGCACGCGTCTGCACGGCGTCTAGTTAGAGTCGCATGGTTTTCATATGCTGAACAATTGGTTTACTTTTGAGATACTGTTTTGAATAAGCTTCCGCTGTAAACGGGAATTTTAAATTATGTTTTGAAATTGCATTATATTCATGTTAGACTTGTTTATTGTGATCGTTGGTTTGGATCCTGGTTTGTCATGCGCCTCGCGGTAAAACTCCGCAAGTGGATTTTGAGGGTGTGACAGGCCTTTTGATGAATATCTCTAGCTTTCAATTTCTGCAATTCCACAATTTTAACCCGGAGATGAACCCGATTCTCTTTTTTCAGCCCAATATAAGTTATTAGAAAGTGCACGCCTTTCAATATCTTCAACCTCTTTTGTGTAATCGACCAAAGACTTATTTTCCTCCGCGGATTTAGTTGCCCTTCATACTTTAATCTCAGCATTGATAGCCTTTAGAACACTAGCCATAAATCCAAACCCATCTATATTCGCATCAACCGAATGAACTTTATCAGCCACAATAGAGCCCACTTCCGGATACACCAACCAACTGTTGAACAATGTAAAAGGAACTGGGCCGAAATATTTCATGATACACGACAAGACAATCGGACAATGGTCCGACAATCCTTTTTAAAGAACCTCCACAGAGGCGTTCGGACGCATACACATTTAGAACATTGAGTCTGTCCGAAAATCCATTCGCCACACCCGATGTGATAACAAGTCCCCCATCCTTGATGATATTGTCAACCTTGAACCAAGCCGGGTCCCAAATGGACACGACTTCCCCTGACCTGCCAATCGAATCAACTGAAGCCACTTCGAAAGGAGCATTACCCCAATACTTACCCCAAAAATTCTTATCAACAAAATGTTGATGAGTTTCTTGAATACCCAAAAATCTCGTTTTGGAAGACTGCTTCAAACTTCTAATCCAGGCCATCTTTGTGATACCCCGCAATTTCAGGTTCTCACTTTAACTAAACTCTAGTTACATTCCCTGCATTCTACTTAACTAGGGTTAGCTAGATAGGACACACGTTGCACAGTTATAGGCTAATACCTGCATAAAGTGGTAATTTGGGGAATTACCAGACTGTATACATGATTAGTGAACCTCGAGCGTTGGTGAACAATGAAGTTAAATAATTGTGAATTAATGGATCGAGATTGATTGCAATTACGTGCTTCTATGATACTCTGTGAAATTATGTGCAAACTGTATGTGATTACGTGAACTTAAACCGAATACGTTAATAAAAACCATAATGGATGGACCATTAGGATGGCTGGGGTCTTAACACATGGGGTTACACTTGTTATGGTCCGAAATAACGAAAATATCAAAGGAAACAGGCCGTGCAACGAAGCAGGACACCCGGAGCGAGTCGGGGAGCTGTGAGCGGCCGCTCACAAGCTCCGCGCGGCCGCTCACGGGGCACTGACGAAATCAAACCGCCTTAAACATGTATTTAAGCAACCTTAAGCCTCTTGTATCCCCAAAACTCAAAACCTAATCGCCCCTACTGCCCTATTACGAAATATTAACCCCTAAACACCTGCTAAGGTGCAAGAACATCGATCAGGAAGCTTCAAGAGCATTCGGTTGATTGTTTTGAAGAGCTTGCGGTATAACCTTCAATCTCTTGTGTTTTAATCTTTCTTAATATGTTATAAAAACCTTATAACTAAGTTTGTCCAGGTCTGAAACCTTTTCATAAAGATTAAAACTTGAAGTTTATAAAGAGATTGAATGGGTTAAACATAATTCTATGCGATTAGAAATTGATAGGTTGCATGTTGTGCATGTTTATGATGTTTTGATCATTAGGGTTTATGATTTTGCATGTGTTATGATAGCTTCTGATCATGCTTGTGACACCCCAGGAAAATCCCACATCGGCCGTGGCCAGGAGAGATCCTTGGTTCATAAGTATTGTCTTGCCTCTTAAATCACCAACGCGTTTTGGGGCTTAATGTTAGTGGATGAGAGGAGAACTCCACAGTTAAGCGTGCTCATGTGGGAGAAATTTCAGGATGGGTGACCTCCTGGGAAGTCTCCACTTGGGCAACCAAAAACAAATCCGTGAGCTCTGGATGGGCAAAGCGGACAATATTGGTGGTGAGAGGGGCGGGATGCTACAGATGGTATCAGAGCCACTCCTGTGCCGTTCGGGATGGTGGGTGCACACCTCATCAGGGACGATGAGACTCTAACAGGGGTGAATGTGACACCCCAGGAACACGCCTCATCAGGGACGATGAGACTCTAACACGGGGTGAATGTGACACCCCAGGAAAATCCCACATCGGCCGTGGCCAGGAGAGATCCTTGGTTCATAAGTAACGTCTTGCCTCTTAAATCACCAACGCGTTTTGGGGCTTAATGTTAGTGGATGAGAGGAGAACTCCACAGTTAAGCGTGCTCATGTGGGAGAAATTTCAGGATGGGTGACCTCCTGGGAAGTCTCCACTTGGGCAACCAAAAACAAATCCGTGAGCTCTGGATGGGCAAAGCGGACAATATTGGTGGTGAGAGGGGCGGGATGCTACAATGCTAGGTTATATGAGTGTCTTAGAATGGTTTTTGATTGTGGTTGATCGATTATACGCGTACGTGAGTCGTTTAAATAAGAGTTTATGCATGATTAAAATCTGGACAGAATGTTTGGGTCAACTTGTAGGGTCTGTTATGTGACTTAAACATGATGGTTTTGATGATTTCTTTGCATGGTTGTATTATAACTGGTCTTAGATTTTCATAATGGGTAAAATCGATTGATTTGGATGTCGTTTGAATAGTTTTTGGAATTTTCTTTGAATAAAGCTCATATCAGATTTTCGGATTAACAAACTGAGTCAACTTTAAACCATCATAACTCGAGTTTTACAAGGAATTAAGTTATCAAATTTGGACATTAAGTTATCAACTTTAAACCATCATAACTTGGATTTATTTTTATAAATAATAGGATAAATATATTTAATAAAACAATGTTTTAATTAAATATTCCTTATTTAATTATAAATCTTAAAAATAAATACATTTAATAAAATTATAATGAGTTAATTACATGGTTAGTCCCTGTGGTTTATCCAAAGTTTCATGTTTGGGTACTAAAGGTTTTATAAATGAAGTTTAATACATAATGGCCCCTCTAGTTTATAAAAAGGCATTTTAATCACTTTAACTAAAGTTAACAGAAAATTTAACGATAGATAGTATTAGTACCCAACATTGTTACAAAAACAAACCTTAATACCCATTTTCGTTACAAAAACTAAACCATGAGCCCTAAAGAAGTTAAAAAAGTTGCTTAGTACCTTAAGGCGTTATTACATGAAAACCACAGGCACCATCCGTGTAATTTTGTCATCCGATATTAAACGAAGCAATCTTGAAACTAAGAGAGTCTCCACTACCCTCCGATTCTGCCTTCTTCTTGGCCTTCCATTTATGATCCACATGATCATATTCAATATTAGGAATTAGCGGTTTGTGTTCCCAATCGCGTTTCTTCTTCGTTGATATCAAATAAACCACCACCGGTCCTTGGATGTTTCGACTCTGATGCCATGTTTTAAATTTTGGAATGATTAACAAGAATACGGTTTTGAAAGATGATCGAATAGAGGGAGAGATATTCAAGGGAAATTTGAAAAGAAGTTATAACTAACATAAACTTTTCACACACTAAAATATACAATGTTTAGGCCTATTTATACATGCTGAATCAGTACTAATGAACCGTCGTGACCCCTAAACACAACTGACGTGACCTTCTAATTAATATGTGACAATACCGGTTCACATATATGCTTATTCTAGACTTATGACTTGATACAATTATGACTAACATATGTTCATAACTTAATTACCATATGTTTGTAATATGAATCAAGATTATCTTCTAAGAGAGGTGATTCAGTTTAGAACTTAAGTGTAAAATAGAACAATATTTCTTAAAAGTTGACCAGGGACCGGAAAATCTGTTTTTTCTTGACTGTAGTTGTGTTTGATGATCAATATTTGTATCACGCTTTGACCTTCAGTTGTTACATTAAAAATCTATGAACAAAACTATAGCAGATTGCCAAATTTACAACTGTTGCCTCATTTCTGTTCATGTATTGTTACATTAAAAATCTATGCATAACATTTGTACCATTCTTTCTTTCACATGCCACATATCATTTGATGATCAAAAGATATAAGTGTTCTTTGCATTTATTCTTGTTGGGCGGGTCAGAGAAAGTACAAAGCTTTCTAACAAATTTTATTTATATATCACCATGAACAGTACAGAAAACCCTCCATGATGTTCAGTAATCAAATTCAAATTTTATTTCAATTTGAATTTAATAAATTTAATTTTAACACTTTGCATTGGTTTATTAGATTGAAAAGTTGAACGCGATCATCCAAGATATAGTGAAAGAAAAAGAAAGGCTGAACATAATTATTGCGGAGTTGGTGATGGAAAAAGAGAAAGATAAGGCGGAGAAAGAGGCTATGAACGAAATAATGGCAAACGTTGAAGAATTTTTAAAAGTTAGGTTTTAAGGAATCTAATCATAAACTTAGGATATAAATACTTTATTTTGAATATGTATCTTGTTATGATAACTCGGGTATTGGATATTTTAAGTTGAATGTTTTATATAATTGTGAAAATTTGATATATGCTTAAATTTAAAAAATATGACATTAAGCAGGTCAAAATAGCATACGGCTAAAAAATAATAAAAAAATAATACAAAATACATTTTGCGACCGTAAAGGCGGTCACAATTTTGTAAAATCCAAGCAGTCACAAAATAGTTGCAATTTATGCGGTCGCAAAAACGCCGCAACACGATCGTCTCAAAACAAAGTGGAGCGGTCACATTATTTGCTATCATTCTAACAGTCGCGAAATCCGAGTCGCAAAAAGTAGATGCGGTCGCAACTTAGTCGCAATAGGGCATTTGCGTCGAGTGTTTTTCCGACTACATTTCCAGTCGTAAAACGGTTGCAAAGGGCAATTGCAACCGTTTTGCGACCGGAAATGCGGTCACAATTGCTCAGTTTTCTAGTAGTGAATGGTTTATAGTTGTAGAAAAAAGTGAATTTAGAGTGGTTAATGATGTGACGGTTTGAAATTTTGGACTTCACTTAGCATTTGTGGATGCTATGGGTTTTCCCATGTGAGAGACTAAACTTCACGACATTTAAAACACAAATTTTATTCAAATTCAGAAGATAATATAAAAAGCCAAATTTCCCTTAAAAACAAGGAGTTGCTAAAACTACGATAGGACACTTCTTATGAACAGTTATACCATTGGTCTCACTCATGTCCATACTCTCTTCTCCCGCCAATGCCAAATCAAATTTATACACCAAATTAGCCAAAACAAGTTCATTAACAACCATTGCAAATTGAATACCCGGACACCCTCGCCGTCCAGCACCAAATGGTACCAACTCGAAATGAAGCCCTTTGTAATCGATGGGATTGTTCAAGAACCTCTCTGGTCTAAACTCCTCGGGTTCTTCCCAAACTGAAGGATCTCTTGCTATGGCCCATGCGTTAATCAGCACTTGAGTACCTGATTGGATGTCGTATCCATGTAGTTTGATGTCTTCTGTTGATTCACGAGGAACAAGTAATGGTAGTGGAGTGTGCAATCGTAGGCCTTCTTTGAAGACAGCTTTTAGGTATGGCATTTTGTCCAAGTCATCTTCTGTGATCATTGGCCTTCCTTGGCCGATTTCATTTACTTCTTGTTGCAATCGTTTCATTGCTTGTGGGTGTCTTAATAGCTCGCATGTTGCCCACTCTAGGCTTGTAAATGTGGTATCAGTTCCAGCACTAAATATGTCCTGTACAGATTATAAGATTGTATCAATAGCTACAAACATGTACTCAGAACGTTTAAAGATTTTAACCAGACATGTAAAGATTATAAGATTGTTTGGTCAATATATAATCTGCCACATAATGGTTCATTACAAATAATGTTTTATACCTTTATACACTCATGAACTCATAGCCACCCTAGTTATAAATGACAACATATATGAAGTCGTGTGTCTACGGCTGTACATGAGCCGAGTTGAGTCGAGCCAGGCTAAGCTCGAGCTCGAACTTAAACGAGTCAGCTCGGCTCGGCTCGTTTTTCTGGTCGAGCTGAAAAGCCGAGCTCGAGCTCGGCTCGTAAATGTTCGAGCTAGCTCGTTATTTTTTTACAAATATTTATAAAATAAAAAAAATAATAAATAAATTGCCAGAAAAATAAAATTAAACATATACATGTATATTTTTTTATTTTTATCTATTAATTTTCATATTTTACTAATTAATTAAACTTAAAATGTTAACACTTCAACCTCATTTCACATTTTTTTTTAATTTAAACATTTAAAGATAAAATTAATACATATAAATAAAATAATTCGAGCCAGCTCGTGAGCTCACGAGTTGAGACAGGCCTAGCTCGAGCTCGAGCTCGTTTACAATCGAGCCGAGCCGAGCCGAGCTGGCTCGTTTTTTCCGAGCTTTTTTTGAGCCGAGCTTTTTCCGAGCAATTTTCGAGCGAACTTAGAGTTACGAGCTTTTTGTAGACCCTACGTGTGTCTAATTTCGATACAAAAAGAAAGAAATGTTACCACAATTATAGCCTTGGAAACAAAAAGAAAGAAATGTTACCACAATTAGAGCCTTGATCATATCTCTTTCAAGTCGAAAACCCTTGTGGTTATCTCTTTGAAATTCTAGCAAGATATCAACAAGATCTCGGTTTTCGACACATGTTTCATTCTTATTAACATGCTCATCAAGAACAACCTCAAGAAACTCATCAAATTCTTTAGCAACTTTATCCGCTTTTCGCTCTAGTCCACTCAATTGATCCACCCACCTTAGCGACGGAATATAACTCCCAACACTAAAACATCCTACCAACTCCATAAACCTGTCTAACAAGTTCTTAAACTTCCTCCCTTCATAAGCCTTTCCCAAAGCCACCCTACAAACCACATTATTCGTTAGCGAAATAAACAACTCGCTCAAATTAACAGCCGATCCATTAACCCTTCGAATCTTTTCTATCATAGTAGTCATCTCATCGTCTCGAACATGTCGATACGACTGAACCCTTTTGTTGCTTAAAAGATGGAGTACTGCAATGCTCTTCACCTGTCTCCAATACTCCCCATATTTTGAAAATGCAATGTCTTTGCATGCATAAAATAATTTATCAGGAATGTTTAAATGTGGTCTGCTTGAAAAGATTAGATCATGGGTTTTCATGATCTCTTTAGCTGCGTCAACGGAGGACGCTACGAGTACTGGCACCGTACCTAGGTGAATCAACATGAGTGGACCATAGGTTTGAGCCATGGCCTGAAGGGCACGGTGTGGGCTCGAGCCTAGTTGGTGAAGGTTTCCGATTAATGGTAACTTTGGTGGAGATGGTGGTAGGTTTTTATGGGATTTTGTAGAAGAAAAAGATGATTTCAGAATAAGTAAAGCAACAATGAAGGGAAGTGACAAGAAGAACAAAACTTGGAGTGTGAAAGACATTGTGTTTGTTGTGTTCTTTGTGAATCCAGAGTGGTTTCATATATATAAGCAAGTGTAGGGTCCTTAGCGAATCAAAAGCGGCCACATGGTCGTAGCTAGAGATCTTCACAAACTAAACTTTTTTTTTCAATGGCGATGTCCAACTAGCTAGAGTACCCATCAATTAGTTATAAAAATTAGTTATAAAAGCATTTCATATGCCTCGGGTGAAGACATGTTTTAAGTGCTCGCCCACAGGTAACGCTAGGTAGGCGCAACCCATCAAGCCACCGGTTCTGGAGAAAACCTACCCTCCCCCCCTCCGGTCCAAAGGCACGACAGTGGCAAATCAGTAAAACCCGGTTGAATCAAAGATCGAACCTTGCATCTCTATTAGGAGGCTAGGCTCTACCCATCATTTCTCATACCACTCGAACCTAAAAATCAATTTACAAACTAGATTAAATTACCTCTTTCACACACCTATCTAACAATTTTTTATTTTATAAATAGAAGGAATCATTAGCTACTGGGTTTGATTCTTACAAGGGGTTTCTTTTTCTAGATTTATTGGGTTTTCTCCTGAATTGGTGTATAATCATTTATGCCTAGCGGAGATGGATATGATCGGGTGGTTTCTCTAGTGACACAATAATATTCCAGTAATCCGTCAGTGAATTGGGTTTCCTTCTGAATTGGTGTATAATCATTTATGCCTAGAGAAGATGGATATGATTGGGTGGTTTCTCTAGTGACACGATGATATTCCAGTAATCCGTCAGTGATCCTAATTTGTCATTAAAGAAAACCTTATAATTCTAAATGTATTCTAAACACCCCTCAGATGCCGTGGCAACTTCTAATTCGTCTTTATGTGAAATTTACAAAAATCCCTCCCACGTGTTACTACACGTCACCGGCAAAATTTTGCCTCTTATTGTTAAAAGGTTTTTCTAAATAAACTTACTATATTTTTTATTTACACCCTACACTAACAAATTAATTACGTATTAATTACTTATGATCATTAATAATCAATGTGTATTAATTACTTTTTATCATTAATACCCAATGAGATTGAGATTGAGAATGAGATTGAGAGAATATATATTTTTTTGAAAGACCAACAAATCAATCCCGATCACTCACGACAATCAAAGAGGCCATCATCCTGCCTTGAGTGTGCGATGTGACATCCTTTTTATTTATATCCAGAAGTCTCTTTATCTCTCATGTTTCCCCTATAATTTTAAAATATTAATAACTTTTATGTATGAATGTTTTAAAAAAAATTACACTAAATACATGTTTAAAAAAATAAAAATACAAATGTTATGGGATACGTGACTTCATAATTAAGAACACTATAATCAAATATGATTGTCTTCACCTGGTTTACTTATTTTGATTTTATTTTCCAAATAAATATTTTGACAAGCCCACAAATTTAATTAATTAATTATTTTTCTGTTTACTTTATTAATAAATAACTCACCCATAACTTGAAGAGTTTTTAATGCTTATATCATAATTAATAAATGATTATATAGTTTTTTTCTAATTTTTAGGTGATAATTAATGATTTATATAGGGTAAGGTGTGATAGAGTATGGTGCATAAAGCAACACCATTGTTAAAAATGGTTCGTTCTATTCACACCCCTCACGTGGCTCTTTTCATCCCGCACGTGACTTCAAAGCGTCGCAATATGACCAAAGCGTGACACTTTGAAGTACAAACACAACAGCCTTTGACCAAGGCCTTGGGATTGGGGTGTGTGTGTCGGGGGGGGGGGGGGGGGGGGGTGGAAGGGGGTTGGGGTTGGGGTTGATTTTGTGTGGTTTCTTGTTGGGTTTTTAGGTGTGTATAAGTTATAAACTTTTTAATAAGAAATTATAAAATAAGTTTTGCAAATTATTGTTCAAAAATTGTAAACGATTATATAGATTCTAAACGTCTAATTATTGATAATAACAAACACACATCAAATTATAAAATAAACTTTTAAACAATTTTGTTATTTATTAGTCCAATTATTATTTTATATTTTATAACAATTCTAAACAAACATTCAAACATCTTAACACATTCGAAACAAAACATTAAAATCGATATAAACATTCCAAACAAACATCATATAAACAAAAGATCATCTGCATTAATATATAATAATCACTTTCCATATACAAAATTTAAGATATAACTGAAAGTCTAATACAAACTAAGATACACTGCTGATCATCAGTTGGCTGTGGTGGTGACTCTGGAAGTGGTAACTCGTCTAACACTGCAACCTCCTGTAACTCCCGCAACGTCTACTCCACCAAGTCCATAGAATGCTCGTTCTGCCGGAGGTGGCGATAAAAGTCCCGAGCGGCCAACTGCACAGCAGGAGATAGGTCCTCATATATGTGTTGTGGGTACTGCTGCTGTCACACCCTCAAATTTCCACTGCGGGGTTTATACCGCGAGACGCATGACAAACCAGGATCTCATAGCCATAAGTCTCATGAACGACTCTAAATGCCCAAACCATTTAGTTCGTTATTGTAAAACCAAGTTTAAAAGTTTTAACCAAACCACTAAAGTAATAGTGGAAGCGAATTAGTAAAACAGTTAAATAAAAAGTCTGCGCAAAACACCGCGCCCAAAAGCATAAGTAAATAGTTAAATATTTAAAAGTAGTTTATGTGTTCATAATCCCATGACATAACATGATGCATGCCCTATTCGTGCTTCATATCTAGTTACCTGCAAAAGTATGCTAACATGTATCAACATAAAGTCGGTGAGTTCACAAAGTAAAAAAAATGAGTAAGTAAGTGCGCTGGTTTCCCAAACCACTTAACTAAGTAAAAGCGTTGGTCTCCCAGACCCAAATGTTCAAGTGTTATCAGTTTAATCATGTCAATGATAGCTAACCCACTGATTGCAACTAAACAGGAGATTATTGGGACACCTTCAGTAATATATTAAAGTGCCCTAGGAACTAGTGTCTATCAACACTAGCATAACAGATGTGGTCAGAAGTTAATGTCCATGCTCCCAGCATCGCAAACATGAGGTTGCTGCACAACCTAAAAGCGCTATCAACTAATACCTCGTTCGCTCCCAGCGATTAACCCAATAATATGTAAGGACTTTTCAAGTGATGGAGTGTTTAGTTCACAAAGGACCAATAAGTTTTAAACTGATCAAAGCGCAATCCTCCCCGAGGATTCGTAACGGACCCTCCTAAAGAGTCAATGTTCAAGTAGTCCCAAACCGGACTAGAAAGCTTTTATCAAAGTTGTCTCACCCTGAGACGCATGCTTTTGAGAAAAAGTAGTGAAACTCACCTTAGTATGCAAACAATTAAATCCAAACTCCAAAGTAGGGTGTGCTACCGACTCCCTAGTACATGTGTCACTAAGTGAGTATATGTGTAATACCATTACACCATATAACCCGTTTGTCCAAGACGTATAAATGTTCAAAATCATGTAAGTGACACCTAGTGATTTTACATGCATAAGTAAACCCTACGGACCCATTGGTGAATATGTTGGTTATCATTCGTTTTACACTTCATATGCATCTCATATAAGTGCCCATTCAAGTACATGTCAAATACATACCACATAGGACTCCAATTAGTCACATAAACTCACAATACACAATCTGCGTTTTTTAGGACAGATTATACCCCATGAAAACTAATTTATAAAAAATACTTATCCAGTGAGTTAGACTCCCAAAGGTTTAATAAATATTCTAGGGGTCTACTGGACGAATCCATATTTTTAGTTTGTGATAAAACCTTGTACAAAAATTATGAAAATTCACAGAACACAGCTATGTTCAGAAAATACACACAACAGATCAGTTTCGTAGAAAAATTCCCAAAACCAGCGTATTCATCTAGGGCTGTACACGAGCCGAGCCGAGCCTAGCCAGGCTGAGCTCGAGCTCGAGCTCGAAATTAAACGAGCCAGCTCAGCTCGGCTCGTTTTTTTGGTCGAGCTGAAAAGTTGAGCTCGAGCTCGGCTCGAGCCAGCTCGTTATTATTTTTTTTAATTTTTTTACAAAGATTTATAAAATAAAAAATAAAAAAATAAATAAATAAAATTACACATATACAAGTATATTTTTTTATTTTTCTAAGTTAGGGTTTATTGGATTATTAAGGGGGTGAGGTGGATAGGTAGTATGAGTGGGACTTTCAAAATTTGAATTTTAGAATTGGGTTTGGAGCCAAAATATATTACTTTTATCTATATATTAATTACACATACACAAGCCTGAGTCGAGCCATCGAGCCGAGCCATCGAGCCGAGCCACGAGCTGAACACCCCTGGCTCGAGCTCGGCTCGATTACAAAACGAGCCAGCTCGGCTCGGCTCGAAAACAAAACGAGCCTTTTCGAGCGAGCTTTTTTCGAGCTTTTTTCGAGCGAGTTTCGAGCGAGCCGCGAGCTTTTTGTACACCCCTATATTCATCCAAACGGGATGAATCCAATTGGAAAAGCCGAGTTATTCCAATGTTAACCTACTGTCCAAATTTCATAACTTAATTCCATGTAAAACTCGAGTTATGATTGTTTAAAGTTGACTCAGTTTGTTAATCCGAAAATCTGATATGACCTTTATTCAAAGAAAATTCCAAAACCTATTCAAACGACGCCCAAATCAATCGATTTCACCCATTATGAAAAGCTAAGACAAGGTATAATACAACCATGCAAATAAATCATCAAAACCATCATGTTTAAGTCACGTAACAGACCCTACAAGTTGAACCAAACATTCTGTCCTGATTTTAATCATGCATAAACTCCTATTTAAACTTTTCATGTGTGCGTATAATCGATCAACAACAATAAAAAATCATGATAAAACATTTACTAGACCTAGCATGATAATAAGCTATCATAACACATGCAAAATCATAAACCCTAAAGATCAAAACATCACAAATATGCGCAACATGCAACCTATCAATTTCTAATCGCATAGAATTAGGTTTAACCCATTCAATCTTTATAAACTTCAAGTTTTAATCTTTATGAAAAGGTTTCAGACCTGGACAAACTTAGTTATAGGGGTATATAACATATTAAAGAAGATTAAAACACAAGAGATTGAAGATTATACCGCAAGCTCTTCAAAACAATCAACCGAATGCTCTTGAAGCTTCCTGATTGATTTTCTTGCGCCTTAGCAGGTTTTTAGGGGTTTATATTTTCTAATAGGGCAGTGGGGGCAATTAGAGTTTGAGTTTAGAAGATAAAAGAGGCTTAATGTTGCTTAAATACATGTTTAAGGCGGTTTGGGCTCGTCAGGTCTCCGTGAGCGGCCGCGCGGAGCCTGTGAGCGGCCACTCACAGCTCCCCGGCTCGCTCCGGGTGCCCTGCTTTGTTGCCCGGCCTGTTTCCTTCGATGTTTTCGCTATTTTGGACCATAACAAGTGTAACCTCATGTGTTAAGACCCCAACCATCATAATGGTCCATCCATTATGGTTTTTATTAACGTATTCGGTTTAAGTTCACGTAATCACATACAGTTTGCACATCGTTTCACAGAGTATCATAGAAGCACGTAATCACAATCACTCTCAACCAATTAATTCACAATTATTTAACTTCATTGTTCACCAACGTCTGAGGTTCACTAATCATGTATACAGTCTGGTAATTCCCCGAATTACCACTCCATGCAGTTATTAACCTATAACTGTGCAACATGTGTCCTATCTAGCTAACCCTAGTTAAGTAGAATGCAAGGAATGTAACTAGAGTTTAGTTAAAGTGAGAACCTGAAATTATGGGGTATCACATCTGCTGAGGATGCGGCGAAGGTTGCGGTGGCTCAACGTAGACTGGCGGCTTCTATTGCTGCACTCCCGACTGCATGTGGGGAGGCAGTGGTACTCCCGGCTCAACCTCCAGGAATACAGGGATCTCCTGTGACAAAGGCTCGAGGACAAAAATCTGGTAGTCCCGCATCCAAAACCGAAGACCGATTCCGGAAAACGTGCGCGCGAGCAACATGCTCTATACGCTAATGTAGTCGTTGGGATAGTCGGGGCTAGATGAGGGTCCTCTTCAGGAATGAGACCCAACGATCACACGATAACGGTGACGTAAGCCCCGCCGTATAGAGTGTCGCGAGTTTGCTGATGATATGCTAAGGCAAAGTACTCCGTCGAGCACTCATGTAACGCGCACGTCCTGCCACATAGTAAACAATACAAAAAGAAAAGGTTAGCAGTATAGAGGAACGATGGACAACGTTATGATCCGGTGTAAGTAGCAGTATAGAGGATCAATTATCGTGGTAGCCTTCGCCGAGACATGCCAAAGGGCGTCTTCGGAAAATTCCAAGTCTGCATGTCCCGTCAAAATATCAACAGCGGGCTCCTGGTCCTCAATCTCCACATCCCTAACATCAAACATATCCTCATCAGCCATAACAATCTGTAAGATTTTTTTTCAAAAAAAATTAACATTAATTTTTTTTAATATTAAAGTTTTAAATATTAAAGTTTTAAAATATTATGGTTTTTAATATTAAAGTTTTAAAAATAAATTAATATTAGGATACAAAAAAAGGGTGAAACGTTGCGCTTCACCCTGCTAGTTCAAACCAACTTCATCCCCAACATCAACACCCAAAATATTAACCGATGAAACGTAAATACTAACCTTTGTGAGAGATAATCGAGAGGAAACAACAATGTATGTGTTGGTGTGTGTTTTAAGTGTGTTTGTTTGTTTAAAACATTTGGAGCTACAGCCCACGTTTCAGCCTTTACCGTGTTGCCTAAGAGCCAAGTTATGGAAATAACGTGGCGCTTAGGTCGCACAATATGGGCTAAAACGTGGCCCATGGCCCAAACATTTCACATAAGGGCTGCGCTTAGGTCATAGCGTAACGCTTAGGGCCTCTTTTAAAAGAAATGTTTTAATGTTATTATTAAATGTTTTAATTCATTTTAAGTGTTTTAACTTGTTTTCAATAAAAAAAATTTGTTTGAGGCGTTTTGGTTCGTTTATTGCTCGTTGGTGTTTTTGAGTATAAACATCCGAGTATGAACAACTTTCATAAATCAATGTACGTGATACATAAACTATACAATCAATACCATTTATTTTATCAAAATACAAATTTTGCATCTCTAATAGATTTCCTGGACTTTCGAACTCTGTTTAACGCGTTTTGGTTCATTTAATTGCCCATTGGTGGTTTTCAAAAGACACATCCGAGTATGAACAATTTTTATAAATCAATGTACGTAATACATGAACTATACAATCAATATAACTTTTTTTTATCAAAATACAAATTTTACATATTAAATCTATATCCTGGACTTCCGGAATTACATCTGGGTCGACTCACGGGTAAACTAGGTTTCTATACGCATTGCGGCGATCCTCGTATAAATCATACAAACCCGCTGCTCTATCAATTCCGTAAAAAATCCAAGATAGGTTTGGGGGAGGCATTGGATACGATCATCTAAGCTCTAAATGGATGTAATGGTTTCCATTAACGAACACAACTATTACCACCTGATGAGGATCCTCAGCAGCATTCGGTCCTTCCAATATAGGGAAAATTGTATCATTGTCACGAGAGTTGAATGTATAAACAATACCTACCCCATCTCTGAGCAATAAGAAATCCCGCCTCAGGCATTGGCATCAAATTTTCTTCCACTGCTGAACCCACTCCATGAAATTCTATCCTACAATACAAACGGTCAAAATGTCCTAACTTTTATAGATCAAAGAATTTCCTCCAAACACACTCGTTCATGTGCAACTCAAGTAACAGTTGTTTCTGGATAGACATATACCCTGATTTCTTCCACCCTAACCCCACAGCTACCAATTGAAACCCACAATGACCATATGGTTTCACATCCTTTATTTTGGATATATATTTGTGAAGCACTCATGGAATTTGATGCCAAAATTTTCTGATAAATAAATTTGACTTAGGGGTCTGCTCGATCAACGGGAAATAAGGTATGTCATGTTTTGAAGAGGAAGATCGTACCAGCTTGGACGAGGAAGGTTGTTCGAGCTCTTCCTGTTATGGTGTGTACGAGCTATGGTGGGGAAACTCGTAAGGCATGTATGGCTGGGACGCGGAAGGTCGTACTAGCTCCACCTGTGATGGTGTGTATGAGTTGTGACGGGGAAAGTCAAACGACAGTCGGACCCACTTTGTTCATCCGCCATGTGCAAGCTCTTTCTCGCAGCTTCTTCTCTCCTTTGATCTTGATGCTTCACTGTTGGATGACTATGAGTTTTCTTTTGTATAACGGGCAGTTTTTTGGTGGAGTTTCCTGTGATGATTGGTGCATATATTTCTAGGTAGCTCCTTTTTACCCAAATTTGTGTTTGATCAATTGTTGTATTTATCTTTTCAAAATCGGTGTCTACATCGACATTTTCACATCCAATCTTTGCAGCTTTGAAGTCAAGCTTCTCCTAGAACACGTATATTGAGAAAAGCCAGATTTCCTCACCTAAAAACGATAACATATCGTATTAAATAAAATTATGTAGTAAAATCATAAAAGCCGGTGGTCACTTGTATTAATTACCATTACGTTCTAACTGCTTGAGACGACAGGCACATGTCAAGCCACAACTGTAAAAAAGTTGGCATCCATAACTAGTACCATAACAGGGCAAGGAAAGTTCCACACATCTTATCTCCATGTAGAGAAGCTCGAGAGCATATATTAAAACCTTCCAAAGTAAGTTCTTAAGCATTGGCTCTGCCTTGTGGTGGTTCATTATCTTTCTAATATGCTTAATTCAAAACCTCTTTTAATCTCAGTATACTGTTTTTCAACCATGTGATCGACAAATCCTACTATTCTCGCCAACAAGTTGCAATTGCCTAGAAGGTGACTTTTTAGTAAGCATGCATGCCCTAAACTTTGTTGGTTGTGTCTGGTGAAAGTTAATTGGTCTGTTAGTTCATGCAGCCACAAACTTTTCACGGTACAGATCCAACTAGCTATTCTTCGTATATGCAAAAACCTCTAAAAATATAACCATAACTTGTCAGGTGTGTATGTAGAAAAGTACGTATGTAATTTTGTAAAAATTACTCATGTTTACGACCAATCTCTTCTAGATGTGACAGAAAGTTTCCCAAATTATACTCGTATATGCTTTCAGTCGGAGACTCACATAGTGTCGCAAATGAACTAAGAAATTCCTTCTACTCCTTATCGGTGAATTTCTTCTTGATGTTCCTGTTGATATTTTGTTGAATATGAAACCCGCTGAGATACATCTATCTATACATCTAATAAATAAAACTCAATGTGGACACTTGTCCCTCCCACATTGAACCTTCAATTTTCTCTCTTCTCATATTGTGCCATGTGTCACAATCTTATAATTTATTAAGTTTTGTTTTTTTTTAAATTGAAAATTCATTTAATGCATAAATTATGGTCAAATATTGGTCAATTATTATTTTCCTAATCTCATTTACCAATTCAATTCATTACCCTAAAAACACACAAAAAACCGATCGTCTCCTTCAACCCTTCATTCGCGATCAAGATTGAAGAACAAAAACTCTGTGATAACTCTATATCGCCGATCATCTGATTGTGTTGTGTCTTCTCCTTCAAGATAACACACACAGTTATCGCAGTTAATATAAATCAGGTTTCTTACTGAGAAGCATGAACCCTAAGTCCGATTAATCTTTATCTGTTTCTCTTTTTGCTGATTTTAATGATATTTGTTTCTAATATTCAGGTTTGGGCGATTAGGCGTTGTGTGTTGTTCTTTAGGTTATTATGGCGATTAGGGTTCATTGTGTGTTATGTATTGTTTTTTGATTCTAATATTTTTTTATTCTAATAATTTTTCAGATTTATTCGATTAGGGTTCATGTTTCTCAATTAGTTTAATACTGATTTTATTACTTTAATTTCAATGTTTAGATTTATTCGATTAGGGTTCATGTTTCTCAATAAGAAACATATTGATTTTATTACTTTAATTTCAATGTTTATGGTTAATTATTTGATTAGATGTTGTGTGTTGTTGTTTAGGTTACTTTGGGGATTAGGGTTCATGTTTCTCTTTTTACTGATTTATTCAATTAGGGCGATTAGTCTTCATGTCCTATTATGTATTGCTCTTTGATAGTTATCACTTATTATGTTTTCTGAATTTTTGATTCTTTGCTGATGTTTCAATGTTTTCAGGATTCATTGATACCTGATTGAATGTTTCTGTTACAATATTATGTATGTATATGTATTCAAAATTGTTTCAATGTTTATGTATTGATCCATTCATCCCTGTCTGAATGTTTATGTTTCAATATATTCATCCCTGTTTGTTTCTGTCATTAAGCTATTCATTTGGTCATCAAATCCTATTAATATTAATCATATTCTATTTGTGTTTTTTTCTAATACAGGTGTTTCAAAGCTGGTGTCATAATGGTGTACGGCTTTTGGGTCAAGTCAGAAAGTAACCATCGTGTTTGTTTGGTAAGTAATAAAATGAAGTTATTACCTTCAAATTACAAAGTTGCAATAATAACGTTTACTTTAAACAAATTTATTGTAATTGAACAGTTTCTAAAATTCGAATTACTACAAATTCGAAAATTTGAAATTCGAATTACTTAAAAAAATTTAAATTTTAAGTTTTAATTCACCAAAAATTCAAATTTTTAGTTTTCTTTAATAATAACGTTCAATTTAAACACATTCATCATGAATCGTTTATTGATGGATGAATTGTTTAATACACGAGTTTTTTCATCTTGATATACAGGACGGGCGATTCTTAGCCTCAATCCCAGAGACTGTTCACCTCAGGTAAGAGTTTCTAATCTTTTTTTATTTAGTTGCTAATCAATATTTCTCATTCTCATGTTATGAGTTACATTCAATATACCTCTAAAACGATTATCAGGTTTAGTTATATATAACTAATTTCAATTTATGTCCCCTAAAGTGATTTTTATATTTTATTAATTCAATTTTTCCTAGGCTTGATTTTAAGTTTAATTTTTTAATCAATAATAATGTATTGTTTTTGGATTTATGCGTAAATTTATAAAGAAGAAAATGGTTTGGGAAAACAAAGTCTTCAATTTGGGTCGTTTTTAAAAGGTGTTTTTAAAACGCCGTTAGCGGCAATTTGCTAAATATGTCGTGTTCCAACGTTGTTTTTTATGTTCATGCTTTGTATGATGGATATATTAGAAAATTGAAGATATGTCGCTTTTTCTAGTTTTACTCTTTTTACTTTTGTTTTTAAAAACAAAAAGCAATAAATGAGAATGAGAAAAGAAACTGACGTAAATTAGAACTCATTAAATTTCCTTATTACATTCAAATTACTCACTTCCTAAATTTAGTGTAATTTATATTGGTAATAAGTTAAATTTCGAATTTTGAATTTCAAAATTCAAATTAAAATTCAAAATATATAAATTCGACTTACACAAAATTTCAAATTTTGAGTTTTGGTTATTAATGGTAAGAAATTACACATACTAATTATCCTTTTAATTACACATTTAATAAGATTCAAAGTCTCTACATAAGTAGTGTCAACTCTTCAATTAATACATTAATTGATCATATTAATTGTGCTATATTATTCTAATATTAGTTTAACTTGTATTGGTAATCAATTAAATATTGAAATTTGAATTTCAAATTTTCAAATTAAAGTACGAAATGTTTACATTCTAATTTGACAAAATTTAAAATTTTGAATTTTGGTTAATAATTATAGGAAATTACACATACTAATTATCCTTCTATTTACACATTTAATATGATTTAAATTCCTTACATAAGTTGTGTCAACTCTTATTAATACATTAATTGATCCTATTAATTGCCCTGTATTATCCTAATATTAGTTTAGCTTATATTGGTAATCAATTAAATGAAGAATTATCAATTTCAAATTTCAAATTAAAATTCGAAATATCTAAATACGAATTAGACAAAATTTCAAAATTTGAATTTTGTTTAATAATGGTAAAAAAAATTACACATACAAATTATTCTTTTAATTACACATTTTGAATGACTTAATCTTTTAAAAAAAATTAAAATCTTGAATTAAAGTTAATAATGGTAACCATTACAAAACTATTTATTATCTTTAAATTATGATTTACTAATATATTTAAAATATAATAATTAATAATTTTTGTTGTAACTTTCTCAAATTAATTACAAGTAAAAATTAAAATTTTAAATACTAGAATTTGAAATTATAGATTTATGTTAAACTTTAAAAATATTTGAATACTAAATGTTTTATTTAAATATTTAATCTCAAAAAAATGAATTTAAGATTTATGCTAACATTTATATTTAGATTTAATTAACATATTTAAAATATTTAATTCAAATTTTTGAATGATTTGAATCTTTCAATTTTGATTTATAGAATTTGAATTGATAGATTTCAATTAAACTTTATAAATATTCAAATATAATTGTAACAAACAATCCTACTATTACCTTTAAAATAGAGATATACTAATTAGATATTTCTTAATATATTTAAAATTTAACAAATAATAGTTTAGTTACAAATATCTCAAATTATTTACAAATTAAAATTCAAATTTTGAATACAAAAATTTGAATTGATAGATTTCAGTTAAACTTTATAAATATTCAAATATTAAATGTTCTATTTACGTATTTCATATTTTAATATCTATAATGGTAACTATTAGACTTAATTATAACATTTAATTCGAATTTTAAATGATCTGACTCAAACGGTGTCTTACTTTTAAAATTTTATCATAAATATTTTTCACTACTATTTATTTTTTACAAAATAATGCTCCTCAAATACCATCTGATAACAAGATTCCAGTGAAGTTCTAAAGGCGTTAATTCCCAATATCCGTATGATTCGCAATGACCATCAATAAAAGCTAAAAACAGTCTCTATCAACGGTTAGATTGTATTTAAGAGACCTTGTATTCTCACATGGCCAACTTTATGTCGCATTGTCAAGACTTAAAAGCAAGGCAGAGGTGAAATTACTTATACTTTACGGTGATGGGAATATCAAAACTAAAACAAAAAATGTGGTGTATAAGGAAATATTTAGTGATATTTGAATAAAGTTTGTATTTGTTGGTTTTAAATTTTAATAAAATATTTCAACTGTATTTTTCTTATACATTATACTACTCCAAATAATTGTACGTTGGTGAACCGCGTGTCCACGCGGGCAAATATCTAGTGTACTTATATAGTAAATGAATGTCTGTGGACGAAGAAAATATCTTTACAACATTCGTGGTGCAATTTTCACGCGTGTAATAGGCGAATTCTTTCTCCACCAGAAGGTTTTCAAGTTACTGTATTGGATCCTCACTGAATTGCTTTTCAACTTTTATCATCTGAGCCGCATTGTGTATATCTTTCGGGATAATCTTTTTTTCCTAGTTCTTTTTTGTGAGCATTCTCCAGATGCTATGCTTTGGAATATCCTGCTCTGCCATCTGCCCGATCAGTTCTCTATCCGCTAAAGAAAGCCTTCTCGCATACACATGACCTTCTAAGTTTTCAAAGGGAGTGTGGTTACGCGTCGGGTTTTTCACATTTAACTTCCAAACTTTTCTCTGAGATTCAAGCACCCCTATCAACTCAAACGGGCAACCAAGTTTTTTAGCTACCCGTCTTGCTCACCGTAGCCACACTCTTATGCTCACCACCCAAAGTGGAAATATAACCTTCACGAAATAAGTTAATTATAAAATAAGTTTTTTTAGTAACTTTTTAAATAATAAATAATAAAATAATATTTTTGTAACTTTTTAAATAATAAATTATAAAATACGTTTTTTTAACCTTTTAAATAATAAATTATAGAATATGTTTTTAAAATACTTTTTAAATAATAAATTATAAAATACATTTTAGTAAATTTTTAAATAATAAATTATAAATAAGTTATTTAAATTAATAATTGATAATGGTATTTATTAACATTTTTAATAATAACAGTGGCTGAAATATACCTTCACAAAACCGTCTCTTTTTTCTTCGATCTTTTTATTACAATGACATAACCATTTTCCTTTTCCGTATGTTATACCTAGTCGATCAACTCCTCGCGTGACGAAAAGGTCCGGCCAGTCTCAAATGAAACGACGACTGGGTAAAAGGCTTCCTGATCTTCTATCGGCTTCACCTCACCACTGTAAGCATAGTTTG
The DNA here is from genome assembly GCA_028751855.1 of Ambrosia trifida. Classification (NCBI taxonomy): domain Eukaryota; kingdom Viridiplantae; phylum Streptophyta; class Magnoliopsida; order Asterales; family Asteraceae; genus Ambrosia; species Ambrosia trifida. The sequence goes on along the minus strand of CM054126.1, from coordinate 107,032,486 downwards.
GATAGGTTTGGTGATCAAAAGGAGGCTCACCACTGCAGGCGTACGGGTCCTCCAATGGGGTATTCAAGTCCAGCGGAAGCGTATTGTCATGATACCGATTTCTAAACTCAACTTCATCGCTGCCTGCTGGAAGCGACATGTTGTAAGAATCATCGAAAATATATTCGTAATACCACATCTTGTATGGTGTTGGTAAAAATTGTATATTGTGAGTGTAGTTATGAATGTGTAAATGCAAACCGATAACGATTGATATAATATTGAATGTATGAAATGAGATTATATAAGCAGTCCGCATGGTCCTAAGCATCGCGCTATGGCCAAAGTGCGGCGCTTAGGGTTCACGAGCTTACATTGGACACACACAACCTCGTACCTAACCTCGTATGTTGTACTTTGAAGCGCTACGCTATGGCCATAGCACAACGCTTAGGGTTACTTTTCAGCTTTTTCAGTAAAGCAATTAACATAAGTACAATAATTGGTCCCAAAGCGCCGCCCTATGACCATAGCATGGCACTTTAAAACGGAGGGGGTGAAAATACTTTTTTTTGGGTGGAAATATAACAACCCTTAAAAATACCCACATAATGTCGTCTTTGATTAGCAACATAACTTTTTTGAATTAATCTATTGTAGTAAAATAGTTGATCAAATATGTTTAGGGTTTTTTCACTTAGAAGAAATTTTCAATAAATAATGTGCTAAATTTTCTTATCTAACTAAATAAATAAAGGGCCTTTAGTCTGGTGGTATCAAAGTTTGATAACGCTTTGTCTTTTTAAATGGTGAGGGAATCAAATCTCGCATCTGACAAAAATATTAGTCATTCAAAAAAAAAAAAAAAAAAAAAAACCAACTACATTTAACCAAATGAAAAAATAAATATTTAGATAATTTGCATTGCTAAATTACTAACCAAAAACAATTGTTTTATATGGCTAATGTTACCCCTACTTTATTTACAACGAATACACCTTTGTCTAAATTTGAACTTAGGAGGGACGGGGCGCCTACCGATTTGGTCACGGGTACCCACTACCACCACGGTAACACCGTCGCCACCCATGTTGGTAGTGGTCTTGTGAACCATTGTACTGGTTCTAGTTACCGCACTGTAAGCACTGAATTCAATGCAAAGGTTCAATCTTTCTTTCTCTCTCTATCTGTTGACCGCCCGTTGACCACCAATACATAGGAAAACCAAAGGATGATGGTAGTTGCTTTTCAGATCTAGAGACGGTGCTAGCGTATTTTTGTTTTTTCATACAGTGGTGTGGGGAAGAAGACCATTGTGTGGCGGTGGAGGTGGAGGTAGAGGTGGAAGTGGCTGTGGTGGTGGAGGTGGCTGTGGTGGTGTGGTGATAGTCGTAGAGAATTAAGACGTATGGTGGTGTGAGGAAGAAGACCATTGTGATGGTATTATCCTTTAGGCTTAACATTATTATTTAATATAATAATAATGTTCGGATGTCATAGTTTCACGTATGGTGGTGGTGGATAACAAGTAGGGGTGAGCAAAATTAACCGCCATAACCAATAACCGAACCATAACCAACATAATTGAACCGATTTTAACCGATTTTAACCGACATAACCAATGGTTATGGTTATGAAATTTCTCAAACCGACCGAGTGGTTATGGTCATGGTTATGAAACTTTGGTTAACCAATATAACCATAACCGAACCGAACTTCTAGTTTTAAGACTATGTACTAGGTTTATGTTTTACACTAACCATGTAGAGGCTTTCTACTATGATAAAAGTATGCTAGTAACAAAACGATCTTGATGTAGGTGACCTTTATTTTAATAAGAATTAAACTTAGGCTTAGGTAAATTTTTTATTGTCTAAATATATCTTATTAACAAGGATCCTCCATTGGTATTTCAACAAAAAACATGTAATCTGGTTAGTCTTATTAAAAAACCTTAAGTTAAGTCCACCATCTTAGATTCCATTTTTTATTTTGTAGACCCACGCGATTTTAATTTTTAAACATTAGTCGAAAGTTAGTTTTAGTTGAAGTTTGTGGTTAATAACCGAAATAACCATAACCGAACCATAACCAAATTCATAACCGATTAACCATAATCGAAGTTTGGTTATGGTTATAGTTAATGGTAAAAATCGACCCATGCACACCATTAACAAGTGTTTATATGAATTAATATATATATATATATATATATATATATAAATTATTATTATATTATTGTTGGGTAAAGAATCAGTGAAGTACTGCTTCCAAAAAACGGTTTCAGTAAAGTGAATCAGTGAATTGATGTGACTGTACATGATTGATAGAAATCAGTAGAGTTAAAAATGTTTAGGAGTAGTGCCCCTCCCCCCTTAAAACCACTCCTATATAAAAGGCATAAGTCTTTACCAAGTACGCTAACACATTACCAAATACATAAATATAACGTTCAATTTCCTTGAAATCTTTTTGATGTTTTAACGTGTGTAGCATGTGACTTTGTAGCAGCTGTGGTGCACTGCCGCCGCCCAGTGTGTCCTATCAATGTTTAAAGTGTTTCAGGACTCCAAATTTCAAATAAGGTTCTTCTTCGTGTTTTCAAAAAGAAATGGCGCATGTGTTTAGGAATTTACTTTTTTTTTTTAAGGTGATTTTTTATATTGTGACAGAGATTATTACAACTGTTCAGAAGGGGATTCCCAAGCCACTCTACAATGGTCAGACTATGTTGTCTTAACCATTCGGAAAATTTTCCGCCACTAATCACTTGACAGATGTTGCACCATCCACAAAAGGCAAGCCTCTTTGGAGTAAATGCACGGTAGTAGGAAACCGAGGGGCCATCAGAATCGAACCTGGCACCTACAAGTAGGCTAGTTTCGACCATCACTTGGCGAGTCCCTCAAATGCTTCCCGTGGAAATCGAACCCGGCTCCCCCGAAAGGAAACCGGTCCGTTCACCACTAGACTACAAGTGAGGGATTAGGAATCCATCTATAGTGGTGGAGTGGCTTTTGTTTCACCTATGTGATCAAGGGTTCAATCCCCACTTTCATCATTTATGGTTTGGTATCCGGGTGAAGATCGAATACGGGTGGCGCCGGTTCGAATCTGACGGGCGGCGAGGTTTTACCGAGTTCTATAACACTGTCATGCCTTCGGGCGGGTGGGGCTCGGGTTTCCGCGCATCGGGAGAAGGCGGGGGCTGCTAGAGGTCGAGTAGTCGATTGTTGGGCACAGCGCCCCGTAAGGCTGGTTGCCACACAGTTGTTCGCCGATAAAAAAAAAGTGAGGGATTAGGAATTTACTTGATTGATTTAATTAAACAGACGGATTAACTGAAATTAAATAGTGACTAGAATTATGTATTTTTATTGGTTGTTTTAGGATTAGATGATGACCAGCATCCATTAACTAGAGAGAATTTAATTCATATTTATGATTATACAAAATTTATTTACTTATTTATTTATTTTATTTTTTTGATAGTGAAAATATGATTCCGTTATAAAATTACATTAAGATAGCAAACAGGCGGGCAACAAACTACGTCGCTATCCATTTTTGAATGATGAACCATAATCTAATAAAAACGAACCCTTGTCCCCATAGAGTCGAGACATTACTATAAATAACTCGTTGGACCCTGGTCAATAAAGGAATAGCTTCTGATGTTAGAGAGCTAAAGGTATCAAAAGCAGAGAGGACGAAAACATGCTGATTCTTTTCACATGCTTTAGAAAATAACGCACTCCACATTTTGGCTACTTTAAAAGTCAGAGAAATGTCTGGGTGTTTGTGAAGCATTTTCTTCACAAGCTCTAGAAAATAACACACTCCACATTAAACTTTCTTTCATTCTTTTTTTTTGTTTTTTGTTTTTTTAGTCAACGAATCCGCTAAATGGGCTATTGACAAAATTCATCATATTGGTATACATTCGCTAACAAACCGGGGAAAACCACACCTACGGCCGAAGCCTGCAAACACTCATCGAAGGCACGACATCGCATTGAGATAAAACCCATTCAATTCAAGGATCGAACTAAGCGATCACCGCCAAATCTCACATCATCACCAGGTGCTGCAGAAAATTAATCATGGGTATCTAATCAGAACAAACTGGTGACAGTAGTGTGATAAATTGTGTCAAATTATGTTTGTTATGAATGTAAAACTTTGGGTAATAACTAGATCAACATAAATCCGTATCTATGAAAATGGATTTTTTTTTTTCAAATCGAATAATTAAGAACTACTATAAAAAACTATAGCTACTTGTTTTTGGTACTCTATATGTAATCTTGATGTTGAATCTCTTGTTCCACGTGCCTCATCTTCTTTTTTTGATTTTTGGTGAACAAAATATAGAAATCCCAATGACAATCTTTCTTCGTTTGATCAGTGTCAAGTAAAACATTCATACTCAATAAATTTCAGTCATAGCCAAACGTTAGTAGGGTCTAAGGTGAATGAGATGTAGGCAACTCTTACCTCTGTCCTGAGAGACAAAGATGTTGCTTCCAGCGAGACCCCCGGCTCCAAGTCCATATACATACAATAAGGTCACAAAACATAGGTAGATAGCTACTAAAAATCAGCATAAAACAAAGGACACCAAAACAAAGAGACAAGTTAATCTCCTTAGGAAAGACCAACACTTTAAACTCATAAGGAAACAAGTTTAATGCTAAACCATACTATCATTCTAAAAGTTCTTAACCTTAATCCTACATCTCTACAAACTTTAATCTTGGACCATGTCCTCAAAAAAAATACAATTCTAGCAAATCTTGTCTAATCTACTCCTTCCAAATTAGTTTCAATGCCTCTGCGCCTCCCTCCAAATTAGTTTCAATGCCTCTACTCCTCCCCATTCAGAGATTTCAAGGAGTAAAGGTAACATATTTACAAGGGGAAAAATAAAAAGTCTACTCCTAGGCTACAATTATTGCTTATCTTAAGTTTTATTGACAATCAAATAAAAAAGACTGAAAAGAAAAGGTAATGTTTTTCAAAAAGTGGTTATTGCAATGTGTAAAGTCCTATTGAGTTATATGGTCTGACTCATTAACTACTTCAGTCTAAAACTTAAACTTGTTTTGATTCGAGTTTTAATGGTTTCTAATCTTAATTATATGAGCCCAAAAGACTAACACCATCTAATTAGTCAAGTTAATTTTAACGACATTACAAGCATTTTCCTAATATATATATATATACATATATATATATATATATGAATAGGGTGAGGTTACAAAGGCCATATTTTGTGAAAAGTGTGAGAAGGATTAAAAATTGATATGTAGGCACTATTTTTTGAACTTAGTCATGATGTTTTGAATTGTTTTGCCTAGAAAAACAACAAACATAACAATTAAACACCGAAAACAATGTATTTTAGGCTTAAAACGTAAAATACTATGCTATGAACATTAAGCAGTGTGTTTTAAGTGTTAAGTAGTGTGTTTTAGCTGTTTTTAAATTTAATGACTATAATATATTGCATTGTGTTTTAGATTGTTGTGTTTGGTGTTTTTCAAGTTAAAACAACCTAAAACATCATTCCAAATCTAAACATGATGCCTACATGTCAATTTTTAATCATTTTCACACTTCTCACAAAATATGTCCATTGTACAGGAACCTAAACCTGTATATATATATGGGTACAAACTAGTAGCTCGGCTAAAAAAACTTGAAACAAGCCGAGCCTAACCAAGCTCGAGCCCGAGTCCGAGCCTAAAACAAGCTCGTTTAGAAAATGAGTCTGAGCCTGAGCTTTAGTTACCGAGCTCGATGCGGCTCCGAAGCCTAAACGAGCCCACTTATATTTATATATATTTTATATAGTATATTATATATATTTAAATAATAACAATTAGTATTCAAAATAAACTAAAAAAAAGGCTAAATAATATACAAAATACTATTTATAGTTAATATAAATTAATAAATAAATAATGAAAAAGCCAAGCTCAAGCTCAAAATTTAATAATTTAAATGAGCTCGAGTTCAGGCTCGGCCTGACTCAGCTCGTCTCATTTACACCCCTATATGTATATGGGATGGATATACACAGAACACTACTTATTGCAAGAACACGCAGAACTAAACGAATCGCTCATATTTTAAATCATAATCAAATAAAAAGTAAAAACAAATGCTACAAATGTAATCTTATTGATTCTTACATCGGAATCCGAAAATAATATGAAAATATTATTTTTTAAGTAACCTACATAAATATAGGCTAAATAATCTATGTGTATCAGGTTTGTAAAAGACATAGGATAACATTAGTTTGATAGTTTTTTATGTATATAATGTTCACGTATAACTGTAAGAAACAACAAAAAATATCTGAGCTGTAAATTAGGAAATTAAATGATTTGCAGTTGCTTTTTTTTGTTTTCGCAATAATTTAGTGTTTTGAAATGATCCTTCCACTATATATATATAAGGATCATGTAGGAAAATTGGTTTTTATATGAAGTGTGAGAAAAATTAAGAATTGATATGTAGCCATCATATTTTCGATTTAGCAATGATGTTTTGAGTTGTTTTGTCTTGAAAAACACTAATCACAACAATTTTAAACACAATGCAATGTATTACAGTCATTAAATTTAAAACACAGATAAAACACACTAGTAAACACTTATATTTGAATTTTATTTGTAATCAAAAAATTAATTGTTTATATATTTCTTGCACTAAAACCTCTTTTTAAATAAATCATCATCTCTCTCTCTCTCTCTCTCTCTCTCTCTCTCTCTCTCTCTCTTTCTATATATATATATACATACTATATTAATAAGCATATAGGAATGACAGAAATGGTCTTTTGCCACTTTTAAGAGATGTACAACATTTAAAGCATGTACAAACCTTCAATGCACAAATCTAATCCAGACAAAAAAAACACAGATACAATAGCTAGGGTTTCTCATCGTTCCTCATTTCAATCCGCCTCCATCATACCCCCATCTCTCTCTATGTATGTATGTATGTATGTATGTATGTATGTATGTATGTATGTATGTATGTATGTATGTATGTATGTATGTATGTATGTATGTATGTATGTATGTATGTATGTATGTATGTATGTATGTATGTATGTATGTATGTATGTATGTATGTATGTATGTATGTATGTATGCGATTCATATTTAGGGTTTGAAAGATTTCTTCACCATCGCTCCTTTCACTACCGGGGACTTGAAGGGGTGAGCAACGCCTTGCAGATCTAGGTCTTGGAAGGGTAAGCTACTCTTGTTTGTTCTGTATAATGTTACCCTGATTTTCGTATATGTTCACCTCTTTTTTTCTTCTAATTTTTTTGGAGGTGGTTAAGTGAAGGGAATGGTTGTAGAGCCTGGAGTTAAGGTGGTGGCGACGTCGTTGGTATATGATACATCTTAATTGAAAATTTGGGAATCCCATGTTTTTTTCTCCAGATCCAGTTCATTCTCTCTATAATTTTGGGTTATCACATCAAGAGCAGGAGTAAATCTGGCTTATAGAAAACCCCAAGAAGCATGTATAGTTATACTTTCTGTAACACCCCAACCGATGGCGGAAACATCGGGATGTCACATATTGATGATTGTTCAGTAGCTCATGGTAAATAATAAGTTTCAATAAATGATTTAAATGAATTACATACAATTGTTCTAAAAATTTGTACATCAAAATGAAAAATACTAGCTACGCATCTTCAAGCATTAACTCTAATATTCGAATAAGCCATAACCTGAAACATGTTAAGTTTGAAAATATTTTGGGTCAACAAAAGTTGGTGAGAATTACATAGGTTTTAATAATTGAATAAAAACTTGTACAATTCGAGTGTCATGGCAAGTCTAGTCCATATGTGAAAACAAAACAATCGGGTAAATCGAGTGCATAATCAAACCTTGTGACTAGAATATTGTGGTCCATCCCATACGCTCATGGTTCACTCGATTATGTTATAAATTCGATAACAATCACCCACGCTACCTATGTAGGAGGTACACGTATCCGGGTGGGATTGCCAGTCCAATAGATCTATCATTGTATACCGTCGGTTGATCAATGTTAATGATTATGCTAGAATAATGTGCTTACCCTAGTAATTTTTAAGACATAATGAAACATAGAACAACACATAGACACTTATGATTGAATTGTAAATAAATGTTGTAACATGTTTCACCCCAAAAATGATGTAAAATGGTAAAGAGGGGCTATGTAAACTCACCTTAGTGTTAGAATGGAGACCCTTGTTATATAAGTAAATGTGGCTCGTGTGTATCCAAATATCACCCTATTTCAAGGTAATAAATAAGTGTTGGGGAAAACTTAATAAGTCTAAGTTTTCTAGTCTAAAATGTGCTAGGGTTCCTAATTTGGGGATTAATAATTGATTTTGAGTAATTGTTAATAACTTTAATAAAGAAATAATTAATAAAAATATTTCTGACCAATATTAACTAAAAGTAGTTGATTTAAAATGTAATAAATGTGAAAATAATTTTTATAAAATTATTTTCTTAATTAATGAATATTTATATATTAATACTTATTTGTCAAAATATAGACTTAATATTTAAAAATATTAAAATTTATAAATTTCGAATCAAAAATTTATATTTCTGATCTAAATGATTAATAATAATTTATGTGAAATTTTGATGTAAAAATAATGAAAAATGAATTTATTATGATTTATTTATGATTAAAATAATAAAAATCGATTAAAAATATTAAATAAATGATTTTTCAGAAATAAAAATCATTTCTGGAATATTTATTGTTTTATAAGTTTAGGATAATTTTTGTGGAATTTTATAAAATTGTTTTGATATTTTTATAGAATTTTATAATTATAATTGAATAAATTTGTAATATTTATTATATATAATAAATAAATGATTTTTGAAAAACTAAAATTTGGATAATAAAGTTTATCATTTGAATAACATAAAATAAATTTTGTAGAATTTATAAATTAGATTTAGTATTTTAAAACCATTTTAAAAGAATAATAATACATATATAAGCATAAAAGGGAAAAAGAAAGAAAGAACAAAAAAGATTGCTTGTGCCAGGGATCGAACCCGGGCCTCTGGCCGGTTCGTGGTTTAATCACAAGCCTAGCCACCAACTGGGCTAGACCCTGAGAATGTAGGTTTTTGGTTTCAAATGACTATAAAGGCTCCTAGAGTTTAACCATTTATTATCTAAATAAAAATGGTGGTGACCGGATTCGAACCCAGGTCACACACCGGTTCCAGATTTAAACACAGCGAGTGCCACCAACTGATCCACAGATCAGTTGGTGATTGTTTTTGGTTTGTATTGAATATAAATGATGACAGTCAAAGGTCATCTTCCCCAAATTGTGACAAGAACCCTAGTTTTCTAAATTGGATTCACTACTCAAATATAACCCGATTAATTAGGGGGTTATTACTGAGGGAGGGCCGATAAAATCACAGAGACAAGGAATCAAAGCATACCTGATCGAATTGCTTCAAAATCGTGAGTCAACAAAAGAGTCAAACTCTTATGAATTCGCGATCCAGACTGAATGAAAAAGAGATTTGAAGGTAGGGATAGAATTTTCGGCGAGTATAGGTTGAGGATGAGGGGTCAATTTATACTAACACCAATGGATTTGATTATTTAGAAAGTTGACCAATGCTTTTAATATAAACGCGTGATTAGGCTTCAATTTGGAATGTTTTAATCAAAATTCTTGTGTGGGAATTAATCAGACGGGTTGGTCAACTGTTTACCATAACAAATTCGTATTAAGAACACGGATTAGAGCTTGATTATGGAATGATTGACTCACAGTTGACTTTCCAAGTCAACTGTGATGAAGTGAGGGAGGGTTTAAATTTAAAACAGGTTCAGATATGTTCAACAAGAATGGGTAGCTCAACTGGTTGAGCTGTGTGGTTGTGTGAGCCGGCCATGGGCACGGGTTCGATTCCCGGCCCAGGCACTTATTTTTTTGACAATTATATCACCATTAAATTGTTAATATATGATTATAGTATAGCTCTAGGAGTCCAAACGTGACACAAAATATTTTTTAGAAGGTACGGTAATGATAAAAATGCAACGTTTATTAATAAATGTCTCAAACGTACATGGAATTTATACGAAATGTTACACTTTCTACTGTCAATTTCTTTTAACGAAACAATAAAACACTGTTGATTAAGTGATTTGTTTTCAATATTGTAGCTTTGAGATGATTTGTAGCTATTGAATGGTGTGAAAGTGGAGTTGGGCATTAGGGATACCAAAACAACTATCAAACTTTTTGAAAGCAGGAGAAGGGTTAATGGTACCTCTTATCTTTAAAAATATAAACTCTAAACACATAATTGTTTGTAGCTTTAAGTAAATCTAATATCATGAAATCTTAGTTCTTGATGACTGATGTATTGTTAATAATTTCTGATGGTTTTATTACATGTTCTTGTTTCTGGTATTGTTAACAATTTCTAATGACCTCTAACGTATATAGCGACAATGGTGGCTGATTGTAGCAGGAACAACCCTAAACTACCAGACAATAAAGGCTAAAAGTGGTGGTTTACTGTCTGAGTGGTGTGTTTTGTGAAGACTGGCCTTCATACCGTCTCGAAGCAACAAGAAATCCAAGGAATACGATATCGTTTGGAGGTAATAATACAATATAATGTACTTTGATGTAGTTTTTATTTTCCCCTGTAACAAGATGCTATTTTGTTGTGTTGTTGCATGTTTTAACTATCTGAAAATGGTGCGTTGATAGATGGAGCAACAGACTCTGACCTGTGATGGGGGAGAACAACAGAAAAAATAGAAATTAGAAAGTGGAATTGTTAGCTAGCTGGGTCTTACGACTGTATAAAGCCTCCAAGTAACACCCTTCGCCTTTTTGGTGGTGTTGCTTTGGAAAGAGCTATGCAGGAAGTTAGATGTGTGACATATTCAGTGAAAGGTCCTTCGAGTCAAGAGAAAAGGTAATATTCACTCAAGGTTGTAATGAATATATATTGCGAAGGTTGTCTACCATCATTTGTATTAGTTATTTCCTATTTTTAAGGAATATATGTTGTGGGAAATGTTTTTTCAAACAAATTTTAATGACAATATTTAATAAATTAATTGATTTAAAAAAAATATATGGAACTGAATGTTTTCTAATGTTTTAATGAAAAATACACATTTTGGTGAATGCTTTTCAAAATTGATAATGAGCTAACAAAACTTAGCCCATATCCGATTCTGATTCTATGGGTTAGATGATAACTAGAACAAAAATGAGTTCAGCAAACAAAAGTTTATCTAAACATTCTATGTTTTAAAAAGCGCGCTCTAAAGCGCAAAGCGTACCTAGGCGCAGAGCCTAGTGCCTTATGTAACCCTAGGCACACATCGTACAAAAAGCGCAAGAAAAGCGCGATTTTTTGGCCAAAAAGCTCCTAAGGCATGCGCTTTTCATACAGGGGGTGTTTTATGCTTAAAATTGTTATATATGTAGCTAAAAGGGTTGTATATTTAAGTTAAATCATACAGGGGGTGTTTTTGGGTAAATGATACTAAAAACCTATAGCATATATAAGAAAAATTATATAATCGTCTTGCGCTTCGCGTGCGAAAATCCCACTGATTTTGCGCTTTGTGCCTTTGTTTTGGACCTCGTCGCTTTAGTGGCTTCACACTTTTTAAAACCAAGCAAACATTACATATATAGGTGGTTCTAAGTTATTATCAGAGAGTGTTACATTTTGCTACTATGTTTGCTGCTATTTAGCAGCTGTTTGTGGGGCGGGCCAATGGATTTGGTGTTTAAGCAAATGATTGCAAGGGGCTGCAGGGGCAACAGAGACTGTAGGTGGTGGAACAGGCCGCCGGACATTCACCAAGGTATGGGATGTTCTCATGTAGATCATACATAGTTAATACCAAAAGAACTAAACAAAATCCTAAACTATCGGGAAAAGTCTTATCAACCGGTCTTTCTTGTAATATTACACCATCTAATTCCAAAAACTATTGGACTCCCCCTTATTTTGTTTGAATTAAAATGCTGATAGACATAAAGTTTCATCAATCCTTATATTAACTTGAAAATTTTGTGTAGTCCTTATGTAATTGTCTATAAACCGAACCTTATCACCATATTTCCCACTCACTCTATAGATGTATATTTAACTGAACTACTTGCAGAGTCTAATGTTGGTTCTACATATATGCTTGGTGAAAAAAAAGCGTGTCTTAGGCGCGCCTCAAGTGTGAGGGGCTAAATGTACTTGTTTTCTTTCTTATTATTTTATAATGTATTTTGAGTGTGCAATTTCGACCCATTTTGGGTTTCATTTCATTTTTAACGGTTCAAATAGGCTTGTTTAGTCTGTCGTCTAGGCGCAAAGTCGCTTGAAAAGTTCACTATATTTTGACCCATCTAACTTCAAAGTGCTATATTTGGACGGTTTTATTTTCAACAGGTTTTACTTTTCGATTTATATAATATGCGATATTAGTGGAACCATATCAGTCATCTTTAATATTCCATTGACAAATATATTCTATATTTATAAACAGGAGTATTCATCTCCTATAGATTAGTATTCTCTCTTTTATTTATAGATGTTGTATAATGCAATGTAAATCACCAAGATTTTCCATATTCTCATGGTATCAGCCTCATATCCTCTTCTTTCTCGGTTCTCCTTTCTTGTTCGGGTTCCTTTTTTCCTCTTTCTGCAGCCTTCTGTCCGATTTATTGGTTGCAACTTTCTGTCTGATCCCACCTATCGCCCATCCATGTCTTCATCTTACGTGTTATCCTCCATTCCTCTACACTCTTTAACTCACCTCTGAATCTAGCTTAGATCTGTTCTGTTCCAACCACCAATAGTGGGTTTTGAAATGAAAGTCCTTCTGTTGGTATATTGGAGTTTGTACAGGGAACTTTAATGATTGGTACATTCAAATTGCTAGGTTTTCTTTTGTTTCTTTTGAATCTTTTTTAAGGCGAACAGAGGAGGGAATAATTAGGAAATTGATGCAAGTTTGATATTTTGAACTATGTTGGTAATTTATAGGTTTTTATAGTTATTGTGTATTGGGATTTTTTGAGGATATGTTTTTAGTTTAATGGTGTTTATGTCTTGAATTTGTTTTGCAGAAAAAGTAGTTTGATTAAGAGTTTCAGGATCCGATTAAAGGATAAAGATATGTGCCATTAACAATCGTTTTATATCCAACATGGTGTACTCTGGACCTTGTATATTGCTGGCTCAAGGTTGATTTGGTGAGTACTCATTAGTTCGTAATGGCTTTCTATTCATTTTAGTTTTATATTTTTTTAATTGATGGTCACCATTGCACTTGCTCTGAGGAGGACTGCCTATGCGTTTGAGATGCTCTTTTAGTCGTTGTGACTTCCTTTGTAAGTATGAAATTTATATATTCACATTGAATTTTATATTTTTTTTTTACTTTTTTGGGCTCCTAGATAAATTAGAAAAAAATTATATATTCACATTGAATTTTATATGTTTTTCACCCATTTGGTGAAATCTGAAAAAAGCAGTTGAACCATTGTACTGTTAATGTAGACTGCAAAATTACACTTGGTGAGTCAAACCCCTACTTTGGTGAAAAAGGTTTTAGCAGCTGAAAAAAGGCTTTAACAATCTGAACCATTTTACTTTTAACATAGTTTGTGCCATTGTCACTTTCAACTTAGACTGCAAAACTACACATATCTTTGAAAAAGGTTTTAATTGTGAGGTTTTAACCTTGGGAATATTATACTATATCAATTTAGCATCTTTTTTTTAAATGGCAATTTAGCATCTTCTTTACCATATCTCTTTTTAATTTCTTTTTATGCTTAATGGAAGGGGATACACGAATGAGTTTTCAGCGTATATATGATGGTTTGGAATTATAGATATTGTTTGGGCCTTCATGATTGGTAGAGCTTTGTAATTAAAACTATCGCTTGTTGGGTATTATGGTTATATGGACTTATATTGGCCGAAATTTGTATCATTTGGCTCTGAATTGAAAGCTCAATTATGACTAACCAAGAAGATAAAGTGTATGGACTTCAACACAATTTTGGCTTTGTTATGCATCATGAGACATATATAGTTCTTGTCATACTTGTTATCGTTTTAGATGCAATAAATTTCGGGAATGCACAATTGGATGGCTCGACATATAAGAATTTGGGTCGGGTTTGTTAGCCGAATATTTATGGCCAAGTGTTTTTTTGTTTGTTTGGCTGGTTAACTATTATTTGGGTACTTATCCCTAAAATTACCAAACTCTCTCTTTTAAAGTTATGAAAAATTATAAAATTTTATTGGGTTCCGTTCCCAAAAATTTAATTATTATCATTTAGTTTCAAATGAAAAAAAAAATCATTTACATAGCAAAGAAAGAATGATAATTCTAAATTATAAGATCTGTGATATTACTATCACCAATCGCCATTTTTTTACGACTTATTTCCTCCCCATTTTTTTACACTCCTCCTTTTATTAGATCATTCACAATAGAGCACTCATATTTGTGTGAGATAAAACCTTAAAAAATTTTATGGGGTTAGAAGTGGTTGTGAGTGAAAAAAATAGGGAATCTACTGTTTATCGGTAAGTTTTGGGTTCTTTGGGAATCTTTTGGGAAAAACGAGAAAACTATATTTATTTTTTAATATTTGTTAAAAGTGGTTGTGAGTGGAGGAGAGATAAACTGTAATGGGGTTTAGTGTAATAAATATGTGGTTGTGATTGGTTGTGAGAAGATGAGGATGTGGAAACTATTGTGAATGCTCTTACACCTCATTAAATGCCTCTCATCAGGTTTGACCCTAGGTACTTTCTCCAAACACCATTTGATGTTGCCACTAGGTTATGAAGCAAGTGGCGCTATCCCCCATCGCCTACAAGAGCGGCTGAGGATGCTTCTATAAAAGGAAAGATGGAAGCCCTCTTTGTTTCCGTGGCCCATTATCCAATATGCATAAGAAGTTAAAATTTTGTAACTTGAAAGTTTAGTGATTTGGCTAGCACAGTTTCATAATCGAACCACCCCAAATTAAAAGTTAATTTTTTTGGCCCATTGGTTTATTGCTAATTTTACGGACCATGAGTTATTCTTAAAACTTTTTGATTAACCGAACTTATGGTTAGTTTGCTATATATGAGCTAAATTCATCAACCAAAAGGCAAAAAGTGTGTTGACGAAATGCATAATTAATCGACGCCAGCATTGTAATGAGTAGGTGAACAAGCAATAAAATATGTAGCTCTTGAATATAATACAACATATATCTACAATACTTTGAGAAAGTAGCATGTGCACTTAATGCAAGTAGTTAACATGTAGGTTTGTATGTTAAGTTATTATTTAAGTAAGATCTCTAACCCTATGTCATAATAAACCACACCGATTCTACAAACAAGAAAACTGATAAACGTACTATACAGTATATCATGAGAGGATTGATAAACTAATAAGAAATGAGTATCAAATTGCCAATTGTTGCCGCCGCATTGTGCAGGTCTCCTACTAGTATATATATATATATATATATATATATGCTAAGTATCCTGAAAAACACAGTTAAGATGAGAAAACTCTAGATGTCACACCCGACATGCACAGCAGAAGACTTGTTGTGTAGTAACGAAAGTTGTTACCATATAAATGTTTAGCAATCACACAATAAATACATAATGGACATTTTGTTGGATCAGTATTAAGCTGCTCTTTTGTTTGAACTTGCTAGTTGACACTTAAGTGTTTAGCAAGTTCATTGGTGAGTGTTAGCACAACGGAATGTTTATAAGTTTATAGCTACACTTTGTCAACAGGAGTTATTACTCCCCCTGGAATCAAGAACTAATAAATGAGAAGTGTTTATTGAGAATCTAAGTATTGAATGAGAATGAAACACTTTGACAGATTCTCAGTAAACACAAAATGGAAATAACAATAATAAGAGTTGAAGGATTTCTTGTATTAAAATCAATGTCTAAAACAGAAGGATGAATCCTTCTATTTATAGACTTTACAAATACATGAACCTTGCCAAAAAGCAAGTTCAGAAACAAGTTGCAACAAGTTGCAGTCTTGGAACTTGTACATAAAGCAAAAAGAAATACTAAAGTATTAAACTACTGATATACAAGGGCGGTGGAAAAGATCTTCTTTAAGTACTGATGAATGACAAACTACTGATGAGTAGTTTGTCTTCAGCAGTTCTTCAGTTGAAGTGTCTGGTTTGAACTTCAGAACTTCTGATGACTTCTTCTTCAGTACTTCTGAATCTCTTCTTCAGCAGTTTGATTCCTTGTCTTCAGCAGTTCCATACTTAGAGTATTTTGACAGAAAGTGAATTAGACTAAGGTTTGCAAAAGTGGTTTCACCAATCCTTTTTGTCCTAACAATCTCCCCCTGGATTGATGAAGCCAAAACCTTACTAATTCCTTATTGTTCTTTTCTGTCCTTCACAATTTTCCATATTCCTTTGAACATGGAATTCTTGAGCTGGTTGAGTTGATCATCAGTAAGAGACCCTTTTCTTGGTTCCAAGTGTTGGATTGTAAGCAGGTCTTTGGTTGATAGTTTCTTCAGTTCTTTTATCGACCTATATTCCCTGCTTGTTTGATCTCTTCTTGTCACAAGTACTGAGTTGTTATCAGTAAAGGACCATCTGATGACTGGTACTTTAGACTTGTCAAAGTCTGCAGTGTAGGGAACCATGGTGGTACCCTGGGTTTCTCCTGAGTGTTGAATGTTTTCAACTTCAGTGACTCTCAGGTGGGATTCACTTCCATGCTGTTGTTCCATCACATTAGGTATCTGAAATGTTGGCAAATGATGTTCAGTTGTTACCTTAGTATGCAGTTTGTCTGTGATGGTCCTCTGGATTTGATATGCAAAGGTGGAAGGATCCCTGAATTGTGTGAGCAGAGGCTTCTCTTCTATGTCAAAATCAGAATGTACTAATGTACTACCTTCTAGTAGTACCATTCTGAAATCAGTCTTTACTTTTTCCTCTGTCTTCTTTCTTTGGGTAGCTGGTCTTCTTTGAACACCAGAAGTTCTAACTACTGAAGTTGAAGTTTCAGCAGTTTGAAACTTCTCTGGATTAGCAGCCCTTGCAGCCTTGTATTTTCTGTATGTGTCCACCAATCTTTCTTCTTTCCACTTGGACACTGAGGCTTTTGAACCATAACCATTGGCTACCAGTTCTTCTATCATCTGAGCTCTCTTGGCCTTTGTGTCTTTACCTGTTGCAAGTTTATCTGCAACAAGTTGAGCTCTTCTTGTCAGCTCTTCCACAGAGAGTCTCTTCAATGTATGGGCTTTGACTTTGCTGTTCTTCATAATGTAAGACATCAGTTGATGTCTTTTGTCTTGTTCAGCAATCTCATCAAGGCTAGCCTGCCTTTGTAGTTCAGCTTCATAAGCCTGAAGTTTTTCTTCATGGCTTAGGTCTAAGTCATCCCTTTCTTCCAGATTTTTCCAGATCAGATCTTCTCTGGCCTTCTTTTGGGCTGCAACTAAACTCTTCTCTAGTAATTCAGCTGATTGAGAGATTGGAGAAGGGTTTAGCACAGTCATTGTTGTAACTGTTGTAGTAGGCCTGATAGGAGCAGATGTTGGTTGAGTAGGAGCAGTTGTTCTGGAAGGATCAGCAGTTTGAGTCTTGGAAGTGTTAACTTCTGATGGCTTGACAACTTCTGAAGGTTTGTCAACTACTGAAGGATTGTCTTCCGTATGTTCTGATTCTTCATCAGAAC
The DNA here is from genome assembly GCA_028751855.1 of Ambrosia trifida. NCBI lineage: Eukaryota > Viridiplantae > Streptophyta > Magnoliopsida > Asterales > Asteraceae > Ambrosia > Ambrosia trifida. The sequence goes on along the minus strand of CM054126.1, from coordinate 107,014,685 downwards.
TTTGGCCATCAAAGGTTTCTTCATTATGCCCTTGGGATTCATCAGCCTTTTCAGCATCTTCTATTTCTTGAATAGAGACACCAAACTGTTGTGCCAATTTCTCTTTTCTGGCTTGATCTTGTTGATCTCTAGCTAGGATAGCCACTCTTGCCTTTCTTCTGGCTTCAAGTGTATCCATAGGTACCTTGATTTTCTCCCCCTTTTTGGCTTTATCACCTTTGGAAGTTGAAGCTTGGGAGAAATGACCTTGAAGATGAGCAATCTGTTTGCTGTTGTGATCAATCTTGTTGGACAGATCATTCATCTTCGTCTGTATCACTCCAAATTGGTTCTTCATGGACAGCTCCAAGTCAGCTGTGTATGTTTGGATGTGATTTTTGATGAGGGTGTTCATCAAGTGATACAAGGGACCATCTGGGCTGCATAGTTGGTTCAGGTCTATGCTAGGTTGCCTAGGGAATTGGGTAGGCATTTGTAGTGAGGGGTGTGTTTTTGGTTGATCTCCTTGTTGTACAGGAGATGCCACTCTAGGGGAATCATGGATTGAGTGGGCTTTAACCTGAGATGGTGTGACTAGCTTCTTGAGCTTAGAGACACCAGGTGCAGGACCTTCACTTACAGCCGTCAATTCAGTAGTTTTGAGTGTTGAAACATCATCCAAATTAATGGAATCATCTGAATCCCTGATTACATCCTCAATGAGGACTGTATCAGTTACATCATGAGCTGAGCCCAACTCAGTTGTCTCATGTACCTCTTGTTCTTGGTACAGAGGATTTCCTACCTCAGGCATTAAGCCTTCATCAGTAGTTGCCACAGTTGAGGTCTTAGCTGTTTTACTTCTGTCCTCAGGTCCACCACTGGGTGGTAAATGAGTAGTAGCAGCCTCAAAAGTACCAAAGGTTTCTAAGTTTGGGCTTAGAGACCCTGGTTCATCCTCATCTCTTTGGTTGGGGCTATGAGTGTCCACATCCATGTCACTGTCTGAGTCTATGTCCCCTGTTTGATGTGGTTGATGGGGACTGACATGTGTTGATGGGACTTTCTCTTTTAGCCCGGAGAGAAGTTTGGCTATTTCTATGTCTGGTTCAGAAATTTGGGGTGCTGGTTCAGTAGTTTGGGAAGTGGGTTCAGCAGTTTCAAAAGAAGAATCTATTGGAACAGTTTTTCTAAGTCTTTTTCTTTTGAAAAGGATAGTTATTGGTGCTCTTGGTGGGGTTTGAGATGGATGAGACTGAGAGGATGTTTCAGTCACATCTTTAAGAAGTGCAGATTGCACAGTAGTCTGTTCAGGCATCTCAACCTCCTGAACAGCTTTTCTTTTAGGTTTGGTGGGTTTTTGTTTTGTTATCTTGGGTTTCTTGGCCTTTGGTGGAGTAGGTTTGGAAGATGAGGGTTCCATGGGGACTGGTGCTTGTTCCCCTTGGTCATCTTCTGGCCAGTCAGCCTGTTTGTTGTGCCTTGAGTATGCTTGTGAGGTTAAGGGTTTTAAAATTTCAATTTTACCCACAAGCACCTCATTACCCAGTTCAGATATTATGCACTGCATAATGAACCTTGGATATAACAAAAACTTTTTCTTAGTGTTATTGTGATGTAACACCAACTCATTAAAGAAAAGTTTTGATGCCCTGAAGTTTGTTTCATTCACAATGGAATGAAATATTGGTTGAAAGGTTGAGGGCATCTGGTCATAAGACCCAGTTTTAGGACTCAAGCACATAATAATATAATGAAACAAAAGCTTATATTTTGGTTCAAAATACTTTTTAAAGATTGTAGCTTGTGAGAGAGTACCTTGATAACCACACTCAGTCATGGTTAGGTGGATAGCAGAGTTGTCAAACTTCTCAGGGGCATTCACATCATTCAACCCCTGTCTGACTGCAAGTATGGCCGGTGTAATGGCCATTTGTCTTCCTCTAATTGTTGAGTTGAGGGAGATAACTTCATCATCCACCATCACTGTCTCAGCATTAGCCCAGAACTCATTTAGAGTTTCAGGATGAATTGGTGGGTCTATGGTGAGAGCGGTGAAATATTGGGATTTGACGACGAGATCAATGATCTCATCGTATTGGGACCAGCCTTCTTGTTTTTCTAAGTAGGCTCTGAGATTGTGTCCCTGTTTGAGAACTAAAGCCATGTGGTTTGTGTGTGTTGATGAATCGAACAGTGATTTTGTGTTGCAGGTTCAGGGGTTTGAGAGCTTTCTTGAGAGAGAAGGAGGGAATTTTTGTGTTTGAAAGGATAAGTGTTGAAAAAAGATATTTATCAGAAGTTTTTAACCGCTTGGATCTTCTTTATTAGAAGTTTTTAAACCGCCTAGGTTAAAAATCTCTTTATCAGAAGTTTTAAACCGACTAGGTCAAACTTCTGATGATGGGAAAAGTCAGATTTGCCCTTTTTTGACTAAATTGCTGATGAAGAATTATTTTCATCAGTAGTTCCCATTTTCTCTTCAGTAGTTTTAACAGCTGATGAGAAATACTTTATAAATACTTTTATTCATAACTTCTGAAGGTTATTTTATCAGAAGTTAATCACTTTTCAGAAATTTATCCCCATACTGATGTTTTGTTCATCAGTAGTTTCTCTCTTTTCAGAAGTTTTTCAAATGTATGAAAACAGATGTAAGTGAAAAACAAAAAATGTGCAGAAAAATAGAAACACTTACAAATTTAGCATCCCTAGCATGGATACTAACTTCTGAAATGATGATGTGTCAAGGGGTTTAGTGAAAATGTCAGCTATTTGATTAGCTGTTGCTACATGTTTCACTTCAATCTTGCCTTTTTCATAGCAATCTCTTATGAAATGATACCTGATTTCAATGTGTTTAGTTTTTGAAAACTGAACAGGATTTTGAATGATGCTAATGGCAGATTTGCTGTCTACAAGCAATGGTGTCTTGGTCTCTTTGATTCCATAATCAAGAAGTTGATATTGGAGCCATTGTATCTGTGATGTACAACTTGCAGCTGCAATGTATTCAGCTTCAGCAGTTGAAGTTGCAACAGATGTTTGCTTCTTTGATTGCCAGGACACTAGACAGTTTCCCAATAATTGACAACCACCAGATGTTGATTTTCTTGACATTTTACACCCTGCATAGTCACTATCTGAAAAAGCTGATAACTTGGTATTGCTTGAAGCAGGATACCAAATTCCAAGTGTGGGAGTTCCTTTCGGATATCTGAAAATTCTTTTGACTGCAATAAGGTGTGATTCCCTAGGAGCTGATTGATATCTAGCACAGACACATGTTGAAAACATAATATCTGGTCTAGAAGCAGTTAGATATAAAAGGGAACCTATCATACATCTGTACATGGTTTGATCAACCTGTTTTCCTTGATCATCTGGTTCAACTTGTGTGGTTGGTGTCATGGGGGTGGAACATGATTTACAGTCTTGTTAAGAAAATTTGTTTAATAATTCTTTAACATATTTTGATTGATGTATAAAAGTTCCATTTGTTTGTTGTTTAATCTGCAGTCCCAAAAAGTACTGCAGTTCCCCCATTGTACTCATCTCAAATTTTGATTGCATGAGTTTCTTAAATTCATCACACAATTTTGTGTTTGTTGAACCAAAAATGATATCATCAACATATATTTGAACAAGTAAGATATGATTTCCAACATGTTTTATGAAAAGTGTTTTATCAATGGCACCTCTTGTGAAGTTATTTTTGAGTAAAAAGGTTGAAAGTGTATCATACCAGGCTCTAGGAACCTGTTTGAGCCCATAAAGAGCTTTGTCTAGTTTGTACACCCACTCAGGATGAGAAGGATCCTCAAACCCAGGTGGCTGACAAACATACACTTCCTCTTTTATCTTTCCATACAAAAATGCACTCTTGACATCCATTTGATAAACTTTTATTTTGTTGGAAATGGCATAGGCCAGAAATAACCTGATGGCCTTAAGCCTTGCAACTGGAGCAAAGGTTTCATCATAGTCAATGCCTTCTTCTTGAGAATAACCTTGTACTACCAGTCTTGCCTTGTTCTTTATTATCATACCAGCTTCATCTTGTTTGTTCCTGAAAACCCATCTTGTGCCAATTGGTTGCTTGTTTGGTGGTAAGGGACAGATTTCCCATACCTGTTGCTTGTTGAATTGAAGCAATTCATCTTGCATTGCCTGCACCCAATTTTTGTCTTTGAGGGCTTCCTGGTACTTCTTTGGTTCCAACTGTGAAATAAATGCTGAGAATAGATAAAAGTTGGAAAGCTGGTTTCTTGTAAGAACACCTGATGCAATATCACCCATGATTTGATCAAGTGGATGATCTTTGTGTTCGATCAGTTGTTGTAAACCACTGACAGGTGTTGGTGGCTCATGTTCTTCAAACAAACTACTGAGGTCTATTATATCTGGTTCAGCAGTTACAGTCTCTTCAGTAGTTGCAGTTGCTGAAGCAGATGTTTGAGTTTGGCCTTCAGTATTTGTTGAATCAGAAGTTTGTGAAACTTCTGATGGTTTTGAAGTTGACTTAATGACTGTTTGAGGAGTCCATGGTGCTGGATCCTCATCATCAAACCTTTGGTCACCATAATAAGTAGGCTTGGATGAAGTGACAGTCTTTTCAGGTTCAAAATGAAAGTTGTCAAGGTCAAAGAGTTCAGCAGGATGTGCTGGAATGAGAGTGTGTTTTGTCTCATTGAACTTGACATTCAGTGTTTCTTCTACTATCCTGGTTTTTGAGTTAAAAACCTTGTAGGCTTTTCTAGTTGATGAATAACCAAGAAAGTAACCTGAGTCAACTTTGGCAGCAAACTTTATAGATTCCTTGATGTTCAAGATGAAACATTGACATCCAAAAGCCCTGAAAAAGGAGATAAGGGGCTTCATGCCATGAAGAACTTCATAGGCAGTCTTTGAATGTCTCTTGACAACAAGAACTCTATTTTGAACATAACATGATGTGTTAACTGCTTTTGCCCAGAAGTATAAAGGTAGGCCAGAATCAGCTAACATTGTTCTTGCTCCTTCTATCAAAGTTCTGTTCTTCCTTTCTACCACACCATTTTGTTCAGGAGTTCTGGCAACACTGAATTGTCTAATAATCCCTTTAGACAAACAGAATTCATTCAGAGTTTTGTTCCTGAACTCTGTCCCATTATCACTTCTAATGGTTTTGACAGGTAGAGAGTATTGCTTCTCTACTTGTAGAATGAAGAACTTGATGATTTCAGCAGCCTCATCCTTGGAAAATAAGAAAAATACCCATGTAAATCTTGAGTAGTCATCAATGATGACTAAGCAGTACTTCTTTTTACCAAGGCTCATGATCTTTACAGGCCCAAATAAGTCCATATGGAGTAGTTGAAGACATGCAGTTGTTTTTGATTCTTCAATAGACTTATAGGAGGACTTATGCTGTTTACCCTTTAAACAGGATACACAGTGTTCTTGACACTGGTATACTTTTAAGGGTAGACCTCTGACCAAGCCCATTTTTGTGACTTTATTTATGGTTTTAAAGTTCACATGGCCAAGTCTCCTGTGCCAGAGATCAGTTTCTGAAGTTGATGCCCTTGATAAGAAACAGACAGTGTTGTTCAGTACTTTGTCTTTTTCAATGTCCACTGCATAGACATTGCCACATCTTTTAGTAATTAACAAAGTATGATCTTCAATGATCTTCTCTTTCAACTTCTGGCCTTCTGGTGATATGATCTTGCATGCTGTCTTTGTGAAAAAGGAAGAATATCCTTTATCACACATTTGTGACACACTATGCAAGTTGTACTCAAGGTTTTCAACCAGATTGACCTTGTCAAACTGTATTTTGCCAGAGGAGACATTGCCATGTCCTAGCACATATCCCTTAGCATTGTTCCCAAAGGACACAGATCCATCTCTTTGACTGATAAAATTGTTTATCAGGTATCTGCATCCTGTCATGTGCATTGAGCCTCCACTGTCTACATACCAAATGCTATTCAAGCCTCTGGAAACTCCCTGCACAATATAGCAAATTAGTTAGATTTAGGAACCCAAGCCAGTTTGGCTTTGGGTTTGCTCTTGAGAACATTTACAGTTTGTTCTTGACCAAGTTTAGAAATCCATGTCTTTTTGGCAATGGATTTTGCATTAAGCACAATGGTGGTATCCTTTTGATGACCACCATCAACTTTGGTCATCAGTAGTTGTACCATGTTCATAAGATTTTTAATCTCAGCAGTTTGTGAAACTGCTGATGATTTAGGTCTAACTACTGAAGGAGAATTTTGAGAAAAAGACTTTTGTTGAGATTTAGTCTTTTTCTGAGAAAGGGTTTTTGCTGGTTGTTGTTTCTTGGGAGAAAAGGTTTTTACATAATCATTTTTGATTTGTTCCCCCACAACCAGTTGTTGATTTTTCTTATTAAACTGAATGCCCTTTCTATATCTGCAAAATTCTGTTTTGTGGTTGAACAGACCACAAATTTCACATTCTTTTGTCTTTTCTTTCAAAGACAAATCTCTGACAGTTTTGATTGGTTTTAGGTCATCAGTAGTTTTCAGGTTCTCAACTCCTGATGTAGTTGAAACTGCTGATGACTTAAAGTCAGATTTAATCAATACTTCTGAAGAACTTTCTTTGTGTGACTTTAGAAAGTTTTCATGGAAAGATGTGCATACTTCCTTTTCAGAAGTTTCACCTGAAACAATTTTTCTCCCATCTTCAGTAGTTTTGGGAGAGAGATCTGTTGGTGTTTCAGTGTGATTGTACCCTATGCCAAACCTAACATTTGAAGCACTTTGTTTGTTTAGCAATAGTTGGTACCCCTTACAAGATTCCACCCATTTTTCACATGTGACCTTGGTGTCAGCAAGCTCTTGTCTGACATTTCCTAGGTCATTAATCATTATTTTGATTTGTGCTTGGGTTTCAATAGCAGAGTTAGTCAATTTAGAAACTTCTTTTGTTTTTGCAGAAAGTTTTCTTTCTAAATCACATTTTATCTGAGTGAGTTTTCTCTCAGAATCATTGGCTTTTCCTTGTAAGTGCACATTTGTCTCTCTTATGAGAGCAAAAGATTCTTTGCATGAATTTGAACATAGTTTTGTCAAAGATTCTTTTGATACCTGTGACAAGGCAGATTTTGAGGAGCATCCCTCAAATGCCATTAAGGCAAAGTTCTTTCTGCCATTGTCAGGCTCTCCCCAGTTGATGTCAAACATTTTGTTGTCTGCATCAGGATTGCACTCTGTGGTGTCAATAGGAAGACTGCTCCAGTCAACATACCCTGAGGTAAACAAACTTTGTTGAGAGGGTTGTTGTTGCTGTGGAGGTTGTTGAGCAGCTGGAAAGGGAGGGATTGATTGTTGGCTCTGCATCTGTTGAGCAGGCATCTGTACATATTGTACTTGTGGCACATATTGGTGTTGTGGAGCTTGTGCCTGTACAAAATGTGCACTCCCTTGTGTTCCATTATTCCTGTTATAATTGGGGTTAAAATTGTTTCCAGACTGAGATTGGTTAAAGCCAGAGCTTCTACATTCTCTAGCAAAGTGTCCCAACTTTTGACACTTATGACATCTAAGTTTAGATTTGTCAAAACCAATTTTTGTAGAACTGTTAAGTCCTGGAAACTTCCTTCCTGACCTTTTGTAAAATTTAATTGTTTTTAAACTTAACATGGCCAGTTGGTGCAAAATATCCATTTCTTCAAGGTCATCACTGCTGAAACTATATAAGTCATCCATGATAAAACACATGTTATCAGCAGTTTGACCAAAGTCATTATTGTCATAACCTGGGAATGATCTTTCAGATGAGATCCCAGCAGTTATGTCAATGTGGTCAAAAGATCCAAAACTATTTGAACAAGTTGGTGAGTCTTGTCCCAATAGTTCTGTACTACCAGGTAGATAGTCATCAGCAGTTTTACCAGAGTTTTGTAACTTTTTCTTTTGATCAATTTCTCTCTCAAAAGTAAGTAATCTCCCATGAAGTTTTGTAAGAGTGAGGGAGCTAAAATCTGGTGAAGATCTTAAGACTATTGAGTATGTTTCCCATTTATCAGGTAAAGACCTTAAAAATCTATGAAGCATAGATACAGTTGTATAGGTCTGACCATTTAGTTTTAGCTCAGATATTAATGAGGAAAATCTTTCAAATTGCTGAGTTAAAGTTTCCCCATTAATGTGAGCAAAAGTTTCATATTGCTGAGCCAAGATTTCTCTGGTGTTGGCAATCACCTCTTCAGTTCATCCAAACTGTTCTTTTAGGCAGTCCCAAAGCTCTTTGGCACTATCACAATGTAATAGTCCAGAGTAGATTTCATTTGGGAGTGCCATTGCCAACATAGAAAAAGCTTTTGCATCAAGCTCAAGTTTTAGGAAATCATCATCAGTATAGTCTTTTGGTTCTTTTGGAATTTCTTCCTTAGTTTCAAGATTTATGTTTACTGGTTTATGAGGACCATATATCACAGATCTCCACCAACCTGTGTTGGTTTCTGACAAGGTATGTGCCATTCTCTTTTGCCATATGTTATATTCATTTCTTACAAGCATGGCAGGTTTAGTGGCAGAACCAGTATTATGAGGATCCATTTTAAAGAGTATTGATTTGTCAAATATCTCTTAAAGTGATGGATGTTGAAAAAAAAAGTGAGCTTATAATCCTTTATTGAATATCAACAAGAGCCTGTGTCTGATTCTCAATTTGTTAGATTGATATGTGATCAGATAAACCAGTGCTCTGATACCAATTGTTGGATCAGTATTAAGCTGCTCTTTTATTTGAACTTGCTAGTTGACACTTAAGTGTTTAGCAAGTTCATTGGTGAGTGTTAGCACAGCGGAATGTTTATAAGTTTATAGCTACACTTTGTCAACAGGAGTTATTACTCCCACTGGAATCAAGAACTAATAAATGAGAAGTGTTTATTGAGAATCTAAGTATTGAATGAGAATGAAACACTTTGACAGATTCTCAGTAAACACGAAATGGAAATAACAATAATAAGAGTTGAAGGATTTCTTGTATTAAAATCAATGTCTAAAACAGAAGGATGAATCCTTCTATTTATAGACTTTACAAATACATGAACCTTGCCAAAAAGGAAGTTCAGAAACAAGTTGCAACAAGTTACAGTCTTGGAACTTGTACATAAAGCAAAAAGAAATACTAAAGTATTAAACTACTGATATACAAGGGCGGTGGAAAAGATCTTCTTTAAGTACTGATGAATGACAAACTACTGATGAGTAGTTTGTCTTCAGCAGTTCTTCAGTTGAAGTGTCTGGTTTGAACTTCAGAACTTCTGATGACTTCTTCTTCAGTACTTCTGAATCTCTTCTTCAGCAGTTTGATTCCTTGTCTTCAGCAGTTCCATACTTAGAGTATTTTGACAGAAAGTGAATTAGACTAAGGTTTGCAAAAGTGGTTTCACCAATCCTTTTTGTCCTAACACATTTTACTTCAAATCCTCTAGTCAAACAAGTTTAGTTTTCCCATTACTAATAAAAAGTAAAAACATTATTCAACTGAGATTTTAGTTTTAAAAAGAGAAACACAGTTCAACAAAAACATGTTCAATATGTAGTGCGTGCCAAATCATGTTTTCAAACCTCATGCATTAAGTACCTATAGAACATGATTAAAAATATCAACATAAAGTTGGCGAGTTCACAGGTTTAAGGCAAATCCAAATATTTCCTTGTTTAAAAACGTATGATAGAGTACCAACTAAACCAAGAACCAAGTACGCTCACGAGGTCCTACAAGTATGATCGAAACCTAAGGTTCTTAATCGGTTAAAACCTAAATGAGAAAACATGAAGTGTTGAAGAAAACTGAAGCTAAGAACCAAGAGTTGAACAAAGTGAAGAACATCCAGAAAAGGTTCCAGATGAAGAGATAAACATCAGAAAAAATTCAAGAACAAGATCTCTTTAAAGACATAGACAATAGAAGACAAATACAACTACTATTTGATGAAATCTAGGAAAGAAGACTGAAATATGGGACAAAGGAACCAGATTTCTGGGACAAACTCTAATATTGACTAAGTAAACCAATCCCATGTAAAGGCTTCAGATTTCTGGGACAAACTCTAATATTGACTAAGTGAATCAATCCCATGTAATGGCTTCAGATTTCTGGGAAGAAATATGGAATCTTGACAAGTGGGAAAGTTAAAACGCATGCAACTTAACCCTAATCATTCATGCAAGACTTTATTTCCCTTTTCAACCTGCAAAACAACAAGTTCACTACAACAAAAATGGGTTTTTAGTACGCAGAAATGTGTCCTAAAATGGTATTTTATAGGACCTTTTATTTAATAGGACCAATGGTAAAAGCGTTTCATGTAAAGGGGTCGTAATAAGTCCCGAAACATAAAAAGCGTCCTAATATCTCAAATAAGATTATGAAACCAATTTTATGGTTACATAATATGTCTATGAACAACCCAAAAAACTCCTAATAAAAACATATTAGGACACTTTTACAATGTTTTAACATGTGATTACCTACTTTTAATCTTTTAATACACATACAAAAGTCCTTAAAAATTAATTTATAGGACCCTTATGATGTAACATTAAAGGTAATTTAGTACCATTAAAAGGGTCCTAATATTCTAAATAAGATTATGAAACCAATTTTATGGTCGCATAATGTCTATTAACAACCAATATAGCGTTCTAAGAAAAACATATTCATGTTTAACAAGACAAAATTTCAAAGTCCTAACAAATCATATGATACAACGCTTTTTTAAACATCCACACATACAATTTTACGATATGGTTATGGACATCCAAATAATGGTTTTTATTATACAATAAAAAGGCCATCAACATATAAAATCCTAATTATTATTATGTATATAACATCAACAAATGAAAGAAATAAAACTTTATTATATTTCAAATAAGCATATTATAACAAAAACACTAAACATAAATAAGTTATAGCATTATCCAACATAAAGTCTTGTAACATTTAACAAAGAAATTAAAAGCAATGAAAGAAACAAACAGCATAGAATCCTGAGTCATCATGCGTTCTAAATCCTCACGGATTACCTACAAATAAACCATCCATGTATAAGCATTAAATTCCAGATTATTAAAAGTATTCGTATCACAAGTTTAACAAATAAACCATCCATATATAAGCATTAAGTTCCAGATTATTAAAATTATTCGTATCACAAGTTTAACAAATACATACCGAAATGAAAGGACAAGGCCATGCCAATGATTGCACCAATACAATCTTGAATTATGGAAAATAACCCATATGGTTTCACTAACTTTTCATCTATTTTTATTGGTACTTGAACATATACCTCACATCATTATAGTTCAATCTCTGTACCACCAACTAGCTCATTTGGGTCCAAGCTCTTCACCCATCCTCTTGCTACAGTCTTGGTAGAGTTTAGAATGCTTTTGAGAAAAACTTCATCTCCAACCTGGATTTTAATTTTCAACAAACATTTATCAAACTCTAGTCACAATATTGCAAGTAAACAAAGAAAGGCCTCTGGCATAGGTCACAAAAAAACAAAGAAAGCATGCGCACATGTGAGTATGTGACATATTTTTTTTGTAAACTATGAAGCAGCAAAAACTACAAGATATGTGAAAGATCATTCAAATGTTATTTTCCAAAAAAAAAAAAAAAAAAAAAAAACAATAGCTTTTCCCATCTCACAACCAATAGAAACCTTATTCTTTCGGCTATTCATTAACCTATAAGATCTTATAGGCTAAAAGAATATAGTGGGATATTAAAGAATTGTAGATCATACCCGAGGTCCATCCTTGGTGGCTCTTTTCTGCCAAATAATTTCCATTAAAGAAGTAACTATAGATGCTTTAGCAGTACCTAGAAAACCAAAGTCAAGAAAGAAAACAAAAGTTTGTATTAACTCAATTCCATGTAAATTTGAATGTATAAGAACCCAAAATAACTTTTTTGTCCCTACATTGTAAGGAGTTACCAGGCTTTAAATACAGACATGACCTGGTTAGAGATATTCTATGGGATGTGTTACGAATGGCAGGGATTTCAGCAAAAAAAGAAGCCCCCGTGAATTTCTTGACGGACCCACTTGACGGGCGGTCCACCTTGAGGCCAGCGGACGTTCTTGTGTTCGGATGGGTGCAAGGCAAGCATGCATGCGTTGACCTTACTGGGGTATCACCATTGGTGGGACTTTGGGATTCGGGTTTTGTGGCTGGGCAGGCAGTTTTGAGAGCTGAGAGCAAAAAAGTGGATAAACATGAAGCAGCTTGTTTAGAGAACCAGCATGTGTTTGTGCCCTTCGCTTTTGATACTTTTGGAGCGCTGGCCCCGCAAGCAATCAAGCTCCTCGATCGCGTGAAGAAAGTTGTGCAAAGTAATTCCCCAGCTGCTAAGGGCCAATGTTTTATTTTCAATAGAGTAGGTTTTGCAGTACAAAAAGGGGTAGCGGCGCAACTTGTGACCCGTTTACCTACGTATCACTTGTAATTGGCTGTCTTTGGTTTAATGGAATATAACAAGAAAAAAAATTCTAAAAATTAATATTATTTCCATTTAGGACTAACCAGCTCGTTCAGCTTCCTTTCTTTCCAATTGTATCTCTGCACTATGAAGATTCTCGACAGGCTTTGCAAGTAACTCGAGGAATTCAAGATATTGAGGATCTATATGTTCATCTAAATTTAACTATTAAAGATAAATAACAATCAATTATACAAGAGTAACCATTTTAGCCATCTAGATACCCATCTTAGATACCTTTGTCTATGGTCCCTTCACGTCCATCTTTTTAGACCATTGCTATGGAATATGCTGTGAAAGTGCATACTCAACAATAATTTCAAATTGGGTACCCGAGACAAGTTAATAAGATTGTGAAAAATATTTTGATGAAACACACTACAGGCGCTGCTGCTTCATGACTTATTCTGGCCAAGATCCAGCCAAAAATGTTAAAGAGGAAAAACCTAAAATAAGGCTGAACCAACCTACAAAAGCCTAAATTAGCTCTAAGCAAGCTTAAAACATGTCTAAAACACCTAAAAATGGTAATTTTATACTACACGCAATGCTTACAAAAGCCCTTTCTTTTTAAGCGCCAAGGCTCCAGGCCCAGCCTATGCACCACCGATCATTTGTAACCACATACTGAACCAATAACAAACTATAAACAAAAACGAAAACACAAAAAAAGAAACAAACATAATGGCGAGCACTCTCTTCACAAACTAACTTCTAACCTTTGTAAAGGCTATGCTTAATATTCCATCTTCCATTTATCTGGCTAACATGTCTCAACCCCAAAACTTTAAACCTTTGGAAAGGCATTTAACCCAGTCAATTCAAACAATTAACCTTAATGTTTAATATCATACAATGTATTTTCTTGTTGCAGAAATATATACGAAAATTTATTGCAGCTAAAGGATGTATAAAGCTATTGGACTATGTTGGTAAATGCCAAATAGACGATCCAGGCCCTAAACGGATATCACAAGTGATAGAAGCACTTGTGGCCAGAAATAAATCCTTAGCACCCACAAGGGCTTTGTCAAATACATTCATAAAAGTCAATTACGGTTTCAATTAGCTGATTAGATTCGATCTATAGAAGAACACACAATTGAACATTATAAAATTAAATAAACATATATTTTCAATTAGTGTTGCGACCCTGTAGACGCCGATTAGGTTCGAAACTGTCGATTAGCTTATATGAGGAAGTGGATGAACCTATCGAGTCGATGAGAATGAGAGATGTCATGCCGATTAGGTTTTCAGGAAATGGAACGATATAGATTTAAAACTACGAAGGCAGAACCTTAAGGAAAAACAGCCATATTTATATCAGGAGGAAGAATGATGTTGTGAAACCCGTAATTTTTTTTTCAGTTTTAAATACTCCCCTTATTAATATTTATATTTATTTTGAATTTTCAAGAAGTACAAATCTATACATATAATAAACCAAAGCCATTTTAATGACATGGCATTCAAAGATGCATTCTCTTCTTTGAGTGTGCCATGTGTCATCCCATGTGGCATTGAGATATTTTAGGGAAAAAAAATTTAAAAACAAAATTGGATTTTTCTTTCTTATCTCTTACGTTTCCTCCCATAATTTTTAAACGTTAATATCTTTTATATACGAGATTTTTTAAAGAAAAAAATTACGCCAAATTAACGAGCGTTTTATTATCTTTCCAACGAGTACCATAGTGTTATATAAAAACGGAGAAAAAAACGACTATTTTTTTGTTGGATTCTGTTCATACAGGAAAAAAACACAAAGTGTTCAGGTAAATCATTAATCATGTATAGGCAAGTCACTAATTATGTTTCGGTAAATATGAATTCTATTTTCAACATGAGTTAGCATTGGAGTTATACATTGTTTTAGGTTAGATATTAATATTAGAGTTATACATTGTTTAAGGTTAGGTGTTAACATTTGAGATACATTTTTAATTGTTTTCGGTTAGGTGCTACCCGAAGCTTTCCTGCATGTAGCTGTAAAGCGCATCATTCTATTTTATATGTAAGATTAATATGTCATATTAGATTTCTCAACCCCGGGAGGCTCCCGGGGTATAATCTAGTATGAGATATATGCTAGTTACTTAGCTAGAATTATGATTGTTTTTTTTTTCCTTCTCCTAGATTGGATTTATTATACATTATACGATTATTATCAATAATATGAGTTATATGTGTTAGCAAATTAAAGGAAACATTAAAAGAGCAAATAATGATAGGGAGAAACTTCAGCCGAATATATCGCCTAGGACCCCGACGAAACTTTAGCATTCTTAATATATATATATAAAACCCGCTTCTATTGCTTGAGAGAGACGCACATACTAAGCAGAGAAATCGCCCGGGACGAGACTAGTAATATCGGCACTAAAAGCATCGGTGGTCGTAGCCTTTTGAAGGTAACCAATCTTTGATAATCATCGACTTGTTACAATTTCTGCAGTAGATCGATACTGTTAGGACAAAGAGGATTGGTGAAACCACTTTTGTAAACCTTAGTCTAATTCACTTCTGTCATTTTGGCTAAGTATAGAAGTACTGAAGAGAAGACAAGAAACTGCTGATTAGAAGATATGAGAAGTGCTGAAGAAGCAGAAGTTCTGAAGTCCAAACCAGACAAGTTCACTTCAGAAGTACTGAAGACAAAACTACTCTTCAGTAGTTGTCCTTCATCAGCACTTAGCATCAGATATTTCCCACCGCCTTTTGCATCAGTAGTTTGTTGTTTATTATTACTTTTAGCTGTATTTGTTTCTTTCAATGTTGCAACTTGTGCAACTTGTTTCTGTTGTTTCTGTACTTGCTTTTTGAGCAAGATACATGCATGTAAACGTCTATAAATAGGAGGCTTCAACCTTCTATTTTAGACATTGATTTTAATAGAAAAATCCTTCAAACACTCTCATTGTTCTATTCCATTTCTGTATTTATTGTGAATCTTTCTAAGTATCTAATTCTCATTTACAGCTTAGATTCATAATAAATACTTTGTCATTTATTAGTTTCAAACATCAAGGGGGAGTTATAACTCTGCCTTAGTGTAAAAAGTGCTGCTTTAACTTATAACATTCCGCTGTGCTTATAATCTGATTTACAAGGACTTGCTAAACACTTAAGTGTCAAGATAACAAGTTCTTACCTAGCAAAAAGAGCAAACTGATCCAACAGATACTAAGGAGATGTCGACGTCGATATCGGCGTCGATATCGACGTCGAGTTTCTAAACTGTTCTTCATCGTATGCAGTTTTGTTCGTCACGAGCATGCTTGATTATAAATAGACTCATTTGATTAACACGAATAAATTTTTGATACATGATTATATTCTTGAAACATTATAATTAGCTTGTAAAAAAAATACATGCTTTCAACCATAATATCGGCTAAGGTAGAAGATGGTATAATAGAAATTTGTTAGTGACTTCATGGGCTAACACTTAAATAAAGTTGGTGTAGGGAAATCTGTGTCTTTATGCAATCTTTTTTTCTTATTGAAATAATAACTTCATATTTACTATGATTTTATATTATTAATAATGACAGTTTTTATTTTGAAAACTGGATTGACCAATTAATCAAAATCTTTCAAATATCACAACATTTCGTAGAGGACTATATGTGTAAGTAATGCATAGGTCCTTGACTTTGGTTATTATTTTATAACAAACAAGATAGGTTTACTTCGAAGTAAATATCGAGCAACGTTTTCAACTAAGTGCCACTATAATTTACGGATTTAGTTAATTTGATAAACATAAGACTTAGTATGATTGACATAATTACTCAAGCAGTCGAATAGGGTTTCGGTTAAGTAACAAAATCGTTTGTTTTAATATATCATCTTAGTACGTCTTATATAAATGTAGGCATTGTCGTGAGAAGCGATTACAAAGTGGTTTAACCAGCGAACTTGTTAAGGTAAGATATTGATTTCTGAAAATTCGGGTACACATCAAATGACCTCTTTTAATATTGCAAGTTATTTAAGATTCACGCGGGTATGTACGTGGGATTTTATCTTGGTTGGGTTACTCTGTATGTTATTTGTTGTGATATTTTGTTGTTATGATGTTGTTTTCATTCCTTGAGATGATGAACCTATGCCTAGTATGATACATGAAACGATTTAGACGACACTAGACTTTTGACTCGTGAGGCATATGCACGTTAAGGGCCCTAAAATATTAAGGAGCTAAAAAAAAAAAA
Source organism: Ambrosia trifida (assembly GCA_028751855.1). Classification (NCBI taxonomy): domain Eukaryota; kingdom Viridiplantae; phylum Streptophyta; class Magnoliopsida; order Asterales; family Asteraceae; genus Ambrosia; species Ambrosia trifida. Next base: position 106,997,958 of record CM054126.1, on the reverse strand, counting down.
AGAATTAAAGAAAAGCAAACAAACATGATTGAGAGGTAATACTCTCTGATGGATCCATCCCTAGATTTGGTGTGGGTGTGCTTGCATACACATACCAGGAGCGGTACCGTGGCAACCAAGATTTTAAGACACGCCCAAGAGCCACATGCGTGAAGTACCCGCTCGCTATTGTTTACGAACGATGGCTAACGACAATGGTGAACTGCTTTTGTGCTCCTTCACTTAGTCGGTTGTAGTGGACTTTCCCCCGACCGGTCTACCGGATGCGCATGGTTTACTATGTGTAATTTGGGAGACCTAAGGACTATCCTCCACGTGGTTACCATGATGAAAGAATAAAATGTAAAGAATTTAACCACGTGATATGATAAAGATTAAGATTTAAGATATGAATGTGACAAGATGAAAAAGATAAAGATTAGATTAGATTAGATTAGAAAAGATTGCTTAAAGAGATAGGCATGAATTTAAGATTTATTATTTGATTATGTTGTTTTGTTTGGATCATTGTTTGCAATCACACGAACCGAATGATTTACGAATAAAATGATGTTTCCTTTATTTTAAGATTTACCCTTTCTCTTACTCAGCCTTAAAAAGCTGACACTTGTTTTCGAAAAATCGATGTGTACTATTTTCAGGTTAGTTAAGATTGTTAGATTCGAAGCTTGTGAGAAATGGTTAGAGGAACTTTGACAAGACCTAACGGATCAGATGATTCGTTTTGATAGTAAGGTTCGTTTATGATTCTATTGCTATGAACGACGAGTAACACCCAAATTTTATGATTAATTTAAATGGTTTTATAAATTTTATACATGATTAAGAACTTCCGCTGCGAAAGAAATGTTTTTGAAAAGAAATAATTTATGGAAAAAAAAAATACGGGGTGTTACAGTTGGTATCAGAGCAATAGTTTAAGCGAACTAGGTACAACGATTAGGTGCCTAGACTTAAACTTAGGACTTTGATTCATGAAATTTGAAGATGGGTGGGAGTAGTATGGGTTAAGAGTGTGTGACCTAAACGATTAGTTCCATGCGGTAGGAGCGGTATGGTTCCATGTGTGCGTTTCGTATTGCGTAATTCTAATCGTCCTCCCTATCAGATCAAATAATGGTGAACACACGAGCTAGGGGTGTTGGACAGTCGGGACATGTTGATGGTGAGGAAGCAAGTGTTACTGCATCAGGAGTCCGACCACTTATCACTGCTCGACAAGGAAACCAAGCTAGGCAGGATCAAGGTGGTAGGGCAGTGATTCAAGAGCCAGTGATCCAGGAGGTTCAACCTACTACTGAAGAGTTGATGAACCAAATGCAACAAATGATGGATGAGCTAGAAAGAACTCGGGAGGAGCTAAGACAACATCAAATGAGGAATCCAGTTCATGATCGACAAGAAAATGTTGGGGATAATGGAGCTAGGATCAACCAAGGTAACAGGGTGGTCATGCCTCGCAATGAAGGAGGTTGTTCATTCAAAACCTTCCTAAGTTGCCAACCACCTAAGTTCGAAGGAAGTACAGATCCAACAGAGAGTCAAAGATGGATTCGGGGAATGCAACAGGCGTTTGATTCGTGTGACTGTGATGAGGATCACAAGGTGGTTTATGCTATACGGATGTTGAAAGGGAAAGCATTGGATTGGTGGGACACCGTTAGTTCCGCTTTGGGGCAAGAAGTTGTTAATAACTTTACCTGGGCCATGTTTATAGAAAGATTTAATGAAGACCATTGCACAAAAAGGGATCGAAACAAGATGATAGATGAATTCCTGACTTTGAAGAAGGGTGACATGACTGTAGATAGGTATGCTAGTAGATTTGTTGAAAAACTTAAGTTTGCTCGAAAGGTGGCCCCTGATGAGGAAGAGGTAGTAAATCGCTTTCTGGCAGGTTTGCCTGCTGCCTACAGATTTGCAGTACGAAGAGCCACAACCTTAAATGCAGCAATTCAGGAAGCAAAAATAGTTGAAGATGATCTTGTTTTAGAGGAAAAAGAAAAGAAAGTTTTGATAGAAAAGAAAGCTAGTGGAGAGAAGAGAAAATGGGACGGGCAATCGGGATCCTCTAACAAGTCTAGCTCGGAGCAAACTAAAAAGGATACAGAGTCAAACAGAAAATGGAGTTGGTGCTCAGGTTGCAACTCCATGCACAATGGGAAGTGCACTAAAGAAACTCAAAGATGTTTTTGTTGTGGTGACAAGGGGCATTTAGGTAAAGAATGTACCAGCAAGGATCCTTTATGTTACACCTGTAGAAAAATGGGACACATCAGCACTGATTGTCCCCAAAAGAAAGACACCGGATTTGATGGACAGAAGGGAAAGAAGAATGATCCTCCCCGAAACAATGGAAGGGTTTTTCAGTTGACAGGAAAAGAAGCAATTTAAATCGAGGATGAGAGCCAAAAGCGTTAAGTGTTTTTTTTTCTTTTGTTTTATTTATGGTTGAATTACGAGGACGTAATTTTTTTTTTTGGGGGGGAGAGTTGTGAAACCCGTAATTTTTTTTTTTCAGTTTTAAATACTCCACTTATTAATATTTATATTTATTTTGAATTTTCAAGAAGTACAAATATGAGATATATGCTAGTTACTTAGCTAGAATTATGATTGTTTTTTTTTCCTTCTCCTAGATTGGATTTATTATACATTATACGATTATTATCAATAATATGAGTTAAATGTGTTAGCAAATTATAGGAAACATTAAAAGAGCAAATAATGATAGGGAGAAACTTCAGCCGAATATATCGCCTAGGACCCCGACGAAACTTTAGCATTCTTAATATATATATATAAAACCCGCTTCTATTGCTTGAGAGAGACGCACATACTAAGCAGAGAAATCGCCCGGGACGAGACTAGTATTATCGGCACTAAAAGCATCGGTGGTCGTAGCCTTTTGAAGGTAACCAATCTTTGATAATCATCGACTTGTTACAATTTCTGCAGTAGATCGATACTTAGGAGATGTCGACGTCGATATCGACGTCTCGGCGTCGATATCGACGTCGAGTTTCTAAACTGTTCTTCATCGTATGCAGTTTTGTTCGTCACGAGCATGCTTGATTATAAATAGACTCATTTGATTAACACGAATAAATTTTTGATACATGATTATATTCTTGAAACATTATAATTAGCTTGTAAAAAAAATACATGCTTTCAACCATAATATCGGCTAAGGTAGAAGATGGTATAATAGAAATTTGTTAGTGACTTCATGGGCTAACACTTAAATAAAGTTGGTGTAGGGAAATCTGTGTCTTTATGCAATCTTTTTTTCTTATTGAAATAATAACTTCATATTTACTATGATTTTATATTATTAATAATGACAGTTTTTATTTTGAAAACTGGATTGACCAATTAATCAAAATCTTTCAAATATCACAACATTTCGTAGAGGACTATATGTGTAAGTAATGCATAGGTCCTTGACTTTGGTTATTATTTTATAACAAACAAGATAGGTTTACTTCGAAGTAAATATCGAGCAACGTTTTCAACTAAGTGCCACTATAATTTACGGATTTAGTTAATTTGATAAACATAAGACTTAGTATGATTGACATAATTACTCAAGCAGTCGAATAGGGTTTCGGTTAAGTAACAAAATCGTTTGTTTTAATATATCATCTTAGTACGTCTTATATAAATGTAGGCATTGTCGTGAGAAGCGATTACAAAGTGGTTTAACCAGCGAACTTGTTAAGGTAAGATATTGATTTCTGAAAATTCGGGTACACATCAAATGACCTCTTTTAATATTGCAAGTTATTTAAGATTCACGCGGGTATGTACGTGGGATTTTATCTTGGTTGGGTTACTCTGTATGTTATTTGTTGTGATATTTTGTTGTTATGATGTTGTTTTCATTCCTTGAGATGATGAAACTATGCCTAGTATGATACATGAAACGATTTAGACGACACTAGACTTTTGACTCGTGAGGCATATGCACGTTAAGGGCCCTAAAATATTAAGGAGCTAAAAAAAAAAAAGAATTAAAGAAAAGCAAACAAACATGATTGAGAGGTAATACTCTCTGATGGATCCATCCCTAGATTTGGTGTGGGTGTGCTTGCATACACATACCAGGAGCGGTACCGTGGCAACCAAGATTTTAAGACACGCCCAAGAGCCACATGCGTGAAGTACCCGCTCGCTATTGTTTACGAACGATGGCTAACGACAATGGTGAACTGCTTTTGTGCTCCTTCACTTAGTCGGTTGTAGTGGACTTTCCCCCGACCGGTCTACCGGATGCGCATGGTTTACTATGTGTAATTTGGGAGACCTAAGGACTATCCTCCACGTGGTTACCATGATGAAAGAATAAAATGTAAAGAATTTAACCACGTGATATGATAAAGATTAAGATTTAAGATATGAATGTGACAAGATGAAAAAGATAAAGATTAGATTAGATTAGATTAGAAAAGATTGCTTAAAGAGATAGGCATGAATTTAAGATTTATTATTTGATTATGTTGTTTTGTTTGGATCATTGTTTGCAATCACACGAACCGAATGATTTACGAATAAAATGATGTTTCCTTTATTTTAAGATTTACCCTTTCTCTTACTCAGCCTTAAAAAGCTGACACTTGTTTTCGAAAAATCGATGTGTACTATTTTCAGGTTAGTTAAGATTGTTAGATTCGAAGCTTGTGAGAAATGGTTAGAGGAACTTTGACAAGACCTAACGGATCAGATGATTCGTTTTGATAGTAAGGTTCGTTTATGATTCTATTGCTATGAACGACGAGTAACACCCAAATTTTATGATTAATTTAAATGGTTTTATAAATTTTATACATGATTAAGAACTTCCGCTGCGAAAGAAATGTTTTTGAAAAGAAATAATTTATGGAAAAAAAAAATACGGGGTGTTACAGTTGGTATCAGAGCAATAGTTTAAGCGAACTAGGTACAACGATTAGGTGCCTAGACTTAAACTTAGGACTTTGATTCATGAAATTTGAAGATGGGTGGGAGTAGTATGGGTTAAGAGTGTGTGACCTAAACGATTAGTTCCATGCGGTAGGAGCGGTATGGTTCCATGTGTGCGTTTCGTATTGCGTAATTCTAATCGTCCTCCCTATCAGATCAAATAATGGTGAACACACGAGCTAGGGGTGTTGGACAGTCGGGACATGTTGATGGTGAGGAAGCAAGTGTTACTGCATCAGGAGTCCGACCACTTATCACTGCTCGACAAGGAAACCAAGCTAGGCAGGATCAAGGTGGTAGGGCAGTGATTCAAGAGCCAGTGATCCAGGAGGTTCAACCTACTACTGAAGAGTTGATGAACCAAATGCAACAAATGAGGGATGAGCTAGAAAGAACTCGGGAGGAGCTAAGACAACATCAAATGAGGAATCCAGTTCATGATCGACAAGAAAATGTTGGGGATAATGGAGCTAGGATCAACCAAGGTAACAGGGTGGTCATGCCTCGCAATGAAGGAGGTTGTTCATTCAAAACCTTCCTAAGTTGCCAACCACCTAAGTTCGAAGGAAGTACAGATCCAACAGAGAGTCAAAGATGGATTCGGGGAATGCAACAGGCGTTTGATTCGTGTGACTGTGATGAGGATCACAAGGTGGTTTATGCTATACGGATGTTGAAAGGGAAAGCATTGGATTGGTGGGACACCGTTAGTTCCGCTTTGGGGCAAGAAGTTGTTAATAACTTTACCTGGGCCATGTTTATAGAAAGATTTAATGAAGACCATTGCACAAAAAGGGATCGAAACAAGATGATAGATGAATTCCTGACTTTGAAGAAGGGTGACATGACTGTAGATAGGTATGCTAGTAGATTTGTTGAAAAACTTAAGTTTGCTCGAAAGGTGGCCCCTGATGAGGAAGAGGTAGTAAATCGCTTTCTGGCAGGTTTGCCTGCTGCCTACAGATTTGCAGTACGAAGAGCCACAACCTTAAATGCAGCAATTCAGGAAGCAAAAATAGTTGAAGATGATCTTGTTTTAGAGGAAAAAGAAAAGAAAGTTTTGATAGAAAAGAAAGCTAGTGGAGAGAAGAGAAAATGGGACGGGCAATCGGGATCCTCTAACAAGTCTAGCTCGGAGCAAACTAAAAAGGATACAGAGTCAAACAGAAAATGGAGTTGGTGCTCAGGTTGCAACTCCATGCACAATGGGAAGTGCACTAAAGAAACTCAAAGATGTTTTTGTTGTGGTGACAAGGGGCATTTAGGTAAAGAATGTACCAGCAAGGATCCTTTATGTTACACCTGTAGAAAAATGGGACACATCAGCACTGATTGTCCCCAAAAGAAAGACACCGGATTTGATGGACAGAAGGGAAAGAAGAATGATCCTCCCCGAAACAATGGAAGGGTTTTTCAGTTGACAGGAAAAGAAGCAATTTAAATCGAGGATGAGAGCCAAAAGCGTTAAGTGTTTTTTTTTCTTTTGTTTTATTTATGGTTGAATTACGAGGACGTAATTTTTTTTTTGGGGGGGAGAGTTGTGAAACCCGTAATTTTTTTTTTCAGTTTTAAATACTCCACTTATTAATATTTATATTTATTTTGAATTTTCAAGAAGTACAAATATGAGATATATGCTAGTTACTTAGCTAGAATTATGATTGTTTTTTTTTTCCTTCTCCTAGATTGGATTTATTATACATTATACGATTATTATCAATAATATGAGTTAAATGTGTTAGCAAATTATAGGAAACATTAAAAGAGCAAATAATGATAGGGAGAAACTTCAGCCGAATATATCGCCTAGGACCCCGACGAAACTTTAGCATTCTTAATATATATATATAAAACCCGCTTCTATTGCTTGAGAGAGACGCACATACTAAGCAGAGAAATCGCCCGGGACGAGACTAGTATTATCGGCACTAAAAGCATCGGTGGTCGTAGCCTTTTGAAGGTAACCAATCTTTGATAATCATCGACTTGTTACAATTTCTGCAGTAGATCGATACTTAGGAGATGTCGACGTCGATATCGGCGTCGATATCGACGTCGAGTTTCTAAACTGTTCTTCATCGTATGCAGTTTTGTTCGTCACGAGCATGCTTGATTATAAATAGACTCATTTGATTAACACGAATAAATTTTTGATACATGATTATATTCTTGAAACATTATAATTAGCTTGTAAAAAAAATACATGCTTTCAACCATAATATCGGCTAAGGTAGAAGATGGTATAATAGAAATTTGTTAGTGACTTCATGGGCTAACACTTAAATAAAGTTGGTGTAGGGAAATCTGTGTCTTTATGCAATCTTTTTTTCTTATTGAAATAATAACTTCATATTTACTATGATTTTATATTATTAATAATGACAGTTTTTATTTTGAAAACTGGATTGACCAATTAATCAAAATCTTTCAAATATCACAACATTTCGTAGAGGACTATATGTGTAAGTAATGCATAGGTCCTTGACTTTGGTTATTATTTTATAACAAACAAGATAGGTTTACTTCGAAGTAAATATCGAGCAACGTTTTCAACTAAGTGCCACTATAATTTACGGATTTAGTTAATTTGATAAACATAAGACTTAGTATGATTGACATAATTACTCAAGCAGTCGAATAGGGTTTCGGTTAAGTAACAAAATCGTTTGTTTTAATATATCATCTTAGTACGTCTTATATAAATGTAGGCATTGTCGTGAGAAGCGATTACAAAGTGGTTTAACCAGCGAACTTGTTAAGGTAAGATATTGATTTCTGAAAATTCGGGTACACATCAAATGACCTCTTTTAATATTGCAAGTTATTTAAGATTCACGCGGGTATGTACGTGGGATTTTATCTTGGTTGGGTTACTCTGTATGTTATTTGTTGTGATATTTTGTTGTTATGATGTTGTTTTCATTCCTTGAGATGATGAACCTATGCCTAGTATGATACATGAAACGATTTAGACGACACTAGACTTTTGACTCGTGAGGCATATGCACGTTAAGGGCCCTAAAATATTAAGGAGCTAAAAAAAAAAAAGAATTAAAGAAAAGCAAACAAACATGATTGAGAGGTAATACTCTCTGATGGATCCATCCCTAGATTTGGTGTGGGTGTGCTTGCATACACATACCAGGAGCGGTACCGTGGCAACCAAGATTTTAAGACACGCCCAAGAGCCACATGCGTGAAGTACCCGCTCGCTATTGTTTACGAACGATGGCTAACGACAATGGTGAACTGCTTTTGTGCTCCTTCACTTAGTCGGTTGTAGTGGACTTTCCCCCGACCGGTCTACCGGATGCGCATGGTTTACTATGTGTAATTTGGGAGACCTAAGGACTATCCTCCACGTGGTTACCATGATGAAAGAATAAAATGTAAAGAATTTAACCACGTGATATGATAAAGATTAAGATTTAAGATATGAATGTGACAAGATGAAAAAGATAAAGATTAGAATAGATTAGAAAAGATTGCTTAAAGAGATAGGCATGAATTTAAGATTTATTATTTGATTATGTTGTTTTGTTTGGATCATTGTTTGCAATCACACGAACCGAATGATTTACGAATAAAATGATGTTTCCTTTATTTTAAGATTTACCCTTTCTCTTACTCAGCCTTAAAAAGCTGTCATTTGTTTTCGAAAAATCGATGTGTACTATTTTCAGGTTAGTTAAGATTGTTAGATTCGAAGCTTGTGAGAAATGGTTAGAGGAACTTTGACAAGACCTAACGGATCAGATGATTCGTTTTGATAGTAAGGTTCGTTTATGATTCTATTGCTATGAACGACGAGTAACACCCAAATTTTATGATTAATTTAAATGGTTTTATAAATTTTATACATGATTAAGAACTTCCGCTGCGAAAGAAATGTTTTTGAAAAGAAATATTTTATGGAAAAAAAAAATACGGGGTGTTACAGATGTAGCTGGGCGTCGGCAAGCAGGGCCGACGATGGTGGATCTAGACGAGGGTGATCAACTTGAATATGAGCACCCGCGGGGCAGAGGCGGCGATGTTCTTTGTGAACTCTTGGGCATCTGTTAAGGTTTATGATGGTGAAGTTGGTGAAAAAAATCTCAAATGTTTTAGAAGCTGAAACCAGCGCCAAGAATACGAACATTTTTTTGGGAGACGGTAATAGCAAAATTCAAGGCACAATTAACTAGTTATATTACGTGTCCTTTGAGTAAGTTTTTTTTACATAATCCATCAATTTCTTTTAAAAAAATATATACAAGAAATATGTATTCTTCGTAGGGATGTGAATTTCTGACACGACCTGAACCTAACACAAAATTAACGGGTTTAGGTTTAGTTTATACGGGCCAGTTTCAGGTTGAACTTGTGAACCCGTTTAGCTAAACGGGTCGGGTTCGGGTTAACTCGGTTAGGTTGGCGGTTTGACTCGTTTAGCCCATTTATAATATATTTTATTGTTTTACAATATGTATTATGTTATAAATTAAACTGGTTATGTATTTTATATTATACTTATAACTAAAAATAAAAAATTGTATAAGATTTTATAACTAAAAGGTAAATATTTTACATGCGCTTGTGTTTTTTGTAATAAAATTTTAATTTTAATATATCAGTTTGCGAAAAAAATTTAAAAAATAAAAAAAAAAAATCGGGTTGAACGGGTTGGGTTCGGGTCAACCCGTGAAATTCGAGTCAGGTCGGGTTCATATGTATGATAAAATTTTCGAGTTTGAGTTCGTGTAAAGTTTTCGGGTTCGGGTCGGGTTGGACCCGCTAACCCGCAAACACGACCCGTTTAGCACCATAGTTCTCTTGTTACTTACTAGCTCTTTATATTTATATATAAAGTGATTTACGTTCAAAAAAAGTTAAAATAAGTATATTAACCTAAATATCTGAACTCTAATGATTAAGCGTCCTATAAAGATTAAAGGTATAAGACCCATGTGTCAAGTGTCTTATTAAGTCGGTTCTAATATGACTTCGACTATAAAGGGTCCTATAAAATCGAACATTTATGACTTAATTACAAAGTGTCGTATAAAGTTATGTTATAATAGGACCCTCGGTGATCAAGTGTCTTATTACATTACCATTTAATGGGACACCAACAACTAAATGTCTTATAAATTACTTTATTAGGATCTACATTTTAAGTGTCTTATTAACTTATATGATAATAGGACCCCAAAGAATCATCCATCCTATTAAATAGCTTTTTAGGACACTGGTTTAGTAGCGTATATTATAAAACGACCCCAAAAGTTCATTCGTCCTATTAAAAATTTTTTAGGACCATATTTTACAAGCGTCCCACACAAAAGGTCCTTAAAAGCCATTTTTGTTGTAGTGGTTGATGATAAAGCAAATGTTTATTCATTAACTTGGGTCAATTCTTCTCTATAAATAGAAGACATCATACGTCGAAGAAGAGTACTAAGTGTGAATGTGAAAGTGTGTGATATACAAAGCGAACATCTGTTCTTCTTAGATATATCTTTTATACATACTCCACATGTGATACCCGTCAACAAACCATGTTAAGATCCGTACACATTTTACTTAAGTATGTCATTTCATGTTCATATTAGAGATTTTTAGCACTTACTATACCATCCTGATTCTAGAAAAGTCCGAACTATTGTAGAAACTCAGTATATTATCCGTTTACGCATACAACAGCCGAATTATCTGAGACAATTGGCGTTGAACAATCAAGCCAATCACACGCTCAACAGAGAGCAACCGGGCATCCAATTACTCTACGTACGGACAAAAGAAAGGTACACGTGACAATACCAAAGTAGGAAATTACGCAATTCCACTCAAATCCGAACAATTCTCATTATGTTTTATGAAATTAACACAAAAAAAATCACGAAACATTACCAAGGTATAAACACATGATAACATGAGTAAATTATATTCAACAACACATATTCATCAACATTTAACATTTGTATTTATAAAAAGATCAATAATATTATTACAACTACACATGTATTTGACACATTAGAACATACACATAGATATGTTTAAACTCAAAGATCTATCCATAACACACCATGTACCTACACACACACACACACATATATATATATATATATATATATATACACCCATACACATGTGCCTACATATACCTATCTTAACAAGACACTTAGTTCTTGTAATCTATGTGTATGTATATATATAGTCAGCCACACATACACATCCATAACCACAATCCCATACACAAACAAACATGGATGATAAGTTAAACCATGTGTACCTATATACCCATGTGAACTTATAAGAGATTAAGACTAAACAATGGACCTATACACAAATACATATCCATCATAAAACAGCTCCCTAGACTTGAACTTTTCCTTGTTTATACTAACTAACCAACAAACTTCCTTCTTTTCTCCTTGTCATCGGACGAAGACATCCCTTCAATGGATCACCATGACAACCATGTTTATACCATTTTAGGCCTTTGATGATGACACACCAGTTCCCAAAGAATTATCATAACCTAAAACTGATGGATCCTTCTTGTTCCTAGGCTACGACCGAAACAAAAACACAACAACAATCATATGTCCCTTTCAAGGGATATGTCAAACCTTTATACCAAAGTAGCACATGACAACCTCCCTAAACACTTCCATATGAACTAGAATATCCATACATATCTCTTACAACTAATCAGCCCAAGTGGAAGCATGGATTGAACAATCACTATCACAACACTAGCACTAATCTAGTTAACATCTTTTCCATTAACAAATTCCCAAGAGTTTTGACTTACTTGATATAAATCACACTCACATGACTTCCCTTCCCTACCCATAGCCGATTGTGTATATAAAGGGCTCAAAACTTCACTTCAACTCACACACTAACATATCCAAGCTCATACTTTTCCTTTCCTTCTTCTTTGGTTCGGCACTCACCAAAAACAACCCCATTCCTTCTTTTTTTCCCTTCGACCGAGCAAACCAACAACACCATATCGACCCCCAACCAACCACCATCGAACCACATTGAAGTATCAAGGTTCGTGGAGGACTAAATTGCACCATTGACCCATTTCGAGTTCACGAATTTAGGTAAGTTGGATAAAACTTCCTACACACTTAAACTCGTTATTATAATCGGCGTATGACAAGTAACCCGACCCATGACTCCTTGTTCTTGTCCTTGACAAATGTAAAGCATTGTAATGTGAAGTAATAATCTACAACGTGTTAGTTCTTGTTTCAACCTTATATATGTATATACATACACACACACACTTGCACGTTCACACATACATGATACATATATGTAATGCTCGACCAACATCTATGATCGTGCACACAAGGCTGACCCATGTATGTGTGTGGATCTTGTGTTTTATCAAGAAATCCAACTTTTGAATCCAAAACATAATGTTTATACATACATGAAGATAACCACTTTTTATACATAAAGGTACATGGTTATGTGTAATGTTATACAATTACATATTTGAAACCATTATTTACCACTATGAACATGTTTATAGAAGTCGATTTTGCTACTCATAAATCGGATTTGGATCTATGTGTTATATCAAGTTTCGGATAATATAATAACATATGTTAAAATGACTATAACATGTGTTAATCACAATCTTGACATAATAATATTATAACACATGTTAAAACACTTGTATTTCCATGAATCCACCATATATGTTAGATTGGGAAATATTCTATAACCCATGATGATACATAGTAGTTATCACGTGCATAAACAATGGCCCTACATATATATGGTACATGCGTCCACAAGTCGGGTGAACAACTTATATGGTAAACCACAAGAACATACAACTTACTATGTCCTTGATATCATAGGGCACCTATTGTCGGGAAGTTGTTACTTCGCTTTTCTGTTTTGCTAGACCATATATCCAGTCACCAGGTGAGTTTCATAGCCCCATTTTAATGTTTTTACATTTTGTGGATAAACATGCTACATTACTAGTTACATTACATTTGAGTGAATTTCTATCATGACTACCATGTGAAACATGAGACATACGGTTCATGAGCTCAACTGTCCTCGTACTTACATTTACACGATAACCATTAGCTAACAGTAGCCATGGAATACTTAAATAGATCTATTGGGTTGACACCCCTACTCTTGGTTAGTCGCTCTAACCGGTTAGATACAAAAGAGTGTTAGTATTCTACTATATTTACGTTGTCTTTATTGTACAATGTGCAAGGCATGACAGGAAAGAATTTTAATAACATGGAAGTGTCCAAAATATATAATACCTTTCTCCCACTTAATACCAATACACCTCAACTGTGGAAATAATTTCCATGCCAACACTCTACCTTTAAACATCCTGTAATGATATTTGTAAAATTCACCATGAATCGTCGGTAGAGGACGGTTATCAGTCTCTTCTCGTAATTTCTTCAGATAAGCTTTTAACGCATCAGATTGGTTAAACACATTCTCCTTCTAAGTCTCGTCTTCAAACACTTCATCTATCACTTTCTTTCCTTTCTCTTTAGCAATCTTTTTAGCTTCTTTCAAGATTTCATCATTAATAACCGGAATGCTGGGTTGATCTTTCATGTTGTAATACTCCGGATATTCTTCATGAGATATATCTTCTATTTCCACCTCATTGAAGTTGCTTGTGTTGATGTCATTAGAATTTTTACCCGGCTCAACCACTAGAATATTTGGTATCTCTTTTTTCTTCATAAGCTCATCAAGAGATATTCCAGCTTGCTACGCAACTCCTTCAAGTATTTCTTTTGTTACAGCAGCACTTACCTCACCATCTTCTAACTCAGGAACTTTGTATTCTAAAAAATATCTCATATCTTCAGTGATAAAGATATCTCTGAATTTCTCAGTCAACTCCACAGTCACAAAACCACACTTCAGCATTCTTTTCTACTTCTGCTTTTCAGCTTCAGTCATTTCAGCAGACTTCTTACTACTTGAAGTGGATTTGTCTTCTTTTGTCTTTGCACGCTTTTTAAAGGAATAGTTATCAACATCATCATCAGATTCCTTTGAACTAGCAGACTTCTCTTTGTTCAATCCATCAACACCAGATGCATCATCATCAGAATCATCATTTTTGTCAGTTCAACTGTAATCAACTTGCTCTTCCTCATCCTCCTCTTCTTCCTCTTCCTCATCATCAACACCTTTCAATTGAGGTGCTTTGGAATACAAATCATCAATAATCTTTCTCAACTTCTTATTCTCTTTCTCAACCAACATGATTCTCTTTGCATTCTTCTTGCTAGACTGTTTTAGCTCTGCATTCTCTATCTGGAGACTGGTTACCTCTTCTTCTAGCTTGTCTTGTCATTCTTTAGACTTTATAATAAATTCAAGCATATCTTTCTCATTTTCTTTCATCTGCTTGATCTCATTCTCATGCTTCGTGAAGAATTTCATCATCTTTCCAATCTGTTGGTTAACTAAGTTCATTACACCTTCTGAAATAGTAACATTCGGTTGTGAACTTGATTCTTTCTGAGGTTTAGCAGTAGGTTATTGGTTCAAACTTGATAAGATAGTCTTCAATGACTTGGAAACAGAATCAGGATTTTGTTGAACTTCTGTTTCCTTCACCACTTTTTGCTTCTTTGCAGTTGGAGATGAAGCATGTGGAGATGAAGCTTGACGAACATTCTTTCCTTTCAGCAATAGATCAATGTCCTTTTGTCGTTTTGTCTTAGAAGACTCCCTTTTAGACATTGTCTTTATACGTCCATGTTTATTCGATATTGGTGCAGCTGGAGAACCTGCAAAATCAACATCATCATCAATAATCAACTGCTCATTTTCCTCAACATATCCTCTGCTCAGTTGTTCTGCAACTTGTTTATCCATTGCATCAGGAGTTTTAGAATCACCAGTGGCCTTGGGATTCGTCTCCTTTGCAATCTCTTCATTAGAATCCTATTCCTTCTCTGTCTCCATCTCTTCATCAATCAATAACGTCTTTGCTTTACCTTTCTTCTTTGTCTTTGAAACATCCTCAATCTCTTTACCCTTTTTCTTTGATTTTGCCCCTTTGTTGATAACTTGCCTTTTAGCTTTCTCTCATTTCTTCGCATGTACTAATGGAGGGTCTGAATCAGAATCACTATTGTCATGCCTGATCTTTATCAGGAGTAGTGTAACCTGGTGTAATCAAGTGTCCAAACAATCTTCTACTTGGTTGTTTCTCTGTCTTCCCCTTGTAAGTCCTCATCCTATTCAATGTCATATCATTCATATGCTCTTGATTCACAATCATCGTGGGATCTCTCACCAATGTAGGATATTTTTCATCAGAGATAATTTCCAGAAACCTCAGATACGTCAAGAGTTTATCTGTCTTCGTACCATCAAACACTTCCTTCATGTGGTGAAAAAGCATTCCTGAGACATTGTAGTCTTTGTTCAGGATCAAGGCAACTGACAAAGAACTGATTGTATCCCTTAGAACATTAAAACCTACTCGGATAGGTGCAAACACATGAATTAGCACATGCAAAAGATACTTGAACGATGGAGAAACATTTGCCTTGTTGAGTTGATATTCAGTAATAGGAGCAAAGTCTTTCATCCTCAGAAACCAACCTCTCTGCACTGACCATGGCAATTTGATAGGGTCTTTCACTTTATCTGTTAACTTCAAAACTCTTCTGTAGTCTGCTTCTCCAACAAGTATATTGTCACACCCGCCTAGGCAGAAACATGGGATGCAACTTCAAATGATTTCCACGCATTGTTTTGAAACCCGGACCGGACCGGCCGATCGGACCGGGGTCCGGAGCCTCAGCCGGTCCGGTTCATGGCATAGGACCGCTTTAGCATGTAACCGGAAGGTCAGACCGTGGGCCGGCGGTCAGACCGTAGAACCGGCGAAAAACAGAGGTTGGACCGGAAGGTAACGTTTATTGTTTTTTCTTCTTCAACATTCTAAATCTCCGGCTCATAAATCCTATGCCACATTCTTGCTAAATCAGCCTTCAAGTTGCAACCCTTGCTACAAGATCCATTGTTTTAAAACATTTTAGAGATGCAAGATGAAGAGGCTGGCAAGCAAGAAAATAATTACAGAAGAGCTTTACTCAATTTACAAGCAAAAAAATGAAAAGAAGAAGATGAGATGTTGGTAGGTGAGAAAGAGGAAGGAGGCGGCAGACATTGTTTGTAGGTGAGAAAGAGAAAAAGCTTATGCCCTAGGAATTCTCAAGTGTGTGTGTTTAATTATATTATGTAAATAACTAAATAATGTAAAAGCATCTTTTAATATTAAAAAGAAATTAAATTAAATAGTTTAGTTGTATATAAAATTAATAATATGATATCTAGCCGGTTCATTAATCCGGTCCGACCGGTCTGACCGGTTCGACCAATGAACCGGTAAGACGTCCGGTTCATTATCCGGTCCGGTTTTAAAAACATTGTTTCCAAGCACAAAAGGGATCCCCTTTAGACAATTTAGTTTTACAAACAGAATGTTAATTGTCTGAAATAAAAACAATTGCATGAAAATGTTTATAACTAAAAACCACACAACAACGGTTCAAAAAGGTAATTTCCCATGATGCTCTAACGCGACCTCCCCAAGTTCCATGATTCATGCTAGTTACCTGAAAAACATGCATGTAAAAATATAGGTAAACATAAAGTTGGTGAGTTCATGGGTTTGCATATAATGGACATGTAATCCAAAACCGACTAAATCACTGCCTAGCTAGGGCAATAATTAATATGTGATCTGACATGAGCCCATTACCAAACCTTGACATGTTGTGCCTCGCCCATTGTACACTAAAGATAATGAAATAATGTGAAATACAAGCACTCTTTCGATATCTGTCATCCGGTTAGAATGACTAACCAAGAGTGGGGGTGTCAACCTAATAGATCTATTCCGGTGTTTCATGGCTAAGTCCATAGCTAATGGTTACAGTGTGATGTATGACACTAGGACTTTATGGATCCTGAACCTCGTTGTCTCATGTTCAAATAATAGTCATAATTGTAACTGAAAACTGTACGCATGTTTCCCCCCGGAAACATGTAAAACAGTGAAAAGGGGCCGTGAAAAACTCACCTGATGTCTAAATGCTAGACTGGACTGAATCTGACGTGGAAATGTCTGGTCTGGGATGCCCTAAATTCAATTTAAAGGCAACTTAAGTCTATGTTTTGTCCTATCTACCATGCATTTGGTCACCCGACTTGAACGCCAATGGACTGTGTGTTTCTGTACCACAATCTGTGACAACAGTCAACATCCGTACGCATTTCAATTACTATTGCCATTATATATGCAGGGTTGAGTTATTCTACAAATGCTACAAAAAATGAGAAGGGTGAGAAGGATACAAAAAACACAATTGATCATCAAATATGACACAATGAGCCACAAAATATAACACAGTGTCAAAAAAAATATAACACAATGCTAAAGAAAAAACACACAATGAATTGAAAAAATGACACAACGATGAAAATAAGAAAAAGACACAATGGTACATAAAAGACACAATGATATAACGCATATTCTAAAAACTACAAGCTAAAACCCCAAAAAAAAAACGAAGACCTAAAAACTAACGACGTAGGGTTTGATAAGACGATTCCAATGCCGCTTGAATGAGTTCAATTGGCGTCCATTTGATACCCTTCCTACGACTTCCTATTTTTCTTTCACTGTGTATTTGATCCTAACCCATCCTTATACATTTTTCATACACTATACCCCCCAGTCTAGTGAAGCATGAGTTATTCAGGAAACTCAACAAAGGACACTCGTTTAGTCATACAACACCCGAACAATCACTAAATAAGCATTCAAGAGGGTTACAATACTCTAACACATGGTAATCTCTCCTTAATACATAAACATGGAAACAAATAACTATGTTGAAATGCACAAAATACATGTTGATGTCATCATCAATTCCTAGTTAACACTCAACACATGATCACCTACTTAGATGTTCCTACGTCTAAAATAACTAGGAATGATCGGGCACGAACACTACCCAACCTCATAACCTATTCCATCAACACTATGATTAGAAAAGGAGTCTCATAGCTTGATAATCACATGAACTTATCTTGTAAGTAAACACTTGACAATGTATACATGTATGTATACAACCGCACGCACATACATCCATACATACCCACAATTCGGCTACCTATATACCTACACATGACAAGTCCTTTTCCTAAAACTCTTGGAGCTTTCCTTCTTGTTTCTAAGTGGCCAAAAACCTTAAGCTATGCTCTTTTGGTTCTTTTTTGTTTTGCAATTTTATCTGTTCTTACACAAAAACACAGAACACATAAGTTCGGATTCAAAAATCATCAAAAATCAAATTTTTTTTCCATTTATCAGTTGGTTCGACCTTTCGAGGGTCCGAACCAGTTTCAATAAGCACGAAAGAAACAAAAAATGGTTCATTCGACCTATAGAAACTTCATTCAACCCCACGAAAGGTTCAAATGAAACTGGTTGCAATTCAAATTTTCAATCCTTTGATTTAACCAATTTTAATCCATGTTTTTGATTGTTTAGCCTTCTAACATGTCCGACTAAGTCTAAATTACGATCAATTTTAACTATTAATCACCTAATCGATTATTTTCTACAAATCTAGGTTTCATATGAATCAAAATATCAATTAACCAGTTTAAACCCTAGATTTTGACATTTTCTCCACCTAAAATGATCGATTAGTGTGTTTGAATCAACAAAACATGTTTATTATCTGTCCAAAAGGTCTAATCATCGTGTTAGGGTTTCGGTTATAAAAACCAAATTTCTGAATGAATCTGTCGATAAAAACCTGCAAAAATAAAAATTCATATACCTTATAATGTCCATAGCAAGATTATAATGTCTAATAAGCAGTTGTAACAGTGATTTCGAATGAAAAGTGATGGTTCGAATGGATACTTTGGCTATATATAATAGATTTGGTTCGACCCTTTATGAGGTCGAATGAAAACTAAGAAAGTTGGTTCGGGCTAAATTAAAGCACGAATCAAATTTATATGGGTTCGAATGAAGAATTTCTAACAACCCAAGTTCATTCAACCTAATTAAAGGCACGAATCAACCTTCAAAATTTTATTCAACCTAACGAAAGGGCAAATGAAAATTTCGTAAAACAGATTTTCACCAAAATGTCTAATTCGATCCACGTTTTGTCAATTTCAAACCTTCAAACGTTCAATCTATCAAAAATTTTGAATTTAAAGACACAAAACTCAGATTGGTTTGTCAAACTTCCAGAAATTGATCATCTTCCAACATTGGTTATTGAAAATAAAGCAGAAATGTAAAATCTTTTGGATTTTCTGAAATTTATGTTAAAACACACCAAAAATCTTTTTTAGTTTTTCATATATGAAGAAAATCCAACAAAAAACAATAAACCTTTTGTGATTTTTCGGTAAGAGGATAATATCAGTCTTTAAGAAACCTAATCTCACTGTTGTTCTGGTTTAATTTTAACTTTTCTGACTGTGTGACTTGGCAACTGCTGCTATTGTTGTCCACAGAAGATCACATGCAGGCCGTTATGCAGTGCTTTAAAATGATACGATTAAGGTGTATCAATAACTAACTCACCTGTGGTTCCCACACACGACATACTCCTGTATCAAGGAATTTGCACAAAGATTTATTGTAACGCGTGATTATGCCGTTGTTATCCATATGTTACAAGGTATGAGGCACAAAGGTGTACAGGTCAGCAAATCAATGCTACAAAGTGACATGTGCACTCTACCAGGGTGAGGCTTATATCAATCATGATGTTCATCATAGATATGATACAATGCATTAGATAATCTTTGATCATCGTCATACATTTTATGTTCCTCATTCAGTAACTTGGGTTTTGGCATTTAAGTTCTTTTAATAAGATACCCTGACTGAATCTAGGTCCGTAAATCAATACGACAAAAGATCAGTCAGGCCATCCCCAAATAATAATCAACATAACAACCCGAAACCTTCGATTTTGTCAACCCTATCAAACGAAATTACGGTACCAAGACCATATGCCCATGAGGTGTTTAGCTACATAGGAAGCAGTTCGTTATGTTTGTATCACTAAGGCACGCGTTAATAAGTCTATGAAGCTTACCAACACATCACGCAAAGTCATCACATGTCAAGTATTAGACTTTTCAATTCTTTAGCATGTGAAAAATCCTCACTGATGTACTATCGTTTCCTTTTTTTCTCCATGAAAAATCATTTTGTATTTTTCTAATTTTTTATGGTTTTTCAAATTTTTTCAATGTTTTTGGTTTTTGTGAAAGAAAACTCCCCGCGACAATGGGTGGTGTTGGATGGCGGCGGTGGTGGGTGGGTAGGTGAAGGTAGTAGGTGGCGGTGGTGGGTGGGTAGGTGAAGGTAGTGGGTGGCGGTGACGGTGGTTGGTGGTCGGTGGTGACGGTAGTGGTGGGTGGTAGCGGCATCGATGGTGGGCGAGGGTGTTGGTGGTGGGTGGTGACGGCGGTGGTGGGTGGTGACGATGGTGGTTGATGGTAGTGGTGGGTGGTGGGTTATGGTGTTGATAATGAAGGTTGAATGAAGGATGGAATGAAAAAAAAAAACATTGGGGGAGGATGGAATGGTTTTGAGGAAATGAAATGCCTTGTGGAATGAGTGATTCCATTCCTTTAACCAACCAAAGACACTATTTTTCATTACCTCGTAATGGTCAATTCCATTCCCCCCTTCCATTTCATCATACCAAACGCTACCTTAGAGTATTTCTAATTTGGTATCCTAGGGATGTCCCTAGTATAATAACTCCTTGTTATCTTGAGCTTCGCAATATCAGATTCCTTTTGACATCCTAAGGATGTCCCCAGTGTGGAATTACCTCGATATTCTAAGAATGTCTCTTCGCGCCGGTGTTCCCAGCATCTTGATCATAAGTACTTGGACTTTACCAAGCAATCTAAAGGTTTAACAAAAATGTTTGAACAATACTTATGATCGGGTGGAGGGATCCTATGTTTTCAGGACAAAACCTGATTGTCCTCGACCTGTAATAGACCTGGAAATGTTAACCCCTGGTGGATGGGTCATGGTTTAGGTTGAAGCCAGGGGTTGACATTCTTATATGTAAAAGAACAACTTTTGGTGTTACATCTTGTGTACCTTTCCTGTTAAGACAATTTGCCAACATATAAACATAGAACAGAAAAGAAAAGATAATTAAAGATATACACCTTTGATCTTCAAACAAGTCACCAAATAATCTTTAAAGTAACCTGTTAAATATTAGACAAAATTACAAAGATTGCCCTTTATTTATTAGCCAAATTGCACCTTATGTCCTTTGTCTTTCATTTGCACTCATTTTGTCATTTATTTTCTTAATTTGCTACACCCTCTGTCCTTGAGCCTAACTAAGTTAAAAAGGTTGGTTGACTTTATTTGCTAACTTTACATTTTTGACCCCTGTAGTTTTCCTAATCCTTAACTCCAAATAAAACAACGAAACTAAGACACGACATGAAACAAAATCATAGGGCTTTTAAACTACATCAAATTCTAATCAAAACCATAATTTTGAAGTAAAACGATTGATGAAAAACATATATTGTTTTTAAAAAAAATCATTTTATAGATAAACATACACATATATGTAACCGAAGTTAAGCGAATTCACATCAAACATAACCCAACAAACATGAAACCTGACCAAAACTTGTTAAAAACTTATATCGAATCCAACCGATACAAACCGTATCGAAAAGCGGCTCAAAACCTGAACCGAACTTGAGACACTTTAACAAAAACGGATTCTACTCATTCAAATCGCACCAAAACTCGCACTAACATCCGCAAACTCACGCGTCAAAAATTTTCGAATTTAAAACTTTAACGAACCCACTTGTAAAACCAGTCGATTATACCATAAATTGGAACCTTGAATAGATTCATACTTCATAATCGATCAGTTCTGTGCAAAACCATATAAAAAACATCCATTAAATCGTTCACAATTTGAGAACAAGAACAACCCAGTCGCAACTTTAATTGGTCGATTACACCTCTAAAACACACAAGTAAGTATCATGTTATATATGGTTTTGATCGGAATTTGATGTTCTATAATAGCCCTATGATTTCGTTAATTACCGTGGTTGAATTTGAAAACGGGCTAAAGGGTTAGTGTTCGATCAAAACTACAGGGGCTAAAAGTGTAATGTTAGAAAATAAAGTTAACCAACTTTTAAACATAGTTAGGCTAAAGGACAGAAGGTGCAATTTGGGTAATAAATAAAGGACAATCTGTGTAATTTTGTCTTGGAACAAATTTAATCATCCTAAGGATGTCCCAAGTGCAAAGCTCTTGACGCATACTCAAAATAAACCTTCATAACAGTCTTGAGGATGTCCCCAGTGCAACATTGTTGAACTATCCTCATAATAGACCATCTAAATCCTTGATAAAAATCATAAGTATATTTAAATTCTAAAGACATAAGATCAGATCAAAAGCCTATCTTCAAAATGTAGGTAGTCTTAAATAGACTAGGAGGAACAGATGGGGACAACTTTGGGTTGTTTAAGAAAGTGGGCCTCAGAAAAAGTAACTATGTTAGTACGGATGAAAGGTCCATTGGACTTAAAAGACAAAGGGTGGAGAGGACCCTTTTGGTTTAGATTGTGTCACACCCCGCCACAACGGAAACACGGGGATATGATTCGAAAGGTTTTCAAGCACAAGGTTCAAGCAACACGCAAGTTTTGATTTAAATAGATACCATCGGAGGATGGATGATGTCATAAATTATTAAAAAACACAACATTGTCTCAAAATAGAAAATTGTTTGGAAATCACATGACATAAACATCAAGATGAAGTTTGACTGACACAACCAAGTCCATGATGGTACCACCAGGTGTAAGCTCAAACCTAGACCTCATGTATCTACTCCGCGTGATTGGTTACCTGAAAAACATGCATAAAAGATTTGTCAACATAATGTCGGTGAGTTCACATGTTTTAATGTACTATGTAAAGTGCTAGTGTAATTCATGTATGACCAATCATAGGCTAGCTAAGCGAATAATTACTGTGCAAACCATGAGTCCCATAACCAAACCTCTTGACTGTTGTGCCTCACGCATTGTACAATAAAGACAACGTATGTATAGTAAAATACTAACACTCTTTTGTATGTAACTGGTTACAGCGACTAACCAAGAGTGGGGGTGTCAACCACATAGATCTATTAAAGTGTTTCATGGCCATTGAAAGGTAATGGTTACAGTGAAATTATAAGTATAGGGACCATTGAGATATCATGAACCGAATGTCTCATGTTCCATATGGTAGTGAAGGTAGAATAACACACCAAAATGAAAAACTGAAAAATGAGGCCGTGAAACTCACCTGATGACAGTACGTGTGGTCTGGTAAAGCTGAGATGTGAGGTAACTACCGTCCTGAAAATGATTGCCCTATGATTGTCAAGAGTATTGTAAGTTGTACATTTTTGTCGTTTATCATAAAAGTTGTTCACCTGACATTGTGGACCCTTGTGTTAGTGTATGTGGGCCATGTTTTGTGTATGTGACAATTGTTAGTTGATTTATATGTAATTTGTAAAGCATATAGTTCCAGAAACTCCGGGCGTTTTATTGTAAAATGGTATCCATGGTGAACAAAATGGATCCCACGTGTCGTCATGGGTTATAGATTATTCCCAATCTAACACGTGTGGTTGTTTTATGGAAAAAAGAGTACTTTATCATATGTTTATGCCTGTAAATATCAAATGATAGTACTAACACATGCTATGGTCTCCTTCACATATGTTATTTTGGTGTAGCCGAAACCTTTTCTTACATTGTATCAAAATCCGATTAGTTTATGCATTTAATACCACTCGATTATGCTTACCAATGTTCCATTAGATGGCCACACAGGTGCGTTAGTGTGTTTCTTGAAGAAATTGAGTATATATGTAATCAAAATGTAGTGAAGACCGAATATATATACATACATATGTCTTGATTTAAAAATCGATCATTTGGTAGATTATCAAAGCCATATGTAGTTATAAAACCTTAGATATGGTGTGTTTGCATTCCTTAAGTTGATAAATGTCACGTATGTATGTGGTGTATGTATATGTGATTGTATAAGTTGTCATGTGGTGGGTTTTGTAAACAATTATCAATGTATTGAAAGCTTGTGATTATTAATACACCACATTAAGTTATGTTAGGCCGGATTCACAAGATTGAGGGCCAAGGGTCGAGTGTGTCATGGTGGCCGATTATTAAGAAGATTAGGCTTTGAAATATACCTAGACTTCTTGATCTTGAACAACTAAGATGATGCCTTGATGCTCCTTGAATAGCTCGATGGTGGAATGGATTATGGGTGAGGGCCGATTGCAAGAGATTTGGGAGGAGTGTTTGTGAGATTGTGTGGTGTGAATTGTGGTGTGCGTTAGCTCCTTTATATAACTGAATGTTTGGCATGTCTTCCCCATGGATCCTTTCTTTACATTGATAGTACCATTTCCTTTTTGATGCTAGTGTTTGACAAACCATGGATGTGTGTTTCATTGGGATCGGCCGAGTATAAGGGATAAGATAAATCGCCTATTTTGGGAGTGGATCATATTTAAGAATGTTTTAGGATAAGTGTTAAGATCACATAAGGGTGTAAGTGAGGTAACTTTGTCTGTTGTGAGAATGCATGGCTAATATGGATAAGAATTTTTAATGGTGAATCAAAGTGTTGGCTTGTGTGGTGTCTTCAGCCGCTAATCAAAAGAAAGGGACAAGAGTGTGTTTGTTTCTTAGCAAATGAGGATCGTGTGAAGCCATGAAGCAGGATGATTATCTTCCCATAAGTGTGAATGGTTTGAAAGGGACCTATGCATGTTTCTTCCTTGATGATCAGCTAGTGAGGTGTCCAAAGAAGAAGCTTTGCCAAGTACAATCTTATCATGGATTTGAAAAGGACATGTGGTGATGTATTGTGGTTTTTGGCTGAAAGGAATGAGGACAAAGGAAAGGATCTTTCTAGTTTTGGATGGTAATCACACCTAGGGATTGGATCAGTCTAAATCAAGGTTCTTTTGTGGTATAAGTTGGTTGTCATTCAAGCTTGGTGTAGTGTCACTTTCAGCCGACTAATGTGTGTGATCACACTATATATATATATATATATATATGTTAGCGAGGAGTTATCATGTGTAATGGGGTATTAACATATAGTGATAACATATGCTTGTCCTTTGGGAATGTTTCATGATTTGTATGAGTGTTGTCCTTATAAAATACATTGTAATTGTTCGGGTTTGAGTGGATTGTGTGGTTTTCCTCTTGGGTATTATCATGTGTTTTGCTATTTTTACTTTGTGTTTTAACCGGGTATTAGGTTGCTCTCTGTTGAGCATGTGATTGGCTTGACTGTTCAACGCCAATTATCTTGTATAGTCCGGGTGTTGTATGCATAAACGGGTAATCTAATGAGTTTCCCCAATGATTCATGATTTACTAGACTAGGTGTATAATGTGTGCAAAATGTCTAATTATGCAAATGAAATGACAGTAATAAGTAAAATGTGTATGGATGTTGACCTGGATCGTTGACTGGTGTCACATTCTCCCCTTGTTTTTGGAATTTCGTTCGCGAAATTGAGTTTTCCTACTGGTCTCAGTAGTCTTGGGAAAAAGAGTTGGGTATTTGTGTCTCATCTGGTCTTCACGTTCCCATGTAAATTCGGGTCCGCGCTTTGCATTCCATCTGACTTTGACAAGTTTAATTCGGCTCCTTCTCAGTGTCTAGACTTCCCAATCAGTCACCTCGATCGGCTTCTCAATAAAGTGGAGTTGATCATCGATGTGAATTTCTTCGAAAGGAATGATCAGAGATTCATCGAATAAACACCTCTTCAGATGGGATACGTGGAACGTGTCATGAACACCACTTAGCTCTTCAAGTAGCTTGAGCTTGTGTGCCACGGGAACAATCCTAGCAAGTATTTCAAATGGACCTATGTATTGGGGATTAACTTTCCCACATTTGCCAAACCGTGGTACACCTTTCCAAGGTGAGAATTTTAAGAGTACCATATCGCCAGCCTGAAATTCGAGTGGTTTGCGACAACGATTAGCATAGCTCTTTTGAAAATCTTAAGCAACCTTCAAACGATCACGGATCTGAAAGATCGTATCGGTTGTCTCTTGAATTAGCTCGGGGCTAGTCAAATATTTGTCTCCCACTTCCACTCAACACAAAGGAGATCTACACTTACGTCCGTATAAGGCTTCAAATGGAGCAGCCTTGATACTGGTGTGGTAAATGTTGTTGTAAGAGAATTCAACCATGGGTAAATGATAATCCCATTTTCCACCAAAATCTATTATGCCCCACGGAGCATGTCCTCAAAGGTTTGGATAGTCCGCTCGCTCTGGCCATCGGTTGTTGGTGATAGGTTGTGCTCATGTCTAAGCGAGAGCCTAGTGCATCCATAAGTGTTTGCAAGAATCGGGGAGTGAATCACTATCTCGGCCGGAAATGATTGAGACAGGCACACCATGCCTAGTTACAATTTCTTTGATGTACAACTTGGCGAGTTTCTCTAACTTGTTGGTTTCCTTGATCGGCAGGAAAGGTGCAGACTTTGTCAACCTGTCAATAATTACCCAAATCGTGTCGTGACCATTGGACGTCTTTGGTATCTTGGGGATGAAATCCATAGAGATTTGTTCCCATTTCAAAACGGGAATCTCGGGTTACTGTAGCAGACCGGATGGCTTTTAATACTCAGCTTTGACCTTCGAACTGGTAAGGCATCGGCTGACGTATGTTGCAATTTCACCCATAAGGTTGGGCCACCAGTAGAATTCCTTCACGTCTTTGTACATTTTGTCGGCTCCGGGATGAACCGAGTACCTAGACTTGTGGGCCTTCTCAAGATGATCCCATTGGCAAAATAGACCATGCCGTCAGATCTTAGTTCCAAAAGATCAACCATCTTGAATAAAGACTCACTCTTTAGATGCTCACTTTCAGAGCTTCCTGTTGAACTTCACGAATACGGGTAGTGAGGTTTGTATGGGTGGTTGATGTCGTGTGAGTTAGATCTTTTTTAAACGTCCTTTTTAAAACCAACACTTTCTTGAAAGAAGTGTCAAGACTCGGTAAAAAGGGTAATTAAACAAAACCTTTTAATTAAAACACTTATCTAAGTTTAAAATTTATAAAAGTAAAACGATAGCTGCTGACTACTTTAAACCCACACGATAGGCAAATGGACCTATCGAGCGTAGAATAGTCTATAGCAAGTACCGAGTATCGAACCCTAAGATACGACTTCCCCTACTAAACTCTAAGCTGCTGCAATAAAAAGAAAAGATAATAAAATAAAGAAAGAAAGCAAGGGTGATCCAAATAAAAATCAATACCAAACAAAGTGCTGCTTCGGGATCCGACTTATTTTTGGAATGGATTAATAGTAGCTACCTAATTAATTGGTGTAAACAAGTGCGCACTTTTACTGAACTTGGAGTTGCAACAGCATTCTCCAATGGTGTTTGTTATCGCAATACGAGATGTGTTCTTGTTTGAAAATGTGGGTCTCCCGACCTGGTAAGATCACCTCTCAACTATGACAAATGGATGACTCAAGACCGTGTATACCCCACCCCGAATGATCCAATTCCCAAAGCTGCAATAATGACATCTAAATAGTCAAAACCTCTATGGACAACTTGTCGGTGGCCAGAGCATGACCGAACAAGAAGCCAATTGATATTATAAATGAGTCATGACCTACCAGCACACGTGCATCCTTAACTTGACCCAAATAACTATTTTAATAAGTGAGTTGTCTATCAATAACTGTGCGGCAGTATAAAGATGAGAGAAAATAAAGACCGTTTTCTCTTAACGCGAGTTCATCAAATCTTAGTTTGCGCCAAAGCTTTCACATAGATGATGAAGCTATGTCGCACAACTAAGACTTGACTTATCCTTAGGACCGAATATATAGACCGTACCGACCCTAAGCGAGATCTTGATAGTAGAGGATTAAGTCTCAAAGTGTGTGTATTTCTACCCACAAATGGACTAATCACTACTCATGGGTTTAAGTTCACAAGTGCATGGGTTTTTACACACCATGGGTACACTCATGAGTCCTTCCCATTTCTTATAAAGACACGCACAAGACCAAAGACAAGTTAATTAGTTATCTAGTTAATCAAACAAGATTGTAAGTAAAAGAACATAACACCACTTAACTAATAAAAACCATATAAATCCATGCCAAAATAAGTATTCACCCTAGCAACACTCAAGTAACTGTTCTAATTCTCAAAAGGTTACGTATGCTATGTGTTCATTTCGTGATGACACCATTGCATGGTGGAATACTCAATTTTGGACACGGAATAAGGATGTCGTATACAACCTTTCTTGGAATGAACTGAAGGAATTATTGTTGGAGGAATATTGTCCCCGCAGTGAGATACGGAAGATTGAGATTGAGTTATGGTCACTCTCTATGAAGGGAGCGGAGATACAAGCATACACATCCAGATTTCGTGAGTTGGCTAGTTTGGTCCCTCGTTTGTTTGCCTCTTTGGCAGCTTGTGTTGAAAGGTATATTAGGGGTTTGACGCCTCAAATCCGAGAGATGGTACTCTCTTTGAAACCGGCTACTATGCAAAGTGCAATGTTCTTAGCAAATTCCCTGACGGACGGGGTAATCAAATTGGGAACATTGGATGAACAGGTTGGGATTGAGAAAGATCCGATCAATGTGAGTGAAGAAAGTCCAAAACTAGCAACTCAGTCATTTGGTAGGAAGAGGAAACGATGTAGTGATTCAGGAAGGCAGTTTAAGGGTAAGAAGAAAAAGAACCACAAGTTGAAGAAAGGAAATGCTAAAGGTGCTTATAAGATCGAGAAAAGTGGAGGAGTGACTCGTGGTAGTCAGAAATGCGACTTTCGAAGTATTGGATTAAGTGGGAAGGTTTGCTGTGAAAGATGTGGTTTTGCGGGGCATCCAGCCCCGAAGTGTAGAGTAAGATATCCAAGAGATATGGGCAAGCTTAAAGACAATCAGGGTTGCTTCTTATGTGGGACGGTAGGACATTTTAAGACACGCAAGAGGCAGAGCTATGGAGGTGAACACGAGTGCAGTTTGCCAAGGTCCCGCGGTAGTGACTAGTACGTTCTTGTAGGTAGGTAACTCGCAGTTATTATTCTTGAAATCAGAATTGTTATAAGTGTTATATTTTGTTTAATATATAGATCGTTGTTAGGAATCAGAGTTAGACTTATATAAAAGCTATTATATAGAGTTAACAAAGGAGTAAATGGCGTAATAAAATGAAACAGTAAATTAAGTGTATAGAGTAAATTGGTTACCTGTTGAAATATGAAAATTGATATCGTAACAGAGAAGGATTAGTTATACGGATAATGAGCGGAAGTTGTAGTGGTAAGAAATTGATCCGCCTTTCAAAAAAAATATTATTTTTTTAGTCATTCGTAGCGAGATGGAGAGGAAGCTATTGTATTGGTAAAGTTTAGAGAAGGCAACTAAGATCTTGAAGTTAGGATAATTCAGCATGATGGTTAGTGACGATGACTCCAAGGGTTATGGAAGGGAACTTGAGGAGGTCCCTATAATTAGGAATTTCCTGAGTCATTTGGTTTTTGGAAAATAGCTCGGTTGCGTGTCTTTAAGACAGTTAGGACGTTGAGTTAATGTTGTAACACCGTGCAAGTTACTAGGTTTTCTTATTATATAGGCCCCACGAAAATGTGGGAGCTATTCCACAAATTGTAGGAATTGATGCCTAAATACCTTGTCAGGATAAGTATACCTTCTAAGAGATCAAGGAATAAGCAAAGGAGTAGTTTTCAATAAGGAAGACGAAATTCTTATAGATTATGTGTTGATAGTAACAAGTCAAGTAGACTTGCCACACAAAAAGGGGAGAATAATGACCTTAGATTAAATTATCATTGATTGGAAATATCAATGAAAGAGGTTACGACGATCGCGTTTTAAATGTGATGTGGTTATTAGGAATTTCAGTTATGCCGTAGTATTTAGAGAATATACCGGCAAAGTCTATGATATTACATGGAGGATTAGCAAGCAGTATCTGACTGGAACTCTATTCGTAATTCAGAACAATGTAAGATTTTTATCTACGAATTGAAAAAGGTCTTAGATGTAACATCGCAAAATTCTTTTTCCAAATTCTAATAAATAAAAGCCCTTATTTATTTTATAGATCTGTACTCCAATATTATACAAAGTTTATATATATATATATATATATAATGGTATATAATAATAATAAGATTTTTTTTCCCTTGACAAAACTAAACCAAGCATATACCCAAAGCCAATCCCCTTGTAAAAAAAATGCAGAGCCCAACAGTAAAGGCCCTAATGGCCGGCCCATCTTTCTTTCACCCCTTGTCAAGACCATACCCGGCCCAACCAAAACCCCTTTACCTCTCGTCCCTGTTACCCGTTTCCCACAGCAGACCCGACCAAACAAGGACCCAACCCGGGAATTTAAAAACACCATTCTAGGCGTGAAATCCGGAACCACCTTGACTGATTCAGCACCGGCATGTTCCAACTTAATTATTGCAATGAAATTTCGCTCCAATCATTCCTATTTTAGTGTTCTTGACGCGTGGTTGACCAGCAAAGGTCAAACAGTTATGACCTTCCATATTGACGAGAACACTATAAATAACACCCGTCTCCTCAGTCTTTACACGTCAATTATAAAACCCTCACCCTTTAATTCTCCTAAAACACACCTTATAACCTACATTCATCACAGTTTGACTTCTGTTGACTCGCGTAATGAGAGCTTAGACGAGTAATATGGTTCAATACCTTACTTCTACAATCTAATCGGCCCCTGTAAGTCAATTACCCTCTGTTTAATTAAGCTTTATCATTGTTATTGGAATGATTAAAAGGCTAGGGTTCTTAACGTAATGAATTTGGGGAAGAACATGAACGCAAAACTATTTATTTATTTTAAACAGATACAAACACAACACAACCACTGATCCTGATCAAGTGGTTGTGTCTGTGGTTATCATACCCGAGCTCACGGGTTCGAGTCCCCTTACAACCGTCTTATTTTCTTTCTTATAAATTGAATATAAATTAGATTTCTATTATTGTATATAATTATAATAATCAGGAACTAATCGTTCTCAGGGTCTAGACCAGACGATCTAGGCTTGTGATTTAAAACACACGAACCAGCCAAGGGCCCGGGTTCGACTCTTGGCATCAACAAACATCCTTTTTAATTAAACATATATATATATATTCCTTTATTTTTTTAAAAAATTTCATTTTAAATACTAAAACTCTTTTATAAATTCTACAAAAAAATTATGTTATGTTAATCTACTGAAAAAGTTTTACATACAATTTTTAGTTTTCAAAAATTTATTTATTTAGTATATATAATAAATAAATCAAGTTTATTCTATTTTATTTATAAAATTCTATAAAAATATCAAAACAATTTTATAAATTTCCACAAAAATTTTTCTAAGTTTTTATAACAATAAACTTTTTTGAAATGATTTTTATTTCTGAAAAATCATTTATTTAACATTTTTAATCAATTTTTGTTAGTTTTAATCGTAATTAAATCATAATAAATCCAATTTTTAATATTTTTGCACCAAAATTTTATACAAATTATTTCTGATTATTTAGAACAGAAATATAAATTTTAAACTAATAATTCCTTAATTTTAGTATTTTTAAATATTAAAGTTAAATTTTGATTATTTGTTATAAATAGAATTAATATTCTACTTTAAAGAAAATAATTTTGTAAAAATTATTTTTATACTTTAAACACATTATTGTGACCATCTTAAATTTAAATTTTATAAAAAGATTTTTGTCTATTTAATTACTAAAATTTCTCTCAATTATCAAACATTTTTATTATTAATCAAACGAGCATTTATCCCCAATTCAAAGTCCTAGAACATATACATTTGTAGACTAGATAGACTTAGACATATTTATTACCTTTATAGGGTGATATTTGGCATTGTTTGGGCAACACACTATTCAATTTTCAAGAAGTATAACATTTTGCTAAGGTGAGTTTACATAGCCCCTTTTCTCTATTTTCACTATTTTTGGGGTGAAACATGTTTAAACGTTTTATACTATCATTTACTCATATTTACTTGTGATTCAATTACATCATCATTCTATCATTTGACTGTAACAAAAAGACACAGTACAATCATTAACAACGATCAAGCCGCCTGTTTAGATTATAGCGCTATAGGTCTGACAAACCCATCCCCCCGCATAAATTCAGGGATGATCGAAAACAGTAACAACATTAGACTAACTTGCGAGTTAGGCCTCAGTCGACACAAGGTTTGGTTGTACAAAGACGCATTGTTACATGTCGGTATCATACTCTATCATCGTACAACTGTGAATGTTGTACAGACTATTGTTATCAAGTATTTACAAAAACCTATGTATTCTCACCAACTTTTGTTGACCCAAAATATTTTCAACTTAACATGTTTCAGGTTCTATTTGCTTGAAGATTTGAATTAATGCTTGAAGATGTGTGCATAGTTTTATTCAATTTGATGTACGAATTCTTGATGAACAATTGTATGTAATTTATTTAAATCATATAATGAAATTTATTATTTACCATGAGCTACTGAACAATCATCAATACGTGACATCCCGATGTTTCCGCCATCGGTTGGGGTGTTACAGATTGGTATCAGAGCCATGGTTATAGGGAATTAGGTTATTAGAAAAATAACCTAGTCTATAACCATAGGATTTAACCAGTACTTGCTTCTTTTACTTGCTATTCTCTATCTCCCTCCTACTTCTTATCCCTACATTAATCCATACGAGAAGGTTGCTCTCCATCACTGGATCCACTCTTAGACTAATAAGAAAAAATCCTTAGGTTTAACCTGAACCACCTTGAGATCTCGTCGAAGTTCTAGAATCTTAATAACGAACACGTGCAATCTGGAAGGGTGAACGCCTGTATTCTGAGTCTTCTGTCTAGGCTAGCATTGCGCCTATATCCCAATCAGACGAGGGACCCGGATGCCTACCTGGGAATTCTCGGGATGAGTGTTCACTTATAGGCTAAAGCATGTCTTCATATGTTATTAGAATCTAAAATCTTTGATAAGTCAACGTTTTCGTTTATTCGTTTTAATTAATGAATAAATGATTACATTCCTTATATAACCTCATTCATTTCATTGTGTCTCTTATAGATCATGCCTCCACGTCGCAGCGCTCGTCTTAACAGTGGTTACAATCATGATGAAGGGAGTAGCAATCACAACCATAACCATGACACTAACCACAACAACAACAACAACAACAATGGTGTTGATGCCCAACTGGCTGCGATCATTTCCCAACAAATGGCACAACAGATCACGACTCTGGTTCCTAACTTACTGGCTCAAGTCATTCAGATGAACGGCAACGGAAACGGCAATGGAAACCACAATGGGAACGGGAATGGAAACGGGAATGGTCTCCCAGCCTGCACCCTCAAGCACTTTAATACCTGTAATCCCCCTAAGTTCAGTGGCGATGAAGGAGCTACTGGTCTTCTACAATGGTTCGAGGGTATTGAGAATACCTTCATTAACAGTGAGTGTCCCGATAACTTTAAGGTCCGTTATGCTATGAGTGTTCTCCACAAACGAGCACTCACTTGGTGGAATGAGGAAAAGCGTTCCCGAGGAGCTGAAGTTGCACTTACTATGACGTGGGATCAAGTCAAGGAGTTAATGAAAGATGAATTTTGCCCATGTAACGAGGTCAAGAAATTAGAGGACGAGTTCCACACCCTTGCTCAGGATAGTGGGGAAAACCTTGCTTATAATACCCGCTTCCATGAGCTCGGTTTGTTATTGCCCCATAAGGTCACTCCGCTACCTGTAGCCATCGAAAAGTATATCGGCGGTTTGCCCATGCAGATTCAGGACACGGTATGGGGAAGGAACCCTGCTACCCTTGAAGAGGCCAAGCGTTTAGCAGCTACCTTAACTGACAATCAAGTAAAGAACGGGACCTTAGTTCGGAAAGGCAATAAAGCAAATATTGTAGCCGCGGTAACTACTGAGAACCAGAAGCGTAAGGCTAGGGATCCTGATGTCAACCTCACTACACAAGCTTCTAACAAGAAACCCTATATAGGAAACTATCCATTGTGTAACACATGCAACCGACATCATCCCACAGCTTCAGCATGCCGCCTGTGCACAAATTGTGGAAAGTATGGCCATCTGGTCAACACGTGTCGTGAGACCCCAAACCCTAATGCTAACCAACCCACCAACCCTGCTCAGGCTACTAATCCTAATCGATACAAGTATGGTCAGTGCTATGAATGTGGAGACCCAAATCACTTTCGTAACCGATGCCCTAAACTAAACAGAGATCAAGACCCTCCAGCTACCTAACAGCAAGTCTCACCATTTGACTATTTGTTGCTTTTATTCTATATACTAATGCTATTTGATCCAAGTAATAAATTCTAGTGTTGAAATTTTTGTCTAAGAGTTGTTTACATGGTGTAATCATAACACCACTTAAATGCATGATTGTTTGAATGTGAACTAAATCTATACAAACTACAACTCATATACTATGCTTGCTATACTTATAAACTTGCTTGCATAAACATGTTATCAATTTGCAATCTATGTGTCATCATGCCTTTTCAATAGTCAGGGAGAGGCCCTACAACCTGCTCCACGACTGGTAGAGGCTATCAAACCTACTCAACGATTGGTAGAGGTCATTATGCCTTTTCAACAGTCGGGAGAGGCCCTACAACCTACTCCACGACTGGTGGAGGCTATCAGACCTGCTCAACAATCGGTGGAGTCATAGAAGGACGCAAAACTTTAATGTAAGGTAAATTGGTGATTGCGGTCCGGAACGTAATCATGAATTTACAGGTACATTAAGGTAGTGTGAAATTCCATCAAGGTTATAAACTCTAGTTGTCTGGTAGTTCATCAACCCACACAAAACACGAGACAGTTTATTCTATTCATGTCATGCTATTACCCAAATCACAACTATCTTAGCCAATCACCTTCAACCCTGTGTTTTCAATAAACTTCGGGACGAAGTTTCCAAAAGTAGGGGAGACTGTAACATCGCAAAATTCTTTTTCCAAATTCTAATAAATAAAAGCCCTTATTTATTTTATAGATCTGTACTCCAATATTATACAAAGTTTATATATATATATATATATAATGGTATATAATAATAATAATAATAATAATAATAATAATAATAAGATTTTTTTTCCCTTGACAAAACTAAACCAAGCATATACCCAAAGCCAATCCCCTTGTAAAAAAAATGCAGAGCCCAACAGTAAAGGCCCTAATGGCCGGCCCATCTTTCTTTCAACCCTTGTCAAGACCATACCCGGTCCAACCAAAACCCCTTTACCTCTCGTCCCTGTTACCCGTTTCCCACACCAGACCCGACCAAACAAGGACCCGACCCGGGAATTTAAAAACACCATTCTAGGCGTGAAATCCGGAACCACCTTGACTGATTCAGCACCGGCATGTTCCAACTTAATTATTGCAACGAAATTTCGCTCCAATCATTCCTATTTTAGTGTTCTTGACGCGTGGTTGACCAGCAAAGGTCAAACAGTTATGACCTTCCATATTGACGAGAACACTATAAATAACACCCGTCTCCTCAGTCTTTACACGTCAATTATAAAACCCTCACCCTTTAATTCTCCTAAAACACACCTTATAACCTACATTCATCACAGTTTGACTTCTGTTGACTCGCGTAATGAGAGCTTAGACGAGTAGTATGGTTCAATACCTTACTTCTACAATCTAATCGGCCTCTGTAAGTCAATTACCGTCTGTTTAATTAAGCTTTATCATTGTTATTGAAATGATTAAAAGGCTAGGGTTCTTAATGTAACGAATTTGGGGAAGAACATGAACGCAAAACTGTTTATTTATTTTAAACAGATACAAACACAACACAACCACTGATCCTGATCAAGTGGTTGTGTCTGTGGTTATCATACCCGAGCTCACGGGTTCGAGTCCCCTTACAACCGTTTTATTTTCTTTCTTTTAAATTGAATATATATTAGATTTCTAATATTGTATATAATTATAATAATCAGGAACTAATCGTTCTCAGGGTCTAGACCAGACGGTCTAGGCTTGTGATTTAAAACACACGAACCAGCCAAGGGCTCGGGTTCGAATCTCGGCATCAACAAACATCCTTTTTAATTAAACATATATATATATATATATATTATATATATTCCTTTATTTTTTTTTAAAATTTCATTTTAAATACTAAAACTCTTTTATAAATTTTACAAAAAAATTATGTTATGTTAATCTATTGAAAAAGTTTAACATACAATTTTTAGTTTTCAAAAATTTATTTATTTAGTATATATAATAAATAAATCAAGTTTATTCTATTTTATTTATAAAATTCTATAAAAATATCAAAACAATTTTATAAATTTCCACAAAAATTATTCTAAGTTTTTATAACAATTAACTTTTCTGAAATGATTTTTATTTCTGAAAAATCATTTATTTAATATTTTTAATCAATTTTTTTAGTTTTAATCGTAATTAAATCATAATAAATCCAATTTTTAATATTTTTGCACCAAAATTTTATACAAATTATTTCTGATTATTTAGAACAGAAATATAAATTTTAAACTAATAATTCCTTAATTTTAGTATTTTTAAATATTAAAGTTAAATTTTGATTATTTGTTATAAATAGAATTAACATTCTATTTTAAAGAAAATAATTTTGTAAAAATTATTTTTATACTTTAAAAATACATTATTGTGACCATCTTAAATTTAAATTTTATAAAAAGATTTTTGTCTATTTAATTACTAAAATTTCTCTCAATTATCAAACATTTTTATTATTAATCAAATGAGCATTTATCCCCAATTCAAATTCCTAGAACATATACATTTGTAGACTAGATAGACTTAGACATATTTATTACCTTTATAGGGTGATATTTGGCATTGTTTGGGCAACACACTATTCAATTTTCAAGAAGTATAACATTTTGCTAAGGTGAGTTTACATAGCCCCTTTTCTCTATTTTCACTATTTTTGGGGTGAAACATGTTTAAACGTTTTATACTATCATTTACTCATATTTACTTGTGATTCAATTACATCATCATTCTATCATTTGACTGTAACAAAAAGACACAGTACAATCATTAACAATGATCAAGCCGCTTGTTTAGATTATAGCGCTATAGGTCTGACAAACCCATCCCCCCGCATAAATTCAGGGATGATCGAAAACAGTAACAACATTAGACTAACTTGCGAGTTAGGCCTCAGTCGACACAAGGTTTGGTTGTACAAAGACGCATTGTTACATGTCGGTATCATACTCTATCATCATACAACTGTGAATGTTGTACAGACTATTGTTATCAAGTATTTACAAAAACCTATGTATTCTCACCAACTTTTGTTGACCCAAAATATTTTCAACTTAACATGTTTCAAGTTCTATTTGCTTGAAGATTTGAATTAATGCTTGAAGATGTGTGCATAGTTTTATTCAATTTGATGTACGAATTCTTGATGAAAAATTGTATGTAATTTATTTAAATCATATAATGAAATTTATTATTTGCCATGAGCTACTGAACAATCATCAATACGTGACATCCCGATGTTTCCGCCATCGGTTGGGGTGTTACATTAGAAATCTAGAGAAATTGAGTTCATGAAAATGTTGACACATGGCAATTTGAAGGAAATTGTGTATTGGATTAGTGTCTAATGTTTACGGTTTCACACTAGGATAGCTAGTTAGTATCAATAATTGGCAATTTAAGTGCATGGCCTTAAGAGCAAATAGAGTAGGAGTACAGTTAATCATATATGGGCAGGTAGTTGAAACGAGAGAACTATTTAAACACCGGAATATTTTTATGAACTGCGTGATTGAGTTTAAAGGAAGCCAAGATACTCGTTTCCAATAGTTAAGTTTATCTACGATAATAGGTATCACTCAAATATCAATGCCTCAAGGTGGGAAGCATTGTAGAGTAGAAGGTAACTGTAACACCCCAACCGATGGCGGAAACATCGAGGTGTCACGTAGTGATGATTGTTCAGTAGCTCATGGTAGTACATAAGTTTAAATAATTCTTTATTTCATTACAGTATTGAATTACATTAAATGTCTTGAATGAAATCAAATACATCCAATAATCAAACAAAGCTTAAAACTTCAAATATCTTCTCATGCTAACTCTCTAGACTTCAAGCATCATTATTACCTGTTGAGTTTGTAAAAATTGGGGGGGGGGGGTCAACTAGAAGTTGGTGAGAATACATAAGCCATGTCAAGCAATTAAGTTTAAATATAAAAGTAATTCATATGTCTATCGTAAGTTTAAGTCTACATGAATAAACATGAAATGTTGAATCGACATAATCAAACCTCCGACTAGTTTAGGTCCATCCCGTCATCCACGGTTCACCTTAATAATATGTTGGAACGATAACAATCACCCGCGCTCCCCATAAAAGATGGTCAACGAATCTAGGTGGGATTGTCAATCCAATAGATCTATTATTGAGTATCGCCGGCTTGGCCATAGCTAATGATTATGTATTGTTGAAACTTGTTGAAACTGTTGTTGTAGGTTAAATAGACACCACGTATACGAACCAGTTACCGACTTGAACTCGTTAAGTACATGGTTCGTTTAATCACTAAAATCATTATTTCCCGTTATTTATTTAAATAAGCGGCTTAAAACGAGTATTTAGACCTTTTTAATTAACTATATATTTACAAGGTCGCGTTTAAAATTTGTAAGAATAAGTGTCGGTTTACTAGTATGTTATTGGTTACGACGCGTTATTTGGCGAATTTAAATAATTAAATTTATTAATAATTAAGAATGCATTTTTTTTTGTTAATGAGATATTATTGTTAACAAATTAACGCGTCGTCTTATGAATAAAATATTATTATTATATCATTCGAGAAACGTGGGCGTTACAGTCTCCCCTACTTTTGGGAACGTCGTCCCGAAGTTATTAAAAACACAGGGTTGAGTGTGATTGGGTAGAAATTAAGACAACTGTGGTTTGGAAAAAAATGGGTTAAGGCACAACATGAATTTATAAGTAATAGAATAATATGTTTCGAGTAATTTGGGTAAGAGTTTTGATATGTGTGAGTCTTAAGGGTTGGATTAGGTTCACTTGAAATAGCAAGGAGAATAAGAATCTTAAGTTTTATGAATCCTAAAAGAAAGGCATGAGTTGATTGACTATAGAAAGACTAAATGAACTACCAGGTAACTAGAGTTTATAATTGGTTATATACCGAAAACATGATAGAATTCCACACTACCTTAACGTACCTGCAAATTCATGATTACGTTCCGGACCGCAATCACCAATTTACCTTACATTAAGGTTTTGTGTCCTTCTATGATTCTAAACACACATGTAAAATAATGCAATATAAATCTTGGGTTTGAGTCTCTGTATCAATGAGTCTAATAAATTTTTGTATCAAATTTAA
Organism: Ambrosia trifida; assembly: GCA_028751855.1. Lineage (NCBI taxonomy): Eukaryota > Viridiplantae > Streptophyta > Magnoliopsida > Asterales > Asteraceae > Ambrosia > Ambrosia trifida. The sequence goes on along the minus strand of CM054126.1, from coordinate 106,958,267 downwards.
TGTATGATGTATCCAAAAATGAGTCCAACTATTGAGCAGGAAAAAGACTTCTACCAGTCAATGAGTAAGAACCTCTACCGATTGTTGAGCAGGTGCGATAGACTCTACCAGTCGTTGAGCAGGTTGTAGGGCCTCTACCGACTGTTGAGCAGGCATGATGACCTCTACCAATCGTTGAGTAGGTTATTTGGTACTCAACTAACTGTTGAGCAAGTACTTCATCCTCTATCGGTTGTTTTGATTAAGTGTAACAATTGTTTTTGGTTTATCACATAAGTTGCAAATTGATAATACATACATGTAAGCAAGTTTGTAAATGCATCAAGTATCGAGTATAGCATGCGAGTTGTAACAGAGTTGCCCTAGACAAGGTTAATGACTCTAGGTGTGTTTATAGCAAATAGTTTATATTCCATGCTTTCATGTATCATGAATAATCAATTGTTTAGGTTGATAATCAAATCCTCATGTATAACTAATATTCAAGTTTGATGCAACGATCAATTAAGTTTTCAATAGTGTGGTTATCGTGGAGATCAAGTTCATGTTCGAGGAGGTAAAGGATGTGAATTTGAATTTTGAGAGATGATGAAAACTCAAAGTAACATCAAGGTTGTGAAAAAAAACGGTGAATGTGTAGATGGTTGATAAGGGTTTAATTTACAGGGTTTCAAAAAGACGCAAGTAGTAAGGTGATCATGCAGAATAATCGTGGGGTTTGAATAAATAGTTAGATACAAGCGTATGAGAAAACATGATTGTGGTATTTGCCAAAAATTTGTAATGGTTCGAACAAGTTTAAAATAAGTAGGTGTCAATGGAAAAATTGTAGAGTAAATTTTGTTTCTGTGGATGGAAAGATTTTATTTTCAAAATTTGGTTTTGTATGTAAAGCAAAAGTCATTAAATAGTACAACTAAATTGATTTAGATCAAAATATTTCGATGGGTCATAGGTTTTAAACACGATGTCAGATTTCAAAAATCAAGAATTTGTTCAGACGTTTTGTATAATAGGCTTCGAGTAATCCATAAAAGAAGTGATTCTTAATAGATTAAAACATTTTTATCGTAAATCATTTGTTAAGCCAATAAATTGTTCAATAAAAATTTGAAATTTAGCAAATAAGTTTGTGGAAATAAAAGACTCTTTAAAAAAAATATATATTTATTTGTTATAGTTCGTGAAATTCCCAAGTGATGAAAGTTTGACAAAATTCAGTACTCTTTAGCTTTGGTGCTACAGTATCCCTTATATACAGGTTATAAAGTTACAGTTTAAACAAGGATTTTAAAATCTCGAATGTGATGAAATTTTTATGGTTGATGGTATCTTCAAAATATACATATATATACACATAAATAAAAATGTAAGGGGGAGAAGTTTAAAATAAAATTGGCCAGAAACATCAAAGATGATAGATTTATAAACGATGTAAAGGGAAACATATGATTTGAGTTAGATGTTTAAAAATAATTAGACTTATGGGTAATATTAGAAGTTTGTAAAATGAATTAGGATTGTGAAACCCAGAAATGATTCATGAAGTTTAAGCTAATGAGGGAATTATATAAGAAGAAAATATATTTGAATTGTAAAAATTTTGAGATTCAAAACTTTGATTTTATACGGGAGTGAGGGGGTATAAATGAAACACAAAGATTGTAAATATCTAACCCTGAATAAACGAAAATGTTGGCTTATCAAAACAGATCAGGTCTAAACCCAACGAATTTGCCCTAATGGTCTAGAAGTACGTTAGGATTGTAGCAAGTAAGTGAAAGAGAGTAGGCAAGACCAAGTTAGGCTAAGAATAAGGATGAGGATAGGGATAGAGATAAGGATAAGGTAGAGCTACAAGTAATTGAAGCAAGTACCGGTTAAAGTCCTAAGGTTATAGACTAGATTATTTTTCTAATAACCTAATTCCCTATAACCCTGGCTCTGATACCAATCTGTAACACCCCAACCGATGGCGGAAACATCGAGGTGTCACGTAGTGATGATTGTTCAGTAGCTCATGGTAGTACATAAGTTTAAATAATTCTTTATTTCATTACAGTATTGAATTACATTAAATGTCTTGAATGAAATCTAATACATCCAATAATCAAACAAAGCTTAAAACTTCAAATATCTTCTCATGCTAACTCTCTAGACTTCAAGCATCATTATTACCTGTTGAGTTTGTAAAAATGGGGGGGGGGGGTCAACTAGAAGTTGGTGAGAATACATAAGCCATGTCAAGCAATTAAGTTTAAATATAAAAGTTTAGCAATTCATATGTCTATCGTAAGTTTAAGTCTACATGAATAAACATGAAATGTTGAATCGACATAATCAAACCTCCGATTAGTTTAGGTCCATCCCGTCATCCACGGTTCATCTTAATAATATGTTGGAACGATAACAATCACCCGCGCTCCCCATAAAAGATGGTCAACGAATCTAAGTGGGATTGTCAATCCAATAGATCTATTATTGAGTATCGCCGGCTTGGCCATAGCTAATGATTATGTATTGTTGAAACTTGTTGAAACTGTTGTTGTTGTCTAAATCATGAGGCATTAAAGTTTACAACTAGACATGTATGTAGAATTGCTTAAAAATAATGTTGCAATTATAAAGAATTGCATAAACATGGTTACGTAAACTCACCTGAAATTCACTGTGTAAGTACTAGCAAGTAGCAAAAAGTCTGAACTTGGATTAATTGAACTCTTGTATCCTATTACAAATAAATGATGCCTTAAATTCTAATGCAAATAAGCTTGTTTTTGTTATGGTTGTAAAGATAGTTTATCCAACTACCTAGACACGTATTGAAAGAATACGTGTCTTAATAAGTTTATGACTTAACGAACCGATAGGACTTGGTTTAGTGTCTTGAAAGGTGTATGTGTATGTATAATCACACAAAGTATATGTCTTTAATATAGCATTCAAAATAGCGTCTCGAAACCAATTTCTGAAACAAATATTTTGGATAATGAAAGTAATGCACGAGTTGTTCCTTCTCGCGATATATACAAATATGTATTTATAGAAATATACTTCTATTTTGATAATATAATGTTTCAATGGAATCTATTTTTAAAATATAGCTTTAACTATACAAATATATAGGTTTTAAATGCCTGATGTTTTTATAAAAATTTGGGCAGAGTTTCCTCTGTTTTTGTAAGAAACCAGACAACGCAAGTCGTCTATTTTATCCCAAAAACATCAATTGCTCACAAGACAAAAATACAATTTAACTAGTTCTTTATACTCGACAAATGGTTCAAGTTATTAAAAGTATAATGAACATGAACTTTAAGCTTTATAAGAAATACATAAACGTAGTTCGTCATTTTGATAATGTTATTTTTATGAACATAAGTTAATCGTTATTCGACTCGCCCAAGCTATAATAGAGATAGGCTACACATTTTGGATAAGTACTATATATACATGTAAAGTTTTGACGTTATTTTTTATCGCATTAATAAGTATCATTTTTATAAGTTAGTTGTTTTCTGATCGTTCAAATTATTGATACAAAGGTTATTGTCCATGTCGGTTCGGTTCGCTTAAGCTTCTATGATTTATATACATATATATATATATTTATATATATGTATGAAAAAAAAATACGACGTAACATAATGTAAAAGAATTAAAGAGACGGTGCGCGCGTTATACCTTCCTACATGTAACCGATGAACCGACACATACACGCCTGAACTGAGTGTCGACAGGTCTGACCCGGTTGACCAGCTTGACTGATGTTGACCAGAAGTTTGACCAGATTTGAAACTTTTGACTGGGGTTGACCGAGTACCTCCACCGGTCACAACCATCATAATCAAGCCGGAATCCAATGATTCGAACCAATAACCCCGAAAAGAAAACAAACCAGATCCGATGTCCGTCAACCAGCGTCACCTCAGTCACAGCAGGTTTCCGGTCACTGTGTCTGTACCAACCCGGCATAACTACCAGCCGCAGGACCCAACCGACTCAGAACCAATAAGAATAAACCCAACCTTTCGGAGCACCTTGACCATGTTAACCAGATCTGCCTAAAATCCTACGTGACTGACCCTCGGTCAATGAAAACACGACGAAAACAGCGGATAGAGGCCCTGCAATTATCGGCTCATTCAACTCCATTTCCGTAGCCAATGAAACTCGAAGCTGTATGAATTGATCCAAAACGAGACATCTGTATAAGGGGCTCTAAAATGGCGAGTGGAGGTGGTTGTTGGCTCGGGTGGCGATGGTCGTTGATGGCCCCGTCATTTTAATCAATCAGCGCCGCCGCCACCAAGAAAGGTGGGGCCGGCCGCTGTTTAAAGGAAGGGTGAGGGAGAGAGAAGTGAGCGATTAAGAAGTGGTTTAATGGTGGTTGGTTGCGAGGATGAGGGAGTTTGGCGGCGGGTTATGTGGCTGCCACTGCTGCTTTCCAGAGGGTGAAGAGAGGGGTTAAAGGACATGGTTCGTGGGTGGTTCTTTGTGGCTGCATCCTCCAATTATCTAGAGGAAAAAGAAAAAAAAGTTGTGGTGGTGATGGCTAGGGTTTAGGTTGATGAAGATGAGATGGGTTGGGATATTATATAGATAGGGTTTTGTTGTAGGTTAAATAGACACCACGTATATGAACCAGTTACCGACTTGAACTCGTTAAGTACATGGTTCGTTTAATCACTAAAATCATTATTTCCCGTTATTTATTTAAATAAGCGGCTTAAAACGAGTATTTAGACCTTTTTAATTAACTATATATTTACATAGTTGCGTTTAAAATTTGTAAGAATAAGTGTCGGTTTACTAGTATGTTATTGCTTACGACGCGTTATTTGGCGAATTTAAATAATTAAATTTATTAATAATTAAGAATGCATTTTTTTTGTTAATGAGATATTATTGTTAACAAATTAACGCGTCGTCTTATGAATAAAATATTATTATTATATCATTCGAGAAACGCTGGGCGTTACAGTAACGTTCCCCACTATGTAGGGCAGATGTGGGTGATAAATGCTAGTCTGAATCGGAAATCAGTCTAGGAAACTACAGATAAGAGTAATTGGTTTTAAAATAGATAAAAAGAGGGAAGGCGGATAGACAGAAAATTTAAGTGAATAATAGGAAGAAATTCGCAAGAATTTTTAGTTAAGTTAAAGTCATGTTGGACTTGCTGCCTTGGGAAGGTGAAATTAGATTTGGCAAATAAGGAAAATAGACTATATGGAATTAAGATAACGGTAGACACAGTTGTGTATCAACCTAGGTTACCGTAAGGACATTCGGAAATCCATGATGTGATTCACGATTAGAACATTTGGTGAGATGTATGTTGTTAAGTAAATTCGCTAAATTATGGACAAGATAGGGGTCCAGGGGTAGGCGGAATAATACTAGATTAGTGAAGATTAGATGGGCGTTGTGACAGGAATATCCTCAATTAGAAGATGGTCCCAAATCGAAATCGGTAGTGCTAGACGAAAATTTCGAGGACGAAATTCCTTAAACGAGGGGAGACTGTGACAATTGCCAAAATTCCAATATTGTTCGCGTATAACATTAATTGTCAAATTGACGTCGAAGCAATGCGTGCTAGACTTAATTGCAGATAATTAAAGTCGTTAAAAATACAACAGCAATATTCGAATAATATTTAAAGAATTAAGTGGCATTTACGAATTTCTGGATCGTTCGCCAAATAAGTTACCCATATCGGATGTTGGTGACGACCCGGTTAAATTTAAAAGTCTAGAATTTGTCCCGAGATGCTTGGTTTGGCGTGGAATAATATTTTCAGGATGAAAATATTATTAAAACCAATATAGATTATAAGTGATGGTTTTTAAATCGTTAAGGTCCATTAGTTACGCGTTTTAGAGTTTAGCGCAAATTCAAGACCCGTACGGTATGGAAACCTCTAATATAATAAAATTAGCTAAAAATGGATATTTAGTATATGGGGAATATTACTATTGACCAAAGGGGTAAAAACCTTAATTAATTAATATATGGAGGTTTTATAAATTGTGAGATTGTGTATTATGTTATAAGTTTTTATTAAAAAAAAATATAATACCCACCCCCCCCCCCCCCAAAAAAAATGGTCGAAACCCACCCCCATTATTATTATTATTATTATTATTATCATTATTATTATTATTATTATTATTATTATTATTATTATTATTCACCCCTTCCCTATAAAAACCCACCAAACACATTCATACCTTCATTCTTACACTAACCTTCACACGCACTTAGAGAAACCATCAAACTTCTCTTCTTCTTCCTCTTCTTGGCCGATCCACTACTACAAAAATAACCTTCCTTGACACTTTTTTTATGACATACCATGTTTAATGACATGCAAAAGTGCATGTCATAAAAAAAAATGTTATCTTTGAAAAAAAAAATGATAATTTCTTGACGTTTTTTTATGCGTGTCAATAATTTTCCGTCATAAAATAAAAAACATGACGGTTTTAAAATCTGCGTGTCATGATTTTGTGTCAGCTTAAATCTCAAATCCTTCTCTCTGTGTGTTTTCCCATAAATCTGAATTGTTGATATCTTCCCACGTCTTTGCTTGTCTGATCTCCTCCACTTCCATTTAGAGAAACCCTAAAATTTTCACCTGTACCGCCTTCTTCATTTCTCTTTCAACATACCGCCTCACTCCCATCTACACACTCTCTCCCCGTCAATATCCCACCGCGACTTCCTCCCTGACCGTCACATTCCTCGCCAACCGGACCAAGGCAGATATCATCTTCGGCCTCGGCAAGTGACGGCGATTATGGAAACAAGTCTATAAGGTTTAGCAGCCGCTATAACGGCTAACCAAATGATACGGTGGTGACCGTTGTCGTACCGCCACCAACAGCCAATCAATCAGCACCGCTACAGGACATGGAACTCGAAACCGTGGATTCAACCGCAGACACGACGGTGAACGGTGGAAAACGAGGAAGAGATGAAGACGCGATAACAGATTCACCTGAAAACACAAAAGAAGCTAAAAAAACCGAAGAGTGATGAAGCTGAGAAGTCTGTGGAAGAACAGACACTCGAAAAACAAGAAGAAGCAAAGACTGGTCCGGTGTCTGTTGGCTAGTCATACCTCGTTTAGGTAATTTTTTTTAATTGAATCCGTTTGAGATTAAAAAACACAACCCAAATCGACCAACTAATAAGTAAATTGGTCAAAATTGCATCTCTTGAAGGTATGATCCGGTATATGATACTTAAATAGTCATTATAGGATAGTAATTCCATCACTCGACTACTTTGGGGGGTTAAATCAAGAATCTTGGCGCATTTAAGTTATTCTATAGTAAAGCTAGTAGTATCTTTGTGAATATGCATTTTGTGTTGATTTGTAGTCCTATCTATGCAGGAGTAGATAATGGTGCAGTTGCATAAAGCGAGTTGATGTTATGTTTATGAGTTGAGGTCTGTCTTTCTTGTCCCTGCCTGAAGGTGTTATGTTGATGGATGAAAACTTGAATACTTGATGCCTGAAATCCATGTATTATTTGTGGTTGCTTCTTTTGCGCCTTCGGCAGTATGGGTATTACATGATTGTTAGATAATGTTTTAGACACTTGATTGGATAAATGCATATAAATTTTGGTTCCTTGTCTGAATATGTTAAACATTTGATTGGATAAAATGCATATAAATTTAGAGTCTTTAAATGCCCTTGTTTAAACTGTTCAAATTATTGAACTTTGTAACTATAAATATATGTGTTGGACCTTTTTGCTTCTGCCCCTGCAGCCACGTACAACACTGAATATGTTGAGATATTTTTAATCTTTTTGTAGATTTATATATATAATGATTTCTGAAACTGTCATTTTGTTATAACATCAACAGTTCTAACTTATGATTATTAATCGCTAATGTTGTTATGGGAATTCTTAGTTTGCAACAAACAAACATAACTTATATTGTTTCTTGCCAGGTGGCTTCTCATGGGATTGATCGGAGTTCAAAAGTGCTGCATCAAACGTCAATTGGTGCTTTCCTTATGCTTTAGACCAGATTCATTGTAGTTGAATTCTACCCGAGGTCTGTTCCCCACACACTGCTCTTGTAGCTTCACATTCTTTCCATCTTTTTCTTCTTATGATTGCTAGTTCTGCATTCCATATTTAAAAACCTCAAACTATGCATGAGGAAATGCTTTTTAGAATTAGCTTTTGCTATTTTGCTTCTAGTGTGGTCTTCAGCATTGAAAGTAGTTTTAATGAATTTTAGAGCAATCAATTGGGTAAAAAAACATGACTAATTGGTTAGTCAACAGAATGACACTTCATTAAGTTTTGGACACATGATAGAATAATGTGATTGCAATAGTTTAGTTCCACAGTTGTAGAATTCCTTCTCTGAACACTGAAATAGATAAAGGGGCTCAAGAAAATGTCTTGGCTCTCAATTTACATCATGTTTTTATGGTTTGTAATTTTTCTATATTCTTTAAAGGAAAGTGTCTTTTTTACTGAATACGGATATTGGTGAAAACATGCATTTAGCATTTTTTATACCGGATGCATAGTTTTTTTTTTTTAAACTCTATTCGTACTTATTATCTCAGGTTGGAGAGGAGCGGATTATTACAAGGATGAGGACATGGATGTCGTTCGCGAAGAATGGTCAGGCTACGCCACGACATTTATTTTCAAATGATCGAAACCTGTTTGAAGGCAATGTATTGTCGATACAATATTTTTGTAAACGTTGTCTCGGATTGATTTGTAATTTGATAAATATGTATTATATAATGAAATGATGTTTTTATTATTAGTTTCTAATTATTTTGCATATAATAAAATGGGTATAAATCCAGGAGGGTAAATCTATAATTTTACAGAATTTTTTTTTAGATTAATAAATTATGACACGCAAAATGAACGTCATAAAATTCTCTCATAAAGTGTGTCATTGAAACATCAATAAAAACTGTCATAAAAATGTGTTATTAAAAAGTGTCATAACGCGTGTCAATAAATACTGCCATAAATGTGTGTTATAAACAGATGACACGCCAAAATATGTCATGGTAAATTTATGACACCGCCATCCTTGACGTTTTTTTTCTTGTCATCAGACCCCTTTCTTGACACGCATTGCGCGTCAAGAAAGGCCCTTTTTCTAGTAGTGATCCCACCCACCAACACCATAACCATCTTATTTTGTTCATCTTATCATAAATATGGACTCAACAACATAGATAATTTAGTGTTTAGAGTGATTTGAAGCCAAAAATCCAAGATTTTAGAGAGAGAAACACCAAAACCCACCACTTTTTCAAGAGTTTATAAAGGTATGTTTATGAACTAAAAACTCGCTTAAATCTTTAGGTATTTTATGTTTTAATCAAGTTTTTCACCATATAAAATAAGGATACAGAAGTGGGTTATGTAAAATAAACAATGGGAATAAGATAAAATGGTGATGAATATATATGTGTGAGTGTTTGTCGTGTGTATATATATGTATATATAAACCATATGTATGTATATATATGTGTGGAAATGAATGCTTATGTGATTAGATGATAGATGGAGCTTAGATCCTTTGAGTTTGTTAACATGCAATAAGGTTTTCAAAAGGGTTTTTAGATCTGAAATATAAAGAGATTTTAATGTTTATGATGGTCTAGATAGATGATATAGGGACGAGGTTATTGAAATGTGACTTGTTTGACTTGTAAGTTGATGTTTTTGCAATGTTTGATGATGAGTTTTGGATGATGTTTAGCTTATTTACAGGTCTAATCATGAATATGTTTTGATAGTTTTTCATACACTTAAAATGGTCTAAAACAAGTTTGGATCGAATCTACATGCTTGGGAGACCTTGCATGTACGATCAAAACGTGTTTATTGGCTTAAAATGCCAAGTTATGAACTTTCGAAGTAGGTTTTCTAAAACTGAATTAGAATAGGTTTTTGTAACTTATTTTGAAGAGAAATAAAAGGTAACAAGTTATATGTGAAAGACCTAAACTTAAAATCTAAGTATGTTGCAAAAGATGCGCGAAAGCGCATGTTTTTGACAAGTTTTACGAGTCTAGAACACATATTTTTAGATCTGATATAAAACAACTTATTTAGTGTCATAATGAGTGTAAAACTCATTATTTAAGGTGTATAATATGTTTACCATGTTAACGAATGCTTACAGTGCAAGACTATGTGTTAGAAGTTGCCAAAATGTGGATTTTGAGGCGCACAATTGCTAGAATATGTGACTGTTTTAGAACAGCAAATTTGGTCTTGTTTAGTATATTATATGCAGGTCCTAGGGTGGAAATGAGGTTCATATGTTAAACATAGGTTGATATATGACGTTGGCAACTTATATGTGATGAAAATTGCTAGAATGAACCTTATTATGTGCTCTAAGGACATATTAACTAGGATTGGAAATGTGAAATGGATTATGTGATGACATTATATGTGAGATGATTTCTTGAGAATGTTAGTTGGAGCCTAAACTGTCTATGTGTAATTCATATTTACTAGTTGTGGCTACGTTTCGATAACCTTACATGTATGTGACTACATTATAGTAGGATTTATTATGATAGATTATGTGGTATAACCTGGATTGAATATATGCACGAACCTAAGGAATGGGTGATTTGATATGACATATATGTTTATGTGAAGATTAGAACTAAACTGGATACCGAGATCACCAATGGGTTGATAGGGTAAGGCTTAATGGAAATTTAAACGCTTTGGTTTAACTAAGTCAAAGAAGTTCGGTGAATGACTTGATAAGACTTAGGATAATTACTGAAATACCCTTGTGCATTATAGGGTGTAATAAGTAAAGGATTGTGGTTTGTCGATTGCGTGAATTGCTACGTTTAAGGTGAGTTCACAACCCCTTTTCTTTAAATGTTAATGAACGCTTTTAATATCGGGGGATTAACATGCTGTATGAAGGGTAGGACTAGAATTGTAGGACAATTGATGGCCTTGGGTAAGTGTACGAATTGTTTCTACGAGTACCTCGTCAGTCCTTCCGGACGGACACTTCCCTGCACTTCTTAATCATTAGTTCTTAGATTAGAGCCGTAGTTTATGTTAGTATATCTATTGGGTTAATGCCCCTTTTCAGACCTGTAGAGTGGGTCTTATGGGAAAACATAACCTTACAAATTCCTCTTACATCGGGGTTCGGGTTCGGGAAGCAAAAGTTATGGTTTGATTAAGAGCCTTAGGTTAACATCATCCCTGCTAGACCTAGCTAGTCTACTTGGTTCTTTTCGAGTTGTACTCTAACATACTCTTCAATTAAGATTATATGTATAATTATATGATATGTTGCTATAAAAACCTGTGATCTCGCCAACATTCTTGTTGATGTTTTAAAGCATGTTTTTCAAGTACTGATGCTTAGGGGATATGAGAGAGGGTTTAGCGGGCACTACGATGGGCATGATGTTGGGACCCTAAAATCTTAAAACTATGAACAATGTTTTTATTTTATCTTTGAATAATCTGTAAAACAATAACTATGTAACTTCGCTTCACCTTGGTGATGACATGTTTTTATTAACTTTCTTAAGACCGGAACCGTAAATGTGTTAGACTAGAGGGTGGTTGCAAGATTTCCATACGTGTCTTCAAGTGTGTTGCTAAACTTTGTGGTAACAACTTCCGTTACCTCATGACTTGCTTTCTGCTGTGCGCTGTCGGGTGTGACAAGCATTAGAATAGTTATTCCATTTAAATTAATGACATTGTGGTTAAAAAAACCCTTTTTAACAAGATATGCTCTTCTTATGTCATCTATTTGATTTGGGTGATAACTAACAATATGTGCTCCATCAGAGATCTAAAGGACAAGCATTTATATCACTGTATTTTGTATTGAAGCCAAATGAATATTTGGACTTGGAGTTTGACCAATACCATCATTCTCTTGAAAATCATTATTAGAAATATTTGGACATGGAGTTGAACCAATATCATCATTCTCTTGCATATCATTAGTAGGAATATTTGGATTTGGAATTGGACCAATATTATTAATTTCTGGGGCATTTCTTTTAAACAAATTGCTATTAAGATCTTGTTTAGAACATGGTTTCGTCTTCCAAACAATTACACATAACCCTAAAATTACAAGTGAACAACACAAAATTAGCAACAAACTTACAAAATTATTATAAAAAATTAAAATTCACAATTACATCAAACAATTAGAGTCTTAGGGATGCAATTAAATAAGACCTCCAAAACCCCAATCAACATCCAAAAACCCATTTACATTATAAAAAATTACAATTCACAATTACATCAAACAATCGGAGCCGGTCGCAGGAGCTGCATTGCTACAACTTGCAGGTCAATTTTTTTGCATGTGTGGAACACTGAAACTCTATTTTTGGAAGGGTACGAATACAGGGAAAAGAAAAGAATTGGAAGGAATGGAGGAAAAAGTGTGTTCCAAAGTTTTTGTATAAAGAGAAGGGAAGGGAAGAGGAGGGGAAAAAGTGAGGTTTTTAGGCATAAAACCATCTTTCCAATTTGGAAGGAACACGAGAGAAAGGAAGGGTGTAACACCCCAAAACCATTTGTTCGTCTAATTATGCCATTAGACATGATTAGCAAAATAATGAAACGAGACTTAAACAATAACAATGAGGGTTATGTTCCAATATTGAAATAACCTAGTTATTGTTATTAGTTATATAAAAGAGCAAATGATATAGGAAAAAAACTAACTTGACTAGTTAGTCTTATAAGGAAATGACCTTGGGGGTTAGTTGAGGGGCTATTGTTGCCAATGTGATGAACATGATTATTATTAATAAAAAAAATATATAAAACAATAAACACATGTGTGTGTTACAAATCTGAGCTGACCCGATTTTAATCCAGCCGTTACTCCAGCGAGTTTATTCGTGTTGAGGCGGTACGGTTTCAGGGCGGAAGCCGCTAACAGCCCCCACGGCACCAGCGTCCTCTGCTGTGCACGATAGGCTGGGCTTGTGGTGGGTCAGGGCTGCCCATGTCGGGCGGTGTGATGATCTCTACCACAGTTAAAAAAAGTCACCTTCCAAAAAAAAACCACCAGGAGAACACATCTCATTCAACAAGCAAACCCTAAACACAAAACATGCTTGAATCCAAGCCAAATCAAGGAGTTTTTTTAGTGCATTAGCAAGAAATGGGTTATCTAAAGCCTATAGAACATCACGGTACCTTTTATTTGGTAGAATTTGATGTTATAATTCATTTTTGATTTTGATTAAAATCTTGGGTTTGATAAAACGTGAGATTTCTTGTTGTTAGGGGTTTCTCTAGCTTTAGGGAGCCTCAATCATGTCTAATTTGGTTATGAATCACATTTTATGTGTGTAATTGATGATGTTCATACTTATCATAAAGTAAGTTTTGGCTCAATTAGGTTTAAGTTCATGAAATTGAGGAGTTATGTGTAATGTTTGATCATCCCTAATGGTTTGGAGGTGATTTGTTTAATTGCACTTGCTTAGGAAATCGCTGAAAAGGAAATCGCTACACATAATATGTTTCTAACCTGATCTTCAAATATTCATATAAAATCATAGAAAAATCGTTAGGAGGTGTTCTTTATACGCCTGGAAAGGTCTTTGAACGAAGCAAAATCCATCTTTAAACATGTTCAACTAATTCGTACCTTAAATGAGTCAAAAGGGTCAAATCCAGAAGCTGTATAGAAAATCGCTGCACATTATTAATGTTGTTATTAATCAAAAAGGGGCATAAGATCATATACATACTTGTTTTTGGGCATGAAGTGTTCATTCTTAGGACGTAGAGCACCTTATTTGATATACTTAAAGCGTTCAAAACCATTTATTACCTAGTTTTTTTATGTAACTTTACTATCGGGTCAAACGATTAGTGAATGGAAATATTCATGAAACAAAAACTAGTTGTTTATTAAATAGCATGTTTTGATGAAGAAGTGTGTGTGAATTCATAAGGTGTGATAGTCATGTTAATGGTTGACTAATCTAATCATCTTGGGGATACAATGTGGTAGTTTGACTCTGACAAGCTTAGTTAGGAGCTTGGATAGGAACGGGTTGAACAAATACAAGTACAAGCATGAAGCTCGCAAGGATACAAGGTAAGTGTTGCTTACGTTATTATAATAAATATCATGACTTATGCATTGCGTGTTAATCATTTAGACTTAGTTATGGGAGAAAGGTAGGACCCCGATTGGTGAAAATCGCTAAGCGGGTCTAAACATATGAATTTATGTATAAACTACCTAATGACAATCAATGAGGTGACATGTGCACCCAAGAAATGAAATATATTAAACGGGGTAAATCTTGAAGAGTTAGGCTATAACTTGATTATGACGATTAAAGAGTCGATATATGGAAACAAGGAAAAACACCTTAAGTGGGTTTATTCATGTTAGACTATAATAGAAATAGTGTATCGTAAGTAACAAAGTTAGTGTTGCATCCGAAGTGTGCAGCTCATGAACGGGTCAAGTGGCGATGTTCTCACCATTGGGACCCGGTATTTAGCGCTTGTATATCAAGCATTGAGTTTCAAAATATATAAATGGGTCAAATGATGATGTTTCACCATTCGGATCCCAAATTCGAATGTGTGTCGAGGAAGTCATCCACAGGTGAGCATTTGGGAATGAGGCACATGTTGCCAAGTATTATGGACAAGAGTTATCAAGGTTTGGAACGGAACAACGCTATCTGGTAAGTCAATAGTTAAATAAATGCCTTGGGCGAAGTAGTACGGGTATGAAAACCACCCACATAAAGTGTGGGTGCCAAATCGGTAAGTCGTTTACATAATTATGTTCTATGCGCGCTAATGCGCCTAACATTGACTAATAGTGAGGAAATATTGGAATTGATGGAAAACTAAATCTATAAGGGGTTTACAGCCTTTCGAACAAGTTAATGGGTTAAAAACATTGGGATGACATTATGAATCTTATGCTTTTAGAATTGTCAAAAAGGGCTTTGGCCCAGTGAACGACCGTTCACTCGGGTGAACGGTCGTTCAGGCCTTCTGATCAGCTTGTTGCTATTCGTGGCCCAGTGAATGACCGTCCACTCAAGGTGAACGGCCGTTCAGGCCTTCTGAATCAATTTGGTAAAAAATTTATTTTTGGCCGTTTGGTCTGCATCATTCCATATTGATGTGTAACATCACTTCTTCGATAGTAAATGCATTATTGGTAATCCCACTAACCATTATTTGTGTAATGGTGTTAGGTAAACATGTGATGGAAATCCCGGAGGAAGGATTGAGTCGCGAGAAGAACCGAACACACACGAACACTCATCAGGCTTCCGCAAAAGATTCAAGATACCCCGTTAAGAATTGTGAAACCTACTTTATTTTTAATAGCTAAAAATGTAAAACCTATGGAAATAAAAAAATGTATTGATCGTAACTGTTTAAGTTTCTCATAATTTTAAAAGTTTTAATCGGGGTGGTTTTACGTAAGGTCAAAACCCTTAAGATTAGTCGTTAACCGCATGATTTTGGGTTAGGGTCTTACAAAGGTGAGGAAGATGAAAGGATGGATTCCTTTCTTTTCCCCCTTTAAATGAAACTCTGCAACAAAACGTTAGAGTTTGGGTTGAAGCTAGTTGGGCTTTTGAAATTTTATAAGAAAATACATTGGACTTTATAAGTTTGATTTTATTAAAATCATTTGAGGGGTAATGTAAAATAATTTCAGGGTTGGCCTAAAATTAGTTGAGGTGTAACGGAATAGGAAAAACGTAAAAGAAAAAACAATTCCACCTTTTTTTTTGAACGGCAAGTTTCACTCCTTGTGGGACTTGAACCCATGACCTCCCCTTAGGTGTTCCTAGAAGCTTTGCTTCTACCATTGGGCCACCAACCCCAATGGCAAAAAACAATTCCACTTCACCGTGAAAGATGAGAGGTAGCAGGTTGATAGGTAATAAATAGGTGCTACTCCTCCCCCCTAAGCCAGGTCTGCCCCTGTGTGGTCTAATGGAAACATTATGAACACCCACTAGCCGTGGTGAATGATCTGAGTACAATGTAAACATTGGAACAAATCAATGGTGACCTAGTTTTGGATACGTGCCAACAGCCAAAATACACGTTTATTTGCATTACATGTATGTTTCCTTTCCTTTTGTTTATTGCATGTATGTTCTCCATCATCATATTAGCCTATTAGGTAGTGCTTTGATTAGTTTTGCACAAGTAAAGTTATTGAACGTGCATTTTGAGAAAATAAGAAAATTGGGTCAAGGTAAATTTATGTGTATTGCTCGTATTTTGTTCTTGGAGCCTAACCAGGGCTGCAAACGAATCGAACAAATACGAACAAGGTCGTGTTCGTGTCCGTTTGTTAAGAAAGTTATGTGTTCACGAACGGTTCATGAACACTTACCTAACAAGATTTTTTGTTCGTGTTCGTTTGTTAAGAAAACACTTTTGTTCGTGTTCGTTGCGTTTGTTTGTTAATTTTGTTTATGAACACACACGAACACAAACAGATATTAATGAACACAGAAAGGTGTTCATGAACACAAAGAACTATTCATGAATGGAAACAAATACAAACGGACATATATTAACTTTTGAATTACATGCAATTCCCATACATTAAGACATTAGCTAGATCCACTCAAAATATAACTTAATTGTCAAAACATACTTAGTACTGGAGAAGGGCGAAACCATGCATTTAACATGTTAATTATATTATAAAAAATCAATTTAACATGTAAAATATCATTTTTATCAAAAAGTTTAATTGGAGATTTTGTATATAAATGTATGTAGAAGCTTTTTTGACAAAAAAAATCGAAAAATAAAATAATTAAAAAATGCTTAAAATTAGTTAAAAAAAGGTAAAAAATATTTTTTTACAAAAATTAATTTTTTATTGGATTAGCTTTTACACATTTTTATATGTAAAACCTCCGAAGAAATTTTTGAAAAAAAAATATTTTTTTGCATGTTAAATTGAATTTTTAAAATATATTGAACATGTTAAATGAATGGTTCCCCGGTTCCCCACTTTTTTGAGGTTCTCCATTGAACCTTACACTATATATATATATGGGGAGGATAAATTGAAAACACATTGAGTTAAGAAAACTAAGAAAACCCTTGCAAAAATCATATAAAAAAATACACAAGGTAACATACATGTATTAAAGCGTTTTGGGCTAAAAAAAAGCACCGATAGGATATTTAAAAAAAATAAACAAAATTTGCGCTGTTACATATGTAATAGCACAAACTTTGTTTATTTTTTTTAAATATCATATCGGCGCTTTTTTATTTTTTTTGGCCTAAAACGTTTTAATACATGTATGTTACCTTGTGTATTTTTTTCAAAAAAAATTAAAAAAATTTAGATGGTTTTTACAAGGGTTTTCTTAGTTTTGTTAACTCAAGGGGGTTTTCAGTTTATACTTTCCTTATATATATATATATACACCTCATATATATTATTTATTGCGTAAAATAAATAAAAGTAAAAGAATATAAAAAAGGTATAAAAATTAAAAACCATAATAGCTATCGAACATAAACGAACATGTTACCGAACGTTCATGAACATAAACGAACGAATGCAACCTTTGTTCATGTTCGATCGTTTAGTAAAACGAACGGAATTTTTTGTTCGTGTTCGTTCCTTTATTAAACGAACGAACACAAACGAACTTCCCACCGAACGGTTCATGAACGGTTCGTTGAAAATTCAGTTCGTTTGCAGCCCTAAAACTAACCCATTAAACAGGCCTATCACCTTGGAGACCGCCAATCTCTAATCTGCTTATATCATTGTTGGTATCCACGGTCTGGTTGTTGGTTAGAATTGCATGTGAATGCTGGATTAGGTTTCTTTTAACGCTGGAGTCGTGGTATTTTGTTTGGTTTCATAGATTTAAAGGGCATTTTTGTCAATATATGTAATTTTATTAACAAGGGCTATATGTAATTTCGGTTTTGGGTTATGTATATATGTAATAAGGTAACTAAATATGAGCATCCATAATGCTTATTTTTCGAATGGGTTTGGAATTCCAAACCTCTCACCATTATAGGTGACGTCCGGAACATGATTTGGAGGGTGGTTCGCTATAGCGGACATCCGATTTAAGGGTGAGAGAGTCCCCCACACACACACATACAATATTTTATTATTTATTTTTATGTAAAAGTGGTTGTGAGGTGGATAGGTATGTAAGCCAACCTAACGAACATGAACATGAACATGAACACAAACATATAATTGAACGCATTTATTGACCGTGTTTGTTCATTAAGAAAATGGGAATGTTCGTGCGTGTTTATGTTCATTCATTTAACCCTAAATGAATAGTTTACGAACATAAACAAACATAATTTACAAAACAACATCACAAATACATAAGTGAAGAAATATAAAAACAAATGAGAATAATTGGCCAAACATAAACGAACATATATAGAACATGTAGTGTTTTTTATATATATATTTAGTGATTAAGTGCAATAAGTTTCATTAAGGAGCCTATTTTTACTACTAGAAATCCTAGTTACTAAGTAGTTTTATTTGGTATAAGTAACTAGAAAGCTTGTAGTTGGTTTATGCTTATATAAATATAACTAGTTGTGTGTTTATTAAAATATAAAAGAACACACATAAACAAACATAAACGGACGTTTATGAAGGTAAATGAATGAACAATACATGTGCTTATGTTTGTTCGTTTATTTAATAAACGAACTTCTCGCCAAACAAGTTCACGAACAGTTCATGAATGTTCGGTTCATTTACAAGTCTAGAGGTGAAGGTTTATAATGGTTTATGGTTGTAAGAACAAGTGAAATTAGAATGATTATGGTTTGAAATGATGTGACGGTTTGAAATTCTGGACTTCAGTTAGCATTTGTGGATGCTATGGGTTTTCCCATGTGAAAGACTAAACATCACCACATTTAAAACACAAATCTTATTCAAATTTAGAAGATAATATAAAAAGCCAAATTTCCCTTAAGAACAAGGAGTTGCTAACACTACGATAGGACACTTCCTATGAACAGTTATACCATTGGTCTCACTCATGTCCATACTCTCTTCTCCCACCAATGCCAAATCAAATTTATAGAACAAATTAGCCAAAACAAGTTCATTAACAACCATTGCAAATTGAATACCCGGACACCCTCGTCGTCCAGCACCAAATGGTATCAACTCGAAATGAAACCCTTTGTAATCGATGGGATTGTTCAAGAACCTGTCTGGTCGAAACTCCTCGGGTTCATCCCAAACTGAAGGATCTCTTGCTATTGCCCATGCATTAATCAGCACTTGAGTACCTGATTGGATGTCGTATCCATGTAGTTTGATGTCTTCTGTTGATTCACGAGGAACAAGTAGTGGTAGTGGAGTGTGCAATCGTAGCACTTCTTTGAATACGACTTTTAGGTATGGCATTTTGTCTAAGTCATCTTCGGTGATCATTGGCCTTCCTTGGCCGATTTCATTTAATTCTTGTTGCAATTGTTTCATTGCTCGTGGGTGTCTTAATAGTTCCCATGTTGCCCACTCTAGGCTTGTCAATGTGGTATCAGTTCCAGCACTAAATATGTCCTGCACAGATTATAAGATTGTATCAATAACTACAAGCATGCAATCAGAACATTCAAAGATTTTAACCAGCCAGATACAGATTATAAGATTGTTTGGTCAAAAAATATCTGCCACATAATGTTTCATTACAAATAATGTTTTATACCTTTATATGGTCATGAACTCATAGCCACCCTAGTTATAAATGACAACATATATGAAGTCGTGTGTCTAATTTCGACCAGTGTTGCAAAACTTGGTTTGGGCTTGTACTCGGCGATTTACCCTGTAGCGAGTACTCGGCCTAATCGGGGAAGTACTCGGGGCTCAAATTGGCCTATGCGGAGAGTACTCGGCTAAGTCGACTATACTCGGCAACCTACCCTGGAGCGAGTACTCGGGGAGTAATCGGTCAACTCGGCCTTGTTTTGCAACACTGATTTCGACACAAAAAGAAAGAAATGTTACCACAATTATAGCCTTGGAAACAAAAAGAAAGAAATGTTACCACAATTAGAGCCTTGATCATATCTCTTTCAAGTCGAAAACCCTTGTCATTCTCTCTTTGAAATTCTAGCAAGATATCAACAAGATCTCGGCTTTCGACACATGTTTCATTCTTATTAACATGCTCATCAAGAACAACCTCAAGAAACTCATCAAATTCTTTAGCAACTTTATCCGCTTTTCGCTCTAGTCCACTCAATCGATCCACCCACCTTAGCGACGGAATATAACTCCCAACACTAAAACCTCCTACCAACTCCATAAACCTGTCTAACAAGTTCTTAAACTTCCTCCCTTCATAAGCCTTTCCCAAAGCCACCCTACAAACCACATTATTCGTAAGCGAAATAAACAACTCGCTCAAATTAACAGCCGATCCATTAGCCCTTCGAATCTTTTCTATCATAGTAGTCATCTCATTGTCTCGAACATGTCGATACGACTGAACCCTTTTGTTGCTTAAAAGATGGAATACGGCAATGCTCTTCACCTGCCTCCAATACTCCCCATATTTTGAAAATGCAATGTCTTTGCATGCATAAAATAGTTTATCAGGAATGTTTAAATGTGGTCTGCTTGAAAAGATTAGATCATGGGTTTTCATGATCTCTTTAGCTGCGTCAACGGAGGACGCTACGAGTACTGGCACCGTACCTAGGTGAATTAACATGAGTGGACCATAGGTTTGAGCCATGGCCTGAAGGGCACGGTGTGGGCTCGAGCCTAGTTGGTGAAGGTTTCCGATTAATGGTAACTTTGGTGGAGATGGTGGTAGGTTTTTATGGGATTTTGTAGAAGAAAACGATGATTTCAGAATAAGTAAAGCAACAATGAAGGGAAGTGACAAGAAGAACAAAACTTGGAGTGTGAAAGACATTGTGTTTGTTGTGTTCTTTGTGAATCCAGAGTGGTTTCATATATATAAGCAAGTGTAGGGTCCTTAGCGAATCAAAAGCGGCCACATGGTCGTAGCTAGAGATCTTCACAAACTAAACTTTTTTTTTTTTCAATGGCGATGTCCAACTAGCTAGAGTACCCATCAATTAGTTATAAAAATTAGTTATAAAAGCATTTCATATGCCTTGGGTGAAGACATGTTTTAAGTGCTCGCCCACAAGAAACGCTAGGTAGGCGCAACCCATCAAGCCACCGGTTCTGGAGAAAACCTACCCTCCCCCCCCCCCCCCCCCCCCTCCGGTCCAAAGGCACGACAGTGGCAAATCGGTAAAACCCGGTTGAATCAAAGATCGAACCTTGCACCTCTATTAGGAGGCTAGGCTCTACCCATCATTTCTCATACCACTCGAACCTAAAAATCAATTTACAAACTAGATTAAATTACCTCTTTCACACACCTATCTAACAATTTTTTATTTTATAAATAGAAGGAATCATTAGCTACCGGGTTTGATTCTTACAAGGGGTTTCTTTTTCTAGATTTATTGGGTTTTCTCCTGAATTGGTGTATAATCATTTATGCCTAGCGGAGATGGATATGATCGGGTGGTTTCTCTAGTGACACAATGATATTCCAGTAATCCGTCAGTGAATTGGGTTTCCTCCTGAATTGGTGTATAATCATTTATGCCTAGAGAAGATGGATATGATTGGGTGGTTTCTCTAGTGACACGATGATATTCCAGTAATCCGTCAGTGATCCTAATTTGTCGTTAAAGAAAACCTTATAATTCTAAATGTATTCTAAACACCCCTCAGATGCCGTGGCAACTTCTAATTCGTCTTTATGTGAAATTTACAAAAATCCCTCCCACGTGTTACTACACGTCACCGGCAAAATTTTGCCTCTTATTGTTAAAAGGTTTTTCTAAATAAACTTACTATATTTTTTATTTACACCCTACACTAACAAATTAATTACGTATTAATTACTTATGATCATTAATAATCAATGTGTATTAATTACTTTTTATCATTAATACCCAATGAGATTGAGATTGAGAATGAGATTGAGAGAATATATATTTTTTTGAAAGACCAACAAATCAATCCCGATCACTCACGACAATCAAAGAGGCCATCATCCTGCCTTGAGTGTGCGATGTGACATCCTCTTTATTTATATCCAGAAGTCTCTTTATCTCTCATGTTTCCCCTATAATTTTAAAATATTAATAACTTTTATGTATGAATGTTTTAAAAAAATTACACTAAATACATGTTTAAAAAAATAAAAATACAAATGTTATGGGATACAGTGACTTCATAATTAAGAACACTATAATCAAATATGATTGTCTTCACCTGGTTTACTTATTTTGATTTTATTTTCCAAATAAATATTTTGACAAGCCCACAAATTTAATTAATTAATTATTTTTCTGTTTACTTTATTAATAAATAACTCACCCATAACTTGAAGAGTTTTTAATGCTTATATCATAATTAATAAATGATTATATAGTTTTTTTCTAATTTTTAGGTGATAATTAATGATTTATATAGGGTAAGGTGTGATAGAGTATGGTGCATAAAGCAACACCATTGTTAAAAATGGTTCGTTCTATTCACACCCCTCACGTGGCTCTTTTCACCCCGCACGTGACTTCAAAGCGTCGCAATATGACCAAAGCGTGACACTTTGAAGTACAAACACAACAGCCTTTGACCAAGGCCTTGGGATTGGGGTGTGTGTGTCGGGGGGGGGGGGGGGTGGAAGGGGGTTGGGGTTGGGGTTGATTTTGTGTGGTTTCTTGTTGGGTTTTTAGGTGTGTATAAGTTATAAACTTTTTAATAAGAAATTATAAAATAAGTTTTGCAAATTTTTGTTCAAAAATTGTAAACGATTATATAGATTCTAAACGTCTAATTATTGATGATAACAAACACACATCAAATTATAAAATAAACTTTTAAACAATTTTGTTATTTATTAGTCCAATTATTATTTTATATTTTATAACAATTCTAAACAAACATTCAAACATCTTAACACATTCGAAACAAAACATTAAAATCGATATAAACATTCCAAACAAACATCATATAAACAAAAGATCATCTGCATTAATATATAATAATCACTTTCCATATACAAAATTTAAAATATAACTGAAAGTCTAATACAAACTAAGATACACTGCTGATCATCAGTTGGCTGTGGTGGTGACTCTGGAAGTGGTAACTCGTCTAACACTGCAACCTCCTGTAACTCCCGCAACGTCTACTCCACCAAGTCCATAGAATGCTCGTTCTGCCGGAGGTGGCGATAAAAGTCCCGAGCGGCCAACTGCACAGCAGGAGATAGGTCCTCATATATGTGTTGTGGGTACTGCTGCTGTCACACCCTCAAATTTCCACTGCGGGGTTTATACCGCGAGACGCATGACAAACCAGGATCTCATAGCCATAAGTCTCATGAACGACTCTAAATGCCCAAACCATTTAGTTCGTTATTGTAAAACCAAGTTTAAAAGTTTTAACCAAACCACTAAAGTAATAGTGGAAGCGAATTAGTAAAACAGTTAAATAAAAAGTCTGCGCAAAACACCGCGCCCAAAACCATAAGTAAATAGTTAAATATTTAAAAGTAGTTTATGTGTTCATAATCCCATGACATAACATGATGCATGCCCTATTCGTGCTTCATATCTAGTTACCTGCAAAAGTATGCTAACATGTATCAACATAAAGTCGGTGAGTTCACAAAGTAAAAAAAATGAGTAAGTAAGTGCGCTGGTTTCCCAAACCACTTAACTAAGTAAAAGCGTTGGTCTCCCAGACCCAAATGTTCAAGTGTTATCAGTTTAATCATGTCAATGGTAGCTAACCCACTGATTGCAACTAAACAGGAGATTATTGGGACACCTTCAGTAATATATTAAAGTGCCCTAGGAACTAGTGTCTATCAACACTAGCATAACAGATGTGGTCAGAAGTTAATGTCCATGCTCCCAGCATCGCAAACATGAGGTTGCTGCACAACCTAAAAGCGCTATCAACTAATACCTCGTTCGCTCCCAGCGATTAACCCAATAATATGTAAGGACTTTTCAAGTGATGGAGTGTTTAGTTTACAAAGGACCAATAAGTTTTAAACTGATCAAAGCGCAATCCTCCCCGAGGATTCGTAACGGACCCTCCTAAAGAGTCAATGTTCAAGTAGTCCCAAACCGGACTAGAAAGCTTTTATCAAAGTTGTCTCACCCTGAGACGCATGCTTTTGAGAAAAAGTAGTGAAACTCACCTTAGTATGCAAACAATTAAATCCAAACTCCAAAGTAGGGTGTGCTACCGACTCCCTAGTACATGTGTCACTAAGTGAGTATATGTGTAATACCATTACACCATATAACCCGTTTGTCCAAGACGTATAAATGTTCAAAATCATGTAAGTGACACCTAGTGATTTTACATGCATAAGTAAACCCTACGGACCCATTGGTGAATATGTTGGTTATCATTCGTTTTACACTTCATATGCATCTCATATAAGTGCCCATTCAAGTACATGTCAAATACATACCACATAGGACTCCAATTAGTCACATAAACTCACAATACACAATCTGCGTTTTTTAGGACAGATTATACCCCATGAAAACTAATTTATAAAAAATACTTATCCAGTGAGTTAGACTCCCAAAGGTTTAATAAATATTCTAGGGGTCTACTGGACGAATCCATATTTTTAGTTTGTGATAAAACCTTGTACAAAAATTATGAAAATTCACAGAACACAGCTATGTTCAGAAAATACACACAACAGATCAGTTTCGTAGAAAAATTCCCAAAACCAGCGTATTCATCTAGGGCTGTACACGAGCCGAGCCGAGCCTAGCCAGGCTGAGCTCGAGCTCGAGCTCGAAATTAAACGAGCCAGCTCAGCTCGGCTCGTTTTTTTGGTCAAGCTGAAAAGTTGAGCTCGAGCTCGGCTCGAGCCAGCTCGTTATTATTTTTTTTAATTTTTTTACAAAGATTTATAAAATAAAAAACAAAAAAATAAATAAATAAAATTACACATATACAAGTATATTTTTTTATTTTTCTAAGTTAGGGTTTATTGGATTATTAAGGGGGTGAGGTGGATAGGTAGTATGACTGGGACTTTCAAAATTTGAATTTTAGAATTGGGTTTGGAGCCAAAATATATTACTTTTATCTATATATTAATTACACATACACAAGCCTGAGTCGAGCCATCGAGCCGAGCCATGAGTCGAGCCATCGAGCCGAGCCACGAGCTGAACACCCCTGGCTCGAGCTCGGCTCGATTACAAAACGAGCCGGCTCGGCTCGAAAACAAAACGAGCCTTTTCGAGCGAGCTTTTTTCGAGCTTTTTTCGAGCGAGTTTCGAGCGAGCCGCGAGCTTTTTGTACACCCCTATATTCATCCAAACGGGATGAATCCAATTGGAAAAGCCGAGTTATTCCAATGTTAACCTACTGTCCAAATTTCATAACTTAATTCCATGTAAAACTCGAGTTATGATTGTTTAAAGTTGACTCAGTTTGTTAATCCGAAAATCTGATATGACCTTTATTCAAAGAAAATTCCAAAACTTATTCAAACGACGCCCAAATCAATCGATTTCACCCATTATGAAAAGCTAAGACAAGGTATAATACAACCATGCAAATAAATCATCAAAACCATCATGTTTAAGTCACGTAACAGACCCTACAAGTTGAACCAAACATTCTGTCCTGATTTTAATCATGCATAAACTCCTATTTAAACTTTTCATGTGTGCGTATAATCGATCAACAACAATAAAAAATCATGATAAAACATTTACTAGACCTAGCATGATAATAAGCTATCATAACACATGCAAAATCATAAACCCTAAAGATCAAAACATCACAAATATGCGCAACATGCAACCTATCAATTTCTAATCGCATAGAATTAGGTTTAACCCATTCAATCTTTATAAACTTCAAGTTTTAATCTTTATGAAAAGGTTTCAGACCTGGACAAACTTAGTTATAGGGGTATATAACATATTAAAGAAGATTAAAACACAAGAGATTGAAGATTATACCGCAAGCTCTTCAAAACAATCAACCGAATGCTCTTGAAGCTTCCTGATTGATTTTCTTGCGCCTTAGCAGGTGTTTAGGGGTTAATATTTTGTAATAGGGCAGTGGGGGCAATTAGAGTTTGAGTTTAGAAGATAAAAGAGGCTTAATGTTGCTTAAATACATGTTTAAGGCGGTTTGGGCTCGTCAGGTCTCCGTGAGCGGCCGCGCGGAGCCTGTGAGCGGCCGCTCACAGCTCCCCGGCTCGCTCCGGGTGCCCTGTTTTGTTGCCCGGCCTGTTTCCTTCGATGTTTTCGCTATTTTGGACCATAACAAGTGTAACCTCATGTGTTAAGACCCCAACCATCATAATGGTCCATCCATTATGGTTTTTATTAACGTATTCGGTTTAAGTTCACGTAATCACATACAGTTTGCACATCGTTTCACAGAGTATCATAGAAGCACGTAATCACAATCACTCTCAACCAATTAATTCACAATTATTTAACTTCATTGTTCACCAACGTCCGAGGTTCACTAATCATGTATACAGTCTGGTAATTCCCCGAATTACCACTCCATGCAGTTATTAACCTATAACTGTGCAACATGTGTCCTATCTAGCTAACCCTAGTTAAGTAGAATGCAAGGAATGTAACTAGAGTTTAGTTAAAGTGAGAACCTGAAATTATGGGGTATCACATCTGCTGAGGCTGCGGCGAAGGTTGCGGTGGCTCAACGTAGACTGGCGGCTTCTATTGCTGCACTCCCGACTGCATGTGGGGAGGCAGTGGTACTCCCGGCTCAACCTCCAGGAATACAGGGATCTCCTGTGACAAAGGCTCGAGGACAAAAATCTGGTAGTCCCGCATCCAAAACCGAAGACCGATTCCGGAAAACGTGCGCGCGAGCAACATGCTCTATACGCTAATGTAGTCGTTGGGATAGTCGGGGCTAGATGAGGGTCCTCTTCAGGAATGAGACCCAACGATCACACGATAACGGTGACGTAAGCCTCGCCGTATAGAGTGTCGCGAGTTTGCTGATGATATGCTAAGGCAAAGTACTCCGTCGAGCACTCATGTAACGCGCACGTCCTGCCACATAGTAAACAATACAAAAAGAAAAGGTTAGCAGTATAGAGGAACGATGGACAACGTTATGATCCGGTGTAAGTAGCAGTATAGAGGATCAATTATCGTGGTAGCCTTCGCCGAGACATGCCAAAGGGCGTCTTCGGAAAATTCCAAGTCTGCATGTCCCGTCAAAATATCAACAGCGGGCTCCTGGTCCTCAATCTCCACATCCCTAACATCAAACATATCCTCATCAGCCATAACAATCTGTAAGATTTTTTTTCAAAAAAAATTAACATTAATTTTTTTTAATATTAAAGTTTTAAATATTAAAGTTTTAAAATATTATGGTTTTTAATATTAAAGTTTTAAAAATAAATTAATATTAGGATACAAAAAAAGGGTGAAACGTTGCGCTTCACCCTGCTAGTTCAAACCAACTTCATCCCCAACATCAACACCCAAAATATTAACCGATGAAACGTAAATACTAACCTTTGTGAGAGATAATCGAGAGGAAACAACAATGTGTGTGTTGGTGTGTGTTTTAAGTGTTTGTTTGTTTAAAACATTTGGAGCTACAGCCCAAGTTTCAGCCTTTACCGTGTTGCCTAAGAGCCAAGTTATGGAAATAACGTGGCGCTTAGGTCGCACAATATGGGCTAAAACGTGGCCCATGGCCCAAACATTTCACATAAGGGCTGCGCTTAGGTCATAGCGTAACGCTTAGGGCCTCTTTTAAAAGAAATGTTTTAATGTTATTATTAAATGTTTTAATTCATTTTAAGTGTTTTAACTTGTTTTCAATAAAAAAAATTTGTTTGAGGCGTTTTGGTTCGTTTATTGCTCGTTGGTGTTTTTGAGTATAAACATCCGAGTATGAACAACTTTCATAAATCAATGTACGTGATACATAAACTATACAATCAATACCATTTATTTTATCAAAATACAAATTTTGCATCTCTAATAGATTTCCTGGACTTTTGAACTCTGTTTAACGCGTTTAGGTTCATTTAATTGCCCATTGGTGGTTTTCAAAAGACACATCCGAGTATGAACAATTTTTATAAATCAATGTACGTAATACATGAACTATACAATCAATATAACTTTTTTTTATCAAAATACAAATTTTACATATTAAATCTATATCCTGGACTTCCGGAATTACATCTGGGTCGACTCACGGCTAAACTAGGTTTCTATACGCATTGCGGCGATCCTCGTATAAATCATACAAACCCGCTGCTCTATCAATTCCGTAAAAAATCCAAGATAGGTTTGGGGGAGGCATTGGATACGATCATCTAAGCTCTAAATGGATGTAATGGTTTCCATTAACGAACACAACTATTACCACCTGATGAGGATCCTCAGCAGCATTCGGTCCTTCCAATATAGGGAAAATTGTATCATTGTCACGAGAGTTGAATGTATAAACAATACCTACCCCATCTCTGAGCAATAAGAAATCCCGCCTCAGGCATTGGCATCAAATTTTCTTCCACTGCTGAACCCACTCCATGAAATTCTATCCTACAATACAAACGGTCAAAATGTCCTAACTTTTATAGATCAAAGAATTTCCTCCAAACACACTCGTTCATGTGCAACTCAAGTAACAGTTGTTTCTGGATAGACATATACCCTGATTTCTTCCACCCTAACCCCACAGCTACCAATTGAAACCCACAATGACCATATGGTTCCACATCCTTTATTTTGGATATATATTTGTGAAGCACTCATGGAATTTGATGCCAAAATTTTCTGATAAATAAATTTGACTTAGGGGTCTGCTCGATCAACGGGAAATAAGGTATGTCATGTTTTGACGAGGAAGATCGTACCGGCTTGGACGAGGAAGGTTGTTCGAGCTCTTCCTGTTATGGTGTGTACGAGCTATGGTGGGGAAACTCGTAAGGCATGTATGGCTGGGACGCGGAAGGTCGTACTAGCTCCACCTGTGATGGTGTGTATGAGTTGTGACGGGGAAAGTCAAACGACAGTCGGACCCACTTTGTTCATCCGCCATGTGCAAGCTCTTTCTCGCAGCTTCTTCTCTCCTTTGATCTTGATGCTTCACTGTTGGATGACTATGAGTTTTCTTTTGTATAACGGGCAGTTTTTTGGTGGAGTTTCCTGTGATGATTGGTGCATATATTTCTAGGTAGCTCCTTTTTACCCAAATTTGTGTTTGATCAATTGTTGTATTTATCTTTTCAAAATCGGTGTCTACATCGACATTTTCACATCCAATCTTTGCAGCTTTGAAGTCAAGCTTCTCCTAGAACACGTATATTGAGAAAAGCCAGATTTCCTCACCTAAAAACGATAACATATCGTATTAAATAAAATTATGTAGTAAAATCATAAAAGCCGGTGGTCACTTGTATTAATTACCATTACGTTCTAACTGCTTGAGACGACAGGCACATGTCAAGCCACAACTGTAAAAAAGTTGGCATCCATAACTAGTACCATAACAGGGCAAGGAAAGTTCCACACATCTTATCTCCATGTAGAGAAGCTCGAGAGCATATATTAAAACCTTCCAAAGTAAGTTCTTAAGCATTGGCTCTGCCTTGTGGTGGTTCATTGTCTTTCTAATATGCTTAATTCAAAACCTCTTTTAATCTCAGTATACTGTTTTTCAACCATGTGATCGACAAATCCTACTATTCTCGTCAACAAGTTGCAATTGCCTAGAAGGTGACTTTTTAGTAAGCATGCATGCCCTAAACTTTGTTGGTTGTGTCTGGTGAAAGTTAATTGGTCTGTTAGTTCATGCAGCCACAAACTTTTCACGGTACAGATCCAACCAGCTATTCTTCGTATATGCAAAAACCTCTAAAAATATAACCATAACTTGTCAGGTGTGTATGTAGAAAAGTACGTATGTAATTTTGTAAAAATTACTCATGTTTACGACCAATCTCTTCTAGATGTGACAGAAAGTTTCCCAAATTATACTCGTATATGCTTTCAGTCGGAGACTCACATAGTGTCGCAAATGAACTAAGAAATTCCTTCTACTCCTTATCGGTGAATTTCTTCTTGATGTTCCTGTTGATATTTTGTTGAATATGAAACCCACTGAGATACATCTATCTATACATCTAATAAATAAAACTCAATGTGGACACTTGTCCCTCCCACATTGAACCTTCAATTTTCTCTCTTCTCATATTGTGCCATGTGTCACAATCTTATAATTTATTAAGTTTTGTTTTTTTTTTTAAATTGAAAATTCATTTAATGCATAAATTATGGTCAAATATTGGTCAATTATTATTTTCCTAATCTCATTTACCAATTCAATTCATTACCCTAAAAACACACAAAAAACCGATCGTCTCCTTCAAACCTTCATTCGCGATCAAGATTGAAGAACAAAAACTCTGTGATAACTCTATATCGCCGATCATCTGATTGTGTTGTGTCTTCTCCTTCAAGATAACACACACAGTTATCGCAGTTAATATAAATCAGGTTTCTTACTGAGAAGCATGAACCCTAAGTCCGATTAATCTTTATCTGTTTCTCTTTTTGCTGATTTTAATGATATTTGTTTCTAATATTCAGGTTTGGGCGATTAGGCGTTGTGTGTTGTTCTTTAGGTTATTATGGCGATTAGGGTTCATTGTGTGTTATGTATTGTTTTTTGATTCTAATATTTTTTTATTCTAATAATTTTTCAGATTTATTCGATTAGGGTTCATGTTTCTCAATTAGTTTAATACTGATTTTATTACTTTAATTTCAATGTTTAGATTTATTCGATTAGGGTTCATGTTTCTCAATAAGAAACATATTGATTTTATTACTTTAATTTCAATGTTTATGGTTAATTATTTGATTAGGTGTTGTGTGTTGTTGTTTAGGTTACTTTGGGGATTAGGGTTCATGTGTGACACCCGGCAAATTCTGGTTAACAACGTTGTCTAGATGAAAGTCTACCTTAGCGAGTCACGCGTATATTGTACTTAACTGGGTTAGTTAAGTCGGGTTATAGTTCGGGAACTATTGGTTTAGTCTAGAGGATCATTGGATGTTGGTCTAGAGGTTCATTAGATGTCGGTCCTTAACCAAGTGTACAAACGGTGACGATCGGTAGGATCGTCAGGGCATACGGAACGTACGAGTCTCGAGTCCCGGGAATTGGTGAACGAGTGTAAATATGTGTATTTACTTGTGTTATGTGTTTACAATCATTATATGACTTGTCGGTACGTGAATAGGTATTAACATATGTTAAAACGGGGTTTAACGCGCAAAACGCACGAAACCAACCCCTATAGGCGAGTAGGAGGTCTACTCCCCTATAGGGGAGGCGAGTAGGGAACCCTAAGGGCGAGTAGGCCCCTACTCGTGTGTAGCTAAGGGCGATTAGGCCCAATCACCTGCACAATCATGCGATTAGCAGCCCTAATCGCATGAAACTGCTGCATACTCGCCTATAACGTGCTGGACGACTAGAAACGCCTATAAATACAATGCTTAACCTCCTAAACTTCCTAATATCAACCCTAGTCGTCCCATAACCGCCCCAAACACATAAACAACCTCTGGAAGGCGATTTTGATCAAAAACACAAGGTTTCAAGGTCTAACCATCATTCTTTCATAATCCTAAGGTTTGATTCTCATCCATAACACTTTGTAAACATTTTTAATCAATCCCTAATGGTCCAGACCTGTTCATAAACGAAAAAGCTTTCTGAAAATCGTCAATAAGGATTGTTAATCGGATTATAACTAATATGCATGCATTATGAATGTGTATGATTAGAAAGTTAGGGTTTTTATGATTCATGATGATGATTTGATATGTTATTATGATAGATCAGTATTGATATTGATATTATGATAATAGGAATCTCAGTAATTGGATATTAGGGTTATGATTACGCGTGTTTGTATGATGTTGCATGCTATGTGAATTGGTGTTTGGATTACTTGGTTGCATGCAGGACTGATTATACGAGGTTGAACGAAGGATTTTGGGTTAAACATGTTTAGGATAGTGTTTGGGATGATATTGGGTGGTTACACACATTCTGGATCTGATTTGGAGCGTTAAACGCGCGAAAAACCGGAACAGCAAGGTTACAGGCGAGTAGCATTCCTAATCGCCTATGTTATAGGCGAGTAGGGTGCTAATCGCCTAAAACACAGGCGAGTAGAGGTCTACTCTTGTGTAAGATCAGGTGATTAGCCCTAATCACTAGTAAGTTCAGGTGATTAGCCCTAATCACTAGTAAGTTCAGGGGAGTAGCCCCTAATCGCCCATAATAGAGGGGAGTAGCCCCTAATCGCCTATAATAGGGGCGAATAGGACTTCTAATTGCTAGTTGACTTTCCTAATTGCTAGTTGACTTTTCCTAATCGCGTGTACTGCTGCTGTAAGTGTAAATTAGCATTCCGAGACCCGATTTAACATGTAGTAACATGCTAGGAACCCCGTAACATGTCTAATAACTTGGTAACATATATTTGGATGTATTCCGGTGATACGTGAACTATGTGCTATAACTTGTTGTGCGTTAACGTATGTTAAGTGTACTTGCGTTATTGTATGTTTTGGAGCGTAAACATAACACGGGGAGTCTCGGGTCACCAATGGGATGTCGAGTCTTGTACTTTGGGTCGGTTAAACAGTCACGGTGTTTTCAAACGAACTTGGTTATGGTCTGGACATCTAGGGACTAATTAACCTGCGGGTTATTAGTCTAAGTACTTGTAACTGTCGTATGTTAGGTCGCCGCTTACGGGACTAGCATAGCAGCTGGGTTTACTCGGGTTAAGGAGTAACGCAACTTAAGGTGAGTTTACGGCCCCTCTTTTAAACTGGTTTTATACTTTCGGGGGAGAAAACATGTGTTAAAACGATCATTTGGTAACTACTGTCATACTATGGGTTTCTATTGTGTACTACACGATCTTTGGAAGTCCCGGGGGGAACCATGAATGTGCGGGTTTGCACAACGGGGAAATGTGAATAGCGCTATTGGGAGTGACCAACCCCGCCCGTCGACTTGGAGGGTCGGCGGGTGCATATTGTCTCAAACAGGAACAACAGGAACAACAGGAACTACATCGGGCATACTTTTGGTATTCGCGTTAGTAATGGTTTTCCAATCGTGGTAGTAACAAAACGTACGCCTAGCTAGCGTATACTGGTTTTCGATTATTATAGTATGGACAGGTGGACTTGGTACTTGGATACAAAACCTGTAAACTCACCAGCATTTTTGTGCTGACGTAAACTTTTACATGTTTTCTCAGGTCGCTAAGGTAGCACGACTGGACTAGGGCGCACGCGTCTGCACGGCGTCTTAATAGGGTTGCATGGTCTTTTGAACGTTGAACTATTGTTTCATTATTGAGATATTGTTTTTAAATAAGCTTCCGCTGTAAACGGGGATTTTAAACTATGTTTTGAAATTGCATTTATGTTCATTTAGACTTGTTTATTGTGATCGTTGGTTTGGATCCTGGTTTGTCATGCGCCTCACGGTAAAACTCCGCAAGTGGATTTTGAGGGTGTGACAGATTGGTATCAGAGCCAATGGTTATAGTGAACTAGGACTGCATGTAGAGTCTAGTCTATAGCCGAGTCGCACACACTAGACGATCACATGGTACTAAACGTTATAGTGGTTTACGTATGGTCTTGTCGGGGTGTCTCTAAATCGTTGTACTTTCTACGTTACATTATCCGTTCTATCTTAGGTTGGGTTACTTATTATCTAGGCAGTGTAGTCTATTGGAGTAACTCGTGTACTCTTGAGATTTGTCCAAGGCTCGGACATCTCCCTTTCGCACTCCAATAGAAACACTTGTCATGAACTACCGTAGTATTACGGTGTATAGCTAAGAGTCTATGTTCGGTGATTTGAACTTTGAACTAGGAGAACACTTGGAGGACCATGTAGAGCGTTTTATCATTTTGGGTGCACACAAAATCATAAAACGAAATGCATGGAAGCCCTAGTGAGCTCTGGGTTTGAGGGGATAGTCCTGGATTGGATCTAGCTTTGACCTTGTGAACATTAGTGGTTATCTTTAACTGCGAAACTAAATTTTCTCGTTCTTTCTGCCAGAATCATGTCTGGAGTGCGTGGAGGACGTGGAGGTGGTCGCAATGGTGGACGTGGTGGTGGTCGCGGTGGTGCTGGTGGTCGTGGTGGAGGTATTAACCTATCACAGGCTGATCTGAACAACTTGCTCCAAGCTGCCTTCCAGTTAGGGCACAACGGTGGTGGTAAGTTGTTTTATCCATTTTCTTTGCCTCATTGGTGAGCCTTGTTTACGTTATTCGTGGTTTCTCATACGTTTCATTTCAGGTGGTCCTGTTGACCCACCCCCACCCATGTGCACCTACAAGATGTTCCGGGACTGTAAGCCCCAGGAATTCTCTGGCACTGAGGGTGCGGTTAGCTTGCTTAGGTGGTTGGAGAAAGTGGAGTCGGTATTTCTGATGTGTAACTGTCTCCCAGAAGATCGGGTGAAGTATTCGGCTGCGTTATTTCAAGACGTGGCATTGACTTGGTGGAATGGCATTACCCAGAACATGGGTATTGGGGAGGCATATGCTATGCCATGGGAGAATTTTGTGCAGTTGCTGAAGCATGAGTCTTGTCCGAGGGAAGAGGTACAGAAACTGGAGCATGAGGTGTGGAACCTCAAGATGACTGGATCGGAAATCGAGAAGTATACTGTGAGGAGGAATGAGTTGGCCGTGCTGTGTCCCGATCTGCACGTGCCAGAATATCGTAGGATTGAGCACTATGTATCAGGGTTAGTACCGGAAATTGCAGGGTTAGTGGCTGCTGGAAATCATCCTACTTATGCGGAGGTAGTTCGATCGGCCCATAGGATGACCAACTTAAAAGTGAATGAGGGGATTTTGCCTGCGAAGGGTTCAACAGTTAAGGCCCCAGAGAGCAACAAGCGCAAGTGGGAGAACGACGGGAAAGGATCTGGGTCTACACAGCAGGGTAAAAGGTTTGATAATGGGGGTTCATCTTCTTCGGGTAATAAGCAGGGTGGTTATGCGGGAAAACTGCCCAAATGCAACAAGTGTGGACGCCATCATCAAGGGAACTGCGACAGTAACCGTTGTCACCGCTGCCAGCGAACAGGGCATTATGCTAAGGATTGTCGGGCTACACTTCCATCGACTCAGGCTCCGACTAACAGCTCAGCTCCGACTACTCAGGGGACTACAGGGAAACAGGGATGCTACAACTGTGGTGACACTGGGCATTACAAGAAGGATTGCCCAAAACTGAAGCAGGGTGGGAACAACGGGAATGGTAACAACGGGGGCGGCGGCAGAAATGCACGTGCCTTCGTCATTGGAGCTGCTGAGGCTAGGCAGGACCCTGACACAGTCACCGGTACGTTTCTTCTCAATAATCGTTCTGTTAGCGTGTTATTTGATTCTGGTGCCGACAAGAGTTTTGTATCCATGGATGTTAGTCGACTGCTAGATGTAGTACCCGTACCATTAGAAACCAAGTATGTTATTGAGTTGGCCGACGGTAAAACGATTGAAGCTACTAGTGTTCTTCGGGAGTGTCAATTAGAGTTGTCGGGTTTATCGTTCCCCATCGACCTTATGCCGGTACCATTGGGTAGTTTTGACGTTGTGGTAGGAATGGATTGGTTATCTTTGTATCGCGCGGAGATCGTCTGTTACGATAAGGTTATTCGGATTCCTCTCCCTGATGGAGAATTTCTTTCTGTGTACGGTATCAAGGGTGGTGTTCCGCTAAACATCATCTCTAGCATGAAAGCCCTTAAGTGTCTTCGAAAGGGTTATCCAGCCGTATTGGCGCTTTTATCTGTTTCCTCTGTTGATGAGAAGAAGATCGACGACATTCCGGTGGTACGCGAGTTTCCTGATGTTTTTCCCGATGATTTATCTGGTCTTCCTCCTCATCGTCAAGTCGAGTTTGGTATTGATCTTGTACCAGGGGCTGCTCCTATTGCTCGGGCCCCCTACCGTCTTGCACCTCCCGAGATGCAGGAATTGTCTAGCCAGTTACAGGAACTCTTGGATAAGGGTTTCATCCGACCAAGTTCTTCCCCTTGGGGAGCCCCGATTCTATTTGTTAAGAAGAAGGATGGAAGTTTCCGGTTGTGTGTGGACTACAGAGAACTGAACAAATTGACCGTCAAGAACCGTTATCCTCTTCCACGTATTGACGATCTATTCGACCAGCTTCAGGGTTCTAGTTATTATTCCAAGATCGATTTGAGGTCCGGTTATCACCAGCTGCGCGTCAGGGAGGCTGACGTTGCGAAGACTGCTTTTCGAACACGTTATGGCCATTTCGAATTCTTGGTCATGCCTTTCGGTCTCACGAACGCACCGGCGGTTTTCATGGACCTGATGAACCGCGTCTGTAAACCATATCTGGACAAATTCGTCATTGTATTCATTGATGACATTCTGATCTACTCTAAGGACAAGACCGAACATGAGGAACACTTGCGTTTGGTTTTGGAACTCTTGCGACGGGAACAACTTTACGCCAAGTTCTCAAAGTGTGACTTTTGGTTACGCGAAGTGCAATTCCTAGGACATGTGGTTAATGAACTAGGGATTCATGTCGATCCAGCTAAAATCGAAGCGATCAAGGACTGGGGAGCACCAAAGACGCCAACTGAGGTGCGGCAATTCCTAGGCCTTGCGGGCTACTATCGTCGTTTCATTCAGGGGTTCTCGAAGATTGCTCAACCCCTCACCACTCTCACTCAGAAGGATAGGAAGTTCGATTGGGGTGAATCACAAGAGTCAGCGTTTGAAGAACTGAAGTCTAAACTGTGTTCTGCTCCTATTTTGTCTTTACCTGAGGGTCCTGATGATTTTGTTGTCTACTGTGACGCTTCCATTCATGGGCTCGGTTGCGTGTTGATGCAACGCGAGAAAGTGATCGCGTATGCTTCTCGTCAACTCAAAGTGCACGAGAAGAACTACACAACTCATGACTTGGAGTTGGGTGCTGTGGTATTCGCGTTGAAAATTTGGAGACATTACTTGTACGGTACCAAATGCACCATCTACACCGATCACAAGAGTCTCCAACACATTTTCGACCAACAACACTTGAACATACGGCAGCGCCGTTGGATCGAACTTTTGAACGACTATGATTGTGCCATAAAGTACCATCCTGGCAAGGCGAATGTTGTAGCAGACGCCTTGAGCAGGAAGGAATCTACTAAACCTCGTCGCGTTCGGGCGTTGCAGCTCACCATTCATTCGTCACTACCTGATCAACTCCGTTCTGCCCAGTTGGAAGCTTTGAAGGAGGAAAACCTTAAAGCTGAAACCATGCACGGTGCCGACAAGCACCTCGAGCAAAGGCCTGATGGCCTGCACTACTTCGCAGAACGCATATGGGTTCCTTTATTCGGGGGACTACGGGAGCTTGTCCTTGATGAGGCTCATAAGTCCCGGTATTCTATTCATCCTGGTTCGGATAAGATGTACCAAGATCTGAAGGTGCTTTACTGGTGGCCAAACATGAGGTCAGACATAGCCTCATACGTGAGCAAATGCTTGACCTGTGCTAAGGTCAAGGTGGAATACCAGAAACCGTCGGGTCTCCTACAACAACCTGAAATTCCGGAATGGAAATGGGAACGGATTACTATGGATTTTGTCACACAACTTCCTAAATCACCAAGCGGGAACGACAAGATATGGGTGATTGTCGATCGGTTAACGAAATCAGCTCATTTTCTTGCTATTAAGGAGACCGACACCATGGATCGTTTGGCTCGTCTTTACTTGAAAGAAGTTGTTTCTAAGCACGGGGTACCAGTTTCTATTATCTCGGATCGTGACTCCCATTTTACTTCTCACTTCTGGAAATCTTTGCACAAGGCTTTGGGTACCCAACTAGACATGAGTACGGCTTATCATCCACAGACTGACGGTCAGAGTGAGCGTACGATTCAAACTTTAGAAGACATGCTGCGGGCATGTGTGATCGATTTTGGAAAGGGTTGGGAAGCTCATCTGCCGTTAGTAGAATTCTCGTACAATAACAGTTATCACACGAGCATCAAAGCTGCTCCGTTCGAAGCACTGTACGGACGGAAATGCCGTTCTCCTCTTTGTTGGGCTGAAGTGGGTGAGAGTCAACTCACTGGGCCTGAACTAGTGTACGAAACTTCGGAAAAGATCGTACAGATTCGTAATCGGTTGGCGGCGGCACGGGACCGGCAAAAGAGTTATGCTGATCAGCGTCGCAAACCACTGGAATTCCAAGTCAATGACAAGGTACTTCTAAAAGTCTCGCCGTGGAAGGGCGTCATACGCTTTGGGAAGCGTGGCAAACTCAATCCGCGATATGTCGGCCCATTTACGATCCTGGAACGGATTGGGCCGGTGGCATATCGACTTGATCTACCGACGGAGCTCGGTAACGTACATAACGTCTTTCACGTGTCAAACTTGAAGAAGTGTCTGGCTGACGAGTCTCTCATCGTTCCACTAGAAGAGATCAAGGTTGATGATCGTCTTCGGATTGTGGAAGAACCTGTAGAGATCCTTGATTACAAGATTCGTAGCCTGCGTCACAGCAAGATTCGTATCGTTAAGGTTCGGTGGAACTCGAACCGGGGACCGGAATATACATGGGAACGGGAGGATCAGATGAAGTCTAAGTATCCTCATCTTTTTCCTAAGGAAGCGTTTGAGTCGAGACATGTCTCTTCGGCAGCTGAATGAATCTCGGGTCGAGATTCCTTTTAACGTGGGGATGATGTGACAACTCGGGTAAATCTCTCTCTTTTGGTTTCTATCTTTTGTTTGTTCCTTCATTATTTCTTTTGTTCTTTTGGTACTTGAGCAATTTTCGGGACGAAAATTCTTTTAACGTGGGGATGATGTGACACCCGGCAAATTCTGGTTAACAACGTTGTCTAGATGAAAGTCTACCTTAGCGAGTCACGCGTATATTGTACTTAACTGGGTTAGTTAAGTCGGGTTATAGTTCGGGAACTATTGGTTTAGTCTAGAGGATCATTGGATGTTGGTCTAGAGGTTCATTAGATGTCGGTCCTTAACCAAGTGTACAAACGGTGACGATCGGTAGGATCGTCAGGGCATACGGAACGTACGAGTCTCGAGTCCCGGGAATTGGTGAACGAGTGTAAATATGTGTATTTACTTGTGTTATGTGTTTACAATCATTATATGACTTGTCGGTACGTGAATAGGTATTAACATATGTTAAAACGGGGTTTAACGCGCAAAACGCACGAAACCAACCCCTATAGGCGAGTAGGAGGTCTACTCCCCTATAGGGGAGGCGAGTAGGGAACCCTAAGGGCGAGTAGGCCCCTACTCGTGTGTAGCTAAGGGCGATTAGGCCCAATCACCTGCACAATCATGCGATTAGCAGCCCTAATCGCATGAAACTGCTGCATACTCGCCTATAACGTGCTGGACGACTAGAAACGCCTATAAATACAATGCTTAACCTCCTAAACTTCCTAATATCAACCCTAGTCGTCCCATAACCGCCCCAAACACATAAACAACCTCTGGAAGGCGATTTTGATCAAAAACACAAGGTTTCAAGGTCTAACCATCATTCTTTCATAATCCTAAGGTTTGATTCTCATCCATAACACTTTGTAAACATTTTTAATCAATCCCTAATGGTCCAGACCTGTTCATAAACGAAAAAGCTTTCTGAAAATCGTCAATAAGGATTGTTAATCGGATTATAACTAATATGCATGCATTATGAATGTGTATGATTAGAAAGTTAGGGTTTTTATGATTCATGATGATGATTTGATATGTTATTATGATAGATCAGTATTGATATTGATATTATGATAATAGGAATCTCAGTAATTGGATATTAGGGTTATGATTACGCGTGTTTGTATGATGTTGCATGCTATGTGAATTGGTGTTTGGATTACTTGGTTGCATGCAGGACTGATTATACGAGGTTGAACGAAGGATTTTGGGTTAAACATGTTTAGGATAGTGTTTGGGATGATATTGGGTGGTTACACACGTTCTGGATCTGATTTGGAGCGTTAAACGCGCGAAAAACCGAAACAGCAAGGTTACAGGCGAGTAGCATTCCTAATCGCCTATGTTATAGGCGAGTAGGGTGCTAATCGCCTATAACACAGGCGAGTAGAGGTCTACTCTTGTGTAAGATCAGGTGATTAGCCCTAATCACTAGTAAGTTCAGGTGATTAGCCCTAATCACTAGTAAGTTCAGGGGAGTAGCCCCTAATCGCCCATAATAGAGGGGAGTAGCCCCTAATCGCCTATAATAGGGGCGAATAGGACTTCTAATTGCTAGTTGACTTTCCTAATTGCTAGTTGACTTTTCCTAATCGCGTGTACTGCTGCTGTAAGTGTAAATTAGCATTCCGAGACCCGATTTAACATGTAGTAACATGCTAGGAACCCCGTAACATGTCTAATAACTTGGTAACATATATTTGGATGTATTCCGGTGATACGTGAACTATGTGCTATAACTTGTTGTGCGTTAACGTATGTTAAGTGTACTTGCGTTATTGTATGTTTTGGAGCGTAAACATAACACGGGGAGTCTCGGGTCACCAATGGGATGTCGAGTCTTGTACTTTGGGTCGGTTAAACAGTCACGGTGTTTTCAAACGAACTTGGTTATGGTCTGGACATCTAGGGACTAATTAACCTGCGGGTTATTAGTCTAAGTACTTGTAACTGTCGTATGTTAGGTCGCCGCTTACGGGACTAGCATAGCAGCTGGGTTTACTCGGGTTAAGGAGTAACGCAACTTAAGGTGAGTTTACGGCCCCTCTTTTAAACTGGTTTTATACTTTCGGGGGAGAAAACATGTGTTAAAACGATCATTTGGTAACTACTGTCATACTATGGGTTTCTATTGTGTACTACACGATCTTTGGAAGTCCCGGGGGGAACCATGAATGTGCGGGTTTGCACAACGGGGAAATGTGAATAGCGCTATTGGGAGTGACCAACCCCGCCCGTCGACTTGGAGGGTCGGCGGGTGCATATTGTCTCAAACAGGAACAACAGGAACAACAGGAACTACATCGGGCATACTTTTGGTATTCGCGTTAGTAATGGTTTTCCAATCGTGGTAGTAACAAAACGTACGCCTAGCTAGCGTATACTGGTTTTCGATTATTATAGTATGGACAGGTGGA
This sequence comes from Ambrosia trifida, assembly GCA_028751855.1. Classification (NCBI taxonomy): domain Eukaryota; kingdom Viridiplantae; phylum Streptophyta; class Magnoliopsida; order Asterales; family Asteraceae; genus Ambrosia; species Ambrosia trifida. The sequence continues at coordinate 106,916,860 of CM054126.1, read as the reverse complement.
CTTGGTACTTGGATACAAAACCTGTAAACTCACCAGCATTTTTGTGCTGACGTAAACTTTTACATGTTTTCTCAGGTCGCTAAGGTAGCACGACTGGACTAGGGCGCACGCGTCTGCACGGCGTCTTAATAGGGTTGCATGGTCTTTTGAACGTTGAACTATTGTTTCATTATTGAGATATTGTTTTTAAATAAGCTTCCGCTGTAAACGGGGATTTTAAACTATGTTTTGAAATTGCATTTATGTTCATTTAGACTTGTTTATTGTGATCGTTGGTTTGGATCCTGGTTTGTCATGCGCCTCGCGGTAAAACTCCGCAAGTGGATTTTGAGGGTGTGACATCATGTTTCTCTTTTTACTGATTTATTCAATTAGGGCGATTAGTCTTCATGTCCTATTATGTATTGTTCTTTGATAGTTATCACTTATTATGTTTTCTGAATTTTTGATTCTTTGCTGATGTTTCAATGTTTTCAGGATTCATTGATACCTGATTGAATGTTTCTGTTACAATATTATGTATGTATATGTATTCAAAATTGTTTCAATGTTTATGTATTGATCCATTCATCCCTGTCTGAATGTTTATGTTTCAATATATCCATCCCTGTTTGTTTCTGTCATTAAGCTATTCATTTGGTCATCAAATCCTATTAATATTAATCATATTCTATTTGTGTTTTTTTCTAATACAGGTGTTTCAAAGCTGGTGTCATAATGGTGTACGGCTTTTGGGTCAAGTCAGAAAGTAACCATCGTGTTTGTTTGGTAAGTAATAAAATGAAGTTATTACCTTCAAATTACAAAGTTGCAATAATAACGTTTAATTTAAACAAATTTATTGTAATTGAACAGTTTCTAAAATTCGAATTACTACAAATTCGAAAATTTGAAATTCGAATTACTTAAAAAATTTTAAATTTTAAGTTTTAATTCACCAAAAATTCAAATTTTTAGTTTTCTTTAATAATAACGTTCAATTTAAACACATTCATCATGAATCGTTTATTGATGGATGAATTGTTTAATACACGAGTTTTTTCATCTTGATATACAGGACGGGCGATTCTTAGCCTCAATCCCAGAGACTGTTCACCTCAGGTAAGAGTTTCTAATCTTTTTTTATTTAGTTGCTAATCAATATTTCTCATTCTCATGTTATGAGTTACATTCAATATACCTCTAAAACGATTATCAGGTTTAGTTATATATAACTAATTTCAATTTATGTCCCCTAAAGTGATTTTTATATTTTATTAATTCAATTTTTCCTAGGCTTGATTTTAAGTTTAATTTTTTAATCAATAATAATGTATTGTTTTTGGATTTATGCGTAAATTTATAAAGAAGAAAATGGTTTGGGAAAACAAAGTCTTCAATTTGGGTCGTTTTTAAAAGGTGTTTTTAAAACGCCGTTAGCGGCAATTTGCTAAATATGTCGTGTTCCAACGTTGTTTTTTATGTTCATGCTTTGTATGATGGATATATTAGAAAATTGAAGATATGTCGCTTTTTCTAGTTTTACTCTTTTTACTTTTTTTTTAAAAAACAAAAGCAATAAATGAGAATGAGAAAAGAAACTGACGTAAATTAGAACTCATTAAATTTCCTTATTACATTCAAATTATTCACTTCCTAAATTTAGTGTAATTTATATTGGTAATAAGTTAAATTTCGAATTTTGAATTTCAAAATTCAAATTAAAATTCAAAATATATAAATTCGACTTACACAAAATTTCAAATTTTGAGTTTTGGTTATTAATGGTAAGAAATTACACATACTAATTATCCTTTTAATTACACATTTAATAAGATTCAAAGTCTCTACATAAGTAGTGTCAACTCTTCAATTAATACATTAATTGATCATATTAATTGTGCTATATTATTCTAATATTAGTTTAACTTGTATTGGTAATCAATTAAATATTGAAATTTGAATTTCAAATTTTCAAATTAAAGTACGAAATGTTTACATTCTAATTTGACAAAATTTAAAATTTTGAATTTTGGTTAATAATTATAGGAAATTACACATACTAATTATCCTTCTATTTACACATTTAATATGATTTAAATTCCTTACATAAGTTGTGTCAACTCTTATTAATACATTAATTGATCCTATTAATTGCCCTGTATTATCCTAATATTAGTTTAGCTTATATTGGTAATCAATTAATTGAAGAATTATCAATTTCAAATTTCAAATTAAAATTCAAAATATCTAAATACGAATTAGACAAAATTTCAAAATTTGAATTTTGTTTAATAATGGTAAAAAAAATTACACATACAAATTATTCTTTTAATTACACATTTTGAATGACTTAATCTTTTAAAAAAATTAAAATCTTGAATTAAAGTTAATAATGGTAACCATTACAAAACTATTTATTATCTTTAAATTATGATTTACTAATATATTTAAAATATAATAATTAATAATTTTTGTTGTAACTTTCTCAAATTAATTACAAGTAAAAATTAAAATTTTAAATACTAGAATTTGAAATTATAGATTTATGTTAAACTTTAAAAATATTTGAATACTAAATGTTTTATTTAAATATTTAATCTCAAAAAAATGAATTTAAGATTTATGCTAACATTTATATTTAGATTTAATTAACATATTTAAAATATTTAATTCAAATTTTTGAATGATTTGAATCTTTCAATTTTGATTTATAGAATTTGAATTGATAGATTTCAATTAAACTTTATAAATATTCAAATATAATTGTAACAAACAATCCTACTATTACCTTTAAAATAGAGATATACTAATTAGATATTTCTTAATATATTTAAAATTTAACAAATAATAGTTTAGTTACAAATATCTCAAATTATTTACAAATTAAAATTCAAATTTTGAATACAAAAATTTGAATTGATAGATTTCAGTTAAACTTTATAAATATTCAAATATTAAATGTTCTATTTACGTATTTCATATTTTAATATCTATAATGGTAACTATTAGACTTAATTATAACATTTAATTCGAATTTTAAATGATCTGACTCAAACGGTGTCTTACTTTTAAAATTTTATCATAAATATTTTTCACTACTATTTATTTTTTACAAAATAATGCTCCTCAAATACCATCTGATAACAAGATTCCAGTGAAGTTCTAAAGGCGTTAATTCCCAATATCCATATGATTCGCAATGACCATCAATAAAAGCCAAAAACAGTCTCTATCAACGGTTAGATTGTATTTAAGAGACCTTGTATTATCACATGGCCAACTTTATGTCGCATTGTCAAGACTTAAAAGCAAGGCAGAGGTGAAATTACTTATACTTTATGGTGATGGGAATATCAAAACTAAAACAAAAAATGTGGTGTATAAGGAAATATTTAGTGATATTTGAATAAAGTTTGTATTTGTTGGTTTTAAATTTTAATAAAATATTTCAACTGTATTTTTCTTATACATTATACTACTCCAAATAATTGTACGTTGGTGAACCGCGTGTCCACGCGGGCAAATATCTAGTGTACTTATATAGTAAATGAATGTCTGTGGACGAAGAAAATATCTTTACAACATTCGTGGTGCAATTTTCACGCGTGTAATAGGCGAATTCTTTCTCCACCAGAAGGTTTTCAAGTTACTGTATTGGATCCTCACTGAATTGCTTTTCAACTTTTATCATCTGAGCCGCATTGTGTATATCTTTCGGGATAATCTTTTTTTCCTAGTTCTTTTTTGTGAGCATTCTCCAGATGCTATGCTTTGGAATATCCTGCTCTGCCATCTGCCCGATCAAATCTCTATCCGCTAAAGAAAGCCTTCTCGCATACACATGACCTTCTAAGTTTTCAAAGGGAATGTGGTTACGCGTCGGGTTTTTCACATTTAACTTCCAAACTTTTCTCTGAGATTCAAGCACCCCTATCAACTCAAACGGGCAACCAAGTTTTTTAGCTACCCGTCTTGCTCACCGTAGCCACACTCTTATGCTCACCACCCAAAGTGGAAATATAACCTTCACGAAATAAGTTAATTATAAAATAAGTTTTTTTAGTAACTTTTTAAATAATAAATAATAAAATAATATTTTTGTAACTTTTTAAATAATAAATTATAAAATACGTTTTTTTTAACCTTTTAAATAATAAATTATAGAATATGTTTTTAAAATACTTTTTAAATAATAAATTATAAAATACATTTTAGTAAATTTTTAAATAATAAATTATAAATAAGTTATTTAAATTAATAATTGATAATGGTATTTATTAACATTTTTAATAATAACAGTGGCTGAAATATACCTTCACAAAACCGTCTCTTTTTTCTTCGATCTTTTTATTACAATGACATAACCATTTTCCTTTTCCGTATGTTATACCTAGTCGATCAACTCCTCGCGTGACGAAAAGGTCCGGCCAGTCTCAAATGAAACGACGACTGGGTAAAAGGCTTCCTGATCTTCTATCGGCTTCACCTCACCACTGTAAGCATAGTTTGGATAGGTTTGGTGATCAAAAGGAGGCTCACCACTGCAGGCGTACGGGTCCTCCAATGGGGTATTCAAGTCCAGCGGAAGCGTATTGTCATGATACCGATTTCTAAACTCAACTTCATCGCTGCCTGCTGGAAGCGACATGTTGTAAGAATCATCGAAAATATATTCGTAATACCACATCTTGTATGGTGTTGGTAAAAATTGTATATTGTGAGTGTAGTTATGAATGTGTAAATGCAAACCGATAACGATTGATATAATATTGAATGTATGAAATGAGATTATATAAGCAGTCCGCATGGTCCTAAGCATCGCGCTATGGCCAAAGTGCGGCGCTTAGGGTTCACGAGCTTACATTGGACACACAACCTCGTACCTAACCTCGTATGTTGTACTTTGAAGCGCTACGCTATGGCCATAGCACAACGCTTAGGGTTACTTTTCAGCTTTTTCAGTAAAGCAATTAACATAAGTACAATAATTGGTCCCAAAGCGCCGCCCTATGACCATAGCATGGCACTTTAAAACGGAGGGGGTGAAAATACTTTTTTTTGGGTGGAAATATAACAACCCTTAAAAATACCCACATAATGTCGTCTTTGATTAGCAACATAACTTTTTTGAATTAATCTATTGTAGTAAAATAGTTGATCAAATATGTTTAGGGTTTTTTCACTTAGAAGAAATTTTCAATAAATAATGTGCTAAATTTTCTTATCTAACCAAATAAATAAAGGGCCTTTAGTCTGGTGGTATCAAAGTTTGATAACGCTTTGTCTTTTTAAATGGTGAGGGAATCAAATCTCGCATCTGACAAAAATATTAGTCATTCAAAAAAAAAAAAAAAAAAAAAACCAACTACATTTAACCAAATGAAAAAATAAATATTTAGATAATTTGCATTGCTAAATTACTAACCAAAAACAATTGTTTTATATGGCTAATGTTACCCCTACTTTATTTACAACGAATACACCTTTGTCTAAATTTGAACTTAGGAGGGACGGGGCGCCTACCGATTTGGTCACGGGTACCCACTACCACCACGGTAACACCGTCGCCACCCATGTTGGTAGTGGTCCTGTGAACCATTGTACTGGTTCTAGTTACCGCACTGTAAGCACTGAATTCAATGCAAAGGTCCAATCTTTCTTTCTCTCTCTATCTGTTGACCACCAATACATAGGAAAACCAAAGGATGATGGTAGTTGCTTTTCAGATCTAGAGACGGTGCTAGCGTATTTTTGTTTTTTCATACAGTGGTGTGGGGAAGAAGACCATTGTGTGGCGGTGGAGGTGGAGGTAGAGGTGGAAGTGGCTGTGGTGGTGGAGGTGGCTGTGGTGGTGTGGTGATAGTCGTAGAGAATTAAGACGTATGGTGGTGTGGGGGAAGAAGACCATTGTGATGGTATTATCCTTTAGGCTTAACATTATTATTTAATATAATAATAATGTTCGGATGTCATAGTTTCACGTATGGTGGTGGTGGATAACAAGTAGGGGTGAGCAAAATTAACCGCCATAACCAATAACCGAACCATAACCAACATAATTGAACCGATTTTAACCGATTTTAACCGACATAACCAATGGTTATGGTTATGAAATTTCTCAAACCGACCGAGTGGTTATGGTCATGGTTATGAAACTTTGGTTAACCAATATAACCATAACCGAACCGAACTTCTAGTTTTAAGACTATGTACTAGGTTTATGTTTTACACTAACCATGTAGAGGCTTTCTACTATGATAAAAGTATGTTAGTAACAAAACGATCTTGATGTAGGTGACCTTTATTTTAATAAGAATTAAACTTAGGCTTAGGTAAAATTTTTATTGTTTAAATATATCTTATTAACAAGGATCCTCCATTGGTATTTCAACAAAAAACATGTAATCTGGTTAGTCTTATTAAAAAACCTTAAGTTAAGTCCACCATCTTAGATTCCATTTTTTATTTTGTAGACCCACGCGATTTTAATTTTTAAACATTAGTCGAAAGTTAGTTTTAGTTGAAGTTTGTGGTTAATAACTGAAATAACCATAACCGAACCATAACCAAATTCATAACCGATTAACCATAATCGAAGTTTGGTTATGGTTATAGTTAATGGTAAAAATCGACCCATGCACACCATTAACAAGTGTTTATATGAATTAATATATATATATATATATATAAATTATTATTATATTATTGTTGGGTAAAGAATCAGTGAAGTACTGCTTCCAAAAAACGGTTTCAGTAAAGTGAATCAGTGAATTGATGTGACTGTACATGATTGATAGAAATCAGTAGAGTTAAAAATGTTTAGGAGTAGTGCCCCTCCCCCCTTAAAACCACTCCTATATAAAAGGCATAAGTCTTTACCAAGTACGCTAACACATTACCAAATACATAAATATAACGTTCAATTTCCTTGAAATCTTTTTGATGTTTTAACGTGTGTAGCATGTGACTTTGTAGCAGCTGTGGTGCACTGCCGCCGCCCAGTGTGTCCTATCAATGTTTAAAGTGTTTCAGGACTCCAAATTTCAAATAAGGTTCTTCTTCGTGTTTTTAAAAAGAAATGGCGCATGTGTTTAGGAATTTACTTTTTTTTTTTAAGGTGATTTTTTATATTGTGACAGAGATTATTACAACTGTCCAGAAGGGGATTCCTAAGCCACTCTACAATGGTCAGACTATGTTGTCTTAACCATCCGGAAAATTTTCCGCCACTAATCACTTGACAGATGTTGCACCATCCACAGAAGGCAAGCCTCTTTGGAGTAAATGCACGGTAGTAGGAAACCGAGGGGCCATCAGAATCGAACCTGGCACCTACAAGTAGGCTAGTTTCGACCATCACTTGGCGAGTCCCTCAAATGCTTCCCGTGGAAATCGAACCCGGCTCCCCCGAAAGGAAACCGGTCCGTTCACCACTAGACTACAAGTGAGGGATTAGGAATCCATCTATAGTGGTGGAGTGGCTTTTGTTTCACCTATGTGATCAAGGGTTCAATCCCCACTTTCATCATTTATGGTTTGGTATCCGGGTGAAGATCGAATACGGGTGGCGCCGGTTCGAATCTGACGGGCGGCGAGGTTTTACCGAGTTCTATAACACTGTCATGCCTTCGGGCGGGTGGGGCTCGGGTTTCCGCGTATCGGGAGAAGGCGGGGGCTGCTAGAGGTCGAGTAGTCGATTGTTGGGCACAGCGCCCCGCAAGGCTGGTTGCCACGCAGTTGTTCGCCGATAAAAAAAAGTGAGGGGTTAGGAATTTACTTGATTGATTAAATTAAACAGACGGATTAACTGAAATTAAATAGTGACTAGAATTATGTATTTTTATTGGTTGTTTTAGGATTAGATGATGACCAGCATCCATTAACTAGAGAGAATTTAATTCATATTTATGATTATACAAAATTTATTTACTTATTTATTTATTTTATTTTTTTGATAGTGAAAATATGATTCCGTTATAAAATTACATTAAGATAGCAAACATGCGGGCAACAAACTACGTCGCTATCCATTTTTGAATGATGAACCATAATCTAATAAAAACGAACCCTTGTCCCCATAGAGTCGAGACATTACTATAAATAACTCGTTGGACCCTGGTCAATAAAGGAATAGCTTCTGATGTTAGAGAGCTAAAGGTATCAAAAGCAGGGAGGACGAAAACATGCTGATTCTTTTCACATGCTTTAGAAAATAACGCACTCCACATTTTGGCTACTTTAAAAGTCAGAGAAATGTCTGGGTGTTTGTGAAGCATTTTCTTCACAAGCTCTAGAAAATAACACACTCCACATTAAACTTTCTTTCATTCTTTTTTTTGTTTTTTGTTTTTTTAGTCAACGAATCCGCTAAATGGGCTACTGACAAAATTCATCATATTGGTATACATTCGCTAACAAACCGGGGAAAACCACACCTACGGCCGAAGCCTGCAAACACTCATCGAAGGCACGACATCGCATTGAGATAAAACCCATTCAATTCAAGGATCGAACTAAGCGATCACCGCCAAATCTCACATCATCACCAGGTGCTGCAGAAAATTAATCATGGGTATCTAATCAGAACAAACTGGTGACAGTAGTGTGATAAATTGTGTCAAATTATGTTTGTTATGAATGTAAAACTTTGGGTAATAACTAGATCAACATAAATCCGTATCTATGAAAATGGATTTTTTTTTTTCAAATCGAATAATTAAGAACTACTATAAAAAACTATAGCTACTTGTTTTTGGTACTCTATATGTAATCTTGATGTTGAATCTCTTGTTCCACGTGCCTCATCTTCTTTTTTTGATTTTTGGTGAACAAAATATAGAAATCCCAATGACAATCTTTCTTCGTTTGATCAGTGTCAAGTAAAACATTCATACTCAATAAATTTCAGTCATAGCCAAACGTTAGTAGGGTCTAAGGTGAATGAGATGTAGGCAACTCTTACCTCTGTCCTGAGAGACAAAGATGTTGCTTCCAGCGAGACCCCCGGCTCCAAGTCCATATACATACAATAAGGTCACAAAACATAGGTAGATAGCTACTAAAAATCAGCATAAAACAAAGGAGACCAAAACAAAGAGACAAGTTAATCTCCTTAGGAAAGACCAACACTTTAAACTCATAAGGAAACAAGTTTAATGCTAAACCATACTATCATTCTAAAAGTTCTTAACCTTAATCCTACATCTCTACAAACTTTAATCTTGGACCATGTCCTCAAAAAAAATGCAATTCTAGCAAATCTTGTCTAATCTACTCCTTCCAAATTAGTTTCAATGCCTCTGCGCCTCCCTCCAAATTAGTTTCAATGCCTCTACTCCTCCCCATTCAGAGATTTCAAGGAGTAAAGGTAACATATTTACAAGGGGAAAAATAAAAAGTCTACTCCTAGGCTACAATTATTGCTTATCTTAAGTTTTATTGACAATCAAATAAAAAAGACTGAAAAGAAAAGGTAATGTTTTTCAAAAAGTGGTTATTGCAATGTGTAAAGTCCTATTGAGTTATATGGTCTGACTCATTAACTACTTCAGTCTAAAACTTAAACTTGTTTTGATTCGAGTTTTAATGGTTTCTAATCTTAATTATATGAGCCCAAAAGACTAACACCATCTAATTAGTCAAGTTAATTTTAACGACATTACAAGCATTTTCCTAATATATATATATACATATATATATATATGTATAGGGTGAGGTTCCTATACAAAGGCCATATTTTGTGAGAAGTGTGAGAAGGATTAAAAATTGATATGTAGGCACTATTTTTTGAACTTAGTCATGATGTTTTGAATTGTTTTGCCTAGAAAAACAACAAACATAGCAATTAAACACCAGAAACAATGTATTTTAGGCTTAAAACTTAAAATACTATGCTATGAACATTAAGCAGTGTGTTTTAAGTGTTAAGTAGTGTGTTTTAGCTGTTTTTAAATTTAATGACTATAATATATTGCATTGTGTTTTAGATTGTTGTGTTTGGTGTTTTTCAAGTTAAAACAACCTAAAACATCATTCCAAATCTAAACATGATGCCTACATGTCAATTTTTAATCATTCTCACACTTCTCACAAAATATGTCCATTGTACAGGAACCTAAACCTGTATATATATATGGGTACAAACTAGTAGCTCGGCTAAAAAAACTTGAAACAAGCCGAGCCTAACCAAGCTCGAGCCCGAGTCCGAGCCTAAAACAAGCTCGTTTAGAAAATGAGTCTGAGCCTGAGCTTTAGTTACCGAGCTCGATGCGGCTCCGAAGCCTAAACGAGCCCACTTATATTTATATATATTTTATATAGTATATTATATATATTTAAATAATAACAATTAGTATTCAAAATAAACTAAAAAAAAGGCTAAATAATATACAAAATACTATTTATAGTTAATATAAATTAATAAATAAATAATGAAAAAGCCATGCTCAAGCTCAAAATTTAATAATTTAAATGAGCTCGAGTTCAGGCTCGGCCTGACTCAGCTCGTCTCATTTACACCCCTATATGTATATGGGATGGATATACACAGAACACTACTTATTGCAAGAACACGCAGAACTAAACGAATCACTCATATTTTAAATCATAATCAAATAAAAAGTAAAAACAAATGCTACAAATGTAATCTTATTGATTCTTACATCGGAATCCGAAAATAATATGAAAATATTATTTTTTAAGTAACCTACATAAATATAGGCTAAATAATCTATGTGTATCAGGTTTGTAAAAGACATAGGATAACATTAGTTTGATAGTTTTTTATGTATATAATGTTCACGTATAACTGTAAGAAACAACAAAAAATATCTGAGCTGTAAATTAGGAAATTAAATGATTTGCAGTTGCTTTTTTTTGTTTTCGCAATAATTTAGTGTTTTGAAATGATCCTTCCACTATATATATATAAGGATCATGTAGGAAAATTGGTTTTTATATGAAGTGTGAGAAAAATTAAGAATTGATATGTAGCCATCATATTTTCGATTTAGCAATGATGTTTTGAGTTGTTTTGTCTTGAAAAACACTAATCACAACAATTTTAAACACAATGCAATGTATTACAGTCATTAAATTTAAAACACAGATAAAACACACTAGTAAACACTTATATTTGAATTTTATTTGTAATCAAAAAATTAATTGTTTATATATTTCTTGCACTAAAACCTCTTTTTAAATAAATCATCTCTCTCTCTCTCTCTCTCTCTCTCTCTCTTTCTATATATATATATATATATACTATATTAATAAGCATATAGGAATGGCAGAAATGGTCTTTTGCCACTTTTAAGAGATGTACAACATTTAAAGCATGTACAAACCTTCAATGCACAAATCTAATCCAGACAAAAAAAAACACAGATACAATAGCTAGGGTTTCTCATCGTTCCTCATTTCAGTCCGCCTCCATCATACGCCCCATCTCTCTCTATGTATGTATGTATGTATGTATGTATGTATGTATGTATGTATGTATGTATGTATGTATGTATGTATGTATGTATGTATGTATGTATGTATGTATGTATGTATGTATGTATGTATGTATGTATGTATGCGATTCATATTTAGGGTTTGAAAGATTTCTTCACCATCGCTCCTTTCACTACCGGGGACTTGAAGGGGTGAGCAACGCCTTGCAGATCTAGGTCTTGGAAGGGTAAGCTACTCTTGTTTGTTCTGTATAATGTTACCCTGATTTTCGTATATGTTCACCTCTTTTTTTCTTCTAATTTTTTTGGAGGTGGTTAAGTGAAGGGAATGGTTGTAGAGCCTGGAGTTAAGGTGGTGGCGACGTCGTTGGTATATGATACATCTTAATTGAAAATTTGGGAATCCCATGTTTTTTTCTCTAGATCCAGTTCATTCTCTCTATAATTTTGGGTTATCACATCAAGAGCAGGAGTAAATCTGGCTTATAGAAAACCCCAAGAAGCATGTATAGTTATACTTTCTGTAACACCCCAACCGATGGCGGAAACATCGGGATGTCACATATTGATGATTGTTCAGTAGCTCATGGTAAATAATAAGTTTCAATAAATGATTTAAATGAATTACATACAATTGTTTTAAAAATTTGTACATCAAAATGAAAAATACTAGCTACGCATCTTCAAGCATTAACTCTAATATTCGAATAAGCCATAACCTGAAACATGTTAAGTTTGAAAATATTTTGGGTCAACAAAAGTTGGTGAGAATTACATATTAATAATTGAATAAAAACTTGTACAATTCGAGTGTCATGGCAAGTCTAGTCCATATGTGAAAACAAAACAATCGGGTAAATCGAGTGCATAATCAAACCTTGTGACTAGAATATTGTGGTCCATCCCATACGCTCATGGTTCACTCGATTATGTTATAAATTCGATAACAATCACCCACGCTACCTATGTAGGAGGTACACGTATCCGGGTGGGATTGTCAGTCCAATAGATCTATCATTGTATACCGTCGGTTGATCAATGTTAATGATTATGCTAGAATAATGTGCTTACCCTAGTAATTTTTAAGACATAATGAAACATAGAACAACACATAGACACTTATGATTGAATTGTAAATAAATGTTGTAACATGTTTCACCCCAAAAATGATGTAAAATGGTAAAGAGGGGCTATGTAAACTCACCTTAGTGTTAGAATGGAGACCCTTGTTATATAAGTAAATGTGGCTCGTGTGTATCCAAATATCACCCTATTTCAAGGTAATAAATAAGTGTTGGGGAAAACTTAATAAGTCTAAGTTTTCTAGTCTAAAATGTGCTAGGGTTCCTAATTTGGGGATTAATAATTGATTTTGAGTAATTGTTAATAACTTTAATAAAGAAATAATTAATAAAAATATTTCTGACCAATATTAACTAAAAGTAGTTGATTTAAAATGTAATAAATGTGAAAATAATTTTTATAAAATTATTTTCTTAATTAATGAATATTTATATATTAATACTTATTTGTCAAAATATAGACTTAATATTTAAAAATATTAAAATTTATAAATTTCGAATAAAAAATTTATATTTCTGATCTAAATGATTAATAATAATTTATGTGAAATTTTGATGTAAAAATAATGAAAAATGAATTTATTATGATTTATTTATGATTAAAATAATAAAAATCGATTAAAAATATTAAATAAATGATTTTTCAGAAATAAAAATCATTTCTGGAATATTTATTGTTTTATAAGTTTAGGATAATTTTTGTGGAATTTTATAAAATTGTTTTGATATTTTTATAGAATTTTATAATTATAATTGAATAAATTTGTAATATTTATTATATATAATAAATAAATGATTTTTGAAAAACTAAAATTTGGATAATAAATTTTATCATTTGAATAACATAAAATAAATTTTGTAGAATTTATAAATTAGATTTAGTATTTTAAAACCATTTTAAAAGAATAATAATACATATATAAGCATAAAAGGGAAAAAGAAAGGAAGAACAAAAAAGATTGCTTGTGCCAGGGATCGAACTCGGGCCTCTGGCCGGTTCGTGGTTTAATCACAAGCCTAGCCACCAACTGGGCTAGACCCTGAGAATGTAGGTTTTTGGTTTCAAATGACTATAAAGGCTCCTAGAGTTTAACCATTTATTATCTAAATAAAAATGGTGGTGACCGGATTCGAACCCAGGTCACACACCGGTTCCAGATTTAAACACAGCGAGTGCCACCAACTGATCGATCAGTTGGTGATTGTTTTTGGTTTGTATTGAATATAAATGATGACAGTCAAAGGTCATCTTCCCCAAATTGTGACAAGAACCCTAGTTTTCTAAATTGGATTCACTACTCAATTATAACCCGATTAATTAGGGGGTTATTACTGAGGGAGGGCCGATAAAATCACAAAGACAAGGAATCAAAGCATACCTGATCGAATTGCTTCAAAATCGTGAGTCAACAAAAGAGTCAAACTCTTATGAATTCGCGATCCAGACTGAATGAAAAAGAGATTTGAAGGTAGGGATAGAATTTTCGGCGAGTATAGGTTGAGGATGAGGGGTCAATTTATACTAACACCAATGGATTTGATTATTTAGAAAGTTGACCAATGCTTTTAATATAAACGCGTGATTAGGCTTCAATTTGGAATGTTTTAATCAAAATTCTTGTGTGGGAATTAATCAGACGGGTTGGTCAACTGTTTACCATAACAAATTCGTATTAAGAACACGGATTAGAGCTTGATTATGGAATGATTGACTCACAGTTGACTTTCCAAGTCAACTGTGATGAAGTGAGGGAGGGTTTAAATTTAAAACAGGTTCAGATATGTTCAACAAGAATGGGTAGCTCAACTGGTTGAGTTGTGTGGTTGTGTGAGCCGGCCATGGGCACGGGTTCGATTCCCGGCCCAGGCACTTATTTTTTTGACAATTATATCACCATTAAATTGTTAATATATGATTATAGTATAGCTCTAGGAGTCCAAACGTGACACAAAATATTTTTTAGAAGGTACGGTAATGATAAAAATGCAACGTTTATTAATAAATGTCTCAAACGTACATGGAATTTATACGAAATGTTACACTTTCTACTGTCAATTTCTTTTAACGAAACAATAAAACACTGTTGATTAAGTGATTTGTTTTCAATATTGTAGCTTTGAGATGATTTGTAGCTATTGAATGGTGTGAAAGTGGAGTTGGGCATTAGGGATACCAAAACAACTATCAAACTTTTTGAAAGTAGGAGAAGGGTTAATGGTACCTCTTATCTTTAAAAATATAAACTCTAAACACATAATTGTTTGTAGCTTTAAGTAAATCTAATATCATGAAATCTTAGTTCTTGATGACTGATGTATTGTTAATAATTTCTGATGGTTTTATTACATGTTCTTGTTTCTGGTATTGTTAACAATTTCTAATGACCTCTAACGTATATAGCGACAATGGTGGCTGATTGTAGCAGGAACAACCCTAAACTACCAGACAATAAAGGCTAAAAGTGGTGGTTTACTGTCTGAGTGGTGTGTTTTGTGAAGACTGGCCTTCATACCGTCTCGAAGCAACAAGAAATCCAAGGAATACGATATCGTTTGGAGGTAATAATACAATATAATGTACTTTGATGTAGTTTTTATTTTCCCCTGTAACAAGATGCTATTTTGTTGTGTTGTTGCATGTTTTAACTATCTGAAAATGGTGCGTTGATAGATGGAGCAACAGACTCTGACCTGTGATGGGGGAGAACAACAGAAAAAATAGAAATTAGAAAGTGGAATTGTTAGCTAGCTGGGTCTTACGACTGTATAAAGCCTCCAAGTAACACCATTCACCTTTTTGGTGGTGTTGCTTTTGAAAGAGCTATGCAGGAAGTTAGATGTGTTACATATTCAGTGAAAGGTCCTTCGAGTCAAGAGAAAAGGTAATATTCACTCAAGGTTGTAATGAATATATATTGCGAAGGTTGTCTACTATCATTTGTATTAGTTATTTCCTTTTTTTAAGGAATATATGTTGTGGGAAATGTTTTTTCAAACAAATTTTAATGACAATATTTAATAAATTAATTGATTTAAAAAAATATATGGAACTGAATGTTTTCTAATGTTTTAATGAAAAATACACATTTTGGTGAATGCTTTTCAAAATTGATAATGAGCTAACAAAACTTAGCCCATATCCGATTCTGATTCTATGGGTTAGATGATAACTAGAACAAAAATGAGTTCAGCAAACAAAAGTTTATCTAAACATTCTAGGTTTTAAAAAGCGCGCTCTAAAGCGCAAAGCGTACCTAGGCGCAGAGCCTAGCGCCTTATGTAACCCTAGGCGCACATCGTACAAAAAGCGCAAGAAAAGCGCGATTTTTTGGCCAAAAAGCCCCTAAGGCATGCGCTTTTCATACAGGGGGTGTTTTATGCTTAAAATTGTTATATATGTAGCTAAAAGGGTTGTATATTTAAGTTAAATCATACAGAGGGTGTTTTTGGGTAAATGATACTAAAAACCTATAGCATATATAAAAAAAATTATATAATCGTCTTGCGCTTCGCGTACGAAAATCCCACTGATTTTGCGCTTTGTGCCTTTGTTTTGGATCTCGTCGCTTTAGTGCGCTTCACACTTTTTAAAACCAAGCAAACATTACATATATAGGTGGTTCTAAGTTATTATCAGAGAGTGTTACATTTTGCTACTATGTTTGCTGCTATTTAGCAGCTGTTTGTGGGGCGGGCCAATGGATTTGGTGTTTAAGCAAATGATTGCAAGGGGCTGCAGGGGCAACAGAGACTGTAGGTGGTGGAACAGGCCGCCGGACATTCACCAAGGTATGGGATGTTCTCATGTAGATCATACATAGTTAATACCAAAAGAACTAAACAAAATCCTAAACTATCGGGAAAAGTCTTATCAACTGGTCTTTCTTCTAATATTACACCATCTAATTCCAAAAACTATTGGACTCCCCCTTATTTTGTTTGAATTAAAATGCTGATAGACATAAAGTTTCATCAATCCTTATATTAACTTGAAAATTTTGTGTAGTCCTTATGTAATTGTCTATAAACCGAACCTTATCACCATATTTCCCACTCGCTCTATAGATGTATATTTAACTGAACTACTTGCAGAGTCTAATGTTGGTTCTACTTATATGCTTGGTGAAAAAAAAGCGCGTCTTAGGCGCGCCACAAGTGTGAGGCGCTAAATGTACTTGTTTTCTTTCTTATTATTTTATAATGTATTTTGAGTGTGCAATTTCGACCCATTTTGGGTTTCATTTCATTTTTAACGGTTCAAATAGGCTTGTTTAGTCTGTCGTCTAGGCGCAAAGTCGCTTGAAAAGTTCACTATATTTTGACCCATCTAACTTCAAAGTGCTATATTTGGACGGTTTTATTTTCAACAGGTTCTACTTTTCGATTTATATAATATGCGATATTAGTGGAACCATATCAGTCATCTTTAATATTCCATTGACAAATATATTCTATATTTATAATCAGGAGTATTCATCTCCTATAGATTAGTATTCTCTCTTTTATTTATAGATGTTGTATAATGCAATGTAAATCATCAAGATTTTCCATATTCTCATGGTATCAGCCTCATATCCTCTTCTTTCTCTGTTCTCCTTTCTTGTCCGGGTTCCTTTTTTCCTCTTTCTGCAGCCTTCTGTCCGATTTATTGGTTGCAACTTTCTGTCTGATCCCACCTATCGCCCATCCATGTCTTCATCTTACGTGTTATCCTCCATTCCTCTACACTCTTTAACTCACCTAATCAACATTTAACTCACCTCTGAATCTAGCTTAGATCTGTTCTGTTCCAACCACCAATAGTGTTTTTTGAAATGAAAGTCCTTCTGTTGGTATATTGGAGTTTGTACAGGGAACTTTAATGATTGGTACATTCAAATTGCTAGGTTTTCTTTTGTTTCTTTTGAATCTTTTTTAAGGCGAACAGAGGAGGGAATAATTAGGAAATTGATGCAAGTTTGATATTTTGAACTATGTTGGTAGTTTATAGGTTTGTATAGTTATTGTGTATTGGGATTTTTTAAGGATATGTTTTTAGTTTAATGGTGTTTATGTCTTGAATTTGTTTTGCAGAAAAAGTAGTTTGATTAAGAGTTTCAGGATCCGATTAAAGGATAAAGATATGTGCCATTAACAATCGTTTTATATCCAACATGGTGTACTCTGGACCTTGTATATTGCTGGCTCAAGGTTGATTTGGTGAGTACTCATTAGTTCGTAATGGCTTTCTATTCATTTTAGTTTTATATTTTTTTAATTGATGGTCACCATTGCACTTGCTCCGAGGAGGACTGCCTATGCGTTTGAGATGCTCTTTTAGTCCTTGTGACTTCCTTTGTAAGTATGAAATTTATATATTCACATTGAATTTTATATATTTTTTTTTACTTTTTTGGGCTCCTAGATAAATTAGAAAAAAATTATATATTCACATTGAATTTTATATGTTTTTCACCCATTTGGTGAAATCTGAAAAAAGCAGTTGAACCATTGTACTGTTAATGTAGACTGCAAAATTACACTTGGTGAGTCAAACCCCTACTTTGGTGAAAAAGGTTTTAGCAGCTGAAAAAAGGCTTTAACAATCTGAACCATTTTACTTTTAACATAGTTTGTGCCATTGTCACTTTCAACTTAGACTACAAAACTACACATATCTTTGAAAAAGGTTTTAATTGTGAGGTTTTAACCTTGGGAATATTATACTATATCAATTTAGCATCTTTTTTTTAAATGGCAATTTAGCATCTTCTTTACCATATCTCTTTTTAATTTCTTTTTATGCTTAATGGAAGGGGATACACGAATGAGTTTTCAGCGTATATATGATGGTTTGGAATTATAGATATTGTTTGGGCCTTCATGATTGGTAGAGCTTTGTAATTAAAACTATCGCTTGTTGGGTATTATGGTTATATGGACTTATATTGGCCGAAATTTGTATCATTTGGCTCTGAATTGAAAGCTCAATTATGACTAACCAAGAAGATAAAGTGTATGGACTTCAACACAATTTTGGCTTTGTTATGCATCATGAGACATATATAGTTCTTGTCATACTTGTTATCATTTTAGATGCAATAAATTTCGGGAATGCACAATTGGATGGCTCGACATATAAGAATTTGGGTCGGGTTTGTTAGCCGAATATTTATGGCCAAGTGTTTTTTTGTTTGTTTGGCTGGTTAACTATTATTTTGGTACTTATCCCTAAAATTACCAAACTCTCTCTTTTAAAGTTATGAAAAATTATAAAATTTTATTGGGTTCCGTTCCCAAAAATTTAATTATTATCATTTAGTTTCAAATGAAAAAAAAAATCATTTACATAGCAAAGAAAGAATGATAATTCTAAATTATAAGATCTGTGATATTACTATCACCCATCGCCATTTTTTTACGACTTATTTCCTCCCCATTTTTTTACACTCCTCCTTTTATTAGATCATTCACAATAGAGCACTCATATTTGTGTGAGATAAAACCTTAAAAAATTTTATGGGGTTAGAAGTGGTTGTGAGTGAAAAAAATAGGGAATCTACTGTTTATCGGTAAGTTTTGGGTTCTTTGGGAATCTTTTGGGAAAAACGAGAAAACTATATTTATTTTTTAATATTTGTTAAAAGTGGTTGTGAGTGGAGGAGAGATAAACTGTAATGGGGTTTAGTGTAATAAATATGTGGTTGTGATTGGTTGTGAGAAGATGAGGATGTGGAAACTATTGTGAATGCTCTTACACCTCATTAAATGCCTCTCATCAGGTTTGACCCTAGGTACTTTCTCCAAACACCATTTGATGTTGCCACTAGGTTATGAAGCAAGTGGCGCTATCCCCCATCGCCTACAAGAGCGGTTGAGGATGCTTCTATAAAAGGAAAGATGGAAGCCCTCTTTGTTTCCGTGGCCCATTATCCAATATGCATAAGAAGTTAAAATTTTGTAACTTGAAAGTTTAGTGATTTGGCTAGCACAGTTTCATAATCGAACCACCCCAAATTAAAAGTTAATTTTTTTGGCCCATTGGTTTATTGCTAATTTTACGGACCATGAGTTATTCTTAACACTTTTTGATTAACCGAACTTATGGTTAGTTTGCTATATATGAGCTAAATTCATCAACCAAAGGGCAAAAAGTGTGTTGACGAAATGCATAATTAATCGACGCCAGCATTGTAATGAGTAGGTGAACAAGCAATAAAATATGTAGCTCTTGAATATAATACAACATATATCTACAATACTTTGAGAAAGTAGCATGTGCACTTAATGCAAGTAGTTAACATGTAGGTTTGTATGTTAAGTTATTATTTAAGTAAGATCTCTAACCCTATGTCATAATAAACCACACCGATTCTACAAACAAGAAAACTGATAAACGTACTATACAGTATATCATGAGAGGATTGATAAACTAATAAGAAATGAGTATCAAATTGCCAATTGTTGCCGCCGCATCGTGCGGGTCTCCTACTAGTATATATATATATATATATATATATATATATATATATATATATATATATATATATATATATATATATATATATGCTAAGTATCCTGAAATACACAGTTAAGATGAGAAAACTCTAGATGTCACACCCCGACATGCACAGCAGAAGACTTGTTGTGTAGTAACGAAAGTTGTTACCATATAAATGTTTAGCAATCACACAATAAATACATAATGGACATTTTGTTGGATCAGTATTAAGCTGCTCTTTTGTTTGAACTTGCTAGTTGACACTTAAGTGTTTAGCAAGTTCATTGGTGAGTGTTAGCACAGCGGAATGTTTATAAGTTTATAGCTACACTTTGTCAACAGGAGTTATTACTCCCCCTGGAATCAAGAACTAATAAATGAGAAGTGTTTATTGAGAATCTATGTATTGAATGAGAATGAAACACTTTGACAGATTCTCAGTAAACACAAAATGGAAATAACAATAATAAGAGTTGAAGGATTTCTTGTATTAAAATCAATGTCTAAAACAGAAGGATGAATCCTTCTATTTATAGACTTTACAAATACATGAACCTTGCCAAAAAGCAAGTTCAGAAACAAGTTGCAACAAGTTGCAGTCTTGGAACTTGTACATAAAGCAAAAAGAAATACTAAAGTATTAAACTACTGATATACAAGGGCGGTGGAAAAGATCTTCTTTAAGTACTGATGAATGACAAACTACTGATGAGTAGTTTGTCTTCAGCAGTTCTTCAGTTGAAGTGTCTGGTTTGAACTTCAGAACTTCTGATGACTTCTTCTTCAGTACTTCTGAATCTCTTCTTCAGCAGTTTGATTCCTTGTCTTCAGCAGTTCCATACTTAGAGTATTTTGACAGAAAGTGAATTAGACTAAGGTTTGCAAAAGTGGTTTCACCAATCCTTTTTGTCCTAACAATCTCCCCCTGGATTGATGAAGCCAAAACCTTACTAATTCCTTATTGTTCCTTTCTGTCCTTCACAATTTTCCATATTCCTTTGAACATGGAATTCTTGAGCTGGTTGAGTTGATCATCAGTAAGAGACCCTTTTCTTGGTTCCAAGTGTTGGATTGTAAGCAGGTCTTTGGTTGATAGTTTCTTCAGTTCTTTCATCGACCTATATTCCCTGCTTGTTTGATCTCTTCTTGTCACAAGTACTGAGTTGTTATCAGTAAAGGACCATCTGATGACTGGTACTTTAGACTTGTCAAAGTCTGCAGTGTAGGGAACCATGGTGGTACCCTGGGTTTCTCCTGAGTGTTGAATGTTTTCAACTTCAGTGACTCTCAGGTGGGATTCACCTCCTTGCTGTTGTTCCATCACATTAGGTATCTGAAATGTTGGCAAATGATGTTCAGTTGTTACCTTAGTATGCAGTTTGTCTGTGATGGTCCTCTGGATTTGATATGCAAAGGTGGAAGGATCCCTGAATTGTGTGAGCAAAGGCTTCTCTTCTATGTCAAAATCAGAATGTACTAATGTACTACCTTCTAGTAGTACCATTCTGAAATCAGTCTTTACTTTTTCCTCTGTCTTCTTTCTTTGGGTAGCTGGTCTTCTTTGAACACCAGAAGTTCTAACTACTGAAGTTGAAGTTTCAGCAGTTTGAAACTTCTCTGGATTAGCAGCCCTTGCAGCCTTGTATTTTCTGTATGTGTCCACCAATCTTTCTTCTTTCCACTTGGACACTGAGGCTTTTGAACCATAACCATTGGCTACCAGTTCTTCTATCATCTGAGCTCTCTTGGCCTTTGTGTCTTTACCTGTTGCAAGTTTATCTGCAACAAGTTGAGCTCTTCTTGTCAGCTCTTCCACAGAGAGTCTCTTCAATGTATGGGCTTTGACTTTGCTGTTCTTCATAATGTAAGACATCAGTTGATGTCTTTTGTCTTGTTCAGCAATCTCATCAAGGCTAGCCTGCCTTTGTAGTTCAGCTTCATAAGCCTGAAGTTTTTCTTCATGGCTTAGGTCTAAGTCATCCCTTTCTTCCAGATTTTTGCAGATCAGATCTTCTCTGGCCTTCTTTTGGGCTGCAACTAAACTCTTCTCTAGTAATTCAGCTGATTGAGAGATTGGAGAAGGGTTTAGCATAGTCATTGTTGTAACTGTTGTAGTAGGCCTGATAGGAGCAGATGTTGGTTGAGTAGGAGTAGTTGTTCTGGAAGGATCAGCAGTTTGAGTCTTGGAAGTGTTAACTTCTGATGGCTTGACAACTTCTGAAGGTTTGTCAACTACTGAAGGATTGTCTTCAGTATTTTCTGATTCTTCATCAGAACTTTGGCCATCAGAGGTTTCTTCATTATGCCCTTGGGATTCATTAGCCTTTTCAGCATCTTCTATTTCTTGAATAGAGACACCAAACTGTTGTGCCAATTTCTCTTTTCTGGCTTGATCTTGTTGATCTCTAGCTAGGATAGCCACTCTTGCCTTTCTTCTGGCTTCAAGTGTATCCATAGGTACCTTGATTTTCTCCCCCTTTTTGGCTTTATCACCTTTGGAAGTTGAAGCTTGGGAGAAATGACCTTGAAGATGAGCAATCTGTTTGCTGTTGTGATCAATCTTGTTGGACAGATCATTCATCTTCGTCTGTATCACTCCAAATTGGTTCTTCATGGACAGCTCCAAGTCAGCTGTGTATGTTTGGATGTGATTTTTGATGAGGGTGTTCATCAAGTGATACAAGGGACCATCTGGGCTGCATAGTTGGTTCAGGTCTATGCTAGGTTGCTTAGGGAATTGGGTAGGCATTTGTAGTGAGGGGTGTGTTTTTGGTTGATCTCCTTGTTGTACAGGAGATGCCACTCTAGGGGAATCATGGATTGAGTGGGCTTTAACCTGAGATGGTGTGACTAGCTTCTTGAGCTTAGAGACACCAGGTGCAGGACCTTCACTTACAGCCGTCAATTCAGTAGTTTTGAGTGTTGAAACATCATCCAAATTAATGGAATCATCTGAATCCCTGATTACATCCTCAATGAGGACTGTATCAGTTACATCATGAGCTGAGCCCAACTCAGTTGTCTCATGTACCTCTTGTTCTTGGTACAGAGGATTTCCTACCTCAGGCATTAAGCCTTCATCAGTAGTTGCCACAGTTGAGGTCTTAGCTGTTTTACTTCTGTCCTCAGGTCCACCACTGGGTGGTAAATGAGTAGTAGCAGCCTCAAAAGTACCAAAGGTTTCTAAGTTTGGGCTTAGAGACCCTGGTTCATCCTCATCTCTTTGGTTGGGGCTATGAGTGTCCACATCCATGTCACTGTCTGAGTCTATGTCCCCTGTTTGATGTGGTTGATGGGGACTGGCATGTGTTGATGGGACTTTCTCTTTTAGCCCGGAGAGAAGTTTGGCTATTTCTATGTCTGGTTCAGAAATTTGGGGTGCTGGTTCAGTAGTTTGGGAAGTGGGTTTAGCAGTTTCAAAAGAAGAATCTATTGGAACAGTTTTTCTAAGTCTTTTTCTTTTGAAAAGGATAGTTATTGGTGCTCTTGGTGGGGTTTGAGATGGATGAGACTGAGAGGATGTTTCAGTCACATCTTTAAGAAGTGCAGATTGCACAGTAGTCTGTTCAGACATCTCAACCTCCTGAACAGCTTTTCTTTTAGGTTTGGTGGGTTTTTGTTTTGTTATCTTGGGTTTCTTGGCCTTTGGTGGAGTAGGTTTGGAAGATGAGGGTTCCATGGGGACTGGTGCTTGTTCCCTTTGGTCATCTTCTGGCCAGTCAGCCTGTTTGTTGTGCCTTGAGTATGCTTGTGAGGTTAAGGGTTTTAAAATTTCAATTTTACCCACAAGCACCTCATTACCCAGTTCAGATATTATGCACTGCATAATGAACCTTGGATATAACAAAAACTTTTTCTTAGTGTTATTGTGATGTAACACCAACTCATTAAAGAAAAGTTTTGATGCCCTGAAGTTTGTTTCATTCACAATGGAATGAAATATTGGTTGAAAGGTTGAGGGGATCTGGTCATAAGACCCAGTTTTAGGACTCAAGCACATAATAATATAATGAAACAAAAGCTTATATTTTGGTTCAAAATACTTTTTAAAGATTGTAGCTTGTGAGAGAGTACCTTGATAACCACACTCAGTCATGGTTAGGTGGATAGCAGAGTTGTCAAACTTCTCAGGGGCATTCACATCATTCAACCCCAGTCTGACTGTAAGTATGGCCGGTGTAATGGCCATTTGTCTTCCTCTAATTGTTGAGTTGAGGGAGATAACTTCATCATCCACCATCACTGTCTCAGCATTAGCCCAGAACTCATTTAGAGTTTCAGGATGAATTGGTGGGTCTATGGTGAGAGCGGTGAAATATTGGGATTTGACGACGAGATCAATGATCTCATCGTATTGGGACCAGCCTTCTTGTTTTTCTAAGTAGGCTCTGAGATTGTGTCCCTGTTTGAGAACTAAAGCCATGTGGTTTGTGTGTGTTGATGAATCGAACAGTGATTTTGTGTTGCAGGTTCAGGGGTTTGAGAGCTTTCTTGAGAGAGAAGGAGGGAATTTTTGTGTTTGAAAGGATAAGTGTTGAAAAAAGATATTTATCAGAAGTTTTTAACCGCTTGGATCTTCTTTATTAGAAGTTTTTAAACCGCCTAGGTTAAAAATCTCTTTATCAGAAGTTTTAAACCGACTAGGTCAAACTTCTGATGATGGGAAAAGTCAGATTTGCCCTTTTTTGACTAAATTGCTGATGAAGAATTATTTTCATCAGTAGTTCCCATTTTCTCTTCAGTAGTTTTAACAGCTGATGAGAAATACTTTATAAATACTTTTATTCATAACTTCTGAAGGTTATTTTATCAGAAGTTAATCACTTTTCAGAAATTTATCCCCATACTGATGTTTTGTTCATCAGTAGTTTCTCTCTTTTCAGAAGTTTTTCAAATGTATGAAAACAGATGTAAGTGAAAAACAAAAAATGTGCAGAAAAATAGAAACACTTACAAATTTAGCATCCCTAGCATGGATACTAACTTCTGAAATGATGATGTGTCAAGGGGTTTAGTGAAAATGTCAGCTATTTGATTAGCTGTTGCTACATGTTTCACTTCAATCTTGCCTTTTTCATAGCAATCTCTTATGAAATGATACCTGATTTCAATGTGTTTAGTTTTTGAAAACTGAACAGGATTTTGAATGATGCTAATGGCAGATTTGCTGTCTACAAGCAATGGTGTCTTGGTCTCTTTGATTCCATAATCAAGAAGTTGATATTGGAGCCATTGTATCTGTGATGTACAACTTACAGCTACAATGTATTCAGCTTCAGCAGTTGAAGTTGCAACAGATGTTTGCTTCTTTGATTGCCAGGACACTAGACAGTTTCCCATTAATTGACAACCACCAGATGTTGATTTTCTTGACATTTTACACCCTGCATAGTCACTATCTGAAAAAGCTGATAACTTGGTATTGCTTGAAGCAGGATACCAAATTCCAAGTGTGGGAGTTCCTTTCGGATATCTGAAAATTCTTTTGACTGCAATAAGGTGTGATTCCCTAGGAGCTGATTGATATCTAGCACAGACACATGTTGAAAACATAATATCTGGTCTAGAAGCAGTTAGATATAAAAGGGAACCTATCATACATCTGTACATGGTTTGATCAACCTGTTTTCCTTGATCATCTGGTTCAACTTGTGTGGTTGGTGTCATGGGGGTGGAACATGATTTACAGTCTTGTTAAGAAAATTTGTTTAATAATTCTTTAACATATTTTGATTGATGTATAAAAGTTCCATTTGTTTGTTGTTTAATCTGCAGTCCCAAAAAGTACTGCAGTTCCCCCATTGTACTCATCTCAAATTTTGATTGCATGAGTTTCTTAAATTCATCACACAATTTTGTGTTTGTTGAACCAAAAATGATATCATCAACATATATTTGAACAAGTAAGATATGATTTCCAACATGTTTTATGAAAAGTGTTTTATCAATGGCACCTCTTGTGAAGTTATTTTTGAGTAAAAAGGTTGAAAGTGTATCATACCAGGCTCTAGGAGCCTGTTTGAGCCCATAAAGAGCTTTGTCTAGTTTGTACACCCACTCAGGATGAGAAGGATCCTCAAACCCAGGTGGCTGACAAACATACACTTCCTCTTTTATCTTTCCATACAAAAATGCACTCTTGACATCCATTTGATAAACTTTTATTTTGTTGGAAATGGCATAGGCCAGAAATAACCTGATGGCCTTAAGCCTTGCAACTGGAGCAAAGGTTTCATCATAGTCAATGCCTTCTTCTTGAGAATAACCTTGTACTACCAGTCTTGCCTTGTTCTTTATTATCATACCAGCTTCATCTTGTTTGTTCCTGAAAACCCATCTTGTGCCAATTGGTTGCTTGTTTGGTGGTAAGGGACAGATTTCCCATACCTGTTGCTTGTTGAATTGAAGCAATTCATCTTGCATTGCCTGCACCCAATTGTTGTCTTTGAGGGCTTCCTGGTACTTCTTTGGTTCCAACTGTGAAATAAATGCTGAGAATAGATAAAAGTTGGAAAGCTGGTTTCTTGTAAGAACACCTGATGCAATATCACCCATGATTTGATCAAGTGGATGATCTTTGTGTTCGATCAGTTGTTGTAAACCACTAACAGGTGTTGGTGGCTCATGTTCTTCAAACAAACTACTGAGGTCTATTATATCTGGTTCAGCAGTTACAGTCTCTTCAGTAGTTGCAGGTGCTGAAGCAGATGTTTGAGTTTGGCCTTCAGTATTTGTTGAATCAGAAGTTTGTGAAACTTCTGATGGTTTTGAAGTTGACTTAATGACTGTTTGAGGAGTCCATGGTGTTGGATCCTCATCATCAAACCTTTGGTCACCATAATAAGTAGGCTTGGATGAAGTGACAGTCTTTTCAGGTTCAAAATGAAAGTTGTCAAGGTCAAAGAGTTCAGCAGGATGTGCTGGAATGAGAGTGTGTTTTGTCTCATTGAACTTGACATTCAGTGTTTCTTCTACTATCCTGGTTTTTGAGTTAAAAACCTTGTAGGCTTTTCTAGTTGATGAATAACCAAGAAAGTAACCTGAGTCAACTTTGGCAGCAAACTTTGAAATAGATTCCTTGATGTTCAAGATGAAACATTGACATCCAAAAGCCCTGAAAAAGGAGATAAGGGGCTTCATGCCATGAAGAACTTCATAGGCAGTCTTTGAATGTCTCTTGACAACAAGAACTCTATTTTGAACATAACATGATGTGTTAACTGCTTTTGCCCAGAAGTATAAAGGTAGGCCAGAATCAGCTAACATTGTTCTTGCTCCTTCTATCAAAGTTCTGTTCTTCCTTTCTACCACACCATTTTGTTCAGGAGTTCTGGCAACACTGAATTGTCTAATAATCCCTTTAGACAAACAGAATTCATTCAGAGTTTTGTTCCTGAACTCTGTCCCATTATCACTTCTAATGGTTTTGACAGGTAGAGAGTATTGCTTCTCTACTTGTAGAATGAAGAACTTGATGATTTCAGCAGCCTCATCCTTGGAAAATAAGAAAAATACCCATGTAAATCTTGAGTAGTCATCAATGATGACTAAGCAGTACTTCTTTTTACCAAGGCTCATGATCTTTACAGGCCCAAATAAGTCCATATGGAGTAATTGAAGACATGCAGTTGTTTTTGATTCTTCAATAGACTTATAGGAGGACTTATGCTGTTTACCCTTTAAACAGGATACACAGTGTTCTTGACACTGGTATACTTTTAAGGGTAGACCTCTGACCAAGCCCATTTTTGTGACTTTATTTATGGTTTTAAAGTTCACATGGCCAAGTCTCCTGTGCCAGAGATCAGTTTCTGAAGTTGATGCCCTTGAGAAGAAACAGGCAGTGTTGTTCAGTACTTTGTCTTTTTCAATGTCCACTGCATAGACATTGCCACATCTTTTAGTAATTAACAAAGTATGATCTTCAATGATCTTCTCTATCAACTTCTGGCCTTCTGGTGATATGATCTTGCATGCTGTCTTTGTGAAAAAGGAAGAATATCCTTTATCACACATTTGTGACACACTAAGCAAGTTGTACTCAAGGTTTTCAACCAGATTGACCTTGTCAAACTGTATTTTGCCAGAGGAGACATTGCCATGTCCTAGCACATATCCCTTAGCATTGTTCCCAAAGGACACAGATCCATCTCTTTGACTGATAAAATTGTTTATCAGGTATCTGCATCCTGTCATGTGCATTGAGCCTCCACTGTCTACATACCAAATGCTATTCAAGCCTCTGGAAACTCCCTGCACAATATAGCAAATTAGTTAGATTTAGGAACCCAAGCCAGTTTGGCTTTGGGTTTGCTCTTGAGAACATTTACAGTTTGTTCTTGACCAAGTTTAGAAATCCATGTCTTTTTGGCAATGGATTTTGCGTTAAGCACAATGGTGGTATCCTTTTGAGGACCACCATCAACTTTGGTCATCAGTAGTTGTACCATGTTCATAAGATTTTTAATCTCAGCAGTTTGTGAAACTGCTGATGATTTAGGTCTAACTACTGAAGGAGAATTTCGAGAAAAAGACTTTTGTTGAGATTTAGTCTTTTTCTGAGAAAGGGTTTTTGCTGGTTGTTGTTTCTTGGGAGAAAAGGTTTTTACATAATCATTTTTGATTTGTTCCCCCACAACCAGTTGTTGATTTTTCTTATTAAACTGAATGCCCTTTCTATATCTGCAAAATTCTGTTTTGTGGTTGAACAGACCACAAATTTCACATTCTTTTGTCTTTTCTTTCAAAGACAAATCTCTGACAGTTTTGATTGGTTTTAGGTCATCAGTAGTTTTCAGGTTCTCAACTCCTGATGTAGTTGAAACTGCTGATGACTTAAAGTCAGATTTAATCAATACTTCTGAAGAACTTTCTTTGTGTGACTTTAGAAAGTTTTCATGGAAAGATGTGCATACTTCCTTTTCAGAAGTTTCACCTGAAACAATTTTTCTCCCATCTTCAGTAGTTTTGGGAGAGAGATCTGTTGGTGTTTCAGTGTGATTGTACCCTATGCCAAACCTAACATTTGAAGCACTTTATTTGTTTAGCAATAGTTGGTACCCCTTACAAGATTCCACCCATTTTTCACATGTGACCATGGTGTCAGCAAGCTCTTGTCTGACATTTCCTAGGTCATTAATCATTATTTTGATTTGTGCTTGGGTTTCAATAGCAGAGTTAGTCAATTTAGAAACTTCTTTGTTTTTGCAGAAAGTTTTCTTTCTAAATCACATTTTATCTGAGTGAGTTTTCTCTCAGAATCATTGGCTTTTCCTTGTAAGTGCACATTTGTCTCTCTTATGAGAGCAAAAGATTCTTTGCATGAATTTGAACATAGTTTTGTCAAAGATTCTTTTGATACCTGTGACAAGGCAGATTTTGAGGAGCATCCCTCAAATGCCATTAAGGCAAAGTTCTTTCTGCCATTGTCAGGCTCTCCCCAGTTGATGTCAAACATTTTGTTGTCTGCATCAGGATTGCACTCTGTGGTGTCAAAAGGAAGACTGCTCCAGTCAACATACCCTGAGGTAAACAAACTTTGTTGAGAGGGTTGTTGTTGCTGTGGAGGTTGTTGAGCAGCTGGAAAGGGAGGGATTGATTGTTGGCTCTGCATCTGTTGAGCAGGCATCTGTACATATTGTACTTGTGGCACATATTGGTGTTGTGGAGCTTGTGCCTGTACAAAATGTGCACTCCCTTGTGTTCCATTATTCCTGTTATAATTGGGGTTAAAATTGTTTCCAGACTGAGATTGGTTAAAGCCAGAGCTTCTACATTCTCTAGCAAAGTGTCCCAACTTTTGACACTTATGACATCTAAGTTTAGATTTGTCAAAACCAATTTTTGTAGAACTGTTAAGTCCTGGAAACTTCCTTCCTGACCTTTTGTAAAATTTATTTGTTTTTAAACTTAACATGGCCAGTTGGTGCAAAATATCCATTTCTTCAAGGTCATCACTGCTGAAACTATATAAGTCATCCATGATAAAAAACATGTTATCAGCAGTTTGACCAAAGTCATTATTGTCATAACCTGGGAATGATCTTTCAGATGAGATCCCAGCAGTTATGTCAATGTGGTCAAAAGATCCAAAACTATTTGAACAAGTTGGTGAGTCTTGTCCCAATAGTTCTGTACTACCAGGTAGATAGTCATCAGCAGTTTTACCAGAGTTTTGTAACTTTTTCTTTTGATCAATTTCTCTCTCAAAAGTAAGTAATCTCCCATGAAGTTTTGTAAGAGTGAGGGAGCTAAAATCTGGTGAAGATCTTAAGACTATTGAGTATGTTTCCCATTTATCAGGTAAAGACCTTAAAAATCTATGAAGCATAGATACAGTTGTATAGGTCTGACCATTTAGTTTTAGCTCAGATATTAATGAGGAAAATCTTTCAAATTGCCGAGTTAAAGTTTCCCCATTAATGTGAGCAAAAGTTTCATATTGTTGAGCCAAGATTTCTCTGGTGTTGGCAATCACCTCTTCAGTTCATCCAAACTGTTCTTTTAGGCAGTCCCAAAGCTCTTTGGCACTATCACAATGTAATAGTCCAGAGTAGATTTCATTTGGGAGTGCCATTGCCAACATAGAAAAAGCTTTTGCATCAAGCTCAAGTTTTAGGAAATCATCATCAGTATAGTCTTTTGGTTCTTTTGGAATTTCTTCCTTAGTTTCAAGATTTATGTTTACTGGTTTATGAGGACCATATATCACAGATCTCCACCAACCTGTATTGGTTTGTGACAAGGTATGTGCCATTCTCTTTTGCCATATGTTATATTCATTTCTTACAAGCATGGTAGGTTTAGTGGCAGAACCAGTATTATGAGGATCCATTTTAAAGAGTATTGATTTGTCAAATATCTCTTAAAGTGATGGATGTTGAAAAAAAAGTGAGCTTATAATCCTTTATTGAATATCAACAAGAGCCTGTGTCTGATTCTCAATTTGTTAGATTGATATGTGATCAGATAAACCAGTGCTCTGATACCAATTGTTGGATCAGTATTAAGCTGCTCTTTTATTTGAACTTGCTAGTTGACACTTAAGTGTTTAGCAAGTTCATTGGTGAGTGTTAGCACAGCGGAATGTTTATAAGTTTATAGCTACACTTTGTCAACAGGAGTTATTACTCCCACTGGAATCAAGAACTAATAAATGAGAAGTGTTTATTGAGAATCTAAGTATTGAATGAGAATGAAACACTTTGACAGATTCTCAGTAAACACGAAATGGAAATAACAATAATAAGAGTTGAAGGATTTCTTGTATTAAAATCAATGTCTAAAACAGAAGGATGAATCCTTCTATTTATAGACTTTACAAATACATGAACCTTGCCAAAAAGGAAGTTCAGAAACAAGTTGCAACAAGTTGCAGTCTTGGAACTTGTACATAAAGCAAAAAGAAATACTAAAGTATTAAACTACTGATATACAAGGGCGGTGGAAAAGATCTTCTTTAAGTACTGATGAATGACAAACTACTGATGAGTAGTTTGTCTTCAGCAGTTCTTCAGTTGAAGTGTCTGGTTTGAACTTCAGAACTTCTGATGACTTCTTCTTCAGTACTTCTGAATCTCTTCTTCAGCAGTTTGATTCCTTGTCTTCAGCAGTTCCATACTTAGAGTATTTTGACAGAAAGTGAATTAGACTAAGGTTTGCAAAAGTGGTTTCACCAATCCTTTTTGTCCTAACACATTTTACTTCAAATCCTCTAGTCAAACAAGTTTAGTTTTCCCATTACTAATAAAAAGTAAAAACATTATTCAACTGAGATTTTAGTTTTAAAAAGAGAAACACAGTTCAACAAAAACATGTTCAATATGTAGTGCGTGCCAAATCATGTTTTCAAACCTCATGCATTAAGTACCTATAGAACATGATTAAAAATATCAACATAAAGTTGGCGAGTTCACAGGTTTAAGGCAAATCCAAATATTTCCTTGTTTAAAAACGTATGATAGAGTACCAACTAAACCAAGAACCAAGTACGCTCACGAGGTCCTACAAGTATGATCGAAACCTAAGGTTCTTAATCGGTTAAAACCTAAATGAGAAAACATGAAGTGTTGAAGAAAACTGAAGCTAAGAACCAAGAGTTGAACAAAGTGAAGAACATCCAGAAAAGGTTCCAGATGAAGAGATAAACATCAGAAAAAATTCAAGAACAAGATCTCTTTAAAGACATAGACAATAGAAGACAAATACAACTACTATTTGATGAAATCTAGGAAAGAAGACTGAAATATGGGACAAAGGAACCAGATTTCTGGGACAAACTCTAATATTGACTAAGTAAACCAATCCCATGTAAAGGCTTCAGATTTCTGGGACAAACTCTAATATTGACTAAGTTAATCAATCCCATGTAATGGCTTCAGATTTCTGGGAAGAAATATGGAATCTTGACAAGTGGGAAAGTTAAAACGCATGCAACTTGACCCTAATCATTCATGCAAGACTTTATTTCCCTTTTCAACCTGCAAAACAATGATAAAGCAAATGTTTATTCATCAACTTGGGTCAATTCTTCTCTATAAATAGAAGACATCATACGTCGAAGAAGAGTACTAAGTGTGAATGTGAAAGTGTGTGATATACAAAGCGAACATCTGTTCTTCTTAGATATATCTTTTATACATACTCCACATGTGATACCCGTCAACAAACCATGTTAAGATCCGTACACATTTTACTTAAGTATGTCATTTCATGTTCATATTAGAGATTTTTAGCACTTACTATACCATCCTGAGTCTAGAAAAGTCCGAACTATTGTAGAAACTCAGTATATTATCCGTTTACGCATACAACAGCCGAATTATCTGAGACAATTGGCGTTGAACAATCAAGCCAATCACACGCTCAACAGAGAGCAACCGGGCATCCAATTACTCTATGTACGGACAAAAGAAAGGTACACGTGACAATACCAAAGTAGGAAATTACACAATTCCACTCAAATCCGAACAATTCTCATTATGTTTTATGAAATTAACACAAAAAAATCACGAAACATTACCAAGGTACAAACACATGATAACATGAGTAAATTATATTCAACAACACATATTCATCAACATTTAACATTTGTATTTATAAAAAGATCAATAATATTATTACAACTACACATGTATTTGACACATTAGAACATACACATAGATATGTTTAAACTCAAAGATCTACCCATAACACACCATGTACCTACACACACACACACACACACACACACATATATATATATATATATACACCCATACACATGTGCCTACATATACCTATCTTAACAAGACACTTAGTTCTTGTAATCTATGTGTATGTATATATATAGTCAGCCACACATACACATCCATAACCACAATCCCATACACAAACAATCATGGATGATAAGTTAAACCATGTGTACCTATATACCCATGTGAACTTATAAGAGATTAAGACTAAACAATGGACCTATACACAAATACATATCCATCATAAAACAGCTCCCTAGACTTGAACTTTTCCTTGTTTATACTAACTAACCAACAAACTTCCTTCTTTTCTCCTTGTCATCGGACGAAGACATCCCTTCAATGGATCACCATGACAACCATGTTTATACCATTTTAGGCCTTTGATGATGACACACCAGTTCCCAAAGAATTATCATAACCTAAAACTGATGGATCCTTCTTGTTCCTAGGCTACGGCCGAAACAAAAACACAACAACAATCATATGTCCCTTTCAAGGGATATGTCAAACCTTTATACCAAAGTAGCACATGACAACCTCCCTAAACACTTCCCTATGAACTAGAATATCCATACATATCTCTTACAACTAATCAGCCCAAGTGGAAGCATGGATTGAACAATCACTATCACAACACTAGCACTAATCTAGTTAACATCTTTTCCATTAACAAATTCCCAAGAGTTTTGACTTACTTGATATAAATCACACTCACATGACTTCCCTTCCCTACCCATAACCGATTGTGTATATAAAGGGCTCAAAACTTCACTTTAACTCACACACTAACATATCCAAGCTCATACTTTTCCTTTCCTTCTTCTTTGGTTCGGCACTCACCAAAAACAACCCCATTCCTTCTTTTTTTCCCTTCGACCGAGCACACCAACAACACCATATCGACCCCCAACCAACCACCATCGAACCACATTGAAGTATCAAGGTTCGTGGAGGACTAAATTGCACCATTGACCCATTTCGAGTTCAAGAATTTAGGTAAGTTGGATAAAACTTCCTACACACTTAAACTCGTTATTATAATTGGCGTATGACAAGTAACCCGACCCATGACTCCTTGTTCTTGTCCTTGACAAATGTAAAGCATTGTAATGTGAAGTAATAATCTACAACGTGTTAGTTCTTGTTTCAACCTTATATATATATATACATACACACACACACTTGCACGTTCACACATACATGATACATATATGTAATGCTCGACCAACATCTATGATCGTGCACACAAGGATGACCCATGTATGTGTGTGGATCTTGTGTTTTATCAAGAAATCCAACTTTTGAATCCAAAACATAATGTTTATACATACATGAAGATAACCACTTTTTATACATAAAGGTACATGGTTATGTGTAATGTTATACAATTACATATTTGAAACCATTATTTACCACTATGAACATGTTTATAGAAGTCGATTTTGCTACTCATAAATCGGATTTTGATCTATGTGTTATATCAAGTTTCGGATAATATAATAACATATGTTAAAATGACTATAACATGTGTTAATCACAATCTTGACATAATAATATTATAACACATGTTAAAACACTTGTATTTCCATGAATCCACCATATATGTTAGATTGGGAAATATTCTATAACCCATGATGACATGTGAGGCCCGTTTTGTTAACAATAAATGTGTCTTTACAACAAAACTCCCGAAATTCACGAAACTATACACCTTACAAAAGTACATACAAGATACATAGTAGTTATCACGTGCATAAACAATGGCCCTAAATATATATGGTACATGCGTCCACAAGTCGGGTGAACAACTTGTATGGTAAACCACAAGAACATACAACTTACTATGTCCTTGATATCATAGGGCACCTATTGTCGGGAAGTTGTTACTTCGCTTTTCTGTTTTGCTAGACCATATATCCAGTCACCAGGTGAGTTTCATAGCCCCATTTTAATGTTTTTACATTTTGTGGATAAACATGCTACATTACTAGTTACATTACATTTGAGTGAAGTTCTATCATGACTACCATGTGAAACATGAGACATACGGTTCATGAGCTCAACTGTCCTCGTACTTACATTTACACGATAACCATTAGCTAACAGTAGCCATGGAATACTTAAATAGATCTATTGGGTTGACACCCCCACTCTTGGTTAGTCGCTCTAACCGGTTAGATACAAAAGAGTGTTAGTATTCTACTATATTTACGTTGTCTTTATTGTACAATGTGCAAGGCATGACAGGAAAGAATTTTAATAACATGGAAGTGTCCAAAATATATAATACCTTTCTCCCACTTAACACCAATACACCTCAACTGTGGAAATAATTTCCATGCCAACACTCTACCTTTAAACATCCTGTAATGATATTTGTAAAATTCACCATGAATCGTCGGTAGAGGACGGTTATCAGTCTCTTCTCGTAATTTCTTCAGATAAGCTTTTAACGCATCAGATTGCTTAAACACATTCTCCTTCTAAGTCTCGTCTTCAAACACTTCATCTATCACTTTCTTTCCTTTCTCTTTAGCAATCTTTTTAGCTTCTTTCAAGATTTCATCATTAATAACCGGAATGCTGGGTTGATCTTTCATGTTGTAATACTCCGGATATTCTTCATGAGATATATCTTCTATTTCCACCTCATTGAAGTTGCTTGTGTTGATGTCATTAGAATTTTTACCCGGCTCAACCACTAGAATATTTGGTATCTCTTTTTTCTTCATAAGCTCATCAAGAGATATTCCAGCTTGCTGCGCAACTCCTTCAAGTATTTCTTTTGTTACAGCAGCACTTACCTCACCATCTTCTAACTCAGGAACTTTGTATTCTAAAAAATATCTCATATCTTCAGTGATAAAGATATCTCTGAATTTCTCAGTCAACTCCACAGTCACAAAACCACGCTTCAGCATTCTTTTCTACTTCTGCTTTTCAGCTTCAGTCATTTCAGCAGACTTCTTACTACTTGAAGCGGATTTGTCTTCTTTTGTCTTTGCACGCTTTTTAAAGGAATAGTTATCAACATCATCATCAGATTCCTTTGAACTAGCAGACTTCTCTTTGTTCAATCCATCAACACCAGATGCATCATCATCAGAATCATCATTTTTGTCAGTTCAACTATAATCAACTTGCTCTTCCTCATCCTCCTCTTCTTCCTCTACCTCATCATCAAAACCTTTCAATTGAGGTGCTTTGGAATACAAATCATCAATAATCTTTCTCAACTTCTTATTCTCTTTCTCAACCAACATGATTCTCTTTGAATTCTTCTTGCTATACTGTTTTCGCTCTGCATTCTCTATCTGGAGACTGGTTACCTCTTCTTCTAGCTTGTCTTGTCATTCTTTAGACTTTATAATAAATTCAAGCATATCTTTCTCATTTTCTTTCATCTGCTTGATCTCATTCTCATGCTTCGTGAAGAATTTCATCATCTTTCCAATCTGTTGGTTAACTAAGTTCATTACACCTTCTGAAATAGTAACATTCGGTTGTGAACTTGATTCTTTCTGAGGTTTAGCAGTAGGTTATTGGTTCAAACTTGATAAGATAGTCTTCAATGACTTGGAAACAGAATCAGGATTTTGTTGAACTTCTGTTTCCTTCACCACTTTTTGCTTCTTTGCAGTTGGAGATGAAGCATGTGGAGATGAAGCTTGACGAACATTCTTTCCTTTCAGCAATAGATCAATGTCCTTTTGTCGTTTTGTCTTAGAAGACTCCCTTTTAGACATTGTCTTTATACGTCCATGTTTATTCGATATTGGTGCAGCTGGAGAACCTGCAAAATCAACATCATCATCAATAATCAGCTGCTCATTTTCCTCAACATATCCTCTGCTCAGTTGTTCTGCAACTTGTTTATCCATTGCATCAGGAGTTTTAGAATCACCAGTGGCCTTGGGATTCGTCTCCTTCGCAATCTCTTCATTAGAATCCTATTCCTTCTCTGTCTCCATCTCTTCATCAATCAATAACGTCTTTGCTTTACCTTTCTTCTTTGTCTTTGAAACATCCTCAATCTCTTTACCCTTTTTCTTTGATTTTGCCCCTTTGTTGATAACTTGCCTTTTAGCTTTCTCTCATTTCTTCGCATGTACTAATGGAGGGTCTGAATCAGAATCACTATTGTCATGCCTGATCTTTATCAGGAGTAGTGTAACCTGGTGTAATCAAGTGTCCAAACAATCTTCTACTTGGTTGTTTCTCTGTCTTCCCCTTGTAAGTCCTCATCCTATTCAATGTCATATCATTCATATGCTCTTGATTCACAATCATCGTGGGATCTCTCACCAATGTAGGATATTTTTCATCAGAGATAATTTCCAGAAACCTCAGATACGTCAAGAGTTTATCTGTCTTCGTACCATCAAACACTTCCTTCATGTGGTGAAAAAGCATTCCTGAGACATTGTAGTCTTTGTTTAGGATCAAGGCAACTGACAAAGAACTGATTGTATCCCTTAGAACATTAAAACCTACTCAGATAGGTGCAAACACATGAATTAGCACATGCAAAAGATACTTGAACGATGGAGAAACATTTGCCTTGTTGAGTTGATATTCAGTAATAGGAGCAAAGTCTTTCATCCTCAGAAACCAACCTCTCTGCACTGACCATGGCAATTTGATAGGGTCTTTCACTTTATCTGTTAACTTCAAAACTCTTCTGTAGTCTGCTTCTCCAACAAGTATATTGTCACACCCGCCTAGGCAGAAACATGGGATGCAACTTCAAATGATTTCCAAGCACAAAAGGGATTCCCTTTAGACAATTTAGTTTTAGAAACAGAATGTTAATTGTCTGAAATAAAAACCATTGCATGAAAATGTTTATAACTAAAAACCACACAACAACGGTTCAAAAGGGTAATTTCCCATGATGCTCTAACGCGACCTCCCCAAGTTCCATGATTCATGCTAGTTACCTGAAAAACATGCATGTAAAAATATAGGTAAACATAAAGTTGGTGAGTTCATGGGTTTGCATATAATGGACATGTAATCCAAAACCGACTAAATCACTGCCTAGCTAGGGCAATAATTAATATGTGATCTGACATGAGCCCATAACCAAACCTTGACATGTTGTGCCTCGCCCATTGTACACTAAAGATAATGAAATAATGTGAAATACAAGCACTCTTTCGATATCTGTAATCCGGTTAGAACGACTAACCAAGAGTGGGGGTGTCAACCTAATAGATCTATTCCGGTGTTTCATGGCTAAGTCCATAGCTAATGGTTACAGTGTGATGTATGACACTAGGACTTTATGGATCCTGAACCTCGTTGTCTCATGTTCAAATAATAGTCATAATTGTAACTGAAAACTGTACGCATGTTTCCCCCCGGAAACATGTAAAACAGTGAAAAGGGGCCGTGAAAAACTCACCTGATGTCTAAATGCTAGACTGGACTGAATCTGACGTGGAAATGTCTGGTCTGGGATGCCCTAAATTCAATTTAAAGGCAACTTAAGTCTATGTTTTGTCCTATCTACCATGCATTTGGTCACCCGACTTGAACGCCAATGGACTGTGTGTTTCTGTACCACAATCTGTGACAACAGTCAACATCCGTACGCATTTCAATTACTATTGCCATTATATATGCAGGGTTGAGTTATTCTACAAATGCTACAAAAAATGAGAAGGGTGAGAAGGATACAAAAAACACAATTGATCATCAAATATGACACAATGAGCCACAAAATATAACACAGTGTCAAAAAAAATATAACACAATGCTGAAGAAAAAACACACAATGAATTGAAAAAATGACACAACGATGAAAATAAGAAAAAGACACAATGGTACATAAAAGACACAATGATATAACGCATATTCTAAAAACTACAAGCTAAAACCCCAAAAAAAAACGAAGACCTAAAAACTAACGACGTAGGGTTTGATAAGACGATTCCAATGCCGCTTGAATGAGTTCAATTGGCGTCCATTTGATACCCTTCCTACGACTTCCTATTTTTCTTTCACTGTGTATTTGATCCTAACCCATCCTTATACATTTTTCATACACTATACCCCCCAGTCTAGTGAAGCATGAGTTATTCAGGAAACTCAACAAAGGACACTCGTTTAGTTATACAACACCC
This sequence comes from Ambrosia trifida, assembly GCA_028751855.1. Lineage (NCBI taxonomy): Eukaryota > Viridiplantae > Streptophyta > Magnoliopsida > Asterales > Asteraceae > Ambrosia > Ambrosia trifida. Next base: position 106,877,497 of record CM054126.1, on the reverse strand, counting down.
GAACAATCACTAAATAAGCATTCAAGAGGGTTACAATACTCTAACACATGGTAATCTCTCCTTAATACATGAACATGGAAACAAATAACTATGTTGAAATGCACAAAATACATGTTGATGTCATCATCAATTCCTAGTTAACACTCAACACATGATCACCTACTTAGATGTTCCTACGTCTAAAATAACTAGGAATGATCGGGCACGAACACTACCCAACCTCATAACCTATTCCATCAACACTATGATTAGAAAAGGAGTCTCATAGCTTGATAATCACATGAACTTATCTTGTAAGTAAACACTTGACAATGTATACATGTATGTATACAACCGCACGCACATACATCCATACATACCCACAATTCGGCTACCTATATACCTACACATGACAAGTCCTTTTCCTAAAACTCTTGGAGCTTTCCTTCTTGTTTCTAAGTGGCCAAAAACCTTAAGCTATGCTCTTTTGGTTCTTTTTTGTTTTGCAATTTTATCTGTTCTTACACAAAAACACAGAACACATAAGTTCGGATTCAAAAATCGTCAAAAATCAAATTTTTTTTCCATTTATCAGTTGGTTCGACCTTTCGAGGGTCCGAACCAGTTTCAATAAGCACGAAAGAAACAAAAAATGGTTCATTCGACCTATAGAAACTTCATTCAACCCCACGAAAGGTTCAAATGAAACTGGTTGCAATTCAAATTTTCAATCCTTTGATTTAACCAATTTTAATCCATGTTTTTGATTGTTTAGCCTTCTAACATGTCCGACTAAGTCTAAATTACGATCAATTTTAACTATTAATCACCTAATCGATTATTTTCTACAAATCTAGGTTTCATATGAATCAAAATATCAATTAACCAGTTTAAACCCTAGATTTTGACATTTTCTCCACCTAAAATGATCGATTAGTGTGTTTGAATCAACAAAACATGTTTATTATCTGTCCAAAAGGTCTAATCATCGTGTTAGGGTTTCGGTTATAAAAACCAAATTTCTGAATGAATCTGTCGATAAAAACCTGCAAAAATCAAAATTCATATACCTTATAATGTCCATAGCAAGATTATAATGTCTAATAAGCAGTTGTAACAGTGATTTCGAATGAAAAGTGATGGTTCGAATGGATACTTTGGCTATATATAATAGATTTGGTTCGACCCTTTATGAGGTCGAATGAAAACTAACAAAGTTGGTTCGGGCTAAATTAAAGCACGAATCAAATTTATATGGGTTCGAATGAAGAATTTCTAACAACCCAAGTTCATTCAACCTAATTAAAGGCACTAATCAACCTTCAAAATTTTATTCAACCTAACGAAAGGGCAAATGAAAATTTCGTAAAACAGATTTTCACCAAAATGTCTAATTCGATCCACGTTTTGTCAATTTCAAACCTTCAAACGTTCAATCTATCAAAAATTTTGAATTTAAAGACACAAAACTCAGATTGGTTTGTCAAACTTCCAGAAAATGATCATCTTCCAACATTGGTTATTGAAAATAAAGCAGAAATGTAAAATCTTTTGGATTTTCTGAAATTTATGTTAAAACACACCAAAAATCTTTTTTAGTTTTTCATATATGAAGAAAATCCAACAAAAAACAATAAACCTTTTGTGATTTTTCGGTAAGAGGATAATATCAGTCTTTTAGAAACCTAATCTCACTGTTGTTCTGGTTTAATTTTAACTTTTCTGACTGTGTGACTTGGCAACTGCTGCTATTGTTGTCCACAGAAGATCACATGCAGGCCGTTATGCAGTGCTTTAAAATGATACGATTAAGGTGTATCAATAACTAACTCACCTGTGGTTCCCACACACGACATACTCCTGTATCAAGGAATTTGCACAAAGATTTATTGTAACGCGTGATTATGCCGTTGTTATCCATATGTTACAAGGTATGAGGCACAAAGGTGTACAGGTCAGCAAATCAATGCTACAAAGTGACATGTGCACTCTACCAGGGTGAGGCTTATATCTATCATGATGTTCATCATAGATATGATACAATGCATTAGATAATCTTTGATCATCATCATACATTTTATGTTCCTCATTCAGTAACTTGGGTTTTGGCATTTAAGTTCTTTTAATAAGATACCCTGACTGAATCTAGGTCCGTAAATCAATACGACAAAAGATCAGTCAGGCCATCCCCAGATAATAATCAACATAACAACCCGAAACCTTCGATTTTGTCAACCCTATCAAACGAAATTACGGTACCAAGACCATATGCCCATAAGGTGTTTAGCTACATAGGAAGCAGTTCGTTATGTTTGTATCACTAAGGCACGCGTTAATAAGTCTATGAAGCTTACCAACACATCACGCAAAGTCATCACATGTCAAGTATTAGACTTTTCAATTCTTTAGCATGTGAAAAATCCTCACTGATGTACTATCGTTTCCTTTTTTTCTCCATGAAAAATCATTTTGTATTTTTCTAATTTTTTATGGTTTTTCAAATTTTTTCAATGTTTTTGGTTTTTGTGAAAGAAAACTCCCCGCGACAATGGGTGGTGTTGGATGGCGGCGGTGGTGGGTGGGTAGGTGAAGGTAGTAGGTGGCGGTGGTGGGTGGGTAGGTGAAGGTAGTGGGTGGCGGTGACGGTGGTTGGTGGTCGGTGGTGACGGTAGTGGTGGGTGGTAGCGGCATCGGTGGTGGGTGAGGGTGTTGGTGGTGGGTGGTGACGGCGGTGGTGGGTGGTGACGATGGTGGTTGAAGGTAGTGGTGGGTGGTGGGTTATGGTGTTGATAATGAAGGTTGAATGAAGGATGGAATGAAAAAAAAAAACATTGGGGGAGGATGGAATGAAAAAAAAAACATTGGGGGAGGATGGAATGGTTTTGAGGAAATGAAATGCCTTGTGGAATGAGTGATTCCATTCCTTTAACCAACCAAAGACACTATTTTTCATTACCTCGTAATGGTCAATTCCATTCCCCCCTTCCATTTCATCATACCAAACGCTACCTTAGAGTATTTCTAATTTGGTATCCTAGGGATGTCCCTAGTATAATAACTCCTTGTTATCTTGAGCTTCGCAATATCAGATTCCTTTTGACATCCTTAGGATGTCCCCAGTGTGGAATTACCTCGATATTCTAAGAATGTCTCTTCGCGCTGGTGTTCCCAGCATCTTGATCATAAGTACTTGGACTATACCAAGCAATCTAAAGGTTTAACAAAAATGTTTGAACAATACTTATGATCGGGTGGAGGGATCCTATGTTTTCAGGACAAAACCCTGATTGTCCTCGACCTGTAATAAACCTGGAAATGTTAACCCCTGGTGGATGGGTCATGGTTTAGGTTGAAGCCAGGGGTTGACATTCTTATATGTAAAAGAACAACTTTTGGTGTTACATCTTGTGTACCTTTCCTGTTAAGACAATTTGCCAACATATAAACATAGAACAGAAAAGAAAAGAAAATTAAAGATATACACCTTTGATCTTCAAACAAGTCACCAAATAATCTTTAAAGTAACCAAATAATCTTTAAAGTAACCTGTTAAATATTAGACAAAATTACAAAGATTGCCCTTTATTTATTAGCCAAATTGCACCTTATGTCCTTTGTCTTTCATTTGCACTCTTTTTGTCATTTATTTTCTTAATTTGCTACACCCTCTGTCCTTTAGCCTAACTAAGTTAAAAAGGTTGGTTGACTTTATTTGCTAACTTTACATTTTTGGCCCCTGTAGTTTTCCTAATCCTTAACTCCAAATAAAACAACGAAACTAAGACACGACATGAAACAAAATCATAGGGCTTTTAAACTACATCAAATTCCAATCAAAACCATAATTTTGAAGTAAAACGATTGATGAAAAACATATATTGTTTTTAAAAAAAATCATTTTATAGATAAACATACACATATATGTAACCGAAGTTAAGCGAATTCACATCAAACATAACCCAACAAACATGAAACCTGACCAAAACTTGTTAAAAACTTATATCGAATCCAACCGATACAAACCGTATCGAAAAGCGGCTCAAAACCTGAACCGAACTTGAAACACTTTAACAAAAACGGATCCTACTCATTCAAATCGCACCAAAACTCGCACTAACATCCGCAAACTCACGCGTCAAAAGTTTTCGAATTTAAAACTTTAACGAACCCACTTGTAAAACCAGTCGATTATACCATAAATTGGAACCTTGAATAGATTCATACTTCATAATCGATCAGTTCTGTGCAAAACCATATAAAAAACATCCATTAAATCGTTCACAATTTGAGAACAAGAACAACCCAGTCGCAACTTTTATTGGTCGATTACACCTCTAAAACACACAAGTAAGTATCATGTTATATATGGTTTTGATCGGAATTTGATGTTCTATAATAGCCCTATGATTTCGTTAATTACCGTGGTTTAATTTGAAAATGGGCTAAAGGGTTAGTGTTCGATCAAAACTACAGGGGCTAAAAGTGTAATGTTAGAAAATAAAGTTAACCAACTTTTTAACTTAGTTAGGCTAAAGGACAGAAGGTGCAATTTGGGTAATAAATAAAGGACAATCTGTGTAATTTTGTCTTGGAACAAATTTAATCATCCTAAGGATGTCCCAAGTGCAAAGCTCTTGACGCATCCTCAAAATAAACCTTCATAACAGTCTTGAGGATGTCCCCAGTGCAACATTGTTGAACTATCCTCATAATAGACCATCTAAATCCTTGATAAAAATCATAAGTATATTTAAATTCTAAAGACATAAGATCAGATCAAAAGCCTATCTTCAAAATGTAGGTAGTCTTAAATAGACTAGGAGGAACAGATGGGGACAACTTTGGGTTGTTTAAGAAAGTGGGCCTCAGAAAAAGTAACTATGTTAGTACGGATGAAAGGTCCATTGGACTTAAAAGACAAAGGGTGGAGAGGACCCTTTTGATTTAGATTGTGTCACACCCCGCCACGACGGAAACACGGGGATATGATTCGAAAGGTTTTCAAGCACAAGGTTCAAGCAACACGCAAGTTTTGATTTAAATAGATACCATCGGAGGATGGATGATGTCATAAATTATTAAAAAACACAACATTGTCTCAAAATAGAAAATTGTTTGGAAATCACATGACATAAACATCAAGATGAAGTATGACTGACACAACCAAGTCCATGATGGTACCACCAGGTGTAAGCTCAAACCTAGACCTCATGTATCTACTCCGCGTGATTGGTTACCTGAAAAACATGCATAAAAGATTTGTCAACATAATGTCGGTGAGTTCACATGTTTTAATGTACTATGTAAAGTGCTAGTGTAATTCATGTATGACCAATCATAGGCTAGCTAAGCGAATAATTACTGTGCAAACCATGAGTCCCATAACCAAACCTCTTGACTGTTGTGCCTCACGCATTGTACAATAAAGACAACGTATGTATAGTAAAATACTAACACTCTTTTGTATGTAACTGGTTACAGCGACTAACCAAGAGTGGGGGTGTCAACCACATAGATCTATTAAAGTGTTTCATGGCCATTGAAAGATAATGATTACAGTGAAATTATAAGTATAGGGACCATTGAGATATCATGAACCGAATGTCTCATGTTCCATATGGTAGTGAAGGTAGAATAACACACCAAAATGAAAAACTGAAAAATGAGGCCGTGAAACTCACCTGATGACCGTACGTGTGGTCTGGTAAAGCTGAGATGTGAGGTAACTACCGTCCTGAAAATGATTGCCCTATGATTGTCAAGAGTATTGTAAGTTGTACATTTTTGTCGTTTATCATAAAAGTTGTTCACCTGACATTGTGGACCCTTGTGTTAGTGTATGTGGGCCATGTTTTGTGTATGTGACAATTGTTAGTTGATTTATATGTACTTTGTAAAGCATATAATTCCAGAAACTCCGGGCGTTTTATTGTAAAATGGTATCCATGGTCAACAAAATGGATCCCACATGTCGTCATGGGTTATAGATTATTCCCAATCTAACACGTGTGGTTGTTTTATGGAAAAAAGAGTACTTTATCATATGTTTATGCCTGTAATATCAAATGATAGTACTAACACATGTTATGGTCTCCTTCACATATGTTATTTTGGTGTAGCCGAAACCTTTTCTTACATTGTATCAAAATCCGATTAGTTTATGCATTTAATACCACTCGATTATGCTTACCAATGTTCCATTAGACGGCCACACAGGTGTGTTAGTGTGTTTCTTGAAGAAATCGAGTATATATGTAATCAAAATGTAGTGAAGACCGAATATATATACATATATATGTCTTGATTTAAAAATCGATCATTTGGTAGATTATCAAAGCCATATGTAGTTATAAAACCTTAGATATGGTGTGTTTGCATTCCCTAAGTTGATAAATGTCACGTATGTATGTGGTGTATGTATATGTGATTGTATAAGTTGTCATGTGGTGGGTTTTGTAAACAATTATCAATGTATTGAAAGCTTGTGATTATTAATACACCACATTAAGTTATGTTAGGCCGGATTCACAAGATTGAGGGCCAAGGGTCGAGTGTGTCATGGTGGCCGATTATTAAGAAGATTAGGCTTTGAAATATACCTAGACTTCTTGATCTTGAACAACTAAGATGATGCCTTGATGCTCCTTGAATAGCTCGATGGTGGAATGGATTATGGGTGAGGGCCGATTGCAAGAGATTTGGGAGGAGTGTTTGTGAGATTGTGTGGTGTGAATTGTGGTGTGCGTTAGCTCCTTTATATAACTGAATGTTTGGCATGTCTTCCCCATGGATCCTTTCTTTACATTGATAGTACCATTTCCTTTTTGATGCTAGTGTTTGACAAACCATGGATGTGTGTTTCATTGGGATCGGCCGAGTATAAGGGATAATATAAATCGCCTATTTTGGGAGTGGATCATATTTAAGAATGTTTTAGGATAAGTGTTAAGATCACATAAGGGTGTAAGTGAGGTAACTTTGTCTGTTGTGAGAATGCATGGCTAATATGGATAAGAATTTTTAATGGTGAATCAAAGTGGTGGCTTGTGTGGTGTCTTCAGCCGCTAATCAAAAGAAAGGGACAAGAGTGTGTTTGTTTCTTAGCAAATGAGGATCGTGTGAAGCCATGAAGCAGGATGATTATCTTCCCATAAGTGTGAATGGTTTGAAAGGGACCTATGCATGTTTCTTCCTTGATGATCAGCTAGTGAGGTGTCCAAAGAAGAAGCTTTGCCAAGTACAATCTTATCATGGATTTGAAAAGGACATGTGGTGATGTATTGTGGTTTTTGGCTGAAAGGAATGAGGACAAAGGAAAGGATCTTTCTAGTTTTGGATGGTAATCACACGTAGGGATTGGATCAGTCTAAATCAAGGTTCTTTTGTGGTATAAGTTGGCTGTCATTCAAGCTTGGTGTAGTGTCACTTTCAGCCGACTAATGTGTGTGATCACACTATATATATATATATATATATATATGTTAGCGAGGAGTTATCATGTGTAATGGGGTATTAACATATAGTGATAACATATGCTTGTCCTTTGGGAATGTTTCATGATTTGTATGAGTGTTGTCCTTATAAAATACATTGTAATTGTTCGGGTTTGAGTGGATTGTGTGGTTTTCCTCTTGGGTATTATCACATGTTTTGCTATTTTTACTTTGTGTTTTAACCGGGTATTAGGTTGCTCTCTGTTGAGCATGTGATTGGCTTGACTGTTCAACGCCAATTATCTTGTATAGTCCGGGTGTTGTATGCATAAACGGGTAATCTAATGAGTTTCCCCAATGATTCATGATTTACTAGACTAGGTGTATAATGTGTGCAAAATGTCTAATTATGCAAATGAAATGACAGTAATAAGTAAAATGTGTATGGATGTTGACCTGGATCGTTGACTGGTGTCACATTCTCCCCTTGTTTTTGGAATTTCGTTCGCGAAATTGAGTTTTCCTACTGGTCTCAGTAGTCTTGGGAAAAAGAGTTGGGTATTTGTGTCTCATCTGGTCTTCATGTTCCCATGTAAATTCGGGTCCGCGCTTTGCATTCCATCTGACTTTGACAAGTTTAATTCGGCTCCTTCTCAGTGTCTAGACTTCCCAATCAGTCACCTCGATCGGCTTCTCAATAAAGTGGAGTTGATCATCGATGTGAATTTCTTCGAAAGGAATGATCAGAGATTCATCGAATAAACACCTCTTCAGATGGGATACGTGGAACGTGTCATGAACACCACTTAGCTCTTCAAGTAGCTTGAGCTTGTGTGCCACGGGAACAATCCTAGCAAGTATTTCAAATGGACCTATGTATTGGGGATTAACTTTCCCACGTTTGCCAAACCGTGGTACACCTTTCCAAGGTGAGAATTTTAAGAGTACCATATCGCCAGCCTGAAATTCGAGTGGTTTGCGACAACGATTAGCATAGCTCTTTTGAAAATCTTAAGCAGCCTTCAAACGATCACGGATCTGAAAGATCATATCGGTTGTCTCTTGAATTAGCTCGGGGCTAGTCAAATATTTGTCTCCCACTTCCACTCAACACAAAGGAGATCTACACTTACGTCCGTATAAGGCTTCAAATGGAGCAGCCTTGATATTGGTGTGGTAAATGTTGTTGTAAGAGAATTCAACCATGGGTAAATGATAATCCCATTTTCCACCAAAATCTATTATGCCCCACGGAGCATGTCCTCAAAGGTTTGGATAGTCCGCTCGCTCTGGCCATCGGTTTGTTGGTGATAGGTTGTGCTCATGTCTAAGCGAGAGCCTAGTGCATCCATAAGTGTTTGCAAGAATCGGGGAGTGAATCACTATCTCGGCCGGAAATGATTGAGACAGGCACACCATGCCTAGTTAAAATTTCTTTGATGTACAACTTGGCGAGTTTCTCTAACTTGTTGGTTTCCTTGATCGGCAGGAAAGGTGCAGACTTTGTCAACCTGTCAATAATTACCCAAATCGTGTCGTGACCATTGGACGTCTTTGGTATCTTGGGGATGAAATCCATAGAGATTTGTTCCCATTTCAAAACGGGAATCTCGGGTTACTGTAGCAGACCAGATGGCTTTTAATACTCAGCTTTGACCTTCGAACAGGTAAGGCATCGGCTGACGTATGTTGCAATTTCACCCATAAGGTTGGGCCACCAGTAGAATTCCTTCACGTCTTTGTACATTTTGTCGGCTCCGGGATGAACCGAGTACCTAGACTTGTGGGCCTTCTCAAGATGATCCCATTGGCAAAATAGACCATGCCGTCAGATCTTAGTTCCAAAAGATCAACCATCTTGAATAAAGACTCACTCTTTAGATGCTCACTTTCAGAGCTTCCTGTTGAACTTCACGAATACGGGTAGTGAGGTTTGTATGGGTGGTTGATGTCGTGTGAGTTAGATCTTTTTTAAACGTCCTTTTTAAAACCAACACTTTCTTGAATGAAGTGTCAAGACTCGGTAAAAAGGGTAATTAAACAAAACCTTTTAATTAAAACACTTATCTAAGTTTAAAATTTATAAAAGTAAAACGATAGCTGCTGACTACTTTAAACCCACACGATAGGCAAATGGACCTATCGAGCGTAGAATAGTCTATAGCAAGTACCGAGTATCGAACCCTAAGATACGACTTCCCCTACTAAACTCTAAGCTGCTGCAATAAAAAGAAAAGATAATAAAATAAAGAAAGAAAGCAAGGGTGATCAAAATAAAAATCAATACCAAACAAAGTGCTGCTTCGGGATCCGACTTATTTTTGGAATGGATTAATAGTAGCTACCTAATTAAGTGGTGTAAACAAGTGCGCACTTTTACTGAACTTGGAGTTGCAACAGCATTCTCCAATGGTGTTTGTTATCGCAATACGAGATGTGTTCTTGTTTGAAAATGTGGGTCTCCCGACCTGGTAAGATCACCTCTCAACTATGACAAATGGATGACTCAAGACCGTGTATACCCCACCCCGAATGATCCAATTCCCAAAGCTGCAATAATGACATCTAAATAGTCAAAACCTCTATGGACAACTTGTCGGTGGCCAGAGCATGACCGAACAAGAAGCCAATTGATATTATAAATGAGTCATGACCTACCAGCACACGTGCATCCTTAACTTGACCCAAATAACTATTTTAATAAGTGAGTTGTCTATCAATAACTGTGCGGCAGTATAAAGATGAGAGAAAATAAAGACCGTTTTCTCTTAACGCGGGTTCATCAAATCTTAGTTTGCGCCAAAGCTTTCACATAGATGATGAAGCTATGTCGCACAACTAAGACTTGACTTATCCTTAGGACCGAATATATAGACCGTACCGACCCTAAGCGAGATCTTGATAGTAGAGGATTAAGTCTCAAAGTGTGTGTATTTCTACCCACAAATGGACTAATCACTACTCATGGGTTTAAGTTCACAAGTGCATGGGTTTTTACACACCATGGGTACACTCATGAGTCCTTCCCATTTCTTATAAAGACACGCACAAGACCAAAGACAAGTTAATTAGTTATCTAGTTAATCAAACAAGATTGTAAGTAAAAGAACATAACACCACTTAACTAATAAAAACCATATAAATCCATGCCAAAATAAGTATTCACCCTAGCAACACTCAAGTAATCTAGCCCAACATCGGCTCTACAACTATCACACAATCAATGGTAGATGAGGAATACATAGTGGTGAGTGTGATATGGATTAAAGAGGGTGGTTTGGATGAGTTTTAGTGATTTCTGTCTCTACTCTCAATCTTCAAGCCTTTATTGAGTGATCCCAAGCTCCAAAGGTAACTTGCAAGACCCTTGAGATGGTTGAAGTGTGAGTAAAACTTAGGTGAAATGGGATGCCCAAAATATGAAGTGAAGGCCTCTATTTATAGGCAAAACAACCCTTGCACGCCCTCGACAACTTCTGGCACGCCCATGCTCGACAACGTGTACTGTTGCAGAGTCCTTTCATGCAGTATTGTTTGTACCAGGCTTGGCACGCCCGCGCTAGTGATAAAGGCACGCCCGTGCTTACTGTTTTGGAGTAACCATTTTGTCAGTCTTCGGTCGATTTGAGCCTTGGAGAACACGCTGCAGCAGAGCACGACCGTGCTTTAAGGTGGAGCACGCCCGTGCACATCTGGAAACCTCAGTTTTACCTTATGTTGACTTGGAAATGTTGACTCGTAGACCTGGGATAAGTGCACGGCCGTGCACAGGCATGAGCGCGACCGTGCTTCATCTGGATCTTCTCCGAGAGTCTTCAAATCCTTGTCTTTTTCGCCGGTTTTCGCTTCTTTTCACTTTTCACCTTCAATTCCTGCAATTATCAACAAAAGAGAATAAACCGTGACAATGCCAAAATAAATGCATAAAATTAGGTGATAATTAGGTGAAAATATACACATAAAACATGTTAATTTTGGGACTCATCATATCACCTCACATTTAGACGTTTGCTTGTCCCCAAGCAAACCAAACCAAACCTAGGCAATGTAAATAGAGTAAAAATGAGTGAGTATGTCATGACAAGTCAAGACAACTCATCTCGAATGAGTCCCACTTACTCAACACATCCTTGGAAGATGTTTTAGATAGCCTTGGCGCGCCTAATCAAATCTTCCCTCAAGTGTCTACTTCATATTTTCCTCACTTTTCACTCGGGTGTAATTTTGGGGGTGATCACTAGGATTCATCCCAAGGCACGTACAGATCATAGGTTCTTACACAAATCAGATCTCCACCACTATAAAATGGTGAGAAACTGCAGATCATAAGGTCTTTTGAGGGGTGAAAATGGAGCACGAGAGCAGGGCATGACTGGAGGTGAGATTGGTAAGGGAGTCCATATCGGGATCTCTATAGGTAAAGATATTTGAGATTGGTTTTGTTATTTCATAAAGTTGTTATTTTGATCATATATCAAATAGTAACTTGAATGCGTTCAAAAAATACAGGAAACCCAGAACATGGTTGCAATTATAAGACATTTTCATCTTATTGTCCCAGTACATTTTCAGGAACTGAAGGTCCCTTGGGCATTATCAGTTGGATTAAGGAAATAGAGTCGGTTATGACGGTTAGTAACTGTTCTAATTCTCAAAAGGTTACGTATGCTATGTGTTCATTTCGTGATGACACCATTGCATGGTGGAATACTCAATTTTGGACACGGAATAAGGATGTCGTATACAACCTTTCTTGGAATTAACTAAAGGAATTATTGTTGGAGGAATATTGTCCCCGCAGTGAGATACGGAAGATTGAGATTGAGTTATGGTCACTCTCTATGAAGGGAGCGGAGATACAAGCATACACATCCAGATTTCGTGAGTTGGCTAGTTTGGTCCCTCGTTTGTTTGCCTCTATGGCAGCTTGTGTTGAAAGGTATATTAGGGGTTTGACGCCTCAAATCCGAGAGATGGTACTCTCTTTGAAACCGGCTACTATGCAAAGTGCAATGTTCTTAGCAAATTCCCTGACGGACGGGGTAATCAAATTGGGAACATTGGATGAACAGGTTGGGATTGAGAAAGATCTGATCAATGTGAGTGAAGAAAGTCCAAAACTAGCAACTCAGTCATTTGGTAGGAAGAGGAAACGATGTAGTGATTCAGGAAGGCAGTTTAAGGGTAAGAAGAAAAAGAACCACAAGTTGAAGAAAGGAAATGCTAAAGGTGCTTATAAGATCGAGAAAAGTGGAGGAGTGACTCGTGGTAGTCAGAAATGCGACTTTCGAAGTATTGGATTAAGTGGGAAGGTTTGCTGTGAAAGATGTGGTTTTGCGGGGCATACAGCCCCGAAGTGTAGAGTAAGATTTCCAAGAGATATGGGCAAGCTTAAAGACAATCAGGGTTGCTTCTTATGTGGGACGGTAGGACATTTTAAGACAGACTGCCCCGAGTTTCGCAAGAATGGCGCAGGAGGCAGAGCTATGGAGGTGAACACGAGTGCAGTTTGCCAAGGTCCCGCGGTAGTGACTAGTACGTTCTTGTAGGTAGGTAACTCGCAGTTATTATTCTTGAAATCAGAATTGTTATAAGTGTTATATTTTGTTTAATATATAGATCGTTGTTAGGAATCAGAGTTAGACTTATATAAAAGCTATTATATAGAGTTAACAAAGGAGTAAATGGCGTAATAAAATGAAACAGTAAATTAAGTGTATAGAGTAAATTGGTTACCTGTTGAAATATGAAAATTGATATCGTAACAGAGAAGGATTAGTTATACGGATAATGAGCGGAAGTTGTAGTGGTAAGAAATTGATCCGCCTTTCAAAAAAAATATTATTTTTTTAGTCATTCGTAGCGAGATGGAGAGGAAGCTATTGTATTGGTAAAGATTAGAGAAGGCAACTAAGATCTTGAAGTTAGGATAATTCGGCATGATGGTTAGTGACGATGACTCCAAGGGTTATGGAAGGGAACTTGAGGAGGTCCCTATAATTAGGAATTTCCTGAGTCATTTGGTTTTTGGAAAATAGCTCGGTTGCGTGTCTTTAAGACAGTTAGGACGTTGAGTTAATATTGTAACACCGTGCAAGTTACTAGGTTTTCTTATTATATAGGCGCCACGAAAATGTGGGAGCTATTCCACAAATTGTAGGAATTGATGCCTAAATACCTTGTCAGGATAAGTATACCTTCTAAGAGATCAAGGAATAAGCAAAGGAGTAGTTTTCAATAAGGAAGACGAAATTCTTATAGATTATGTGTTGATAGTAGCAAGTCAAGTAGACTTGCCACACAAAAAGGGGAGAATAATGACCTTAGATTAAATTATCATTGATTGGAAATATCAATGAAAGAGGTTACGAGGATCGCGTTTTAAATGTGATGTGGTTATTAGGAATTTCAGTTATGCCGTAGTATTTAGAGAATATACCGGCAAAGTCTATGATATTACATGGAGGATTAGCAAGCAGTATCTGACTGGAACTCTATTCGTAATTCAGAACAATGTAAGATTTTTATCTACGAACTGAAAAAGGTCTTAGATGTAACATCGCAAAATTCTTTTTCCAAATTCTAATAAATAAAAGCCCTTATTTATTTTATAGATCTGTACTCCAATATTATACAAAGTTTATATATATATATATATATATATATATATATATATAATGGTATATAATAATAATAAGATTTTTTTCCCTTGACAAAACTAAACCAAGCATATACCCAAAGCCAATCCCCTTGTAAAAAAAATGCGGAGCCCAACAGTAAAGGCCCTAATGGCCGGCCCATCTTTCTTTCACCCCTTGTCAAGACCATACCCGGCCCAACCAAAACCCCTTTACCTCTCGTCCCTGTTACCCGTTTCCCACACCAGACCCGACCAAACAAGGACCCAACCCGGGAATTTAAAAACACCATTCTAGGCGTGAAATCCGGAACCACCTTGACTGATTCAGCACCGGCATGTTCCAACTTAATTATTGCAATGAAATTTCGCTCCAATCATTCCTATTTTAGTGTTCTTGACGCGTGGTTGACCAGCAAAGGTCAAACAGTTATGACCTTCCATATTGACGAGAACACTATAAATAACACCCGTCTCCTCAGTCTTTACACGTCAATTATAAAACCCTCACCCTTTAATTCTCCTAAAACACACCTTATAACCTACATTCATCACAGTTTGACTTCTGTTGACTCGCGTAATGAGAGCTTAGACAAGTAATATGGTTCAATACCTTACTTCTACAATCTAATCGGCCCCTGTAAGTCAATTACCCTCTGTTTAATTAAGCTTTATCATTGTTATTGGAATGATTAAAAGGCTAGGGTTCTTAATGTAATGAATTTGGGGAAGAACATGAACGCAAAACTGTTTATTTATTTTAAACCGATACAAACACAACACAACCACTGATCCTGATCAAGTGGTTGTGTCTGTGGTTATCATACCCGAGCTCACGGGTTCGAGTCCCCTTACAACCGTTTTATTTTCTTTCTTATAAATTGAATATAAATTAGATTTCTATTATTGTATATAATTATTATAATCAGGAACTAATCGTTCTCAGGGTCTAGACCAGACGGTCTAGGCGTGTGATTTAAAACACACGAACCGGCCAAGGGCCCGGGTTCGACTCTTGGCATCAACAAACATCCTTTTTAATTAAACATATATATATATATATGTATATATTCCTTTATTTTTTTTAAAATTTCATTTTAAATACTAAAACTCTTTTATAAATTCTACAAAAAAATTATGTTATGTTAATCTATTGAAAAAGTTTTACATACAATTTTTAGTTTTCAAAAATTTATTTATTTAGTATATATAATAAATAAATCAAGTTTATTCTATTTTATTTATAAAATTCTATAAAAATATCAAAACAATTTTATAAATTTCCACAAAAAATTTTCTAAGTTTTTATAACAATAAACTTTTCTGAAATGATTTTTATTTCTGAAAAATCATTTATTTAACATTTTTAATTAATTTTTGTTAGTTTTAATCGTAATTAAATCATAATAAATCCAATTTTTAATATTTTTGCACCAAAATTTTATACAAATTATTTCTGATTATTTAGAACAGAAATATAAATTTTAAACTAATAATTCCTTAATTTTAGTATTTTTAAATATTAAAGTTAAATTTTGATTATTTGTTATAAATAGAATTAATATTCTATTTTAAAGAAAATAATTTTGTAAAAATTATTTTTATACTTTAAACACATTATTGTGACCATCTTAAATTTAAATTTTATAAAAAGATTTTTGTCTATTTAATTACTAAAATTTCTCTCAATTATCAAACATTTTTATTATTAATCAAACGAGCATTTATCCCCAATTCAAAGTCCTAGAACATATACATTTGTAGACTAGATAGACTTAGACATATTTATTACCTTTATAGGGTGATATTTGGCATTGTTTGGGCAACACACTATTCAATTTTCAAGAAGTATAACATTTTGCTAAAGTGAGTTTACATAGCCCCTTTTCTCTATTTTCACTATTTTTGGGGTGAAACATGTTTAAACGTTTTATACTATCATTTACTCATATTTACTTGTGATTCAATTACATCATCATTCTATCATTTGACTGTAACAAAAAGACACAGTACAATCATTAACAATGATCAAGCCGCCTGTTTAGATTATAGCGCTATAGGTCTGACAAACCCATGCCCCCGCATAAATTCAGGGATGATCGAAAACAGTAACAACATTAGACTAACTTGCGAGTTAGGCCTCAGTCGACACAAGGTTTGGTTGTACAAAGACGCATTGTTACATGTCGGTATCATACTCTATCATCGTACAACTGTGAATGTTGTACAGACTATTGTTATCAAGTATTTACAAAAACCTATGTATTCTCACCAACTTTTGTTGACCCAAAATATTTTCAACTTAACATGTTTCAGGTTCTATTTGCTTGAAGATTTGAATTAATGCTTGAAGATGTGTGCATAGTTTTATTCAATTTGATGTACGAATTCTTGATGAACAATTGTATGTAATTTATTTAAATCATATAATGAAATTTATTATTTACCATGAGCTACTGAACAATCATCAATACGTGACATCCCGATGTTTCCGCCATCGGTTGGGGTGTTACAGATTGGTATCAGAGCCATGGTTATAGGGAATTAGGTTATTAGAAAAATAACCTAGTCTATAACCATAGGATTTAACCAGTACTTGCTTCTTTTACTTGCTATTCTCTATCTCCCTCCTACTTCTTATCCCTACATTAATCCCTACGAGAAGGTTGCTCTCCATCACTGGATCCACTCTTAGACTAATAAGAAAAAATCCTCAGGTTTAACCTAAACCACCTTGAGATCTCGTCGAAGTTCTAGAATCTTAATAACGAACACGTGCAATCTGGAAGGGTGAACGCCTGTATTCTGAGTCTTCTGTCTAGGCTAGCATTGCGCATATATCCCAATCAGACGAGGGACCCGGATGCCTACCTGGGAATTCTCGGGATGAGTGTTCACTTATAGGCTAAAGCATGTCTTCATATGTTATTAGAATCTAAAATCTTTGATAAGTCAACGTTTTCGTTTATTCGTTTTAATTAATGAATAAATGATTACATTCCTTATATAACCTCATTCATTTCATTGTGTCTCTTACAGATCATGCCTCCACGTCGCAGCGCTCGTCTTAACAGTGGTTACAATCATGATGAAGGGAGTAGCAATCACAACCATAACCATGACACTAACCACAACAACAACAACAACAACAACAATGGTGTTGATGCCCAACTGGCTGCGATCATTTCCCAACAAATGGCACCGCAGATCACGACTCTGGTTCCTAACTTACTGGCTCAAGTCATTCAGATGAACGGCAATGGAAACGGCAATGGAAACCACAATGGGAACGGGAATGGAAACGGGAATGGTCTCCCAGCCTGCACCCTCAAGCACTTTAATACCTGTAATCCCCCTAAGTTCAGTGGCGATGAAGGAGCTACTGGTCTTCTACAATGGTTCGAGGGTATTGAGAATACCTTCATTAACAGTGAGTGTCCCGATAACTTTAAGGTCCGTTATGCTATGAGTGTTCTCCACAAACGAGCACTCACTTGGTGGAATGAGGAAAAGCGTACCCGAGGAGCTGAAGTTGCACTTACTATGACGTGGGATCAAGTCAAGGAGTTAATGAAAGATGAATTTTGCCCATGTAACGAGGTCAAGAAATTAGAGGACGAGTTCCACACCCTTGCTCAGGATAGTGGGGAAAACCTTGCTTATAATACCCGCTTCCATGAGCTCGGTTTGTTATTGCCCCATTAGGTCACTCCGCTACCTGTAGCCATCGAAAAGTATATCGGCGGTTTGCCCATGCAGATTCAGGACACGGTATGGGGAAGGAACCCTGCTACCCTTGAAGAGGCCAAGCGTTTAGCAGCTACCTTAACTGACAATCACGTAAAGAACGGGACCTTAGTTCGGAAAGGCAATAAAGCAAATATTGTAGCCGCGGTAACTACTGAGAACCAGAAGCGTAAGGCTAGGGATCCTGATGTCAACCTCACTACACAAGCTTCTAACAAGAAACCCTATATAGGAAACTATCCATTGTGTAACACATGCAACCGACATCATCCCACAGCTTCAGCATACCGCCTGTGCTTAAATTGTGGAAAGTATGGCCATCTGGTCAACACGTGTCGTGAGACCCCAAACCCTAATGCTAACCAACCCACCAACCCTGCTCAGGCTACTAATCCTAATCGATACAAGTATGGTCAGTGCTATGAATGTGGAGACCCAAATCACTTTCGTAACCGATGCCCTAAACTAAACAGAGATCAAGACCCTCCAGCTACCTAACAGCAAGTCTCACCATTTGACTATTTGTTGCTTTTATTCTATATACTAATGCTATTTGATCCAAGTAATAAATTCTAGTGTTGAAATTTTTGTCTAAGAGTTGTTTACATGGTGTAATCATAACACCACTTAAATGCATGATTGTTTGAATGTGAACTAAATCTATACAAACTACAACTCATATACTGTGCTTGTTATACGTATAAACTTGCTTGCATAAACATGTTATTAATTTGCAATCTATGTGTCATCATGCCTTTTCAATAGTCAGGGAGAGGCCCTACAACCTGCTCCACGACTGGTAGAGGCTATCAAACCTACTCAACGATTGGTAGAGGTCATTATGCCTTTTCAACCGTCGGGAGAGGCCCTACAACCTACTCCACGACTGGTGGAGGCTATCAGACCTGCTCAACAATCGGTGGAGTCATAGAAGGACGCAAAACTTTAATGCAAGGTAAATTGGTGATTGCGGTCCGGAACGTAATCATGAATTTACAGGTACATTAAGGTAGTGTGAAATTCCATCAAGGTTATAAACTCTAGTTGTCTGGTAGTTCATCAACCCACACAAAACACGAGACAATTTATTCTATTCATGTCATGCTATAACCCAAATCACAACTATCTTACCCAATCACCTTCAACCCTGTGTTTTCAATAAACTTCGGGACGAAGTTTCCAAAAGTAGGGGAGACTGTAACATCGCAAAATTCTTTTTCCAAATTCTAATAAATAAAAGCCCTTATTTATTTTATAGATCTGTACTCCAATATTATACAAAGTTTATATATATATATATATAATGGTATATAATAATAATAATAATAATAAGATTTTTTTTCCCTTGACAAAACTAAACCAAGCATATACCCAAAGCCAATCCCCTTGTAAAAAAAATGCGGAGCCCAACAGTAAAGGCCCTAATGGCCGGCCCATCTTTCTTTCAACCCTTGTCAAGACCATACCCGGTCCAACCAAAACCCCTTTACCTCTCGTCCCTGTTACCCGTTTCCCACACCAGACCCGACCAAACAAGGACCCGACCCGCGAATTTAAAAACACCATGCTAGGCGTGAAATCCGGAACCACCTTGACTGATTCAGCACCGGCATGTTCCAACTTAATTATTGCAACGAAATTTCGCTCCAATCATTCCTATTTTAGTGTTCTTGACGCGTGGTTGACCAGCAAATGTCAAACAGTTATGACCTTCCATATTAACGAGAACACTATAAATAACACCCGTCTCCTTAGTCTTTACACGTCAATTATAAAACCCTCACCCTTTAATTCTCCTAAAACACACCTTATAACCTACATTCATCACAGTTTGACTTCTGTTGACTCGCGTAATGAGAGCTTAGACGAGTAGTATGGTTCAATACCTTACTTCTACAATCTAATCGGCCCCTGTAAGTCAATTACCCTCTGTTTAATTAAGCTTTATCATTGTTATTGAAATGATTAAAAGGCTAGGGTTCTTAATGTAACGAATTTGGGGAAGAACATGAACGCAAAACTGTTTATTTATTTTAAACCGATACAAACACAACACAACCACTGATCCTGATCAAGTGGTTGTGTCTGTGGTTATCATACCCGAGCTCACGGGTTTGAGTCCCCTTACAACCGTTTTATTTTCTTTCTTATAAATTGAATATAAATTAGATTTCTATTATTGTATATAATTATTATAATCAGGAACTAATCGTTCTCAGGGTCTAGACCAGACGGTCTAGGCTTGTGATTTAAAACACACGAACCGGCCAAGGGCCCGGGTTCGACTCTTGGCATCAACAAACATCCTTTTTAATTAAACATATATATATATGTATATATTCCTTTATTTTTTTTTTTTAAATTTCATTTTAGATACTAAAACTCTTTTATAAATTCTACAAAAAAATTATGTTATGTTAATCTATTGAAAAAGTTTTACATACAATTTTTAGTTTTCAAAAATTTATTTATTTAGTATATATAATAAATAAATCAAGTTTATTCTATTTTATTTATAAAATTCTATAAAAATATCAAAACAATTTTATAAATTTCCACAAAAAATTTTCTAAGTTTTTATAACAATAAACTTTTCTGAAATGATTTTTATTTCTGAAAAATCATTTATTTAACATTTTTAATCAATTTTTGTTAGTTTTAATCGTAATTAAATCATAATAAATCCAATTTTTAATATTTTTGCACCAAAATTTTATACAAATTATTTCTGATTAATTAGAACAGAAATATAAATTTTAAACTAATAATTCCTTAATTTTAGTATTTTTAAATATTAAAGTTAAATTTTGATTATTTGTTATAAATAGAATTAATATTCTATTTTAAAGAAAATAATTTTGTAAAAATTATTTTTATACTTTAAATACATTATTGTGACCATCTTAAATTTAAATTTTATAAAAAGATTTTTGTCTATTTAATTACTAAAATTTCTCTCAATTATCAAACATTTTTATTATTAATCAAACGAGCATTTATCCCCAATTCAAAGTCCTAGAACATATACATTTGTAGACTAGATAGACTTAGACATATTTATTACCTTTATAGGGTGATATTTGGCATTGTTTGGGCAACACACTATTCAATTTTCAAGTAGTATAACATTTTGCTAAGGTGAGTTTACATAGCCCCTTTTCTCTATATTCACTATCTTTGGGGTGAAACATGTTTAAACGTTTTATACTATCATTTACTCATATTTACTTGTGATTCAATTACATCATCATTCTATCATTTGACTGTAACAAAAAGACACAGTACAATCATTAACAATGATCAAGCCGCTTGTTTAGATTATAGCGCTATAGGTCTGACAAACCCATCCCCCCGCATAAATTCAGGGATGATCGAAAACAGTAACAACATTAGACTAACTTGCGAGTTAGGCCTCAGTCGACACAAGGTTTGGTTGTACAAAGACGCATTGTTACATGTCGGTATCATACTCTATCATCATACAACTGTGAATGTTGTACAGACTATTGTTATCAAGTATTTACAAAAACCTATGTATTCTCACCAACTTTTGTTGACCCAAAATATTTTCAACTTAACATGTTTCAGGTTCTATTTGCTTGAAGATTTGAATTAATGCTTGAAGATGTGTGCATAGTTTTATTCAATTTGATGTACGAATTCTTGATGAAAAATTGTATGTAATTTATTTAAATCATATAATGAAATTTATTATTTACCATGAGCTACTGAACAATCATCAATACGTGACATCCCTATGTTTCCGCCATCGGTTGGGGTGTTACATTAGAAATCTAGAGAAATTGAGTTCATGAAAATGTTGACACATGGCAATTTGAAGGAAATTGTGTATTGGATTAGTGTCTAATGTTTACGGTTTCACACTAGGATAGCTAGTTAGTATCAATAATTGGCAATTTAAGTGCATGGCCTTAAGAGCAAATAGAGTAGGAGTACAGTTAATCATATATGGGCAGGTAGTTGAAACGAGAGAACTATTTAAACACCGGAATATTTTTATGAACTGCGTGATTGAGTTTAAAGGAAGCCAAGATACTCGTTTCCAATAGTTAAGTTTATCTACGATAATAGGTATCACTCAAATATCAATGCCGCAAGGTGGGAAGCATTGTAGAGTAGAAGGTAACTGTAACACCCCAACCGATGGCGGAAACATCGAGGTGTCACGTAGTGATGATTGTTCAGTAGCTCATGGTAGTACATAAGTTTAAATAATTCTTTATTTCATTACAGTATTGAATTACATTAAATGTCTTGAATGAAATCTAATACATCCAATAATCAAACAAAGCTTAAAACTTCAAATATCTTCTCATGCTAACTCTCTAGACTTCAAGCATCATTATTACCTGTTGAGTTTGTAAAAATGGGGGGGTCAACTAGAAGTTGGTGAGAATACATAAGCCATGTCAAGCAATTAAGTTTAAATATAAAAGTAATTCATATGTCTATCGTAAGTTTAAGTCTACATGAATAAACATGAAATGTTGAATCGACATAATCAAACCTCCGACTAGTTTAGGTCCATCCCGTCATCCACGGTTCACCTTAATAATATGTTGGAACGATAACAATCACCCGCGCTCCCCATAAAAGATGGTCAACGAATCTAGGTGGGATTGTCAATCCAATAGATCTATTATTGAGTATCGCTGGCTTGGCCATAGCTAATGATTATGTATTGTTGAAACTTGTTGAAACTGTTGTTGTAGGTTAAATAGACACCACGTATACGAACCAGTTACCGACTTGAACTCGTTAAGTACATGGTTCGTTTAATCACTAAAATCATTATTTCCCGTTATTTATTTAAATAAGCGGCTTAAAACGAGTATTTAGACCTTTTTAATTAACTATATATTTACATAGTCGCGTTTAAAATTTGTAAGAATAAGTGTCGGTTTACTAGTATGTTATTGGTTACGACGCGTTATTTGGCGAATTTAAATAATTAAATTTATTAATAATTAAGAATGCATTTTTTTGTTAATGAGATATTATTGTTAACAAATTAACGCGTCGTCTTATGAATAAAATATTATTATTATATCATTCGAGAAACGTGGGCGTTACAGTCTCCCCTACTTTTGGGAACGTCGTCCCGAAGTTATTAAAAACACAGGGTTGAGTGTGATTGGGTAGAAATTAAGACAACTGTGGTTTGGAAAAAAATGGGTTAAGGCACAACATGAATTTATAAGTAATAGAATAATATGTTTCGAGTAATTTGGGTAAGAGTTTTGATATGTGTGAGTCTTAAGGGTTGGATTAGGTTCACCTGAAATAGCAAGGAGAATAAGAATCTTAAGTTTTATGAATCCTAAAAGAAAGGCATGAGTTGATTGACTATAGAAAGACTAAATGAACTACCAGGTAACTAGAGTTTATAATTGGTTATATACCGAAAACATGATAGAATTCCACACTACCTTAACGTACCTGCAAATTCATGATTACGTTCCGGACCGCAATCACCAATTTACCTTACATTAAGGTTTTGTGTCCTTCTATGATTCTAAACACACATGTAAAATAATGCAATATAAATCTTGGGTTTGAGTCTCTGTATCAACGAGTCTAATAAATTTTTGTATCAAATTAAATGTATGATGTATCCAAAAATGAGTCCAACTATTGAGCAGGAAAAAGACTTCTACCAGTCAATGAGTAAGAACCTCTACCGATTGTTGAGTAGGTGCGATAGACTCTACCAGTCGTTGAGCAGGTTGTAGGGCCTCTACCGACTGTTGAGCAGGCATGATCACCTCTACCAATCGTTGAGTAGGTTATTTGGTACTCAACTAACTGTTGAGCAAGTACTTCATCCTCTATCGGTTGTTTTGATTAAGTGTAACAATTGTTTTTGGTTTATCACATAAGTTGCAAATTGGTAATACATACATGTAAGCAAGTTTGTAAATGCATCAAGTATCGAGTATAGCATGCGAGTTGTAACAGAGTTGCCCTAGACAAGGTTAATGACTCTAGGTGTGTTTATAGCAAATAGTTTATATTCCATGCTTTCATGTATCATGAATAATCAATTGTTCACGTTGATAATCAAATCCTCATGTATAACTAATATTCAAGTTTGATGCAACGATCAATTAAGTTTTCAATAGTGTGGTTATCGTGGAGATCAAGTTCATGTTCGAGGAGGTAAAGTGTAACACCCCAACCGATGGCGGAAACATCGGGGTGCCACGTATTGATGATTGTTCAGTAGCTCATGGTGAATATCAGATTTCATTAAATGATTTAATTAATTTACATACAAAGATTCTACAAGACTTCATACATCAATTTGAATGAAACTATGCACGTATCTTCAAGCAAATCTTCAAACAAGTAGAACCTGAAACATGTTAAGTTGAAAATATTTTGGGTCAACAATTGTTGGTGAGAAATACATAGGTTTGTGAAAATAAATGGTAACGATAGTTTGTACAACATTCCAAGTTGTATGATGATAGAGTATGATACCGACATGCAACAATGCGTCTTTGTACAACCAAACCTTGTGTCGACTGATGACTAACTCGCAAGTTAGTTAAATGTTATTACTGTTATCGATCATCCCTGAGTCTACGCGGGGGGATGGGTTTGTCAGACCTATAGCGCTATAATCTAAACAGGCGGCTTGATCATTGCTAATGATTGTACTGTGTCTTTTTGTTACAGTCAAATGATAGTATGATGATGTAATTGAATCACAAGTAAATATGAGTAATGATAGTATAAAATGTTTAAACATGTTTCACCCCAAAAATAGTGAAAATAGAGAAAAGGGGCTATGTAAACTCACCTTAGCAAATGTTAACTTGTTGAAAAGATATGATAATTGTGTTGCCCAAAGTGATTCCAAATATTACCCTATAATGAGGTAATATATAATAAGTCTAAGTCTATATAACTAATATGTGTATCCTAGGGTTTCGATTTGGGGATAATCAATTGTTAAATTTAATTTAAAAATGTTAATTAAATAAAGAAAATTGGATAATTAATGAAAAATAGTCTTTTTATAAAATTCGAATTTTGAGTGAGCACATTAAAGTGTTTGAAGCAATAAAATAATTTTTATAAAATTATTCCATTTTAAATAGATTTTTAAATCTATTTATTTATAAATAGCCAATTATTAACTTTAATAATCAAAAATACTAAAATTAAAGAAATCTTATTTTAAAAATCATATTTCTGTGCTAAATGATTAAAAATAATTTTTATAAAATTTTGGTGCAAAAATGATGAAAATTGGATTTATTATGAATTAATTATGATTAAATCTAACAAAAATTGTTTAAAAATATAAAATAAATGATTTTACTGATTTAAAAATTATTTCAGTAAAGGTTGACTTTATAAAAAGTTAGGATAAATTTTGGGAAATTTAATAAAACTGTTTTGATATAATAATGGATTTTTATAAATATAATAGTATAAAAATGATTTAATTATTATAATTATTAAATAAATGATTTTCTGGAAAATAAAAATTACAAATAAAACTTTTATTACAGATTAAACAATTATAATTTTTTTAGAGTTTATAAAATAGTTTAGGTATTTTAAAAAGAATTTAAAAGATTTAAAGGATTTAATATATATATATATTTAATTGTTTGTGTTAAAAAAAAGAAGAAAAGAAAAGAATGAAAAAAACCGGTCAGAGCCGGACTCGAACCCGGGTGACCTCTGAAAAGGACCAGAGTCACAACCACTTGGCCTAGGCCGGTGGTTGTGAGATCTTCTGATTTAAAATAAATAAATATAATATGCAATTCCAGCTTTATCCCCAAATATAAACACGATGAACCCTAGGTTTGCAATCAGATGATTCAGACAACAATAGCCCGATTAATGTTAGGGCTATTGTTGCTGGGATGCCGAAGAACTAAACCCACCAAAAAAATTAGACTCACAGTGTGGTATTGATGTTTATCTTCGGGTCAATGAGAAAGTCAAACCACGAGCAATTTGATCAAATACAGAGAGAATTAGAGAGATATAGAGATTGAGAGAGAGTTGTGAGCGATTAGACAAGGTCCAGAATGCCTCAATTTATACTGATGTTCAAGGATTAAGGTTATTGGAAGGTTTGACCTCGTCTTAAATTTATACGCGTAATAATTATGAATTGGTCAATGGTTTGTGGTTAATTGATGTGAAATCGAGTTAGAGAGGGCCGAAAATACTGTAATTATACCAATTATACATTTAAGCGGGTTAATAAAGTTAATGGCATGGTCAACCTGCCATATCTGCTGCTGTTCGATGTCTGTTTGCAAGGAAGAAGGAGTTATGTTAAGTGGTGTTATATACAATTTAAATTGGGATAAAAACAAGAAACGAGTTGTGGCTTAGTGGTTTGGTGGGTGTGTTGTGTGTCTAAGGTCACCGGTTCGATCCCGAGGAGAAACATACATTTTTTTTTTATAACAGATTTGAAAGGAGGGGGGGTTTGGGCTTGGTTAATGGGCCGGATAAGCAACTGCTGGGTCAGAGGTGGCGGGCCAGGAGAGTGGGCCGGGGTTTCTTGGGGTTTATTGGGCTGGGCTCCAGAAATTTGTAAAGGGCTTAAGGGGTTCTTGGGTTTGAGTTAAACAATTAAATAGATTAACATCTAGATTAATGTTATGACTTATTATTATTATTATTATTATTATTATTATTATTATAAATATATATATGTATATGTATAAGTAATTATCATTGTATAGGGGTTCAAAATATCACCAACAATAATAGGGCTTGTCGTTTTAATCCGTAACGTAAAAATAGTTAAATACGAAATGTTACAGTCTCCCCTACTTTTAGGAACTTCGTCCCGAAGTTAAGGGAAAATTAGGGTTACAATTGGTCAACTACCGAAAACCTTGATAAAATTTCACACTACCTTAACGTGCCTGTAAATTCATGATTACGTTCCGGACCGTAATTACCAATTTACCTTACATTAGGGTTTTGTGTCCTTTTATGACTTTACCGATCGTTAAGCAGGCCTGATAGTCCCCGCCAGTCGTTCAGGTGGTAGGGCCTCTCCCGACTGTTGGAAAGACATGGTGACCTCTACCAATCGTTAAGTTGGTTGTTTGGTAGTTAACTAATTGTCGTACAAGCAAGTGTGATTATAGATATAGCAATTAGTTCACATTCAGGCAAACATGCACACAGATGTTATGATAATACTTGAATTTTATTACTCGAATCGAATAACGTCAATACATAGAATAAAAAGTAACCAATAGTCAAATGGTGAGTCTTGCGGTTAGGTAGCTGGAGGGTCTTGATCTCTGTTCAGTTTAGGGCATCGGTTACGGAAGTGATTTGGGTCTCCACATTCATAACATTGACCATAGTTGTATCGATTAGGATTAACAGCCTGAGCAGGGTTGATGGGCTGGTTGGCATTAGGATTTGGGGTCTCGCGACATGTATTAACTAGATGGCCATACCTACCACAATTGGTGCACAAGCGACATGCTGAAGTAGTGGGATGATGTCGGTTGCATGTGTTGCACAATGGATGGTTTCCTGTATAAGGTTTCTTGTTAGAAGCTTGTGTAGTGAGGTTGACATCAGGATCCTTGGCCTTACGCTTCTGATTCTCAGTAGTTACCGCGGCTACAATACTTGTTTTATTGCCTTTCCGAACTAAGGTCCCGTTCTTTACGTGATTATCGGTTAAGGTAGCTGCTAAACGTTTGGCTTCTTCAAGGGTAGCAGGGTTCCTTCCCCATACCGTGTCTTGAATCTGCATAGGCAAACCACCGATATACTTTTCGATGGCTACAGGTAGCGGAGTGACTTTATGAGGCAATAACAGGCTGAGCTCGTGAAAGCGGGTATTATAAGCAAGGTTTTCCCCACTATCCTGAGCAAGGGTGTGGAATTCATCCTCAAGTTTCTTAACTTCATTGCGAGGACAAAACTCTTCCTTCATGACCTCCTTGACTTGGTCCCATGTCATAGCAAGAGCAACTTCGGCCCCACGAGTACGCTTTTCTTCATTCCACCATGTGAGTGCTCGTTTATGGAGAACACTCATGGCGTAACGAACCTTGAAGTTGTTTGGGCACTCACTGTTGATGAAGGTATTTTCAATACCCTCAAACCATTGGAGAAGTCCAGTAGCTCCTTCTTCACCGCTGAACTTTGGAGGGTTACAAGAGTTGAAATGCTTGAGGGTGCAAGCTTGGGGTCCATTGCCATTGCCATTGCCATTGCCATTCCCGTTCCCGTTGTTGTGACCATTCCCATTCAATTGGATGACCTGAGCAAGCAAGTTGGGAACCAGAGTTGCGATTTGCTGCGCCATTTGTTGAGAAATGATCGCAGCCAGTTGAGCGTCGACACCATTGTTGTTGTGGTTAGGAACTTGGTCAT
Source organism: Ambrosia trifida (assembly GCA_028751855.1). NCBI lineage: Eukaryota > Viridiplantae > Streptophyta > Magnoliopsida > Asterales > Asteraceae > Ambrosia > Ambrosia trifida. The sequence continues at coordinate 106,849,291 of CM054126.1, read as the reverse complement.
GGTTATGGTTGTCACCACCTTCTTCGTGGTTCTCACCATTGCTGTTGCGAGTGCTGCGACGTGGAGGCATGATCTGTAATAGACACCATGAAATGAATGAGATTATATAAGGAATGTAATCATTTATTCATTAATTAAAACGAATAAACGAAAACGTTGACTTATCAAGGATTCTAAATTCTAATAACATATGAAGACATGCTTTAGCCTATAAGTGAACACTCATCCCGAGAATTCCCAGGTAGGCATCCGGGTCCCTCGTCTGATTGGGATATATGCGCAATGCCAGCCTAGACAGAAGACTCAGAATACAGGCGTTCACCCTTCCAGATTGCACGTGTTCGTTATTAAAATCTAGAACTTTGACGAGATCTCAAGGTGGTTCAGGTTAAACCTGAGGATTTTGCCTTATTAGTCTAAGAGTGAGTCCAGTGATGGAGAGCAACCTTCTTGTAAGGATGAAAGTAGGGATGTGAAGTAGGAGGGAGGTAGAGTATAGCAAAAAAAGAAGCAAGTACTGGTTAAATCCTATGGTTATAGACTAGATTATTTCTCTAATAACCTAATTCCCTATAACCATGGCTCTGATACCAATCTGTAACACCCCAACCGATGGCGGAAACATCGGGGTGCCACGTATTGATGATTGTTCAGTAGCTCATGGTGAATATCAGATTTCATTAAATGATTTAATTAATTTACATACAAAGATTCTACAAGACTTCATACATCAATTTGAATGAAACTATGCACGTATCTTCAAGCAAATCTTCAAACAAGTAGAACCTGAAACATGTTAAGTTGAAAATATTTTGGGTCAACAATTGTTGGTGAGAAATACATAGGTTTGTGAAAATAAATGGTAACGATAGTTTGTACAACATTCCAAGTTGTATGATGATAGAGTATGATACCGACATGCAACAATGCGTCTTTGTACAACCAAACCTTGTGTCGACTGATGACTAACTCGCAAGTTAGTTAAATGTTATTACTGTTATCGATCATCCCTGAGTCTACGCGGGGGGATGGGTTTGTCAGACCTATAGCGCTATAATCTAAACAGGCGGCTTGATCATTGCTAATGATTGTACTGTGTCTTTTTGTTACAGTCAAATGATAGTATGATGATGTAATTGAATCACAAGTAAATATGAGTAATGATAGTATAAAATGTTTAAACATGTTTCACCCCAAAAATAGTGAAAATAGAGAAAAGGGGCTATGTAAACTCACCTTAGCAAATGTTAACTTGTTGAAAAGATATGATAATTGTGTTGCCCAAAGTGATTCCAAATATTACCCTATAATGAGGTAATATATAATAAGTCTAAGTCTATATAACTAATATGTGTATCCTAGGGTTTCGATTTGGGGATAATCAATTGTTAAATTTAATTTAAAAATGTTAATTAAATAAAGAAAATTGGATAATTAATGAAAAATAGTCTTTTTATAAAATTCGAATTTTGAGTGAGCACATTAAAGTGTTTGAAGCAATAAAATAATTTTTATAAAATTATTCCATTTTAAATAGATTTTTAAATCTATTTATTTATAAATAGCCAATTATTAACTTTAATAATCAAAAATACTAAAATTAAAGAAATCTTATTTTAAAAATCATATTTCTGTGCTAAATGATTAAAAATAATTTGTATAAAATTTTGGTGCAAAAATGATGAAAATTGGATTTATTATGAATTAATTATGATTAAATCTAACAAAAATTGTTTAAAAATATAAAATAAATGATTTTACTGATTTAAAAATTATTTCAGTAATGGTTGACTTTATAAAAAGTTAGGATAAATTTTGGGAAATTTAATAAAACTGTTTTGATATAATAATGGATTTTTATAAATATAATAGTATAAAAATGATTTAATTATTATAATTATTAAATAAATGATTTTCTGGAAAATAAAAATTACAAATAAAACTTTTATTACAGATTAAACAATTATAATTTTTTTAGAGTTTATAAAATAGTTTAGGTATTTTAAAAAGAATTTAAAAGATTTAAAGGATTTAATATATATATATATTTAATTGTTTGTGTTAAAAAAAAGAAGAAAAGAAAAGAATGAAAAAAACCGGTCAGAGCCGGACTCGAACCCGGGTGACCTCTGAAAAGGACCAGAGTCACAACCACTTGGCCTAGGCCGGTGGTTGTGAGATCTTCTGATTTAAAATAAATAAATATAATATGCAATTCCAGCTTTATCCCCAAATATAAACACGATGAACCCTAGGTTTGCAATCAGATGATTCAGACAACAATAGCCCGATTAATGTTAGGGCTATTGTTGCTGGGATGCCGAAGAACTAAACCCACCAAAAAAATTAGACTCACAGTGTGGTATTGATGTTTATCTTCGGGTCAATGAGAAAGTCAAACCACGAGCAATTTGATCAAATACAGAGAGAATTAGAGAGATATAGAGATTGAGAGAGAGTTGTGAGCGATTAGACAAGGTCCAGAATGCCTCAATTTATACTGATGTTCAAGGATTAAGGTTATTGGAAGGTTTGACCTCGTCTTAAATTTATACGCGTAATAATTATGAATTGGTCAATGGTTTGTGGTTAATTGATGTGAAATCGAGTTAGAGAGGGCCGAAAATACTGTAATTATACCAATTATACATTTAAGCGGGTTAATAAAGTTAATGGCATGGTCAACCTGCCATATCTGCTGCTGTTCGATGTCTGTTTGCAAGGAAGAAGGAGTTATGTTAAGTGGTGTTATATACAATTTAAATTGGGATAAAAACAAGAAACGAGTTGTGGCTTAGTGGTTTGGTGGGTGTGTTGTGTGTCTAAGGTCACCGGTTCGATCCCGAGGAGAAACATACATTTTTTTTTTATAACAGATTTGAAAGGAGGGGGGTTTGGGCTTGGTTAATGGGCCGGATAAGCAACTGCTGGGTCAGAGGTGGCGGGCCAGGAGAGTGGGCCGGGGTTTCTTGGGGTTTATTGGGCTGGGCTCCAGAAATTTGTAAAGGGCTTAAGGGGTTCTTGGGTTTGAGTTAAACAATTAAATAGATTAACATCTAGATTAATGTTATGACTTATTATTATTATTATTATTATTATTATTATTATTATTATTATTATTATTATTATTATTATTATTATAAATATATATATGTATATGTATAAGTAATTATCATTGTATAGGGGTTCAAAATATCACCAACAATAATAGGGCTTGTCGTTTTAATCCGTAACGTAAAAATAGTTAAATACGAAATGTTACATAAAGGATGTGAATTTGAATTTTGAGAGATGATGAAAACTCAAAGTAACATCAAGGTTGTGAAAAAAAGGTGAATGTGTAGATGGTTGATAAGGGTTTAATTTACAGGGTTTCAAAAAGACGCAAGTAATAAGGTGATCATGCAGAATAATCGTGGGGTTTGAATAAATAGTTAGATACAAGCGTATGAGAAAACATGATTGTGGTATTTGCCAAAAATTTGTAATTGTTCGAACAAGTTTAAAATAAGTAGGTGTCAATGGAAAAATTGTAGAGTAAATTTTGTTTCTGTGGATGGAAAGATTTTATTTTCAAAATTTGGTTTTGTATGTAAAGCAAAAGTCATTAAATAGTACAACTAAATTGATTTAGATCAAAATATTTCGATGGGTCATAGGTTTTAAACACGATGTCAGATTTCAAAAATCAAGAATTTGTTCAGACGTTTTGTATAACAGGCTTCGAGTAATCCATAAAAGAAGTGATTCTTAATAGATTAAAACATTTTTATCGTAAATCATTTGTTAAGCTAATAAATTGTTCAATAAAAATTTGAAATTTAGCAAATAAGTTTGTGGAAATAAAAGACTCTTTAAAAAAAATATATTTATTTGTTATAGTTCGTGAAATTCCCAAGTGATGAAAGTTTGACAAAATTCAGTACTCTTTAGCTTTGGTGCTACAGTATCCCTTATATACAGGTTATAAAGTTACAGTTTAAACAAGGATTTTAAAATCTCGAATGTGATGAAATTTTTATGGTTGATGGTATCTTCAAAATATACATATATATACACATAAATAAAAATGTAAGGGGGAGAAGTTTAAAATAAAATTGGCCAGAAACATCAAAGATGATAGATTTATATACGATGTAAAGGGAAACATATGATTTGAGTTAGATGTTTAAAAATAATTAGACTTATGGGTAATATTATAAGTTTGTAAAATGAATTAGGATTGTGAAACCCAGAAATGATTCATGAAGTTTAAGCTAATGAGGGAATTATATAAGAAGAAAATATATTTGAATTGTAAAAATTTTGAGATTCAAAACTTAGATTTTATACGGGAGTGAGGGGGTATAAATGAAACACAAAGATTGTAAATATCTAACCCTGAATAAACGAAAATGTTGGCTTATCAAAACAGATCAGGTCTAAACCCAACGAATTTGCCGTAATGGTCTAGAAGTACGTTAGGATTGTAGCAAGTAAGTGAAAGAGAGTAGGCAAGACCAAGTTAGGCTAAGAATAAGGATGAGGATAGGGATAGAGATAAGGATAAGGTAGAGCTACAAGTAATTGAAGCAAGTACCGGTTAAAGTCCTAAGGTTATAGACTAGATTATTTTTCTAATAACCTAATTCCCTATAACCCTGGCTCTGATACCAATCTGTAACACCCCAACCGATGGCGGAAACATCGAGGTGTCACGTAGTGATGATTGTTCAGTAGCTCATGGTAGTACATAAGTTTAAATAATTCTTTATTTCATTACAGTATTGAATTACATTAAATGTCTTGAATGAAATCTAATACATCCAATAATCAAACAAAGCTTAAAACTTCAAATATCTTCTCATGCTAACTCTCTAGACTTCAAGCATCATTATTACCTGTTGAGTTTGTAAAAATGGGGGGGGGGGGGGGGGGGTCAACTAGAAGTTGGTGAGAATACATAAGCCATGTCAAGCAATTAAGTTTAAATATAAAAGTTTAGCAATTCATATGTCTATAGTAAGTTTAAGTCTACATGAATAAACATGAAATGTTGAATCGACATAATCAAACCTCCGACTAGTTTAGGTCCATCCCGTCATCCACGGTTCATCTTAATAATATGTTGGGACGATAACAATCACCCGCGCTCCCCATAAAAGATGGTCAACGAATCTAAGTGGGATTGTCAATCCAATAGATCTATTATTGAGTATCGCCGGCTTGGCCATAGCTAATGATTATGTATTGTTGAAACTTGTTGAAACTGTTGTTGTTGTCTAAATCATGAGGCATTAAAGTTTACAACTAGACATGTATGTAGAATTGTTTAAAAATAATGTTGCAAGTATAAAGAATTGCATAAACATGGTTACGTAAACTCACCTGAAATTCACCGTGTAAGTACTAGCAAGTAGCAAAAAGTCTGAACTTGGATTAATTGAACTCTTGTATCCTATTACAAATAAATGATGCCTTAAATTCTAATGCAAATAAGCTTGTTTTTGTTATGGTTGTAAAGATAGTTTATCCAACTACCTAGACACGTATTGAAAGAATACGTGTCTTAATAAGTGTATGACTTAACGAACCGATAGGACTTGGTTTAGTGTCTTGAAAGGTGTATGTGGATGTATAATCACACAAAGTATATGTCTTTAATATAGCATTCAAAATAGCGTCTCGAAACCAATTTCTGAAACAAATATTTTGGATAATGAAAGTAATGCACGAGTTGTTCCTTCTCGCGATATATACAAATATGTATTTATAGAAATATACTTCTATTTTGATAATATAATGTTTCAATGGAATCTATTTGTAAAATATAGCTTTAACTATACAAATATATAGGTTTTAAATGCCTGATGTTTTTATAAAAATTTGGGCAGAGTTTCCTCTGTTTTTGTAAGAAACCAGACAACGCAAGTCGTCTATTTTATCCCAAAAACATCAATTGCTCACAAGACAAAAATACAATTTAACTAGTTCTTTATACTCGACAAATGGTTCAAGTTATTAAAAGTATAATGAACATGAACTTTAAGCTTTATAAGAAATACATAAACGTAGTTCGTCATTTTGATAATGTTATTTTTATGAACATAAGTTAATCGTTATTCGACTCGCCCAAGCTATAATAGAGATAGGCTACACATTTTGGATAAGTACTATATATACATGTAAAGTTTTGACGTTATTTTTTATCGCATTAATAAGTATCATTATTATAAGTTAGATGTTTTCCGATCGTTCAAATTATTGATACAAAGGTTATTGTCCATGTCGGTTCGGTTCGCTTAAGCTTCTATGATTTATATACATATATATATATATATTTATATATATATGTATGAAAAAAAAATACGACGTAACATAAAGTAAAAGAATTAAAGAGACGGTGCACGTTATACCTTCCTACATGTAACCGATGAACCGACACATACGCGCCTGAACTGAGCGTCGACAGGTCTGACCCGGTTGACCAGCTTGACTGATGTTGACCAGAAGTTTGACCAGATTTGAAACTTTTGACTGGGGTTGACCGAGTACCTCCACCGGTCACAACCATCATAATCAAGCCGGAATCCAATGATTCGAACCAATAACCCCGAAAAGAAAACAAACCAGATCCGATGTCCGTCAACCAGCGTCACCTCAGTCACAGTAGGTTTCCGGTCACTGTGTCTGTACCAACCCGGCATAACTACCAGCCGCAGGACCCAACCGACTCAGAACCAATAAGAATAAACCCAACCTTTCCGAGCACCTTGACCATGTTAACCAGATCTGCCTAAAATCCTACGTGACTGACCCTCGGTCAATGAAAACACGACGAAAACAACGGACAGAGGCCCTGCAATTATCGGCTCATTCAACTCCATTTCCGACGCCAATGAAACTCGAAGCTGTATGAATTGATCCAAAACGAGACATCTGTATAAGGGGCTCTAAAATGGCGAGTGGAGGTGTTGTTGGCTCGGGTGGCGATGGTCGTTGATGGCCCTCGTCATTTTAATCAATCAGCGCCGCCGCCACCAAGAAAGGTGGGGCCGGCCGCTGTTTAAAGGAAGGGTGAGGGAGAGAGAAGTGAGCGATTAAGGAGTGGTTTAATGGTGGTTGGTTGCGAGGATGAGGGAGTTTGGCGGCGGGTTATGTGGCTGCCACTGCTGCTTTCCAGAGGGTGAAGAGAGGGGTTAAAGGACATGGTTCGTGGGTGGTTCTTTGTGGCTGCATCCTCCAATTATCTAGAGGAAAAAGAAAAAAAAGTTGTGGTGGTGATGGCTAGGGTTTAGGTTGATGAAGATGAGATGGGTTGGGATATTATATAGATAGGGTTTTGTTGTAGGTTAAATAGACACCACGTATATGAACCAGTTACCGACTTGAACTCGTTAAGTACATGGTTCGTTTAATCACTAAAATCATTATTTCCTGTTATTTATTTAAATAAGCGGCTTAAAACGAGTATTTAGACCTTTTTAATTAACTATATATTTACATTGTTGCGTTTAAAATTTGTAAGAATAAGTGTCGGTTTACTAGTATGTTATTGCTTACGACGCGTTATTTGGCGAATTTAAATAATTAAATTTATTAATAATTAAGAATGCATTTTTTTTGTTAATGAGATATTATTGTTAACAAATTAACGCGTCGTCTTATGAATAAAATATTATTATTATATCATTCGAGAAACGCTGGGCGTTACAGTAACGTTCCCCACTATGTAGGGCAGATGTGGGTGATAAATGCTAGTCTGAATCGGAAATCAGTCTAGGAAACTACGGATAAGAGTAATTGGTTTTAAAATAGATAAAAAGAGCGAAGGCGGATAGACAGAAAATTTAAGTGAATAATAGGAAGAAATTCGCAAGAATTTTTAGTTAAGTTAAAGTCATGTTGGACTTGCTGCCTTGGGAAGGTGAAATTAGATTTGGCAAATAAGGAAAGTAGACTATATGGAATTAAGATAACGGTAGACACAGTTGCGTATCAACCTAGGTTACCGTAAGGACATTCGGAAATCCATGATGTGATTCACGATTAGAACATTTGGTGAGATGTATGTTGTTAAGTAAATTCGCTAAATTATGGACAAGATAGGGGTCCAGGGGTAGGCGGAATAATACTAGATTAGTGAAGATTAGATGGGCGTTGTGACAGGAATATCCTCAATTAGAAGATGGTCCCAAATCGAAATCGGTAGTGCTAGACGAAAATTTCGAGGACGAAATTCCTTAAACGAGGGGAGACTGTGACAATTGCCAAAATTCCAATATTGTTCGCGTATAACATTAATTGTCGAATTGACGTCGAAGCAATGCGTGCTAGACTTAATTGCAGATAATTAAAGTCGTTAAAAATACAACAGCAATATTCGAATAATATTTAAAGAATTAAGTGGCATTTACGAATTTCTGGATCGTTCGCCAAATAAGTTACCCATATCGGATGTTGGTGACGACCCGGTTAAATTTAAAAGTCTAGAATTTGTCCCGAGATGCTTGGTTTGGCGTGGAATAATATTTTCAGGATGAAAATATTATTAAAATCAATATAGATTATAAGTGATGGTTTTTAAATCGTCAAGGTCCATTAGTTACGTGTTTTAGAGTTTAGCGCAAATTCAAGACCCGGTACGGTATGGAAACCTCTAATATAATAAAATTAGCTAAAAATGGATATTTAGTATATGGGGAATATTACTATTGACCAAAGGGGTAAAAACCTTAATTAATTAATATATGGAGGTTTTATAAATTGTGAGATTGTGTATTATGTTATAAGTTTTTATTAAAAAAAATATAATACCCACCCCCCCCCCCCCAAAAATGGTCGAAACCCACCCCCATTATTATTATTATTATTATTATTATTATTATTATTATTATTCACCCCTTCCCCATAAAAACCCACCAAACACATTCTTACCTTCATTCTTACACTAACCTTCACACGCACTTAGAGAAACCATCCAACTTCTCTTCTTCTTCCTCTTCTTGGCCGATCCACTACTACAAAAATAACCTTCCTTGACACTTTTTTTATGACATACCATGTTTAATGACATGCACTTTTGCATGTCATAAAAAAAAATGTTATCTTTGAAAAAAAAAATGATAATTTCTTGACGTTTTTTTATGCGTGTCAATAATTTTCCGTCATAAAATAAAAAACATGACGGTTTTAAAATCTACGTGCATGATTTTGTGTCAGCTTAAATCTCAAATCCTTCTCTCTGTGTGTTTTCCCATAAATCTGAATGGTTGATATCTTCCCACGTCTTTGCTTGTCTGATCTCCTCCACTTCCATTTAGAGAAACCCTAAAATTTTCACCTGTACCGCCTTCTTCATTTCTCTTTCAACATACCGCCTCACTCCCATCTACACACTCTCTCCCCGTCAATATCCCACCGCGACTTCCTCCCTGACCGTCGCTTTCCTCGCCAACCGGACCAAGGCAGATATCATCTTCGGCCTCGGCAAGTGACGGCGATTATGGAAACAAGTCTATAAGGTTTAGCAGCCGCTATAACGGCTAACCAAATGATACGGTGGTGACCGTTGTCGTACCGCCACCATCAGCCAATCAATCAGCACCGCTACAGGACATGGAACTCGAAACCGTGGATTCAACCGCAGACACGACGGTGAACGGTGGAAAACGAGGAAGAGATGAAGACGCGATAACAGATTCACCTGAAAACACAAAAGAAGCTAAAAAAACCGAAGAGTGATGAAGCTGAGAAGTCTGTGGAAGAACAGACACTCGAAAAACAAGAAGTAGCAAAGACTGGTCCGGTGTCTGTTGGCTAGTCATACCTCGTTTAGGTAATTTTTTTTTTAATTTAATCCGTTTGAGATTAAAAAACACAACCCAAATCGACCAACTAATAAGTAAATTGGTCAAAATTGCATCTCTTGAAGGTAAGATCCGGTATATGATACTTAAATAGTCATTATAGGATAGTAATTCCATCACTCGACTACTTTGGGGGGTTAAATCAAGAATCTTGGCGCATTTAAGTTATTCTATAGTAAAGCTAGTAGTATCTTTGTGAATATGCATTTTGTGTTGATTTGTAGTCCTATCTATGCAGGAGTAGATAATGGTGCAGTTGCATAAAGCGAGTTGATGTTATGTTTATGAGTTGAGGTCTGTCTTTCTTGTCCCTGCCTGAAGGTGTTATGTTGATGGATGAAAACTTGAATACTTGATGCCTGAAATCCATGTATTATTTGTGGTTGCTTCTTTTGCGCCTTCGGCAGTATGGGTATTACATGATTGTTAGATAATGTTTTAGACACTTGATTGGATAAATGCATATAAATTTTGGTTCCTGGTCTGAATATGTTAAACATTTGATTGGATAAAATGCATATAAATTTAGAGTCTTTAAATGCCCTTGTTTAAACTGTTCAAATTATTGAACTTTGTAACTATAAATATATGTGTTGGACCTTTTTGCTTCTGCCCCTGCAGCCACGTACAACACTGAATATGTTGAGATATTTTTAATCTTTTTGTAGATTTATATATATAATGATTTCTGAAACTGTCATTTTGTTATAACATCAACAGTTCTAACTTATAATTATTAATCGCTAATGTTGTTATGGGAATTCTTAGTTTGCAACAAACAAACATAACTTATATTGTTTCTTGCCAGGTGGCTTCTCATGGGATTGATCGGAGTTCAAAAGTGCTGCATCAAACGTCAATTGGTGCTTTCCTTATGCTTTAGACCAGATTCATTGTAGTTGAATTCTACCCGAGGTCTGTTCCCCACACACTGCTCTTGTAGCTTCACATTCTTTCCATCTTTTTCTTCTTATGATTGCTAGTTCTGCATTCCATATTTAAAAACCTCAAACTATGCATGAGGAAATCTTTTTAGAATTAGCTTTTGCTATTTTGCTTCTAGTGTGGTCTTCAGCATTGAAAGTAGTTTTAATGAATTTTAGAGCAATCAATTGGGCAAAAAAACATGACTAATTGGTTAGTCAACAGAATGACACTTCATTAAGTTTTGGACACATGATAGAATAATGTGATTGCAATAGTTTAGTTCCACAGTTGTAGAATTCCTTCTCTGAACACTAAAATAGATAAAGGGGCTCAAGAAAATGTCTTGGCTCTCAATTTACATCATGTTTTTATGGTTTGTAATTTTTCTATATTCTTTAAAGGAAAGTGTCTTTTTTACTGAATACGGATATTGGTGAAAACATGCATTTAGCATTTTTTATGTAACACCCTAAACCTTTCTAACAGGAAATACGCAGCGGAAATACGAACTAGAACATTTCTTGCTTTATTAAAAACATTCTCGTATATTTGGAATCCATTTCTAAAAGATATTATAGGTGTTTCATCTTTTGTTGTTTCTTATTACATCATATACAACTTATCTTTATTAGTTTACGTGACCGCGACCCCATACAATCTGTGTCCTCACTCGACCTCCAACCATTTCTTGCTTTGTGAGATAGACTAGACAACCTGCAACCATTACATAACCATTTTGTTAGTTCATTAAGTGACTTCATGCAAATATTCACAATATGGAAAGAATATCAACAATACTCAATGATCATGTCCTACGCCTTTTTGCAATTTCGGATCCGATCTCCGGATCCTCTCCTCCAATTTCCATGCATTCATCCTTACATACCTGCATCTTCAACAATACTACTATAGGACCACTTTCGTGTTGACTTGTGACCCCAAGCTTCGTAGCTAGCTTACTTACAAGTTAACATGCCATATTAGAATACTTAATAAGGAATTTACCAATGCAAAACATTAGTGTTCTCTCTACACCATACATTCATGCAACCCATTTAGCAATTAGTTCAATCTAATAAGTTCCTTCCTATTCATGATCTTTTTGACCCATTAATTATTTACTTGCGTGAACTGGTTGTTAGATACTTAAAACATACCACATAGTATGATACTTATCCCTTACAATCAATACCTCATGATTAATGTGGGTGTGTACGATCCTACACCTTTTCTTGATTAATATGAGATTATTAATGTGCAGCATTTTTCTGCGCAGCTGAGTTCACCGGCTTATTTGACCCACTAGATGTCCAAATCAGATCTTTATGTCTGAACATAAAATGTAGTACACTCGTAGAGCTTTCCGAGCATATAGGGCTCGTCTACATCGGAATTTTCTATGATTTTATATGATTTTTGCAAGATCAGGACAGATCCGAAGCTAACACGTTTCAGCTTGCTATCAAGGCTGAATTTTTAACTTAACATGCTATTTTGACCCGCTTAAACTCCAAACTATCTTTCGATGTTTAAATATGAAATACAATACGTTCAAATAGCTTTCCAACCATGTGTGATACACCCTAAACGGATATGTTACCGTTCCATTACATTTGTTACAAAACTGGGTATTCTGAAGCCTCTTGTTTCTTTCAACTTAGATCCGATTGTCCCATATGCCTACATTGTTGCATATAGCACCATTCATGCTCACTAATTTCAACATCCTATAATCTCATCAACAATAAATTACCTATCCATTCATGTTTTTCATTCTATACTTACACACGAATAAAATGTACTAACGAGAAATTAGCTCATGAGCCACTTACCTTTGCCCGTATGAGTGTTGTCGTTCATTCCATCCGTTTGACCCGTTATCTTCCAATCCATGCCATTCCTATTCCTACTTTGACAAGTCAACTTGCAAACCGTTAGAACATATAACGGGTCATTCGCCACCTTTAATACCTAAGTATTATTCACCTATCCCATTATACTTGTTCATAATCATTTTACCATTCATACTAGTAATTTGGGTTAACCCCACCCATTTGACCCGAAATCACCCATTTGTGTCTAATGAAAACATATGGCTCATTTTCACCATAAATCCATGGCATCTTACTTTTAACTCATATACATAAGTTTTGGTTTAATCCAACACATTTAATCCATTCCCCCAATTGACCCGTTTGGGTGATTCTCCCATTATTGACATACTTAACAATTTCATGACATTATGTTAACACAAAACAATTAAATCCACCAATGAGTTAACATCAAGATTATACCGACTTATCTATCCTTTCATTGTTACCATTCTTCATACACATAAGAATTCAAATACATAAATGGAAGTTAAGTTTGTGAATTACTTACAAATGCGAGTAGAGGTCGAAACCATACCAAACGAACTCCGATTGAGATGATTTAGGAGTCCATGGAACCGTCTCACCGAGATCTACGAAACCTACTAGTTTCTACTGCCTGAAACAGCCACCACTGTTGCTGAAACAGCAAAACAGTGGCTAGATTACCCATTTTCGAGCTGATGTGTTCTGGTCAGTAAAAACCCCTCTTCCAGACCTCTAAATCGAAAACCCACCGTTGGATATGATCGTCTATATGTGTTAAATCTTCTGTAAAAATTTGAGAACGATCCAACGGTGCAATCTCCGGAAAATCACACTTTATGACAGGCTGAAAACCTAAATACGGGTTTTTGAACTTAGATGGTGCTCTCTTTCTCTATCACACACTCTCTTTCTAAAAATTGGTTGTAGAACTGAATGAATCAAAGAAATACATCATCCCTTTTTATACTACAAGTTTTCCAATTAAACAACCTAACCCTTTAACTTCTAAAAGATTGTAAACAAGTCCATACACTTTGTTGATATTAGAAATGTGTCAAATATAACATAATTCCAACATTGCCTCTTACTAGTAAATTAATATGCTCCACATTTAGTACTTCTAATTCACAATTAAGCAACTTATTCAACACGTGATAGATATCTTACCAATCAAGTATAGAGTAAAATCTCTTAATGCATAGTTCTACAAAATCACACCATTAAACTATATTTCAACATGAATTTCATCTAACATACCTTTCTACATGTTAGTTAGAGATCTTTCAATAACATAAAATCATCAACCGCTCTTTATTTCTTCTATTACAGGGTTTCTATCATTCATTCTTCAAACCTTCATAAGAAGCTAATCATTCGATTCTTTAACTAGGTTAATCATTCTAGCTAAGTATTCCTTGCAATTGTATGAAATAAACATGCTAATAAATAATTATTCGGGTTTTGGGGCGTTACATTTTATACCGGATGCATAGTTTTTTTTTTTTTTTTTAAACTCTATTCGTACTTATTATCTCAGGTTGGAGAGGAGCGGATTATTACAAGGATGAGGACATGGATGTCGTTCGCGAAGAATGGTCAGGCTACGCCACGACATTTATTTTCAAATGATCGAAACCTGTTTGAAGGCAATGTATTGTCGATACAATATTTTTGTAAACGTTGTCTCGGATTGATTTGTAATTTGATAAATATGTATTATATAATGAAATGATGTTTTTATTATTAGTTTCTAATTATTTTGCATATAATAAAATGGGTATAAATCCAGGAGGGTAAATCTATAATTTTACAGAACTTTTTTTTAGATTAATAAATTATGACACGCAAAATGAACGTCATAAAATTCTGTCATAAAGTGTGTCGTTGAAACATCAATAAAAACTGTCATAAAAATGTGTTATTAAAAAGTGTCATAACGCGTGTCAATAAATACTGCCATAAATGTGTGTTATAAACAGATGACACGCCAAAATATGTCATGGTAAATTTATGACACCGCCATCCTTGACGTTTTTTTTCTTGTCATCAGACCCCTTTCTTGACACGCATTGCGCGTCAAGAAAGGCCCTTTTTCTAGTAGTGATCCCACCCACCAACACCATAACCATCTTATTTTGTTCATCTTATCATAAATATGGACTCAACAACATAGATAATTTAGTGTTTAGAGTGATTTGAAGCCAAAAATCCAAGATTTTAGAGAGAGAAACACCAAAACCCACCACTTTTTCAAGAGTTTATAAAGGTATGTTTATGAACTAAAAACTCGCTTAAATCTTTAGGTATTTTATGTTTTAATCAAGTTTTTCACCATATAAAATAAGGATACAGAAGTGGGTTATGTAAAATAAACAATGGGAATAAGATAAAATGGTGATGAATATATATGTGTGAGTGTTTGTCGTGTGTATATATATGTATATATAAACCATATGTATGTATATATATGTGTGGAAATGAATGCTTATGTGATTAGATGATAGATGGAGCTTAGATCCTTTGAGTTTGTTAACATGCAATAAGGTTTTCAAAAGGGTTTTTAGATCTGAGATATAAAGAGATTTTAATGTTTATGATGGTCTAGATAGATGATATAGGGACGAGGTTATTGAAATGTGACTTGTTTGACTTGTAAGTTGATGTTTTTGCAATGTTTGATGATGAGTTTTTGATGATGTTTAGCTTATTTACAGGTCTAATCATGAATATGTTTTGATAGTTTTTCATACACTTAAAATGGTCTAAAACAAGTTTGGATCGAATCTACATGCTTGGGAGACCTTGCATGTACGATCAAAACGTGTTTATTGGCTTAAAATGCCAAGTTATGAACTTTCGAAGTAGGTTTTCTAAAACTGAATTAGAACAGGTTTTTGTAACTTATTTTGAAGAGAAATAAAAGGTAACAAGTTATATGTGAAAGACCTAAACTTAAAATCTAAGTATGTTGCAAAAGATGCGCGAAAGCGCATGTTTTTGACAAGTTTTACGAGTCTAGAACACATATTTTTAGATCTGATATAAAACAGCTTATTTAGTGTCATAATGAGTGTAAAACTCATTATTTAAGGTGTATAATATGTTTACCATGTTAACGAATGCTTACAGTGCAAGACTATGTGTTAGAAGTTGCCAAAATGTGGATTTTGAGGCGCACAATTGCTAGAATATGTGACTGTTTTAGAACAGCAAATTTGGTCTTGTTTAGTATATTATATGCAGGTCCTAGGGTGGAAATGAGGTTCATATGTTAAACATAGGTTGATATATGACGTTGGCAACTTATATGTGATGAAAATTGCTAGAATGAACCTTATTATGTGCTCTAAGGACATATTAACTAGGATTGGAAATGTGAAATGGATTATGTGATGACATTATATGTGAGATGATTTCTTGAGAATGTTAGTTGGAGCCTAAACTGTCTATGTGTAATTCATATTTACTAGTTGTGGCTACGTTTCGATAACCTTACATGTATGTGACTACATTATAGTAGGATTTATTATGATAGATTATGTGGTATAACCTGGATTAAATATATGCACGAACCTAAGGAATGGGTGATTTGATATGACATATATGTTTATGTGAAGATTAGAACTAAACCGGATACCGAGATCACCAATGGGTTGATAGGGTAAGGCTTAATGGAAATTTAAACGCTTTGGTTTAACTAAGTCAAAGAAGTTCGGTGAATGACTTGATTAGACGTAGGATAATTACTGAAATACCCTTGTGCATTATAGGGTGTAATAAGTAAAGGATTGTGGTTTGTCGATTGCGTGAATTGCTACGTTTAAGGTGAGTTCACAACCCCTTTTCTTTAAATGTTAATGAACGTTTTTAATATCGGGGGATTAACATGCTGTATGAAGGGTAGGACTAGAATTGTAGGACAATTGATGGCCTTGGGTAAGTGTACGAATTGTTTCTACGAGTACCTCGTCAGTCCTTCCGGACGGACACTTCCCTGCACTTCTTAATCATTAGTTCTTAGATTAGAGCCGTAGTTTATGTTAGTATATCTATTGGGTTAACGCCCCTTTTCAGACCTGTAGAGTGGGTCTTATGGGAAAACATAACCTTACAAATTCCTCTTACATCGGGGTTCGGGTTCGGGAAGCAAAAGTTATGGTTTGATTAAGAGCCTTAGGTTAACATCATCCCTGCTAGACCTAGCTAGTCTACTTGGTTCTTTTCGAGTTGTACTCTAACATACTCTTCAATTAAGATTATATGTATAATTATATGATATGTTGCTATAAAAACCTGTGATCTCGCCAACATTCTTGTTGATGTTTTAAAGCATGTTTTTCAAGTACTGATGCTTAGGGGATACGAGAGAGGGTTTAGCGGGCACTACGATGGGCATGATGTTGGGACCCTAAAATCTTAAAACTATGAACAATGTTTTTATTTTATCTTTGAATAATCTGTAAAACAATAACTATGTAACTTCGCTTCACCTTGGTGATGACATGTTTTTATTAACTTTCTTAAGACCGGAACCGTAAATGTTTTAGACTAGAGGGTGGTTGCAAGATTTCCATACGTGTCTTCAAGTGTGTTGCTAAACTTTGTGGTAACAACTTCCGTTACCTCATGACTTGCTTTCTGCTGTGCGCTGTCGGGTGTGACAAGCATTAGAATAGTTATTCCATTTAAATTAATGACATTGTGGTTAAAAAAACCCTTTTTAACAAGATATGCTCTTCTTATGTCATCTATTTGATTTGGGTGATAACTAACAATATGTGCTCCATCAGAGATCTAAAGGACAAGCATTTATATCACTGTATTTTGTATTGAAGCCAAATGAATATTTGGACTTGGAGTTTGACCAATACCATCATTCTCTTGAAAATCATTATTAGAAATATTTGGACATGGAGTTGAACCAATATCATCATTCTCTTGCATATCATTAGTAGGAATATTTGGATTTGGAATTGGACCAATATTATTAATTTCTGGGGCATTTCTTTTAAACAAATTGCTAATAAGATCTTGTTTAGAACATGGTTTCGTCTTCCAAACAATTACACATAACCCTAAAATTACAAGTGAACAACACAAAATTAGCAACAAACTTACAAAATTATTATAAAAAATTAAAATTCACAATTACATCAAACAATTAGAGTCTTAGGGATGCAATTAAATAAGACCTCCAAAACCCCAATCAACATCCAAAAACCCATTTACATTATAAAAAATTACAATTCACAATTACATCAAACAATCGGAGCCGGTCGCAGGAGCTGCATTGCTACAACTTGCAGGTCAATTTTTTTGCATGTGTGGAACACTGAAACTCTATTTTTGGAAGGTTACGAATACAGGGAAAAGAAAAGAATTGGAAGGAATGGAGGAAAAAGTGTGTTCCAAAGTTTTTGTATAAAGAGAAAGGAAGGGAAGAGGAGGGGAAAAAGTGAGGTTTTTAGGCATAAAACCATCTTTCCAATTTGGAAGGAACACGAGAGAAAGGAAGGGTGTAACACCCCAAAACCATTTGTTCGTCTAATTATGCCATTAGACATGATTAGCAAAATAATGAAACGAGACTTAAACAATAACAATGAGGGTTATGTTCCAATATTGAAATAACCTAGTTATTGTTATTAGTTATATAAAAGAGCAAATGATATAGGAAAAAAACTAACTTGACTAGTTAGTCTTATAAGGAAATGACCTTGGGGGTTAGTTGAGGGGCTATTGTTGCCAATGTGATGAACATGATTATTATTAATAAAAAAAATATATAAAACAATAAACACATGTGTGTGTTACAAATCTGAGCTGACCCGATTTTAATCCGGCCGTTACTCCAGCGAGTTTATTCGTGTTGAGGCGGTACGGTTTCAGGGCGGAAGCCGCTAACAGCCCCCACGGCACCAGCGTCCTCTGCTGTGCACGATAGGCTGGGCTTGTGGTTGGTCAGGGCTGCCCATGTCGGGCGGTGTGATGATCTCTACCACACAGTTAAAAAAAGTCACCTTCCAAAAAAAACCATCAGGAGAACACATCTCATTCAACAAGCAAACCCTAAACACAAAACATGCTTGAATCCAAGCCAAATCAAGGAGTTTTTTTAGTGCATTAGCAAGAAACGGGTTATCTAAAGCCTATAGAACATCACGGTACCTTTTATTTGGTAGAATTTGATGTTATAATTCATTTTTGATTTTGATTAAAATCTTGGGTTTGATAAAACGTGAGATTTCTTGTTGTTAGGGGTTTCTCTAGCTTTAGGGAGCCTTAATCATGTCTAATTTGGTTATGAATCACATTTTATGTGTGTAATTGATGATGTTCATACTTATCATAAAGTAAGTTTTGGCTCAATTAGGTTTAAGTTCATGAAATTGAGGAGTTATGTGTAATGTTTGATCATCCCTAATGGTTTGGAGGTGATTTGTTTAATTGCACTTGCTTAGGAAATCGCTGAAAAGGAAATCGCTACACATAATATGTTTCTAACCTGATCTTCAAATATTCATATAAAATAATAGAAAAATCGTTAGGAGGTGTTCTTTATACGCCTGGAAAGGTCTTTGAACGAAGCAAAATCCATCTTTAAACATGTTCAACTAATTCGTACCTTAAATGAGTCAAAAGGGTCAAATCCAGAAGCTGTATAGAAAATCGCTGCACATTATTAATGTTGTTATTAATCAAAAAGGGGCATAAGATCATATACATACTTGCTTTTGGGCATGAAGTGTTCATTCTTAGGACGTAGAGCACCTTATTTGATATACTTAAAGCGTTCAAAACCATTTATTACCTAGTTTTTTTATGTAACTTTACTATCGGGTCAAACGATTAGTGAATGGAAATATTCATGAAACAAAAACTAGTTGTTTATTAAATAGCATGTTTTGATGAAGAAGTGTGTGTGAATTCATAAGGTGTGATAGTCATGTTAATGGTTGACTAATCTAATCATCTTGGGGATACAATGTGGTAGTTTGACTCTGACAAGCTTAGTTAGGAGCTTGGATAGGAACGGGTTGAACAAATACAAGTACAAGCATGAAGCTCGCAAGGATACAAGGTAAGTGTTGCTTACGTTATTATAATAAATATCATGACTTATGCATTGCGTGTTAATCATTTAGACTTAGTTATGGGAGAAAGGTAGGACCCCGATTGGTGAAAATCGCTAAGCGGGTCTAAACATATGAATTTATGTATAAACTACCTAATGACAATCAATGAGGTGACATGTGCACCCAAGAAATGAAATATATTAAACGGGGTAAATCTTGAAGAGTTAGGCTATAACTTGATTATGACGATTAAAGAGTCGATATATGGAAACAAGGAAAAACACCTTAAGTGGGTTTATTCATGTTAGACTATAATAGAAATAGTGTATCGTAAGTAACAAAGTTAGTGTTGCATCCGAAGTGTGCAGCTCATGAACGGGTCAAGTGGCGATGTTCTCACCATTGGGACCCAGTATTTAGCGCTTGTATATCAAGCATTGAGTTTCAAAATATATAAATGGGTCAAATGGTGATGTGTCACCATTCGGATCCCAAATTCTAATGTGTGTCGAGGAAGTCATCCACAGGTGAGCATTTGGGAATGAGGCACATGTTGCCAAGTATTATGGACAAGTGTTATCAAGGTTTGGAACGGAACAACGCTATCTGGTAAGTCAATAGTTAAATAAATGCCTTGGGCGAAGTAGTACGGGTATGAAAACCACCCACATAAAGTGTGGGTGCCAAATCGGTAAGTCGTTTACATAATTATGTTCTATGCGCGCTAATGCGCCTAACATTGACTAATAGTGAGGAAATATTGGAATTGATGGAAAACTAAATCTATAAGGGGTTTACAGCCTTTCGAACAAGTTAATGGGTTAAAAACATTGGGATGACATTATGAATCTTATGCTTTTAGAATTGTCAAAAAGGGCTTTGGCCCAGTGAACGACCGTTCACTCGGGTGAACGGTCGTTCAGGCCTTCTGATCAGCTTGTTGCTGTTCGTGGCCCAGTGAATGACCGTCCACTTAAGGTGAACGGTCGTTCAGGCCTTCTGAATCAATTTGGTAAAAATTTTATTTTTGGCCGTTTGGTCTGCATCATTCCATATTGATGTGTAACATCACTTCTTCGATAGTAAATGCATTATTGGTAATCCCACTAACCATTATTTGTGTAATGGTATTAGGTAAACATGTGATGGAAATCCCGGAGGAAGGATTGAGTCGCGAGAAGAACCGAACACACACGAACACTCATCAGGCTTCCGCAAAAGATTCAAGATACTCCCGTTAAGAATTGTGAAACCTACTTTATTTTTAATAGCTAAAAATGTAAAACCTATGGAAATAAAAAAAATGTATTGATCGTAACGGTTTAAGTTTCTCATAATTTTAAAAGTTTTAATCGGGGTGGTTTTACGTAAGGTCAAAACCCTTAAGATTAGTCGTTAACCGCATGATTTTGGGTTAGGGTCTTACAAAGGTGAGGAAGATGAAAGGATGGATTCCTTTCTTTTCCCCCCTTTAAATGAAACTCTGCAACAGAACGTTAGAGTTTGGGTTGAAGCTAGTTGGGCTTTTGAAATTGTATATAACATTAAAATGCATGGTCGGTGCACCGACCAAAATTACAAAACTACCTTTCGTCTAAATTACAAAACTGCCATTCTTATTTCCGTCTAAATTACAAAAATGTCTTTTTTTTTTGGGTATTGTGCCTTTGTCCAAACCAGGCCTCACCTATCGTTAAAGGTTACCACCATCACCGGAGAATGCAATGTTAAGACTGAAACAACCGACGCCGATCTACACCTAAATAAGACATGCAAGGTTGGATCTGATCACTGGAACCCTAACTTGGCCAATATAGTTTACAACTTTTTATGGTGAAGACTCAAGACAGTGGTGGTAAAATGGTAATCGAGGACGCGACAGGATCCAACTGTAGCTCCGTTAAAACCGATCTTCATCCACATGCCTCTTTCTAGGTTAGTTAGATTAGCCACATATAAGGCAGCGCTGGTGACATTGTAGGGACGGGCGACGGCCCGACTTTAAACGAAACCCGACCTCAAACGTTGTTGCGGAGACTAAGGATGTTTACTGACAAAAGTATCCACTGCCACAGTTTTAAGTTCCGACGATGGATGGCTTCAATATGGTGGTGGAAACCATGGTAGTGGTGGCGGCGGAGATGAACTGAAAATGTATAGAGAGAATTTGTTTGGTAATTTGAGGTGAGAGAGAGATTAAAACCCTTTCATCTATTTGTGTAGAGAGTGATAGAATTCTGATGTAAAAATATTATAATGAATGAGCACATGGTCTTGACATCTAAGAATTGAGAATCTCAATGTATGGCATGTGAGAATTGAAAATAAACCATTGTAACATTTGCTTAAGATATACTTTATATTTTTAGGAGAACACAGTAAGAACGTTTTATTTAGTCTAATTACACGTAAAATATATAAATAGCAAACATTTTTAAGCAAAAGACTTACGTTTTATTTTAATGATTCCATATTATATGTAAAATTGTTTATGTCAAAAAAATGGAATATAGTCTGTAACGAGCGAGTTTACTGTCGTTGTATTGTAACGGACCCAACTTATAAAGGAATATAGTTCCCGTTATTTTGCCATTATTGAAACAATATTGTTGTTTGCTTTCATGTTTTCTAACAAGCCAAATCGGTAACCACTAAACTACTTTCATGTTGTGTGTGGAAGAAACTGTCACACTCACGCCGGCATAAAGACAAGACACCCACCGTACACTTTCAAAGTTGACAAAAAAAATAACCACAAGACAAAACAACCTTTAAACTATAGAAATTGTTACTTACATCCCTACACTTTCTAAAAACTTTATAAAATGACATTTTCACTCATTTGAGTACTACTAACCTTTTAAGTTTACCCATGTGTCTTCATTTTTAAACTTAAAAGGAAAAAAAAACTATTTTCTCAGTGTTTATTTTTATATATATGTTGGTAAATTTACGTTTCAATGTTAATTTTTTCAGAAACTATTCAAGTCAAACATAATGCATTTTCATTCTTATTATTATGTAGGTTTTCATTTGTTTACATTTTGACATGTTAAGGTAGTGTTACGTATTCATTCTTATTTTTACGTACGTTTTCGATTGGTCTACATTTTGAGATAAACTATGTTCATAAATAAGTCAGGTCAAATATGATACAAATTCATTTGATGGTATAAATTCGTGTTATTGTACGTTTTGACGCTGCTAAGTCTTAATGCAAAGGTAAGGGTGGTGTAGTGGTTAGGTGGAACACTTACTAAACAAACCAACTTGGGTGTTCGATTCCGTTTCTTTAGTAACTTGAATGTTTTAGATCCGATACGTCAAAATACGCGTTTTCATATGGTAACACATCACAAAACGTGCCACAAGCTATAAAAAAAAAACTAAAGAGTCGCCGCCGCAACGCGCGGCCTACGGCCGTAATCTAGTTTTATAAGAAAATACATTGGACTTTATAAGTTTGATTTTATTAAAATCATTTGAGGGGTAATGTAAAATAATTTCAGGGTTGGCCTAAAATTAGTTGAGGTGTAACGGAATAGGAAAAACGTAAAAGAAAAAACAATTCCACTTCACCGTGAAAGATGAGAGGTAGCAGGTTGATAGGTAATAAATAGGTGCTACTCCTCCCCGCTAAGCCAGGTCTGCCCCTGTGTGGTCTAATGGAAACATTATGAACACCCACTAGCCGTGGTGAATGATCTGAGTACAATGTAAACATTGGAACAAATCAATGGTGACCTAGTTTTGGATACGTGCCAACAGCCAAAATACACGTTTATTTGCATTACATGTATGTTTCCTTTCCTTTTGTTTATTGCATGTATTAGGTAGTGCTTTGATTAGTTTTGCACAAGTAAAGTTATTGAACGTGCATTTTGAGAAAACAAGAAAATTGGGTCAAGGTAAATTTATGTGTATTGCTCGTATTTTGTTCTTGGAGCCTAACCAGGGCTGCAAACGAATCGAACGAATACGAACAAGGTCATGTTCGTGTCCGTTTGTTAAGAAAGTTATGTGTTCACGAACGGTTCATGAACACTTACCTAACAAGATTTTTTGTTCGTGTTCGTTTGTTAAGAAAACACTTTTGTTCGTGTTCGTTTACGTTTGTTTGTTAATTTTGTTTATGAACACACACGAACACAAACAGATATTAATGAACACAGAAAGGTGTTCATGAACACAAAGAACTATTCATGAATGGAAACAAATACAAACGGACATATATTAACTTTTGAATTACATGCAATTCCCATACATTAAGACATTAGCTAGATCCAGTCAAAATATAACTTAATTGTCAAAACATACTTAGTACTGGAGAAGGGCGAAACCATGCATTTAACATGTTAATTATATTATAAAAAATCAATTTAACATGTAAAATATCATTTTTATCAAAAAGTTTAATTGGAGATTTTGTATATAAATGTATGTAGAAGCTTTTTTGACAAAAAAAATCGAAAAATAAAATATTAAAAAAATGCTTAAAATTAGTTAAAAAAAGGTAAAAAATATTTTTTTACAAAAATTAATTTTTTATTGGATTAGCTTTTACACATTTTTATATGTAAAACCTCTGAAGAAATTTTTGAAAAAAAATATTTTTTTGCATGTTAAATTGAGTTTTTAAAATATATTGAACATGTTAAATGAATGGTTCCCCGGTTCTCCACTTTTTTGAGGTTCTCCATTGAACCTTACACTATATATATATATATATATGGGGAGGATAAATTGAAAACCCATTGAGTTAAGAAAACTAAGAAAACCCTTGCAAAAATCATATAAAAAAATACACAAGGTAACATACATGTATTAAAGCGTTTTGGGCTAAAAAAAAGCACCGATAGGATATTTAAAAAAAATAAACAAAATTTGCGCTGTTACATATGTAATAGCACAAACTTTGTTTATTTTTTTAAATATCATATCGGCGCTTTTTTATTTTTTTGGCTTAAAACGTTTTAATACATGTATGTTACCTTGTGTATTTTTTTCAAAAAAAATTAAAAAAATTTAGATGGTTTTTACAAGGGTTTTCTTAGTTTTGTTAACTCAAGAGGGTTTTCAGTTTATACTTTCCTTATATATATATATATATATATATATATATATATATACACCTCATATATATTATTTATTGCGTAAAATAAATAAAAGTAAAAGAATATAAAAAAGGTATAAAAATTAAAAACCATAATAGCTATCGAACATAAACGAACATGTTACCGAACGTTCATGAACATAAACGAACGAATGCAACCTTTGTTCATGTTCGATCGTTTAGTAAAACGAACGGAATTTTTTGTTCGTGTTCGTTCATTTATTAAACGAACGAACACAAACGAACTTCCCACCGAACGGTTCATGAACGGTTCGTTGAAAATTCAGTTCGTTTGCAGCCCTAAAACTAACCCATTAAACAGGCCTATCACCTTGGAGACCGCCAATCTCTAATCTGCTTATATCATTGTTGGTATCAACGGTCTGGTTGTTGGTTAGAATTGCATGTGAATGCTGGATTAGGTTTCTTTTAACGCTGGAGTCGTGGTATTTTGTTTGGTTTCATAGATTTAAAGGGCATTTTTGTCAATATATGTAATTTTATTAACAAGGGCTATATGTAATTTCGGTTTTGGGTTATGTATATATGTAATAAGGTAACTAAATATGAGCATCCATAATGCTTATTTTTCGGATGGGTTTGGAATTCCAAACCTCTCACCATTATAGGTGACGTCCGGAACATGATTTGGAGGGTGGTTCGCTATAGCGGACATCCGATTTAAGGGGGAGAGAGTCCCCCACACACACACATACAATATTTTATTATTTATTTTTATGTGAAAGTGGTTGTGAGGTGGATAGGTATGTAAGCCAACCTAACGAACATGAACATGAACATGAACACAAACATATAATTGAACGCATTTATTGACCGTGTTTGTTCATTAAGAAAATGGGAATGTTCGTGCGTGTTTATGTTCATTCATTTAACCCTAAATGAATAGTTTACGAACATAAACAAACATAATTTACCAAACAACATCACAAATACATAAGTGAAGAAATATAAAAACAAATGAGAATAATTGGCCAAACATAAACGAACATATATAGAACATGTAGTGTTTTTTTATATATATATTTAGTGATTAAGTGCAATAAGTTTCATTAAGGAGCCTATTTTTACTACTAGAAATCCTAGTTACTAAGTAGTTTTATTTGGTATAAGTAACTAGAAAGCTTGTAGTTGGTTTATGCTTATATAAATATAACTAGTTGTGTGTTTATTAAAATATAAAAGAACACACATAAACAAACATAAACGGACGTTTACGAAGGTAAATGAACGAACAATACATGTGCTTATGTTTGTTCGTTTATTTAATAAACGAACTTCCCGCCAAACAAGTTCACGAACAGTTCATGAATGTTCGGTTCATTTACAAGTCTAGAGGTGAAGGTTTATAATGGTTTATGGTTGTAAGAACAAGTGAAATTAGAATGATTATGGTTTGAAATGATGTGACGGTTTGAAATTTTGGACTTCAGTTAGCATTTGTGGATGCTATGGGTTTTCCCATGTGAAAGACTAAACATCACCACATTTAAAACACAAATCTTATTCAAATTTAGAAGATAATATAAAAAGCCAAATTTCCCTTAAGAACAAGGAGTTGCTAACACTACGATAGGACACTTCCTATGAACAGTTATACCATTGGTCTCACTCATGTCCATACTCTCTTCTCCCACCAATGCCAAATCAAATTTATAGAACAAATTAGCCAAAACAAGTTCATTAACAACCATTGCAAATTGAATACCCGGACACCCTCGTCGTCCAGCACCAAATGGTATCAACTCGAAATGAAACCCTTTGTAATCGATGGGATTGTTCAAGAACCTGTCTGGTCGAAACTCCTCGGGTTCATCCCAAACTGAAGGATCTCTTGCTATTGCCCATGCATTAATCAGCACTTGAGTACCTGATTGGATGTCGTATCCATGTAGTTTGATGTCTTCTGTTGATTCACGAGGAACAAGTAGTGGTAGTGGAGTGTGCAATCGTAGCACTTCTTTGAATACGACTTTTAGGTATGGCATTTTGTCTAAGTCATCTTCGGTGATCATTGGCCTTCCTTGGCCGATTTCATTTAATTCTTGTTGCAATTGTTTCATTGCTCGTGGGTGTCTTAATAGTTCCCATGTTGCCCACTCTAGGCTTGTCAATGTGGTATCAGTTCCAGCACTAAATATGTCCTGCACAGATTATAAGATTGTATCAATAACTACAAGCATGCAATCAGAACATTCAAAGATTTTAACCAGCCATATACAGATTATAAGATTGTTTGGTCAAAAAATATCTGCCACATAATGTTTCATTACAAATAATGTTTTATACCTTTATATGGTCATGAACTCATAGCCACCCTTGTTATAAATGACAACATATATGAAGTCGTGTGTCTAATTTCGACCAGTGTTGCAAAACTTGGTTTGGGCTTGTACTTGGCGATTTACCCTGGAGCGAGTACTCGGCCTAATCGGGGAAGTACTCGGGGCTCAAATTGGCCTATGCGGAGAGTACTCGGCTAAGTCGACTATACTCGGCAACCTACCCTGGAGCGAGTACTCGGGGAGTAATCGGTCAACTCGGCCTTGTTTTGCAACACTGATTTCGACACAAAAAGAAAGAAATGTTACCACAATTATAGCCTTGGAAACAAAAAGAAAGAATTGTTACCACAATTAGAGCCTTGATCATATCTCTTTCAAGTCGAAAACCCTTGTCATTCTCTCTTTGAAATTCTAGCAAGATATCAACAAGATCTCGGCTTTCGACACAGGTCTCATTCTTATTAACATGCTCATCAAGAACAACCTCAAGAAACTCATCAAATTCTTTAGCAACTTTATCCGCTTTTCGCTCTAGTCCACTCAATCGATCCACCCACCTTAGCGACGGAATATAACTCCCAACACTAAAACCTCCTACCAACTCCATAAACCTGTCTAACAAGTTCTTAAACTTCCTCCCTTCATAAGCCTTTCCCAAAGCCACCCTACAAACCACATTATTCGTAAGCGAAATAAACAACTCGCTCAAATTAACAGCCGATCCATTAGCCCTTCGAATCTTTTCTATCATAGTAGTCATCTCATCGTCTCGAACATGTCGATACGACTGAACCCTTTTGTTGCTTAAAAGATGGAATACGGCAATGCTCTTCACCTGCCTCCAATACTCCCCATATTTTGAAAATGCAATGTCTTTGCAAGCATAAAATAATTTATCAGGAATGTTTAAATGTGGTCTGCTTGAAAAGATTAGATCATGGGTTTTCATGATCTCTTTAGCTGCATCAACGGAGGACGCTACGAGTACTGGCACCGTACCTAGGTGAATCAACATGAGTGGACCATAGGTTTGAGCCATGGCCTGAAGGGCACGGTGTGGGCTCGAGCCTAGTTGGTGAAGGTTTCCGATTAATGGTAACTTTGGTGGAGATGGTGGTAGGTTTTTATCGGATTTTGTAGAAGAAAAAGATGATTTCAAAATAAGTAAAGCAAGAATGAAGGGAAGTGACAAGAAGAGCAAAACTTGGAGTGTGAAAGACATTGTGTTTGTTGTGTTCGTTGTGAATCTAGAGTGGTTTCATATATATAAGCAAGTGGTAGGGTCCTTAGCGAATCAAAAGCGGCCACATGGTCGTAGAGATCTTCCCAAGCTAAACTTTTTTTTTTTGAATGGCGATGTCCAAACTACCTAGATTACATCACTGATTGGTTATAAAAACACTTCATTTGTCCTGGGTGAAGACACAACTTAGGTGCTTGTCCACAGGTAGCGTTGGGTAGTTAGAACGCACCAAGCCACTAGTTCTGGGGAAAACCTGACCCCACCCCCCACCCAAAGGCACGACAGTGGCAAATCAGTAAAACCCGATTGAATCAAAGATCGAACCTTGCACCTCTAGGAGGCTAGGCCCTACCCATCATTTCTCATGCCACTCGAACCGGGAAAATCAATTTACAAACTAAACTAAATTACCTCTTTCACACATCTATCTAACAATTTTTTATTTTATAAATAGAAGGAACCATTAGGTACTGGGTTCGATTCTTACAAGGGATTTCTTTTTCTAGATTTATTGGGTTTCCTCATGAATTGGTGTATAAGCATTTATGCCCAGCGGAGATGGATATGATCGGGTGATTTCTCTAGTGACACGATGATATTCCAGTTAGTGATCCTAATTTGCCATTAAAGAAAACCTAATAATGCTAAATTTATACTATCTTATAATACATTTTATAAGGACCTCTTAAAATTTAAGTTTTACAAGTATAATTGCTTAAAGTACAACACACAATGCACATATTAACTACCTTTTGAGGACAAATATGTCTTTTATACAATAACTTACACTTTTGCCCATCAACTTCACTCCATTTTGTTTATTTAAATAGTAATTACACTCTTTACCATTATTATAACCAACTACCCCTCACGATTTTTAAACGTCCATACCATTTTCATATGTTAATATTTTCTTCTTATTATTAAATCGTATAAACCAGCGTTTTTTTCTCTTTAATTTGATTATAGTATTGCTATAGTTTTTTTTTTAATTTAAAAAAATGACATGTTAAGATTAAGTAATAATTGAAGTGAAAATGAACCGAAAGCATCTATGTCTATACTATCTTATAATACACTTCCCAAGGACCTCATATAATTTAAGTTTTACAAGTCTAATTGGTTAAAGTACAACACACAATGCACATATTAACTATTTTTATGGTATAATGCCTTGTACACAATACTTACACATTTGTTTCTTCAACTTTACTCAACTTTTGTTTATTTAAATAATAATTACACTTTTTCACCCTTATTTCAACCAACTATATCCACGATTTTAAACGTCCATAACTTTTTCATACATTAATATCTTTTTAATATTATTACACCGTATAAATGAGCATTTTGTTCCCTTTAATTTGATTATAGTATTGCTATAGTTTTTTTATTTTTTTAATTTAGAAAATGATATGTTAGGCTTAAGTAATAACCGAAATAAAAACAAAGGAAGTGAGAACTTACATTTGCACATGTAACTTCTCACTTCCTCAAAGTCACCCTAATTTTTTGCTTAGCGTATCACATAAATTATTGCTATGTATATATTCATGTGCTTGCACTTCCGCTAGCACATAGGATTCGATTATGGTAAAAAAAATATTTTTACTTATTGAATTCAAAAGTTTGTATAAAAATTGTTTACCACTTACTCAGCCGATATTATTCATTAATGTCAGAATTTTATCTCATTTGTGTTTTTAGAAAAATTGTGTGTAATAAGTTGTTGAATAAGAAGATACACATTGTGACATAGTTCTCAACTTCATTTCTTTAATGAAAAAATACTATAATATCGTTCATAACTCTGTGTTTTTTGGATATATATATATATATATATATATATATGAATTAATTACCAATTTAGTCTCTGAGGTTTGTCAAAAATTGTCACTTTCATCCAAATCTTTTGTTTTTGTCAAATTAGTCCCTGTGGTTTCATTTTTTTGTCATTTTAGTCCTTGAGGTTTGTCGAAAATTGCCACTTTCATCCAAATGTTGTTAGTCCACATGGATTAAATGATAAAAAAAAATGAAACCACTGGGACTAAATTGACAAAAAAAAAAAAAAAAAAGATTTGGATGAAAGTGGCAATTTTTGACAAACCTCAGGGACTAAATTGGCATTTAACTCTCTCTCTCTCTCTCTCTATATATATATATATATATATATATATATATATATATATATGGAAGGAAAATATCTTGAAAATGTATAATCTGATAGTTGAAATCTATATACATTATGTATAATTTGATCGGTTAATTCAATTATGACCATTGGCAGAACTTCTTTGGGGCCACGTCCCCCTCCCCCACATTTTGTTCGTAGTGTATTTATTTACCTAAAAATTCCGAAATTTTTTTATATATTGAGTATCCCCCTCCCCCGATTTTACCGAAAATGTGGTCAAGCCTCGCTAATGATTATACCACACACCAAGACAAATATTTCGGTCAATTGATTATTGTTTAACCTAACCTGTAACATCCGGCCCCTCTCACCACCAATATTGTCTGCTTTGCCCACCCAGAGCTCACGGATTTGTTTTTGGGTGCCCGGGTGGAAACTTTCCAGGAGGTCACCCATCCTGAAACAGCTCCCACATGAGCACGCTTAACTGTGGAGTTCTCCTCTCATCCACTAACATTAAGCCCCAAATCGCGTTGATGACTTAAGAGACAAGACATTACTTATGAACCAAGAATCTCTCCTGGCCACGGCCGATGTGGGATTTTCTTGTGGTGTCACATTCACCCCTTGTTAGTGTCTCATCGGCCCTGATGAGGTGTGCACCCACCATCCCGAACGACACAGGAGTGGCTCTGATACCAATCTGTAACATCCGGCCCCGCTCACCACCAATATTGTCCGCTTTGCCCACCCAGAGCTCACGGATTTGTTTTTGGATGCCCTGGTTGAAACTTCCCAGGAGGTCACCCATCCTGAAACTGCTCCCACCTGAGCACGCTTAATCGTGGAGTTCTCCTCTCATCCACTAACATTAAGCCCCAAAACGCGTTGGTGATTTAAGAGACAAGACATTACTTATGAACCAAGAATCTCTCCTGGCCACGCCCGATGTGAGATTTTCCTGGGGTGTCACATAACCAATCTAAATAGTGTTACCCGCCGCAACGCGCGGACACCCCACTAGTGTATTCTAAACACCCCTTAGCTGCCCTGGCAACTTCTAATTTGTCTTTATGTGAAATTTACGAAAATCCCTCCCACGTGTTACTACACGTCACGGGCAAAATTTTGCCTCTTATTGTTAGAAGGTTTTTCTAAATACACCTACTCTATTTTTCATTTACACCTTACGCTACCAAATTAATTACTATTAATTACTTATGATTATTAATAATAAATATGTGTTAATTACTTTTTATCATTAATAACCAACGAGATTGAGAGAATATGTATTTACTAATAGCAAAATATATATGAACTTGATTGAATGTGTATATTTAATGAAGGATCATTAACTGTGAGGATCAATTTTGTAATGAAGATGTAATAATATAATAACACCAAAATAAGCTGCTTAAATAACATGCTCTAGCTTTGGCTATACGTTATTTATTTAAGTATTAAGTTGCTAACAGTGAATGTAACACATCACCTTTGGGCAGAAATGAGACAATCAAATTTCTAATGCAACACACTTGGTTCACCAACATAATCTGTTTCACATCACCTTTGGGCAGAAGCTGAAACCTTATGGAAATTATATGAACCAAGCTACAATGCTTAACGAGATCTTATATAACGAACTAGTGTGACACATCACCTTTGGGCAGAAGTGACACGTAAAATGTTATTTCAAGTTAGGCAAGGTTTTATAATGTTTTGAATTAACTTGATACATTAGGTGAGAATTCGTTTTAGCATCATAATCACGAACCGTAATCTCACGAATACCAACCGTAGGGTGCAGAATCCCCTCCGATCGTGCAAAATGATTCAGAATTTGTCACACCCTCAAAATCCACTTGCGGAGTTTTACCGCGAGGCGCATGACAAACCAGGATCCAAACCAACGATCACAATAAACAAGTCTAAATGAATATAAATGCAATTTCAAAACATAGTTTAAAATCCCGTTTACAGCGGAAGCTTATTCAAAAACAGTATCTCAACAATGAAATAATAGTTCAACGTTCAAAAGACCATGCAACCCTAGTTAGACGCCGTGCAGACGCGTGCGTCCTAGTCCAGTCGTGCTACCTTAGCGACCTGAGAAAACATGTAAAAGTTTACGTCAGCACAAAAATGCTGGTGAGTTTACAGGTTTTGTATCCAAGTACCAAGTCTACCTGTCCATACTATAATAAATCGAAAACCAGTATACGCTAGCTAGGCGTACGTTTTGTTACTACCACGATTGGAAAACCATTACTAACTCGAATACCAGATGTTGTGCCCGAAAAGTACCAATTGTTCCTGTTGTTCCTGTTTGAGACAATATGCACTCGCCCGGCCCTCCAAGCCGACGAGCGGGGTTGGTCACTCCCAATAGCGCTATTCACATTTCCCCGTTGTGCAAACCCGCACATTCATGGTTCCCCCCGGGACTTCCAAAGATCGTGTAGTACACAATAGAAACCCATAGTATGACAGTAATTACCAAACAATCGTTTTAACACATGTTTTCTCCCCCGAAAGTATAAAACCAGTTTAAAAGAGGGGCCGTAAACTCACCTTAACGTGCAAGCAAAGAATCCGATCAGCAAGTGATATATGCTACCGACACCCTAATAACAGTGTCATTAAGTGAGTATAGGCGTAATATCATTACACCATATAACTCGTTTGTCCAAGGCGTTTTAAATGTTCAAAAGCGTGTA
Source organism: Ambrosia trifida (assembly GCA_028751855.1). Classification (NCBI taxonomy): domain Eukaryota; kingdom Viridiplantae; phylum Streptophyta; class Magnoliopsida; order Asterales; family Asteraceae; genus Ambrosia; species Ambrosia trifida. The sequence continues at coordinate 106,816,068 of CM054126.1, read as the reverse complement.
AGTGACACCTAGTGATTCTACATGCATAAGTAAATCCTACGGACCCGTTGGTGAATACGTTGGTTACAATTGGTTTCTACATTCCGTATGTGTCTCAGACAAGTGTACTTCAGTTACATGTCAATTCCATACCACATAGAACTCCAAATAGTCACTTAAAGACCCCGTACACAATCTGCGTTTTTAGGTCAGATTGTGCGCTGTGAAAAACAATTTATTTAAAATACTTAATGAATGAATTAGAGTCCCAAATTTTTACTGAATTTTATTTCGGATTCACTCGACAATACCTATTTTTGTTTTGTCTTAATTCCAAACACAAAAATTATGAAAATTCGTACAACACAGCTATGTCCAGAAAATCTCCTCAACAGGTCAGTTTAGTAGGAAAATTCTTAAAAATTGTGTATTCATCCAAACGAGATGAATCCACTTGGAAAAGCTCTATTTTTCCAGTATTGACCTACTGTAAAAATTTCATAACCTAACTCCTTGTAAATCTCAAGTTATGACCATTTAAAGTTAGCCCAATTTACAAATCCGAAAATCTGATATGACCCCTAATCAATTAAAATTCCAAAAACGACTCAAACGATGTCCAAATTCGATGGTTTTGCCCATTATGAAAAGCTAAGACCTTGTACATTACAATCATGCAAAGAATCGATCAAACCAATTATTTTCAAGCCACGAAACAGGCCCTACAAGTCGACATTCAGAATCTGTCCAGATTCTAATCATGCAATATTATCAATTATATCAAACCCTAGTTGTATATTATCAATCAATAACACCTAATAATCATCATACAACATTAGTAAGAACCACATCTGATCAAAACCCTAATTATACATCACAAACATCATTATTCACAAACCCTAGAAGTCTAAAACATCAAGAACATGCATAATCATGCAAAACATATAACATTCATTATATAACCATGTGCTTGACCCTTTTAATCTTCGTAATCATCATGTTTTAACTTTTATAAAATACTTTCAGACCTGGACAAACAAGGTTTTGATGTTTTAAGACAATTTAAAGAAGATTAAAACATAAGGGAATGAAGATTATACCACAAACACTCCAAAACAACCAACCGAACGCTCTCCAAGCTTCCCGATTGATGTTCTTGAGCTTTAGCAGGTGGTTTAGGGTTAATAATTCGTAAATAGGGCAGTAGGGGCGATTAGGGTTTGAGTTTAGGAGATACAAGAGGCTTAAGGTTGCTTAAATAGTAGTTTAAGGCGGTTTAACCACGTCAGCGTGTTCCGAACACCCGTTCGGAATTGTGAACACCCGTTCGGAATTGTGAACACCCGTTCGGAATTGTGAATGGCCGTTCGGAATGGTTTAATCCGTTTTGAGCGGCCCAGTTTGTTGTATAGCCTGTTTTCTTTGATGTTTTCATTATTTTGGGCCATACCAAGCGTAACCCCATGTTTTAAGACCCCAACCAACCTCATGCTCCACTTTTAATAATTTTTATTAACGTGTTCGGTTTAGGTTCACATAATCACGTATGGTTTTCACATAAGTTTGTCAGATATCACCGAGACACATAAGTTTATTATTCACCAACGTCCGAGGTTCACTAATCATGTAATCACATATTAACTCACAACAATGCACGTATGTCCTATCTAGCTATCTAGCTAACCCTCGTTAAGTATAATGTACGTGTGACTCGCTAAGGTAGACTTTAATCTAGACAACGTTGTTAACCAGAATTTGCCGGGTGTCACAGAATTAAACGTAATTCTTGGAATTCTTCGATCTTCAGTCATTTCTTTAACAACCTCTGACTAGTTTCTGTTGTTCTGGTGATCTTGATGTTCTGGTTTGGGTCTTGTTCAGTTACACACTTTGTCGATGAATCTTGAGGAGTGATCCTGTTGTGTTTGATTCTACAAAAAAAATTTACTAAAAACTACACAAACTACAACCAGCGTTAGACACGACAAAAATCTCGAAAGTACTCTTCACACTCCTTTTGACCCTCAATAGTTCTCCCCCTGAACTATTAAACATTTTTAATATGCACTAGAAACTTGAAAATCTGCAGTCTTTTTCAACTTTTAAGTATCTGAGCATTCACATTAAGTATCTCATCATCGGTTATTGAAAATAAAGTAGAAACAAAACATTTTGATTTTTCAAAGTTTATGCTAAAACACACCAAAAATCTTTTTGAATTTTCAAATAGATTTCATAAAAGTAAACTAAACATATTTTTGCTCCGGTAAGAGGATCATATCAGTATTGAAACAGTCAGTCAAAACTCTATTTGAACAATTTTCTGTTTTTATCATTGAGCATCCTACAACCATTATCAGTATGCTTGTCCATTTAAACTCAAAATCATCATTCATTGCTCAGCACTTTAGATATGTTAAGATAGTATTAGATACTGAAAAATCTATGGTCCCTGCACACGCGACACATTCCCATATCAAGAATTGCACAAAGTTTCATCATAACGCGTGATTATATTGTAGTTATCTGTTAGTTACAAGGTATGAGGCACATCGGTGACAGGTCAGCAAATTAATGCTTCAAAGCAACTTATGCACTCAACCAGGGTGAGGACTAATATCATACATGATTTTCATCATAGTATTGATACAATGCATTAGATAATCTTTGATTATCATCACACGTGTTAAGTTCCTCATTCGGTAACATAAGGATTTGTCATTAAAGAACTGTTGTTAAGATACCCTGACTGATCTAGGTCCGTAAATCAATACGACAAAAGATCAGTTAGGCTATCCCTATATAAACTAACAATATAACGACCCGAAACCTTCGATTCTGACAATCTATCAAACGAAATTTCGGTACTAAGACCATATGCCAACGAAACGTTGATCCACATGATTATCAGTTATTGATTTTAAGTTTATATCACCATGCTGAACTTTAAACTTTTATTTCAAGCCTACCAATATATAATTGTAGTGGCTACTCGATGTTGTAACATCATTTTGTTTTCAGAGTAGTCTGACAGTCTACTGATATACTATCATCTCCTCTTTTTCTCCAGGAAAACTCATTTTGGATTTTCTAAATTTTTATTTTGATTTTTCTGATTTTCTCCCCTAAAAATCTAAAAATAAGCATATTTTTGGATTTTTAAACTTTTTGAAGAAAAACAAAATAAAATGATATCCGATGTGGTTTACTTATTGAGTTTCAAAAACCATTTTCCACTCAGATTACTTGACTCACTTTGTTCTTTCAATTAGCAAACCATTGACAAAGATAAGAGAGTTTAGAATAAACCGTTTTGTCACATCTGTTGTTGAACTCCAGCACCTAAGAGCAATTGCATGAGATTGCAACTTTTTCCGGCTTCACAGGTAGAAAACAGACGACAAATACTCCCCTCTTTGTTGAAGTCATGTTTTCCTTTTTCAATATCCCTTCTTTGACCTTCACCTCTCCAATAAATATATTGTATACAGATGCTCCACTATCAACTATCAAAAGATAGCTAATAGGTCTGTCTGGAACAACCTACACACTTGTTAAACAATTAGTAGGAGAGAGGAACCCATTCCTTCACAATGATGGGTCGTCCAAGGTCATCAATCCTTGGAACATCAATCCATTCTCCTTTTGAAAAATCAATTGGTTTTTCAATGGATTGATTTGAAGTAGAAATTGCTATTGATTTAGAAAGTGATTTGGGTTTCCAAACACGTTCAGAGTTTATTTTAGACTTTGTTAAAATCGTTTTGATTGTTGACTTTTCAGATTTCTTATTTGAAACCTGCTTCTGAACTTTGTTTGGAATCTTCTCAGACTTAACTGATGATGATCCAGGTTTAGAGTTATTCTTAGGCTTAGCCTTAGAACTCCCCCTTACCTTAGCAATCCTATCACAATCTCCATTTTTATTCAAGGCAATTTGGTTACGATTTTCATACACAACTTCTTTCGCCTTTTGTTTCTTGATTGGTTTTGGGGATACAGGCTTTTTGACATTGCCTGAATTTTTAGCAAATTTCACTTCGGTCTTTTTCTGTTTAACATACGGACAGGCAGCAACTAAATGTCCACACTCTCCGCAGTTATAACAAGACCTATATTCCACAAAATCACATGCATACCCTTCATCCCAATACCAGTAGGGACAATGAGCAGCAATATGACCAACTTCAACACATTCAAAACAGCTTTTCCATTCAACATAACCATGAGAATACTGTGGTGAGTTGTTTCTCCAATAACCATCAAATTGAGAGTGACTTTGAGAATCATAAAAGTCATGTGTTCTAGATGAAAAACGTTTTGAATTCTTATGATAATAGCTTTTCATCTGATAATTACCTTTCGATTTGTTTGGTTTTGGTCCTTTTGTCTTTTGATTTTTCTTTTTGTTCCCAGACTGATCCATTTTATTCTCATGTTGGTTAGGACTGAATTCAAAATGTAAATGATCAAATTGATTTCTAAATTGATTTATCAAATCATTATTATCGACAAAGATACATTTAAGTAACGATTGTTTGATATTATCAATTGGAAAATCTTTGTTGAAAATCAATTTGTCATGTCCTTCCAACATATAGGATCCTTTAACTCCTTCAGGAAACCTGAATATGGGTTTCTCTTCAGATTCAGGTTCTGAAGTTACTACCTCATTTTTAGTTTTCGCTTCAAACAATGGTTTCATCTCAGATTCAAGATCAACAACACAAGATGTTGTGACATCTAACTCTGATGTGAAATTACTCTTTGAAATAGTTTCATGGAGTTCTAAAATCTCTTTCTTAAAAGATTCAATTTGATTCATAAAATGTCTTTCATTATTTGTAAAAATTCCGTTTTCAATTTGATATCTTTCAAGTTTATTTGTTAAGTTCTGTTTGTCCTCAAGAAGTTCCATCACTTCATTTTTCAATTTGACATATTTAGAACATTTAACACATTCAGCATTAGATTTTACCTCTACGTCTGAATTATTACCATTCTCAGAACCATTCTCAGAATTTACATCAACATTTGATGTATCACTTCCTCTTGATTCACTCTTTTCTGAACTCGTATCAGAACTCAAATCACTCTTTGACAATTCACTTGAATCATCATTCCTCACTTGTTTGACAAGACACGCAACATTACTTTTAACACTTTCTCTGTTAACACACTCATTCACATTAACCATTTTATCAGTTGGTTGCATATCTGGTTGTGTAACAGATTGTTGAATCATAGATGCAACAACTTGTTCCCATGTTAGCTTTTGTTGCATTGCAGCTTTTATCTGGTCATCAGTTCTTGATATAGCCAAGTAATTTATCATTTTTCGAAATTTTTTACACCTTAAAATTTGAAAAATATTGTCCAAAAATTCGTGGGTTCGAACCTGGAAAAATATAGTCTTATTCGACCTTTTAAAAGGTTCGAATGTATCTCAATCTTGGTTCGACCTTCAGAAACGTAATCGAGGGTTCGAATGTGGAAATAACCAGGTTCGACCCTTTAATCTGACTCCAATGTGAAACTTGAAAAACACTGACTCACTTTCGACAACTAAAATTCCACTTTCGACCTCCCGTAAGGTCGAATGAACAATAAGTACACACTGAAAAATTTGGTTCGACCTAAAAACACACAGGTTCGACCTAAAATCAGTTGGTTCGACCTACAATACTCAGGTCTGTTCATCATCTTCAACCTCAAGAACACGAATCTGATCGGTTTTTGACAAAAGTTTCACCAAATGTAATGATTTTGGATAGGTTTTGTGCGGATTTCAATTTAGACAAACATTTGTGAAAGAATTTTTGATAATAACATCAAATTCAACTCCAATTCAATCAAAAACCATGTTTTTATGAAAAGCTTCAAAATTTCTAGGGTTTTGAACTTTTAAACCAGAATTCTAATCTGTTTTCATCAATTCAGATCAATTTGCAATCGTGAAATCGAACCTGGCTCTGATACCAATTGAGAATTCGTTTTAGGATCGTAATCACGAACCGTGATCTCACGAATACCAACCGTAGGGTGCGGAATCCCCTCCGATCGTGCAAAATGATTCAGAAATAAACGTAATCGATCGTGATGAAAACAGATAACGAATCACCGAGCATCTTCCATAACTTTACTCTTTGTATTAGATCAAATCAAGAATATTACAGATGAAATCCTAGACCTAATACAGAGAATATTACATACACACAAACTGGGAAAAGCTCTAAATGACAACACTCACTCTCAAAATAACTAACTTTCCCCTTTTTATAGCCTTTCCACCTTCGCCCCTTTCAAGAGGTCGAAGGTGTTCATTCGACCCCTCGTGGGTTCGAATGAAACCTTCACTTCATATTCAATCTTCATTCGACCTATAATGAACTCCATTCGACCATCCTTTAGGTCGAATGTATACTTAAGCTAAATTCTAGGTCATTTCCTGATAATCTGAACCTCCGACATGCAGTACTGGATCACTAGCTGGGGACATACATGAATAATGTACTTACATTAGGTTTTATCAAAACTGTAAATTTTTTAGAGATCCCCAAAAATAATGGTTTCCCAGTAATCTTATGAGTTCCCGAACAATGAAGAGTTCTCGAATTAGCTTATGAGTTCTCGAAATAATGGGTTCTCAAAGAATTGAGTTCTCAAAAAAATAAAAATTATATGAGTTCTCGAATAACGTAAGGGGTTCTCAAAAAATAATGAGTTTTCGGAAAGCTTATGAGATCTCGAATAACATAAGGGGTTCTCAAAATTATGAGTTCTCGAAGACTTAATGAGTTCTTGAAAGTGATGAGTTCCCTGAAAACTTATGAGATCTCGAATAATTGTGAGTACTTGAAAACTTAATGAGTTCTCAGATATCATAATGAGTTCCGAACGTTTATCTATCATTTAAACAAGCATTAATGCGTCTATTATCGAGTTTTAATTCGAGTTATGTAGCTTAACGGACGAACATTCATTTCAAGTTATTAGTCCGTTTTTTATGACCACTATATAAATTAACCACTCCATTCACTTCCTGCACTTTTTCACGATCTAAACACTAAAAATTCTATATCAAATAGTCCCTTGAAGCCCTTTTTGTTTTGGTTTTGTTTTTTCGGATTGTGCAGCCATGTTCAATTGATATGCAGCTTGTAAGTTCGATCATATTATGCCGTTTCGATCCTTATATATTGATCTTTAAAAGCCCTATCTGTTTGTGGTTTAAATTTGTTTAAATCTTATTATTGAAATTGGGCTTAGGGCTAGGGTTCTAAGTATGATTTGGGGAAGAAGATGAAACTTGGAATATTATATAAATAGGTTTATGTTTCAAGGAAATCAAGAAACTAATTTTGCAGCCTAGTGGTTCAGCGTGTGTAATTGGGCAGAACCCACCCGAGTTCGAGTCTCACTATATATATATATATATATATATATATATATATATATATATATATATATATATAATACATATACATAAACATATAGTAATATTCATAATAAATTCATCTTTTGTCCAAAAATTATAAAACTTTAGCTGCAACATCTTTACTCCATAATATTAATTTTTACAATTTTATTTTCTAAAAAATATATTATTTTTATATTTTTATCTATTTAAATTATTTAAATTATATTTGTTGTATTAAAAATTCATTTTAAATGATTTTATTCCCAAATTTTTGTGCAAACATCTTTATACATCAAAGACTTAATTGTAAAATTATTGGACCAGAAACCATTAATTTGTTTACATTTTCCTATTTTTGATCATTTAAACATGATTTAAATTCAATAAATCAGTTTTAAATACAATTAAAATGAGGAGAATTATAAAAATTTATTTTGATCATTTTACATCAGAATGTATTTATTCTTCACAAAAATATTATTTTCAAACTATATCTTGTATTTTCATTATATTTATGCTTATTTAAATACAATAAATCATTTATTAATTCATAATACTTAAATTCTGGTTTATAAATATAATTTTTATAAAACATAAATATTTATGTATTGAAAGCCATAATCAATATTTGTTTGACTCATTTGTGTAATGTATAATTATTTTGTTCAATTATTTATAATGATTATATTTATTTACGATTTTAGTTTAAATAATTGGAATAATTTTTTCAATTAAATATTCAATTGGTAATAACTAGATTACCTAATCATATTTATAGACATTAATCATATTATATTTTTTGAGATATATATTAATTTGATTATCATAAAAACTCTGTTCCCCAAATTGACTTAGCAAACCCTAATGCCTTAGAACCCTAGATGCCTTAGACTTTTAGACATTTCCCTTTTTGGTACTCTTAAACGTTAGAGGTAGAATTCCTCGGAATTCCCAGTTCTTTTAATCATGGTAACTTAAGTTGAATTTTGATCGCTTTCGCAAACTGTGAGTATATTTTTTTCCCTTTTTTCATGTTTTACTCTTTTGGGGCTACTCATCTACACTATGTCTAACTGAAATTCTTTCACTAAATGCAATTCTCATGTGTGTTTACTTTATGTTACTTGTGACTATGTATGACTTGTCAAAATCATTAACCGTTTGGTCCTGTCATATCAATGAATAGTACTATGGTATATACCCCTTGTTAACTCTGTTGAGAGACCTTGGTAATTGTTATGTATGTCTTTATTACTCTCAATAGCGCATACTATATATAAATTTCATGTCATACTGTCTTAGGGTTGGTTTTGACCCAGATACTACTTATTACATAATTGCAAATGGTATATAACACATGAATTGCTAAACTCTTTTGTACTATATGTATTCAAACAGGGTATGCTCACCAATACATTTTTGTATTGACATATACTATTTTCGTACATGTTTCAGGTTATTTTGAGACGCTTCTTTTAAGCTTTTGGATTTATATTTAAGCTTTGACTTTATTGTATTTTAGTTAGACTTGATGCTTTAGAATAATTGTATTCTGTATTTTTCCTTTCAATGTAATAAACTATTTAATTCAATGTATCCAAATTTACACTTTAGTACCATGAGCTATTGAACAATCGTCACTACGTGACACCTCGATGTTTCCGCCATCGGTCGGGGTGTTACAATATTAATAACATATGCCACATGAGCTCTTTAACACATATTAGTTGGAATCTTCAAACACATATTAACACATCACTAACATGTGTTAAAGGTACACAATAACATATGTTAGTGTGCATACCCAGGTTGGTTGTTAGTCGGGCCAACAGTTGAGCCGGCTGGGGTGTAAGGGTAAGGAAAATGTTTGTACTTGGCCGAGAGAGGGGAGATACAAGAGAAGTAGGAGCTCGATCTTTGCGTGGGGTAAAAGGAGGGGTATGTTGTGAGGAGAGGTTCAGTGGGTGGCTGCACGTGATTGGGTGGAGCGACTTGATTCAACCAAAGTGGATGAAAGTCGGTTATAAGGAAGTCATAGATTTTAGGATTGGAGGGTGACCAAATTTTATATTGTCATTCTCACATAAAAAGCTATGTTTTTGCTTTGTGACTTTGTTTTCCCCTTCGCAACATCAATGATAATTTTTTTTTCCGACCAACTATTTTTAATATGTCGTTAACACATGAAAAAGGCTGGAACCACAACTTTTGACCAAAAAAACATATCTAAAACATTTATGCCCAGTTCACACATGTTACACTACTTATTTTGTTGGGTTGACATTCCATTTTTAGAAACTATCACTAACACGTGTAATTGGTTCACACTTGCATATGTTAATGTGCCGATTAAGCGTCGACAAAAGACTGACCCGACCAGCAGGTCTGTATAATTAATTGGTGGTGGTGGGTGGTGGTGGTTGGTGGTGGTAGTGGGTGGTGGTGGTGATAGGGTGGGGAAGATGAAGTTGGTGGGGCCCACTAAAATAGGTGGAGAAAAATAATTGGCTAAGGGGTTAAATGGGCCCTCTTTATATTTTAGTAATTAATTGATTTTTTTTATTTTTATTGAGGTAAGGGTAATTTAGTAATTTTATGTCCACTTAACTGGATTATTTAATCTCCATCCATCAAAAGAGTAATTTAGTAATTTCACAGCCACTCCAAGGACTACCCGAGTTAAAAAAAACCAAAAGTTGAGGACTATACCTGTAATTTTAAAAACTTGGGGACTATAGGTGAAAATTGTGCAAACCAGAGGGACTATTCGAGCAATTTTCTCTTTGTAAAATAAAAGAAAACAAACATAGTTTCTAGTATAAATGTAATTAGTTTATCTATTTTACACCAATGTAAATAGTGTATTTATACTCTAAGGTAATTTTGGATTTTATAAATAGAAGTCACATATGTTTTGTTCTTGATGTACACCAATGTAAATAGTGTTTTTATACTCTAGTGTTTTTTGTAAGATTGCTTCTATAACTGTACATTTTTTATGATGTTTTTGAAGGTGCTGATAGTGAACAAGATTTGAAGAGCTAGTTAGATGTAGTTTCCACTATATTTGAGTGGATTAGTAATTTGGTTATGTTTTCGTTTTCATTGATGTAACTATATTACATTAATGTATTTTTTATTTTTTATGCAAGTTTGTTATTTACATTGGTTTAAAGGTATACTAGTGGGTAACCCGCGCGTTGCGGCGGAACTGAAAATTGCATCAAAATGTATCAATTCATTGCGAGGTAAAATACATCCAAAACCTTTTGTTTAAATAATATAAATAAAGAATACTTGTAACAACATGATATAAGTATTTTCATCTCAAGTAAAAAATAATTGCATCAAACTATAAACATTCATTAATTTTCTCTATGCATTCTCATCTTTTGAAAACAATTAGAAAGATAAAAATGTGTAAAATGTATAGTGATTCTCTTATTATTTGTGTGCTATAAGGAGTTACAAGTACAATGCATCAATATATAGAGTCTAATATAAGGTTTAGGAAATTTGATCTCCTAGCCCGCATAGAGATAATTAGATATGGCTAAATTAAACAGAAGCTTTCTCCTTCGGTCGTTGAATTCGGTGATCATATAGTTTAGTTTAGATAAGATTAGGCATGTTTACGTATATGAATATTCATATACGTAATACTTTCAGAATTCAGACCGTTACCTCATTAATTAAAACACATCTTTCACTATTGATTTCTCAATTTTTATATAAAATGTTAATAAAATATGTAGCATTGTGAACTTTTTATATGTTTTCTATTTAATATGTACAAAGTAATTACAAAATTGAATGTAGTGAGGTTTCCTAAACATCTCTTGACTCTTGACATTCTTTTTATTAAATATGGTGTTCTAAAGACATATTTGCCCCCCAAAAGTAGTTATTTTATGCATTGTGTGTTGTATCATAAGCAACTAAATTTATACCTCTTAAAATTTAAGAAGTCCTTGGGAAATGCTTTATAATATAGTATAGATATAGATATAGATATAGATATAGATTAAATGTAATACATTGGTGTAAATAATGGCTCTCAAATATATAAATTTTTTTTTTAGGTTTTTACATTGATGTAAATAATTTTCATATAGAGGTATGGATGCAGAGATTTTGAATTTTCAATATGTGTCATTTTTGTTTTAAAAAACTTAATGAATTAAAAAATAAAATAAAGTTAAAAAAAATATGATACTTTAATATTTGAATAAAATATTAATATAATATTATATTATTTTCTTCTCTCTCATTGTATATTTTACTTAAATACCGTTATGTACTTTTTTTAATTTAAAAAACAATAATAAAAAGTTAATTACCATGTCAAGACAAAAAAGTCTCATCATTTGATCTCAACCATTGGATCATGAAGATCAATGGCCTAGATGAGTTCCTATGGTTCTCGCAACTCACATGAGTTCTCAAACTATCCTAGCCCTATATATATATATATATATAGGATTTGGATCATTTGAGAACCACTATTTAGGGAGAGAACCAAAGAACCAAGTGTGAACACAAAAACCCTTCCACCAAAAAATAAAAAAAAATAATAAAAAAATTATATAACCTAAAAAAATAAAAAAATAAAAAAAGTAAAAACACCAAAATGTTTTTTTAGTGTTAATCTTTCTGAAAAAAAAATACAAAAAAAAATGGCCTTTTTTACGTCATAATTACGTCATATACCGTATGCACATGTGCATTTCACTATTAGAGCACACTTTTGAATAAATTATCAATTGCCATAATGAAATGATCATTTAAATGGACGTGATATGATATATAAGGTGGAAAAAAATTTATTCAATGATCTTTAAATAAACGCGAAGTGCATTTCACTATTATAGTTAGGTTTTTTTTCATGGGTTTAGTTTTAGGGTTTAGTTTTTAGGTATGATGGGAATGGGGTTAGGTTTTTTGGGGTTGTTGGTGAATAAACTTAAAAAACCCCCTATATAAAACTATAAAATAAGATAATTGTTCTACATGCACATGTGCATTTAACTATTATAGTTATGTTTTTTAATGGGTTTAGCTTTAGGGTTTAGTTTTTTGGTATGGTGGAAGAGGGGGTATCTTTTTGGGGGGGATGGGATGGAGCGTTTTGATTTTTGAGGGGTGTGGGGTTAGCTGCACATGTGCATTTCACAATTGGGGGGGGGGGGGTTGGGGCGGTGTGGGGGATGGGGGTTTAGGTTTTTAGGGAGTGAGGTGGGTGGGTTTAGGTTTTTAGGGGGTAAAGGTGGGGTTTTTAGGTTTTTTTTGTTTGTGTTGACAATGGTTCTCTGGTTCTCTCCCTAAAGTTGGTTCTCATATGATCCTTACCCTATATATATATATATATATATATATATATATATATATATATATATATATATATATATATATAGGTAGAGGTTTGGGTACAAATAGTGGTTTTTTTAGAAGGGTAAGAAGTGGTTATGGCCCTTAGATCTATATATGGATGGTTGAGATTGGTTGATGGCAAAAATTTAATAAGGGTTATAAAGTTGATTGAATTAATTAGTCCTAGTGGTGGTATTATAGTAATTTTTTATGTTTTAGAGCATTCAATCACCCTAAAATAACTCATAAGATGAAGAATCTTTCAATTCTCATGATTCCTAAACATTCCATCAGCCATTCTCAAGATTGCTTCCAATTTTTATAGGGGGCCTTTAATATTACCCTAAAATAACTTACAAGATGAAGATCGTTGATAATCTTCAACCAAAAACATTCAGAAAACACGTATTCACCAACAAAAGTAAGCATGAAAACCCTTGCTTTATTTGTTAGGTGTTATATCATTCGATGATTTTGTGGGTTATTAAGGGTTTAAATGACACTGATGAAGCAACCGGCAGCCGGAGATCATCTCGTTGTGCGTTTTTACGATCTTACAGATAGAAGGAGGCTAGAAACAACTTTGTTGTGTTTTATCATCATCCTGTTGTATTTTATATTCTTTGTGTATTAGTAGGGTTTAAAACATGGTGTTTTATTTGTTTCCTATTTGTGATATGTTTTATGTTTGTAATATTCGGGATTGTTCATAAGTTCTTTGCTTTTCGATTGGTTAGGGATGTTGTGTTTTATCATAATCATCATGTTGTGTTTTATCTTAATCATCATGTTGTGTTTTATACTCATAGGTTATATGCTGGTGTGTTTTAGATTTCTTTGGTGTTTTAAAAATAATGAACATGATATATACGTATAACACAATGTATTGAAGAGGAGAGATAATTTTCCATAAATAATGGAAATGTAATTAAATGCATATCAATTTCTGAAAATAAGTAAATGAATAAATTATAATTAGAGACTAAATTGACTAACCTACCCTTCTTGCAAGATAATTAATATTGCCGCTTGTCTAGTTTCCACGCTTTTTACCCTTCTCACAAAAAAACACCATTTGTACCCTAACCTCACCCTATATGTATTACTTTGAAATTAATCTTTTAGTTCATCTTCACTAAAACCTACAAAGATATAAAAAACATACTTAAAACTAATAAATTATATATTAACTTAATCTATTGATTTTATAATTAATGTAAAATAAAGTGTACCTAAAGTGCACTGATCAAATACTAAAATATAAACAAAATAGGATATTAAGAAGGTGTTATTATAAACACATCATAAACCACCTGTATAGTCAAATCAAAGGATGTCGACTTGCCTGAATGTCATGTGTCTGCTGAAAAAGAATATTTTGGCTCAAATAGTAGTCCTGAAAAGGTGGATGAGGTAGTTGAACTAAAGAAGAATATATTAGAACTAATGGTGAAGTGTTGAAAAAAACTAAAGCTGGGAACCAGAAACTAACTTATGAAGAACATTCAGACCAGGTTCCAGATAAGGAGAATAAAGCCTATGAGGATCAAAGAAAAGATCTCCTTGAAGAAATAGACGGTAAAATACAAGAAGAACTCCTGACTGATGAAATCTTGTAGGAAAGACTGAAATTTGGGACAGAAGAACCAGATTTCTGGAATACAAGAAAAACAGACCAAGTCTTGTTGATTTATTTTTTGTAAATATATTTTTAATTGTACCTCTATCTAGAACAATATAGTTGTTTGTAAGTATTTAGAAATATAGTATGTAAAGTTAATAAGGAAGAATGATCAAGACAAAGCTGCAAATGGGCCGGATAATCAAAACAGAAGGCTGCAACATGTTACAAGACAAAAGCCGCGACTCTGATGCAAAAAGAACATTATGCCCTTGACAGTTAAACGGTTTTCTGGTGGGAAACACACAGTTGTTCGATAATCACTACTTGTTTGGGACATGCCTATTCGTTATGTATATATTGAACATATTTATTCCATTTGTAACTACCAAGATTGTTTTCCAAAAATACAATCTTTTGTTTTGAAAGTTTGTGTCTTTTGTTTCTGTTTTGCTTCTGTCTAACCGAAAACACAAAAACACAAAACTGATTTAGTACATCTTGTTCATTGCTCATTGTATTCGATTTCTATTTCATCAGTTTTCTGTTCATATTGCTGCACATCAGAATTGTTATCCCAACAAATCGGGTATCAGAGCCACTCGATCGATCACTCATTTGTCACTATTTCTCTGTCTGAAGTAACACAACAATCAGAATTAGGACCCGTATGTCCTGTTTCTAAGAATTAAGAAGGAGAAGAAACATAAGAAGAATGGATAGGCGAAGATGCTTCTATTGCAAAACAACCGGGGCATCTCATTGGGGTATGTAGCATTCTTGAGAGGGATGGAACTTCACAACCTATCAAAAATGGAATTGAAATAGGAATTTCATATTATCCGGAAAATAATAAAGAAGAAGGCAAAAATTACATTTTTAAAGGAACCGAACTTGGTTCTTGGAACAATATTTGGTATGTAAGTACTAAAATCCAAAATCATATTTGTGGAAACTTAGATTATTTTCTGAAAATTAAAAGATCATTTGGGGTAGAATCAAGATACAAGAAAGAATTTTTATTTATAAGGGGAGCGGGAGTAATCGGTTGTAATGTTGATGGTCACCAATTGTTGATGCATAATGTATTTTTCTCCCTGGATATTGATGATAACATACTTATTTTACATCAATTGAAGTTGCAAGGATATGTGGTTAAACTAGATGGACATAGTTGGAATATACCAAATATGTTCAAGATGGATGGGATGATGAATATGAATTTGAGGGAAGGTTGTGACTTAAAGAAAGAATTGTTGAATGAATTGAGTATAGAAACTTTATTTGAAAAAAGAAAAGAAGAATATCTAAATGATTACGTTGAATGTTTATCACTTGATAGTGATAAGAAATGAAAAGAAATTAAAGAAAGAATGGAAAATATAGAGTTTCACTATCTTGAAGATTGTATGGAATTTATGAAAATGATTGATGAGATGAATTATCCTTAGGTTTACAGAAATGAATTAAAGGATCCTTTTCTTAGGATGGTCTCTTGGTTTGTGAATTTCTTTTTAAAATTACCAAATAGGCCAATTCCTTCTAAGAAGATAAGAGGGATTCAATTGGAATTATATGATCTTTACTTGATTGTTAAGAAGAGGGGTGGACATAAGAGGGTGACGAATTATAATTTGTGAACTTTAATTGATAAAGAACTAGGCTTAGAGTATGAAGATAAAGATCACATAAGAATACTTTATGCTTTGTACTTTGATGTTCTTGAATGGCAATATAAAGACACTAAAGTAGGAAATATGGTTGCCAAAAATGAAATGGAAAGTCAAGAAGGCAGTAGCCAAGTTAGTTGGGAAAGGAATGCAAGATCAATGTGAGATATCAAAGCTAAAGACATACCAGTCTCTACAAAGAGTCACACTCATTTGAAGATGATTATGCACTCTTTATGGGTGGAGATTGGAATCTGGCAAAGCGACTTATCAAGAAAAGGAAGTGTGACTTTAGCAAAGTGGCCGAAGCACTCGATGAAGCACACAAGACCCTACCAAAGAACAAAACTCCAAGTTTAGTTTAAGGGAGGGTGTTGATTTATAAACTAAACTTAGATTAGTATTTTTAAATATATGTTTAATTGTACTTGTATCTAGAGCAATATAGTTTTTTTGTAAGTATTTAGAATTATTGTATGTAAAGTTAATAAGGAAGAATGATCAAGACAAAGCTGCAAATGGGTTGGATAGTCAAAACAGAAGGCTGCATCATGTTACAAGACAAAAGGCGTGACTCTGATGCAAAAAGACCATTATACCCTTGACAATTAAACAGTTTTCTGGCGAGAAACACACACCTGTTCGATAATAACCGTTTGTTTGGGACATGTTTATTCGTTATGTATAAATAGAACATATCTATTCCATTTGTAACTACCAAGATTGTTATCCAAAAATACAATCCTTTGTTTTGAAAGTTTATGTCTTCTGTTGCTGTTTTGCTTCTGTCTAGCCAAAAACACACAAACACAAACTGATTTTGTATATCTTGTTCATTGTTCATTGTATTTGATTTATGTTGCATCAGTTTTCTCTTCATATTGCTGCACATCAGAATTGTTATCTCAACAAGTCTTTTTTCTCCATCAACAGGCTTTGGATTTCTTGGAAAAAATATGGAATCTTGACAAGTGGGAAAGATGCATGCACCTCAACTTGGACACAATCAACCATGCAAAAGTACTACACCCCGTTATCCTGCAGTGAATACAAATTGGAATAAACTAATTGTTTGTTCATCAACTTGACTTACCTCTTCTCTATAAATAGAAGATATCATACATCGATGAAGAGTGCCAAGTGTGAATGTGAGTTGTGTGATAAACAAAGATATCATAGCTTTGGTTCGTTAACACGCTGAGACTTGCACGAACGATTACGGTGGAGGTTTGATCGAATTAAATTGGCGTTTATGATAAGAAACTGGGTGGTAGCTCTTGTTTGCATGAGGTTCTGATTTTAAAGCATCATCGATTGAAAGAAATTATTTTCTCTGCCGGTCTAGGTTATGAATAAGCAAAATATTGTGTGTCGTTTTCTTCAAGAAAAGGAATCATGTTTCCTTCTTTTTATCTTTGGCTTCAATATTTTGATGGTCAATAAAGTTAATTACTGCGTATTTGTCGTGACATGTAAATAAGTTCGGAGGAATGAATTCCATGGTCAACACAAATAAAATTAGCAAATTACCAGTGCATATTATCCCTTTGTTTTTTATTTGTTGAATTATGCGATGTGAGCCACATAATCCCGATGAACAGCAGGTTGCTGCCACTAACGGCAATTGTATTGACTAATAAATGGACCACTACTCATAGCAACGTTTTGTAATTTGACAATTGATTTATTCAAGTACATTGTTATATGCTTGATTCGGTTAAACTTGTGACGAAGCTTCCATGAATGAGCTTCAAAAGAATAATAAAGAATCGAGGAAACAAATAAAAAAATCTAAACGGAAAAAAGTATCATCGGAGATGATGGTGGTGGGTAGTAGTGGTTTAGAGATGGGTTTATGGTGGGGTTAAGGATTCTGACGTTAAGGATTCTGACGTTAAGGAAGATGGTGATGGTGTGGGGGTTGGTGGTGGTGGTGTTTGCAACAGGTGGTAGTGATGGTGTAGGGTGGGTGGCGGCATATTATTTTGTTGAAGACGAAAATTATACCCATCATGTGCTGAGCACGTGGGTAACTTAACACCAGTTTCTAACAGATTTAGTGACAAAGGACTTGGAGTGAAACAAAAAAATAAACGTAAATGATATGCAATGTAAGTTTTAAACGTTAAGGACATGCACTGTAGTTTTGTGTAAACGTAAATGGTGTTCAACGTAATTTTGTCATTTTTAAATTACTGATTAACATTACTGAAATTAAAATTTTGTATGATTCTCAATATGGGTGGAATTATGATATTGGGTTAAAATACGAATTACATGATACCAATGTTCTTGAATTCCTATTACATATGGAACTGAAAAAATGTAATCCTTGTATCTGGCAGAATGCTACATTGTTGGATCAATTTCTTGTTTAACATATTCTTATCATGAACACTTGTTTATATGAACTATCAAAGTAAGTTGCACAGCGGATTAAAAGTTAAGTGTTCAAGTTAAAGTTTCACTTTAAACAGGAGTTAATACTTGTAGAGGAACGTTTTGACAAAAACAAGTTATTTGATCATACAAGTCTACCAATTTAGTTGCGGAATCCCTAAATCAGTTACGAAATGATAATAATCAAGTCAAAACACGCAATTCACCTTTTAACATTCATTTCATTAATAAACAAGTTGATAAAACCTTTACAATGATGTTTACAATGAAATATCTTAGTTTCAGAATCTATTAGAACACTAGAGAGAATTACAGCTGGAACGGGACTGACAAATGACAAAAAGTTAACTTGAAAAATGAAATCAAACAATATATAGGCCTTCACATTCGCCTCCCCCCCCGTAAGGGTCGAATGTGCAGGTTTGACCCTTCTTTTGGTCAAACAAACACAATGTTCTTCATATCTCCACGCTCTCCTGAATTCTTCTACCTTCGACCAATGACATCCACCTTCGACATTCTATATTCCACCTTCGACCCCACGATTTCAGCAAAACATAATAGAATGTGCAATCCAATAGCATTAGTCGCAAAACGTGCATCAACAAACTCCCCCTCGACTATTGCTTGGATTGCCTTCGCGCTTCGTCCATCTGTTTATTCATCAGCTTGATGCGCAATAACGTCTTCTGCTCTTTAGTCATAACTTGTTCAAAAGTTTGTTTAGGTTTCTTCTTTTTCTTTCGTAATCATTACAAACTTTCCCAGCTTCTTGTCCTAATCACATCCCGCATTGACATCCTAAGCGAAACACAAGCATACCACACGTTGGTATTTCAGAGCTTGTTCGCTATCCTTTTCTTCACAGTAAATTGAAATGTAATACAACATAATGATGTCTTCATGTGAGCAATTGATCAACCACATTGGATCAAAAATATGAATCTTCTTAAACTCATCTCTTCCATCCTTCAACAAGATAACAGCTTTGCGGTCTTCCAATCATAATACCACCACATGAATTCTTTAGAAAAGTGTTATGGAATCTGCATCAAAGGAATATGTTTCAGTACAGTCGGTGGTTTATATTTCAAAGTCACCTTGTTCATCCCTGTAATTGGATCTTTCTTCTTTTTGTGAACTATCCTTTTAGGATACTGCGGAGTGAACACATCCCATTTTGTTCTGCTCTATCTTGCCATACGATCTGCAAAATAGCCAACTGCATCGCTGTTAACAGTTGCACCTGACAAAGTATGTCGGTAGACGTCGCGTACAGCCCAGTAAGGTAGTGTTTTAATGTCATGGAATCTGTTGAAATACAGAATTCTCTTCTCCCATTTAATAGCAATACACCTTAGCTGTCTCAGGTATTTCCAACCGAGAGCTCTTCCTTTGAATAATTCGTTGTGAAATTTGTAAAAACCTCCCTGAATCTCAGTCTTTGGTCGGTTGGCTTCTTTTTCTTTCAATTTCCTCAACAGGCTTTTCAGATCATCAGATTGTTCAACATTCGGTTTCTGACTTTCTGAATTCTTGAATACTTCATCAACGAATGTCTTACTCTTCTCTCGTGCAAGTTTCTCAGCCTGATTCAACAATTCTTCAGAAAATTCAGGAAATGCATCATCCTGTTTATCTTTAAAGTACTCTGGATATTCCTCACTGGTAATATCCTCAATCTCAACATCTTCAAATACTGGTGCATCTCTATCATCAGAGTGATTTCCTGCTTCTTTCTCAGGAATATTAGGAATCTGATTTTCACTCATCAACTCTTCAACAGATTTACCGACTTGTCTCGCCAATCCTTCGAGTATCTCTTTAGAGATGGCTGCAGAAACTTCACCATCTTCAAGATCAGGATCATTATACTCAAGCTCAAATCTCATATCGTCCGATTCAAATATTTCTGGAAACTTTCCTGTTAACTCAATCGTCCAGACTTTCTTAGTCAACATCTGACGATATACCTTCTTGTCTTCATCTGATAAAGATCTAATCTTTTCATTCCAGAAAATATTATCATCATCAGTGTTACCACCAGGAGCTTTCGAGCTTGGTTCTCTTGCATCTTTACTAGAATCTCTCTTTTCACACTTATACTTGTCTGTATCATCATATGTAGAACTGTTATCTCCAGAACCATCTTTATCATCATCATCATCATCCTTCTTCTCAGGAGCATCACCGGCATCCTGTTCTAATTCCTCATCATCATCTTTTCTTCAGATTCAGACGGTTCAAAATTAACAAGTTCTTCTTCACGTTCTTTATCTTCCTCTCCTTCTTTCAACTGAGGAGCTTTTTCATAAAGATCGTCAATAAGTTTCCTTAAACTCTTATTATCTTTCTTCACCTTTTTGTTCTCGAGTCTCAAAGAGATTTATCTTCTTGTATTTCTCTATTCATGAGTTAACAACTTCTGATTTTCATCCTGAAGTTGTTTGATCTTTGCTTCCAAATCTTCTTGACTCTCCTATGAAGTTCAACAATGTCCAACATCTTTTTATCATTAGTTCTCAATTGTTCTATTTCTTGCTGTTGCTGCTTAATAACTTTCATCATATCTGCGAGCTTCTGGTTAACCGCATTCATCACATCACTTGATACAGTAACCTGTGGTGTTGAAGCCTCAGCAACAGGAGTGTTCTTCTTGAATTTGTTCATAACTCTTTCCAAGGCAGCGTTAAATTCTGCTGTAGGATCAACAGTCTTTTCAGTAGCTGATTTCTTCTGTTTCTTTGCTACCGGGGATGTCACGGGTGTAGCAGGTTTTGAACTAGATACTTCAGGAACTTTCTTTCCTGCAAGTAAGATCTCAACTTCTTTCACCCGTCTTTTCTTTGGATTCTCTTTATCATCTTTCTTAGACATGGTTTTGTATTTGGGCTTCTTCTGTTTTTCTCCCACCATCGGAGATCCACTGAAATCTTATTCATCAATGCCAAGACTCAGATCTATATTGTCCATTGCAATCAGACTCTTCATTCTCTGTTCCTCTAAGGTTTTGTGGAGACTTTCAGACTCACCAGCCACAGTGGCCTTGGGCTTGGTTTGTTTTACAGTCTCTTCACCCGAATCCCATCTTTCTTCTTCTTGAGTCTCCTCAGAATCGGCAGACTCTTCATCTACAAGCATAGTCCCCTTTCTTGCTACGCTTTTCTTTCTCCTTGATGTTTTCTTTGGTTGTTCATCCTCATCCTCTTTTTCTTTACCTTTCCCTTTGCCACTCTTTGCATCAACATTACCCACTTGTCTCTTCCTCTTTGCTTCTGGATTAACGTGAAACAAAGGATCATCATTATATGATTCACTGTTTGCATTTCTAGCCTTATCCACACCTGGATCCTTATAATCTGGATTAATCAAATTCCCAAACAAATTCTTGTGAGGTGGTCTTTCATTCTCAGGAACCCCTTTGTATCCTTTCATTCTGATCAAAGTGTTCAGACTCATATGATCTTGAACTAGAATCTATGTAGGATCTTTTCTCAGCTTCTTGTACTTCTGATCAAATATCATCTGTAGGAATCTGGGATATAACAAAAACTTCTTGTGCTTCAAGCCTTTCAGAGGTTCAAGCATGTGATCCAAGATCATCCCTAACACATTAAACGGCTTATTTAGCACTAGAGCAACGATCAACGAACTGATGCTCTTCCTCATCACTTCATAACCACCACTAACGGATCAAAAAATGTGTAACATCACATGAGCTAGATATTAAACTGTAGGAACAATTTTCCTTTATGTAAAGCTCCATCTATGATAGGTCCGTTATACTTCATGTGGAGAAAGCATTTTCTCTGTTCAATCCAGGACAAACTTCTAGGATCTGTCGGCTCATCCTTCAGTCTCAAAGCTTCTCGAAAATCACTCTCAGTAACAATTGCAAGCTGTCCCTGAATGTTGCTTACAATAGCTGTCTGATTATCCCAATAGTCCATCTTCGCATTCTTCCAGAAGTCCACTTGATGATCTTTATAGATAATAGCTGGTGTAGCTATTGCATCAACGACTCTGCTTCACTTTAGAAACTCTACGATGCCAGAGAATTCCGTGTGTTTCTTGACCTCACCAAGAAATGCACAACAGTTATGGGCTTCTTCAAACGGCAATTCTTCTTCTGGTTTCTTTCCAGCAGCTTTTCCAAAAGATCCAGTCGGTATATCTGTGTTTTGTGGTTCTGCCATTTGAAATTCTGCAAAAACAAAACATGAAAATTCATTAGAAACGGACAAAATTTGCAAAATTGAAATTTGGTTTTTGAAAGTCCACATTCGACCCATCGGGGGTTCGAATGAAGAATTTACAAGGTTCGAATGTGAAAGATAAGGTTCGAATGTGAAAAATATGTTTAAAATTGTTCATTCGACTTTTAATCCACATTCGACCCTATGAATATGTCACCTTCGACCAGAAAAGCCACATTCGACCCTTCTTGAATGGTCGAACCTAACTGTTCATATGACCAAAATTACAGAACTCAAATCAGTCCATCTTAACATTGGATTTTCATTTGTTTATCATCTAACATGACCGACTAAGCCTTTTCATCAATCAATTGATTCAATTATTTAGTTTTAGATTGTTTTTACCAAAATCTAGGGTTTGTTCATTTTAAACAATCAATTATGCAATATTTCATGTTTTAAACCTAGATTTTCTTATATTCTCCCCCCTAAAACAATCAACAACTAAATCCTAATCATCAATTGATCTTAAAACAACCTGTAGGTGATCCAACATTCCAGTCTAGGGTTTGAACACAAAATCAATGATTTTGGCTTTGTTTCTTGTTCATTACCTGTAATTATTGGATGAAAATGATCAGAAACTAACAATGAACAAGATTATAAGGTCTAGAAATCACGAGCAACAAGGGTTGGTTATCTCAGATTTTTGAAAATTTTTTGAATAGGAGGTTCGAATGTGCAGAAGGTATATATAGACTCCCACATTCGACCGTTTTATAAGGGCGAATGTGAAACTATTTCTACATTCGACCCTACTGAAAGGCTCGAAAGTAGAAATATGGTTCGAATGTACAAAATACACTGGAACACTCACATTCGTCCAAATTAAAAAGCTCGAATGTATGAAAAATTCCACATTCGACCCATCGAAGGGGCGAATGATGATTGGAATTTTTGAACATTTTACCAAATCTCAAAATCGAATCCCGTTCAATCTTTTTCACACCTTTTAAGCTTCAAACATTCATCTGTTAGGATCTGAGTTTGATTGTTTTGATTTGTTTAAAGTAAAATGAGAAATGAATGAAGTGAATATATATGGAGAGTGCAGCGGAATGATAAACTATAATCAAAACAAAAGGAATAAATGTTTTCTTAATCGAAAGTTTTCATTATATTGAAAGATTACAATCAATTACAAGTACTCCCCCTCAGTCTGATCACTCTGTGATTGTTTGTCTGAGAGAATGTTGTGAGTAACCAATAGAACAGTACAAGCACTATTCTATTTATAGACAAATCTAAACCACTGGTGACCTAGGCTGACGTCACCTAAGATAGTGACCTCTAACAGAATAACAACATAAAACATCTGCCCTATACAAACTACTGTTATATTACAAAACACTGTAAAGTAAACTACTGTTGAGGAAAAACTCTGATGGTCTTGTATCATCTGTTGGAGCCTAATTGCTGTTGGCTCCAACAGACCTTTAGTCTTCAGCACTTGATCAGCAGTTGTTCTTCATCAGACCTTTGGTCAGCAGTTGTTCTCTATCAGTTGTTATCCAGCAGTCCTTTATAGCAGCAGTTGTCATGGCAGTTGTTTGGGTGGAACAGTTGTTAAGGTCAACAGTCTTTTGGGAAGAGTATGTTGTAAAGGCTGTTTATTTATGTGGATCAACTGTTAGTATAGTTTGGCTTTTCAATCATCTGTTCTTCTTCAGGTCAGCAGACCCAACAATCTCCCCCTAGAACAGATGATGCCAAAACTAGGCTTTATTCTTGATCTTTATTCCTCATCAGACTTTCTCTGATTTGACCTTTGAATTGTAACTCAAAGTTCAAAGAGTAGAGGTCTTCTGCATCTATTTCAAGCTCAAGGTTCAGCAGTGTTTGGAGGTCATCTGCACACAGGCTATGTGCATCATCCGTGCTTAGCTTTTGAGCTTCTCCATCTGATCTGAGCAAAGTCAATTCATGGGTGTACTTGTTGACCTTCCATTTTAGAATATTTGAATTAGAGGATTTGCTGAGATGCACTTTTATTCTGGATGAGATTGGTGATGGAGGTCTCCCAATGAGTTCTCTAAGCTTTTCAGTAATGGGATCTGAGAAAAAGTGTACTTGATTGAAGAGGCCCTCCTTTATATAAGTATCAGCAAACTTCTTCTGATCCTCTTCAGACATTTCTTTCTTTTTCTTGAATTGTCTTCTAGCAACAGCTGATAGATCAGAAGTATCAAGTAGGCTGTCTAATGTAAAGGCCTGTTGAGGTCTCTTCATGGCTAGATACTTAACTAGGGTTAGTTAAGTAGGTTAACATGTGTTAGAAGATGCTAACATATGTTATAAATAGGAAAATCCTTGTCAAACACACACATGAGTCCTGTATCCCAAACATTGGTGAATTATGTGACATACATAGCAATAATATATACAATTGAATTATGGTGAACATGAAGTACGTGCTTATGTGAATTACATGTCTTTGTGAATGATCGCCTAACTGAAAGGTAATGCGTAGATTATGCAAATTACGTGCACAACATGAATAATATGCCATGTAATAATAAAATAATGGTTTTTATATAATTTAGCATGGTTAATAATATTGGGTTCGGTATTGGGCTAGAACATGGTTAACGGGTTAAGTTAATGGACTAGAAGGGCCCTAATACGAATTGCTTGGGGAACAAGCAAAGCCCTTTTACAATTAGGAGGCAAGGAAAAAGATAAAAACCCTATCCCTTGCCCCCCTTGATGCCGTGCGAAACCCCCCACCCCTCTCTCTCTTTGTTTTCAAGCAATCAAGCAATCTTTCACTAATCAAGCTAGTTCGGGTTTGATTTCAAGGCTCTAGGGAGTTTAATCTTTCACAAGGTATACGTTTTTACGATTCTTGATAAATTATAATGATTGAAAAACTTTAAAAACCCTAAAAAGAATATATATAAAATCGCATACATGCATATGTAGGAGTTCTTGAATGTTCTTGATGATTTGATGATGATGATTGTTATTAGCAGCCATGATTAGGGTTTTCATATGATAATATATGTGTTTTGCTATGATTAATATGGTGTTTAATCAGTACTATAGGTGTTATACATGTATTAGGGATGTTTATGAAGAATTAGGGTTTGTAGATTACTTGGGATGCAAGTTTAAGATTCTGACAGATTTGTTTGAACGTGTTGAAGGGGCTGTAACGGGTTGGTAAATCGATTGTTTTGATGATTTCTTTGCATTATTGTAATGTAAAAGGTCTTAGCTTTTCATAATGGGCAAAACCATCGATTTTGGACACCGTATGAGTCGTTTTTGGAATTTTAATTGATTAGGGGTCATATCAGATTTTCGGATTTGTAAATTGGGCTAACTTTAAATGGTCATAACTTGAGATTTACAAGGGGTTAGGTTATGAAATTTTTACAGTAGGTCAATACTGGAAAAATAGAGCTTTTCCAAGTGGATTCATCTCGTTTGGATGAATACACAATTTTTAAGAATTTTCCTACTAAACTGACCTGTTGAGGAAATTTTCTGGACACTGCTGTGTTGTACGAATTTTTATAATTTTTGTGTTTAGAATTAAGACAAAACAAAAATTAGTATTGTCGAGTGAATCCCATATAAAATTCAGTAAAAATTTGGGACTCTAATTCATTCGTTAAGTATTTTAAATAAATTGTTTTTCACAGCGCACAATCTGTCCTAAAAACACAGATTGTGTACGGGGTCTTTAAGTGACTATTTGGAGTTCTATGTGGTGAGTAATTGACATGTACTTGTGTGGAAACTTGTATGAGATGTATTCGATGCATTAAACTGATAATAATTGCTATGATCACCAACGGGATACGTAGGACATACTTGAGCATGTAGAGTCATTAGGTGTCACTACACGGTTTTGAACTTTTAAAAGTCTTGGATAAACGAGTTACATGGTGTGTTGGTTACGCACGTATACTCACCTAGTGACATTTGTAATAGGGAGTCGGTAGCACGTTACTATTCGTGGAATTTGGATTTTCACTTGCGACCTAAGGTGAGTTTCACTACTCTTTTTCTCAAAAGCATGCGTCTCAGGTATGAGACACTTTACTTAACATTATCTAGACCGGTTTGGGACTACTTACACATCCCGGGTTGGGATGCCATGGATCCTTATGAGGGTCGGTCACTTTGCTAATTCGCAATTGTGTCCTTGATAAACTGAACCATTTCTATCATTTTGTAAGTCCTCACGTACCGAATGAGTTGCCAGGGTTGGCAAGCGGGTTATTAGTTGATAGCGCTATTAGGTCTTACAAACCTCACACCGGCTCGGGGAGCGCGGGCGTGAACTATAACTACGAAACATTATCATTGCGGATAGACAATGATGTCAGGCATACGACACACTTATGTGGCTACACGTACATAGCAGTTCGGTATAATCGGTTAGTTATCATGAATGGGTTAGCTACCCTTGGCATGCGATGAATTAATGGTTACACGGTGCGGGGCACCAACATAACTTACTTACTTACGTGGTTTGGGAAACCAGCGCAGTTACATACTCAGTTACTTTACTTAGTGAACTCACCAACATTGTTTGTTGACCCACGATTTACATGCTTTTGCAGGTAGTTAGCTTCCGGTGCCAGGATTAGAAAGCACTGTACACTTCACTGCATTCGGGGTCTTGGGCATACACCTAAATTACATATTATGTTTTTACATTTTCTTTCATATGGTTTTAATTTGGGCGCGTTGTTTTGCGCATGGTTTTAAAAGGTTTAAATTTGGTTTACGCTTCCGCAGTTTAACTAAACTTGGTTTTTGAAAACGAACTAAATGGTTTGGGCATTTAGAGTTCGTTCATATGACTTATGGCTATGGGATCCTGGTATGTCATGCGCCTCGCGGTATAAACCCCGCAGTGGAAATTTGAGGGTGTGACACTAACCTCCCTTTCCATGTCACTGCTGAGAGGCATGGTAGACATGGAGTTGCTCAGGGTCTTAGCAAAATCTTCAATCCTTCTCAATTTGCTAAGCTCTGCTAAATGGATGCCCTGAGCAGTCCTGTCATTTTTCCCTTTGCATTTCTCTTTTATGATGGCATCTGCCTGTTCAGCCTTGTATTTTAGATATGTGTCTATGTTCAGGGGAACAGGAAAATGTGGAAGAGAAGGGAAAGATATTTAAGATGGGTGTTCAGTATTATAGAAGGATTGCATTTCCCCCTTGAGTAGATCAAGTTCAAGGGGATACTGAACAGCCAATGGTGTGATGGTTGGTGGTGGTCTATGGGAAGTGAATTGTGATGTGTGTGGTGAGAATGATGAAAGTGGAATGGTAGATATGGGTGTAGATTGTGTGGTTGAAGTAGTAGGTGGTGATGTGTGAATGTTTTCATCCTGTACAACAAAGGTAGATTTCCTTTTTCTTTTGTACAAGATTTTTGGTGATGGTGGTGTAGAGGCAGCGGTTGTGTTAACATCTGTTGGCACTTTTGTAGGACCAGCAGATGTTTGGGTTTTAGGTGGTGAAGTGGTTGTAGGTTCAATGATTGGTTTGGTGGCTGTGGTGATAGGTTCAAATGTTGTGGTGGTATCAGTGGTTTGGGTGGCAGCAGTGGTTTTAACAGCCAGTTTAGATGGTGGTTTTCTGATATGTTTGGCAGGTATTTTCTTCCTTTTAGAGGAACCCACATCTTCAACTTCGTGTCGTTGTTCCCTTTTCTTTTGTATCAAAGCCTCTGCCTTGACTTCCAAAGTGTCAGCCCTCATTTGCTTATCTTCAGTAGCTTTTTCAGCTTCTTCATTAGCAAAGTTGTCCACTTCTTTAGCTTTGCTGGTTTGAACATTGAATTGTTGTTGTTATGGTGCTGTTTGGGTAGACCCTGGTTTGTTGGCAGACTTTGATTGACCTTTTTGTGAAGGTGGACAACCAAAGGGATCTAGCTTTGGCAATCTATCTCTGCCACTCTCCCCCTTTTCGGCATCATCAGCTATGAAGTCATCATCATCTTCATCTCTGAGAATAGTGGTAGGGGCAGAGCCAGTGGTCTTTAGCAGATGGTCTTTAATGGCCTGAATGTCTACATGGGTATCTTTGTACCTAGCATCTACCATATTTCTGATTTTAGCCATGTAGGTTTCATGAGTCTGATCTGCTAGTTTTCTGTGAGCTATGATGATGGGAGAAACAGATTTCCATAGCTCACTAGCAATATCAGCTGTGGATGGTTGACTCTTGGTAAGAGTAGCCAATGATTCCAATATTGACTTGACATCTGATTTGATATCAGCAACAGAGGTTTCAAAGGACTGTACTCTGCTCGTCAATTCCTGGTATTTTAACTCATCACCTAAGTTAATAGGATCATCTGAATTCCTACCAGTGGTAGTTGTAACTGGTTTAGTCCTAGGAGGTGAGTCTAAGGGATGAGAACCAGATGCCCCTTTTTCTTGGTTCTGGGGTCTTCCAACTGATTTTGGGGACACTATAGTGGCTTCATCAGTTGTTGCCTTCAAGGGAGACTTAGTTATGTAACCACTGTCCTGTTGTGAGACAATGGTCTCTACATCAGTAGTGGCTGCTCCACTTGAAAACTCACCTAGAGTTTCATTGAACTCTAGGGGTGTAACCTCCTCTTCTGCTTGTGGGATGGCTGATTGAATTTCCTCAGTCCTAGTCACTTGTGGAGGTATACTCTCATTAATAGGTGAAGGAGAGGAACTGGGATTTTCCTGAGTTTTTTCAATAGCCTCAAACACAGGTTTCATGGTTTGAGGAACATGTGTCGGTGAAGGTGGAGGAGTAAAAAGAGAATTAGCCCTGGGAGAGGGGCTTGTAAACATATGGCCAAGTGACTCAAATGTATCATGATGTGTTTCCCCTTGGCTTACAACATGATCCTTTTGTGAGGATGCATGAGGAGTTTGGTTAGGTTGAGATATTACCAACTGTTGTGAGGAAGTAACAACAGTGGTTTCTTGTTGCTTTTGTGTTGCAACAGGGTTATCTTCTGGTATCTCATCTTCCAGAAGTCCCCTTTTTGGTTGAGTGGTGGTTTTTGTGGATGGACGTTTTCTTTTGGAAGTGGATGGTGTGGGTTTCACAGCACTGGATGTAGTGCCATGATCACCAGGAGCAGTGGGCTCAACAACAGAGGTTTGGACAACAGTTGTTGTCTTAGTCCTCTTTGTTTGTGTTTTGGAAACTTTTGACACTTTTAATACTTTTTCTTAGGTGGTTGAACCCAGCATTCTTATTAAAGTTTCATCAGTTAGACTCTTCATTTGAATAGACTCACCCCTTTTAAAATCTTTTTCAGGTAAAACCTTTTGAAGGATTACACTCAAAATTCTTGGGTAAATCAAAAAAACATTATTAGACCCAGACTTTATGGCTTTCACATTTGACACTAAGTCCATAAACAGTCCCTGGGATAGATTGAAGTCAGAATCTGACAACATAGCATAGCCCAAGTACTGAATCCTCAATGGGATTTCATTAAAGGAAGTGGACATAGCAGAGACACAGAGAAGGAGGGTATGAAAGAAAAATTTCATGACTGGTGGGAAAAACTTTTTGAAAAGTGTTGACCCAGTCATCTGTGCATCATAACCTCTTTCCTGAAATTCTGTGTGAAGCTCTGCCTTAGGGAAAGAGTCTTTACCTGACAGGTCATTGAGTGAGAAGGTTGTGGATATAAGTTCAGGGGTAATGACGATACTTGTCTCTCCAAGTTTTGAGATAATGGAAGTAGGCTTTTTGTCTTGAAGAAGAAACTCAGCATTCAACCATAATTCTTGGAGGGTATCAAGATAGATAGGGGCGTCAGCGGTTAGGATTTTCAGGTATTTGGATTGTAAGATGATGTCGATGGTGGAATGGAATGGAGTGTTTTCATCTGTTTTTACCAGATATGGGAGATAATTGTGGGTGGCTTTTTCTTGAAGATCCATTGTAAAGGATTCCGAGTGAGAGAGTGAGTGGAATTAGAGTAAGGGTTTGAGAATGAAGAAGGCGGTTTCAGTATTTTGAATACAATGAGACAGTGTAACGACTGTTGTGATAAAACATGGTTTTTATAGGCTCTGGTGAAGCCGTTGATGTGGCCAAAACTCTGCTTGTAGGAGCAGACGTGGCAAATATCTGATGGTTAAACATCTGATGCTAACAGCACTTGATATATACATATATATATATATATTTGAATAATAGATAGATATATGTATATATGTATATATATATAGATAATGAAACAGTTGTTTTATCTGATCAGAGGTTTGAAAATAGATTTTTCAACCAAGTAGTGGTTGTTTTATCTGATCAGATGTTTGAAACAGATTTTTCAACTTAACAGTGGATAAAATGGATGAAACAGTGGTTGTTTTATCCTTAACAGATTTTTCAACCAAAAAGCTATTTTTAAGGATGGATTTTGATTTTCTGAAACATTTTAAGATTTTATTGAAAACCCTTTTATTGTTTTAGTCCATGTTTAGCATACCAATTCTAGAAATCAGATTTGTAAAGGTAGATGTGTCTAAAGCTTTTGTCAACACATCTGCCAACTGATCCTCTGTTGGAACATGGTGCAGAGAAATCAAACCTTTTTCATAGCAATCCCTGACAAAATGATGTCTGATGTCTATATGCTTGGTGGTTGAGTGAGAAACTGGATTCTTGATGATATTTTCAGCAGCTTGACTGTCCAACATGAGTGGAGTCTTTAGTGTAGTTATCCCAAAATCCACCAATTGATTTTGAAGCCACATGAGTTGGGCTGTACAGATTGCAACAGCAATTTATTCAGCCTCAGCTGTTGAGGTTGAAACAGTTGCTTGCTTTTTGCTTTGCCAAGAGACTAAGGCATTTCCTAGAAACTGGCACCCTCCTGATGTAGACTTCCTTGTGGTGTGGCAGCTAGCAAAATCACTATCTGAATAACCTGAAAGCTCAATGTTTCCATTAGCAGGATACCAGATACCAAGTGTGGGAGCACCTTTTAGGTATCTGAATATCCTTTTCACAGCAATAAGGTTTGACTTTCTAGGTGAAGCCTGCGATCTTGCACAAACACAACTTGTAAACATAATGTCTGGCCTAGATGCAGTTAAGTACAATAAAGACCCAATCATGCATCTGTAATGTGTTTGGTCAACCAGTTCATCCTTGTCATCAATAGTGAGTAGCTTGACTGTACTCATGGGTGTACTACATGGCTTACAGTCATTCATCTCAAATCTAGTTAACAAATTTTTCACATATTTATTTTGATGAATGAATGTGCCATTTTGCAGCTGCTTCACTTGGAGACCAAGGAAACACTGAAGTTCACCCATAGCACTCATTTCAAACTCTACTGTCATGAGTTCCCTAAACTCTTCACACATTTTGTTACATGTAGATCCAAAAATGATGTCATCCACATATATTTGAACAATCATTAAATCTTTCCCTTTCCATTTCAAAAATAAGGTTTTATCAATTTTACCTCTTGTGAAACCAATGGATAAGAGAAAGGTGGAAAGAGTTTCATACCAGGCCCTAGGTGCTTGCTTGAGTCCATACAAAGCTTTATTAAGCTTGTAGACATGATCAGGATGGAATGTGTCTTCAAAACCAGGTGGTTGACATACATAGACCTCCTCCTGAATTTTGCCATATAGGAAGGCACATTTGATATCCATCTGATACACCTTGATGTTGCGGTTGACAGCAAAGGCTAGAAAGAGTCTGATAGCTTCTAACCTTGCTACAGGAGCAAAGGTTTCATCATAGTCTATTCCTTCTTCTTGTCTGAAGCCTTGAACCACAAGCCTGGCTTTATTCTTGACAACTATACCCCTTTCATCAGTTTTGTTTTTGAAGACCCACTTTGTACCTATTGGACAAACATCCTTAGGCAGTGGTACAAGTTCCAATACTTGTTGTCTTTTAAACTGAAGGAGCTCTTCTTGCATAGCTTCCACCCAACTGTTGTCTTTTAGTGCCTCTTGGTACTTGACAGGTTGTGTGAGAGATAGAAAACCTGCAAAAAGACAGATATTTGAGGATTGGCTTCTCTGATGTTGCCAATGATTTGATCTGCTGGATGAGCTCTGAGGTAGATTAGATCTCCCTGATATGGTATGATGGCATTTTGAGG
Source organism: Ambrosia trifida (assembly GCA_028751855.1). NCBI lineage: Eukaryota > Viridiplantae > Streptophyta > Magnoliopsida > Asterales > Asteraceae > Ambrosia > Ambrosia trifida. The sequence continues at coordinate 106,783,257 of CM054126.1, read as the reverse complement.
TGAAGGACAGAGGTTTGGTGACTCTGTTGGTGTAACATCTGTTTGCACTTCTGTAGTGCCATCAGATGTTTGAAATGGAAGTGGGGGAATGGGTCCAAGTGGTGTAAAACTGGACTGACTTTTGTCAACAGATGTTTGACTTTTGTCAACGGATGATTGTGCAGGGGATGTGATGGGTGAAGCAGTGGTTTGAGGGTAAGACTGGCAAACAGTGGTTGACTCAGCTGTGACAGAGTTTTGACAGTTGTTTTGAACAGCAACTTGAGGCTGCCACATATTCTGATTCGCAAGTAGATAAAGCGACTGCTGTCTGCTTCTTACACTGCCAGGTCACGAGCCTACACCATAAAAATTGACATCCAGCCGTTGTGGATTTGCTGTCTTTGTCACAACCGCCCCAATCTGCATCACTAAAAGCAACAAAGTCAAAATTATCATCATTAGGGTACCATAATCCTCTCGACGGACAACCCTTCAGATATCTTAGGATCCGTTTGATGGCTGCAAGATGAATTTGTTTTGGCTTCGACTGAAATCGTGCGCAGAGACATGTAGCGAACATTATGTCTGGTCTAGATGCGGTGAGATACATCAGAGATCCGACGATTGCTCTGTATGTAAAAGGATCAGTCAGCTTCCCCTTAGCGTCAACTCCAATCCCGTGATTAGGTTGTATTGGGGTATCCATCGGCTTCGAATCTTCCATCTGGAACCGTTCAGATACATATTTAGTTTGGTGAATAAAGACCCCCGTTGGTCTTTGTTCCACCTGCAAGTTGAGGAAAAACTGCATTTCTCCCATCGCACCCATCTTGACCTTTTCCTGCATCACTTTTTTCAAATTCTCTGCGCAAAAGTTCGTTAGTAGATCCAAAAATAATATCGTCAACATAAATCTGAACTAGAAGCAAGTCATCCCCTGTTCTTTTAGTAAACAGAGTGCAGTCTACCAAACCGCGTTTGAATCCTTTGGACAGTATGTACGTGCTCAGCTCCTCATACCATTGGCGTGGAGCTTGGTGCAACCCGTATAGTGCTTTGTTGAGAACGTAGACCTTATCCCGGTGGATAGGATCTTCAAAGCCGGGAGGTTGACCGATGTATACCTCTTCCTTGACCACACCGTAAAGTAACGCACTCTTGACATCCATTTGGTACACCTTGAATTTCTTGTATGAGGCAAACGCTAGAAACATACGGATAGCTTCTAATCGTGCCACAGGTGCATAGATCTCATTGTAGTCAATTCCTTCAACTTGATGAAAACCTTGAACTACCAGTCGAGCTTTGTTTCTCACGATTACGCCTCTGTCATCCTTTTTGCATTTAAAAACCCATTTGGTTCCAATTTTCTTTCTTCCTCGAGGTAAATCTGTTAGTGTCCACACACCCAGTTTCTAAAACTGCAACAACTCTTCTTGCATTGCCTCAACCCAAGCATCATCCAATAGAGCGTCTTTGTATGTCCGCGGCTCCACCTGCGAAACATAACTAGCAAAGGACCAGTCATTCTGATAACCAGATATTTGAATTTTTGCATATAAAGCTAAAGCGCCAAGATTTTCAGGTGCGTTTGCACTACGAAGTTGTCCTCATGTCATAACAGAGCATCCAGGATCACCAATAATTTGCTTGAGCGGGTGAATACGATGAATCCGAGATTCCGGATGATCAGGTACTTGAACTCCCGTTTGAGTAGTCAAATTTTCTGTTGAATCCAGATCATTACCCATATTTGAAGATGAAGCAACATCTGGATTTGGGTTCACTGGTGGATTTGTGACATAATCATAATCTTCCGATTCTGATGAATTAAGAGTAGTGGAAGCTTCTTGGAAAACTTCTTCTTCAGCTGCAGGAACATTGGAATCATTAGAATATGTTGGAGGAGTTATGGTGATCGGACGCGCCAACGGTGAAGTCACTGCGTTTTCACACTCGTAATAAAGTCTTAATACAGCCTCTTCAACCAAGTTATCTAGATAGAATGATTCAAAGAAGTCTTTGTAATCAAACATCCAATCTGGACCGCTACCCTGTACGTTCTGAGTATACCGTTGAACTTCAACGTTAGCCCACTCCTCTACCTGACGAGTTTGTTTGTTGAATACCCATTTGAGCGGGGTTGCATATCCAACAAAGAATCCCTCTTCAGCCTTTGGAGCAAACTTCTCAGATGGATTTAACATATACACGATGCTCCAAATGGTTCTAGATACTCCAAATTCGGCTTTCGTCTGTTCAACAATTCATAAGAAGTTTTGCCAAACTTCTTTACTGTTAACAAACGATTCAATGTGTAACATGGTGCGTAAATGGCTTCATTCCAGAACATTACTGGAAGGTTAGAATCCGCAAGCATTGTTCTCGCCACCTCTAGTTGAGTCCTGTTTTTCCTTTCTGTGACACCGTTCTGTTGCGGGGTATATGGAGCACTGTATTCATGATCATTCCTTTATCTTCATAAAGAGCATCCATCTGTGCATTTTTGAACTCCGTCCCATTATCACTCCGAATTCTTTTGATTTTCAAACCATAGACATTCTCTAAACGAGTGAACAGAACTTTCAATTTGTTAAACGTGTCGCTTTTGTATTGCAAGCACATTACCCACGAAAATCTAGAATAGTCGTCAGTAACCACAAGACAGTAAAGCTCTCCGCAATGACTCTTACGCCTGACAGGTCCGAATAGGTCCATGTGCAAACGCTCAAGTGTCATTTCAATAGAGTTCACTTTCTTTAGTTTGTGGGACTGTTTGTGCTACTTTCCCTTGTTGCAACTCATACACTTGTCATTGAGATGAAAATGTTTGACATTAACGCCCTCGACAAGTCCATTCTTCACCAAATGATTCATTTTCCTGAGGTGAATGTGTCCCATCCTCCTATGCCACATAATTGATTCTTTCTCTATAGCCTTGGAGAGGAAACACGTAACTTGGCCCTGAGTTGTCATTGCCTTTGACATATCGAGAATGTAAAGATTATTCACCCTCGGTGGTTTCAGCATAATCCACTCCTTTGAAATAACAAAGCCGGGTTTGAGGATATAGCAAGATTTGTCATCAAAGTGTACAGAAAACTCTTTGTCGCAGATTTGACTAACACTCAACAGATTATAGTCTATCTGTTTCACATACGAAATCTTTTCAAAACTAACAACTCCATTACTCACACTTCCCTCCATTGTGATGTAACCTCCTTTATTTCCAGCGAACGCTACATATCCTCCATTGATGTTTCTGATATCGAATAGTAGCGTCAAATCTCCTGTCATGTGACCAGAAGCTCCACTGTCGACAATCCAAAGACTGCGAACAAGGCCAGCTGGAACTCCCAGCACATATCAAGAAAATTATTAGTTCTTTCGGGGGACTCAAGCTTGTTTGGTCTTGGGTCTTTGAAGATTTGATTTCAAAGATTCATTAACACAAACATTTGAATTTGAATCGATCTTTTTCTGATCAATCAAATTTTTCTCACTTTGAGATTTTTCATTGACTTTTAAAGTAGAAGCACCTGGAGAACCCACCGATGACCAAGATTGTTCAGAACGTTTCAAAATCCTGATCTGAGATTTTGGGTTCTCAGTCGGTTTCTTTGTATCGTTCTTAAATGAGACCTTCTTAGTTACCTTTTCTGATTTAACAGATACGGGTCCAACTGATGATTTAACAGCAGGTTTTGGTGGAAGCTTTTGTCTATCAACAGTTGAGTTCACCACTGGTTTCTTCAATGGTTTTTCCATAGCAATCCGGTTACGACGATCATAAGCAAATTGACGATTATCCCTCCTATGAAAATAACGACTTTCATTATAAAATGGTGCTGGTTGAGGGACAAAACGTCTTTGAGGATAACAATGATTGTCAACTGGACTTCTATATGGTTGCTTCACCTCAACTTCGTGCCTCTTATGTCTCACGTACGGGCAGTAAGCAAGTAAATGCCCTCTCTCCCCGCACTTGAAACATGCACGATATTCCTCATAAACATTCTTGGCATTCGACTTAGCATAAGAAGTGTAGGATATTGATCATCCACACACCTCCGTCTCAAACTCTCAGGAGCTGGATCCTTTGAGTAAGTTGGCTCAAGAAAACTGTTAGCCTTTTCTTTCGGCTTGGTGAACTCAGTGACGTGAACCTTAGGTTCTTTTGGAATATCCAGATATATTTTCTTTAAAATTTCTGGAGGTACATCATTGGTCCTCTCATGTTTAGGAAACCAAATAGTACTCTCCTGCCAAGTTTTCTCGATCTTTGAGTAATTGGAAAATTTTATCGGATATTCCTCGTCAGAGATAATCTTGTCGGATCCTTCCACCCGATAAAATACTTTGATGGGTTTGTCAATTGGTTCATTTTTCTCAACTTTCTTTACTGACCGATTCACTCGATGAGCATTTTCCATCGGATGTGAAATCTGAGAAGGTGATACATCTTCAGTTGTGATAATGTGATTTCAATAGGATTATCACTCACTTTCTCAGGTTCCTCATCATCTGAGTCAGACTCATCAGTCACAACAATCACTCCCTCATTATTCAATCCCAAAATCGGTCTAACATCGGAATGTGGATCTCCAACACTAGAAGTGTTAGATTCATCATCCGATGTAGAATCAGATTTGATTGAACTCTCCGGTGTTATTGAATGTAAAGTGTGGTTTTCAAATAACACTAGGGATGGAACAACCTTGTAGTTTGCACTACTAGGTTGTGAGGGTTCTTCAATGATATGGTCAACCACATAAGCAATGTGTTTATAACTTTCAAGCTTTTTGTTGACCTTTTCAGCAAAGCATTTGATGGTTGCCATTTCTAGTTTAGTCTCCTCAAGTTCATTGATATAACGGTTTATGGCGAGTTGTTTTAAAGAAAGAGTTTTCTTCAAATCAGAAATATCCTTTTTATAACCATCAAGCACTTTGTTGAATTCATGTGCTTCTTTGCGATAAGATTGACAGTTGATTCTAGCACTCTCAAGTTGAACCCTGAGTTGCTTGTTTTCCTCTGTCAATCTATCACAGGTTCCACAATATTTATCACTGTTCATATCTATAGTTGATTCAGAATTTACCTGTTTCGGAGGATCAGTCATAGACATCAAAGCAAAATGCGCTTCCTTTCCAGCAAGAACTTGCAGTAGTCAATCCTTGTGAAAGCGTCATCAACTATGCATGACTTTTGAGTCATAAGAAAATCAGCTTCGGCCAGGAGTTGATCAATATCATCATCTAGTGAATTGACACTAGCTTCTAAATCTGGCTCACTCTCCGAATCAGAATATATCGAATCACGCTCATCAGAAATATATGTAACCGAATCAAGAATCATTCCTGAAGTCTTCACATCTTATGATTCTTCAACAAAAGTATCAGGTTCATCTACCATCTCCTCAATTTTTACTTCAGAAACCTTCTCTGTCTCTAAAACATCTCCAACTATTACCGGCTCCTCTAAATCAATCTTCTGAGCAACACAAGCTACATTACCAGTAGTAATCTCTTCAACACCCAGTTGCATCCCAGTCCAGTCAAAACCTTCATCTTTTTGGATCACCAAAGCCTGATTTTGGTTTTTAGTTTGGGTTTGGCTATTTGGTGTGGAAATTGGAATAATGGTTCTGGTTGGGTTATGTGGTGTTTGAGTTTGATTCTGGTTGGGTGTAGTTGTTTGTCTAGTAGAGTTATTTTGTGAGTTGTTCTGTCGGTTTTGGTAACTGTTTTGTGATTGATAGTTGTTGTTTTGGTTTTGATAGGTTACTTGGTTCTGAGATTGACGTTTTTGGAATTAGAATTGAAAGGATTTCTATTACCTTGTTGAGTTGGCTGGGTGCACTCTCTCTTGAAATGACCTTTACCACCACAATTAAAACAAGTAACTTTGGCTTTGTTGAAGCCATAAGTGGTGTTCGGTGATGTGGCCAAATCAGTCCTTCCGGTCTTTTTAATAAACTTGGTCGCCCTTCTCATTACACTAGCGAACGCCCACTGAATATCAAAAAGCTCCATCTCCTCCTTATCGATCTGTGCATAATCTTCATTAGTCAGACAATTGTCTCCAATCTGACTTGCCACCGGTCCATTATAAGATGCAACCATTGCTGAGACCAACGCAATGTGTTGTTGTGCAACTTCAACAATTACATTATCCATGTTGGAAGTTTCCAACACAATAGGACTTTGGCTAGAAGAAGTTGTGATGTGTTAGGAATATATTGTTGTTGTTGAGGTGTATTGGATGAATAATATGCGGTGGACATTTGAGGTTGTTGTTGTGATGGAATGTAAGAATTTGTGGTGTAGTTTGGTGTATAAGTTGATGTTTGTGCAAGATAGTTAATGGGTTGTCTGGGTGGTTCAATAACACTTGACACAAAGCTATATGTGGCGCAACATTACCTGCCACACTTGAACTATTCACAGAAGTAGATGAAGAGGCATGATACAATTCCGGATTTTGTGGGAATTGTGTTGTTCTAGCTTTCCTCTTTTCCTCCAACTCCTTATTTTCTAACTTCTGAATCAACTCATTGATAGTCCAATATGGATAAGCATCCTTCTCTTTCAGAACCTCAATGTGTTGATTCCAGTACGGTGGTAATGCATAAGCAAACTTATCAACCAACTCTGATATAGGAATGTTAATTTCATAATTTGACAATTCAGTCAAAAGATGACAATATCTAGGAATCAACTCCTTCAAAGTCTCATTTCCCACGTAACTGAAGTTCTCAAATTCCTTTTTCAGTTCTTTCATTCTCAACTTTCTGGTTTTCTCATTACCATCATGACGATTCTTCAACATATCCCAAAGCTGTTTGGAAGTTGTGCAAGATCCAAACTGATGTAAAAGATCAGTGCTAATAGCTTGAGATAGTTGGGAGAACGCCTTCTTCTCCACCACAAACTTTTTTTTCATCCTCAGCTAAACTCTCCAGCGGAATTGGTTCACCTGTATTCTCCAAAACCGGTGACACATAACCCTTAGCAATCATTTGCCATGCCTCGGTGCCTTCCATTCCCATTCCTTCCAAGTGAATCTTGAACTTGGTCTTCCATTGATTGTAGTCCACCATCTCCATCAGCTTCGGTGGACGACTCCCGCTACCTGAAGACAAATCATTTATTAGAGTAGATATAGCATTTGTAGTTTGAGAGTGTACCGCTGATGCTGCAACTCCCCAATAATCATTCATGGGTTGTTGTGGAGGTTGGGCAATAGTCTGTGGAATGGAACTGGTCATCGCAAGGAAATTTATCGGCTGAGATGGTTGTATATTCGTCTTTTGTGCAGCTAAAGCCAAAGGATCCATAGTAACGTGTTGTTGCTGTGTAGTATTAGGCCTAGGTGTTGTTGGAAATCCCCACATATTGTCTACGAAGTCCGAAATGCGAAACACTTAGAAAAATTTTCAAACAGCTTCTACGTTCGACCCTTTTTCAAGATCGTGGGTTCGAATGTGGAAATGTTCCTAGTTCGCCCCCTAAAACAGACACGAATGTAGAAAGTATAAACTCTGTCTCACTTTTGACCACTAAAATCCCACTTTCGACCTCCCGTAGGGTCGTTTGTACCAAATACTGGTCCAATGTACAAAACAACACTCACAACCTCTAGGTTCGACCTAAAATGATCACTTTCGACCTAAAAATCTCAGGTTCGACCCAAAACACTACACGTTCGAACTTTCTCTCCTAGGTTCGACCCTGTTCATTTGAAAAATGGTTATTCTTTGAAAATCAGTTATTTTGATCCCAATTTTTCAAAAGTTGATGAATTTTGATAATATTTTCCAGGTTTTGCTTCGGAATTGATTTGGAACAAGTTTAATAAAGAGAATTTTTGATTTTATCCGTGAAAACTAGTCCGAATAAATCAATTATCAACAAAACTCATTGTTCATTCAAAACAGGAATTTTTTTTATCAAATTTGGGTCCAAATCAGTTAAAAACTATCAAATCGTAGTTGTATGATCCGTATTGGCCCTGATAATAATCGAGTCAAAAACACGCAATTCAATTTATTTGATCATACAAGTCTACCAATTTAGGTGCGGAATCCCTAAATCACTTACGAAATGATAATAATCGAGTCAAAACACGCAATTCACCTTTTAACATTCATTTCATTAATAAACAAGTTGATAAAACCTTTACAATGATGTTTACAATGAAATATCTTAGTTTCACACTTTATTAGAACACTAGAGAGAATTACAGGTCGAACGGGACTGACAAATGACAAAAAGTTAACTTGAAAAATGAAATCAAACAATATATAGGCCTGCACATTCGCCCCCCGTAAGGGTCGAATGTGCAGGTTCGACCCTTCTTTTGGTCGAACAAACACAATGTTCTTCATATCTCCACGTTCGACCCCACGATTTCTGCAAAACATAATAGAATGTGCAATCCAATAGCATTAGTCGCAAAACGTGGATCAACATTACTCCCGCTTGAGTTATGAACTAAAGCAGTAAATGAGAATCTATTAATGAATAAAACAGTAAATGCTTCAAAATGATTCTCAGATATATGAAAATTATAACTACAAAAGGAATGTCTAAAATAGTGGGATGAACCCATCTATTTATAGACCAAAAGTAAACGTAGATGAGAAGTATTGAAGCAATATAATATGTACAAATACTACCACATGTTGTAGCATTGGTACTTGTACAAAGACTTTAACAATACTAATATTAAACTAAACTACTGAAGTATAAGTCGGTTAGAATCTTCTATCAAACAACTGATGAGTGACAAAGTACTGATGAGTAGTTTGTCTTCAATAGTTCTTCAGAGACTTGTCTCGTTCGTCTTTAGAACTTCTGATCATTACTCTTCGGTTCTTGATATCTTCTTCTTCTTCTACACTTTCAGTCTTCTTCTTCAGTAGTTTCTATACTTAGGTTTATTTGAAGAAACATGAATTAGACTAAGGTTTAAAAAAGTGGTTTCGTCAATCCTCTTTGTCCTTACAATCTCCTCGTGGATTGATGAAGCCAAAACCTTATCTAATCCTTTATTCTTTCTTTCTGCCATCAAGAATCTTCCATATTTCTCTGATCATGGAAGCCTTGAGTTAATGCACTTGTTTTTCAGTAAGAGATCCTTGTTAAGGTTCAAGATGCTGGATGGTGAGCAGGTCTTTTGTAGATAGATTCTTTAGTTCATCTATGGATTTGAAGACCTTACTTGAACGATCTCTTCTTGTGACCATCACTGAGTTTGAATCAGTGAATGACCATTTCACTACGTTTACTTTAGATTGGTCAAAGTCTAAAGTATAGGGGACCATGCTAGTCTCCTGGTTTGTTTCTGATTATGTAATATCTTCTATTTGAGTGACCCTCAGGTGGGATTCCTTTCTTTCTTCAGTGTTAACAACATCAGGTATATTAAAAGTAGGGAGATGATGTTCAGTAATTACCTTAGTGTGTTTCTTGTCAGTTATGGTTTGTTGTAGTTGGTAAGCAAATCTAGAAGGGTCTCTGAATTGTGTGAGCAGAGGTTTCTCTTCACCCATAAAATCTCATTGTACAATGGTGTTGCCTTCAAGCAATACTATCTTGAAATCTGTTTTAATGGTCTCTAGCTTCTTCTTGGTAGTAGGTTGTTTTGTTGATGATTGTTTAACACCAGAAGTTTTAACTACTGAAGTTTGTGAAACTTCAGAAGTTTAAACTTCTCTGGATTAGTAGCTCTATCAGCCTTGAATTTTTTGTAAGTGTCATATAATGTATCTTCTCTCCATTTTGACACTGAGTTCTTTGTACCATATCCATTGGCTACCAACTCTTGTATGATCTCAGCTCTGTCTGCCTTTCTTTCTTTCTCAGTAGCTAGCCTATCAGATACAAGCTGAGCTCTATGTGTTTTCCATTGAGAGCTCTTTGAGTGAGTATTTCTTTGTTTTGCTATTTTTGCTAATGAAGGTCATCAGTTGTTGTCTCGTGTCTTCTTCAGCAACTCTTTCCTTTTCTTCCAACTCACTCAACTTCTGTTCATACCTTGTTAACTTTTCATTGTAGCTCAAGTCATCCCTTGCTTCTAGATTGTTCCAGATCTTATCTTCCATTGCCTTCTTATGTGCTGCCTTTAAACTCTTATCCTTAAGTTTTTTAGACATTGATATGGGAGTAGGGCTTAAAACAGTTGTTTGAGTGGGTGCAGGCTTTGTAATAGGAGCTGGAGTAGGTTCAGTTGCCTTAGAAGGCTGTTATGTTTTAGTCTTGAAAGTATCAACTACTGAAGGATTGATCTGAGTATCAACTACTGAAGGATTGTCTTCAGTACTTCTGTCTTGGCCTTCAGCAATCTCTTCAATTGTGCCTTGGGAATTCTTTTCAGCTGCTTCTCTAAGGATCCTTTCTTGTTTTTCTTGCCAGTATTGCCTTTCTTTCAAGGCTATTTCTAGTCTTTTCATGACTGTTTGCTTTTGGGCATCCTTGAGATGTTGTGCTTATCTGGCCTTTTTGCTAGCTTTAAGTGATACAACCTTTGGTTCCATGGACATCTCCCCCCTTTTTGGCATCATCCACTTCTGGAAACCAAGGAGGTGGAGGTGTTACACTAGATAGATGAGCAAGTTTTCTTCTATTACCTTATATTTTTCTTGACAACTCATCAAGTTTGTGGTCTATGGCATTATTGATCATCTCAAGTTGAGTTTTGTTCTTCAACTCCATAGTAGTCATAAAGTCCTTGAGATGTTGGGAAATGAGAGTATGTACCATCTGGTATAGGGGACCAGCTGGGTTGCATAGGTGGTTCAGGTCTATGCTTGATGACCAAGTGAATTGGGTAGGCTTTTGTTGTGGAGGGGTGTTTTTGGGTGATCCTCAGTTTGAACTGAAGATTCCACTTTAGGGGAATTAGGGTTCAAGTGGTCTTTAACCTGATCCTTTGTGACTAGCTCTTTGAGCTTAGATACAACAGATGCAGGACCTTCATAATGAGCCATCAATTCATGTTGTGGAGACTGTGAAACATCATCCAAACTAATGGAATCATCTGAATCCCTGGTGACATCCTCAATGAGTATGTCATCAGTTAAACCATGATCTAGGCCCAACCTAGTTGTCTCATGAACCTCTTTTTCTTGGTACTGAGGTTTTCCTACTTCAGGCATAAATCCTTCATCAGTAGTTGCCACATTTGAGGTCTTAGCAATGGTACTACTGTCCTCTAAACCACCACAAGGTGGTATGAGAGTAGTAGCAGCCTCAAATGTACCTAAAGTGTATAAGTTTGGGCTTAGACGCCTTGGTTCATCCTTTTCTCTTGGGATAGGGCTGATAACATCCACATCCATAGCTGTTTCTGAGGTTGTATCCCCTGTTTTATGTGGTTGTTGGGGATTGACATTCTCAGATGGGATGTTTTCTTTCAGTCCAGAGAGAATTTGAGCTATTTCAACTGTTTGATGTGCGAGTTCAGGTTCAGTAGTTATTGGTAAAGGTTCAGTAGGTTCAGTAGTTTCAAAGGAAGGGTCAGTAGTTATGGTGTTTTTGAGTTTCTTCCTTCTAAATAATATTGTGATGGGAGCTCTTTGAGGGGTGTGAGATGGATGAGACTGACGGGATGTTTCATTCACACCTTCTTGAAGTGCAGATTGCACATGAGCTGGTTCAGGCATCTCATCCTCCTGAACAACTTTTCTTTGAGGGTTGGTGGGTTTGGATTTTTGTTGTTTTGGTTGTTTAGGCTTTTTGGGAGTAGGTTTTGAAGATGTTTGTTCCTTGGGGACTGTGTCTTGTTCCCCTTGGTCATCTTCTGGCAAAAGTGCCGGTTTATTATGCCTATAGAATACTTATGAGGTCAAAGGATTTAGCTTTGCATCCTCACCCACAAGTATTCCATCACCAAGTTCTTTTATTATGCATTGCATAACAAATCTTGGGTACAACAAAAATTTCTTTTTATCATTTTGGTGATGCAACACCAACTCATTAAAGAAAACTATTGATGCCCTGAATTTTGTTTCATTCACAATTGAATGAAAAATAGGTTGAAAAGTAGAGCGCATCTGATCATAAGATCCAGTTTTAGGACTTAAACACATGATGGTGTAATGTAACAAAAGTTTGTACTTTGCATCAAAAAATTTCTTATAAATTGTAGCATGTGAGAGAGTACCTTGGTGACCACACTCTGTCATGGTTAGTTGAATATCAGCGTTGGGAACATGTTCTAGTGCATCATCATCATCTAGACCAAATCTTATTCCTAAAATAGCCGGTGTGATTGCCATAACTTTCCCTTGGATGGTTGATTTGAGGGAAATCACTTCGTTGTTCACAGTCACCGCCTCGACGTTTGCCCAGAACTCATTAAGAGATTGAAAGTGAATTGAAGGATCAATGTTGAAAGTTGTGGGGAACTGGAATTGGACGACTAAATCAATGATTTCTTCATATTGAGACCAGACTGGATCCTTCACGAAGTAGCCTCTTTAATTATGTCCTTGTTTCAGTACGAGAGCCATGGTGTTTGTGGATCGAAGAGTGTTTTTGATGTTGCAGGAGAGGGTTTGTGAGTGTTTTGGGTGTTTTTGGGTGATCCTTAGTTTGAACTGAAGATGCCACTTTAGGAGAATTAGGGTTCAAGTGGTCTTTAACCTGATCCTTTGTGACTAGCTCTTTGAGCTTAGATACATCAGATGCAAGACCTTCATAATGAGCCATCGATTCATGTTGTGGAGAGTGTGAAACATCATTCAAACTAATGGAATCATCTGAATCCCTGGTGACATCCTCAATGAGTAAGTCATCAGTTAAACCATGAGCTAGGCCCAACCTAGTTGTCTCATGAACCTCTTTTTCTTGGTATTGAGGTTTTCCTACTTCAAGCATAAAGCCTTCATCAGTAGTTGCCACATTTGAGGTCTTAGCTATGGTACTACTGTCCTCTAAACCACCACAGGGTGGTTTGAGAGTAGTAGCAACCTCAAATGTACCTAAGATGTCTAAGTTTGCGCTTAGACGCCTTAGTTCATCCTCTTCTCTTGGGATAGTGCTGATAACATCCACATCCATGCCTGTTTCTGAGGTTGTATCCCCTGTTTTATGGTTGTTGGGGATTGACATTCTCAGATGGGATGTTTTCTTTCAGTCCAGAGAGAATTTGAGCTATTTCTACTGTTTGATGTAAGAGTTCAGGTTCAGTAGGTTCAGTAGTTTCAAAGGAAGGGTCAGTAGTTATGGTCTTTTTGAGTTTCTTCCTTCTAAATAATATTGTGTGTAGATGCATTTTGTGCGACTAATGCTTCGGATTATAATTAACATATGTTTTTGTTTTTGGTCGAATGGGCGAAGGAGATTCCAATTGGTCGAATGAAGATTTCTGAATGGTCGAAGGAGACTTAAAGGTGCGAAGGAGAACTGGAGGTCGAAGGTAGAAATAGATTTTTATGTATTTCTTGGTTCGGCTAGTGTGATTGGTCGAACCTGCACATTCGACCATACTATATGGGCGAATGTGCAGGCCTATATAAGACCAAGTTCATTTTTGAAATGGAACTTTTGTCATTTTTGTTTCCCTCCAGTCTAGTTTTCTCCCTAGGGTTTTGAGTCAACTTTGTTCACGTCTGTAATTGATTATAAACATCATTTTAACGTGTAATTGAGTTTGATAATTAATGAAATGGATGATTTGAATATGATTTCTGCGTTTTGTTGATATTATTATCATATTGTAACTGATTCAAGGATTCCGCACTTGAATTAGTAGACTTGTTTGATCAACATTATTGTTTTTGTCAATTCGATCCTCCTACAAAGTGGTATCAGAGCCATATGGATCAAACAACTACAATTTGATAATTTTACAGCTGATTTGGACCCTATTTTGATCAAAAACTTTCTGTTTTCATTGATAAACTGATTTTGGTGATAAATTGATTGATTAGAGCTTGTTTTCATGGATAAAATGCATAATTATCTTTGTTAAACTTGTTCCAAATCAAATCCGAGACAAAACCTGATTAGAATCATCAAATTTTGAAAAGTTTGATCAAAAGTAACTTATTTTCAAAGAATAACCGTTTTTGAATATGCAGGGTCGAACCTAGGGATGTCAAGAGCGCGTTTCTCTATGGTGTGGTCAAGGAGGAAGTATACATAGGTCAACCACCAGGCTTTGAAGATCCTATTCACCGGGATAAGGTCTACGTTTTGAACGAAGCTCTCTACGGGTTGCACCAAGCTCCAAGGCAATGGTATGAGGAGCTGAGCACGTATCTTCTTTCAAAAGGATTCAAGCGAGGTTTGGTAGATTGCACACTGTTCACTAAACGAACAAGCGATGACTTGCTTCTAGTCCAGATTTATGTTGACGATATTATATTCGGGTCCACTAACGAACTTCTTTGCAGAGAATTTGAACGTGTTATGCAGGAAAAGTTCGAGATGAGCGCAATGGGAGAGATGCAGTTTTTCCTAGGCTTGCAGGTGGAACAAAGACCAACGGGGATCTTTATTCACCAGACAAAATACGTTTCTGAAGTCTTGAGCTGATTTCAGATGGATGATTCGAAGCCAATGGATACCCCAATACAACCTAATCACGGGATTGGAGTTGACGCTAAGGGGGAGCTAACTGATCCATTTACATACAGAGCAATCGTCGGATCTCTGATGTATCTCACCGCCTCCAGACCAGATATAATGTTTGCCACATGTCTATGTGCACGTTATCAATCAAAGCCGAAATAGAGTCATCTTGCAGCTGTCAAACGTATCCTTAGATATCTGAAGGGTTGTCCGTCAAGAGGACTATGGTACCCTAATGATGATAATTTTGACCTAATCGCTTTTAGTGATGCAGATTGGGGTGGCTGTGACAAAGACAGCAAATCCACAATGGCTGGATGCCAGTTTATGGGGAGCAGGCTCGTGACCTGGCAATGCAAGAAACAGACCGCAGTTGCATTATCCACATATGAAGCAGAATACGTTTCAGCATCGAGCTGCTGCTCACAGGTTCTTTGGATACAACAACAGATGGTGGACTACGGTTTGCAATTTCTTAAAACCCCTATTTACCGTGATAATGAAACCGCAATTGCATTAACAAAAGACTTAGTAAATCACTAAAAGGCTAAACATATCCGGATCAAATACCATTTTATCCGTTATTGTTACGCTAAAGAGTTGATCGATATGGTCAAAATCCACATTGATTACCAACGTGCAGATCTTTTTACCAAAGCTTTTGATAAATCTAGATTTGAATATCTTTTGAAAGCTAATGGTATTAAAGAAAAACAAGACTGATCACCACCTCAGTTTATCGATTTTTAGTTTAGTTTTACTGCTTTTCAGAAAAATTCAAAAATCCAAAAACATTGAAAAATTTCAAAATCCATAAAAATTAGAAAAATATTGTTGACTGCTATATCTTCTTCCCTTTGATTAATGCCGTCAGATTTCTATGAACAAACGATATCTTGGGCAGTCACATATTTGAAATGCTCCAGCTTATCCTTGGGAACAGTAAACTCAAAAATTTATAAAAATCAGAAAAACCCAAAGATGATTTCTTGGAGAAAAAGGGGAAATGATAGTACATCAGTGGGGATCTAACACATTCTAAAGAAATGTAATGCAATATAGGGCGTGTGTCTGAGTCTGTGTGATGTGCTGATAGGCTTCGTAGACCTATTACTGCGTGTCTGATACATAAATATCAAACGAATTGTGTGTGGATGAACTCTTCATGGGCATATGGTCTTAGTACCGTAATTTCGTTTGATATGGTATTTGAAAGAAACTCGGAGGTTTTGGGTCGTTATGTTATTAGTTGTCAGGGGATAGCCTCTCTGATCTTCTACTGTAAGTCATTACGGACCTAGATCAGATAGGGTGTCTTTATAAAAGAGCTTTAAGCCAAATCCTAAATTTACCGAATTGAGGACCTTTCCATGTATTATGATAATCAAAGATTATCTATTACATCGTATCAATCACTGATGCAAATCATGATTGATATTAGCCCTCAACCTGGTAGAGTGCACATGTTACTTTGCTGCATTAATTTGCTGACCTGTATACCTCTGTGTCTCATACCTTGTAAATTACAGACGACAAAAGCATAATCACGCTTTACAATGAGTCTTTGTGCATTTACTTCTTGATACAGGAGTATGTCGTGTGCGTGGGAACCACAGACAATTACGTTTATACTATACAAAATCGTATCAGTTTAAAGCATTGCACAAAAGTCTGCATGTGAGTTTATGTGGATCACAAAATCAGCAGTTGCCAGATCACACATTGTCTTTAATGATAATATATCAAAAAGATCAACGGTGTGATCAGATTTCTCAATAACTGATATGATCCCTTTACCGGAAATCCCAAAACATTTATTGCTTTATCTTTACATTTCTGCATTTTATATTTCTCGTCAAAAATTGCAAAACTCAAAAAGATTTTAGGTGATTTTAACATAAAATTTAGAAAATCCAAAAAGATATTACATTTCTATCTTATTTTTGATAGCTGATGGTGGTTGATGACGATTTTCTAAAACTTGATGGACCATTTGAGCTTTGTAATCTTTAAATGAGAAATAATGACTGTCGGATGCTTAAAAGTTGGAAAATATTTTGAACGGGACTCAGTTTTGAGATTTGGTAAAATTTTCAAAAATTCCAGATTACTTTCGCCCCTTCGTTGGGTCGAAGGTGGAATTTTTCTGCTCGTTCGTATGTTTTTGTATGGGCGAATGTGAGTGTTCATGTGAAAATTTCACATTCGAACCCTTTTGCCACATTCGAACCTTTAACTAGGGTCGAAGGTGACAAAAGCATCACATTCGACCTACACAAACGGTCGAATGAGAAGCTTATATAACCTAAAGTCTGCTCATTCGACCCCATTCGAAATTTTTTCAAATTTTCTGATATTAAGTCCACTTGTTGCTCTTGATTGTTAGATTGTGTTATTGTATTCGTCTAATCTCACTGATCATTTTCCAACCAATTTTGCAGGTTTTCATCCAGAAATGAATGTTTAATCATTGTTTTTCAGTTCGAGCCCTAACCAACTAAAAACTTGGATTAAAATGTGTTAATTGAACGATTTTTTGAGTGGGATTCATTGCTTATGTGTTTTAGGGGGAGAATATCCAAAAACTTAGGATTAAACATCATCAGATTGATTAATTGATAGTTTAAAATTTTCGAACCCTAGTTTTTGATGAAAAACACATAATCAATGAATGATTATTGAAATTGATGATTGGAAACACTTAATCGGTTAGTTTAGATGCTATCCAAATCAAAATGGCGGTTTAAAACAATCAAAATAAAACTTTGAAATCTGAGGAAGATGAACAGTCTTCCTTCACCCATTAACAAACGGTCGAACGTGATAGTTTGGGCGAAGGGGATTGTTCACCTGGTCGAAAGAAGATTAAGTGGTCGAAAGAAGATTAAGTGGTCGAATGAAGAGATTTTTCAAAATATGTTACATTTGAACCATTAGATTTTCTCATTCGCACCTAGAATTCTTCATTCGCACCATCGAACTGGTCGAATGTAGGATTTGAAAACCAAAATTTTTCAAGTTTTTGTTTTTGTCCATTTTTAACATTTTTGTTTTGATTTGTTTTTGCAGCTTTACAATGTCTGAACAGGAAAGTGCGAGTGTTCCTGCTGGATCATCTGCACAGGCAGCTGAGAAGGAAAAGATTGTCGATCTACCGTTTGAATCTGCACACAACTGTTGTGCATATTTAGGTGATGTGAAGAAGCATACTGAGTTTGCCGGAATTATAGAGTTCTTGAAGCGAAGTAGAGTGATTGACGCTATTGCTACGCCAGCTATTATTTACCGTGATCACCAACAGGAGTTCTGGACCAATGCAAAGATGGACTTCTGGGATAATGAATCGTCACTCGTTAGTAAGATTCAGGGGGAGCTGGTGATTGACTCTGAGAATGATATCAGAGAGGCGTTGAAGCTAGAGGATGAGAAGACAGATCCCAGAGAGTAGACATGGACTGAACAACGGACATGCTTTCTAAGAATGAAGTACAACGGACCTATCACTGACGGTTCGTTACATAAAGGAAAGCTGTGTCCTCAGTTCAAATATCTGGCACATGTGATGATTCATGTTTTCGGATCAGCAGCTGGTGGATACGATTTGATGAGAAAGAGTATCAGCTCATTGTTGGTAGCTTTAATATTGAACAAACTGTTCAATGTTTCTGGGATGCTGATGGAACACATGTTAGAACCTGTGAGAGGGATAAGGAGCAGGAAATTTTTGTTATATCCTCGATTTCTTCAGATGATATTTGATTTGAAGTATAAGAATCTGAAGAGGGATCCTAAGCAGATTATTGTTTAGGGGTACATGAATTTGAACACTCTTGCTAGGATGAAGGCGTATAAAGGTGTGCCTGTGAATGAACGACCACCGTTGAAGAATCTATTTGGTCACCTGATCAAGATAGATTATTCAGACCCAGGTAAACATAAGGTGAGACATGCTGATAGTGGATTAGATGAAGACAATCCTTTGCATCCAGTAGACCCTGATGCAAAACGAAAGCGTCAAGTGGTAAACGTTGGAGCAAAGAGTGGTAAGGGTAAGGAAAAAGAAACAGTGATTGAAGCAGACGCTGAACCAACTAAGAAGAAAGTATCTAGACGACATAAGAGTATGGCGAAGAAGGGATTGCATTTGGTAGATGAGGCGTCTGTAGATTCTGAAGAGACGCAAGAAGATGAGAGATGGGATTCTGACACAGAGACAGTGAAGAGCACCACGCCCAAGGCCACTGTGGCTGGTGAGTCTGTCAGTCTCAACAAGTCGTTGGAGGAACAGAGAACTAAAAGCCCTATTCATTTAGATAAAACTGATGAGGGTTTAGGCTTGGGATTAGGGGATTTTCCTGGATCGCCAATGTCACACCCTCAAATTTCCACTACGGGGTTTACACCGCGAGGCGCATGACATACCAGGATCCCATAGCCATAAGTCATATGAACGAACTCTAAATGCTCAAACCATTTAGTTCGTTTTCAAAAACCAAGTTTAGTTAGGCTGCGGAAGCGTAAACCAAACGTAAACCTTTTAAAACCATGCGCAAAACAACGCGCCCAAATTAAAACCATACGAAAGAAAATGTAAAAGCATGATATATAATTTAAGTGTATGCCCAAGACCCCAAATGCAGTAAAGTGTGAAGTGCTTTCTAATCGTGGCACCGGAAGCTAACTACCTCCAAAAGCATGTATATCGTGGGTCAACAAACAATGTTGGTGAGTTCACTAAGTAAAGAAAATGAGTAAGTAAATGCGCTGGTTTCCAAAACCACGTAACCAAGTAAAAGCGTAGGTCCTCCAGACCAAAATGTTAAAGTATCATCAGTTTAAGCGTGTCAGGGGTAGCTAACCCACTCAGTGTAACCAAACAGAATTATTGGGACACCTTCAGTAATGTAATAGTTTGCCTCAATAACTGGTGTCTATCAACACCAGTTCTCAAATGTGGTTAGAAGTTCATGCCCGTGCCTCAAGCACCTCAGACATGAGGTTGCTGCACAACCTAATAGCGCTATCAACTAATACCCCGCTCGCCTCCAGCGATTAACCCAATAATATGCAAGGACTTTCCAAATGATAGAGTGTTTAGTTTACAAAGGACCAATAAGTTTTAAACTGATCAAAAACCCGATCCACACAAGGAATCGTAAAACCGACCCACACAAGGAGTCAAAACCCGACCCACGCAAGGAGTCAAAGCATCTCATAACCCGAGATGTAAAAGTAGTCCCAAACCGGACTAGAAAACGTTTTGTAAGTTGTCTCATACCCGAGACGCATGCTTTTGAGAAAAGAATAGTGAAACTCACCTTAGAATGCAAGCAAATAAATCCAACTCCAAAGTAGGGTGTGCTACCGACTCCCTAGTACATGTGTCACTAAGTGAGTATATGTGTAATACCATTACACCATATAATCCGTTTGTCCAAGACGTTTAAATGTTCAAAAGCGTGTAAGTGACACCTAGTGATTCTACATGCATAAGTAAATCCTACGGACCCGTTGGTGAATATGTTGGTTACCATTAGTTTTACACTTCATATGCATCTCATATAAGTGCTCAATCAATTAAATATCAAACACATACCACATAGGACTCCAATTAGTTACACAAACGCAAAATACACAATCTGCGTTTTTAGGACAGATTGTGCGTCACCAAAACTAATTTATTTAAAATACTAAATCAGTGAGTTAAACTCCCAAATTTTTACTGAATATTATTTGGGATGCATTTGATGACCCATATTTTTGTTTTGTGTCAAAACCAAACACAAAATTCATGAAAAATCGTACATCACAGATATGTCCAGAAAGTTTCTACAGCAGGTCAGGTTAGTAGAAAAAATCCCAAAAATCGTGTATTCATCCAAACGGGATGAATCCACTTGGAGAAGCCAAGTTATTCCAATGTTAACCTACTGTACTAATTTCATAACTTAATTCCTTGTAAAACTCGAGTTATAATTGTTTAAAGTTGACTCAGTTTGTTAATCCGAAAATCTGACATGACCTTTAATCAAAGAAAATTCCAAAAACATATCAAACGACATCCAAATCAGATGATTTTGCCCATTCTAAAAAGCTAAGACCATGTACAATCTATTCATTCAAAGAATCGATCAAAACAATTATTTTCAAGCCACGAAACAGACCCTACAAGTCGACATTCAGATTCTGTCCAGATTCTAATCATGCCATATTATCAATTATATCAAACCCTAGTTGCATATTATCAATCAATAACACCTAATAATCATCAATAACCATTACCAAACATTCCTAATACCTATTGTGATCAGATTCTATCATTATTCATGCAAAGATTACAACTTTAATGATCAAAACTTCAACAACTTGCACAACAAGTAACCTATGATATTACTAATCGCCTATCATCATGTTTAATTCGTTAAATCTTCAAAAACCTCAAGTTTTAATAATTATCAAAAGCTTTCAGACCTGGAAAAACCTTGTTATATGATTTTTATAACATAAAAATAAGATTAAAGCGTAAAGGATTAAAGATTATACCCCTAGCTCTTCGATACAATCAACCGAACGCCTTTGGAGCTTCCCAATCGATGATCTTGAGCCTTTGCAGGTTGTTTGGGGTTTATAATTCGTAAGAGGCCGTAAGGGGGCGATTAGGGTTGAGTTTAGAGGTTGCATGGGGCATAAGAGTGTTTAAATAGGGGTTTGAGGCGGTTTAGACCCGTCAGGGACATTCGCGCAACCCCATGCGTTAAGACCCTAATCAACCTAATGATCCACCTTTAGTGATTTTATTAACGTATTCGGTTTAGGTTCACATAATCACGTATGGTTTTCACATAAGTTCATCGAATATCACAGAGACACATAATTGCAATCAATCTAAATTAGTTCATTATTCACCAACGTCCGAGTTTCACTAATCATGTATTCAGTTATTAACTCACAACAATGCAACGTGTGCCCTATCTAGCTAATCCTAGGTAAGTATAATGCAAGGAACGTAACTAGCGTTTAGTTAAAGTGAGAACCTGAATTTGCGGGGTATCACATCATCCCCAAGTTGAAAAGAATTTCGTCCCGAAATTCAGCAAGTAAACAATAAAGCCAGCTAGAAAAGTGTGCGCTTGGTTCCCTAATGTCACAGCCAATGCAAGGGGAGAAACAAAAGAAACCCCACTTCAAGAAGAAAGAGAAGGTTTTGAAACCAATGGAGAAGAGAGCTAGGGAAATTGAATCACTGATTGCTGGAAAGAAATTACCACCAGGATCTAGCTCAAAATCACCGGTACCAGCTGCAAAGAAGCAGAAGACAACACCAGGTACTGAAAAAGAGACTGATTTACCTGTTAATGAATTTAATGATGCACTGGATAGAGTGCTAAAGAAGATAAAGAAAGGAAAGTTGCCTACTGTTGCTGAAGCTTCTACACCAAAGGTCACAGTTGATAGTGATGTGATGAACGTTGTGAACCAGAAGCTAGCTGACATGATGAAAATAATCAACCAGCAGCAAGCAGAGATTGAGCAATTGAAAACCAACGACAAAAAGATGCTAGACGTTGTTGAAACATCTCATGACAATCAGGAAGCACTTGAAGCTGAGATTAAACGACTTCGAAAGAAAACAAGAAGTTGTTAAAACACGAACAGAGGAACACCAGGAGATTTATTACGTTAAAAGAGGAGAATAAGAAGCTGAAAGAGAGTAACAAGACAATGGATAGTTTGATTAAAGACTTGTACTCTAGAGCTCCTCAACTGCAAGCTGGTGAAGAAGACAAAGAACGTGATGAAGAAGAAGTTGATTTCGAACCATCTGATAATGAAGAAGAAGAAGATGAGAAGTTAGATGATGATGCTGGTAAAACTTCTCAAAAGAAAAAGAAAGATGATGATGACAATGATGGTTCTGATGATAATTCTGGTGAAGGAAACAGCTCTGCAAGTTTGGATAGTGATGATGATGATGATGACAATACTGATAAGTACAAGTGTGAGAAAAGAGGATCTGGAAAAGGAGAAGGAGGATCCAGCTCAATAGCTCCTGGAGGATCTGTTGATGATGATACGATCTTTTGGAATGAAAAGCTTAGATCACTATCAGATGAAGATAAGAAGATGTATCGCCAGATGTTAACAGATAGAGTCTGGACGATAGATATGACGAGCAGATTTTCTGAGATCTTTGAATCCAGTGACAGGGTACTTGAGTTGGAGTATAATGATCCAGATTTGGAGGATGGAGAAGTTTCTGCGACGATGTCGAAAGAGACTTTAGAAGGTTTGGCGAAACAGGTTGGGAAGACATTGGAAGAATTGTTAGTTGATAATCAGATTCCCAACTTACCTGAAAAAGAAGCAGGTAATCATTCTGATGATCGAGATGTGCCTGTATTCGAGGAGGTTGAAATTGAAGACATAACCAGTGAAGAATATCCAGAATATTTCAAGAAAGATAAAGATTCTGGATTTGCTGAGTTCACTAATGAATTATTGAAAGAAGCCGAGAAACTTGCTCGTGAAAAGAGTAAGAGGTTTATGGAAGAAGTATTTCCAGGGCATGATAAACCGAACATTGAACAATCTGATAGTTTGAAGGAATTATTGAGGAAACTGAAGGAGAAAGAAGCAAATCGTCCCAAGACAAAGATCTAGGGAAGTTTTTACAAGTTACACAACAAGATGTTCAAAGGTAGAGCGTTGGGTTGGAAGTTTGTAAAACAGTTGAAGTGTGTAGCTGTTAAGTGGGAGAAAGGGATATTTTATTTTGAAAGATTCCATGATTTGAAGACACTTCCTTACTAGGCGATTCGAGATGTATGTAGGCACCAGTTAACTGGATCTGTGAACGATCACATTGCTTATTTTGCTGATCGTATGTCGAGGGAAAGTAGGACGAAATGGAATTTGTTTACTCCTTAGTATCCGAAAAGAATTGTTCATAAGAAAGAGATTGATGAGATAACCAGAATGCCCAAGGTGACGTTGAAGTACAAACCACCGAAAGTGTTGAAACACATTCCGTTGATGTAGATTCCTCAACACTTTGCTAAAGATTTCATCTGGTGGTACTATGACTGGAAAACTACAGAGGCTGTGTTTGTTTTGAAAGACGGTGTGAAAGATTACAAGAAAATACACATATTTGATCCTATGTGGTTGATTAACTGCTCACACGAGGATATCATTATGTTGTATTATAATCTGATTTACAGTGAGGTGAAGGATTGTGATCAAGCAAGCAAATACCAACGTGTGGTATTCCTGTGCTTTGCTCATGATATAAATGTTGGATGTGATTACGACAAGAAACTTGGTAAGTTCGTGAAGATTCAAGATGTTCCTGATGTCAAGAAGAAAAAGCCAAAATGAGTTTATGAACCAGTGATGACCTTAGAACAAAAGAAGCTATTACACATAAAACTTATGAACAAAAGGATGGACCAAGAGCGTAAACAATCCAAGCAATAGTCGAGGGGGAGTTTGTAGATGCATTTTGTGCGACTAATGCTTTGGATTACAATTAACATATGTTTTTGTGTTTAATCGTTTGGTCGAACGAAGATTCATATGGTCGAAGGAGTGTTTTTGAACGGTCGAATGAGACTAAAGGTGTGAAGGAGAACAGGAGTTCGAAGGAAGTTTTAGATGTTAATGTATTGCTTGGTTCGACCAGTGTGATTGGTCAAACCTGCACATTCGACCATACAATATGGGCGAATGTGCAGGCCTATATAAGGCCAAGTTCATTTTTGAAAAGCAGTTTTTGGTCATTTTGTTTTCCCTCCATTCTAGTGTTCTCCCTAGGGTTTTGAGTCAACTTTGTTCACATCTGTAATTGATTATAAACATCATTTTAACGTGTAATTGAGTTTGATAATTAATGAAATGGATGATTTGAAGATGATTTCTGCGTTTTGTTGATATTATTATCATATTGTAACTGATTCAAGGATTCCACACTTGAATTAGTAGACTTGTTTGATCAACATTATTGTTTTTGTCAATTCGATCCTCCTACAGTATCAGAGCCATATGGATCAAACAACTACAATTTGATAATTTTACAGCTGATTTGGACCCTATTTTGATCAAAAACATTCTGTTTTCATTGATAAACTGATTTTGGTGATGAATTGATTGATTAGAGCTTGTTTTCATGGATAAAATGCATAATTCTCTTTGTTAAACTTGTTCCAAATCAAATCCGAGACAAAACCTGATTAGAATCATCAAATTTCATCAAATTTTGAAAAGTTTGATCAAAATCAACTGATTTTCAAAGAATAACCGTTTTTTAATATGCAGGGTCGAACCTAGGGAGACTGGTCGAACGTGTGAGTTTATTTGGTCGAACGTGTGAATTTTTGGTCGAACGTGGTGTTTCAGTTGGTCGAACCTAGAGTTTGTCAGTGTTTAGTTGTTCATTCGACCATTTTAGTTTCATTCGACCAAACGGACAGTCGAAAGAGAGTTTTTAAACGGTCGAACAAGGGAGCAAACGTTCGAAAGTGAATTGAGTCTGTTATTTTCTACATTCGTATCTTCTTAAACGGTCGAACGTGAACATTTGTGCACATTCGCCCACTCGCTACATACGAAGGTAGAATCTGTTATAAAATTTTTCTAATCTTTTAGTGTTTAATCATTTTCAGATCGACATGTGGAACTTTCCTACTACACCACGACCTAATTTGACACCACAACAGCAGACAACCATGGATCCTTGGTCGGTTGCTGCTCAAAAGTCTAGTCAACCATCACAACCTATCAATTACATGGCGATGACTAGTACTATTCCCCAACATGTTACACAACCACAACCACAACCGGTGGCTGATTATTGGGGAGTGGCAGCAACAGCGGTACACTCTCAGACGACAAATGATATTTCAACTCTTATCCAAGACTTGTCTTCGGGGAGTGGAAACCGTCCACCTAAGCTTATGGAGATGGTCGATTACAACACATGGAAGACCAAATTTAAGATCCATTTGGAGGGAATGGGTTTAGAGGGAACAGAAGCGTGGCAGATGATTGCGAAGGGTTATGTTGCTCCGATCTTGGAGAACACATGAGAGCCTATTCCGTTGGAGAATTTAGCAGATGATGAAAAGAAGAAATTTGCTATTGAGAAGAAGGTGTTTTCTCAATTGTCCCAAGCTATCAATACTGATTTGTTACATCAGTTTGGTTCTTGCACAACATCTAAACAGCTATGGGACATGTTGAAGAATAGACATGATGGAAACAAGAAGACGAGGAAGTTAAGGATGGAGGAACTTCGAAAAGAGTTTGAGAATTTCAGCTACATGGGGAACGAGACGCTGAAAGAGTTGGCTCCAAGGTATTGTCATTTACCCGCGTGAGTGGCCCGTTTCGTCACCCGACGTGTTTTCCTTTGGCATTTTCGTTATTGCGGACCATAACAAGTGCAACCCCATGCGTTAAGACCCTAATCAACCTAATGATCCACCTTTAGTGATTTTATTAACGTATTCGGTTTAGGTTCACATAATCACGTATGGTTTTCACATAAGTTCATCGAATATCACAAAGACACATAATCGCAATCAATCTAAATTAGTTCATTATTCACCAACGTCCGAGTTTCACTAATCATGTATTCAGTTATTAACTCACAACAATGCAACGTGTGCCCTATCTAGCTAATCCTAGGTAAGTATAATGCAAGGAACGTAACTAGAGTTTAGTTAAAGTGAGAACCTGAATTTGCGGGGTATCACATCATCCCCAAGTTGAAAAGAATTTCGTCCCGAAATTCAGCAAGTAAACAATAAAGCCAGCTAGAAAAGTGTGCGCTTGGTTCCCGGATGTCACAGCCAATGCAAGGGGAGAAACAAAAGAAACCCCAGTTCAAGAAGAAAGAGAAGGTTTTGAAACCAATGGAGAAGAGAGCTAGGGAAATTGAATCACTGATTGCTGGAAAGAAACTACCACCAGCATCTAGCTCAAAATCACCGATTGCTACTCCAGCTGCAAAGAAGCAGAAGACAACGTCAGGTACTGAAAAAGAGACTAATTTACCTGTTAATGAATATAATGATGCACTAGATAGAGTGCTAAAGAAGATAAAGAAAGGAAAGTTGCCTACTGTTGCTGAAGCTTCTACACCAAAGGTCATAGTTGATAGTGATGTGATGAATGCTGTCAACCGGAAGCTAGCTGACATGATGAAAATAATCAATCAGCAGCAAGCAGAGATAGAGAAATTGAAAATCAACGACAAGAAGATGCTAGACGTTGTTGAAACAGCTCATGACAATCAGGAAGTTCTTGAAGCCGAGATTAAACGACTTCGAAAAGAAAACAAGAAGTTGTTAAAACACGAACAGAGGAACACCAGAAGATTTATTGTGTTAAAAGAGGAGAATAAGAAGCTGAAAGACAGTAACAAGACAATGGATAACTTGATTAAAGACTTGTACTCTAGAGCTCCTCAACTGCAAGCTGGTGAAGAAGACAAAGAGTGAGATGAAGAAGAAGTTGATTTCGAACCATCTGATAATGAAGAGGAAGAAGATGAGGAGTTAGATGAAGATGCTGGCAATACTTCTCAGAAGAAAAAGAAAGATGATGGTGACGATGATGGTTCTGGTGAAGGAAACAGCTCTTCAAGTTTGGATAGTGATGATGATGATGATGATGTTACTGATAAGTACAAGTGTGAGAAAAGAGGATCTGGAAAAGGTGAAGGAGGATCCAGCTCAAAAGCTCCTGGAGGATCTGTTGATATGATATGATCTTTTGGAATGAGAAGCTAAGATCATTATCAGAAGAAGATAAGAAGATGTATCGCCAGATGTTAACAGATAGAGTCTGGACGATAGATATGACTAGCAGATTTTCAGAGATCTTTGAATCCAGTGACAGGGTACTTGAGTTGGAGTATAATGATCCAGATTTGGAGGATGGAAAAGTTTCCGCGGCAATGTCGAAAGAGATTTTAGAAGGTTTGGCGAAACAGGTTGGGAAGACATTGGAAGAATTGTTAGTTGATAATCAGATTCCCAACTTACCTGAAAAAGAAGCAGGTAATCATTCTGATGATCGAGATGTGCCTGTATTCGAGGAGGTTGAAATTGAAGACATAACCAGTGAAGAATATCCAGAATATTTCAAGAAAGATAAAGATTCTGGATTTGCTGAGTTCACTGATGAATTATTGAAAGAAGCCGAGAAACATGCTCGTGAAAAGAGTAAGAGGTTTATAGCTATTGTAAACCACTGATAGGAGTAGGCTCCTGAACTTCTTCAAACATACCACTGAGGTTAATAATATATGGTTCAGTTGTTTGTACAACTTCAATAGTTGCAAGAGTTGAATCAGAAGTTTGAGTTTGTTCATTAGTAGTTGTTGAATTAGAAGTTTGATGAACTTCTGATGGCTTGAAAGTTGATTTAATGACTGTATTGGGAGTCCATGATGGAGGACCATCATCATCAAACCCTTGATAACCATAATAAGTGGGTTTAGATGAATCAACAGTCTTTTCAGGTCCGAAATTAAAATTGTCAAGGTCAAAGAGTTCAGCAGGATGTGCTGGAATGAGTGCATGTTTTGACTTATTGAACTTGACATTCAGTGTTTCTTCAACAATCTTGGTTCTGGAATTGAATACCTTGTAGGCTTTTCTAGTGGAAGAATAACCAAGAAAGTAACATGAATCAACTTTAGCAGCAAACTTTGAAATAGAGTCTTTGATGTTGAGGATAAAACATTGACATCCAAAAGCCATGAAAAAAGGAGATAAGGGGCTTAATGCCATGAATAATTTCATATGTAGTTTTTGAATGTCTCTTGGTGATTAAGACTCTATTCTGAACATAACAAGCTGTGTTGACTACTTCAGCCCAAAAATAAAGAGGTAGGCCTGAATCAGCTAACATAGTTCTTGCTGCTTCAATCAATGTTCTGTTCTTCTTTTCTACCACACCATTTTGTTCAGGAGTTCTGGGAATGCTGAATTGTCTAACAATCCCTTTAGACAAACAAAATTCATCTAGAGTTTTGTTCCTGAACTCTGTCCCATTGTCACTTCTTATGACTTTGACAGAGAGAGAATATTGTTTCTCTACTTGTAGAATGAAGACCTTGATAATTTCAGCTGCCTCATCCTTGGAAAATAAGAAGAAGACCCATGTGTATCTTGAGTAGTCATCAATGATGACCAAGCAATACTTCTTCTTATCAAGGCTCATGATTTTAACTGGCCCAAATAAGTCCATATGGAGTAGTTGAAGACATGCAGTTGTTTTTTATTATTCAATAGACTTGTAGGAGGACTTATGTTGTTTTCCCTTTAAGACAGGATACACAGTGTTCTTGACACTGGTATACCTTCAAGGGTAGACCTCTGACCAAGCCCATTTTTGTGACTTTATTTATGGTTTTAAAGTTCACATGGCCATGTCTCCTATGCCAAAGGTCTGTCTCTGAAGTTGATGCCTTTGAGAAGAAACAGGCAGTGTTGTTCACTACTTTGTCTTTTTCAATGACCACTACATAGACATTGCCACATCTTTTGGCTATCAGTAAAGTATGATCTTCAATGATCATCTCCATCAACTTCTGGCCTTCTGGTGATATAATCTTGCATGCTGTTTTGGTGAAAAAGAAAGAATATCCTTTATCACTCATTTGTGAAACACTTAGCAAGTTGTACTCAAAGTTTTCAACCAGATTGACCTTGTCAAACTGCATTTTGCCTGAGGATACTTTATCATATCCTAGCACATATCCCTTGACATTGTTCCCAAAGGACACGGATCCTTCTCTTTGACATATGAAATTTTTGATCAGGTACCTGCATCCTGTCATGTGCATTAAGCCTCCACTATCAACATACCAAATGCTATTTAGACCTCTGGCGACCCTCTACACAAAGAGTAGATTAGTTAGATTTAGGAACCCAAGCCAATTTGGCTTTGGGTGTACTCTTGAGAACAGGAATAGTAGCAGTTTATTGTGGACCAATTTTAGAAATCCATGTCTTTTTTGCAATGGATTTATTGTTAAGAACAATGGTGAGACCTTTTTGAGGTTCACCATCAATGAGTATAAATATACATAGTACATACAATAAAGATGGAAACAATGGAAATAATCTCTCCTGATTATATGGAGAAGATTGCGCCTAATAAATACAAATTGATATAGTGAGATATATCCGCTAATAGGCCCCCGCAGTCGAAGCAGTAGCCGGCCGAATGCACAGACTGGACTTGAAGCGATCAAACAGAATGCGTGGTAAGCCTATAGTGATGATGTCTGCATACTGATACTCGGTAGGGACATGTAGGACTCGAACTGCACCAAGTTTAACTTTCTCACGAACAAAGTGAATGTCAATCTCCGCGTGTTTGGTTCTTTGATGTTGAACTGGATTCTGTGAGAGATACATGGCCGAAATGTTGCCGCAATATATGATGGATGCTTGTCAAACCAGGACGTGTAATTCGAGCAAAAGATTGCGGATCCAGGAGAGTTCAGCTGCAGTGTTAGCGACTCCTCTATATTCAGCTTCAGTGCTAGAATGTGAAATGGTCGGTTGTCACTTAGAGGACCACGAGATTAAATTATTGTCGAGGAATACACAGTAGCCTGATGTGGAGCGGCGGGAATCTGGACACCCCCTCGGTCAGCATTTGAATAAGCGGTTAACTGAACTGAACTTGAGAGGGTCAAATGTAAGCCATGATCCGTAGTACCACGTAGATACCTTAAAATCCTTTTGAGATAGTTAAAGTGAGGTTCCCTGGGTGCATGCATAAACAAGAAAATCTGTTGAACCGCATAGGAAATATCTGGTCTGGTGAATGTCAAATACTGCAGTGCCCCGGCAAGGCTGCGATACAAAGTACCATCAGGAAGCAGTTCACCTGTGTCCGCATTTAGTTTAGAGTTTGTATCTGCAGGGGTATGGCAAGGTTTACAGTTCTCCATTTTGGCTTGTGCCAGGATGTCTTGAATGTAGGCCTGTTGAGACAAGAAAAGTCCACCTGAAGTATGTTTCACTTCGATTCCCAAGAAGTGATGCAACCTGCCAAGATCAGTCATAGCAAACTCCCTAGACATAGCATTAATGAAATGTTGTAATAAATGATCATTCGATGCAGTAAGTATGATATCGTCAACATATAACAATAGATATGCCATATCAACACCGCACTTGTAGACAAACAAGGAGCTGTCCAAAGTGGCGCGTGGCGCCTGTTTAAGCCCATAGAGTAACCGTTTCAACCTGCATACAAACTTTGGGTTTATGCTATCTACAAAAGCTAGTGGCTGAAACATATAGACAGTCTCATTTAGGTCTTCGTGTAAAAATGCATTTTTGACATCAAGTTGATGAATAGGCCATGATTTAGATAACGCGAGACTGAGAAATGTACGTATGGTGGTTGGCTTAACCACGGGGCTAAATGTCTCATCACAATCAACACTAACCTGCTGTGACTTGCCATTCATGACTAGCCGAGCCTTGTATCGTTCAAGATCCCCATTAGCATGGAACTTGTGGTGAAATAGCCACATGCATCGAATAATGTGTGCCTCAGGTGGTCGAGGATTGAGTTCCCACGTGTGGTTATTCATTAAAGCATTGTATTCAGTTTTCATAGCATCATACCAGTTTGGATTGGATTGGGCATCAAGGTGGAATTTCGGAATGGGTGAGATAGTTTCAGTGTCGAGGTTGAATGGGACTTTGGGTTTAGAGGTGCCATCGCGAGAGCGAGTCACCATGGGGTGACGTGGCTGAGGTGGATGGTTCGGGTCAGGATGGGCGAGAGGATTAGGATACGGAGGTGGTTGGTTCAGGTTAGGAGGTGGAGTTGGTTATTGGCTAGTGTTTTGGGCGGTGTCTGGGTTGGTTTGGCGGGTGTGGCATCTGGAATAGGTGTTGGGAGGCTGAATAGTGGGTGTAGGTTTAAAATATCTAGAACATGCATGCCAGGATGTCCTAAACGGTTATGACACGAGCCTTGCAGACTTGTGGAGACAAAAGCGGAAGCATCGGGAGGGGTGAGAGCAGTAAGCACGTAAAGGTGACTGGTGCGGTCATGCCGACTCAAAATCGTCCCACTCGGGT
Organism: Ambrosia trifida; assembly: GCA_028751855.1. NCBI lineage: Eukaryota > Viridiplantae > Streptophyta > Magnoliopsida > Asterales > Asteraceae > Ambrosia > Ambrosia trifida. Next base: position 106,751,573 of record CM054126.1, on the reverse strand, counting down.
AATCCTTCACAGAAAACCCAAAGGATCAAAATCAACGAATACCCAGTTATCACGGGTGAATTTTTGTACAGAAATAAAGTTTTTAATAATGTTGGGGGTGTGTAAAATGTTTTTGAGTTGGAGTGGTTTAGAAGTTGAAGGAAGGTTCGTATGACCCGATCCAGCAACTGGTAAAAGATGTCCATTTCCAACCAATACATTTTTAATAGAATTACCACACGAGTGAGAAATCATACCTGAGTCCGAGGTGAGATGATTAGTAGCACCGGTGTCCATGAACCATTGTTGGGTCTCGTCTTCTACTTCCATGGCTTGAAAAGCTTCGGCTAACGTAGTGGGCTCAAAAGGGTTTATATCTATGATATGGGCCTTGGCCGAGGTAGCGGGTGAGCTGGTCTGTTGGTTTGTTTATTGTGGTGCGGACCAAGGAGAGGCCCAACCCGGTAGTGTAGTGTAGGGGCAAGGTGGATGTGGCATGGGCCAATATGAGTTGGGCCAGTAATGGTTGGGCTGAGATGGATATGGGTAGTTGTTCCAGGGTGGGCGGTTCTGGGTTCGGTTGCCTTGTGGTCTGTTGGGCCGATTGGATTGGTTATCAAAAGAGTTTGGCCCAGAGTTCTGGGCTGGCCCATCTCGGAGAGAAAACCCAGTCCGACGATTATAGTTATTCTAAATAAAATGAGAGCCCTGAGAAGACCCATACCTGTTTTGCGGAGCATCATTGCGACGAGACCCTTGATTATTTGATGGATTGTCACAGTGAGGAGAAGGATTCACGGCTGTCAGTGCTTCGGATGGGGCTGGTGCAGGTTCGCGAGCAGTCTATCATTCCTGGTCACTACGAAGCATCTCACATGCCTCGTTCCAAGGGGGAGTTCCCTGTGAATTATTGCAGCAATGGTATCATACTCATTTGGTAACCCCCTCACAAGTTGTAAACCAATGTCTATTCATTTACGGTACTTCCGAGAACATCCAGTGGATCGGCTATATCCCGTAGGGCTTGACAATAGGCTTCTAATGAAGGGGATGTGCTGAGTTTTAGATTAGTGAACTTAGATTGCAGAGCAGCACACCATGGTCCCCTGTTGGTATGGAAAATATCATGGACTCGGGTCCAGGCTTGGAGGGCAGTCGCCTCATTATCAGGGTTTAAGATGACAAGAACCTGCCTGAGATAGTTATCAGAAATAGTGGAGTATATCCACTGCAGAACAATCGCGTCGATGTTCTTTCATTGCTCATATGATGGGTCGTCTTTGGAAGGAGATTCGGATGTGATATGATCCAAGACTTGATACCCATGTGCGTGAAGTTGGAAAAGTTTCACCCACATGGAGTAAGTCACCTTGGAGCCATACAGTATCCGAACCTTCTTCGTGATATCAGTTACAGTGTAAACAGGCTGAAAGGTATTGGAAGGTTTGGGGTTGGCCGAGGCCTATGCATCAGATTTGTTTGCCATTGGATTAGTGAAAGAAAAGCGGGATTGAACAAGAGGTGGCTGGCGAATTTAAAGAGGGTCGAGACCCTAGAACAGGATCGAAATCTTGATTAAGGTGATGGCTGCGAGATTAGGGCTCAGGGCGGATCATGATCTGATACCATGTGAGTAAATCTGGGTTGTATGATTTCATTCCACAATCAATCGGGTATAAATATACAAAGTACATGCAATAAAGATGTAAAGAATGGAAACAATCTCTCCTGATTATATTGAGAAGATTGTGCCTAATAAATACAAATTGATACAGTGAGATATATCCGCTAATATATAGGTGCTGTTTGTTTTTAAGAGGTAAAAGGTCTGCAGTCTGTAGACCACATCTACAGATATCTGCAATAGAAGAGGTGGACCAAAGGTCTGTAGTCTGCAACAAGAAGACTGTTTATTTGTTAACGTCTGTTGATACGTTTTGCGACTAAGGATTGGATATACTTGATTAACATATGTTAGTGGTTGGCCGAAGGTGTATTAGACTGGGCGAAGGTAATAAGAATGGGCGAAGGTAGATATGAACCGGACGAAGGAAGAATGGACAAGGTCAGAAGACACATTCGACCACTTGTAGTGGGCGAATGTGGAAAACACTCACATTCGACCAGTGAAAACGGGCGAATGTGCAGTGCCTATATATAGATTTTGTGTTTTTGATAATGTAAGAGAGTTGTCATTTGTGTCCAGGTTCAGATCAGGTTCATAGGTGTTTTTGAGAGATTATCTGTGTGATCTAGATTAACATAAACTCATTGTAAATGCTTTTTGAATGAAAGTTAATCTATGAAATGTTATTGAAAATGATCTTGATTGTGTCGTGATTTGTGTTTTATCAATTTGTTCAGATCTAGGGTTTCCGCACCTAGATTTGTGACTTGTATGATCGTATAATCCTGTTTTAGCTAAAATCCAACGCTCACAAAGTGGTATCAGAGCCTAGAGGATCATACAACAACAAATTTGATAAGATCAGAGCTGATTTGGACATGTTTTTGACATAATATCATCTGTTTTTACATAAACATTGTTTCTAAGAGTTTTTGATCGATTTAAAGGTGAATTTGTGGTCGAATTCAAGTTTTCCAAGACTTAAAGTTGTTCCAAATCAATTCCGAAACATAACCTGATTGAGATCATTCAAACCGGGCTTCAAGATTCCAAAGGAGTGGGTTATGTTGATGGCACCTCGAGTCAACAATCTTTATATTCTTGATATGTCCAAGGCGATGACATCACAGGGGCAGATAACATGCTTTCTATCCAAGGCGACCGAAAAAGAATCAATAATGTGGCACCGCAGAATGGGGCACATTCATCTGAGGAAAATGAATCAGTTAGTGAGAAATGGACTTGTCGATGGAGTAAACGTGAAACATTTCCATCTGAACGACAAGTGTGTAAGCTGCATGAAAGGAAAACAACACAAACAGTCCCATAAAGTGAAGAAAGTTAACTCTGTTGAGATGCCGCTTGAGCGATTGCACATGGACCTTTTTGGACCGGTCAAACGCAAAAGTCATCTTGGAGAGCTTTATTGTTTAGTCGTCACTGATGACTATTCACGATTCTCATGGGTGATGTGTTTGAGGAACAAAAGTGACACCTTTACGAACCTACAAGTTCTGTTCACTCGACTGGAGAATATCTACAAGTTGAAGATAAAAAGGATCAGGAGTGACAACGGGACGGAGTTCAAAAATGCAAAGATGGATGAACTTTGTGAAAGCAAAGGGATTCATCATGAATATTCGGCTCCGTATACCCCGCAACAGAACGGTGTTGCTGAAAGAAAGAAGAGGACTCTGATTGAGGCTGCTAGAACAATGCTCGCTGACTCAAATCTTCCAGTAATGTTCTGGAATGAGGCGATTTATGCAGCAAACTACACTTTAAATCGGGTTTTGACAGTGAAGAAGTTTGGAAAAACATCTTATGAGCTGTTACACCGACGAAAGCCCAATTTAGAGTATCTAGAACCATTTGGGGCGCCATGTACGATGTTGAATCCAAGCGAGAAGTTTAGTCCTAAAGCTGAAGAGGGATATTTTGTTGGATATGCAACCCCGCTCAAACGGGTATTCAACAAGAGAACTCGTCAAGTGGAGGATTGGACTAACGTGGAAGTTCAACGATACACACAAAATTTGCAAGGCACGGGCCCTGATTGGATGTTTGATTACAAAGATTTCTTTGAATCATTCAACCTAGATAGCCTGGTTGAAGAAGCTGTGATCAGATTACTTTACGAGTGTGAAAACGCGGCAACTTCACCGTTGATGCGTCCAATTACCGTAAACCCCCCACCAGCTTCTAATGATACCAGTGCTCCTACACAAGAAGAAGAGATGTTTCAAGAAGCTTCAACTTCATTAGACACTTCAGAATCTGAAGATGAACAATTTGAAGAAGCTGTTCTTGAAAATGCAGAAGACTTAGAAGAGCAAACTGTGAACCCAACTCCAAATCCAGATGTTGCTTCATCATCTAACACGGGTCATGATAAGGATGCTGTAGAGAATTTGACTGCTCAGACGGGAGTGATTGTACCTGTTAATCCGGAATCTCGGATTCATCGTATTCATCCGTTGGAGCAAGTTATCGGTGATCCTGGTAGTGGAGTGATGACCAGAGGGCAGCTTAAAAGCGTTAATTCGCCAGAGAGTTTTGGTGCTTTAGCATTGTATGCCAAAATTCAGAAATCTGGTAGCCAAAATGATTGGTCGTTTGCATGTTATGTGTCGCAGGTAGAGCCAAGGACATACAAAGACGCTTTGAATGAAGATGCCTGGGTTGAGGCAATGCAGGAGGAGTTATTGCAATTCCAGAAATTGGAAGTCTGGACGCTCACAGATTTGCCGCCGGGAAGAAAGAAAATAGGCACTAAGTGGGTGTTTAAGTGCAAAAAGGATGATCGTGGAGTTATTGTACGGAACAAAGCCAGATTGGTTGTGCAGGGTTTCCATCAAATCGAAGGAATTGATTACAACGAAATCTATGCACCAGTAGCAAGAATTGAAGCTATTCGGATGTTCCTTGCGTTTGCTTCGTATAAGAAATTCAAAGTCTATCAAATGGACGTCAAGAGCGCATTTTTGTACGGTAAAGTCAAGGAGGAGGTTTATGTCGGGCAGCCACCAGGCTTTGAGGACCCAATCCACCGGGACAAGGTCTACGTGCTGAACAAAGCTTTATATGGTTTGCACCAGGCTCCAAGACAGTGGTACGAGGAGCTAAGTACATATCTCATCTCCAAAGGATTCAAGCGCGGCCTCGTCGATTGCACCCTCTTTACGAAGAAGACGGGAGATGACTTGCTTCTAGTACAGATTTACGTTGATGATATTATATTTGGTTCAACTAACGAACTCTTGTGCAGGGAATTTGAAACTGTTATGCAGGAGAAGTTCGAAATGAGCGCTATGGGGGAAATGCAGTTTTTCCTCGGCTTACAGGTGGATCAAAGACCCGACGGGATCTTCATTCACCAGACGAAATACGTAGCCGACATCTTGAGCCGATTCCAGATGGAAGACTCTAAGCCGATGGATACCCCGATTCAACCCAATCACGGGATTGGAGTGGATGCTAAGGGGGAGCTGACAGATCCATTTACATACAGAGCAATCATCGGATCTCTGATGTATTTGACAGCGTCTCGACCAGATATTATGTATGCAACGTGTCTCTGTGCTCGCTATCAATCGAAGCCGAAACAAAGTCATCTGACGGCGGTCAAGCGTATCCTTCGATATCTGAAGGGTTGTCCATCAAAAGGACTTTGGTACCCTAATGATGATGATTTTGATTTTATTGCTTTTAGTGATGCAGATTGGGGCGGCTGTGACAAAGACAGCAAATCAACAACAGCCGGTTGCCAGTTTTTAGGGAGCAGGTTAATTACCTGGCAATGCAAGAAACAGACTTCCGTCGCACTGTCTACATGTGAAGCCGAGTACATTTCAGCCTCGAGTTGCTGTTCGCAAGTGCTCTGGATCCAACAACAGATGGTCGATTACGGTTTGCAGTTTCTTAAAACTCCTATACACTGTGACAACGAAGCCGCAATTGCATTAACTAAAAATACTGAAAATCATTCTAAAGCGAAACATATCCGGATTAAATATCATTTTATCCGTGATTGTTACGCTAAGGAATTGATTGACATGGTCAAAATCCATACTGACTACCAACGTGCAGATTTGTTTACAAAAGCTTTTGACAGATCCCGCTTTGAATATCTTTTGAAAGTAAACAATATAAAGGAAAAACAGGACTAATCGGCTCCTCGGTTTATCATTTTTAGTTTTTAGTTTTATTTTTAAATTTTTGCTAATTGGGAATTTCTCTTTGCTAATTGGGAATTTCTCTTTACTATCATAATCCTCAAAGAAGTTGATGCTTTCGAGGGGGTTGTTTAATCCTCAAAGAAGTTGATGCTTTCAAGTGGATTGTTTCTTTCAAATTTTTGTTTTGTTTTTCAGAAAAATTAAAAACCCAAAAATATGTTCTTTATTTTAGGGGGAGTCATTTTATCAGAAAAACCAAAAACATTGAAAAATTTTCAAAATACCTAAAAATTAGAAAAACCCAAAATGATTTCCTGGATAAAAAGAGGAAATGATAGTACATCAGTGGGGATCTGACACAGGCTAAAGAATTGAATAGTTTTAATGAGACGTATGTTGATTACGTGTGATATGCTGATAGGCTTCGTAGACTATATATTGCGTGCATTAGTGATACAAACATAACAAACTACGCGTTTGTGGCTGAACACCTCATGGGCATATGGTCTTAGTACCGTAATTTCGTTTGATAGGGTGTTTGTACAAAACTCGGAGGTTTAGGGTCGTTATGTTATTAGTTGTCTGGGGATAGCCTATCTGATCTTCTGCTGTAAGTCATTACGGACCTAGATCAGACAGGATGTCTTTATAAAAGAGCTTTATGCCAAATCCTAAAGTTACCGAATTGAGGAACTTTCCATGTTATATGATGATCAAAGATTATCTATAATATCGTATTGATCATTGATGCAAATCATGATTAATATCAGTCCTCAACCTGGTATGATGCATATGTTACTTTGCTGCATTAATTTGCTGACCTGTATACCTCTATGCATTATATCTTGTACAATTACAGACAACGAAAGCATAATCACGCTTTACAATGAGTCTTTGTGCAAATTACTTCTTGATACGGGAGTATGTCGTGTGTGTGGGAACCACAATGTGTTAGTCTAATATATCTAATTAGTATCATTTTAAAGCATTGCGTAATTGTCTGCATGTGAGCTTATGTGGACAACAATATCAGCAATTGCCGTGTCACATATTGTTTCTAATGATAATATTGAAACAGATCAACGCTGTGTTCAGATTTCTCAGAAAACTGATATGATCCTCTTACCGGAAATCACAAAATGTTTACTGTTTTCATTTACTTTGATGCATTTTACTTTGTCGCATTTTACTTTTATTGTCAAAAAGATACAAAATCCAAAAAGATTTTAGGTGTGTTTTGATAAAAATTTCAGAAAATCCAAAAGATTTGCATTTCTGCTTTATTTTTGATATCCGGGGATGCTTGATGGTCAATTTCTGAGATTTGAGAACACCATCTGGACTTTGTAACATTCAAAATGTGAAAATTTGAGTTTTGGAAGTTTAACGGATTGAAAAATGTTGAACGGGATTCGAATTCGTGATTTGGCGAAATTTTCAGATTTTTCCATTTCACATTCGCCCCTTAAATGGGTCGAATGTGGAAAAATCATCACACTCGACCGTTTTGTTTTTGGGCGAAGGTGGATTTTTCACTTCCGGGTGTAATTTCCACTTCCGGGTACAAAGTTTCACCTTCGGGTCTTTTTATAGGGGCGAAGGTGGAATGATCCTACATTCGTGTCATTAACTTGGGGCGAATGTGGACTTAACCCACATTCGTCCATCTCAAACGGTCGAACGTGGACTCCTATATATAACCTTTTCACCTTCGACTTCTCATTCAGAAAATTTTTTCAAAATTTCATCATAACCAGACCTTGTTGCTGATATTTTCTGTGATTGTGCATTTCATTCCTTATCCATTCCTGATCTTTTTGAGACTAATTTTGCAGGTATTGGTGATGTTAACAGTCCTGAATCATCGTTTTCTGAACACGACCTAGGGTTTCAAGTTTTGGGGTTTTTAATGTTGATTGATGTTTGTTTTTGATTTCCAATCAGTTATCATAGGTTTTAGGGGGAGAATGTGGAAAGAATTAGGATAATAACATATATAGATGATAGTTTTGATCGATTGAACACAGATGAACCCTAATTCCATTTTAAAACCAATGAAAACTGATTATTTGACAAAATTGGTAATAAACGAGTGTTAGTCGGACATGTTAGTACGTTTTAGGATCAAAATTACAAGTTAAAACAAACAATGGCAAAAATTTAAATTTTGGGGGTAAACCTTTTCCACATTCGGGTGTGATAAACGGTCGAAGGTGAAAATGGTTGGGCGAATGAACATAAAAACGGACGAATGTGATTTTTAATCAAAACTTTTTCACTTTCGTCCATATATTTTCACATTCGACCATATGATCTTACATTCGGCCATTTCAAAAGGGGCGAATGTGCAGATCAGTTTGACCAAAAACTTTTTAATTTGTCGTTTTTGTGTTTTGACGTGTTTTTATTGATTTTCATGTGCAGATGGCTGAACAACCCGAGAATATTGAATCACCAGCAGTGAATGTTGAAACTCCAGCTGAGATCACAGTTCAAGATCCAGTACCAGTAGCTGAAACATCTGTTCCTAGCAGTTGGCCTTTTGAACGATCGCACAACTGTTGCGCTTATTTAGGTGACGTTGAGAAGAACACGGAGTTTACAGGAATTATAGAGTTTCTGAAGAGGAGCAGGATTGTACATGCCTTAGCCACACCAACCATCATATACAAAGACATAATTGAAGATTTTTACCAGAATGCTAAGTATGACTACTGGGAGAATCAGACGATTATCAAGAGCAAGATTCAGGAGATGGAGATGTTCTTGACTGAAGTTGATATTCGGGAGGCGTTACAGATTAAGTTCGAAGATAGTGAAGATCCCAGGGAGTTATCGTGGACTGAACAGAAGGCGTGCTTCTTAAGAATGAAATACAAAGGTCCAATCACTGACGGATCTATGTATAAGGGGAAGCTGGGAGTACAGTACAAGTATTTTGCTCATGTTCTTATTCATGTCTTTGGATGTGTGAGTGGTGGTTATGACGTGATGAGAAGGAGTTTGAGTTCATTAATGGTTGCGTTGACGCTCAACAAACCATTTAATGTTTCTGGGATGATTCTTGATCACATGCTGGAGATGCTGAAGGGAATGAAGAATAAGAAGTTCATGTTGTATCCGAGGTTTCTGATGATGATCTTTGACTATAAGTATCCAATGCTGAAAAAGGATCCGACTATGATCCTAGGTCAAGATCACATGAATATTAGAACCTTGATGAGGATGAAAGGTTACAAAGGTGTGCCTGATAGTGAGAAGCCACCTAACAGGAGATTATTTGGCGCTTTGGCTCGTCCGGATTACACTGATCCTGGCAAGAACAAAGCAAGACATGATGAGAGTGACTCGGACAATGATGATCCCTTAGTGTATGTTGATTCAAGCACTAAGCGGAAACGTCAAGTAGTCAATCCTGGAGCCAAAGGGAAGGGCAAGGGAAAGGCTATAGATCAGGGAAGCACTAAGCAACAAGTAGCTAGAAAGAAATCGACGGCGAAGAAAGGATCGGGTTTGGTGGATGAAGAGTCTGTAGATTCAGAAGAGACTGAGGTTGATGAGCAGTGGGATTCTGATGATGAGAATGTGAGGACCACCAAACGTAAGGCCACTATGGTTGGTGAGTCTGAATCCTTGAACCAGTCGATAGAAGAAGCTGAGAGAAGAAAGAAATCAGTTGAAGATGAAGGTTTAGGTGTTGACCTAGCTGAACTGAGTGTTGGAGATACTGTAGTTGTGAATTTGCCCAAGAAGACAAAGAAACAAAAGACTATGGCAAAGAAATCAAGTGTAAAAGAACTGAGAGAAAAAGAGTTGGCTCAGTTGTTGAAGGGAAAGAGATTACCTGATGCTGGAACACCATCTAAGCTATCTTCACCAGTTGCCAAGAAGCAGAAGAAAGCGAAAGAGGCAGAGACTTTACCAATCGATCAGTTTAATATCGATATGGATAAAGTGCTCGATATGTTTAGAAAGCCTCAGAAAGAGAAAGTTGTTGAAGTCGAGCCATCCAGATCTAAGTCGAAGAAAGTGACTGTGGATGATGATGTCATGAAGCAAGTTAATAAGAAGATGGAGGACATGATGAAGATGCTGGTTGCTCAACAAGCTGAAATTGCTAAGTTCAAGCAGAATGAGGAGAAGATGCTCCAGATTGTGGTTGCTTCAAAATCTAATTAGGATGATATAAATGATAAGATTAAGATGATTGAAGCTAAGAATGAGAAGCTTGAAAGAAAATGTGAAAGAAACAAGAGCAAAATCAAACTGATTAAGGCTGATAACAAAGAACTAAAGAAGGAAAACAAACGCCTTTGTGGTTTGATTGAAGAACTTTATAGCAGAGCACCCCAGTTGAAAGAGGGTGAAGAAGATGAAGAAGAAGATGAACAGAAAGTTGATTATGAGTATTCTGAATCTGAGAAAGAAGAAGATGATGATGAGGATGATGATGGATCGGATAAAAGCGATGATGACAATGATGATGATGATGACAATAATGATGATGATGATGGTGCTGAAGGAACAGGGAAAAAGCAAGGTGATGAGTTTAGCAGTGGAAGTGATCATGATGGAGGAGATGATACTTCCAGATTTAGTTATGAGAAGAGAACACCACAGAAGAAGAAAGATACAGGAGAATCGAGTTCCAAGAAGAAAGGTGGGAATGTTGATTCGGATGAAAGTATTTTCTGGAACGAGAAGGTGAGATCTTTGTCTGTGGATGCTAAACAGTTATATAAGAATATGTTGGAAAAGAGAGAGTGGACCATTGAGTTCACAGGATGCTTCGCTGAAATATTCCAAACTGACGATTTAAGATATGAGTTGGAATATGAAGATCCAGATCTTGAGGAAGGGGAATTACCTGCATCTGTGGCGAAAGAAATACTAGATGGTCTCGCACAGAGGGTAGGGAAGACGTTTGAGGAGTTTATGATGGATGAATCGATTCCTGATATTCCTGAAAAGGATATGGGAAGTCATTTAGATGATGTGCATACTCCAGAGAACAATGAAGTTGAGATAGAAGATATTACTCATGAAGAGTTTCCCCAGTATTTCAGACAAGATGATGAGAATGAAGTATTTCCTGACTTCACTGAGATACCAAATAAGTCAGCGAAACAGAAAGCAAAGAAAAGGAGCGAAGAGTTTGTTGAAAAGGTGTTTGGTACTGAAAAGAAAGATTCTTCTAACCAGTCTGATGAGTTGAAGAATTATATGAAGAAGTTGAAGGAAATGGATGAGAACCGACCTAAGCCTGAAGCTCAAGGTAATTTCTATCGATTTCATAATGCCAAGTTCAAAGGCAGAGCTCTCGGGTGGACTTACTTAGGCAGACTGAAGTGTATTGCTGCAAAATGGGAAACCGGAATTCTGTACTTCAACAGATTCTGTGACTTGCTTACTCTACCGTACTGGGCGGTGAGAGACTTATGCAGATTCCCAATGTCAGGTGCCGAGGTAAATGGATCACATGTCGGTTGGTGCGCAGACAAATTGGTTTGGGAAAGTCGTACGAGATGGAACAGGTTCAAGCCTCAATATCCCCGTAGAAAAGAGCATAGGGATATTGATCCACAAACCAATATGAAGCGTGTTACTTTGATTTATAAAGCACCTAATGTGATGAGGAAGATACCGTTGATGCCAATGCCACAGCATTTTAGTGCTGATTTCATCTTTTGGTATTACGATTGGAGAAAGGCAGAAGCGGTGATCGTGTTGAGGGATGGAAAGGATAAATACAAGCATGTTCATGTATTTGATCCTATGTGGCTGATTAATTGCACATTCGAAGACATCATCATGTTATTCTACAATCCGATTTACTATGAACCCAATGACTTTGCTCAAGCGAGAAAGTATACTCAAGTTGTTGGAGTGTGTTTTGCGTATGATATAAATGCAGGAAGCAACTTGGAGGGTAAACTTGGCAAGACTGTGAAGATGGCCAATGTGTCAAAGCCTGTGAAGAAAACATTCGAGCCGCCAATGACTTCTGAACAGAAGAAGCAGCTCAGAATCAAACTGATGAACAAGACGATGGACTATCAGAGAAAACTATCCAATCAATAGTCGAGGGGGAGTTTGTTGATACGTTTTGCGACTAAGGATTGGATATACTTGATTAACATATGTTAGTGGTTGGCCGAAGGTGTATTAGACTGGGCGAAGGTAATAAGAATGGGCGAAGGTAGATATGAACCGGACGAAGGAAGAATGGACAAGGTCAGAAGACACATTCGACCACTTGTAGTGGGCGAATGTGGAAAACACTCACATTCGACCAGTGAAAACGGGCGAATGTGCAGTGCCTATATATAGATTTTGTGTTTTTGATAATGTAAGAGAGTTGTCATTTGTGTCCAGGTTCAGATCAGGTTCATAGGTGTTTTTGAGAGATTATCTGTGTGATCTAGATTAACATAAACTCATTGTAAATGCTTTTTGAATGAAAGTTAATCTATGAAATGTTATTGAAAATGATCTTGATTGTGTCGTGATTTGTGTTTTATCAATTTGTTCAGATCTAGGGTTTCCGCACCTAGATTTGTGACTTGTATGATCGTATAATCCTGTTTTAGCTAAAATCCAACGTTCACAACGTCTGCAGCGTAACCTAAAACCATAACCATAACTAACCACAACCCACCATAACCATCGTAAACCAATACAACCCACCATAACTATAAGCCACCACAACTAACGACAACCAACGTGAACCAACACAACCCACCATAACTATAACTCACCACAACCATCCCACAGAATAATAAAATAATAATAATAATTGTTACTAGTGTTGCAACAGAGAAAGGTTAGTGGCTATACTAATATGTTTCTAATAAAATCCAATATTGGTGGATAAGAATTAAGAATTAGGAGAAGTAGATAATAGAAGTCTTTAGAAGGAGCAAGTGGTGGTGGTGGCGACGGGAAGGGGTTGAGGTGGGATGAGGGCGGCGGCGGAGGGTGGTGGAGGGGAGCAGGGATGAGAAGAAGAAGAAGAAGAAGAAGAAGAAGAAGAAGAAGAAGAAGAAGAAGAAGAGGAGGAGGAGGAGGATGAGAAGAAGAAGAAGAAGAGGAAGAAAGATGAAGAAGAAGAAAGGAGGAGGAGAGTCTGAGAAGAAAAAGAGAAGAAGGGAAGAGAAGGGAAGGCCTTGGTCCATGTCTGCACTAAGAAGAGGACCCGCAGACATTTTTAAGTGAAAGGTCTTCTAAAAAATAAACAATCTACAGACCCCAAACGTCTGCATGCGTCTGCGCGGCGCAAACAAAAAGGTCAGAAGTACTTTTAGGGAAAAAACAGACACCAATAGTGTACCTTCTGGTCCTTTTTTCATGCTTCAAATAAACAAATTAAATAAGGCATTATCTTTATTAAACTTCTTTTGCACGTCAATTACAAGAATTCATTTCATTGCTCCTTTCAAGTCAATTTTTATATGAGTTATCAAATGATGGAAGCTACTAAATTACAAGTCAATTTCATTAATCTGCATCTCAGTTTTGCACACCATTTTATTGCATTGAATTTCATCCTACCCAACTTGCCATAAGAATTTGAATTTGAAATAACTTTGGATATGGATGGTTAGAAAAACACTAACTAGTAACCTAGTGGGAAAAACGAAATTGAGTAGCTTTCACGAGGTGTAGTAAGGCAATGAGACGGCTTTTTCTATAATCTAAGATCAGGTTTCAAGTAAGGGTCAGAATGTAAATGGATAATTTTAATCATATATGATCATAAAAGAGGTATTCAGATGCCCTTGTACCCGACAGACGTATTATACTTGATTACCTACTCTTGAAATTTTTATTTGATTTCAAAGTTTGATTTCGAAGTTAAATGGCAATTTCGTTTCTGATGTTTGGTCCAGTTTGTTACTTCAATCTAAAAATGTTTTTTTTTTTCAATCGAACCCCTGAGGTTTGGATTTTCTTGATATTTTCGTCCATTTCACTAACTCAGTTAAAAAACTGACGCTAAGTCAGGGGTAGTTTTGTCCTTTTGGCTGCAATTTAAAATTTTAATAAAAAAAAATCTTTTATTTTTCCTAAATAAAATCAACCTTACCCCACCCCACCACACCCCCTCCCTCCCTCTTGCTGCTTCATTTCTTCTCCACTGTTTGCTTCCTAATAAAACACAACAATATTCAGATAATAATTTTGAAATAAAACAAACATGGTATCCAACAACACAGGGTCACCAGTGATAGCTTTCTTTGACCTCAAAACAACTGTCCCGTCCCGACCCGCCACTCCTCCCGGTTCCAAGAACGCTCCTGCCCTATTTTTTTCTCCATCGGCTGGAGGTCTTTTACTGACGGATCCTCTTTCTCTCTCTTTCTAGATCTAGTCCCCTTCTCTTTCTACCTCATCGATTTAACACTCTCTCTCTCTCTCTCTCTCTCTCTCTATGTTCTCTGGATATTGTAAAGTGTATGATGTATGTGTATTATAAAGAGATAAGGGGTGAGGGGGTTTATAACACATATTCGGTCCCATTCTCTCTCTACGCCTCTCCTTCTTCTTTCCCTTTCCTCCCTCCTTCCTATTATTGACCACCCCAAACCTACCCCTAACCTGCGACACCATTCTGCCTTCCATTCGATTGGTGACAGGGATGAGGAGTGGTTACGGTGGTGGACGTGGTGGTTATGGTGGTGGAGGTGGTGGATATATTGTGTAGAGAATGGTGAATGGTGGTGATGTTATTATGTATGTAGAGAGAGAGAGAGAGAGAGTGAGAGAGAGATCGGATGGTATAGATGTGCGGATTTAATAATTAGGGTTTTGATTTTACTGAGTGATATAACATATTATCAATCAAATTTGTGGAGGAACTACGAAAGAAGATCAAATGCATAAGCACTAGACAATTAATTTAATCATTTTGCATAAACTTTTCTAGACATAGAATCTCTCAAAAGTGAAACTTTTTAACAAAATCTAAAATCTAAGCAACAAAATTTAGAAAACTTTTTGACAATGTTTTCTCCACAATATAAAAGAGTGAGTGGGTGGGTAGGTTGGGGGAGGGGGGGATTAAGCGTCATGTGACACTTTTAGGTCCCACGTGAAGACGGGGGAATTGTGTGTGTGGGGAGGGGGGGGTAGGGGAAGGAATATTATTTTTATTATTAATGTGTGTTAAATTAAAATAAAAATATAAAAAATGACATGTGGCCCAAAAAACGCTCCACGCCGGTAGAGATTTCCCCGCCCAAGGGGCTTCCCCTCCTCTTCCCGCCCAACTCCGGACGGTCTTAAGGAGTGTGATGGCGTGAAACAGTACCGTCCCGTCCTTTATTCTGTGAAAAATCTCATTTTTCGTGATGGCTATCACAATCGTAAAAGGAGGATGGTAGGGTAGGTGATTTGTTTGGAAATAAGGTTGAATATTATGATTGGTTTGTTTTTTATGATTGATGAAGAATGAATTAGTGAAAGAGTGTGATGAGTGCCCCTATGATTAAGTGACAGAATGTGAAAAATTGAAGCGTCATATACTAATTGGGTGTGATAAAAAAAGTTAGTGACGAAAAAATGAGGTGCCCCGTCAATATTATTGATATGTAATCATGTACAAATCAAAATTTGGTGCATGTATAAAAGCTTTAATAAATAAAAAATGATGTGCAAAATGAAACTTAATCAATTAAAAAATAGGCATTAATTGTTTGTCTAGAAAAATTTTAAAAAATAAGAAAAGAGATATTATATTATATTATACTCATTCATAAAATCAAACGACATGAATAGTTATATTAAAACCAGAAAAAATCATAAGCATCGTCTTTTATGTGTTACTAGGAAGAAATCTGCGCTTTGCCACCACCACCGTAACAATTTATAATGTGGTACTACTTATCTTAGACTGAGACTGAAAATTAAGAATACAGTTTTTTTTATTATTAGACACCCACCTTAAAGTTAGAAATGTTGACTAAAATTATTTTTATTTACAACCACATCAAACCTGACAATTATGAATAGAAATATTTATTAGCCCACTAATTTTAAATTAAAGCAAACATCGTAAAAGGCTAAAGTTTAAAATGTAGAAATAGTTATGATCGTATTTTGTCTCCAACAGGCCGGGTGAGTGAGCTTGATATATAATGTAAAACGAAAGGGGTTGAATAGTTAGAAGTAAAGCAAAATGTATTTTAGTGTAAAAATAACTAAAAAAAAAAGTCATACAATTTGACCATTTTTATCAATTACAACCTTTTAAATTGCTTAAACTAATATTATACATAATAAACATTTTACTAATTAATGTGAAATTATAAATGGGGGGTTATGATAAAATTGTACAAGTTAGTTTTGCAAATAGGGGTAGTATTGAAAGAATTTTCATGACATTTTAAGTTTGAAGCAATAAACTTTTCATATGTCATCTTTAAAAATATATAAAATTACTATTCTAGCTGTCTTTGACTCTTTATAATGTATTATATAGATATCTCTGTTTATTTTGGTATAATTCATGTATATAGCAATAATATATTATTTTAGGCAATTAGTGAACGGAATAGTCAAATACGCACACAATAATCGATACATGACTATAGGATTGTGTTGGATTTATGTGTACGGTTCGATAATTCGACGCTACTGACTGAGCTGTGACCCGTAAGAGTTACACCTTGGGCAACGAACATAAAATCCACTTAACTAGATTAACTGGTAATCACAAACAATTAACGAAATAAACGGGGTTTATTATTTATACTAATTATAAACAATATCACGTTTATTGGTTACGGGCTTTTATATCACATCTTGGACTTAGTCTAAGTGTTTTGCGCTTGGAGCCCGACGGGTGACTAACATATTATTAGATAATGATAATTATCAAATTTATTTTTTATGATTGATAATGTTCTAATGATTATCTAATTGTTTTTGAGATATATAAATCTCAACAACCAAGCAAAAAAAACTGCCGCAAGAATCCAAGGAAAAGGCAATATATATTGTTCTTTAACATCTCAATATACAACATATATGATCATCCCACGAAAGCAAAACATAGGCGCAAAACAAATTCTTTTGTCTCGTCTGTGCCCGACCAACCATTAAAAGGAGTTGCTGCCGCCCCTACATCCGGCACCACCGCCTAACCGCGAGCCCATACTCGTCACGTCTCGTGCTCGTATTCTAGCAACTCGTTTGTTATACCTCGGTGTCTCAAACGGTTAATTATTAACCACTAAGGTATATCTATCTCATTGGTAGATTAATATTGTTTGTACCGTGTTTGTATGTTTTGTAACCAGATCCTGTTCGGTTAGTTTTTGGTGTTATATTTTTATAAATATTCCGCTGCGTTTATTAATTATATATTTAATTAGTAACAAATATATCAAACCGGTTTTGATAAAAGTAAAGTTGACACCACTGAAACCCAACAGTGGTATCAGAGCCTCGGTTACAACATACAAATCGGATCCGGTCTTTTAACCGGTTATAGATCTCAAACTTTATATTATTTATAGTTTCAGATCTAAATAATTTTTGGGCAACAAAATATTTTGGTCAAAGTTTTATTTATTTTATTTGATCAAATGATTACCCAATTTTTGTTGATTGTGTGAAATATGTAAATCTGGCCCAACCTTGTTGTTGAATATTTTTATATTTATTTCAGTTTTGGTTTTATGGTTTTGGCCCACTTTGTTGGCTCAAAGTTGTAATAGATTAGGGTTGTTTATTTTTATATATTTTGTAAATATATTAAACCTTGAAGACCCGAAGACAAAAACTGAAGACCAAGACAGGAGTCATGAAGTCAGTGGGAGTCTCTCAAGACAAGAAGATGCACTCAAGTCTAAGTCCATCCTTGTGGTTGTTTATGTGTTGTGACCCTGTGACCCCGTTTGGTCTTGCTAAAAGGCTCTAGCAAGATCAAACAAGTTTTTGGCCATATGATTTACATATTTATTTGTTATTGTGGTTGCTTTATTTTATAAATTGTTATAACATACCAACCTAATACCAAACCTTTTAAAAAGGAAGTTTTTTAAAATATTGACACAATCAAATAAAACAAGTTCTAAACTTATTTTTACAACTTGTGAAAATTTATCATAAAACAAATAGTTTGTTTTTTAAAATAAATAATAACCACTAGAGTTTTTGAAATTTAAACAAATTTTAACTTTCTAAAAACTCACAACTTAATAGTTTTAACTATTAACTTTAATTTGGTTATTCAAGTCGTGACAAACTTAATTTTAATAGGTTATTTAAAATTAAGTGTCCCGAGTGATGAAGGGTTAATTATACTGTCACGAACATTATAGTAAAACTGGCTTTTACGACCCTATTCGGTAAACTCTAAAATTAAATCCCATATTTAAAATCAATAGTCTATGCCATCCTATTATAAGGAACACTTGGAGCATAATGCGAACCATCAGTGTTGGGAGCCACAGCACCACACTTGATGTCTAGTTTATCCTCCAAGGTGTGAGGGTTTCGTAGACACGTCCGGCCCTTCCACACGTACCTATTTTAGGGCGACTATTACTTTTTCCCTCTTGGCATGCCACAGCGGCCTGGAGAGTGAAAGTGGGCATAGATGAGGCTAAACGTATCAATGCTTAGACAATCGTTGTCATAGTAGGCCTCATACTCGAGAGTTGTGCATTTTTCACAATTGACACTCGTTGTCTGTCTGCCTAACCACTTACTAATGTTGCATGCCACAGCTGCCTTTAGTAACTGATATAGTCAGATTCTCATTCCCTACAATTATTGTAAATGGGTCATTAATTAATACGGAAATTAAACATCGATAATACTAATTAAAAAATTATTTGCTTATTTAACAGATGGCTAATGAAAACAACTCCACCTTTGCTCTCAAGTCAATACTTGAGAAAGAAAAACTAAATGACACCAACTTTCTCGAATGGCACCGCAATCTGAGAATAGTTCTCAAGATGGCAAAGAAGCTCTACGTTCTAGATGGCCCAGTCCCCAACGAGCCTGAAAATAACACTGCTGCTGCTCGTAAGGCACTGGAAAAGCATAACGAGGATGCCATTGAGGTAGCCTGCCTTATGCAAGCCACTATGTCTCCTGATCTCCAGAAGAACATGGAAGACAAGAATGCATTTGACATGATCGAGCAACTTAAGGACATGTTCCAGAAACAAGCCCGACAAGAACGCTATGACACCATGAAACAGCTCATAAGCTGTAAAATGCAAGAGGGCTCATCTGTTAGTGCTCATGTGCTTAAGATGAAAGGGTACATTGACCAACTCAATAAACTTGGTTATCCCCTGCAACATGAAATGGCAGCGGATTTCATCTTGAACTCTCTCCCCAGCTCTTACGACCTGTTCGTTATGAATTTCAATATGAATGCCTGGGAAAAGACAGTGACTGAGCTTCATGGAATGCTCAAAACGGCTGAGATGAATATACCTAAAAAAACTAATCAAGTTTTGATGGTCAAATCTGCTGGTGTCAAAAAGCCCAACAACAAGAAAAGGGGTTATAATGGCAAAGGCAAGAAGAAAGTTAATGTTGCTGCCAAACCTGCCACCAACAATAACAAGCAAGTTGCAAAAGCACCACCTCCTGAAGAGCGTCAGTGTTATGAATGCAACAAGATGGGGCACTGGAAACGCAACTGCCCCGAATATCTGGCTAAGCTGAAATTGAACAAGGCCAACGGTGTTGGCACTTCTTCAGGTATTCTTATTTATGTTATTGAACTTTTCACTGTTTCTAGCAACACATGGGTTTTTGATACCGGATGTGGTTACCACATCATTAATGTCCTGCAGGAGCCTGAAAAGTGGAAGAAGCTGAAACAAGGCGACATGGAGCTCATCGTTGGTGATGGGAAGAGAGTACCAGTTCTTGCAACTGGAACGTATCATCTTTCATGTCCTTCTGGCCTTGTAGTTACTTTAAATAATTGTTTGTTTGCACCTGGTTTAACCAGAAACATTATTTCAGTTTCTTTATTGTTTGAAAAAGGTTTCAAGTACGTTTTTAATGGTATTGCTATTTCTACTTACTTGAATGATGTCTTTTATTTTGAGGCTAAACCTCGAAACGGTATTTATGAGATAGATCTTCAAACAGACAATAACATATATAATCTTTCAAAACGTAACAAAGCTGGAAGTAATGAAACATTTCTATGGCATTGTAGACTTGGCCACATAAGCAAGGCTCGCATAAAATGGCTCCAATCCGAGGGGATCCTTGAATCCACTGGACAAGACTCCTTTAATGATTGTGAGTCTTGCTTAGCTGGCAAACTCACCAAAGATCCTTTCACCCATGTTGGTGAACGAGCCAATGGTTTATTAGGACTCATACATACTGATGTATGTGGCCCTTTTAAAACCATGACTAGAAATCATGAAAGATACTTCGTCACATTTATCGACGATTATAGTCGATATGCTTATGTCTATCTCATGAAGCATAAGCATGAAACTTTTGACAAGTTCAAAGAGTTTCAAAATGAAGTTGAAAACCAGCTCAGTAGAACGATAAAGATACTTAGATCAGATAGAGGTGGAGAATACCTCAATTTAGAGTTCCTCAATCATCTAAAGGAGCGTGGAATAATTTCACAGCCCACTCCTCCTGGCACACCCCAACTTAATGGCGTGAGTGAGAGGAGAAATCGAACCCGACTTAATATGGTTCGATCGATGATGTGTAGGACTAACTTGCCTCACTCCTTTTGGGGTCATGCTCTTATGACCGCCGCCCGCCTAGTCAATCTGGCTCCGACTAAGAAGGTAAACAAAACTCCATATGAGATATGGCATGGGCGTAAACCCAATTTGGAATACCTAAGAGTATGGGGATCTAATGTTTATATCACTAGCGATTCTGATGATAAGATCGATCCTCGAGGCGAAAAAGTTATTTTCGTCGGATACTATAACAAAAGCGGATATCTTTTCTACCATCCTGATGCAAATACTATTTCCATCAAAAGGAATGGAAAGTTTCTCGAGGAAGAACTTCTTACTCGAGGAACTGGAAACAATATTGTGGATCTTGAAGAAATTCGAGAACCACAAATAACCGCTGATGAAGTCGGAACGTCTGATCAACAAGAAATTGTTGCTGGTGAATCAGACATAAACACAAGCATTCGCAGAAGTAGCAGGACTCAAAAAGAGCCTGACAGATACCTTTGGCATCTTGATGGTTCTGAAGTCCTGGTAGTAGCTGAGTCTAATAACGAACCTACTAACTACAAATCTGCTATCTGCGAAATGGCTGGAAGCCATGAATGCTGAGATGCAAT
Source organism: Ambrosia trifida (assembly GCA_028751855.1). Lineage (NCBI taxonomy): Eukaryota > Viridiplantae > Streptophyta > Magnoliopsida > Asterales > Asteraceae > Ambrosia > Ambrosia trifida. The sequence continues at coordinate 106,730,473 of CM054126.1, read as the reverse complement.
CTATGCGTGACAATCAAGTCTGGGACTTGGTTGAGCTACCCCCCGAATCTCGGGCAGTAGGGAGCAAATGGGTTTTCAAGAAGAAAACCGACATGCATGGAAATATACACACCTATAAAGCACGGCTAGTAGCGAAAGGTTTCACTCAGACTCATGGTATTGACTATGATGAGACCTTCTCGCCCGTTGCTATGATCAAATCAATCAGGATATTGCTTGCCATAGCCACGTACTATGACTACGAGATATGGCAAATGGATGTCAAAACCGCTTTTCTCAATGGACATCTCTCTGAAGATGTTTATATGGTTCAGCCAGACGGTTTTGTTGATCCAAAATATCCTAATAGGGTGTGCAAACTAAATAAGTCCATTTATGGACTTAAACAGGCATCTCGTAGCTGGAATCTTCGTTTTGACCAAAAGATCAAAGAATTTGGTTTTCTCAAAAATGAAGATGAGCCTTGTGTTTATAGAAAGGCTAGTGGGAGCACTATATCATTCCTCATCCTGTATGTGGATGATATACTGATAATTGGAAACAACATCCCTATGCTTAACGAAGTTAAACACTATTTGGGGACTTGTTTCGCAATGAAAGATCTTGGAGAAGCAGCTTACATTCTAGGAATCAAGATCTATAGGGATAGATCTAAGCGGCTTCTAGGGCTAAGTCAAAGTACATACATAGACAAAATGATGACACGCTTTAAGATGGAAAACTCCAAGAAAGGAGGTGTTCCTATGACTAAAGGTACTGTCTTGAACAAATCGCAATCTCCTTCAACGGACATTGATATTAAGCGAATGGAAGCAATTCCATATGCTTCTGCGATTGGTTCTATCATGTATGCTATGTTATGCACTAGACCTGACGTCTCGTATGCTTTAAGCATGACTAGCCGTTATCAGCAAAGTCCTGGCATAGCCCATTGGACTGCAGTCAAGAACATTCTAAAGTATCTGAGAAGAACTAAAGATATGTTCTTAGTATTTGGAGGAGTGGAAGATGAGCTCACTGTAAGATGTTACACTGATGCCAGTTTTCAAAGTGACCGAGATGATTCTCGCTCACAATCAGGTTTTGTATTCACTCTGAATGGAGGAGCTATCTCATGGAAAAGCTCCAAACAGAGTGTTGTGGCGGATTCAACCACCGAATCTGAGTATATAGCCGCATCAGATGCTGCAAAGGAAGCTGCTTGGATGAAGAAATTCGTAGCCAACCTTGATGTGGTTCCAAGCATTCGGAAACCCATTGAGATCTTTTGTGATAACACAGGTGCTATAGCTCAAGCCAAAGAGCCCAGATCTCATCACCAGGTCAAGCACGTTCTAAGAAAATTCCACTATATACGGGAAATTGTGGAACGTGGAGACATCATGATAAGCAAAGTAAACACAGATCAAAACCTAGCAGATCCGTTTACTAAGCCCATGACTCAGGACAAGCATGATCAGCATAGGGATGCTATAGGGCTTAGATTAGCTAGCCATATGTTTTGATTTAGTATTTGGATGTACGAACATTTAAACAGTTGTACTTTTGAATTCGTTTATTTACTAGTTAAATATAATTCTGAATCTTATAACTGTGTTCGATTTTAATACGTTTAATCCATGAATATTATATTCTAAATTATCCGTAGTCGATCAGACTCGTGGGAGCGACTCTGAATTAAGACTATTCTGAATTTGGACTCAAGTAGTTAACTCCAAGTTCACAGACCTCATTGTGAATGAAGTTGGATGTAACTCGCTTCAAACCATCTTCATGGATCTTAGTCATAAGATGTTTTGATATTGGTATACTCATTTAGTATCCTCTGACCTGAGATGCATATTAGAATTTCTGTTTACCAAGGATTATTCTTTGATTACTGTCAACCGCTGTCGCGTAACTGCCAGTCATAAAGGCTTTAATTGGGAATAGTTCTGAAGTTCAGTGGGAGTTGTATGTAGTCAATAAGGGATTCTGTACTCTTACATGATATGTAACAGTTAGACATCGTGGCGCCCTCGTTGATTCAAACTGGTGAAGTGTAAGGCCTTACCCAAACTAACTGTGTGTTTGATTGGACCACTATGAATTTTGATCGAGAACAATAATAATTGAACGCCATATGAGAATGAATATAATCCATGTCTCATTGATTCAATTGATGTCTTTTACAGAAAGGATGAATGACAACGATTGCCATAAGTCTATTATCTTGTCTTAAACAAGATGTTTTGGTTAATGACTTTAAAGTGTCATACCTTGTTGGGGGCAGCCATGTGCAGCTAGAGCACCGCTGACTGTCTGCGTTGAGGGTTTTTTTTATCGAAGGCCGTCCAAGTGGGAGATTGTTGGATTTATGTGTACGGTTCGATAATTCGACGCTACTGACTGAGCTGTGACCCGTAAGAGTTACACCTTGGGCAACGAACATAAAATCCACTTAACTAGATTAACTGGTAATCACGAACAATTAACGAAATAAACGGGGTTTATTATTTATACTAATTATAAACAATATCACGTTTATTGGTTACGGGCTTTTATATCACATCTTGGACTTAGTCTAAGTGTTTTGCGCTTGGAGCCCGACGGGTGACTAACATATTATTAGATAATGATAATTATCAAATTTATTTTTTATGATTGATAATGTTCTAATGATTATCTAATTGTTTTTGAGATATATAAATCTCAACAACCAAGCAAAAAAAACTGCCGCAAGAATCCAAGGAAAAGGCAATATATATTGTTCTTTAACATCTCAATATACAACATATATGATCATCCCACGAAAGCAAAACATAGGCGCAAAACAAATTCTTTTGTCTCGTCTGTGCCCGACCAACCATTAAAAGGAGTTGCTGTCGCCCCTACATCCGGCACCACCGCCTAACCGCGAGCCCATACTCGTCACGTCTCGTGCTCGTATTCTAGCAACTCGTTCGTTGTACCTCGGTGTCTCAAACGGTTAATTATTAACCACTAAGGTATATCTATCTCATTGGTAGATTAATATTGTTTGTACCGTGTTTGTATGTTTTGTAACCAGATCCTGTTCGGTTAGTTTTTGGTGTTATATTTTTATAAATATTCCGCTGCGTTTATTAATTATATATTTAATTAGTAACAAATATATCAAACCAGTTTTGATAAAAGTAAAGTTGACACCACTGAAACCCAACAGATTGAACACCTAATTTGTTTTTAAGCCTGGTTAAATATAAGTTAAATATACTTATGACTTTGTGGTTTGGCAATGTAGTGTTTGAACTCCCATCTTATAAGCATGGAGGGTTTGGTCTTGGGTACCACTCTCGAGTATATAATAGCCGAGCGTCTACACCACCTCTCCACCTTCAGGTAGCTAATTCAGCAACAATTCTTGGGGAGGAAGTAATCAATGGTAAGTGTGTGTGCAGTGGCGAAGCTTGACTCGAAACTTTGGAGGGTCAGAAGTCACAAGTTTCGGAGGGTCGAAAACCAGTTTAGGGGGTCGAAACCTTATATACCAATGAATGGCCGATGACCACCGTTTGCTCTGGAAATTTAGGGTTGAGAACCCATTTTTCCGGCTCTATGTGGGTCTCTGTTTAAACCATTTTCGGGGGTTTAGCGGTTTCCGCCGAGTGACAGTCCTTGTTTCCCGAATGAATGCAATGTCGGTCCTGGTTGGGAATCCCACCATTGCATGAGCGGTAGAGGCATTCGCGTTAAAGCGCGAGATGCCCTCGCGGCCGAGTAAGATGTCGTGGTTGGAGTTGGCTGGAAGGACCATGAAGTCACAGATTTCGGTGCGCTCGTGTTTGCCATCGGACATCGTTATAGGCATGGGAATCATGCTGCGGGGCATGATTGTTTCGTGGATGAAACCGGAGATTATTTCATTGACTGGTACGAGCTTTGCCTTATCTTCTTCATCCAATTGCTGAAAATACTGATCATACATAATGTCAGTGCTGCTTCCGCCGTTTAGGAACATGTACCGCTTGCGGTAATGTCCAAAGACGGCTGTGATGACTAAGGGTGCGGTGCAGGACGTGCCGCCATGGACTTTTGGTAGGAGGACATCCGCCTCCTTCCAAGAGTCGTCGTTTTGTGGTACACGGGAGTGTTTCCCATGTTGAGCTTCTTTCCGGTCCTTGTCATATTGCATTGGTGGCGCGGAATGATGGTGGCGGTATGAGTGTCTAGGTCACGGATTTTTTTCCGCGACCCTTCCGCCTGGTTGTCATCGCTAGTTTGCCCCCTCGCTGCGCGATGAACGTTCTTGACCAGGTAACCGAGCTGACCAGACTTCAGCGCGGTCTCGATATCAATCTTTAGGCTATAAGAATTGTTTGTAAGATAGCCAAAGTCGTTGTGGTACTCACAAAATTTGGATGTATCCACATTCCTTCTTTTCCCAAGGGGCTTGGGCGCCATGAGAGTGACTTGCTCCGTCTTGAGGACCTGAGATGGAGTTTTGATTACTGGGGTCCAGTCGTGGTTCTTCTTGGAGTGACCACGTTGTTCCCTCGACTCTTTGCTGCTGATGAGCTGGCGGGTGCCACTTATCAATGCCTCATGGACACCGCCTTCGTGGACGAAATCGGCGTGCGCCTAGAAGTGTACGTTGATGACTTGTAATCAAAAGAAGAGAAGAGGGAGACATGCTAAGGGATATCCAACAAACTTTTAATTAATTGCGCAAGGTGCACGTGAAGATAAATCCCGGCAAATGCTCCTTCGGAATAGAAGAGGGCAAATTTCTCGGCGTCATTGTCACACGGGATGGATTTCGCGCCAATCCCGAAAAAGTTCAGGAAATCGAAAGGATGCCTTCTCCCGTATCAATCAAGGAAGTGCAAACGCTGATGGGTCGCCCGCTGGCCCTTAATCGCTTCCTATCAAATTACGCTTCATAGTCCTTCCCCTTCATGGACATATTGAAGAATTGTTTAAAAACGAGCAACTTCCGTTGGACATCAGACGCGGAAACAGCTTTTCAAGCGATGAAGTAGTGCCTCATAAACCTCCAAAGTCTAACAGCGCCTCTAACCAAGGAACCGCTCATACTCTACCTCTCCTTCACAGAACGAGCGGTGGGTGCGGTCCTCATGGTAGATCGCAAAGGGGTGGAAACGCCGGTTTACTACATCAACCACACCTTACTCGATGCGAAAACGAGGTATACTATCATGGAAAGGTTGGTTCTCACTCTTGTACACGCATCTCAAAGACTACGGAGGTATTTCCAGGGTCATCCCATCAACGTCCTTAAGGACTACAGAATCAGCGATGTCCTTTGTAAGCCGGAACTTTCGGGCCGCCTCGCAAAATGGGCAATCGAGCTTGGAGAACATACCATTTATTACAATCCCCAACCAGCAATCAAAGGTTAAGTTCTAGCCGATTTCAAGACCGAAATACCGGTCGACAAAGTCATAGAATGCAAAGCCGAACAGTCCCCCGCACTAGCACAAGACCCATCGCAGAAGTGGTCCCTCTTCATAGACGGGGCCTCCAATGACGATGGCTCTGGCGTTGGCCTCCGCCTTATCAACCCAGATAAACATGAGCTCACATACGTCGTCCGCCTCGAATTCAAAAGCATGAACAACGAGGCGGAATACAAAGCGTTGCTGGTAGGCCTCTGCATCGTGGAAAAAATGGGGGCCAGATACGTGGAGGCACACGTGGACACATTACTCGTCGCACGCCAGATAAACGGGACTTACGACGCAAAGGAAGAAACCATGGCTCTTTATTTGGAACAAGCCAAGCAACTCATGCGTAAATTCAATTCCTACACCGTAGAACACATCAGGCGCACTGAATACAAACCAGCCGATGCGCTGATCAAAATGGCTTCCACCGTTTTTAAACACATGGTAAAGGAAGTCCGGGTCGAAGTCCTCAGCAATCGGTCTGTTCCGCTGCGACAGGTTAACGTCATCCAAACAGGCAACTTGTTGTGGATGACCACAATCAAAGCCTATTTGTCTTCCGGCACACTTCCTAACGATAAGTCAGAAGTCCGGAAAATCCGACACAAGGCTCTCCATTATCAACTCACTGACGGCACACTCTATCGCCGCTCCTACCTAGGGCCGCTACTCCGCTGTGTCGACTACGCAGACGCTTCCTTCTTCATCAGAGACATTCATGAGGGAATCTATGGACTACACGCGGGCCCAAGGATGGTAGTTGCAAAACTGATGAACGCAGGGTACTACTGGCCGGGAATGCAAATGGACGCGGTCAAAGAACCGCGCACATGTGAAAGTTGCCAACGCCACGCGTCAAACACTTTACGTCCAAAAAATGACCCGGTGCCCGTCACAGCCGCATGGCCCTTTAATAAATGGGCAATTTTTCTATTCGGCCCATTCACCAAATGGGTTGAGGCAAAACCTCTCGCCAAGATTTACGGGGCACATGTCAAGAAATTCATTTGGGAATTCATCATTTGCAGATTCGTGCTACCAATGCAACTTGTGAGCGACAATGGTACACAATTTGTGGACCAAACATCACAAGAATGGTTGGCGCAGCTGGGCGTTGATATACGTTAATATATATATATATATATATATATATATACATATATATATACACATATATATATATCCCTGATTAAACTCCCAAATTACGCGTTTTTGACCATAATTGCACGAATTTGGTACTTAACCGCTTTATATGTTTATTGCAAGTCTTAAATGATGCCCCAAAGACAAAGTCGAAGAAATCCGAGGAAATCTGGACTTAACGGACAGTTGCTGCACAATCAGGTGAATTTGGAAGATGTGCACGGTCGTGCAAGGTTTGTGCACGAATGTGCGGGTTCACTTTTCTCGGACACATAGGGCTGCACTGCCAGTGCAGCTGCTAGTGCACACCAGATTCTCTGACACACGGATCAGCACTCTCGTGCACCAGACCCTGCGACCCACTTTCATCGCTGCACTGCCAGTGCACCAGGCAGTGCACCCAATGTTCCCGGACACAACCTGACCGACACGACCGTGCACCCTAGGTGCACGACCGTGCGAGACCCAAGATATTTTCAGTAACCAATAGCCAACTTGCCTATCACATCAAAAGTTTATGTGCACGACCGTGCACAAAACCAAGACTTGTATAAAAACAGAACAGAACACACTAATAAGATAGTGGGTAAATTATGGGTGATTTTGGGCGATTTCCAGGGCTGACGAACTGCTGCAAAGGCGAGGAACAAGCTAGGGAAGCCGTCCGATTCATCTATCATCATCCGATCCTTCACATTAGCATTTTTAGGGTTCGATCCTATAATCCATTTATGTATCAAATCTGATTTTGAATGCTTCTTGTGATGTTTATGTAGTAGATTGTAAGCCTACGGGAAAAAACACTAGTATTTAGTAGGTAAAAACAATCGTTTGTGTAGTTTAATCATGTCTTGTATGATATTTGCGTTTTTCATGATTTAGTCTTGATGATCATAGTGCAACCTTGTTTCATTGTTAATGGATTTTTAGTTATGTTGGATTGACTTTGATGATTGCCGAATGTGTTAGGCGGATACATGTTGAAAAAACCGTCCGTTTAATCATCCGGTAGTAGACTAGTTAACTTGTTAATAAGTTTACACCATGAAACTGTAACCGGGTATTGGTTTGGTTAAAGTCAGTCGAATAATGATTAGAAATGCTTATCGGCACGTAAAAGGGTTTTAAAAGCTTAATGGTATTGTTACTGATCTTTGACACGGTTACTGATCTTTGCTAGTTATTTTGGTGAAAATAGCGATCTTAGTAGATCTGTTCTCAATGTTAGTAAAATGGAATAGGTTGTGAAATTCTCTACTTTATGCTAGTCTAGGTGGTTGTATTGTGTATTCAGTATCGCTTTCCTGGATTAGTGAGGTTAGAAAACTCTTAACAAATGACTAACTTATCTTTAGAAGATTTGCATGATATCATATCAACTGCTCGCTAATAAATGACTTGAAGTGGTTAACGTGTGTATTCGTGTTTTAACTTTCTGTATAGTTGTCATGTTAGGATTCCCGAAAGGGATACTAATTTTCGGAAAATGGGAATGTTGATCACACGCCTTTATATCATATGATATATAGATGACATGCTAGGATTGATATATTATAGTTACATTTTGTATTTGGAGTCTTACATATGTTAATTAACAGTTTTAGAATTAATCTAGTTAAACATACTTCCACTTGTGTGTGTTTTAATGTTCAGGTCTAAACCATTTTTATAAATATTAAAGCGAAAACGTGTGTAAATTCAGCGCTAAATTATGCGTATTCTCAGACACGTCATGTTTTTGGCGCCGTTGCCGGGGACTACGACGAGCTTTTGGAACAAACTGAGTCAACTTTTTACTAGTGTACATGCTTGTGAATACTTGTTTATACTTCGTTGATTGTTTATTTGTTCATTTATTTTCTTATGTGACTATTTGATTATTTATTTGATTTATGTGTCTGTTGATATTTTGGATTGATTTTAGATTGGTTCATAGGTTTGCATATATATTTGTTCATTTTTATGCTTATAGAATTGATTTGATTGATTTTCATTCATTTGGATGTTGATAGATTTAATTTATTGAATATTGGATTAGTTGGTTTGTCTATGAAGTTGAATAATTTGTTATTTGATTTAATTGATTTATTTGTTCGTATTTGAACTAATTGTTGATTTTATTATTTGGGCTGTTTTATTCTTTGTCTATTTATTTCTGTTCATTTTATTGATTTTAATGGCATTTATCTGATTTTTACGAGTATATAGCTTTCCGGTATTTTTGTATGTATTTATGGAATTAATATTTATTTTTCTTTCTTTTATTGTTTTTCGTGTTAGTTATCTATTTCGCCTGCTTCAATTGTATCATTCTTTGATTGCAGGGTGATGTCCACGAACCCGGGCCTTCTGGTGATCTTTCAGAAAAGGAGGCGCGTGTCTTGCGAAAAAGCAAAAGAATCAGGCTTCATCAGTCGCGTCTAGTTTCTAGCATTCTAGGTTCTACTCCTGTTATTGAGATCCCAGAGAACGAGGCTCCGGTGGATCAGTCTGACCATGAAGGGTCGGAGGCTCATAGCGACATCATCATGGTGGGTGATGATATCCTGCTGAACGATAGCGGGTGTCCTGGAGGGGACGGACTTGCATCGAGTATCGCCCGATATACGGTGGTGGCGGCGAACTTCGAAGTAAAATCCCGTATCATTAATATAATACAAAATTCGGCGCAGTTCGGTGGACTGGAGCACGAGGATCTAGGCCGACACATTGCTGGTTTCTTAGAGGTGTTAGCCACCTTTAGGATGACGAATGTCTCAGACGATGCCATTCGTTTAAGACTCTTCCCTCTCTTTGCGGGACAAAGCCAGAAGTTGGCTTCAGTCTCTTCCCATTGGTTCTATCACGACATGGGTAGAGCTGTCTGAGCAATTCATGCAACAATACTTTCCTCTGGAAAAGACCCAGAAATTGAGGAACCGCATCATGACGTTTCGTCAAGATGACGGGGAATCTTTGTACACGGCGTGGGAAAGATTCAAAGACCTACTCTTCACAAGAACGCCTAGACATATATGCTGGGGGAGATCTGGGAACAAAATCCCCTAATGAGGCATGGCGGATCATTGAAAAGACGTCTCTGAAATATAAATCCCGACAGAGTGACAGATCACGGTCTTCGTCTGCCTATTCCGGTGTTGATGCTGTGGACAACTACACAGCTATCTCTGCACAGATTGAGGCCTTGGCTACGAGATTCGACAAATCTCAGCAAAATGTAGCGCAGGCCTAATGTTTGTGTGAACAGTGTGGAGTATCTCAAGATGCTGGTTCGTGTGCTCAGGGTGTTATGTATATAGGCCACGAAGAGGTGGAATACATGGTTGGTCAGATGATACCCTAGAAAAACCCATACAGCAACACGTACAATCCGGGTTGAAGAAATCACCCGAACTTTGGCTGGAGATCTGGTTCCTCTAGCCAGAACCCGCTTGGATACCAGCAGAGAGCTCCCACACCACAGCAGCCACAGCAATCCCACTAGTCCCAAAACCAGCCTTACCAGTCTCACAGCCATTCCTACCAGCCTCGGCCAAACCAGTACCAAAATCAGGGCACTAGGAGCAGTTCCCAGCAGCACGGCCAGCAAGGTACGTCGAGGTTGGAAGAGATGATGTCTCAGCTCCTTACTAACTCTACCAACACCAATCAGATTGCTGAGAAGCGCTACCAGCAGCACGAGGAGCGCTTTACCATGCAGGAGGGAGAGATGAGGAGCCACAAGGTTTCTATGCAAGTTATTGAGAACCAGGTTGGGCATATGGCCAAGATGTTATCTGAGAGGCCTCAGGGTGGTCTTCCGAGTAACACTGAGCCGAATCCTAGGTGGCATGTAAATGCCATCACGACAAGGAGTGGTAATGTAACATTGTGCAATTTTCCCCAAATTTTTGACATATTAAAGTTACTAAATTTTATAAACTAAAGCTAGATATTTGAACCCTCTTTATTTTCTTTAATAATAATAATAATAATAATAATAATAATAATAATAATAATAATAATAATAATAATAATGATGATGATAATAATAATAATAATAATATATATATATATATATATATATATATATTTGGATCTTTTAAAACCACAAAACCCAAACCATTTCTTTATAAAAATTTCGGAGCCCAGAACATTCTAAGCCCAAGACCCGGCCCAAAAGAAAAAAAAAAAAAAAAAAAAACCATTTCTTGCTTTCCTTGATCGCATCATGTGCAGAGAAACCTCACATAAATTCTTTAAAAAAAATTGACCACACCTTTAATTTTGACCACCTAATCAAACTAAATTTAGTAAACAAAAATCAAATTAAATGATACAATTCTGTTTGACAGCTAAATACGCTCCAACAGATCCATTTTTATGCTATTTCTCCTTCAATTTGTTTCCAACTTTAAAAGTCAAAGCGCGTTCGTTTGACCCGTATTCAAAATCATTTAAAACCTTAATTATGAGATCAATTGTGGTACAATCCCAACCTAGGCCCCTAATCGGCCATCTCTATATCAATTTGTCCACAAAAGATATTCGTTTCACGCTGCTGTGATATCTCGCGAGCCTTGTTCCATATGTTTCGCATTGATTTGAGTTGGTAAGTGTGATTATTTTACATGTTTAGGTTCGGTTTTCATAGACAAATAAAAGCCCTAACGTTTTGTTCCTAATCTGTAACGATTTCTGGGTTAATTGTGAGATTATGGGACTAGGGTTTATAAGATAGATATTGGGGATAATCTGATTCAATACAACCAATGTTTAAGTGTTTTAAAAACCCATATAATTCACAAAAGAGCACCCAGACCAACTGGTTCTGGGCGTGCTTTTGCAAAAGCAAGGTCCCGGGTTCGATTCCCATGAACTGCAACTCTTTTTTTTACCATTCCATTTACATGTATTCTAACTATTAATCTTTAAAAATGGTTTTTAAATACTAAAAATGGTTTATAAATTCTACAAAAATTATTTTACGGTATTCTAGCACTAAAGTTTATCATACAATTTTTAGTTTTTCAAACATCTTTTATTTATTATATATAATAAATATTACAAGTTTATTCAATTATAATTATAAAATTCTATAAAAACATCAAAACGACTTTATAAAATTCCACAAAAATTATTCTAAGTCTATAAATCAATAAGCATTTCTGGAATAAATTTTATTTCTGGAAAATCATTTATTTAATACTTTTAATCGATTTTTGTTATTTTAATCATAAATAAATCATAATAAATTCATTTTTCAATATTTTTGCACCAAAATTTTATATAAATTATTTCTGTCCATTTAGAACAGAAATACAAATTTTAATTTAAAAATTCTTTAATTTTAATATTTTTACATATTAAAGTTATATTTTGACAAATTGAAATAAATAGATTAAATATGCTATTTTTAAGAAAATAATTTTATAAAAATTATTTTCATACTTAAAACTTTATAATGTGACCATCTTTAATCTAAAGTTTACAAAAAGACTTTTGCTTATTTATTTATTGAATTTCTTTTATTTAATAAACAATTTAATTATTAATCAAACAAATACTTATCCCCAAATTCGAAACCCTAGAAAATACTTGTAGACTAGAAAGACTTAGACTTATTTGTTACCTTATACATAGGGTAATACTTGGCAACTTTGGACTACACATATTCTATTTCTCGAGACTTAATACTTTGCTAAGGTGAGTTTACGTAACCATGTTTATGCAATTCTTTATACTTGCAACATTATACTTAAGAAATTCTACATACATGTCTAGTTGTAAACTTTAATGCCTCATGATTTAGACAACAACAACAGTTAGACTTACGCTTCAACATACATAATCATTAGATATGGCCAAGCCGGCGATACTCAATAATAGATCTATTGGATTGACAATTCCACCTAGATTCGTTGACCATCTTTTATGGGGAGCGCGGGTGATTGTTATCGTTCCAACATGATATTAAGGTGAACCGTGAATGACGGGATGGACCTAAACTAGTCGGAGGTTTGATTATGTGCATACAACACTTCATGTTTATTCATGTAGACTTAAACTTACAATAGACATTGAATTGCTAAAATTTAATTCTTAAACTTAATTGCTTGACATGGCTTATGTATTCTCACCAACTTCTAGTTGACCCCCCCCCCATTTTTCCAAACTCAACAGGAAATACTGATGCTTGAAGTCTAGAGCTAGCATGAGGAGATATTTGAAGTTTTAAGCTTTGTTTGATTATTTGATGTAGACTTTAATGTAATTCAATTTTGTAATGAAATAAAGGATTATTTGAACATATGTATTTCCATGAGCTACAGAACAATCATTCATATGTGACACCTCGATGTTTTCGCCATCGGTTTGGGGTATTACAGATTGGTATCAGAGCCATGGTTATAGGGAATTAGGTTATTAGAAAAATAATCTAGTCTATAACCTTAGGACTTTAACCAGTACTTGCTTCAATTACTTGTAGCTCTACCTTATCCTTATCTCTATCCCTATCCTTATCCTTATTCTTAGCCTAACTTGGTCTTGCCCACTATCTTTCACTTACTTGCTATAATCCTAACGTACTTCTAGATTATTAGGGCAAATTCGTTGGGCTTAGACCTGATCTGTTTTGATAAGCCAACATTTTCGTTTATTCGGGGTTAGATATTTACAATCTTTGTATTTCATTTTCATTTATACCCCCTCACTCTAGTATAAAATCAAAGTTTTGAATCTCAAAATTTTTACAATTCAAATATATTTTCTTCTTATATAATTCCCTCATTAGCTTAAACTTCATGAATCATTTCTGTGTTTCACAATCCTAATTCATTTTACAAACTTATAATATTATCCACAAGTCTAATTATTTTTAAACGTCTAACCCAAATCATATGTTTCCCTTTACATCATACATAAATCTATTATCTTTGATGTTTCTGGCCAATTTTATTTTAACCCCCCCCCCTTACATTTTTATTTATGTGTCTTTATATATGTATATTTTGAAGATACCATCAACCATAAAATTTCATCACATTCGAGATTTTAAAATCTTTGTTTAAACTGTAACCTTATAATCTGTGTATAGGAGATACTGTAGCACCAAAGCTAAAGAGTACTGAATTTTGTCAAACTTTCATCACTTGGGAATTTTACAAACTATAACAAATAAAAATATTTTTTTTAAAGAGTCTTTTATTTCCACAAACTTATTTGCTAAATTTCAAATTTTTATTGAACAATTTATTGGCGTAACAAATTATTTACGATAAAAATGTTTTAATCTATTAAGAATGACTTCTTTTATGTATTACTCGAAGCCTATTATACAAAACGTCTGAACAAATCCTTGATTTTTTTTTGAAATCCGACATCGTGTTTAAAACCTATGACTCATCGAAATATTTTGATCTAAATCAATTTAGTTGTACTATGTTAGGATCTGAGTTTGATTGTTTTGATATATTTAGAATAAGATGAGAAATGAATGATGTAAGTATATATGGAAAGTGCAGCGGAAAGATAAACTATAATCAAAACAACATGAATAAATGTTTTCAATGATCAAATGCTTTCATTAATTGAAAGATTACAATCAGTACAAATACTCCCCCTCAGCCTGATCACACAGTGATTGTTTGTCTGAGAGAATGTTTGTGTGTGATGTAATAGAATAGTACAAGCACTGTTCTATTTATAGACAAACCTAAACCACTGGTGACATGTGCTGACGTCACCTAAGCTAGTGACCTCTAACAGAATAACAAAATAAAACATCTGCCCTATACAATCTACTGTTACATTACAAAAAACTGTAAAGTAAACTACTGCTAAGGGAAAACTCTGATGGTCTTGCAACATCTGTTCAACAGGATGGCAATGGGTCGGGTTTGGGACGGGTTTAGGTAATCCCAACCCCATACCCGATTAGCTATGCTTGTCCCAAACCCGTCCCAAAACCCGTCGGGTTTGTATCGGGTAATTACCCGTCGGGTATCGAGTATACCCGCGGGTTTCGGGTAAACCCGTTAATTTTAAAAACTTATCCATTGGGTGTATCTAACTAAAAACTTGTCGGGTATATATTGCGTGACTACTAACCAATACATTTAGCATTATCAAATATGTATGTAAATGATTATAAATGTATAAATATAAAATAGTTAAATCATATAAAAACACTAAAAGAGATAGATAATAGATATTATACACAAATAATTGGTGTTTTTTTTGAAAAAGATGACAATTTAGATGGACAATTAAATGTATTATGAATACCTATTTTAAAAGATATATAGGAAATTACATCGGGTATTTAATCGGGTAAATGGGTATACTTTATCGGGTAATCGGGTCGGGTAAATGGGTATATCATGAAATCCCAAACCCGTCCCAAACCTGCGAAAAAAATGAAAACTAATCCCATACCCGGACCCATACCCGATTACCCTACCCAAACCCGTCCCAAATGTGTCGGGTTTCGGGTTTACCCATCGGGTTTACCCATCGGGTTCAGATTCTGTTGGAGTCTAAGTGTTGTTGACTCCAACAGACCTTTAGTCTTCAGTACTTGATCAGCAGTTGTTTCTTCATCAGACCTTTGGTCAGCAGTTGTTCTCTATCAGTTGTTCTCTAGCAGTCCTTTGTATCAGCAGTTGTCACAACAGTTGTTTGGATGGAACAGTTGTTAGGGTCAGCAGTCTTTTGGGAAGAATATGTTGTAAAGACTGTTTATTTGTGGAATCAACTGTTAGCATATTTTGGCTTTTCAATCATCTGTTCTTCTCCAGGTCAGCACACCCAACAATCTCCCCCTAGAACAGATGATGCCTAAACTAAGCTTTATTATTGATCTTTATTTCTCATCAGACTTTCTCTGATTTGTCCTTTGAATTGAAGTTCAAAGTCCAAGGCAAATAGGTCTTCTACATCTCTTTCAAGCTCAAGGTTCAGCAGTCTTTGGAGATCATTTGCACACAGGCTATATGCATCATCTATGCTTAGCTTTTGAACTTTTCCATCTAATCTGAGCAGAGTCAATTCATGGTTGTCTTTATTGACTTTCCATTTTAGAATTTTTGAGTCAGTGGATTTGCTGAGATGCACTTTTATTCTTGATGAGTTTGGTGATGGAGGTCTCCCAATGAGTTCTCTGAGCTTGTCAGTAGTGGGATCTGAGAAAAAGTGCACTTGATTGAAGAGGCCCTCTTTTATGTAGGTATCAGCAAACTTCTTCTGATCTTCTTCAGACATTTCTTTCTATTTCTTGAACTGTCTTCTAGCAGCAGCTGATAGATCAGACGTGTGAAGTAAGCTGTCAAGAGTAAAAGCATGTTGAGGTCTCTTCATCAGTGGTTCGTCAGAGTAGACTGGTTTTCTAGGTAGGCTGGGATCTTTCTTCCTGTTTTCTTCAAGTCTCTTGTATGTTTCAACCAGCCTCAGCTCAGACCATCTTGCAACAGACCTCATCTCCCCATAATCAGCAGCCACTATTTCTTGTCTCATCCTCTTAAACTTCAAGGCTCTGGCTGGATCTCTGCCTTTACCAAAATCAGGGGCAGAGACTTTAGCTTGGGGATTCTTGGCCAACTCTTCTATTCTTAAGTGTTCTTCTCTGAGTGCATGAGTGGTCTAGCTTGCAAACTGTTTCTTGTTTGCTTTGTAAGGCATGGTTGCCAAGAACTGTTCAAGAAGGGATTCTCTAACCTCCTTTTCCATGTCACTACTGAGAGGCATGGCAGACATGGAATTGCTCAAGGTCTTAGCAAAATCTTCAATCCTTCTTAATTTGCTAAGTTCAGCTGAATGGATGCCCTGAGCAGTCCTGTCATCCTTCCCTTTGCATTTCTCTTTTATGATAACATCTGCCTGTTCAGCCTTATATTTAAGATATGTGTCAATGTTTAAGGGAATAGGGAAATGTGGAAGAGAAGGGAAAGATCTATCAGATGGTTGTTCAGTATTATAGAAGGATTGCATTTCCCCCTTGAGTAGATCAAGTTCAAGGGGATACTGAACAGCCAATGGTGTAATGGTTGGTGGTGGTCTATGGGATCTGAATTGTGATGTGTGTGGTGAAAATGATGAGAGTGGAATGGCTGATATAGGTGTGGATTGTGTGGTTGAGGTGGTTTGTGGTGATGTATGTATGTTTTCATCCTGTACAATAAAGGTTGATTTCCTCTTCCTTTTGTACAAGATTTTTGGTGATGGTGGTGTGGAAGCAGTGGTTGTGTTAACATCTGTTGGCACCTTAGTAGGACCAGCAGATGTTTGGGATTTGGGTGGTGATGTGATTGTAGGTTCAGGTGTTGTGGTTTTATCAGTGGTTTGGGTGGCAGCAGTGGTTTTGTCAGCAGTGGCTTTATCAACAGAGGTTTTAGCAGCAGTGGTTTTCAGTTTAGATGGTGGTTGTCTGACATGTTTAGCAGGCATCTTCTTCCTTTTTGAGGATCCCACATCTTCAACTTCCTGCTGTTGTTCCCTTTTTAGTTGTACCAACAACTCTGCTTTGGCTTCAAAAGTGTCAGCCCTCTTTTGTTTGTCTTCAGCAGCTTTTTCAGCTTCTTTATTTGCAGAGTTGTCTACTGCTTTATCTTTGTTGGTTTGTTGTTGTTGCGGTGCAGTTTGAGTTTGTTGTTGCTGTTGTGGTGTTGTTTGAGTAGACACTGGTATGTTGGCAGACTTTGATTTACCTTTTGTGAAGGTGGACAACCAAAGGGATCTAGCTTTGGCAACCTATCTCTGCCACTCTCCCCCTTTTTGGCATCATCAGCCGTGAATGCATCATCATCTTCATCCCTGAGAATGGTGGTAGGGGCAGAGCCAGTGGTCTTTAGCAGATGGTCTTTGATGGCTTGAATGTCTGCATGAGTATCTTTGTACCTTGCATCCACCATGTTTCTGATTTCAGCCATGTAGGTTTCATGATTCTGAACTGCTAGTTTTCTGTGAGCTATGATGATGGGAGAAACAGATTTCCATAGCTCACTAGCAATATCAGATGTGGATGGTTGACTCTTGGAAAGAGTAGCCAAGGATTCCAATATTAGCTTGACATCAGATTTTATGTCAGCAACAGAGGTTTCAATGGTTTGAACTCTAGCCGTCAATTCTTGGTATTTTAATCCATCACCTAAGTTAATAGGATCATCTGAATTCCTACCAGTGGTAGTTTTAACTGATTCAGTCCTAGGAGGTGAATCCAAAGGATGAGAACCAGATGCCCCTTTTTCTTAGTTCTGGGGACTTGCAACTGATTTTGGGGACACTATAGTGGCCTCATCAGTTGTTGCCTTCAAGGGAGTCTTAGTTATGTAACCATTGTCCTGGTGTGAGACAATGGTCTCTACATCAGTAGTGGCTGCTCCACTTGAAAACTCACCTAGAGTTGCATTGAACTCTAGGGGTGTAACCTCCTCATCTGTTTGTGGGATGGCTAATTGAATTTTCTCAGTCCCAGTCACTTGTGGAGGTATACTCTCATTGACAGGTGAAAGAGAGGAATTGGGATTTTCCTGAGTTTTGTCAATAGCCTCGAACAGAGGTTGCATGGTCTGTTGAACATGTGATGGTGAAGGTGGAGGAGTAAAAAGAGAATTAGCCCTGGGAGAGGGACTTGTAAACATTTGGCCAAGTGACTCAAATGTATCATGATGTGGTTCCCCTTGGCTTACAACATGATCCTTTTGTGAGGATGCATGAGGAGTTTGGTCAGGTTGAGATATTTCCAACTGTTGTGAGGAAGTAACAATAGTGGTTTCTAGTTGCTTTTGTGTTGCAACAGAGTTATCTTCTGGTATCTCATCTTCCAGATCAAAAGTTGCATTCAAAAATCAAACTTGTCTATTTATAGACTGCACATTCGCCCAAATTGATTGTGCGAATGTGCAGGTTCGCCCAAATCATTTGGTCGAACCAAGTTCTACAATAATCTATAATCTTCATTCGTACATATCATCTTCCTTCGCACCATTCAAGCCTCCTTCGCACCTTCTAATTCACTTCTTCGCACCAACGATATCACCAAAACATATTGTGTTGTACAATCCAAAGCTTTAGTCGCACTTTTGCATCTACAAACTCCCCCTCGACTATTGCTTGAGATTGAGTTTCAGAACTTACCGGCTTAGGAGGTTCTGTCATGGCCATCAAAGCGAAGTGAGCTTCCTTCCCTGTGAAGAATTTGGAGTAGTCAATCTTGGTGCATGCATCATCCACCATACATGACTTGCGGGTCATCAGGAAATCAGCTTCAGCTAATAGTTGGTCAATGTCATCATCTAGTGAATTCACACTAGCCTCTGAATCAGATTCACTCTCCATATCCGAGTAAGCTGAATCATATTGGTCTCCAACATCCGTGACAGAATCAAGAATCATCACCGATTTCTTGTCTTCACTCTTAACAATCACATCCTCATTCACTTCCTCAATTTTCAACTCCGACACTTTTTCAATCACAACCTCCTCTTCAATCTCCTCATTCTCATCCAAACTCATCTGCTGTAACACCCGGCCTCTCTCACCACCAATATTGTCCGCTTTGCCCCGATGGGTTGCCCATCTAGAGCTCACGGATTTGTTTTTTTGGTCGCCCCGGTGGAGACTTCCCAGGAGGTCACCCATCCTGACACTACTCCCACCTGATCACGCTTAACTGTGGAGTTCTCCTCTCATCCACTAGCATTAAGCCCAAAATGCGTTGGTGATTTAAGAGGCAAGATATTACTTATGAACCAAGGATCTCTCCTGGCCACGGCCGATGTGGGATTTTCCTAGGGTGTCACATTCACCCCCTGTTAGAGTCTCATCTTCCCTGATGAGGTGTGTACCCACCATCCCGAACGGCACAGGAGTGGCTCTGATACCATCTGTAACACCCGGCCTCTCTCACCACCAATATTATCCGCTTTGCCCCGATGGGTTGCCCATCTAGAGCTCACGGATTTGTTTTTTTGGTCGCCCCGGTGGAGACTTCCCAGGAGGTCACCCATCCTAACACTACTCCCACCTGAGCACGCTTAACTGTGGAGTTCTCCTCTCATCCACTAGCATTAAGCCCAAAACGCGTTGGTGATTTAAGAGGCAAGACATTACTTATGAACCAAGGATCTCTCCTAGGGTGTCACATCTGCTGTGCCACACAAGCCACATTCCCAGCAGTGATCTCCTCCACCCCCAATTGCATACCAGTCCAATCAAAACCTTCATCCTTTTGGATCACAAGTGCTTGGTTTTGATTGTCAGTTTGGTTTTGGTTTTGTGTGTTAGGTGTAGAGATAGGAACAATAGTTCGGTTTGGATTTTGTTGAGGTTGGTTTTGAGTTGTGGATTGTCTAGTGTTGGTGTTTTGTTGACGGTTCTGATAATTGTTTTGTGGTTGAAAGCTTGAGATGTTGGGACTGTTGTAGGACACTTGATTTTGGTTTTGGTTTTGTCTGTTTTGGTATGTTGAATTGAAGGGATTTCGATTACCTTGTTGTGCTGGCTGTGTGCACTCTCTTTTAAAGTGACCCTTCTCTCCACAATTAAAGCATGTAACTTTTGCTTTGTTGAATCCGTATGTGGTATTGGGAGAAGTTGAGAGATCAGTTCTGCCAGTCTTCTGAATAAAGTCAGTGGCTCTCCTCATAATGCTTGCAAAAGCCCACTGAATGTCCATTAGCTCCATCTCCTCTTTGTCGATTTGAGCGTAGTCCTCATTGGTGAGATTGTTATTTCCAATTTGACACGCTACCAAACCGTTGTAAGAAGCAACCATAGCAGATACAAGAGCAACATGCTGTTGAGCAATTTCAACAGTCACATTGTTAAGGTTTGAGGTCTCTAACACAATTGGGTTTTGACTTGATTGTGCTTGAGTAATCTGCATCTGATTCATATGAGGAGGATATTGTTGTTGTTGTTGAGGTTGACATGATGTCTAGCATGCGGCTTGTTGTAATGGTGAAAAAGGTGGAACAAAGTTTGGTGTTTGAAAAGGTTGTTATGTGTATGATGGTGTGTAGGTTGAAGTTTGAGCAAGGTAGTTGATGGGTGCTTTTTTTGGTTCAACAACGTTGGATACACCTGCTATGTAAGGAGCAACATTAGAAGTGGTGCTTGAAGCAGAAAGAGAGTTAGATGTACCACTCACATATAAATCAGGATTCTGTGGAATCTGAGCTCTCTTAGCTTTTCTCTTTTCCTCCATCTCTTTGTTTTCCAGCTTTTGAATGAACTCGTTAATAGTCCAATACTGGTATGCATCCTTCTCCTTTAACACTTCGATGTGTTGGTTCCAGTAGGGTGGTAAAGCATCAGCAAATTTATCTACTAATTCTGACATTGGAATGCTGATCTCATAGCTCGACAGTTCAGTGAGCAAATGACAATACCGTGGAACCAACTCTTTTAGAGTCTCATTACCCATGTAACTAAAGTTTTCAAATTCCTTCCGAAGCTCTTCCATCCTCAGCTTCCTTGTCTTCTCATTTCCATCATGTCGATTTCTCAACATATCCCATAGTTGTTTGGATGTTGTGCACGATCCAAACTGATGCAATAGATCAGTGTTGATCGCCTGGGATAGCTGAGAGAATGCCTTCTTCTCTATCGCAAACCTCTTCTTCTCATCATCCGCCAAATTCTCCAAAGGTATCGGTTCTCCAGTATTCTCCAGAATAGGAGCAACGTAACCCTTCACAATCATTTGCCATGCCTCGGCTCCCTCAAGTCCTTGTCCCTCAACATGGATCTTGAACTTCGTCTTCCAAGTATTGTACTCCTTCATGTCCATTAGCTTTGGTGGACGATTGCCGCTTCCAGAGGATAGATCATGAATAAGAGTGGATATAGCGTTGGTCGTCTGCGAATGAACTGCTGCTGCTGTGACTCCCCAATAGTTGTCAATCGGTTGTGGTAATGGTTGAACAACTTGTTGTGGAGCCGAACTAGTCATTGCCATATAATTGATTGGCTGTGATGGTTGACTAGTCTTCTGGGCTGCAACGGACCACGGATCTTGTGTTGTCTGCTGTTGTGGTGCTTGAGTAGGTCTAGGCGTTGTTGGGAAGTTCCACATCTTGTCCTGCAAACGATTAAACACAAAAAGATTAAAAATGATTTAAAACAGGATGCTCCTTCGTATAAACGAACATGCGAATGAGAAATAAATTTCTCCTTCGACCGTTTTTAACTGATATGAATGTGAACTAAAACAACAAAATCTCCTTCGACCACTTTTATCTCTCTTTCGACCGTTCTCCTGCTCCTTCGACCGTTCGATCAGACGAAGGTGAAACAACTGAGCGAATGTGAAAAATAAGCAATCAAAGTCTTCTTTCGACCACTATAACACCTCCTTCGTACCCAAAATCCCTCTTTCGACCCAAAAGATTTCCACTTTCGACCAAACTCTCTCTTTCGACCCCTAAGATTTCAAAAACGGTTATTCTTTGAAAATCAGTTAATTTTGATCATGTTTATCAAATGTTGATGGATTTTGATGATCTAAATCAGGTTTTGAATCGGAATTGATTTGGAACAACTTTAATGAAGAGAATTATCCGATTTAAACTCGAAATCAAGGTGTAATCAATCAAAATCTTATAACATCAGTTTGTTCATTGAAAACAGAAACTTTTTGACCAAAATTTGGTCCAAATCAACTGAGAGACTATTAATTTGTGGTTGTTTGATCCGTAATGGCTCTGATACCACTTTGTATGTGCGTGAAAGGATCGATAACAAACAAAGAATGATCAAACAAGTTAGTTTTAGGTGCGGAAACCCTAAAACTATCACAAAATAATAATCAAACAGATTCAAACACACAGATCATCATTTTCAAAAGTTTTCATTAATAAATCACTCGATTACACGTTGAAATAATGATACAATCAAAGTATGAACGATAAACGAGTTAAACAAAACACTAGAGAGAGTTTCTGAAAGTGGAGGGAATAATAATGATCAAAAGTTCTTTGTATGTGCGTGAAAGGATCGATAACAATCAAAGAATGATCAAACAAGTTAGTTTTAGGTGCGGAAACCCTAAAACTATCACAAAATAATAATCAAACAGATTCAAACACACAGATCATCATTTTCAAAAGTTTTCATTAATAAATCACTCGATTACACGTTGAAATAATGATACAATCAAAGTATGAACGATAAACAAGTTAAACAAAACACTAGAGAGAGTTTCTAAAAGTGGAGGGAATAATAATGATCAAAAGTTGCATTCAAAAATCAAACTTGTCTATTTATAGACTGCACATTCGCCCAAATTGATTGTGCGAATGTGCAGGTTCGCCCAAATCATTTGGTCGAACCAAGTTCTACAATAATCTATAATCTTCATTCGTACATATCATCTTCCTTCGCACCATTCAAGCCTCCTTCGCACCTTCTAATTCACTTCTTCGCACCAACGATATCACCAAAACATATTGTGTTGTACAATCCAAAGCTTTAGTCGCACTTTTGCATCTACAAACTCCCCCTCGACTATTGCTTGGATTGTGTTCGTCGTTCTTCGTCCATCCTAATGTTCATCAGTCTGATGTGTCGTTGAATTCTCTGTTCTTTTGTCATCACCGGTTCCTGAAATTGCTTTTGCTTCTTCGTTTTCAGCTCAGGCACCTTTTGCTTCTCCACAAACTTTCCCAACTTCTCACCATAGTCACACCCAGCATTGATATCATATGCAAAGCACAGAAATACCACACGTTGGTACTTTCCTGCTTGCTCAGCATCTTTTGCATCTGAATAAATCGGATTATAGAACAACATGATAATGTCCTCATATGAACAGTTTATCAACCACATGGGATCAAAAATGTGTACTTTCTTGTAGTTCGACTCTCCGTCTTTCAACACAATCACGGCCTCTGCAATCTTCCAATCATAATACCACCAGATGAAATCTTTGGCGAAGTGTTGTGGGATAGGCAACAAAGGAATCTTCTTCAACACTCGCGGTGGTTTGTACTTTAAAGTCACCTTGGGCATACCAGTTATCAAATCAATATCCTTCTTATGAACAATTCGCTTTGGATATTGTGGTGTAAACAAGTCCCACTTGGTTCGGCTTTCTCTAGTCATTTTCTCAACAAAGTAAGTAATCTGACTATTTGACGCTCCCGATAAACGGTGACGACAAATATCACGGATTGCCCAATAGGGAAGAGTCTTCAAGTGATGAAACTTGTCGAAATACAAGATCCCCTTCTCCCACTTTACTGCGAAGCATCTCAATTCTTTAACAAACTTCCAGGCCAATGCACGACCTTTGAAAATTCCATTATGAAGTTTGTAAAAGCTTCCTTGAATATCAGGTTTCGGTCGATTGTTTTCTTTTTCTTTCAACTTCTTCAAGAATTCTTTCAAACTCTCTGACTGCTCGAACCGTGGCTTGTCATGCCCTTTGAAGATTTCGTCTTCAAACGCTTTGCTCTTTTCTTTCGCTAGTTTCTCGGCATGGTTTAGCAATTCATCTGAGAAAGAAAATCCACAATCTTGATTAGTCTTGAAGTATTGTGGATACTCTTCGCTTGTAATATCTTCCATTTCAACTTCTTCAAACGCATGAACATCATGATCATCCGAATGATTTCCAGCTTCTTTCTCAGGTATCTTAGGAATAAAGTTATCAGCAAGTAATTCTTCCAAAGTCTTGCCTACTTGCTTTGCTAAACCTTCAAGTATCTCTTTCGAAATTGCCGCAGAAACTTCCCCATCCTCAAGATCAGGGTCATCAAACTCCAACTCGAATAGTTTATTATTCGATTCAAATATTTCTGGAAACCTGCTAGTCATGTCGATCGTCCAGACTCGATCAGTGAGCATCTGGCGATACTTGTTCTTATCATCTTCAGACAATGACTGCAATTTCTCATTCCAGAAGATATCTTCATCCACATTCTCACCAGGAGCCTTAGAGCTCGATTCACCACCCTTATCTGAATCACGCTTCTCATATGTAAATTTGTCAGCATCATCATCATCGTCATCACTACTATCATCAAACGCAGAGCCGTTTCCATCACTCCAACCATCATCTGATCCTCCATCATCCCTATCATCCTTCTTTTTCTTCTTTGTATCATTTCCTGCATCTTCATCAAGTTCATCATCTTCTTCTTCATCAGATAGTTCGAAATCAACTTGTTCTTCTTCTCTTTCTTTGTCTACTTCACCAGCATGAAGTTGAGGAGCTTGAGAGTACAAGTTCTTGATCAGATCATCCATATGCTTGTTACTCTTCTTCAACTGTTTGTTCTCCTCCTTCAAGACAATGATTATTCTAGTATTTCGTTGCTCGTGTTTCAGCAACTTCTTATTTTCTCTCTTCAACCTCTTGATTGTCTTCTTCAAAGTTTCATTATCATCTGCTGATGTGACTACGACCTCCAACATCTTCTTATCATTAGACTTTAAATGCTCGATCTCAGTTTGTTGTTTGTTAATCAGATTCATCATCTCAGACAGTCTCTGATTCACAGCAGTCATAATATCACTATCCACCGCAACTTTCGTCTTCTTTGGTGGCTCAACAACATCATGCAGTTTGCCTTTTCTGATCTTCTTAAGCACGTTATCCAATGCCTCATTAACCTCATCCATAGGCATCTCTTCAGTCTGTGGTGTGCTTGATGTTGTCGCAGTCTTTTGCTTCTTTTGAGCTGGTGCAATAACCGGTGATTTAGAACTTGTAGCCGGTGGTAGTTTCTTACCAGCTATCAAAGATTCTATCTCTTTCTTTCTCTTGATGCTCGGCTTCTCCTGTTTCTTCTTTTCTTTCCTAGCAGCTTGCACAGGAGAACCAACAAATGTCTCATCAACATTCAAACCCAGCTCTTCTTCATCAACAGGAATAGGGCTTTTGTTCCCTTGATCCTCAACGTTCTGGCTAGCAGACGCACCAGCCTCAGTGGCCTTGGGCGTGGTGGTCTCTACCGTTTCAGCATCTGAATTCCAACGTTCATCCTCTAAAGTCTCTTCTGAATCAATAGACGCTTCATCAACTAAATGTAATCCCTTTTTCGCCATCGTCTTGTTTCTTCTTTGAGTACTTTTCTTCTTCTCAGGTTCAGAAACCTCTATCCTTATCTCTTGTTTCTTTGTCTTACCACTCTTTGCACCAACATTCACAACTTGTCTTTTGCGCTTAGCATCAAGATCAACATGATGTAACGGATTATCAGGATCAGAATCACTGTTTACATTCCTCACAAGCCCTTCACCCGGATCTGTGTAATCCACTCTAATTAGGTGTCCAAATAAACGTCTTACTGGAGGACGTTCTTCAACAGACAAACCCTTATACGCTTTCATCCTAGCGAGTGTATTCAGCGACATATGTTCCTGAACAACAATGTGTTTAGGATCTCTTTTCAGCTCCTTATACTTGTGATCAAATATCATTTGGAGGAAACGAGGATATAAAAGAAACTTCAGATTCCTCGTGCCGTTAACAGGCTCTAATAAATGAGACATCAGCATGCCAGAGACATTGAACGGTTTGTTCAACACTAAAGCAACCATCATAGAACTGATGCTCTTCCTCATCAAATCATAACCTCCTGCTGCAGATCCGAATACGTGAATCAAAACATGTGCCAGATATTTGAATTGTGGGCACAATTTTCCTTTATGCAATGAACCGTCAGTGATTGGTCCATTGTATTTCATCCTGAGGAAGCACTTTCGCTGATCCATAAATGTAAACTCCTTTGGATCTGTTGGCTCATCATTCAAATTCAACGCTTCCCTCAAATCCTCTTCGCAAACAATGACTCGTTGTCCTTGAATCTTGCTCGTCAAACAAGATTCGCACTTCCAGAAGTCAAGTTTAGCATTCGACCAGAATTCTTGAATCATATCCCTGTATATAACTGTCGGCGTAGCAATGGCATCTATCACCCTGCTTCTCTTCAGAAAATCAATGATGCCGACGAACTCAGTATGCTTCTTTACGTCTCCGAGATACGCACAACAGTTATGTGCGTTTTCAAAGTCTAACTATTTGACAGGCTGTGATGAGGATCCAGCTTGTTCCGTCGTCTTCTGTTGTTCAGTCATCGTTAAATCTGCAAAACAAACAAAAACACACGTTAAAAATCGACAAAATTACAAAATGAAAATTTTTGGTAACAAACTTTCTCTTTCGCCCAAACGGGGGTACGAAAGAGAATTTTCATGGTGCGAATGTAAATTATAGATGGTACGAATGTATGTATTTTGAACAAAGGTTTCATTCGCCCATATATTATTCATTCGACCGTTTTCACTTCTCCTTCGCCCATTCGTACTGGTCGAAGGAGTCTGTTCATCATTTTGAAATTTCAATCTTGAAATTAAGTGATTCTGAACATGTCCATTTGATTGAAAACAAACCTAATAATGCCGATGAACAATCCTAAACTAACAGATTCATTGATTAAGTATTGTATTTGTGTTTTCACCTAAAAACTAGGGTTTAAACACTGATTAATCAAACAGTTGAGTTTTAAACCAATGTTTTTGTTATATCTCCCCCTAAAACACACATACAATAAACCCTATGCATCAATTGTAACAATTATGTTGTTTTTAAGTAGTTTTGAACAATTAGGGCTCGAATTATAAAACAGGGATTAGATCCTTAAATCCTTGATGAAAACCTGTAAATAAGATGGCAAAATGATCAGTGTGAAGTCACGAACACAATGGAATGGTATAAAATGAACGAGCAATAAGGTGAGTTTAAAGTTGAAAATCAGGAAAAAATATGAATGGGGTTCGAATGAACAGATGGGTATATATAGGCATACTCCTTCGCCCGTTTTAGTCATACGAAGGAGAAACTTTTGACTCCTTCGACCCTAGTGAAAGGGTACGAATGAGGCAAAAGGGTTCGAATGAGATAATGTTCATGAACACTCTCCTTCACCCAAATAAAACATACGAAGGAACATGTAAAATCCCACATTCGACCAACCGAATGGGCGAATGAAAATTGGGATTTTTGAAAATTTTCCAAATCTCAAAAACGAGTCCCGGTCCAATTATTTTCCAACTTTTAAGCATCCAACAATCATGTTTTCACATTTTAAAAGTTACAAAGCTCAAATGGTGTATCAAGGTTTAGAAAATTGACATCAACCACCATAAGTTATCAAAAATAAGATGAAAATGAAAAATCTTTTTGGATTTTCTAAAGTTTATGCTAAAACACACCTAAAATCTTTTTGAGTTTTGTAATTTTTTACGAGAAAATGAAATGCAAAAATGTAAATGAAAAACTGTAAATGTTTTTGGGATTTCCGGTAAAGGGATCATATCAGTTTTTGAGAAATCTGATCACACCGTTGATCTTTTTGGAATTATTATCATTAAAGACAATGTGTGATCTGACAATTGCTGATATTGTGATCCACATAAACTCACATGCAGACTTTTGTGCAGTGCTTTATGCTGATACTGATAGTTATAGTATAAACGCAATTGTCTGTGGTTCCCACGCACACGACATACTCCCGTATCAAGAAGTAAATGCACAAAGACTCATTGTAAAGCGTGATTATGCTTTCGTCGTCTGTAATTGTACAAGATATAATGCATAGAGGTATACAGGTCAGCAAATTAATGCAGCAAAGTAACATATGCACTATACCAGGTTGAGGACTGATATTAATCATGATTTGCATCAATGATCAATACGATGTAATAGATAATCTTTGATCATCATATAACATGGAAAGTTCCTCAATTCGGTAACTTTAGGATTTGGCATATAGCTCTTTTATAAAGACACCCTATCTGATCTAGGTCCGTAATGACTTACAGCAGAAGATCAGAGAGGCTATCCCCAGACAACTAATAACATAACGACCCTAAACCTCCGAGTTTTGTACAGATACCCTATCAAACGAAATTACGGTACTAAGACCATATGCCCATGAGGAGTTCATCCACACAACAAATCGTTTGATATGTATGTATCAGGCACGCAGTAATAGGTCTACGAAGCCTATCAGCACATCGCACAGACTCAGTCACACTCCCTATATATCATTACATTATTTAGAATGTGTCAGATCCCCACTGATGTACTATCATTTCCCTTTATCCTCCAGGAAATCATTTTAGAATTTTCTGATTTTTATAGATTTTCGAATTTACTATTCCCAAGGATAAGCTGGAGCATTTCAAATATGTGACTGCCCAGATATCGTTTGTTCACAGAAATCTGACGGCATTAATCTAAGGGAAGAAGATATAGCAGTCAGCAAAGAAATTTTCTAATTTTTTATGGATTTTGAAATTTTTCAATGTTTTTGGATTTTCGAAATTTTTCTGAAAAGCAGTAAAAATTTAAAATAAAAAGTGATAGACTGAGGTGGTGATCAGTCCTGTTTTTCTTTAATACCATTAGCTTTTAAAAGATAATCAAATCTAGATTTGTCAAAAGCTTTGGTAAAAAGATCTGCGCGTTGGTAATCAGTGTGAATTTTGACCATATCGATCAACTCTTTAGCATAACAATCACGGATAAAATGATATTTAATTCGGATATGTTTAGCCTTTGAGTGATTTACTAAGTCTTTTGTTAATGCGATTGCGGCCTCATTATCACAGTAAATAAGGGTTTTAAGAAATTGCAAACCGTAATCCACCATCTGCTGTTGGATCCAAAGAACCTGTGAGCAGCAGCTCGATGCTGAAACGTATTCTGCTTCACATGTGGATAGTGCCACTGCGGTTAGTTTCTTGCATTGCCAGGTCACGAGCCTGCTCCCCATAAACTGACATCCAGCCGTTGTGGATTTGCTGTCTTTGTCACAGCCGCCCCAATCTGCATCACTAAAAGCGATTAGGTCAAAATTATCATCATGAGGGTACTAAAGTCCTTTCGATGGACAATCCTTCAGATATCTAAGGATACGCTTGACAGTTGCAAGATGACTCTGTTTCGGCTTCGATTGATATCGCGCACAAAGACATGTCGCAAACATTATATCAGATCCTGACGCTGTGAGATACATCAGAGATCCGACGATTGCTCTGTATGTAAATGGATCAGTCAGCTCCCCCTTAAGGTCAACTCCAATCCCGTGATTGGGCTGTATCAGGGTATCCATCGGCTTCGAATCATCCATCTGGAATCGGCTCAAGACTTCAGAAACGTATTTTGTCTGGTGAATAAAGATCCCCGTTGTTCTTTGCTCCACCTGCAAGCCGAGGAAAAACTGCATTTCTCCCATTGCGCTCATTTCGAACTTTTCCTGCATAACTTGTTCAAATTCCCTGCACAGAAGTTCGTTAGTTGACCCGAAAATAATATCATCAACATAAATTTGTACAAGAAGCAAATCATCTCCTGTTCGTTTCGTGAACAGTGTGCAGTCTACCAGTCCACGTTTGAATCCTTTCGAGAGAAGATACGTACTCAGCTCCTCATACCATTGTCTCAGAGCCTGGTGCAACCCGTAGAGAGCTTTGTTTAACACATAAACCTTATCCCGGTGAATAGGGTCCTCAAAGCCTGGCGGTTGACCTACGTAAACTTCCTCTTTGACCACACCGTAAAGAAATGCGCTCTTTACATCCATCTGATACACCTTAAATTTCTTCCATGATGCAAACGCTAGGAACATTCGAATTGCTTCCAAACGTGCAACCGGTGCATAGATTTCATTGTAGTCGATTCCTTCAACCTGATGAAAACCTTGAACGACCAAACGAGCTTTGTTTCGCACTATGACTCCTCTGTCATCCTTCTTGCACTTAAACACCCATTTGGTTCCAATTTTCTTTCTTCCAGGGGGCAAATCTGTCAGGGTCCATACACCAAGTTTCTGGAATTGTAATAACTCCTCCTGCATTGCTTCCACCCAGGCATCATCCAAAAGAGCATCCTTGTAAGTTCGCGGCTCGACCTGCGAAACATAACAAGCAAATGACCAGTCATTTTGAAAACCAGATTTCTGTATTTTGGCATATAAAGCAAGGATGCCAATATTTTCTGGTGCTTGAGCATTTCTCAGCTGCCTTCTTGTCATCACACTGCTACCAGGATCACCAATAACCTGTTCAAGCGGGTGTATCCGATGTATCCGAGATTCCGGATAAACAGGTACTTGTACTCCCGTTTGAGTTGTCAAATTCTCTGTAGAAACCAGATCATTACCCACAATCGATGTTGAAGCATCAGTATTAGTTGGGTTCACTGGTGGTGTCACTGTAGCTTGTTCCAAAATAGCTTCACTTGTTGCATCATCGTCTTCATCTTCTGATTCGGATGAATTAAGCGTTGTAGAAGCTTCTTGGAACACCTCTTCTTCCATCACAGGAGCAGTGGTATCATTAGAAGCTTCTTGAGGATTTACCGTGATCGGACACACTAACGGTGAAGTCACGGCGTTTTCGACCTCGTAATATAAGCGAAGTACAGCTTCTTCAACCATGCTATCTAGATTGAATGATTCAAAGAAGTCTTTGTAATCAAACATCCAATCTGGTCCTCCACCCTGTACATTTTGTGTGTATCTTTGAACTTCGACGTTAGTCCACTCCTCGACTTTTCTAGTTCTTTTGTTGAATACCCGTTTTAATGGGGTTGCATATCCAACAAAATAACCTTCTTCAGCCTTTGGTGCAAACTTCTCCGAAGGATTCAGCATTGTACACGGAGCACCAAATGGTTCTAGATACTCCAGATTTGGCTTGCGTCGGTTCAACAGCTCATAAGAAGTTTTGCCAAACTTCTTCACTGTCAAAACACGGTTAAGAGTATAACATGCTGCGTAAATAGCTTCATTCCAAAACATGACTGGAAGATTTGAATCCGCAAGCATAGTTCTCGCCGTCTCTATTAGAGTCCTGTTCTTTCTCTCTGTGACACCGTTCTGCTGGGGTGTATACGGAGCGCTATATTCATGATGAATTCCTTTGTTTGCACAAAGATCCTCCATCTGAGCGTTTTTGAACTCCGTCCCATTGTCACTCCGGATTCGTTTGATCTTCAGACCATATATATTTTCCAGACGTGTAAACAGAACCTTCAGGTTATCAAAAGTGTCGCTTTTCTGATGCAAACACATTACCCATGAAAATCTTGAATAATCATCAGTCACCACAAGACAATACAACTCCCCGGCATGACTTTTACGTCTGACTGGACCGAATAAGTCCATATGCAAACGTTCAAGTGGCAGCTCAACGGAATTAACTTTCTTTGGTCTATGGGATTGTTTGTGCTGCTTTCCCTTTTTGCAACTAACACACTTGTCATTCAAATGGAAGTGTTTTACATTAACTCTCGTGACAAGTTCATTCTTTACTAACTGATTCATTTTTCGCAAATGGATGTGTCCCATTCTCCTGTGCCACATAATGGATTCTTTTTCTGTAGCCTTAGAGAGGAAACACGTGACTTGGCCATGGGTGGTCATTGCTTTGGACATGTCGAGAATATACAAGTTGTTTACTCTCGGTGCCTTCAGCATCACCCACTCTTTCGGAAGCTCAAACCCAAGTTTCAAGATATAACAGGATTTGTCATCAAAATACACAGAAAATTGTTTATCACAAATTTGACTAACACTGAGCAGATTGTAATCTATCTGTTTCACGTATGATATCCGCTCAAATGTTACGACCCCATTGCTTACACTACCCTCCATCGTAATGTAGCCTCCCTTATTACCAGCAAATGTCACATAACCTCCGTTAATGTTTTTGATATCAAAGAGTAGCGTGAGGTCCCCTGTCATGTGACCAGAAGCTCCACTGTCAACAATCCATAGGCTGTTAACAGGGCCAACTGGAGCTCCCTGCACATATAAAATAGAGCAGCTAGATCTTTCGGGGGACCCAAGCCTGTTTGGTCTTGGGTCTTTGAACAGGTTGTTTCAAAGAGTCTTTCAATTCACAAACATCTTGGGTTAACTCAACCCCTTTCTTCTCACTCACAATTTTCTTTTTCTCACTCTTCTGATTCTGTGAAGTAGAGGCTCCATCAGATTCCTTAGATGACCAAGATTGCTCAGATCTTTTCAAGATCCGTATCTGAGATTTTGAAGTCTCAGTCGGTTTCTTTACTTCATCTTTAAATGCAACCTTCTTGGTTACCTTCTCTGATTTAACAGAGACAGGTCCAACTGCTTGTTTTCCATTAGGTTTAGGAGCAACCTTTTTGTTATCAGCAGTTGAATTCATCATAGGTTTCTTAACAGATTTATCAGTGGTCATCCGGTTGCGTTTATCATACGTCATCGGACGGTTTTCCCTCTTGTTGTAAAAATTGTTTTGATTATAATAAGATTCTTGCTGAGGGAAATACCGTCTTTGTTGATAACCGTAGTTGTCAACCGGATAATCATGATATTGCCTCATCTCCACCTCGTGCCTTTTGTGTCGTACGTACGGGCAGGCGGCAAGTAAATGTCCCCATTCCCCGCACTTATAACACGCACGGTATTCCTCATAGTTTTCCTTGATCGGCGACTTGGAAAAGCTAGCAATGGGATATCGATCGACCATGCATTGTTTCCTTAAACTCTCAGGAGCTGGGTCCTTCGAGTAAGTCGGTTCAATAAAACTATTTGCTTTATCAACAGGCAAAACAAATTGTGTGACATTGACCTTTGCATCTTTATCCGAATAAATTTTTTCTAAAATTTCTTGAGGAATGTCATTGGTTCTTTCAAATTTTGGAAACCAAATCGTACTTTCCTGCCAGATCTTTTCGATTTTTGAATAATTGACAAATTTAATCGGATATTCATCATCGGATAAAATCTTATCGGAGCCTTGCATCCG
Organism: Ambrosia trifida; assembly: GCA_028751855.1. Lineage (NCBI taxonomy): Eukaryota > Viridiplantae > Streptophyta > Magnoliopsida > Asterales > Asteraceae > Ambrosia > Ambrosia trifida. Next base: position 106,697,120 of record CM054126.1, on the reverse strand, counting down.
ATAGAAGATTTTGACAGGTTTGTCACACGATTCGTTGCTCACATCATTAGATTTTTCAGATTTAAGCTCATTTTTCTTTTCAACCGGTTTTACCACATTTTTCTCAGATTTAGTTTCGTTTTTCTTTTCTACCGGTTTTCTCACGTTTTTCTCAACCTTCTTTACCTCTTTCTTTTCAAAACTCTTACCAACAGACTTTTCATTTTTCTTAACCTCATTTTTACGATGAGCATTTGCCATTGGATGAATGATCTGAGACGGTGAGACTGGCTCAGTAGTGATTATATGATTTTCATCAGGGATATCACTTTCACTTTCAACCGTCTCAGATGGTTCATCTTCTTCATCTGAATCATCAGCAGCGACCACACCCTCATTATTTCCCAGTACTGGTCTCACATCAGAATACGGATCCCCGACACTAGAAGTGTTAGGCTCGTTTTCTGATGTGGAGTCAGAATTGACTAAAGTCTCCGGTGGTATTGCATGTAAAGTGTGATTCTCAAACAATACCGGAGATGGGACCGACTTATAGTTTGCACTATTTGACTGGGAGGGTTCTTCTATGATATGGTCAACTACATATGCTATGTGCTTGTAACTCTCTAACTTTTTGTTTACTTTTTCCGCAAAGCACTTGATGGTTGTCATTTCTAATTTAGTGTTTTCCATTTCGTTGATGTAATTATTAATGGCAAGTTGTTTAATTGACAATGTCTTTTTAAGTTCAGACACATCCTTTTTATAACCATCAAGGACTTTGTTGAAATCTTTTAAATCTTTTTGATAAATCTGACAATTGAGTTTGGCACTCTCATGTTGGACCTTGAGAAGCTTGTTCTTATCTGTCAGTTTTTCAAAATCAGCACATTTATCACATTTAACACACGCTTGATATTAAGTTTCAGAACTTACCGGCTTAGGAGGTTCTGTCATGGCCATCAAAGCGAAGTGAGCTTCCTTCCCTGTGAAGAATTTGGAGTAGTCAATCTTGGTGCATGCATCATCCACCATACATGACTTGCGGGTCATCAGGAAATCAGCTTCAGCTAACAGTTGGTCAATGTCATCATCTAGTGAATTCACACTAGCCTCTGAATCAGATTCACTCTCCATATCCGAGTAAGCTGAATCAAATTGGTCTCCAACATCCGTGACAGAATCAAGAATCATCCCCGATTTCTTGTCTTCACTCTCAACAATCACATCCTCATTCACTTCCTCAATTTTCAACTCCGACACATTTTCAATCACAACCTCCTCTTCAATCTCCTCATTCTCATCCAAACTCATCTGCTGTGCCACACAAGCCACATTCCCAGAAGTGATCTCCTCCACCCCCAATTGCATACCAGTCCAATCAAAACCTTCATCCTTTTGGATCACAAGTGCTTGGTTTTGATTGTTAGTTTGGTTTTGGTTTTGTGTGTTAGGTGTAGAGATAGGAACAATAGTTCGGTTTGGATTTTGTTGAGGTTGGTTTTGAGTTGTGGATTGTCTAGTGTTGGTGTTTTGTTGACGGTTCTGATAATTGATTTGTGGTTGAAAGCTTAAGATGTCGGGACTGTTGTATGACACTTGATTTTGGTTTTGGTTTTGTCTGTTTTGGTATGTTGAATTGAAGGGATTTTGATTACCTTGTTGTGCTGGCTGTGTGCACTCTCTTTTAAAGTGACCCTTCTCTCCACAATTAAAGCATGTAACTTTTGCTTTGTTGAATCCGTATGTGGTATTGGGAGAAGTTGAGAGATCAGTTCTGCCAGTCTTCTGAATAAAGTCAGTGGCTCTCCTCATAATGCTTGCAAAAGCCCACTGAATGTCCATTAGCTCCATCTCCTCTTTGTCGATTTGAGCGTAGTCCTCATTGGTGAGATTGTTATTTCCAATATGACTCGCTACCAAACCGTTGTAAGAAGCAACCATAGCAGATACAAGAGCAACATGCTGTTGAGCAATTTCAACAGTCACATTGTTAAGGTTTGAGGTCTCTAACACAATTGGGTTTTGACTTGATTGTGCTTGAGTAATCTGCATCTGATTCATATGAGGAGGATATTGTTGTTGTTGTTGAGGTTGACTTGATGTGTAGCATGCGGCTTGTTGTAATGGTGAAAAAGGTGGAACAAAGTTTGGTGTTTGAAAAGGTTGTTGTGTGTATGATGGTGTGTAGGTTGAAGTTTGAGCAAGGTAGTTGATGGGTGCTTTTGTTGGTTCAACAACGTTGGATACACATGCTATGTGAGGAGCAACATTAGAAGTGGTGCTTGAAGCAGAAAGAGAGTTAGATGTACCACTCACATATAAATCAGGATTCTGTGGAATCTGAGCTCTCTTAGCTTTTCTCTTTTCCTCCATCTCTTTGTTTTCCAGCTTTTGAATGAACTCGTTAATAGTCCAATACGGGTATGCATCCTTCTCCTTTAACACTTCGATGTGTTGGTTCCAGTAGGGTGGTAAAGCATCAGCAAATTTATCTACTAATTCTGACATTGGAATGCTGATCTCATAGCTCGACAGTTCAGTGAGCAAATGACAATACCGTGGAACCAACTCTTTTAGAGTCTCATTACCCATGTAACTAAAGTTTTCAAATTCCTTCCGAAGCTTTTCCATCCTCAGCTTCCTTGTCTTCTCATTTCCATCATGTCGATTTCTTAACATATCCCATAGTTGTTTGGATGTTGTGCACGATCCAAACTGATGCAATAGATCAGTGTTGATCGCCTGGGATAGCTGAGAGAATGCCTTCTTCTCTATCGCAAACCTCTTCTTCTCATCATCCGCCAAATTCTCCAAAGGTATCGGTTCTCCAGTATTCTCCAGAATAGGAGCAACGTAACCCTTCACAATCATTTGCCATGCCTCAGCTCCCTCAAGTCCTTGTCCCTCAACATGGATCTTGAACTTCGTCTTCCAAGTATTGTACTCCTTCATGTCCATTAGCTTTGGTGGACGATTGCCGCTTCCAAAGGATAGATCATGAATAAGAGTGGATATAGCGTTGGTCGTCTGCGAATGAACTGCTGCTGCTGCGACTCCCCAATAGTTGTCAATCGGTTGTGGTAATGGTTGAACAACTTGTTGTGGAGCCGAACTAGTCATTGCCATATAATTGATTGGCTGTGATGGTTGACTAGTCTTCTGGGCTGCAACGGACCACGGATCTTGTGTTGTCTGCTGTTGTGGTGCTTGAGTAGATCTAGGCGTTGTTGGGAAGTTCCACATCTTGTCCTGCAAACGATTAAACACGAAAAGATTAAAAATGTTTTAAAACAGGATGCTCCTTCGTATAAACGAACGTGCGAATGAGAAATAAATTTCTCCTTCGACCGTTTTTAACTGATACGAATGTGAACTAAAACAACAAAATCTCCTTCGATCACTTTTATCTCTCTTTCGACCGTTCTCATGCTCCTTCGACCGTTCGATCAGACGAAGGTGAAACAACTAGGCGAATGTGAAAAATAAGCAATCAAAGTGTTCTTTCGACCACTATAACACCTCCTTCGTACCCAAAATCCCTCTTTCGACCCAAAAGATTTCCACTTTCGACCAAACTCTCTCTTTCGACCCCTAAGATTTCAAAAACGGTTATTCTTTGAAAATCAGTTAATTTTGATCATGTTTATCAAATGTTGATGGATTTTGATGATCTAAATCAGGTTTTGAATCGGAATTGATTTGGAACAACTTTAATGAAGAGAATTATCCGATTTAAACTCGAAATCAAGGTGTAATCAATCAAAATCTTATCACATCAGTTTGTTCATTGAAAACAGAAACTTTTTGACCAAAATTTGGTCCAAATCAACTGAGAGACTATTAATTTGTGGTTGTTTGATCCGTAATGGCTCTGATACCAGTTGAGAATCCGGTTAAAAACCGAATTCATGGATCGATTACGCGAAAACAAATCGGTTTCAGACGGGAGATTCGAGACAAGACAGAAATATACGATAACAAAGTCATCACAGATTCGTATTAATTCAGAAACGATTACAGACACTGTCATCAGTAGGATAAACATCTATCTCGAGGCCGGGGGAGGTCGGGCATGACCTCCCACTTGAGAGCATTCAAAGCACAAACTCAAATCTAAAAATGAAAACCAACACATGAGATTGCTATTTATAGTCCAAAACCATAAGTCACCTTCGCCCATTTAAGGAGGTCGAATGTGGAATTCTTCCACATTCGCACCATCTCAAACGGTCGAACCTAGACTTAGGTTTTGGTCTATATTCACAAATGCATCAGATCCATAAAATGCCCTTATGGATCACCACAATCTCATGTAATACAATACAAAGACTCAACCCTAGTCTATTCGACATTGACGTCCACAGAAAGTGCATCAACATATCACATAGTGGTTGTCCATATCCTCTTGGGTACTTGCTTGTGGGTGGAGCATCTGTTACTTGGACATCCCTAGGAGCAGATGTTTCAAGACTTTTAGTAACAGATGTTTGGACAGGAGTGAAGGTTTGTTTGGGCTTTCCTTTTGAAGTACTTACCCCAGGATTTGCAAGAGTTTTAGCTTTGTACTCTTGTATTTTCACATCAAAACTTTTGAGATACAAGCACTCTTTGGTTTTGTGATTCTTTTTCCCACATATTGAACATGTGGCTTTGGAATCACATACACTTGTTCCTTTGTTAATGTCATATGCTTTTAGAAGAAAACAGTTTTTAGTGACATGATTCTTCTTTTCATAGAACTCACAGAACAAGTGGACAGTCTTTTCTTTCTTCTTCCCTTTTTCAGCCTTCTTTTCAACAGATGTTTGAGCATCTGCTGGAAAGTTTTTCAAGGGAATGATTTTTGCCTGAGGAGCTGTCTTTCCTTCAGGTGTTTTAAAATCAACAGGTTTAAAATTCTCAAGAGTACCACACTCATCAGACCAGGTAGGTTTAAATTCATACTTTTCAAGTTCAGTGAATGATGAAGAACCTTCTGGTTTTTCTAGAACAATTTTCTTACCATTTGGTTCAGTGATTTTAATCTCTTGACCCTACAAGTTTGTTGGTACTATCTCAACAGACTTTTGATCCCTTTTGTCAGTGTGTTCAAAAGCTGGAGCAGTGGTTTCAAAACCAAAACCAAATTTCACATGACTTTTGGTTTGTTTGTTGAGTAGCATTTCAAATCCTCTACATGATTCAACCCATTTCTGATATTCAACTTGGGTGGACTCAAGCTCACTTTTACAACTCTGATATTTTGTTATCATAGTTTGGAGCTGGTCTTTGGTTATGGTTGCTTCATGTTTTAAGCTGCTTATTTCAGATTCCTTTTCAGTTAAACTTGTTTTTAATTCTTTTGAAAGTTTCTCAAATTTAACTTCATCATCTAAAATTTTCTTTCTAAGGTTTTCATTCACCTCTTTGATGTTAGCAAATGCTATCACACATCTGTCAGAACATAAATCCTTAAGAATTTGAGGAGATACCTTAGCTGCAGCCATCAATGCACAATCACACTTGCACTCACAATCATCAGATACACCCCAGGGATCTGAGAGATTCACAACCTCTTCTTCAGGTTTTTCACCTGCAACAACTTCATCAACAACATCATCAGTCACAACATTACATTCAGTCACCACCTCCTTAGATTCAACCTCTTCTACCATAGCCATGAAACAAAAGTTTTCTGGTTCATTTTCAGCTTTGGCAACTAATGCAAAATTTTCATCTGTTAACTCATCTGGTATACTGCTCCAATCAACAAAGCCTTGTGTAAAGAAGCTCTATTGACTTGTCTCTGCAAGAGCAGAGGATGGAGCAACAGGTGTTGCACATAGTGGATCTGAGGAACAGTGGTTTGGACATACTGGACAGGAACAGTGTTTGAGGATTGTGCAAAATGAGCAGCGTTTTGCACATTTGGTCCAGGGGTATTATAGGAATTTTGATAAGTGTTGGTCTGAGGTCTTTGATTTGGATAGGTGATTATAGGTGTACCATGTTGACTCCTACATTCCCTATCAAAATGACCAAGTCTATGACATTTATAACACTTTATCTTTGATTTATCCAACCCAACCGTTGATCTACCAGTTAACCCTGGAAACCTTCTCCCAGTTTTCTTGTAAAAATTGTTAGTTCTTACACTGAGAAGGGCCAATTGGTGCATAATGTCCATTTCCTCCAAATCATCAGGGTCAAAGTATTTCAGGTCATCATACTCAAAGGATATGTTATCAGATGCCTGGATATCACCACCACTTTCTGTGAAAGCATAGTTTGGTGAATAAGAATCAGAGTTAAAACCTGAGTTAAAACCTGAAGTTATGTCAATGAAATGATCATAACTCTGATCCTTAGTATTTCCAGTCACCTCATCATGACCCAAAAGTATTGTATTCTCAAATACATAACCATCAAACACTTTTCCAGAGTCCTGGAGCTTCTTTTTCTGGTTAAGCTCTCTCTCATAGGTCAAGAGCTTACCATGAAGCTGGGTCAGTGATAGGTCCTTAAATCCAATTGAGTTTCTCATAACAATAGCAATAGTGTCCCATTTGTCTGGTAATGATCTTAAAAACCTATGGTTCAAAGTTGAATGGGGGTAAGTAAGACCAACCAGTTTTAATTCACGAATGAGACAATTAAACCTCTCAAATTGTTGAGTTAATGACTCTCCCTTGACATGACTGAATGTTTCATATTGTTGGTTAAGTATTTCATGATTGTTTTCAATAACCTCTTCAGTCCCACCAAATTGTTCTTTCAGTGCATCCCACAACTCCTTTGCACTGTTACAGTGTAACAGCCCAGCATATATATCATTGGGTAGAGCCATAGCCACAATACTGAAGGCCTTAGCGTCTAACTCAATTTTCTGAAAATCCTGGTCGGAGTAGTTTTCAAGTTTCTTTGGCTCCTGAACCTTGGGATCTTCAGTACTCGGCACCATCGGAACATGTGGTCCGAAGATAACTGACTTCCAACACCCAGTGTTCTGTTGAGCTAGAACATGGCTCATCCGACGTTGCCAGATATTGTATTCAGATCTGACAAGCATCGGTGGCTTGTTGTTCGTGCCAGTGTTATGTGGATCGTGATTGATTGAAGCCATTCTCTGATTTAAAAAAAAAAAAAAACAAAGTCTGTTTAAAAACGGTTGAATCGAAATTAAACTATTACTCTGTTTTCAATCCAACAGACGAACGATATCAATAATTGTGAGTTGATCTGTTTATATTAAATTGATTGGTTAGATCGAATTTAATTGACCAAGCTCTGATACCAATTGTTAGGATCTGAGTTTGATTGTTTTGATATATTTAGAATAAGATGAGAAATGAATGATGTAAGTATATATGGAAAGTAACTATAATCAAAACAACAGGAATAAATGTTTTCAATGATCAAATGCTTTCATTAATTGAAAGATTACAATCTGTACAAATACTCCCCCTCAGCCTGATCACACAGTGATTGTTTGTCTGAGAGAATGTTTGTGTGTGATGTAATAGAACAGTACAAGCACTGTTCTATTTATAGACAAACCTAAACCACAGGTGACATGTGCTGACGTCACCCAAGATAGTGACCTCTAACAGAATAACAACATAAAACATCTGCCCTATACAATCTACTGTTACATTACAAAACACTGTAAAGTAAACTACTGCTAAGGGAAAACTCTGATGGTCTTGCAACATCTATTGGAGTCTAAGTGTTGTTGACTCCAACAGACCTTTAGTCTTCAGTACTTGATCAGCAGTTGTTTCTTCATCAGACCTTTGGTCAGCAGTTGTTCTCTATCAGTTGTTCTCTAACAGTCCTTTGTATCAGCAGTTGTCACAACAGTTGTTTGGATGGAACAGTTGTTAGGGTCAGCAGTCTTTTTGGAAGAATATGTTGGAAAGACTGTTTATTTGTGGAATCAACTGTTAGCATATTTTGGCTTTTCAATCATCTGTTCTTCTCCAGGTCAGCAGACCCAACATACTATTTAATGACTTTTGCTTTACATACAAAACCAAATTTTGTAAATAAAATCTTTCCATCCACAGGAACAAAATTTATTCTACAATTTTTCCATTGACACATACTTATTTTAAACTTGTTCGAACTATTACAAATTTTTGGCAAATACCGCAATCATGTTTTCTCATACGCTTGTATCTAACCATTTATTCAAACCCCACGGTTATTCTGCATGATCACCTTACTATTTGCGTCTTTTTGAAACACTATAAATTAAACCCTTTATCAGCCATTTACACGTTCACCATTTTTCACAATCTTGAAGTTACTATGAATTTTCATCATCTCTCAAAATCCAAATTCACATCCTTTACCTCCTCGAACATGAACTTGATCTCCACGATAACCACACTATTGAAAACTTAATTGTTCATTGCATCAAACTTGAATATTAGTTATACATGAGGATTTGATTATCTACCTGAACAATTGATTATTCATGATACATGAAAACATGGAATATAAACTATTTGCTATAAACACACCTAGAGTCATTTACCTTGTCTAGGGCAACTCTGTTACAACTCGCATGCTATAATCGATACTTGATGCATTTACAAACTTGCTTACATGTATGTATTACCAATTTGCAACTTATGTGATAAACCAAAAATAATTGGTACACTTAATCAAACAACTGATAGAGGATGAAGTACTTGCTCAACAGTTAGTAGAGTACCAAATAACCTACTCAACGATTGGTAGAGGTCATCATGCCTGCTCAACAGTCGGTAGAGGCCCTACAACCTACTCAACGACTGGTAGAGGCTATCGAACCTGCTCAACAATCGGTAGAGGTTCCTACTCACTAACTGGTAGGAGTCTTTTTCCTGCTCAACAGTTGGACCAATTAATACAAAGGTTCAACCACAGGGTTATTTTGCATTACTTACATGTGTGTTAGAGTCATAGAAGGACACAAAACCCTAATGTAAGGTAAATTGGTGATTGCGGTCCGGAACGTAATCATGAATTTACAGGTACATTAAGGTAGTGTGAAATTCTATCAAGATTTTCTGTAAAATAACCAATTATAAACTTTAGTTACCTAGCAGTTCATTTAGTCTTTCTATAGTCCATCAACTCATGCATTCCTTTTAGGACTCCTAAAACTTAATGCTTTGCTAGATTCTTACCCTCCTTGTGATTTCAGACGAACCTAATCCAACCCTTAAAGCTCACACATATCAATTCTCTTATCCAATTATTCGAAACAGTTTATTCTATTACCTATAAATTCATGTCGTGTCTTAACTCAAATTTTCCAAACCACAGTTGTCATAATTCCAACCCAATCACCCTCAACCCTGTATTTTCAATAAACTTCGGGACGAAGTTCCCAAAAGTAGGGGAGACTGTAACATTGTGCAATTTTCCCCAAATTTTTGACATATTAAAGTTACTAAATTTTATAATCTAAAGCTAGATATTTGAACCCTCTTTATTTTCTTTAATAATAATAATAATAATAATGATGATAATAATAATAATAATAATAATAATAATAATAATAATAAAATATATATATATATATGTCTAGGTCTTTTAAAACCACAAAACCCAAACCATTTCTTTATAAAAATTTCGGAGCTCAGAACATTCTAAGCCCAAGACCCGGCCCAAAAGAAAAAAAAAAAAAAAAAAAAACCATTTCTTGCTTTCCTTGATCGCATCATGTGCAGAGAAACCTCACATAAATTCTTTAAAAAATTTGACCACACCTTTAATTTTGACCACCTAATCAAACTAAATTTAGTAAACAAAAATCAAATTAAATGATACAATTCTGTTTGACAGCTAAATACGCTCCAACAGATCCATTTTTATGCTATTTCTCCTTCAATTTGTTTCCAAGTTTAAAAGTCAAAGCGCGTTCATTTGACCCGTATTCAAAATCATTTAAAACCTCAATTATGAGATCAATTATGGTACAATCCCAACCCAGGCCCCTAATCGGCCATCTCTGTATCAATTTGTCCATAAAATATATTCGTTTCACGCTGCTGTGATATCTCGCGAGCCTTGTTCCATATGTTTCGCATTGATTTGAGTTGGTAAGTGTGATTATTTTACATGTTTAGGTTCGGTTTTCATAGACAAATAAAAGCCCTAACGTTTTGTTCCTAATCTGTAACGATTTCTGGGTTAATTGTGAGATTATGGGACTAGGGTTTATAAGATAGATATTGGGGATAATCTGATTCAATACAACCAATGTTTAAGTGTTTTAAAAACCCATATAATTCACAAAAGAGCACCCAGACCAACTGGTTCTGGGCGTCCTTTTGCAAAAGCAAGGTCCCGGGTTCGATTCCCATGAACTGCAACTCTTTTTTTTACCATTCCATTTACATGTATTCTAACTATTAATCTTTAAAAATAGTTTTTAAATACTAAAAATGGTTTATAAATTCTACAAAAATTATTTTACGGTATTCTAACAACAAAGTTTATCATACAATTTTTAGTTTTTCAAAAATAATTTATTTATTATATATAATAAATATTACAAGTTTATTCAATTATAATTATAAAATTCTATAAAAATATCAAAACGACTTTATAAAATTCCACAAAAATTATTCTAAGTCTATAAATCAATAACCATTTCTGGAATAAATTTTATTTCTGGAAAATCATTTATTTAATATTTTTAATCGATTTTTGTTATTTTAATCATAAATAAATCATAATAAATTCATTTTTCAATATTTTTGCACCAAAATTTTATATAAATTATTTCTGTTTATTTAGAACAGAAATACAAATTTTAATTTAAAAATTCTTTAATTTTAATATTTTTAGATATTAAAGTTATATTTTGACAAATTGAAATAAATAGATTAAATATTCTATTTTTAAGAAAATACTTTTATAAAAATTATTTTCATACTTAAAACTTTATAATGTGACCATCTTTAATCTAAAGTTTACAAAAAGACTTTTGCTTATTTATTTATCGAATTTCTTTTATTTAATAAACAATTTAATTATTAATCAAACAAATACTTATCCCCAAATTCGAAACCCTAGAAAATACTTGTAGACTAGAAAGACTTAGACTTATTTGTTACCTTATACATAGGGTAATACTTGGCAACTTTGGACTACACATATTCTATTTCTCGAGACTTAATACTTTGCTAAGGTGAGTTTACGTAACCATGTTTATGTAACATTATACTTAAGCAATTCTACATACATGTCTAGTTGTAAACTTTAATGCCTCATGAATTAGACAACAACAACAATTAGACTTACGATTCAACATACATAATTATTAGCTATGGCCAAGCCGGCGATACTCAATAATAGATATATTGGATTGACAATCTCACCTAGATTCGTTGACCATATTTTATGGGGAGCGCGGGTGCTTGTTATCGTTCCAACATGATATTAAGGTGAACTGTGGATGACGGGATGGACCTAAACTAGTCGGAGGTTTGATTATGTGCATACAACACTTCATGTTTATTCATGTAGACTTAAACATACAATAGACATTGAATTGCTAAACTATTATTCTTAAACTTAATTGCTTGACATGGCTTATGTATTCTCACCAACTTCTAGTTGACCCCCCCCCCCCCATTTTTCCAAACTCAACAGGAAATACTGATGCTTGAAGTCTAGAGCTAGCATGAGGAGATATTTGAAGTTTTAAGCTTTGTTTGATTATTTGATGTAGACTTTAATGTAATTCAATTTTGTAATGAAATAAAGGATTATTTGAACATATGTATTTCCATGAGCTACTGAACAATCATTCATACGTGACACCTCGATGTTTCCGCCATCGGTTGGGGTGTTACAGGTAAAACCACGGGACTAAACACATCGGGCTCACCACCGATCACTAAGACGCTCCAGACTGAGTCTTCGGACGAAGTATGCTAAGTTCCTGAAGGACATCCTCACAAATAAGCAAAAACTTGAGGACCTATCCTGTGTCTTACTGAATGAGAACTGCTCTGCAATTCTGCAGCATAGACTGCCCATGAAGATGGGAGATCCTGGTAGCTTCACAATCCCTTGTCTGATAGGTAATATGGCTGTCAGCAATGCACTTGCAGACTTGGGTGCCAGCATAAACCTTATGCTTTATAAGGTTTTCGAGATGTTGGATCCGGGTGAGCCTTCACCCACCAGGATGAGTATTCATTTGGCTGATCGTTCGATCAAATATCCGCGGGGATTTGTTGAGAATATGCTTGTCAAGATTGACAAATTTGTATTCCCTGTGGATTTTGTCATCCTAGATATGGATGAGGATTCTAAAGTGCCTCTGATCCTTGGACGTCCTTTCCTTAACACGGCTAGGACGATTGTTGATGTGGCTGCGGGCCAGATCACACTCCGAGTGAATAACGAGCATGTGACTTTTGATGTTCAAAAGTCAATGCGTCATCCTCAAAGTCAGGATGACACACTATACTATCTCGATACAGTAGATCATTGTGTCAGTTCTCACTTTCGAGGCACTATAGATGAGGATGTTTTGGACACACATCTGTTGTGTGGGGACCTAGATGGCATTGTGAAGGAGGGCCATAGATTTGAGATGCCGGTCTATCTAATCGGTGATGATGGTTCCCAGAGCCCGGTGCGTTTGTTGAGATCGAGCGTGAGGAGAAGGAGAAGTCCAAACGATCTATGGAAGATCCACCGTCTTTGGAGCTGAAAGAGCTCCCATCGCATCTTGAGTATGCATTTCTTGACGAGGAGGGTTGTCTACCGGTGATTAGCTCATCTTCATTGTCTGCGGAGGAAAAGAGTGAGTTGCTCCGAGTACTTAAACTTCATAAGCGGGCAATTGCCTGGAAGATCATGGGCGTCAAGGGGATTAATCCGTCATTCTGTACACATAAAATCTTGATGGAAGATGTCCATAAGCCTTGTGTGCAGCACCAAAGGCGTCTGAACCCGAACAGGCAGGAAGTTGTTAAATCTGAGGTGATTAAGTTTCTAGATGCAGGATTGATTTATCTTATCTCAGATTCCGTGTGGGTTAGTCCAGTACACGTTGTGCCCAAGAAAGGTGGCATGACGGTGGTTACAAATGATAGGAATGAGCTTATTCCTACGAGAACCGTCACCAGATGGCGAATTTGCATTGACTACCACAAACTCAATGACGCCACCCGAAAGGATCAATTCCCGCTTCCATTCAATGATCAGATGTTGGAACGTCTATCGGGGAAGTTGTATTACTGTTTCCTTGATGGTTTCTCTGGATATTTCTAGATTCCTATTGATCCTGTGAACCTGGATAAGACGACTTTCACATGCCCTTTTGGCACATTCGCCTACAGGCGTATGCCATTAGGGCTGTGCAATGTGCTAACGACCTTCGAGCGTTATATGGTTGCCATTTTTCACGACATGATCGAGGACTCCATGGAGGTATTCATGGATGATTTTTCTGTCTTCGGGAGTTCGTTCGATCAGTGTCTGAAAAACTTGGATCGAATGTTGACGAGGTGTGAGGAGACCAGTCTGGTGCTGAACTGGAAAAACTGCCACTTCATAGTGAAAGGAAGGGTAGTCTTGGGGCATAAGTTCTCCTAAGCGGGGCTGGAGGTCGATCTAGCTTAAGTATACATCATTTATAGACTCCCACCGCCCACCTCTGTTATAGCGATCCACAGTTTCCTAGGTCATGCGGGGTTTTACAGGCGATTCATTAAAGACTTTTCAAAAATCACCCATCCCATGACCCGGTTGTTGGAGAAGGATTCACCATTCATGTTTGGTGCTGAGTGTTTGAAGGCATTTGACCTTCTTAAATGTTTGCTTGTAGAGGCCCCTATTTTGGTGGCGCCTGACTGGGCGCTGCCATTCGATATCATGTGCGATGCTAGTGATTTCGCAATAGGGGCAGTCTTGGGACAGCTGAAGGACAAGTACTTCCCCCTGATCTACTACGCCAGCAAGACTCTGCATGATGCTCAGGAGCATTATACAACTACAGAGAAAGAGCTTATGGCCGTAGTATTTGCATTTGATAAATTTAGATCTTACTTGGTGCTGTCCAAGACGATTGTGTATACAGATCATGCAGCAGCAATCAGATATGCTTTCAGCAAACAGGACGTAAAACCGCGCCTGATTAGGTGGATCTTATTGTTGAAGGATTTTGATATTGAGATTCAGGATAAGAAGGGTGCCATGAATGTTGTTGCTGATCATCTGTCTAGACTTGAGCATGCCAATGCTGAGAACTCGGCGTGGGAGACAATCAATGACAACTTCCCACACGAGTTCTTGATGATTGTTGAGTCTGTAGAAGATGTATCGTCATGGTTTGCGGATTTCGCAAACTACCTCGCGTGCGGGATCCTTATCAAAGGATTGTCTCACCAGCAAAAGAGGAAGTTCTTTGCAGACCTGAAGCATTACTTTTGGGATGACCCATTCTTGTCCCGGGTCGGGGCGGATCGGTTGATTCGCCGGTGTGTGTTTAGGGTGGAGGCAACTCAGATACTAAGAGATTGTCACGAGAGGCCTACCGGAGGTCACCATGGAGCCAATTACACTGCTAAAGAAGTGTTAGACTCCGGGTTTTATTGGCCCACACTCTTTCCTGACGCTCAGGTCTTGGTCGGCGCTTGTAATTCTTGTCAGAGGGCGATGAACATATCGGCACGCGACTAGATTTCACGGAACCTTATCCAGGTCTGTGAGGTTTTTGACATTTGGGGCATTAACTCATGGGAAATTTTCCCTCCTCACGGGGTAACAGATATATACTCGTGGCTGTTGATTACGTGTCGAAGTGGGCAGAGGCGCAAGCCTTGCCTACTAATGATGCCCGAGTTGTAGTGAGGCTTGTGCGCAACCTGTTCTCCCGGTTTGGTGCCCCAAAGGCACTGATTAGTGATCGTGGAACACACTTCTGCAACGCGCAGCTTCCGAGAGCATTGGCGCGTTATGGTGTGCAACACAGGTTATCCACCCTATATCATCCGCACACAAGTGGACAGGTGGAGGTCACAAACCGGGGGTTAAAACGAATCCTTGAGCGGTCAGTAACCCAAAATCACAACGATTGGGCTGACAAATTAGATGACGCTTTGTGGGCCTTCCGAACCGCATATAAGACGCCTATCGGGACGACTCCCTTTAGGCTTGTTTATGGGAAGGCTTGTCATCTCCCTGTCGAGCTCGAGCATAGGGCATTCTGGGCTCTAAAGACAGCCAACATGGATTTGCAGACCGACAGTGAGACCCGTTTCTTACAGATCCACGAGCTGGGGGAGCTTAGGCAGCAAGCCTATGAGAGCTCGATTCTCTATAAACACCGCACCAAGAGGTTGCATGACAGTAGCCTGAAACATTGAAAAGACTTTCAGGTGGGCGACTTGGTCTTGCTTTACAACTCTCGCCTGCGTCTCTTTCCGGGAAAGTTGAAATCTCGATGGACAGGCCCGTACACTTTTAAGGAGGTATATCCTTACGGGACTATCTCGATAGCAAATTCAGAGGGATTGACATTCAATTTCAACGGTCATCGCTTAAAAGCTTACATTGATGGACCGGTTGACCCGGCTGTGGAGGTAATTGAACTCCACGCTCCGCACGCCTAAACAAGCGTGGGGAGATGAGTCTAGCTAGCGACTTGTTAATAAAATTAGCACGGCGTGTTTAGGCGCGCCTCAAGGGTAAATATATAAGTATTGTATATATTTCATTGTTTATTTAAAATTTCTTAGTTTAACGTCTTTGTCAAGTCGTGTGCAGGTTCGTATAGGTTTGAGCGGAGTGGGAAGGAGTATTGGAGCGAAAAGGGTCTACAAACAGGTTATATTTAGTTAAATTGATGTTTTAGGACAAAACAGGGACGCTGCGCAGAAAAATGCAGCTGTAGGCTGCAAAACTGCAAGTCTGCAGGTCATGCACGGTCGTGCGACCTTTGTGAACGACCGTGCGGGCCGAGATGATGAGCAGCCCTGATCAGCACGACAGTGGAGGGTGTAGTGCAAGGGATGTGCACAACCGTGCGAGCATATCACACGACCGTGCGGGCCAAAAAGCCCATCCCAGAAATGGGCCTATATAAGCATCCTTAACTTCATAACAAACCCTACACCCATTGCACGACCGGCTGCACTCCCATTCCACCCTATTTTGGCCGAAAACACCATCTTTTATTCAAGATCTTCACTCCTTTACTTCCTAATTTTTCAAGGTATGATTCCTTTCATGATTTTGCTCCTATTTTATGTATTTTTAGTTTAGATCCATGTAGTTTTTGATTTCTAGGTCAAAGATTTAGGGGTTTTCTTCATAAATCTTTAATAAACCCACAAATCTTGTTGTTTTTGTTGGGATCAGTATGCTCTTTTGTTTAAGTAAGAACTTGCTATCTTTGACACTTAAGTGTTTAGCAAGCTCTTGTATATCAGATTATAAGCACAGCGGAATGTATAAGTTAAAGCAACACTTTTTATACTTAAGAGGAGTTATTACTCCCCCTAGATGATTGAAACTAATAATGACAAGTATTTATTATGAATCTAAGCAGTAAATGAGAATTAGATACTTAGACAGATTCACAATAAATACTGAAATGGAATAGAACAGTGAAAGTGTTTGAAGGATTTTTCTATTAAAATCAATGTCTAAAATAGAAGGTTGAAGCCTCCTATTTATAGACGTTTACATACATGTATCTTGCCCAAAAAGCAAGTACAGAAACATCAGAAACAAGTTGCACAAGTTGCAACATTGAAACTAACAATTACAGCTAAAAGTAATAATAAACAATAAAACTACTGATACAAAAGGCGGTGGAAAATATCTGATGCTAAGTGCTGATGAATGACAAACTACTGATGAGTAGTTTGTCTTCAGTACTTCTGAAGTGAACTTGTCTGGTTTGGACTTCAGAACTTCTAATGAAATTTCTTCTTCAGCACTTCTCATATCTTCTCTTCAGCAGTTTCTTGTCTTCTTTTTAGTACTTCTATACTTAGCCAAAATGACAGAAGTGAATTAGACTAAGGTTTCCAAAAGTGGTTTCACCAATCCTCTTTGTCCTAACAATCTCCCCCTGGATTGATGAACCCAAAACCTTACTAATTCCTTATGATCTTCTTCTGTCTTGAACAATCTTCCATATCTCTTTGTACATGGTGTTCTTGAGCTGGTTTAACTGTCCATCAGATAGAGATCCTCTCTGTGGTTCCAGATGTTGAATTGTGAGCAGGTCTTGTGTTGACAGTTTCTTTAGATCACTGATCTTCTTGTAAGCCCTGCTTGAAAGGTCTCTTCTTGTCAATAATACTGAGTTGTTATCAGTAAGTGACCATCTGATGATAGGTACCTTTGACCTGTTAAAGTCAGAGGAATAGGGAACCAGACTTGTCCCTTGGGTTGATGATCCTGAGTGTTGGATGCTTTCTGTTTCAGTTAACCTCAGGTGGGAGTCTCTTCCTTGTTGTTGTTGTTGCATATCAGGCATCTGAATAGTTGGGAGATGGTGTTCAGTCACTACCTTGGTATGCATCTTTTCTTTGATAGTCTTTTGGATTTGGTAGGCAAAAGTGGAAGGATCCCTGAATTGTGTTAACAGAGGTTTCTCTTCAATATAAAAATCTGAATGAACTATTGAACTTCCTTCAAGTAGTACCATTTTGAAATCATTTTTGACATTGTCCTCTGCTTTCTTTCTTTGAGTAGCAGGCCTTCTTGTTGATATACCAGAAGTTCTAACTACTGATCTTGAAGGATCAGCAGTTTGAAACTTCTCTGGATTTGCAGCCTTGGCAGCCTTGTATTTTCGATAAGTATCCATCAGTCTTTCTTCTTTCCATCTGGATACTGAGGCTTTTGAACCATAGCCCTCTGCTACTAATTCATCTATCATCTGGGCTCTCTTGGCCTTTCCTTCTTTGCTTGTGGCCAGTTTGTCTGCAATGAGTTGTGCCCTTCTTGTTAGCTCTTGCATAGAGAGTCCCTTGAGTGTGTAGGCTTTAGTCTTGCTGTTCTTGGTGATGTAAGACATCAGTTGTTGTCTTTTGTCTTCTTCAGCAACATAGTCAATTTCAGCCTGTCTCTCTAGTTCAGCCTGATAAGCCTGGAGCTTCTCTTCAAACTCCAAGTCATCCCTTTGTTCCAGACTTTTCCAAATCTGGTCTTCCTTGGCTTTTTGTTGAACTGCCTTTAACCTCTGCTCAAGAAGTTCAGTTGATTGAGAGATTGGAGCAGGGGTTAGGACAGTCATGGTAGTGGTTGTTGTAGGCCTTGGAGGAGCAGAAGTTGGTTTGATTTGTTCAGTGGATCTGGAAGGTTCAGTATGTTGAGTTTTGGAAGTGTTAACCTCTGATGGGTTGACAACTGCTGATGGTTTGTCAACTACTGAAGGATTGTCTTCAGTACTTTCTGATTCTTCATCAGAACTTTGGCCATCAGAAGTTTCTTCATTATGCCCTTGGGATTCATCAGATTTTTCAGCATCTTCTATCTCTTGAATAGAGACACCAAACTGTTTGGCCAGTTTTTCTTTTCTGGATTGATTCTTCTGATCTCTTTCAAGGATAGCCACTCTTGCCCTTATCCTGGCTTGGAATGACTCCTTAGGTTCCCTAGTTTTCTCCCCCTTTTTGGATTCATCAAGTTTAGAGGTTGAGGGTTGGGAGAATTGACCTTGAAGATGAGCAATCTGTTTGCTGTTGAATTCAATCTTGTTGGACAGATCATTCATCTTTGTCTTGATCACTCCAAATTGGTTTTTGATTGACAGCTCCAAGTTAGCTGTGTATGTTTGGAAGTGATTCTTGATGAGAGTGTTCATCATGTGGTACAGGGGACCCTCTGGGATGCATAGCTGGTTCAAGTCTATGCTTGTTTGCCCAGGGAATTGGGTAGGCATTTGATGTGAAGGGTGTGTTTTTGGGAGATCCTCATGTTGTACAGAGGATGCCACTCTAGGGGTTTTAGGGATTGAGTGGACTTTAACCTGTGCAGGGGTGACTAGCTTCTTGAGCTTGGATACCCCTGAAACAGGACCTTCATAAAGTGTCGTCAATTCAGTAGTTTTGGTTTTTGAAACATCATCCAAATTAATGGAATCATCTGAATCCCTGATGTTGTCCTCATTGAGGACTGTCTCAGTTAAATCATGAGCTGAGCCCAACTCAGTTCTCTCATGAACCTCTTGTTCTTGGTTCTGAGGATTTCCTACTTCAAGCATTAAGCCTTCATCAGTAGTTGCCACATCTGAGGTCTTAGCTGTTTTACTTCTGTCCTCAGATCCACCACTGGGTGGTAACTGAGTAGTAGCAGCCTCAGATGCCCCAAGAGTCTCTAAGATTGGGCTTAAAGACTCTGGTCCACCCTCATCTCTTGGGTTAGGGCTAGTGATGTCCACATCCATGTCTGATGCTGTTGTTATGTCCCCTGTTTGTTGTGGTTGTAGGGGACTGACATAATCAGATGGGACTTTCTCTTTTAGCCCAGAGAGAAGTTTGGCAATCTCTATTGCCTCTGGTTCAGAAATTTGAGGGGTTGGTTCAGTAGTTTGGGCAATAGGTGAAATAGGTTGGTCAGCAGTTTCAAAAGAAGTGTGAGTTGCAATTGTTTTTCTAAGTCTTTTTCTTTTGAATAAGATTGTTATAGGTGCTCTTGGTGGGGTTTGAGATGGATGAGACTGAGAGGGTGTTTCAGTCTCACCTATTTGAAGAGCAGATTGCTCATGAGCATGTTCAGGCATCTCAACCTCCTGAACAGCTTTTCTTTTGGGTTGGTGGGTTTTTGTCTTTGTTGGCTTGGGCTTTTTGGCTTTTGATGGTGTGAGTTTGGAAGATGTGGGCTTCAGGGGGACTTGTTGTTGTTCTCCCTGATCATCTTCTGGCCAGGTAGCCGGTTTGTTATGCCTAGAGTATGCTTGTGAGGTTAATGGATTTAAAGTTGAAACTTTTCCCACAAGCACCTCATTACCCAGTTCCCCTATTATGCATTGCATAATGAACCTTGGGTATAACAAAAACTTTTTCTTGGTATTATTATGATGTAACACCAACTCATTGAAAAATAATTTTGATGCCCTGAATTTGGTTTCATTCACTATGGAATGAAATATTGGTTGAAAAGTAGAGGGCATCTGGTCATAAGACCCTGTTTTTGGACTCAAACACATAATAATATAATGAAACAAAAGCTTGTATTTTGGTTCAAAATATTTTTTGAAGATAGTAGCATGGGAGAGAGTACCTTGATAACCACACTCTGTCATGGTTAGGTGAATATCAGAGTTAGCAACATGATCAGGGGCAGTTACATCATTCAGGCCCAGTCTTGTTGCCAGTGTGGCCGGTGTGATGGTCAGTGGTTTCCCTTTTATTCTTGAGTTGAGGGAAATGATTTCATCATCAGCCGTCACCGTCTCAGCATTAGCCCAGAACTCATTTAGAGTTTCAGTATGAATTGGTGGGTCGATTGTGAGAGCAGTAAAATATTGGGATTTTACGACAAGATCAATGATCTCATCGTATTGGGACCAGCCTTCTTGTTTTTCAAGAAAGGCCCTTTGATTGTGTTCCTGTATTAGAACGAGAGCCATGTGGTTTGGGTTTTGATCTTACAGTTGATTTGCAGGTTTAGGTTATTGAGAGAGTTTTTGAGAGAGAAAGAGGGAAATATTTGAGTTTGAAAGGATAAGTGTTGAAAAAAGATATTTATCAGAAGTTTTTAACCGCTTGAATCTTCTTTATTAGAAGTTTTTAAGCCGCCTCGGTTAAAAATCTCTTTATCAGAAGTTTTAAACCGACTAGGTCAAAACCTCTGATGATGGGAAAAGTCAGATTTGCCCTTTTTGACTAAACTGCTGATGAAGAATTATTTCATCAGTAGTTCCCATTTCTCTTCAGTAGTTTTAAAAGCTGATGAGAAATGTTTTTATAAATACTTTTATTCATAACTTCTGAAGGTTATTTTATCAGAAGTTGTACACTTTTCAGAAATTATCCCCATACTGATGTTTTGTTCATCAGTAGTTTCTCTCTTTTCAGAAGTTTTGTTTCAGACTTTTTGTCCTTTTGTAAGTGAAAAATGAAAAATATGTGCAGAATAATAAAATAAACACTTACAAATTTAGCATCCCAAGCATGGATACTAACTTCTGAAATGTTGATGTGTCAAGGGGTTTGTGAAGATGTCAGCTATTTGATTAGCTGTTGCTACATGCTTCACCTCAATCTTGCCTTTTTCATAGCAATCTCTTATGAAATGGTACCTGATCTCAATATGTTTGGTTTTTGAGAACTGTACCGGATTTTGAATGATGCTAATGGCAGATTTGCTGTCTACAAACAAAGGTGTCTTGGTTTCTTTGATTCCATAATCAAGAAGTTGATATTGGAGCCATTGTATCTGTGATGTACAACTTGCAGCTGCAATGTATTCAGCTTCAGCAGTTGAAGTTGCAACAGATGTTTGCTTCTTTGATTGCCATGACACTAGACAGTTACCCAAGAATTGACAACCACCAGATGTTGACTTTCTTGTCATCTTACACCCTGCATAGTCACTATCTGAAAAAGCTGATAACTTGGTATTGCTTGAAGCAGGATACCAAATTCCAAGTGTTGGAGTTCCTTTCAGATATCTGAAAATTCTTTTGACTGCTATAAGGTGTGATTCCCTTAGTGCTGATTGATATCTAGCACAGACACATGTTGAAAACATAATATCTGGTCTAGAAGCAGTTAGATATAAAAGGGAACCTATCATGCATCTGTACATGGTTTGATCAACCTGTTTTCCTTGATCATCAGGTTCAACTTGTGTGATTGGTGTCATGGGAGTGGAACATGATTTACAGTCTTTTAAAGAAAATTTATTTAATAATTCTTTAACATATTTTGATTGATGTATAAAAGTTCCATTTGTTTGTTGCTTGATCTGCAGTCCCAGAAAGTACTGCAGTTCTCCCATGGTACTCATCTCAAATTTTGATTGCATGAGTTTCTTAAAATCATCACACAGTTTTGTGTTTGTTGAACCAAAAATGATATCATCAACATAAATTTGAACAAGTAGGACATGATTTCCAACATGTTTAATGAAAAGAGTTTTATCAATGGCACCTCTTGTAAAGTTATTTTTGAGTAAAAAGGTGGAGAGTGTATCATACCAGGCTCTTGGAGCCTGTTTGAGCCCATAAAGAGCTTTGTCCAGTCTGTACACCCACTCAGGATGAGAAGGATCCTCAAACCCAGGTGGCTGACAGACATACACCTCCTTTTTTATTTTTCCATATAAAAATGCACTCTTTACATCCATTTGATAAACTTTAATTTTGTTGGAAATGGCATAGGCCAGAAATAACCTGATGGCCTCAAGCCTTGCAACTGGAGCAAAGGTTTCATCATAGTCAATTCCCTCTTCTTGAGAGTACCCTTGAACTACCAGTCTTGCCTTGTTCTTGATTATCATGCCAGCTTCATCTTGTTTGTTCCTGAAAACCCATCTTGTGCCAATTGGTTGCTTGTTTGGAGGTAAGGAACAGATTTCCCAGACCTGTTGCTTGTTGAACTAAAGCAGTTCATCTTCCATAGCTTGCACCCAATTATTGTCTTTGAGGGCTTCCTGGTACTTCTTTGGTTCCAACTGTGAGATAAAGGCTGAAAATAGGCAAAAGTTGGAGAGCTGGTTTCTGGTAAGAACACCTGAAGCTATATCACCCATGATTTGATCAAGTGGATGATCTCTGTGTTCAATCAGTTGTTGTAAACCACTGACAGGTGTAGGTGGCTCATGTTCTTCAAACAAACTACTGAGGTCTATAATATCTGGTTCAGATGTTTCTTGATCTTCAGTAGTTGGATCTACTGAACCAGAAGTTTGAGTTTGTTCCTCAGTACTTGTTTGATCAGAAGTTTGAAGAACTTCTGATGATTTTGAAGTTGACTTGATAACTGTTTGAGGAGTCCATGGTGTGGGATCCTCATCATCAAACCTTTTGTCACCATAATAAGTAGGTTTTGATGAAGTAACAGCCTTCTCAGGTCCAAAATGGAAGTTGTCAAGGTCAAAAAGTTCAGCAGGATGTGCTGGAATAAGAGTGTGTTTTGACTCATTGAACTTGACATTCAATGTTTCTTCTACTATCCTGGTGTGAGAATTAAAAACCTTGTAGGCTTTTCTAGTTGAGGAGTAACGAAGAAAGTAACCTGAGTCAACTTTGGCAGCAAATTTTGAAATAGATTCCTTGATGTTCAAGATGAAACATTGACACCCAAAAGCCCTGAAAAAGGAGATAAGGGGCTTCATGCCATGAAGCACTTCATAGGCAGTCTTGGAATGTCTCTTGACCACAAGAACTCTATTCTGAACATAACATGATGTGTTAACTGCTTCTGCCCAAAAGTACAAGGGCAGTCCAAAATCAGCTAACATTGTTCTTGCTCCCTCTATTAAGGTTCTGTTCTTCCTTTCTACTACACCATTTTGTTCAGGAGTTCTGGGAACACTGTATTGTCTAATAATCCCTTTAGACAAACAGAATTCATCCAGAGTTTTGTTCCTGAACTCTGTCCCATTATCACTTCTAATGGTTTTGACAGGTAGAGAATATTGTTTCTCCACTTGTAGAATGAAGAACTTGATGATTTCAGCAGCCTCATCCTTGGAGAATAAGAAGAATACCCATGTGAATCTTGAGTAGTCATCAATGATGACCAAGCAGTACTTCTTCTTACCAAGGCTCATAATCTTGACAGGTCCAAATAAGTCCATATGGAGTAGTTGAAGACATGCAGTTGTTTTTGATTCTTCAATAGACTTATAGGAGGACTTATGCTGTTTTCCCTTTAAACAGGATACACAGTGTTCTTGACACTGGTATACTTTCAAATGTAGACCTCTGACCAAGCCCATTTTTGTGACTTTATTTATGGTTTTAAAGTTCACATGGCCAAGTCTCCTGTGCCAGAGATCAGTTTCTGAAGTTGATGCCCTTGAGAAGAAACAGGCAGTATTGTTCAATACTTTGTCTTTATCAATGTCTACTGCATAGACATTGCCACATCTTTTGGCAATCAGCAAAGTATGATCTTCAATGATCTTCTCTATCAACTTCTGGCCTTCTGGTGAGATGATCTTGCATGCTGTCTTTGTGAAAAAGGAAGAATATCCTTTATCACACATTTGTGACACACTCAGCAAGTTGTATTCAAGGTTTTCAACCAGATTGACCTTGTCAAACTGTATTTTGCCAGAGGAGACATTGCCATGTCCTAGCACATATCCCTTAGCATTGTTCCCAAAGGATACAGATCCTTCTCTTTGGCTGATAAAATTGTTTATCAGGTATCTGCATCCAGTCATGTGCATAGAGCCTCCACTATCAACATACCATATGCTGTTTAAGCCCCTGGAAACTCTCTGCACATAATAGCAAATTAGTTAGATTTAGGAACCCAAGCCTGTTTGGCTTTGGGTTTGCTCTTGAGAACAGTTACAGTTTGTTCTTGACCAGGTTGAGAAATCCATGTCTTTTTGGCAATGGATTTTTCATTAAGAACCATGGTGGTATCCTTTTCAGGACCACCATCAACCTTGGTCATCAGTAGTTGTACCAAGTTCATTAGTTTTTGAATCTCAGCAGTTTGTGAAACTGTTGATGAATCAGGTCTAAGTACTGATAAAGAGTTTTGAGAAAAAGATTTTAGTTGAGATTTTATCTTTTTTTGAGAAAAAGTGTTTTCAGGTTGTTGTTTCTTGGGTTTAAAGGTTCTTTCATAATCATTTCTGATTTGATTTCCCACAACCTGTTGCTTAATTTTATGATTGAACTGAATTCCTTTTCTGTATCTACAAAACTCTGTTTTGTGGTTGAACAGACCACAAATTTCACACTCTTTTGCCTTTTGTTTTTGATCTAAAGGCAAATTTCTGACATTAGTGTAAAGATTTTGCTCAGGGTCTCAACTCCTGATGTAGATGAAACTACTGATGGCTTGTTGTCAGATTTTGTTAATACTTCTGAAGTACTTTCTTTGAAAATACCAGGATTTCTGTTTAGAAAGTTTTCATGGAAAGATGTGCAGTCTTTCCCTTCAGAAGTTTCATTTGAAACAATTTTTCTCCCATCTTCGGTAGTTTTGGGAGAGAAATCTGTTGGTGTTTCAACATGATGGTACCCTATGCCAAACTTAACATTTGAAGCACTCTGTTTGTTTAGCAATAGCTGGTACCCCTTACAAGAATCCACCCATTTTTCACAACTGATCTTGGTGTCAGCAAGCTCTTTTCTGACATTCCCAAGATCTTCTATCATCATTTTAATTTGTGCTTGGGTTTCAATAGCTGAGTTAGTTAATTTAGAGGCTTCTTTTGTTTTAGCAGTAAGTTTTCTCTCTAAATCACACTTCATCTGAGTGTATTTTCTTTCTAAATCATTGGCTTTTCCTTGTAAGTGCACATTTGTCTCTCTTATGAGAGCAAAAGTTTCTTTGCAAGAATTTGAGCAAAGTTTTGTCAAAGATTCTTTTGATACCTGTGACAATGCAGATTTTGAAGTACAGCCTTCAAATGCCATTAAGGCAAAGTTCTTTCTGCCATTGTCTGGTTCTCCCCAGTTGATGTCAAACACCTTGTTGTCTGCATCAGGATTGCACTCTGTGGTGTCAAAAGGGAGACTGCTCCAGTCAACATACCCTGAGGTGAAAAGACTTTGTTGAGAGGGTTGTTGAGGCTGTGGAGGATGTTGAGCAGCTGGAAAGGGGGGGATTGATTGTTGGCTCTGCATCTGTTGAGCAGGCATTTGAACATATTGTACTTGTGGCATGTATTGCTGTTGAGGAGCTTGTGCCTGTACAAAATGAGCACTCCCTTGAGTTCCATTATTCCTATTATAATTGGGGTTAAAGTTATTTCCAGATTGTGATTGGTTAAAGCTAGAGTTTCTACACTCTCTAGCAAAGTGTCCCAACTTCTGACACTTGTGACATCTCAGTTTAGATTTGTCAAAACCAATTTTTGTATTACTGGTCAATCCTGGAAATTTCCTTCCTGACCTTTTATAAAACTTGTTAGTTTTAATGCTTAGCATGGCCAGTTGGTGTAAAATGTCCATTTCTTCTAAGTCATCACTGCTAAAGTTTTTCAAATCATCCATGATAAAACATAGATTATCAGCAGTTTGACTTTGGTCATCATTGTCATAACCTGGGAAAGATCTTTCTGATGAGATCCCAGTTGTTATGTCAATGTTGTCATAAGATCCATAGGAACAAGTTGGTGAGTCTTGTCCCAAAAGTGCTGTACTACCTGGTAGGTAGTCATCAGCAGTTTTACCAGATGATTGCAATTTCTTCTTTTGATCAATTTCTCTCTCAAAAGTAAGTAATCTCCCATGGAGTTTTGTAAGAGTGAGGGAGCTAAAATCTGGTGAGGATCTTAAAACAATGGAGTATGTTTCCCATTTGTCTGGTAAAGACCTTAAAAATCTATGTAGCATAGATACTGTTGTATAGGTCTGGCCATTTAACTTTAGCTCAGATATTAATGAGGAGAATCTTTCAAATTGTTGAGTTAAAGTTTCCCCATTAATGTGAGCAAATGTCTCATATTTTTGAGCTAAAATCTCTCTGGTGTTGGCAATCACCTCTTCAGTTCCTCCAAACTGTTCTTTAAGACAATCCCAGAGTTCTTTGGCACTTTCACAATGTAAAAGGCCAGAGTATATCTCATTTGGGAGAGCCATTGCCAACATAGAGAATGCTTTTGCATCTAGCTCAAGTCTTAGGAAATCATCTTCTGTATAGTCTTTTGGTTCTTTAGGAACCTCAACTTTAGTTTCAAGATTTATGTTTACTGGTTTGTGAGGACCATATATCACAGATCTCCAACAACCTGTGTTGGTTTGTGACAAGGTATGTGCCATTCTCTTTTGCCATATGTTGTATTCATTTCTTACAAGCATGGCAGGTTTAGTGGCAGAACCAGTATTATGTGGATCCATTTTAAAGAGTATTGATTTGTCAGATGACTCTTTTAAGTGATGGATGTTTAATAAAAAGTGAACTTTTGATCTTTTATTGAGTATCAATAAGAGCTTTGTGTCTGATTCTCAATTTGTTAGATTGATATGTGATCAGATAAACCTGGCTCTGATACCAATTGTTGGGATCAGTATGCTCTTTTGTTTAAGTAAGAACTTGCTATCTTTGACACTTAAGTGTTTAGCAAGCTCTTGTATATCAGATTATAAGCACAGCGGAATGTATAAGTTAAAGCAACACTTTTTATACTTAAGAGGAGTTATTACTCCCCCTAGATGATTGAAACTAATAATGACAAGTATTTATTATGAATCTAAGCAGTAAATGAGAATTAGATACTTAGACAGATTCACAATAAATACTGAAATGGAATAGAACAGTGAAAGTGTTTGAAGGATTTTTCTATTAAAATCAATGTCTAAAATAGAAGGTTGAAGCCTCCTATTTATAGACGTTTACATACATGTATCTTGCCCAAAAAGCAAGTACAGAAACATCAGAAACAAGTTGCACAAGTTGCAACATTGAAACTAACAATTACAGCTAAAAGTAATAATAAACAATAAAACTACTGATACAAAAGGCGGTGGAAAATATCTGATGCTAAGTGCTGATGAATGACAAACTACTGATGAGTAGTTTGTCTTCAGTACTTCTGAAGTGAACTTGTCTGGTTTGGACTTCAGAACTTCTGATGAAGTTTCTTCTTCAGCACTTCTCATATCTTCTCTTCAGCCGTTTCTTGTCTTCTTTTCAGTACTTCTATACTTAGCCAAAATGACAGAAGTGAATTAGACTAAGGTTTCCAAAAGTGGTTTCACCAATCCTCTTTGTCCTAACAGTTTTAGTTTTAAGTTTGTTTGTTTCTTGTGATTTTTTTTAAATCCGTGAACTACCCTACCTAAATCGGTTGTTTTACAAGTTTTATTGAAAAATGTAGATGATTTGGGTACTTTTGTTGAAAAATTTTGAAAAAATTGCAGGGTGTGCACGGTAGTGCAACTGACCCGCACGGTAGTGCAGGGTTAGGTGCACCAGATTAGGCACTAGCAGTGCAGCTCAGAATCACCGAGATGAACTGACCCGCACGGTCGTGCGAGACCCATGCACGACCGTGCGTGCCGAGACAAATAGGCTGCACTGCCAGTACACAAGGCAGTGTGAGATGACCAAAATCTGGTCAGAATCTTCGCATGTCCGTTTTGCACAACTGGGACCTCAATTTTTGATGTACTAACAGCTGGGCGTGTGTTTTTGTATGCACATGGAACACCGACTTCTTGATTTTGACATCCTCAAAAAGAAAGAAGCCCCGTGTATTAATGAACTCTTGAAATTATGGGACCGAAGACGCGCGATTGGTACTCCAATTAGGTTGGATTGGGACGTGCTGACCACTCTAAACCAGCATGCTAGATTTACGGAGATGGTCTCGCCACACATGGCGAACTTGCTTAACATGGTGGTGAAGATAGGAAGGAAGCTAGGGATTTATACCAACGAGGACACTGATTCTTATGAGTTTTGCTCGGTTCACAGTTTTGGGGATAATGATGAGCGGGCAGCATTTTGGGCTTCTATAGCTATTGGTCCACCTTACAATCCTAGGTCGGCCAAAGCTACGAAGATTAGGGATCCGCTCCTTCGGATGATGCACCATATTTTCAGCCACACCATCTGTGGTCGAAAGGACAGTTCTGGGAACTGTCCCACTCCTGATTTACTATTCATGTACCATCCATACGAATGGCCGAGTGAAATACTTGGGGGTACTAAGGACGTGAGTGAAATACATGGTGGCGAGTATATCACACAGCTCGCAGAGGAGTTAGGCATCCTGACCACCGAGGTCAAGGCCACTTTGACTCTAGTCACACAGGGGATCATGCTCGATCTCCGCTCACTTAAGGCCCACGGTGTCATCGCTGAGACACCTGATGGACCACGCCTTATGGGGCATGATGTGATATGGGGGCGGTGGTGACGCACCACATGATACACCACCACAACGACAGCAGTGGCCTTCAGGCATCCCATCATACCCAGAGTTCTACACTCGGTTCCAGGTCATGGAGCTGAATGTTCAGAACATCAGCATGCAGCAGGGATTGATTCGGCAAGACTAGCAGTACATGCGTGACAGTATGGAGCGCATCCAGCAGGATGTCCGATATGGGTTTGAGTACCTTTTTGCCGGTTTGGAGCAGGTTCATCGGGGTTACTTTAGTAACCCCCCTCGTACCCATATGGAGCACCATCTGGCGACCAGCCAGGCAGCTCCGGTCAGCATCACAGGGACGGGGATGACCAGTAGCCGCATCCATCGCATGCCAGCGTTTGTTAGTATTTTATTTTATCTGCTTTAGTACTTTATTTTGAACATTTGGTTTGTATTGTATTTGAACACATTCCTTTCAGTATTTAAATTTCTACTTTAGTTTGTTTTTAATTTTTGCGGATGATGATGAGTGGGTTTGATATGTTTGTTGTGCCAAGAATGTTGACTGTGCAGGTAACTGGAGAACACCGTTGTCGATGCTCTTGCCATTCATTAACTCGACTATTTCTTCGACACTAGGGGAGTATTATTCTCCTTTTTCCTGCAATAGTTAGCTAATTTATAAATGCTATCTATTTTCACATTGGGGACAATGTGACATTTAAGTGTGGGGAGGGATTATATCTTGTTCTTGTTGTCCAGTTGTATATATATATATATATATATATATATAAACCTTTTAAAGTACATATATGTATATATATTCTTATAAACATCAAGCCTAACTAATTTTTGATAAAGATAACTTGAGGCGCGACAAACATACGAGATACGTGCGTGTTTAATTCGTACACTTGCACCCATTTCCTTCCGGTTACGTGAGCGTTTGAGCCTTAGAATAGATTTCATTTCTTTGACATGCTTTCGAGTGAGCCGGATGTTTTTTGCAATTTAGAACTTGTCATTAGCATACTTGTTTAGATCAGATACGTGTGAGACTGTATGAATAT
Organism: Ambrosia trifida; assembly: GCA_028751855.1. NCBI lineage: Eukaryota > Viridiplantae > Streptophyta > Magnoliopsida > Asterales > Asteraceae > Ambrosia > Ambrosia trifida. The sequence continues at coordinate 106,667,100 of CM054126.1, read as the reverse complement.
GACTGAGACATTTAGGTTACCCTTTTGATTTAGCCTTTCTTTTCGTTCTATCTGTTTTCCCGCACCCAAATGTTATCCACTAGTTAACCATGTTGAACCTAATCCCGTGTTTTTTCTTATTTACCACACCATTTCACCACTAAACCAAATTTGGCCTTTTAATTTTAAACCTTTTGTGTTAAAACATGGTTGAGGTTATTGTTTAACTAGTTTTTGTGTTGTAAATAGTTCGTGATTTGGGTTTATATATTTAGGACCCGTATGTTGTTAATATCAGTTATATCATAGATATATATGATTGAAAAAAAAATCCAGAAAAATAGAACACCCTAAAATAGGGTGAATTAGCAGTTTTCAGGGCTATAAAGTTAGAAATTATGTGTTTAGCTCGATTTGAATAAAAATCGCCTATATTCGTGTGTGTGTGTGTGTTGTACAGTTGTATTTGTTACTTTTAGTTATACATGACCGCCGGGTTTTAGCCGATTTGTCACTGTGAATATCCATTCCACACCCTTACCTTTGCCTAACATTACAACCCTTATAAGACCTCTTGATTTGTGCTTTTTCACATGATAGTTGTGAAGATTAGATCTTTTGATAAGCTTATGATATTGCTCGATTCATTGTCTTGGCAATGGAGCGATTTCCACATACACATTACACATACGTATCATAAATAAAACCGAGTGTGTGTGAACATTGTGAGTCGTGTACGGGTTCACGTGCTTTGTAAATCAAAAATGAATCGTCTCTTTTTAGTTATCTTGTCGCCTGTTTTTATATCCTTGTTGGCTTGATTATTATCGTCTGTACAAGTTATATTTGGTCTTTGATGCCACTTGGCGAGTTTTTCGTTTATTTCTGTTTAGTTGTTTGCTTGAGGACAAGAAAAGTTCAAGTGTGGGGAGGTTTGATATACGTTAAAATATACATATATAAATCCCCGGTTAAACTTCCAAATTACACGTTTTCAACCATCATTGCACGAATTCGGTACTTAACCGCTTCATATGTTTATTGCAGGTCTTAAACGACTCCCCAAAGACAAAGTCGAAGAAATCGGACGAAATCTGGACTGAACGGACAGTTGCTACACAATCAGGAAAATCTGGAAGTCGTGCAAAGTTTGTGCGCGACCGTGCGGGTTCACTTTACTCGAACACATAGGGCTTCACTGACAGTGCAGCTGCTAGTGCACACCAGATTCTCGGACACACGGATCAGCACTCCCATGCACCAGACCGTGCGACCCACTTTCCTCGGCTGCACTGCCAGTGCACCAGGCAGTGCAACCAATGTTCCCGGACACAACCTGACCCGCACGACCGTGCACCCCAGGTGCACGACCGTGCGAGACGCAAGATATTTTCAGTAACCAATAGCCAACTTGCCTGTCACATCAAAAGTTTATGTGCAGGACCGTGTACAAAACCAAGACTTGTATAAAAACAGAGCAGAACACACTGATCAGTTATTGAGTAAATCCTAGGCGATTTTGGGCGATTTCCAGGGCTGAAGAACTGCTGAGGAACAAGCTCGGGAAGCCGTCCGATTCATCTATCATCATTCGATCCTTCATATTAGCATTTTATGGTTTGATCCTATAATCCATTTATGTATCAAATCTGATTTTTAATGCTTCTTGTGATGTTTATGTAGTAGATTGTAAGCCTACGGGTAAAAACACTAGTATTTAGTAGGTAAAAACAATCGTTTATGTAGTTTAATCATGTCTTGTATGATATTGGCGTTTTTCATGTTTTAATCTTGATGATCATAGTGCAACCTTGTTTCATTGTTAATGGATTTTTAGTTATGTTGGATTAACTTTGATGATTGCCGAATGTGTTAGGCGGATACATGTTGAAAAAACGTTCGTTTAATCATCCAGTAGTAGACTAGTTAACTTGTTAATAAGTTTACACCATGAAACTGTAACCGGGTATTGGTTTGGTTAAAGTCAGTCGAATAATGATTAGAAATGCTTATCGACACGTAAAAGGGTTTTAAAAGCTTAATGGTACTGTAACTAATCTTTGACACGGTTAATGATCTTTGCTAGTTATTTTGGTGAAGATAGCGATCTTAGTAGATCTGTGTTCAAAGTTGGTAAAAAGGAATAGGTTGTGAAATGCTCTACTTTATGCTAGTCTAGGTGGTTGTATTGTGTATTTGGTATCGCTTTCTTGGATTAGTGAGGTTAGAAAACTCTTAACAGATGACTAACTTATCTTTAGAAGATTTGCATGAGATCATATCAGTTGCTCGCTAATAAACGACTTGAAGTGGTTAACGTGTGTATTCGTGTTAGCTTTCTGTATAGTTGTCATGTTAGGATTCCCGAAAGGGATACTAATTGTCGGAAAATGGGAATGTTTATAGATCAAACCATAAATCTTGAATGTGAAGGATTGGATGATGCTAGATGATTAGGATCGAATCCCGAGCTTGTTAAACGGCTTTCCGGCAGCTTGGTTCGTCCGAAAATCGCCCAAAATCGCCTCTCCAAAACCCAATAATCGAACAGTGGGCTGAATGGGCAATATATAGCTGAACAGGGGCTTGTGAGCGGCCGCTCGAAGCCTGTGAGCGGCCGCTCACTTTTCAAAAAGTGTTGCAAGTTGCTCGTAAGCTGACGTAGGCCTTCTAGAACGTTTCTGGAAATATCTGGAGGAGCGAGCGGCTGCTCACAAGGAGTGAGCGACCGCTCACAGGACCTGAGGTCCTGTTTGCGCGCCGAAACCTGCGTTTTTCCTTCAGTTATGCTTCTGGGACTTCATTTAAGACCTGAAACTGCAAAGATACCAAAATAAGTACCAATTCCTATGTATAAAGTCAAAAACGTCTAAAAATGGGAGTTAAACGGGGAATTTTATATGTGTAAATTAACGTATATCAAACCTCCCCACACTTGAACTTTGCTTCTCCTCAAGCAAACACTTAAACAGAAATGTGCACAGGATCGATAGGGATCTGAAAGTATCTGGAGAAACCATCAAGGAAACAATAATACAACTTCCCCGACAGTCGTTCCAACATCTGATCGATGAATGGAAGCGGGAAGTGATCCTTGCGGGTGGCGTCATTGAGCTTGCGGTAGTCAATGTAAACTCTCCACCCCGTGACGGTCCTCGTCCTATCATTTGTAACCACCGTCATGCCACCCTTCTTCGGCACAACGTGTACAGGACTCACCCAAACAGAATCCGAGATCGGATATATCAATCCATCATCAAGCAATTTAATGACCTCGGACTTAACAACTTCTTGCATGTTCGGGTTCAGACGCCTCTGGTGCTGTGCACAAGGCTTATGGACATCTTCCATCAAGATTTTATGAGTACAGAATGAGGGATTATTCCCTTTGATGTCTATGATCTTCCAGGCGATTGCCTTCTTATGAAGTTTTAGTATACGAAGCAACTCACTCTTTTCAACTGCAGATAAAGAAGATGAAATGATAACAGGCAGACGACCCTCCTCTTCAAGAAATGCATACTCCATATGCGGTGGGAGCTCCTTCATCTCCAAAGACGGTGGATCCTTCACAGACGGCTTCGACTTATCACTCTCTTAATGCTCAACCTCTACGAAACGCCCCGAGCTCTGGGAACTATCATCACCGATCTGATAGACCGGCTACTCATCTCTATGGCCCTCCTTCATAATGCCATCTAAGTCCCCACACAACAGATGTGTACCCGAAACATCCCCCTCTATGGTGCCTAGAAAGTGAGAACTGACACACTGGTCTACTATATCAAGATAGTATAGTGTGTCATCCTGACTCTCGGGATGACGCATCGACCTTTGAACATCAAAAGTCACATGCTCATCATTTACCCGGAGCGTGATTTGGCCCGCAGCCACGTCAACAATCGTCCTAGCCGTGTTAAGGAAAGGACGTCCGAGGATCAGAGGCACTTTAGAGTCCTCATCCATATCAAGGATGACAAAATCCACCGGGAATACAAATTTGTCAATTTTGACAAGCATATTCTCAACAAATCCCCGAGGATATTTGATCGAACGATCAGCAAGACGAATACTCATCCTGGTGGGTGAAGGCTCACCAAGATCCAGCGTCTCATAAACCTTATAAGGCATAAGGTTAATGCTCGCACCCAAGTTTTCCAGTGCATTACTGACAGACATGTTCCCTATCAGACAAGGGATGGTGAAACTACCTGGATCTCCCATCTTCATGGGCAGTCTATACAAAACTTGATTTCATACAAACGATTGTTTTAACTACTAACTATTACTAGATATTATCCGTATACAATAATGCAATAGATAAACGACACAATCAAGTCAAAATATTTAGATTTGAACAAACTTAAAGTTTATAGATCAAACCATAAATCTTGAATGTGAAGGATTGGATGATGCTAGATGATTAGGATCGAATCCCGAGCTTGTTAAACGGCTTTCCGGCAGCTTGGTTCGTCCGAAAATCGCCCAAAATCGCCTCTCCAAAACCCAATAATCGAACAGTGGGCTGAATGGGCAATATATAGCTGAACAGGGGCCTGTGAGCGGCCTCTCACTTTTCAAAAAGTGTTGCAAGTTGCTCGTAAGCTGACGTAGGCCTTCTAGAACATTTATGGAAATATCTGGAGCAGCGAGCGGCCGCTCACAAGTAGTGAGCGACCGCTCACATGACCTGAGGTCCTGTTTGCGCGCCGAAACCTGCGTTTTTCCTTCAGTTATGCTTCCGGGACATCGTTTAAGACCTGAAACTGCAAAGATACCAAAATAAGTACCAATTCCTGTGTATAAGGTCAAAAACGTCTGAAAATGGGAGTTAAACGGGGACTTTTATATGTGTAAATTAACGTATATCACCCCTTGGGAAAAGAAGGATATGGATACAACCAAATTTTGTGAGTACCACAATGACTTTGGCAATCTTACAGAAAATTGTTATAGCCTAAAGATGGCGATCGAGACTGCGCTGAAGTCTGGTCAGCTCGGTCACCTGGTCAAGAACATTCATCGCACCGCGAGGAGGAAACCGGCGATAACAACCAGGCGGAAGGGTCGCGGAAAAAAATCCCTGACCTAAACACTTATACCGCCACCATCAATCCGTGCCACCAATGCAATAGGACAAGGCTCAACACGGGAAACGCTCCCGTGTACCACAAAACGACGACTCTTGGAAGGAGGTAGATGTCCTCCTACCAAAAGTCCGTAGCGCCGCGTCCTGCACCGCACCCTTAGTCATCACAGCCGTCTTTGGACATTACCGCATGCGATACATGTTCCTAGACGGCGGAAGCAGCACTGACATCATGTATTATTAGTGTTCAGCAATTGGATGAAGAAGATAAGGCAAAGCTCGTACCAATCAATGGCCAATCTCCGGTTTCATCCACGAAACAATCATGCCCCGCAACATGACTTCCATGCCTGTAACGATGTCTGATGTCAAACACGAGCGCACCGAAATCCGTGACTTCATGGTCCTACCAGCCAACTCCAACCACGACATCTTACTCGGCCGCGAGGGTATCGCGCACTTTAACGCTAATGCCTCTACCGCTCATGCAATGGTGGGATTCCCAACCGGTACCGGTAATGCATTCATTCGGGGAAACAAGGACGGTCACTCGGCGGAAAGCACTAAACCCCCAAAAATGGTTAAAACAGATACCCGCATAGAGCCGGAAAAATGGGTTCCCAACCCTAAATTTGCGAAGAAAACAGTGGTCATCGGCCATGCAATCTCCGACACCATCCACAATCACCTAAAACAACTACTGATCCATAACACGGATGTATTCATATGGCAACAAGCGGACATGGTTGGTGTTCTGCGGGATATAGCGGAACACAGACTCAATGTGCACCACTCAGTAGAGCCAGTGGTTCAGAAGAAGCGGAGCATGGGCCCAGAGAAAACAAAGGCCATGAACGAGCAACTCACCGAGCTGCTCAATGCGGGCATCTTACGTCCCATTCGATACCAAACTTGGGTTGCCAACCCTTTCATGGTCACAAAGGCCAATGGGTGTTGGCGCATGTGTCTTGACTACAAGGACCTCAACAAGGCGTGTCCCAAAGACTGTTATCCGCTGCCAGAAATTGACTTAAAGGTGGACTCCCTGGCCCCTTATCGCTTCAAATGCTTCCTTGACGCATATAAGCGGTACCACTAAATACAAATGGCAAAGGAAGATGAGGACAAGATAGCGTTTCGCACAGATATAGGTGCGTTCGCTACACCAAAATGCCTTTTGGTTTAAAGAATGTGGGCGCCACTTATCAACGCCTCATGGACACCGCCTTCGTGGATGAAATCTGTGTGCGCCTAGAAGTGTACGTCGATGACCTTGTAATCAAAAGCAGAGAAGAAGGAGACATGCTAAGGGATATCCAACAAAATTTTAATCAATTGCGCAAGGTGCGCATGGAGTTAAATCCCGGCAAATGCTCCTTCGGAATGGAAGAGGGCAAATTTCTCGGTGTCATCGTCACACGGGATGGATTTCGCGCCAATCCCGAAAAGGTTCAAGCAATCGAAAGGATGCTTTCTCCTGCACCAATCAAGGAAGTGCAAACGATGATGGGTCGCCTGGTGGCCCTTAATCGCTTCCTATCAAATTACGCTTCAAAGTATTTCCCCTTCGTGGACACTTTGAAGAATTGTTTAAAAAAGAGCAACTTCCGTTGGACAGCAGACACGGAAACATCTTTTCAAGCGATGAAGCAGTGCCTCATAACCCTCCCAACTCTGATAGTGCCTCTACTCAAGGAACCGCTCACACTCTACATGTACGTCACGGAACGAGCGGTGGGTGCATTCCTCATGGTAGATCGCAAAGGGGTGCAAACTCTGGTTTACTACATCAGCCACACCTTACTCGATACGGAAACGAGGTATACTATCATGGAAAGGTTGGTTCTCGCTCTTGTACACGCATCTCGAAGACTGCGAAGGTATTTCCAGGGTCATCCCATCAACGTCCTTACAGACAACAGAATAAGCGATGTCCTTTGTAAGCCGGAACTTTCGGGCCGCCTCGCGAAATGGGTTATTGAGCTTGGAGAACATACCATTTATTACAAGCCCCGACCCGCAATCAAAGGTCAAGTTCTAGCCAATTTCACGACAGAAATACCAACTGACAAAGTCGTAGAATGCAAAGCCGAACAGTCCCCGGCGCCAGCGCAAGACCCATCGCAGAAGTGGTCCCTCTTCACAGACGGGGCCTCCAACGACGATGGTTGTGGCGCGGGCCTCCGCCTTATCAGCCCAGATAAACATGAGTTCACATACGCCATCCGCCTCCACTTCAAAAGCACGAACAACGAGGCGGAATACGAAGCGTTGCTGGCAGGCTTCCGCATCGCGGAAAAAATGGGGGCCAGGCACGTGGAGGCACACGTGGACTCATTACTCGTCGCACGCCAGATAAACGGGACTTACGACGCAAACTACGAAACCATGGCTCTTTATTTGGAACAAGCCAAGAAACTCATGCGCAAATTCGATTCCTGCACCGTAGAACACATCAGGCACAAAGAAAAAAAAAACTAGCCGATGCGCTGAGCAAAATGGCTTCCACCATTTTCGAACACATGGCAAAGGAAGTCCGGGTCAAAGTCCTCAGCAATCCATCTGTTCCGCTGCAACAAGTTAACGTCATCCAAACATGCAATGTGTCCTGGATGGCCCCATTATCAACTCACTGACGGCACACTCTATCGCTGCTCCTACCTAGGGCCGCTACTCCGCTGTGTCGACTCCGCAAACGCTTCCTTCCTCATCAGATGCATTCATGACGGAATATGCAGACTACACACGGGCCCAAGGAGAACAGTTTGGAGGAACTAAAGAGGTGATTGCCAACACTAGAGAAATCCTGGCTCAACAATATGAAACATTTACTCACATTATTGGGGAAACTTTAACACAACAATTTGAAAGATTTTCTCATTAATATCTGAGTTGAAATTAAATGGTCAGACTTATACAAATTTATCTATGCTTCATGGATTTTTAAGGTCTTTACCAGAAAAATGGGAAACTTACTCTATAGTTCTCAGATCTTCACCAGACTTTAACTCCCTCACTCTTACAAAATTACATGGGAGATTGCTAACTTTTGAAAGAAAAATTGATCAAAAGAAAACGTTGCAAAGTTCTGGTAAAACAGCTGATGACTATGTACCTGATAGTACAGCACTTATAGAACAAGACTCACCTACTTGTTCAAAAAGTTTTGGATCTTTTGACCACATTGACATAACTGCTGGGATCTCACAAGAAAGATCATTCCAAGCTTGTGACAATGATGAATATAGTCAAACTGCTGATAACATGTGTTTTATCATGGATGATTTGAAAAATTTTAGCAGTGATGACTTAGAAGAAATGGACATTTTACACCAACTGGCCATGTTAAGTATAAAAACTAACAAATTTTATAAAAGGTCAGGAAGAAAATTTCCAGGGCTAAATAGTTCTACAAAAACTGATTTTGACAAATCTAAGCTTAGATGTCACAAGTGTCAGAAGTTGGGACACTTTGCTAGAGAGTGTAGAAGCTCTAGCTATAACCAATCTCAGTCTGGAAATCAGTTTAACCCTAGTTATAATAGGAATAATGGAACACATGGAAGTGCACATTTTGTACAGGCACAAGCTCCACAAATCCAATATGTGCCACAAATACAATATGTACAAATGTCTGCTCAACAAATGCAGAGCCAACAATCAATCCCTTCCATACCAGCTGCTCAACAACCTCCACAAACTCAGCAACCCTCACAACAAAGTCTGTTCACTTCAGGGTATATTGACTGGAGTAGTCTTCCTTTTGACACTACTGAGTGCAATCCTGATGCAAACAAGTGTTTGACATCAACTGGGGAGAACCTGACAATGGCAAAAAGAATTTTGCCTTAATGGCATTTGAGGGCTGCACCTCAAAATCTGCCCTATCTCAAGTATCAAAAGAATCTTTAACAAAACTTTGTTCAAACTCATGTAAAGAATCTTTTGCTCTCATAAGAGTGACTAATGTGCATTTACAAGGCAAAGCCAAACTCTGAGATAAAATTTACTCAAATGAAATGTGATTTAGAAAGAAAGCTTGCTGCTAAAACAAAAGAAAATTCTAAATTAACTAACAATGCTATTGAAACCCAAGCACAACTTAAAATCATGATAGAAGACCTAGGAAATGTCAGAAAAGAGCTTGCTGACACCAAGGTTGACTGTGAGAAATGGGTTGAGTCATGTAAAGGGTACCAACTGCTGCTTAACAAACAAAGTGCATCAAATGTTAGGTTTGCATAGGGTACAATCACACTGAAACACCAACTGAGTTTTCTCCCAAAACTACTGATGATGGGAGAAAAATTGTTCAAAATGAAACTTCTGAAGAGAAAGAATGCACATCTTTTCATGAAAACTTTCTAAAAACTTTAAAAGAAAGTTCTTCAGAAGTACTGATAAAATCTGACTTTAAGCCATCAGTAGTTTCATCTACATCAGGAGTTGAGAACCAATGACCTAAATCAAATCAAGACAGTCAGAAATTTGCCTTTAAATGACAAAGAAAAGGCAAAAGAATGTGAAATCTGTGGTTTGTTTAACCACAAAACAGAAATTTGTAGATATAGAAAAGGAATTCAGTATAACAAGAAAAATTTACAACTGGTTGTTGGAAAACAACTCAAAAATGATTTTGAAGAAACTTTCCTTCCCAAGAAACAACAACCAGGAAACACCTTTTCTAAGAAAAAGATGAAATCTCAACAACAGTCTTTTTCTTAAAATTCTCTTTCAGTAGTCAAACCTAAATCATCAGCAGTTTCACAAACTGCTGAGATTAAAGACCTCATGAATATGGTACAACTACTGATGACCAAGGTTGATGGTGGTCCTCAAAAGGATACCACCATTGCTCTTAATCAAAAATCCATTGCCAAAAAGACATGGATTCCTCAACCTGGTCAAGAACAAACTGTTAATGTTCTCAAGAGCAAACCCAAAGCCAAACTGGCTTGGGTTCCCAAATCTAACTAATTTGTTACTTTGTGCAGATGGTCTCCAGAGGCTAAAATAGCATTTGGTATGTTGATAGTGGAGGCTCAATGCACATGACAGGATGCAGATACCTGATAAACAATTTTATCATACAAAGAGAAGGATCTTCATCCTTTGGGAACAATGCCAAGGGATATGTGCTAGGACACGACAATGTCTCTTCAGGCAAAATATAGTTTAACAAGGTCAATCTGGTTAAAAACCTTTAGTAAAACTTGCTAACTGTGTCACAAATGTGTGATAAAGGATATTCTTCCTTTTCACAAAGACAGCATGCAAGATCATATCACCAGAAGGCCAGAAGTTGATAGAGAAGATCATTGAAGATCATACTTTGTTGATAGCCAAAAGATGTGCTAATGTCTATGCAGTGGACATTGAAAAGGACAAAGTACTGAACAACACTGCCTGTTTCTTCTCAAGGGCATAAACTTCAGAGACTGATCTCTTGCATAGGAGACTTGGCCATGTGAACTTTAAAACCATAAATAAAGTCACAAAAAATGGGCTTGTCAGAGGTCTACCCTTGAAAGTATACCAGTGTCAAGAACACTGTGTATCCTGTTTAAAGGGAAAGCAGCATAAGTCCTCCTATATGTCTATTGGAGAATCTAAAACAACTGCATGTCTTCAACTACCCCATATGGACTTATTTGGGCCAGTAAAAATCATGAGCCTTGGTAAGAAGAAGTATTGCTTAGTCATCACTGATGACTATTCAAGATTCACATGGGTATTCTTCTTATTTTCCAAGGATGAGGCAGCTGATATCATCAAGTTCTTCATTCTACAAATAGAGAAACAATATTCTCTATCTGTCAAAGCCATTAGAAGTGATAATGGGACAGAGTTCAGGAACAAAACTCTGGGATGAAGCAGTCAACACTGCATGTTATGTTCAGAATAGAGTCCTTGTCAACAAGAGACAATCCAAAACTTCCTATGAAGTTCTTCATGGCATGAAGCCCCTTATCTCCTTTTTCAGGGCTTTTGGATGTCAATGTTTCATTCTAAACATTAAAGACTCTATTTCAAAGTTTGCTGCTAAAGTTGATTCAGGTTATTTTCTTGGTTACTCTTACCCTAGAAAAGCCTACATGGTTTTTAACTCAAGAACCAAGATAGTAGAAGAAACACGGAATGTCAAGTTCAATGAGTCAAAACATATTCTCATTCCAGCACATCCTGCTGAACTCTTTGACCTTGACAGCTTCCATTTCGGACCTGAAAAGACTATAACTTCATCTAAACCTACTTATTATGGTGATCGGAGGTTTGATGATGAGGATCCAGCACCATGGACTCCTAATACAGTCATTAAGTCAACTTTCAAACCATCAGAAGTTTCACAAACTTATGATTCAACAACTGCTGATGTACAAACTCAAACATCTGTTTCAGCTCCTACAACTACTGAAGATGTTCAAACAGCTGAACCAGACATTATAAACCTCAGTGGTTTGATTGATGAAGTACAAGAGCCACCTATACCTGTCAGTGGTTTACAACAACTGATTGAACACAAAGATCATTCATTGAATCAAATCATGGGTGATATTGCAACAGGGGTTCTCACAAGAAACCAGTTTTCCAACTATTGCTTCTTCTCAGCATTTATTTCTCAGTTGGAACCTAAGAAGTATCAAGAAGCCCTCAAAGACAACAATTGGGTGCAAGCTATGCAAGATGAGTTCCTCTAATTCAGGAAGCAACAGGTTTGGGAAATATGTCCCTTACCACCAAACAAGCTACCAATTGGCACAAGATGGGTTTTCAGGAACAAACAAGATGAGGCTGGTATGATTATTAAGAACAAGGCAAGACTGGTGGTACAAGGTTATTCTCAAGAAGAAGGAATTGACTATGATGAAACCTTTGCTCCAGTTGCAAGACTTGAAGCCATCAGGTTATTTCTGGCTTATGCTGTTTCCAACAAAATTAAAGTTTTTCAAATGGATGTTAAAAGTGCATTTTTGTATGGAAAAATCAAAGAGGAAGTGTATGTCTGTCAGCCACTTGGGTTTGAGGATCCTTCTCATCCTGAGTGGGTGTACAAACTTGACAAAGCTCTTTATGGGCTAATACAGGCTCCTAGAGCCTGGTATGAAACACTTTCCAACTTTTTGCTCAAAAATAACTTTACAAGAGGGACCATTGATAAAACTCTCTTCATTAAAAATGTTGGAAATCATGTCTTACTTGTTCCAATTTAGGTTGATGATATCATATTTGGTTCAACAAACACAAAACTGTGTGATGAATTTAAGAAACTCATGCAATCAAAATTAGAGATGAGTACAATGGGAGAGCTGCAGTACTTTTTAGGACTGCAGATTGTAGATACACGAAAGTGCGACTAGTGCTATTGAATTGCAAATTATAAAATGTATAGCTGATTACGAATGGTCGAAGGTGGATACTGAATGGTCGAAGGTAGAAGCAGATGGTCGAAGGAGGCTCTGGGAGGTCGAATGAAGATTTATATGTATATATGTCCAGGTTCGCCCTATATGAATGGTCGAACCTGCACATTTGACCAAGCTATTTGGGCGAATGTGCGGGTCTATATAAGGATGAATCATTTTTGAATGTTTAAAATTTTTGGTCATTTTGTTTCCCTCTCAGAGTGTGTCTCTCCCTAGGGTTTTTATCAAGTCTGTAACTGATTAATATCATTATAAACAAGCTTTTGAAGTGTAAATGATTATGATTATGAATGAAATGAATGTGTTTATGATGATTTGTGTGTTTTGCTAGTTTTATTATCATTTTGTGATCAATTCAGGGATTCCGCACCTGAATTGAACTTGTTTGATCATATTCTTTGTTGAATAGCCGATCCTATACGCATACAAAGTGGTATCAGAGCCTTAAGGATCAAACAACCACAAATTGATAATATTACAGCTGATTTAGACCCAATTTTGATCAAAACTTTCTGTTTTTCATTGAACAATTGAATTTGGTGAAAATTGATTGATTTGAACTTGTTTTCATGTATAAAATTCAAAATTCTCTTTGTCAAACTTGTTTCAAATCCAATCTGAAGTAAAACCTGCATAAGATCATCAAATTTCATCAACATTTGAAAATTTTGGATCAAAATAACTGATTTTCAAAGTATAACCGTTTTTCAAAATGAAAGGGTCGAACCTGGGGAGATTTGGTCGAGCGTGGAATTTTTAGGTCGAACCAAGGAGTTTTCGGTCGAACGTGGAGTGATATTTTGTCGAACCTAGAAAGTTTTAGTGTGTTGTTGTTCATTTGACCATCAGTGGTACATTCGACCAATCGGGTGGTCGAACGTGGGTTAAATTGGTCGAAAGTGAAACGAGTTTGTTATTTTCTACATTCGAACCTTGTCAAACGGTCGAATATGGTTTAAATTTTACATTCGACCACACGATACTTCAAAAGGGTCGAACGTAGAAACTGTTATTAAATATTTCTAATCGTTTCGTGTTTTATCATTTTCAGAGCGAGATGTGGAATTTTCCTACAACACCACAACCTAATACAACACCACAACAGCAGACAACTATGGATCCTTGGTCGGTAGCTGCTCAGAAGACTAGTCAACCATCTCAACCGATTAACTACTTGGCGATGACTAGTTCTATGCCCCAACAAGTTGCACAACCACAACCACAACCTATGGCTGATTACTAGGGAGTTGCAGCAGCGGCAGTACACTCTCAGACTACCAATGCAATTTCGACACTTATTCATGACTTATCTTCGGGTAGTGGGAGCCGTCCACCAAAGTTGATGGAAATGGTAGACTACAACCAATGGAAAACCAAGTTTAAGATTCATCTAGAGGGAATGGGATTAGAAGGAACGGAAGCTTGGCAAATGATTGCTAAGGGGTATGTTGCTCCGGTTTTGGAGAACACTGGAGAACCGATTCCAACTTCTGAGGAAAAAGCTTTTCCGACCACCTCAGTGGATCTAGCCAGGGTAATTGCACAGGCTATCGCGCAACATGAAGCGAACCGCGCCGATTCCAGTGGCTGTTCGGGCACAGTGGGCCGACGCAGAACCCAGGATCCCGAGACTGGTAAAGCTTTTCTTTTTCCTATCCATTCCTAGTCTTGATCCAATCTTATGCCGACTCCATCGACTGATAAACCATTCGTTACGACTCCGCAGAAGTAGAGAATACCATGCATGGGTGTTCCTACAAGACTTTCATTGCATGCAAGCCTTGGAACTTTCGTGGGTCAGAAGGAGAAATTGGTATAGTCCGTTGGATCAAGAAAACCGAGTCAGTTCTTGATATCAGTGGTTGTTCAGAAGACCAAAAGATCAAGTATGTCACTTGCACCTTCCAAGATGAAGCACTGACATGGTTGAACCTACAAGTGCAGACCTTGGGTCGTGAAGCGAACCGCGCAGATTCCAGTGGCGGATCCAGTGGCGGTTCGGGCGCAGTGGGCCGACGCAGAACCCAGGATCCCGAGACTGGTAAAGCTTTTCTTTTTCCTATCCCTTCCTAGTCTTGATCCAATCTTATGCCGACTCCATCGACTGATAAACCATTCGTTCTGACACCTTATGATAGGTTGTGCTCATATCCAACTGAGTACCCAAAGCCTTAAGCAAGGATTTCCATAAATTCGAGGCGAACCGAGGATCACGATCGGAGATAATAGAAACAGGAACCCCGTGCCGAGAAATCACTTCCTTAAGATGCAAACGAGCCAACCGCTCAAGGCTATCGGGTTCCTTGATAGCGAGGAAGTGTGCAGACTTTGTCAACCTATAGACGATCACCCAGATCATGTCACAACCACTGGGCAACCTTAGAAGTTTGGTCACAAAGTCCATAGTGATCCATTCCCACTTCCATTCGGGAATTTTTGGCTGTTGCAGAAGGCCGGACGGCTTTTGGTATTCAACCTTGACCTTAGCACAGGTCAAACACTTGCTTACATACGAAGCTACATCCGCCTTCATATTCGGCCACCAATAAAGTATCTTCAAGTCTTGATACATCTTATCGGAGCCATGGTGAATAGAATACCGAGATTTATTAGCTTCATCAAGAACGAGCTCCCGCAAACCTCCAAATAAAGGAACCCAAACACGTTCAGCAAAATAGTGCAGACCACCGGGCCTGAGTTCAAGGTGTCTATCGGCACCGTGCATAGTTTCAGCTTTAAGGTTTTCCTCCTTCAAAGCTTCTTGCTGTGCAGAACGGATTTGGTTAGGCAAACTAGAATGGATGGTGAGCTGCAAAGCTTGAACACGACGAGGCTTAGCGGATTCCTTCCTGCTCAAATCGTCTGCCACGAAATTCGCCTTGCCAGGATGCTATTTTATAGCACACTCGTAATCATTAAGAAGCTCGACCCAGGGACGCTGTCGCACCTCAGATGGTGTCTTTGGTGCTTCCCAGTCTTTGATGGCTTCTATCTTGGCTGGATCAACATGGATTCCCTTCTCATTAACGACATGACCAAGGAATTGGACTTCGCGCAACCAGAAGTTACACTTCGAGAACTTAGCATACAACTGTTCCCGTCTCAAGAGTTCCAAGACAAGACGCAAGTGTTCCCGGTGGTCCACCTCGTTCTTGGACTAGACTAGAATATCATCAATGAAGACAATCACGAATTTATCAAGATAGGGCTTACAAAAACGGTTCATCAAATCCATGAATACTGCGGGCGCATTGGTGAGACCAAAAGGCATGACCAAGAATTCGAAATAGCCATAACAAGTTCGAAAAGCGGTCTTCGAAATATCGGCTTCCTGGACTCTCAACTGATGGTACCCCGATCTCAAGTCAATCTTCGAATAGAAACTAGAACCCTGAAGCTGATCAAATAAATCATTGATACGAGGAAGAGGATAACGATTCTTGATTGTAACCTTGTTCAATTCACGGTAGCCGATACACATACGCAGGCTTCCGTCTTTCTTCTTGACAAAGAGGATAGGGGCTCCCCACGTGGATGAACTAGGTCGAATGAAAGCCTTCTCCAATAATTCATGTAACTAGTTAGAAAACTCCTGCATCTTGGGAGGTGCAAGACGATATGGGGATCGGGCGATAGGGGCTGCACCCAGAGCAAGTTCAATACCGAATTCGACTTGACGATAAGGCGAAGGCCAAGTAGATCTTTGGGAAACACATCGGGAAAGTCATACACAACAGGAATATCTTCAATCTTCTTCTCTTCCTCTGACGAAACCGAAACAAGAGCCAGAATGGCAGAATACCCCTTTCGAAGATACTTATAGGCTTTCATACACGAAACGACACTCAAAGGGACACCACTCTTCTCACCATGCACCAAAAGAATTTCTCCATCCGGGAGAGGGAGTCGAATGACTTTATCAAAACAGATGATCTCAGCACGATACAAGGATAACCAATCCATACCCACAACGACATCAAAACTACACAAGGACACCGGCATAAGGTCAATAGGAAACAATAAACCCCACAATTCAAGGCGACACTCCCTAAGGACGTGTGTCGCTTCGACTTTCTTACCATCAGCCAATTCTATCAAGTACTTAGCCTCTAAAGGTGTAGGTACCCAATCAAGTAATTGACTAAACCTAAGAGATATAAAACTCTTATCGGCACCAGAATCAAATAAAACCAAAGCATAGCGATTATCAAGAAGAAACGTACCGGTAACAGTGTCAGGATCCCGTCGGGCCTCGCCCGAACCAATCACGAAGGCATGAGCATTCCTGCCTCCGCCCCCATTGTTCCCAATACCCAGCCCATTCTTCCCAGCTTCACCCTGCTTCAACTTGGGGCAATCACGCTAATTGTGTCCAAGCTCACCACAGTTATAGCACCCCTGCTTTCCCTGGTATCCCTAAGGGGCAGTAGCAGCCTGAGGAGTGGGGGCAGGTGTAGCGGTGGGTTCTGATTACCCTAAAGATTGACCCTATAATCCTTGCTTTGGTGCCACAGCTTATGGCACCGAAGACATCGGTTCTTATCACAAGGACCAGTATGATGGAACCCACACCGATCACACTTTGGCAATTTCCCAAAATAACCCCCCGGTTTCCGCTCAGAAGACGATCCCCCAACATCAGACTTCGTTACCGGCTGAGACTGAGCTGAACTCGAGCCTTTTCCCACACCTTCCTACTTTCGCTTGTTGTTCTCGGGAGCCTTCACGGTAGTGCCTCGGGGAGGCAAGACTCCTTCTGCTACTTTCATATTGGTCAGCCTGTGAGACGACCGAACAACCTCAAAACCCAGAAATATAGTGCTCAATTCTCCTGTACTCTGGCAAGTGCAAATCCGGACACAACACTTCCAGCTCATTATGCCTAGCTGTGTATTCCTCAATTTCAGACCCCACCATCTTGTGATTCTAGACCTCGTGTTCGAGCTTCTGAATCTTGTCCCTTGGACAGTATTCACTTTTCAAAAGCTGGACAAATTCTGCCCAAGGCATAGCATGGGATTCCCCAATACCTAAGGTCTGGGTGGTGGAGTTCCACCAAGTCAGAGCTTGACCATCAAGGGTCGCTGAAGCAAACTTCACGCGGTCGCCCGATGGGCAACTGCACATGGAGAACACATATTCAACTTTTTCCAACCACCGGAGCAGTCCCACTGCCCCTTCAGTCTCACTAAAGTTGTGGGGCTTACAATCCATGAACTTTTTGTATGAGCACTGAGGTGGGGGTGGATTGACAGCACCACGTGGGACAAGACACACAGATAATCGACAAAGAGAAAGATACAGCACCCGAAAATGAGGTAGAGTTGGTAGTAATCAACTTACCACCCATAGCATTGTGAGCAGCCTGGAATGCAGTCAAGGCCACATTCACCTGCTGTTGCAGTAGGTTGTTCAACTCCTCTTGGGTCATATTAACGATACCGCAACCGCCACCGCCACTACGGCCGCCAGCACGGCCGCCCCTGCAACCTCCATGAGCTCTTGACATCTTCTGTCAAGACATTGAACAAAATATTTAGGCTTACCCGTGGTGTAACCCACTAGGAATCACAAGGAATTGATTCGGGTCTAATTCGAGTCCATCCGTCCAAACACAAAGTCCACTAGGATTTCCATTCATTTCAGTTTATGATTTCATGTGCACCCGACATGATAAACTGTTCTACATGGTCCTCCGGATGTACTTTAAGCTTGAAGTTCAAGTCACCGAACACTAGCCCCAAAACAGCGTATTACTACAAGTACAAGTTTAAGATAGTGTGTGTAAGGACGAGCGTGTCTATTGGGGCATAGATGGGAGATGTTCGAATCCTGGACAGATCTCAAGAATATGACGAAGTTACCCCAATGTACACCCTCGCCAATAGTGTGCAATAATATGTTGCCCGCCGTCGAATCATGATAAGAATGAGTTAAGGAGTAGAACGATAGAAGAGTAAACAGATGATGCAGCGTAGAAGATGATGACACCGACACCCCGACGAATTCAATATGTTACCCACATGTTAAGACTCGACCATATGTGACCGTCTAGTGTGTGTGACTCGGCTATAGACTAGACTCTACATGCAGTCCTAGTTTACTATAACCGTTGGCCCTGATACCAATCTGTCACACACTCAAATTCCACTTGCGAGGTTTTACCGCGAGGCGCGTGACATACTAGGATCCAAGTCAACGATCACAATAAACAAACACTAAATATATAAAATGAAACCAAAACATTAAGCTTTGAGCCATAAACCAGTAGCGGAAGCATTTCTTGTTTACAACCAAAAGACATAATATCGTTTGAAAACATTGTTTAACATGCACTAATAATCTAGACGTCGTGCAAGACTCCGCGCGCCTAGCCCATTAACTGCTACCTTAGCAACCTGAGAAAACATGCCAAAAATGTCAACATAAAATGCTGGTGAGTTCACAGGTTTTATAAAAGAGTTGTTATAAGTTTGAAAAGATCATTCCCGTTAATACTATGTTATAAAAACGTTAGCCAGACGTTAAGTGTTTTTACTACTACGAGTGGGAAACCATTACTGACACGTTTTCCTGTTTTTGCCCAGCCACGAGCCACCGACATCCACGTTGACCCTGGAAGTAGAGACAATATGCACCCACCCGGCTCCCAGCCGTCGAGTGGGGTTTGCCCGTCCCAATAGATCTATACATATTTCCCCGATATGTGTTCCCACATACTCATGGTTTCCCCCTAGGACTCCCTGATGAAATTCCCGTATAGTAAATATCCATAGCCATAGTATAACATGACCTTTAGAATATAAGTTTGTAGCATGTTTCTCCCTCGAAAGCAAAGCAGTAAAAGCGGGGCTGTGACACTCACCTTAGATTGCGTCACTTGAAAACAGTTAAATCAATAAGCTATGATAGCCCCAAATAGCGGCGACCTATCATAAGACGTATATAAGTACCCAGACTAATAACCCGTAGTTTAACTAGTCCCCGAAAGTCCAGACCATAACCATGTACGTTTGAAAACACCTTTGACTATTATACCGACCGCACCAGACAAGACCCGACATCCCATTGGTGACCCGACACTCCACATGTTAGCCAAATACAAGATATCATGCAACATATGCAGTTAAACACTTAGCATGCGCAAAAGTTCACTAAGTCTAGCGTAACGCCCAATTAATGCATAAACGAGTCTGAAAACGTGTTACCAAGTCATTAGGCATGTCACGGGGTTCCTATCATGTTCCTAGGTGTCAAATCATGCTTCGGGATGTCAAAATACACTTACAACAGCAGCACACGCGATTAGGAAATTAACATGCAATTAGGAAAAGTCAACTGGTGAGTAGGAGAAGTCAACATGCGAGTAGGAGGTGTAATCGCCCCTTTTAGGGGCGATTATGTAACAACCGGCAAAAATGAGGTAATTCCGTACTAATTAACTATACGCGATTAACGTAATTAAATGCAATTATGTGTTGATTATTTAACTGAGGCCTTAGAAAGATAGCAATTCTCAAATAATGCATAGGAATGCATATGTTTAATGACAAAACATGATAGGATCATGTGCAAGTAAATCTATCCGGTATGGACACTGGCGATTACCCGGTAAAAATTAAATAAGCGAAACGGATCCCGGACACCCGGGATATAAAATAAAACGTAATTTCACAAAATATAATGGGTTTTGGAACTCCAAAGCCGTACGTGAAAGCTTGTTATACAAATCTCCCGGTAACGAATAAAGTGCACGTACCGCACCCGATACGCGCATAACTTATAATTTCACCCGGCAAAAGCCTAAATAATTTATCAATGCTTAAACTGGACTATATTTAAGGGATATTAAAGGTATTTTTAATATCCGGACAACACGCGATTAAAACCCGAAAAATACCCGGACGGTACCCGAACGAGAGGGAATTAAACATAATAATAATGGGTATTATTTAGCAAAGTGGACCCCACCCAAACACCCCCAAGGGGCCGGCCTAGGGCCACCCCAAGTGGTTAACTCTTCCAATTCTCACTAATTCAAATATAGTTAATATTAATCATTGGGTTTGCATGGATTAACATTGGCCAAAATTCACCAAATCATCTCTCCTCTCTCTCTCAAATCCACGGCCAAACACCCTCTTATTATGATCTCCAAAGATTTTTATTATCTCTCACAATCTTACTAAGATATTACACAATCTAGATAAGATACAACTAATCTTTGAAAGATATGGAGAAGATCATATAAGGATACACAAATCATACTTGAATCAAAAAGCCAAAAATCTTCTTCTTCTCTTCCCCTTGAGCCGTAGCCTATACCCCCTCCATACACATTTTCTTTTCAAGTTTTACATCTCCAAATCATCTCTAAATCTTCATCTCTCAAAACCCCATTGTGTGTTTCAAGGGCTTGGAGCTTAATTACTTGGAAGAACACACTAAACCCCACTCAAATCCAAGGTTTTTGTCTTCCCTAGCCTTGAGCTAGTAGTAAGTTTTAACCTTACTTTAATTATTAATGTTCATATTATGTGTTCTTATGAGCAAGTTGTACATTATTGGGTAAAATATGGTTTTGAAACATGAGTCTTAATATCTTTTACAAGAGTAAAATGGAAGAATAATAATATGGGTAGATCATGGATTTGATATTAGTAATGTGGTATTTCAAGAAAATATAAAAATATGTGCATACACTTAAGATGGATGATGATTTGGGCATGATTTATGAAAGAAACTTGAATGTATTAAAAGATGGTTTTAATCATCACAAAATGACTATCTAAAATATAAAATAAGATGAATATGATTAGAAAGGCATAGATGAAAAAGTTACAAAATTAAAGTCTACTCACTTAGATGAGTGAACTTTAGATATGATGGACAAATACACCAAACACAAATATTAGTAACCTTATTTATGAAATATAAGACTATTAGAAGTGGAATAATGTAAAAATAACCAAACATGAAGAAGATGGTTCTTTAAAGTCCACTAGTTTGGAAGAAAAATGCTAACTTTGGAAGTTAGGATGGAAAAATGCAACATTTATAAGTTAAAGGGACTAATGTGGTAACTTTGAAAGTTGATGGACTAAAATAGATATTTTAGAAACTTTGGTCCAAAAATGCATTAGCGGAAAGTTTGGTGTCAAAAGCATAAATAATGATTTTTCCAAGTATAGTTTGGTAAACACTAGTAACCTACATGTGTATTTTATGAAAAGTGTATTTTTATAAAAATGGAAGTTTATAAAAATATGGAATTATATTAAAATAAGGATTTTATAAAAAAAAAGGTTTTTATAAAATATTGGACAAAGGTAGAAACTTGAGAAAACTTGTACAAAAATGGATACTTTTATATAAATGGGGATATAAAAGTGTCGGGAACATTTTTGGAATATAAGTTAACAAGTTGGACTAAAAATACTAAAGTATATCTTTCCAAGTAATATGTGCTTGGAAATTAGAAGTATAAATAATATTTCTATAGAACACATATTGGAAGAAGCTTGGAAAAACTTAAACTATCGGACTTAGTTACATAAACTAACTATAGCGTATAAACGGACAAACTAGAGAAAAATGCCATTGCGGCAAAACGTGAAAATATATATATTTTAAGAAGTAAAATATATATAACATGGGTGAAAATTATATAACACTTTCCTAAGTGTTAGAGAGAATATTCGTGGGAGAAAGCATAACGTAAAGAATTAAAAACGCTAAACAACGTATGGACTTAACAAGGAAAATTTACACATTGATATATGTATACATGCTCGTCTCGACGAAATTCTAGTATATCTATTTGAATGGGAAAGTAGATATGCGAGAAGGAAAACCGAGACGAGTAGACAAAAATATATCTACGTATATGTGAATACCGACAAGATCCTAGTATATTTATTTAAATGGGAAAATAAATGTACGGCATGGTAAGTCGGGTCGGGCGTTAAGAATATACTACCGAACGACAAGACCTTAGCATATTTATTTAAATGGGAAAATAAATATGCGGCAAAGTGAGTCGGGTCGGGTATTAAGAATACATTATATCGAACGATACGATCCTAAGTATAATTATTTAAATGGGAAAATAATTATACGCTAGGTAGAGTCGTGTCGAGAATAATAGTATACAAGTTACAAAGAGTATTGACGAGAATAATACATAACTCTTAAGAAAGGGGTAATCCATCGCCAATGAACCTAGGATATGCGTCTAATTAAACGGGAATTGGAACAACACGTGGTCGGGGAGTTGGGTGTACAACTTGCCAAGGCACATGCACTATAGGTATAGTGACTTATACGCCTAGGACGTTTGTAGGTGCGAGACCACAAAACTTGCTATCTTCCTTTTTGAGCCAAGCACAGATTCAGGTGAGTCTCACGGCCCCATTTTAAACTATTTTATGTTTCGGGGGAAAGATATGTTAGGGAAATGTTTGACGGGTTAAGTACTTGAGTTGTGATCGCCACTCGGGGTTGAGACCTCTCTACTATAATCATTAATTCAGGGAAACGAAACCGAAGGAATATTTGAATAGTACTATTGGTGCCTGACAAGGCCCACCCCTAATCGATAGCGTCGATTATGCATCGGCGTATGCCTGGGGTGCACGTATTCTGAAATCAAGTCGTAGGATACCGAGTAACGACTTGGAGCGGGGCATTATTATTGTCTTGGTTTGGTTATAGGCTCAAGTAGAATTGTAGGAACTTGCAACTCCTATAAATTGTCATAACATGGAAATTCCCAAGAGATAAAGTTTGATAAACCAAAACCTGTGAACTCACCAATATTTATATATTGACGACTTTTTAAACATATCTTTCAGGTAATTGATAGATGATGGACAACGTGGCGAGCCGGGTCGGGGGAATCTCTCATATGGGCGTCGAGTGTTTCAAAAGGGTTTCAACTTTAATTCCCAAAGATTTGGGATATATTTGAGAAGCCACTTTAATGTATTCAAAACAATTTTTCGTTTATGTGTGAACATCAAACATGGTTTCGGCGTCTTAAATAAATGATCCATTTTCTTAATTACTTATGATTTGCGTTAATCTTGGCTTTATGCTCTTGAACCGTCGCGCCACGTGTTTCCGCCATTGGCGTGGTGTGACAGAAAGTGGTATCAGAGCCAAGGTTATAGCGAATTAGTATTTTAAAATCTAAACTGTAACCGGATTTGGTTCAAAAGATGAAGTTTTCAAAACCATTGTACAAAACGCAATAAAGTAAATTATTTCGAAAGAAAAGAACATTGGGTATGAAGAGATTCCGACCGAGCTAGCCATGGGTACTAGTGCGTACTACATTAGAGTTAGAAGTTATTAAGAATTCGTTAAATGTACGCTTAACTTTCTAATGAATAATATATAAATATTAGTACGGTTCTTTTGTCAGGGATGTCGGACGCCGAGAGTGCCGCGCCGAGCTACGACAGTAGCATTCAGATTCTGCCACCCCCACCGATCGAGGTCGTAGTACTCGACCCAGAGGATGATGACATGGAGGTAGACGCCGCCATGGGAGGAGCAGACAGCGACAGCTCCGAAGAGACAGACCCTAGTGAGGACCCAGAGTGGGCCCCCGCTGGAGGAGACATGGCCGCCACAGCTGACCTACCGATGGCAGGGGTACCACAGGCCGATCTGCCTCTAGTACTACTACCTGCCGCACCGTTACCACCACACCCCATTCGCGCCGTCAGGGATTTCCCTGCGGACTGTGCAGGTCCCTCGAGACCCGCCCCCACACAGTCTGAGACCGTAGAGTCTCCCTTCAATCGACATGCCCACGTCGATCGTGAGCCATTACCCACCCCTCACATTCCCGTTCCCCTGGGTATGAGGCTTGTGCCTCTTGCCCGAGGACATAACGGATGGATCTCAGACGACTCCGACGACGAGTCGACAGCGTCTGTGGAGCACATTGCCATACCGATTCCCCCGGCGGCCTAGAGGAGCCCGTTGCTCCGATGATGGAGGACGCCCCTGCTGCACCTACAGCCCTACTCGCCCTACCGGAGCCCGTACCACAGGATGGGCCAGCCTCTGCAGGGCACATCCTAGAGGGTAGCTCAGCCCGTAGCTCTGAGCTACACCGAGCAGGCTTGACAGCTTTCGCTACTGTGAGCTCCACTACCCCTATGACGTGATATCCGCTCCAGAGTGGGTCACTGTTACACAGCCCCTCATGGTCCCATTGGCCGAGCTCATAGCACCCTCCTCAGCACCCATGACACTACCCATCACCACCTTTCCCATACTACCACCCCTACCCGAGATGCTTACCATACCACCACCTGCACCGTACACTATGGGTGCAGGAGCCCCCTTTATGATACCACCACCTGCACCGTATACTCTAGGTGCAGGGGACCCGTACCAGATACCACCCCACTTCACCCCTGGATTACTGGGTTTTGCTCAGCCCTTCCCATCCCTACTGATGCCAGACCTAGTCGGCCCATCCCAGCCGACGTACACCGATATACCCGGGCCGTCACAGCCCCACGGGATGGCCCCATTATCCGGACCGGCCTGGTCCACGGTGATCTCGTTAGAGAGCGACTTCTGGATCCTCGCTGACACAGTACAGCGCACCGTGAGTCAGATGGATCGGTAGGCCCGTCTCATGTGGGCCCGGATCATAGACGCCAGGGATGCGCTGGCACATTACGCGGAGGAGCTTCTGCGTATGGACGCACTTTGTGGGATCACCGGCGACGCGCACTTTGCGCACCGTCAGTTCCTCTACGAGCGCATTACGACCATTAGTATGTCCATCAGCATGTACGCTCCCCAGTACCAGTATCCACAGCCACCACCGCAGTAGACGGGGAGACATCCCCGATATATATGTAGTAGTAGTGACATGTTAGCATAACAGGGATTACAGCGCTAGTTTTGCATTTTTGCCCAGCCGTGCGGGGTGTGCCGGCATATGACATTTGTTTTTATTTATTTCAAACGATGTATGAGGGATGTTATCCCCATTTTGTTATTATGAACAAAGCGTTGTACTCGTATTATTGAAATTAATGAGAATCTTATTATTATGATGGTAAAATGTGTGATTGTATGACTGTGATTGTCTGTGATTGTTATTACTTACTTTACATATTGGGATTTGTGCGATTGTGTGGTGATGATGTTATTGATTATTATGTTCATGTGATGAGTTGCTATTTATACTTGTGTATGACAATGATTGTATGAATGTCTGTCAAAGATTAACTTTAACAATTGTTATTGAAGTAAATGGCACCAACCACAAGAAGCAACAGTGGCAACGACGTGTTGCCCACGACACCCGCTGAACTTGAAACTTTGGTCTCGGAGCGTATAGCTCAAGCCATCGCGGAACACGAGGCTGCTCGCACCGAGAGATCGCGGGACAGGACCGGGAGTGATCAACGTGAGACCTCCCCTACTGGTAAGAGGTTTATGAATAAATGCAAAAGCAATAGGAGATTATCCTAAATCTCCTATCCCATAATAACATATCCCCTTATTATTGCAGAAACTGCCTCGCGAGAGCGTGGCTGCACATTCAAAGCCTTCCTGGACTGCAAGCCACTCAACTTTAGCGGACTGAGGGATCCGTCGGACAAGTCAAATGGTTCGAAAAGACTGAAGCGGTAATCCGTATCAGCAGCTGTACCCCCCGACAGACCGTTATGTACTCCACGAATTTGTTCCTGGATCAAGCATTGACATGGTGGAACAGTCAGGTTCAGTCACTGGGAGACAATGCTGCATACTCCCTAACCTGGTTGGAACTAAGGGAACTCATGATTGCTGAGTACTGCCCGGCAAGTGAAGTGCAGAAATTGGAGACTGAATTCTGGAACCTCACCATGATAGGAGCAGACGTAGCGGGATACACGTCCAGATTCCATGACCTATCGCGACTGGTTCCCCGTTTGGTCACCCCAGAGAGCAAGAAGATTGAAAGGTACTTATTCGGACTGGCGCCACAAATCCGCAGCATGGTCACTTCTTCCAAACCCACGAACATGCGCGAAGCCATCGACCTCGCTCTAAGCCTTACTGAGGATGCCATTCGAATGGGCACCTTGATCCGGAAAGTGTCGGGAATAAAGATTTCGGAGCCCAGTAGCGTGGAAGGTAAAAATTTGGGTTCGAACTCAATGGTTGGGTCTAGTGATCAGGGAAACAAGCCAAGGTTTGGGAAACGGAAACATAATGACGGGAAGAAGGACGGACCATCAGGAGGTTCGAGCAAGAAAGGGAAAGGGTATGTAGCCACAGGACGTGGAAACAACGGAAAAGAGGGTTATCAAGGAAAGAACGAAGTGATCTGTGGTAAGTGTCGCCGTTCTGGGCACAAGACTGAAGAGTGTCGATCAGGAGCACCAAAGACCGGAGGAGCAAGACCCTGCTTCGCATGCGGGTCGCCTGATCATTGGAAGAGGGATTGCCCTAAGCTCAACAACCAAGCACGTGGACGGGCATTTGTGATCGGTGCTGGTGATGCACGACAGGACCCTAACGTGGTCACTGGTACGTTCCCTCTTAATGGTCATTATGCTTCTGTGTTATTTGATACCGGTGCCGATTTTAGCTTCGTATCTGTTGAGTTTAAAAGACTACTTGGGCTAAAAACTAGTAAGCTAGATACACCTTACTCTATAGAACTGGCTAACGGTAAAACTATAGAAACACGAGAAGTAGCGAAAGATTGTAAGTTGGATATCTGTGGTCACGAGTTTGGTATTGACCTATTACCAGTCGTACTGGGTAGTTTTGATGTAGTCATTGGCATGGATTGGTTATCCGCACACCGTGCCGTCGTTGTTTGCAATGACAAAATAATTCAAGTTCCCCTCGCGAACGGTGACACTCTATCGATCCAAGGAGAAAGGCGTGGGACGCCATTGAGAATTATTACGTGCATGAAGGCCCGAAAGTGTTTAAGGAAAGGTCTCATCGCATTTTTAACACACGTTGTAGATAAGAAGGCCGACGAGCGGAAATTGGAAGACATTCCGATAGCCAGAGATTTTCCTGACGTATTCCCAGAAGATTTGTTGGGGTTACCACCACCTCGACAAGTCGAGTTCCGCATCGACCTTGTTCCCGGAGCTGCTCCCGTAGCACGATCGCCATATCGTCTAGCTTCATCCGAGATGCAAGAACTATCCGGCCAACTGCAAGAACTACTGGACAAGGGTTTCATAAGACCGAGTTTCTCACCTTGGGGAGCTCCCGTCTTATTTGTGAAAAAGAAAGATGGAACCTTTCATATGTGCATTGACTACCGAGAACTAAATAAGCTAACCATTAAAAATCGCTATCCCCTCCCCAGAATCGACGATTTGTTTGATCAACTCCAAGGATCCAGCTTTTATTCCAAGATTGATCTAAGGTCCGGCTATCACCAATTGCGTATCCAAGAAGAGGATGTACCAAAAACAGCGTTCAGAACTCGTTATGGGCACTATGAATTTTTGGTAATGCCGTTCGGCTTAACTAACGCACCGGCCGTTTTCATGGACTTAATGAATCGCGTGTGTAAGCCGTATTTGGATAAATTCGTCATTGTTTTTATTGATGACATCTTGATCTATTCACGCACCAGAGAAGACCACGAAAACCACCTTCGTTTAATCCTGGAGGTCCTACGTAAAGAGAAACTCTATGCTAAGTTCTCAAAATGTGACTTCTGGATTCGAGAAGTCCACTTCCTAGGCCACGTGGTGAATGAAAAAGGTATACACGTCGATCCCGCCAAGATCGAGGCAATTAAAAATTGGGACGCCCCTAGAACTCCTACTGAAGTACGACAATTTCTTGGCCTTGCGGGTTATTACAGAAGGTTCATCGAGAACTTTTCTAAGATAGCACAGTCTTTGACCATGCTAACCCAAAAGGATAAAAAGTTTGAGTGGACGGAAAAGCAAGAAACCGCATTTCAAATACTAAAGGAGAAGTTATGTGGCGCTCCAATATTGTCACTCCCCGATGGAACGGAAGATTTTGTAGTCTACTGTGACGCCTCTCATCAAGGCTTGGGTTGCGTATTGATGCAACGAGAAAAAGTGATAGCCTATGCTTCCAGGCAACTAAAGATCCACGAGAAGAATTACACTACACACGATTTGGAATTGGGAGCAGTGGTATTCGCTCTCAAAAATTGGAGACATTATTTATATGGAACTAAGTGCACGATCTTCACTAATCACAAGAGTTTGCAACACATCTTTGATCAGAAGGATTTGAACATGTGACAACGGCGATGGGTCGAATTATTAAAAGATTACGATTGTGAGATAAAGTACCATCCCGGAAAGGCGAACGTTGTGGCCGACGCCTTAAGTCGCAAGGAACGGGTTAAGCCATTGCGTGTCCGAGCCTTGGGTTTAACTATCCACACGAACCTGACTGACCGGATTCGTGAAGCTCAAATTAACGCTCTTAAACCCGAGAATGTCAAAGGTGAAAGATTGCGGAAGATGGTTGATTCCCTGGAGCCAAAGGCGGATCAAACCTTGTATTTCATGAATAGAATTTAGGTACCAGTGTATGGTGGATTGCGTGAACTGGTATTAGCCGAAGCTCACAGTTCCCGATACTTGGTTCACCCCGGTGCAGACAAAATGTTCCATGATTTGAAAGAACTTTACTGGTGGCCAAATTTCAAAAGGGATATAGCCGCTTATGTTGCGCGATGCTTAACTTGCGCAAAAGTCAAAGCCGAGCATCAGAGACCATCCGGCTTGCTCCAGCAATCGGAAATACCTGAATGGAAATGGGAGCAGATTTCCATGGATTTCATCACCAAGTTACCCAGGACAACAAGCGGCCATGACATGATCTGGGTAATTGTTGATCGATTGACGAAATCCGCACACTTCCTCCCAATTCGCGAAACGGATAAGTTGGAGAAACTGACCCGTTTATACATTAAGGAAGTGGTGTCTAAGCATGGTGTACCTATTTCCATCATCTTCGATCGAGATAGTCGTTTCACCTCAAGGTTTTGGGAAAGTTTGAATGAAGCCCTCGGTACTCGCCTTGACATGAGTACCGCATATCATCCCCAAACCGAAGGTCAAAGTGAACGAACCATCCAGACCTTGGAAGATATGTTACGGGCATGCACAATCGATTTCAGCGGTAATTGGGATACACACTTGCCACTGGTGGAATTTTCATATAACAACAGTTACCACACGAGCATTCAAGCCGCACCTTTTGAAGCTCTATATGGACGCAAGTGTAGATCTCCTCTATGTTGGGCTGAAGTTGGAGAAAAGCAACTTACCGGGCCCGAAATTGTTCAAGAGACGACGGACAAGGTCTTCTTGATAAAAGAAGGTCTCAAAGCGGCCCGTGACCGGCAGAAAAGCTACGCAGATATGAGGCGAAAGCCTTTGGAATTTCAAGTCGGAGACAGGGTCCTACTAAAGGTGTCACCTTGGAAAGGTATCGCGCGCTTTGGGAAGCGCGGAAAGCTGAACCCATGGTATGTTGGACCGTTCGAAATCTTGTCCAGAGTAGGCCCCGTGGCATACAAGCTCAAGTTGCCACAAGAGCTTAACGGTGTACATGACACGTTCCACGTGTCGAATTTGAAGAAGTGCCTATCCGACGAAACTCTCATCATCCCTGCGGACGAAATCCACATTGACGACAAGTTACACTTCGTCGAAGAACCAATCGAGGTAACTTATTGGAAGGTCCAAAAATTAAGGCGCAGCAAGATCAGGTTGGTCAAAGTGCGCTGGAATGCCAAGCGTGGACCGGAGTTCACGTGGGAAAGGATGGACCGGATGAAGCAAAAATATCCCGCCCTATTCGAGAAGACCCCTATACCAGAGAACTCGAAGTGAATTCCGGGACGGAATTCTCTTAACGGGGGGAGAATGTAACAACCGGCAAAAATGAGGTAATTCCGTACTAATTAACTATACGCGATTAACGTAATTAAATGCAATTATGTGTTTATTATTTAACTGAGGCCTTAGAAAGATAGCAATTCCCAAATAATGCATAGGAATGCATATGTTTAATGACAAAACATGATAGGATCATGTGCAAGTAAATCTATCCGGTATGGACACTGGCGATTACCCGGTAAAAATTAAATAAGCGAAACGGATCCCGGACACCCGGGATATAAAATAAAACGTAATTTCACAAAATATAATGGGTTTTGGAACTCCAAAGCCGTACGTGAAAGCTTGTTATACAAATCTCCCGGTAACGAATAAAGTGCGCGTACCGCACCTGATACGCGCATAACTTATAATTTCACCCGGCAAAAGCCTAAATAATTTATCAATGCTTAAACTGGACTATATTTAAGGGATATTAAAGGTATTTTTAATATCCAGACAACACGCGATTAAAACCCGAAAAATACCCGGACGGTACCCGAACGAGAGGGAATTAAACATAATAATAATGGGTATTATTTAGCAAAGTGGACCCCACCCAAACACCCCCAAGGGGCCGGCCTAGGGCCACCCCAAGTGGTTAACTCTTCCAATTCTCACTAATTCAAATATAGTTAATATTAATCATTGGGTTTGCATGGATTAACATTGGCCAAAATTCACCAAATCATCTCTCCTCTCTCTCTCAAATCCACGGCCAAACACCCTCTTATTATGATCTCCAAAGATTTTTATTATCTCTCACAATCTTACTAAGATATTACACAATCTAGATAAGATACAACTAATCTTTGAAAGATATGGAGAAGATCATATAAGGATACATAAATCATACTTGAATCAAAAAGCCAAAAATCTTCTTCTTCTCTTCCCCTTGAGTCGTAGCCTATACCCCCTCCATACACATTTTCTTTTCAAGTTTTACATCTCCAAATCATCTCTAAATCTTCATCTCTCAAAACCCCATTGTGTGTTTCAAGGGCTTGGAGCTTAATCACTTGGAATAACACACTAAACCCCACTCAAATCCAAGGTTTTTGTCTTCCCTAGCCTTGAGCTAGTAGTAAGTTTTAACCTTGCTTTGATTATTAATGTTCATATTATGTGTTCTTATGAGCAAGTTGTACATTATTGGGTAAAATGTGGTTTTGAAACATGAGTCTTAATATGTTTTACAAGAGTAAAATGGAAGAATAATAATATGGGTAGATCATGGATTTGATATTAGTAATGTGGTATTTCAAGAAAATATAAAAATATGTGCATACACTTAAGATGGATGATGATTTGGGCATGATTTATGAAAGAAACTTGAATGTATTAAAAGATGGTTTTAATCATCCTAAAATGACTATCTAAAATATAAAATAAGATGAATATGATTAGAAAGGCATAGATGAAAAAGTTACAAAATTAAAGCCTACTCACTTAGATGAGTGAACTTTGGATATGATGGACAAATACACCAAACACAAATATTAGTAACCTTATTTATGAAATATAAGACTATTAGAAGTGGAATAATATAAAAATAACCAAACATGAAGAAGATGGTTCTTTAAAGTCCACTAGTTTGGAAGAAAAATGCTAACTTTGGAAGTTAGGATGGAAAATTGCAACATTTATAAGTTAAAGGGAGTAATGTGGTAACTTTGAAAGTTGATGGACTAAAATAGATATTTTAGAAACTTTGGTCCAAAAATGCATTAGCGGAAAGTTTGGTGTCAAAAGCATAAATAATGATTTTTCCAAGTATAGTTTGGTAAACACTAGTAACCTACATGTGTATTTTATGAAAAGTGTATTTTTATAAAAATGGAAGTTTATAAAAATATGGAATTATATTAACATAAGGATTTTATAAAAATAAAGGTTTTTATAAAATATTGGACAAAGGTAGAAACTTGAGAAAACTTGTACAAAAATGGATACTTTTATATAAATGGGGATATAAAAGTGTCGGGAACATTTTTGGAATATAAGTTAACAAGTTGGACTAAAAATACTAAAGTATATCTTTCCAAGTAATATGTGCTTGGAAATTAGAAGTATAAATAATATTTCTATAGAACACATATTGGAAGAAGCTTGGAAAAACTTAAACTATCAGACTTAGTTACATAAACTAACTATAGCGTATAAACGGACAAACTAGAGAAAAATGCCATTGCGGCAAAACGTGAAAATATATATATTTTAAGAAGTAAAATATATATAACATGGGTGAAAATTATATAACACTTTCCTAAGTGTTAGAGAGAATATTCGTGGGAGAAAGCATAACGTAAAGAATTAAAAACGCTAAACAACGTATGGACTTAACAAGGAAAATTTACACATTGATATATGTATACATGCTCGTCTCGACGAAATTCTAGTATATCTATTTGAATGGGAAAGTAGATATGCGAGAAGGAAAACCGAGACGAGTAGACAAAAATATATCTACGTATATGTGAATACCGACAAGATCCTAGTATATTTATTTAAATGGGAAAATAAATGTACGGCATGGTAAGTCGGGTCGGGCATTAAGAATATACTACCGAACGACAAGACCTTAGCATATTTATTTAAATGGGAAAAAAAATATGCGGCAAGGTGAGTCGGGTTGGGTATTAAGAATACATTATATCGAACGATACGATCCTAAGTATAATTATTTAAATGGGAAAATAATTATACGTTAGGTAGAGTCGTGTCGAGAATAATAGTATACAAGTTACAAAGAGTATTGACGAGAATAATACATAACTCGTAAGAAAGGGGTAATCCATCGTCAATGAACCTAGGATATGCGTCTAATTAAACGGGAATTGGAACAACACGTGGTCGGGGAGTTGGGTGTACAACTTGCCAAGGCACATGCACTATAGGCATAGTGACTTATACGCCTAGGACGTTTGTAGGTGCGAGACCACAAAACTTGCTATCTTCCTTTTTGAGCCAAGCACAGATTCAGGTGAGTCTCACGGCCCCATTTTAAACTATTTTATGTTTCGGGGGAAAGATATGTTAGGGAAATGTTTGACGGGTTAAGTACTTGAGTTGTGATCGCCACTCGGGGTTGAGACCTCTCTACTATAATCATTAATTCAGGGAAACGAAACCGAAGGAATATTTGAATAGTACTATTGGTGCCTGACAAGGCCCACCCCTAATCGATAGCGTCGATTATGCATCGGCGTATGCCTGGGGTGCACGTATTCTGAAATCAAGTCGTAGGATACCGAGTAACGACTTGGAGCGGGGCATTATTATTGTCTTGGTTTGGTTATAGGCTCAAGTAGAATTGTAGGAACTTGCAACTCCTATAAATTGTCATAACATGGAAATTCCCAAGAGATAAAGTTTGATAAACCAAAACCTGTGAACTCACCAATATTTATATATTGACGACTTTTTAAACATATCTTTCAGGTAATTGATAGATGATGGACAACGTGGCGAGCCGGGTCGGGGGAATCTCTCATATGGGCGTCGAGTGTTTCAAAAGGGTTTCAACTTTAATTCCCAAAGATTTGGGATATATTTGAGAAGCCACTTTAATGTATTCAAAAAAAATTTTCGTTTATGTGTGAACATCAAACATGGTTTCGGCGTCTTAAATAAATGATCCATTTTCTTAATTACTTATGATTTGCGTTAATCTTGGCTTTATGCACTTGAACCGTCGCGCCACGTGTTTCCGCCATTGGCGTGGTGTGACAGATTAGGTTATAATCGCCTGACACATGTGGCGAGCAGGACTCCTACTCGCCCCCTGCAGTGTTGTCCTGCTTTTTTGCGCGTTTAACCCTCCAAATCAGATCCGAAACATGTAAGAACACCCAACATCAAACCTAAATCATTAACCAACCCATTCTAAGCAAAAACCCCCAATTCATCACTGGTCTAACACCCTATGTGCAATTATTTCCAAAAATGGCAAAGTACTAGGTTTCATTAACCATGCATATGTTTCCTTAAATGGAAAATAATCAGATTTCATCACCTAAAATCTTGCAAATCATCATTCCTCTGTTATAACAGCCTTCTAATGTGAATCCTAACATCAAACAATCATCAAATCATATCATAACATCCTAAATCTTCAAAAATCATTCAAATGGGTCAAAATGCATATTTTCATCAAAACACCATAATAATTGCTCAAATCCTTAGGAAAACATCCTAACAACTCCTACACATCAGAAGTACATCAATTACATGGAAGCATTCATGTTTTTTGACCATCAAAAATCATTTCTTGCATGAATTAGGGCTGGCAATGGGTAACCTGTTAAGACACGATAAGACCTGTTTGACTGAAAAGTACACTATTTGATTTTTTGACTTTTTTTAATACTTAGAATTAAGAGTCAAAAATCTTTCATTTCCCTTTTTTGGTACATAAAACATAAAACTGTGTTATAAACATGAGATATAAATGAGTTAAACGAGTCGTGTTCATGCTTAGAACTTGATTTGTTCGCGCGCGTTAGAGACCTGTTAACCTGTTAGGGACACGATTTGCCAGCCCTAGCATGAATACTGCACATATAGGAAGTATAAAGGTTTAGACTTGTCTTAGAAACTCATTTCAATGGTTTTTAGAGACACAAACTTGTTAAAACTAGGTCTGGACCCTTGGGAACCAAAATATTAACATTACAAAGGCTTAGGGTAGATAACACACCTTGAATCTTGTTAAAGAAAGGAGTGTAACCTTGGGAATGGTGGGTTTTGGAGCAAAACGAGTTCCAAAGGTGTGTTATGGTGTGAGGGAGGCTTGGGATCAGTTATGGTTGCATAAATGATTTTTCACAAGTCAAGGGTTGTATTTATAGGTGTTTCTAGTCATCAAGAACAGAGCATGCGATTACGGATCTGCAACAGGCGATTAGGGACATAATCGCCTATGGTAACACACGAGTAGGGCCTAATCGCCACTTATTATAGGCGAGTAGGCTACTCGCCTATCTGTACTCGCGTGTGAGTCCTTGTAATTGCCTCCAGCATGTAGGTTTGGGTTTTCGACGCGGTTAAGCACTATTGTAACACATATAAACACGTATTCACATACTGAAAAGTCATATATTGATTATAAACACATAATGCATGATAACTAACACGTTCACATCCGTTCACCAATTCCCGGGACTCGAGACTTGCGTGTGTGCATTAAATCCGGTGATTCCACGAATCACCAATCCTTGTACACATGGTTATGGACCGACTCCCAATGATCCCATGGATCATTGTAACGACTCCCGACGATTCCCCGAACCATCGTAACAAATCAACTGACCCAGTTAAGTATGTAATATGCATGACTCGCTAAAGTTGACTTACTAGTTTGATCAATGTTACTAACCTGAATTTGCCGGTTGTCACATAATCTGTTTCTAATAAAATCCAATATTGGTGGATAAGAATTAAGAATTAGGAGAAGTAGATAATAGAAGTCTCTAGAAGGAGCAAATCTAGTTAAGTGGTGGTGGTGGCGACGGGAAGGGGTTGAGGAAGGAGGACGGATGAGGGCGGCGGCGGAGGATGATGAAGGGGAATAGGGATGAGAAGAAGAAGAGGAGGAGGCGGCGGAGGGTGGTGGAGGGGAGCAGGGATGAGAAGAAGAAGATGAGGAGGATGAGAAGAAGAAGAAGAAGAAGAAGAAGAAGAAGAAAGGAGTAGGAGAGTCTGAGAAGAAGGGAATAGATGGGAAGACCTTGGTCCATGTCTGCACTAAGAAGAGGACGAGCAGACATTTTTAAGTGAAAGGTCTTCTAAAAGACAAACAATCTACAGACCCCAAACGTCTGCGTGCGTCTGCGCGACGCAAACAAAAAAGGTCAGAAGTACTTCTAGGGAAAAAACAGATAACAATAGTGTACCTTCTGGTCCTTTTTTCATGGTTCAAATAAACAAATTAAATAAGGGATTATCTTTATTAAACCTCTTTTACACGTCTAAGTACAAGAATTCATTTCATTGCTCCTTTCAAGTCAATTTTTATATGAGTTATCAAATGGTGGAAGCTACTAAACTACAAGTCAATTTCATTAATCTGCATCTCAGTTTTGCACACTATTTTATTGCATTGAATTTCATCCTACCCAACTTGCCATAAGAATTTGAATTTGAAATAACTTTGGATATGAATGGTTAGAAAAACGCTAACCAGTAACCTAGTGGGAAAACACAAATTGAGTAGCTTTCAGGAGGTGTAGTAAGGCAATGAGACGACTTTTTCTATAATCTAAGATCAGGTTTCAAGTAATGGTCAGAATGTAAATGGATAATTTTAATCATATACGATCATAAAAGAGGTTTTCAGATGCCCATGTACCCGACAGATGTATTATACTTGATTACCTACTCTTGAAATTTTTATTTGATTTCGAAGTTTGATTTCGAAGTTAACTGGCAATTTCGTCTCTGATGTTTGGTCCAGTTTGTTACTTTCAGTCTAAAAAAGTTTCATTTTTTTTTTTTTTTTTTGCAATGGAACACCTGAGGTTTGAATTTTCTTGATATTTTCGTCCATTTCACTAACTCGGTTAAAAACTGACGCTAAGTCATGGGTAGTTTTGTCCTTTTGCTTGCAATTTAAAATTTTAATAAAAAAATCTTTTTATTTTTCCTAAATAAAATCAACCTTACACCATCTCCCTCCCCCCCCCCCCTCCTCTCTCTCTCTCTCTCTCTCTCTCTCTCTCGTCTCTCTCATCTCTCTCTCTCTCTCTCTCCTCTCCTCTCTCTCTCTCTCTCTCCTCTCTCTTCTCGCTCTCTCTCTCTCCCTCTGCTCTCTCTCTCCTCCTCTCTCCTCTCTACTATTTGCTTCCTAATAAAACACAACAATATTCAGATAATAATTTTGAAATAAAACAAACATGGTATCCAACAACACAGGGTGACCAGAGATAGCTTTCTTTGACCTCAAAACAACCGTCCCGTCCCAACCCCGCCACTCCTCCCTGGTTTCCAAGAACCCTCCTCCCCCCTATTTTTTTTTCTCCGACGGCCGGAAGTCTTATACCAACGGACCCTCTTTCTAGATCTGGTCCCCTTCTCTTGTCTACCTCTTCGATTTTCATACTCTCTCTCTCTCTCTCTCTCTCTCTCTCGCTCCCCGCCTCCCCGCTCTCTCTCTCTCTCTCTCTGTCTCTGTCTCTGTCTCTGTCTCTGTCTCTCTCTCTCTCTCCCTCTCTCTCTCTCTCTCTCTCTCTCTCCTCTTCTCTCTCTCTCTCTCTCTCATCTCTCTCTCTCTCTCTCTCTCTCTCTCTCTCTCTCTCTCTCTCTCTCTCTCTCTCTCTCTCTCTCTCTCTCTCTCTCTCTCTCTGGATATTGTAAAGTGTATGATGTATGTGTGTATTATAAAGAGATAAGGGGTGGGGGGAGTTTATAACAAATATTCGGTCCCATTCTCTCTCTACGGCCTCTCCTTCTCTTTCCCTTTCCTCTCTCCTTCCTATTATTGACCACCCAAACCTACCCCTAACCTGCGGCACCATTCTGCCTTCCATTCAATCGGTGACAAGGACGATGAGTGGTTACGGTGGTGGACGTGGTGGTTATGGTGGTGGAGGTGGTG
Source organism: Ambrosia trifida (assembly GCA_028751855.1). Lineage (NCBI taxonomy): Eukaryota > Viridiplantae > Streptophyta > Magnoliopsida > Asterales > Asteraceae > Ambrosia > Ambrosia trifida. Next base: position 106,629,087 of record CM054126.1, on the reverse strand, counting down.
GTGGAAATATTGTGCAGAGAATGGTGAATGGTGGTGGTGTTATATATGTAGAGAGAGGGACAGAGAGCGGAGGGTAGAGATTGGTGGGTTTGATAATTAGGGCTTCATTTAAATGGGGAAAATAATCAAATGAAGAAATGTCTAAATTGTCCCTCATTTAAGTAAGCAAAATGACAAGTCTACCCCTGACTTAACATCTGTTTTTAACTAAGTTAGTGAAATGCATAAAAATAGCAAGAAAATCCAAACATCATGGGTTTCATTGCAAAAAAAAAAAAGAAAAAAAAAAACTTTTTAGGACTGAAGCAGCAAGCTGGACCAAATCTCAGGGACGAATTTGACATTTAACGTTTTTGATTTCGATATATCACTAGCTACGATGTTGAATTTTCATATTTTTTTTTAGTTTGATTTTGATTTTAGTGAGTGATATAACATATAATCAATCAAATTTGTGGAGGAACTACGAAAGAAGATCAAACGTCATAAACACTAGACAATTAAATTTATCATTTTGCATAAACTTTTCTAGACATACAATCTAAACTTTTTAACAAAATCTAAAATCTAAGCAACAAAATTTAGAAAACTTTTTGACAATGTTTTCTCCACAATATAAAGGATCCTAATGGGTCCCATATCTTTATTCGAGTAGACAAACACAAATTACAAAAAGGTTGAAGATTCAAAAGCTTGAATCACATGTGATCATGTGATTTCTAAAGTAGGTAATATGCAGCAACACATGTTTAGTATATCAATCAATATAGTAATTAATTTATTTGAATTTTTGACATGTTTCAATGTTTTTAGTTTGATTTTTTTTAATCTTATTTTTGGAAAATTGTCTTCACTTACCGATCAATTTTCTTGTATGGGGGCCGACCGAACGTGGCACCCCCATAATAACCCATCATTAGACTATAAGGAGTGGTGAGTGGGTGGGTTGGGAGGAAGAGAGGGATGAAGCGTCATGTAGCACATTTGGGTTCCATGTGGAGTGGGAGGGGAAGGAATATTATTTTATTATTAATGTGTTAAATTAAAAAAAAAAAAAAAAAGCTGAACCAATCATAAAATGACATGTGGCCCAAAAAAAACGGCCCACGCTGGTGGAGATTTCCCCGCCCAATGGGCTCCCCCCTCTTCCCGCCCAACTCCGGACGGTCTTAAGGAGTGTGATGGCGTGAAACAGTACCGTCCCGTCCTCCTTTTTTCTGTGAAAAATCTCATTTTTCGTGATGGCTATTACGATCGTAAAAGGAGGATGGTAGGGTAGGTGATTTCTTTGGAAATAAGGTTGAATATTGTGATTGGTTTGTTTTTTATGATTGTTGAAGAATGATTTAGTGAAAGAGTGTGATGAGTGCCCCTATGATTAAGTGCCTCAGATACTAATTGGCAGGGCTGGCCCTGAAAATTCATGTGCTCTGTGATTGGTTTGTTTTTTATGATTGTTGAAGAATGATTTAGTGAAAGAGTGTGATGAGTGCCCCTATGATTAAGTGCCTCAGATACTAATTGGCAGGGTTGGCCCTGAAAATTCATGTGCTCGGGCCTATATGCAAAAATTGTGCCTCTTAGCCTTAGCTTTAGGCCTTAACGAAATAAATAATGTAAACTATTTTTTTAAGATGCGATTAAAGTAATATCAAATTGATGGATCAAATTTTATTTCCAACTTAGGTTGTAGTCTAACGGTAGAAGAAACAAACCCTCTTGGGGGAGGTTGGGAGTTCGAATCCTACAAAAGTGTGAAAGTTTGGCAATTAAAAAAAATTGTTTCATAACAAAAATAAAAGTTAAAAAGGAAGTCAAAACCAACTGTTAAAAGCAAAAACAATTAAGTGTGAGCCTTTTTCATTTCATCTTCTTCATCCTTTTAGTCCTACATCATCATCATCATCCTTTTAGTCCTACACTTATATTAACTAGTGGGTTGGTCCGCGCGATGCGGCGGGTGTCGCCAAGTCTCTTGTAGAAAGTGTTTTCTAACTTGATCTATCTTAAACACTAATTATATTTGGGTACCACGACCACCACTACTATACCTAAATAAGATGATACTATTTACGCTTTTGAATTCAAAGATTTATTGACATTGTATAAAAGTGTCGATGGTGATAAACGAAGGAAGTGAATCATTCACGGGATCATTGGGGTGACTTGTTGGGTGATATGGAAGGCGAGGAATAACAAGCGGTTTAATGGTAAAGACACAAGAGCTATCGAGGTGGTGGGTAATGTGAAATCTTTAGCTTTTTTGTGGTTAATAAATAGGGCAAACTTTAAGAATTTAGTTTGGAGTGATTGGTACGAGAATCCTTTGTATATGTTGTAATTGTTTGGTTCTCCTCGGCTTGAGGAGGTTGGCGTTTTGTTAATGAAAGTTATTTTTCAAAAAAAAAAATAAAAATAAGATGATACTAAATTTAAATAATATTTACTTATAAAGATATTAATATTATCATATACAAACATTTAATATTAGTAATGGATTAATTATAAAACCTTAATGTAAAGTCTTTGATATTACTATGATTCATTAACTATAAAGTGGTGTAATTAAAGACAAGTTTAAAAGACAAATTTACCCCTAAAAAGTAGTTAAGATGTGCATTATGTATTGTATAATAAGTAAATATACTTGTACCTCTTATTTTTTAAGAAGTCCTTGGGAAATGCTTTATAGTATAGATAAACCTGCAATTTTTTTCTCAAACCATTTCATTTTCTTCTTTAACTCTTAACATCTTTCAACATTTCTTTACTTTTTGTTTGATATAAACTACCATTCTCTTTGATTAATACTTGATTAATAATTTTGGGGCTTAAACATACAAAAATCCACCGAATTAAGGATATCACTGTTAAAAAAACTTGAATTGTCGGAGGGTCAATATGCCCCCGAGAAATTGAGCCTAGACCGAGAGTCCTCCCCACACCCCTTAAGTGCCGGCCCTGCTAATTTGGTTTGATAAAAAAGTTAATGACGAAAAAATAAGGTGCCCCGTCAATATTATTGATATGTACTTATGTACAAATCAAAATTTGGAATAGGCATTAATTGTTTGTCTAGAGCAGAAAAAATTAAAAAAAAAAAAAAAAAGAAAAGAGATATTATATTATATTCTACTCATACATAAAATCAAACGAAATGAATAGTTATATTAAAACAAGAAAAATCATAAGCATCGTCTTTTATGTGTTACTAGGAAGAAATCTGCGCCTTGCCACCGCCGTAACAATTTACAATGTGGTACTTAATTTTATTGTTTTACTCATCTTAGACTAAGACTGAAAATTAAGAATACAGTTTTTTTTATTATTATACACCCACCCTAGAGTTAGAAATGTTGACTAAACTTATTTTTATTTACAACCACATCAAACCTGACAATTATGAATAGAAATATTGATTAGCCCACTAATTTTAAATTAAAGCAAACATCGTAAAAGGCTAAAGTTTAAAATGTAGAAATAGTTGTGATCGTACTTTGTCTCCAACAGGCCGGGTGAGTGAGCTTGATATATAATGTAAAGCGAAAACGGTTGAATAGTTAGAAGTAAACCAAAATGTATTCTAGTGTAAAATTAACTAAAACAAAAAAAAAAAAAAAAAAGTCATACAATTTGACCATTTCTATCAAGTGTTTACAACCTTTTAAATTGCTTAAACTAATATTATACATGATAAACATTTTACTAATTAATGTGAAATTATAAATTGGGGGGTTATGATAAAATTGTAAAAGTTAGTTTTGCAAATAGGGGTAGTATTGAAAGAATTTTCATGACATTTTAAGGTTGAAGCAATGAACTTTTCATATGTGATCTTTAAAAACATATAAAATTACTATCCTAGCTATCTTCGGCTCTTTATAATGTATTATATAGATATCTCTGTTTATTTTGGTATAATTCATGCATATAGCAATAATATATTATTTTAGGCAATTAGTGAACGGAATAGTCTAATGTGACAAAATTTGACTACAGGGTGTTAAGGTACCTTCTAACACCACACCCTTCACCGTAAGCGTAAATATTAAATTATATATATATATATATATATATATATATATATATATATATATATATATATATAAACACACACTAGTGGGAATGTTTGCGCGTTGCCGCAGGTATTTATATCTATTGTCATACGTTGCGTGACGGGTTTCACATAATGTATTTGTAAAACCAGTTTAGAGGGTGTTTAGGATTGTGTTTTGAATCTAATTTTTAGATTATTCCGTTTTGAAAACGCAAATATTCAGATTTTAGTGTTTGGAATTGTGTTTTGAAACCGCAGATAATTAGTTTTTTAGGCTACCAAAACGCAATAATCTATAAGCAGCTCAACCACTGCTTTTCCAAAACGCATAATCTGTTTTGAATAATCAATCCCAAACACCCCCTTACTAATACACAACTGATATATCAATTCATGAAGAGCAATCGAGTATTAACAAAAGAACTGACATAAAAACAATACAAGATATGATTAATGCCATTATGCATATGTAAATCATTACAAAACCACGCATCATATTTTTGTTTGTATATTTATTAGTTTGTTAAAAAAAAAAAAGTAAGCCCTAAAAGGTCCCTCACAATCTGTGTTGAGTCGTGTCAAGTTGGGTTGGCTGACCCATAAAATGTTTGTATCAATTCTTTTATTCATAATAATGTGGTACTTATAACTATATTGCAACAATAATCAAATTTAATAGAAAGAAAACAAATTAGGAGGCTTTATTGGAGGACTTTTAACCAATTTGAGTAATTATCTTTTTTGCATTGTGATCTCTATAGATATCCAAACCAATCCCTAGCAAAACTATATATAAAACAAACCCCAAACATATTTCAATTGAGTTACTCATCCAACATCAAATAATAGGTTGAAATTTGACTTAATTTTTTTCAAGTTGGGTATATGTGTTATCTCTAAGAAAAAAAAAAGCAAATGGGTCTAAAATCGCGCACCGTGTATATTTAATCCTTGCATACTCCTACTTTGGTTGCACGAACCCATGCATTTACGCCTAAGTTATATCAAAGTAAAAAAATGATAAGAACATGCAGTTGGCAATTAACAATTATATGAGAAAACATACAGGTTTCTGCAAGCGATTACTAAGATAAAACCTCTTGCAACCCAGCATATCTTCAACAAAGTCATCCATACGAACAACCCCATACATGTACATTTATCACGTGTTCTAAACTTGAAGTGAGACATAATACAAAATCAATTTGGTTACAAATGTAAATTGTAATAAGAATACAAATATAATAAAAGCTTGACCCGATATAGAAAACAACCTTGGTGTTCGAAGAAATAAATGGATTAAAGTGTACACCAACACCAATTCGATATTCAGTTATAATTATCTAAATATCCAACCAAATCAATATAATTATGTAGTAATTATGTTCTCGCAAGATAAAAGTTTGTAGGATTTGTAGTAAATTACCTCAGAATGCCACTGCTGAGATCTGATACACCAAGAATATAATCTTCCATGGATGACTACTATGTCAAAATAAACTTGAACTAAAATATGAAAAGAATAATTAATCAACTTTAATCTAACAGAACAATTAACCCAAACTAAGAACAACCTTGTCAACAGGGGCTGATTTATGTCTTAAGAGTGAACCGGAACCCACTCGGTTATACAAAAATGGAAAGGAACCCGTAAGTAAATATTGAAGGAACCCATATGTAAAGATGTAAAGTATTCTATTGGTTAAAATCCTCAATTTTAACCAACATGTACCTAGTTTGAATCTCTTAAGACGCTTACTTTTAATTTATATAAAAAAAATACATGTCCTTCTAGGTTTCTACATTAGCTATAAGCACCTCTAAACATATATCATGTGATCCGTTAGACAAAGTCGTATAGACTTTCTTCTAAATTGATTTCTAATAAACTTATATAGAACGGGTTCAGGTCATGAACAACAATTTCATAGAAAAAAAATCAAACAAAGAAAAGAAGCTATATTGATGATGAAAGCTAATTGCACTAAATGGGTCAAACTTGCAGCATAAAACAATAGTAAACACAATGCTAAAAGATAATAGCATGATACATGGCATGGAATTATAGAAGATAATAGCATGATACGTGGCATAGAATTTTAGAAGATAATAGCATGATATGTGGCATATAATTTTACAACCATGTTATACCTTCCCAACAATGGCATATGTGTCATAAGCAAGAGAAGGATCCACTTCACTTGAAATACATCATTACATACAAAACCATATTTATTGATTAAATTAATATTATTCCAGAACAAGAAAAATTACATCAAGATAACAGGCAGGCGGGCAACAAGCTGCACCGCCATCCCTTTCTGAATAGCAATAAATTAATATTTATTTATTTACAATTTAAAATGGTTACAATAACGAATAAAGATAGATACCATTTGATATAGTTTCCTCAACGGTCCTACAACAACCTGCTCAAACATGAAAACAACATTAAAAATACAGCCCCAAAATAGTTGACCATTAGTTAAACGATCATAAGCTACAAATTAATGAACCTGCAATAATCCAAACTCCATTACACTTACACAAATATATATTGGCTAGCATTTTTAAAGTAGCAGCTACAAATAAAAAATTGATTCTTTGTGTTCAATAAACAAGATCAATCAAATCTATGTTACCTTATTAAGGAGGAGATATGTCTAGAAAAGTAATTTTACACCCATTTTAAGATGGGATATCAAGAGACTCATGCTTTAACATAGATATGTCGTGTAAAAGTTCCCCATAATACCCCTTATTGCATTATGCACTTGTACTATAACTATATAATCAATTTAGATACTTATTAATGTATTTGAATTATCACATTCATTACTATCATGTGAGTTGTTTTGAAGCTCCTCACCCTTATATGATTTCAATTAAAAAGACAAAGTGACCGTCTAGATCAATTACAAAATGACTATAATATAAATAAAAATTCTAAAATCATTATATTATACTAAGAAAATTAAGCTTGAATGATTGTATGAACAAAATAAACATAAAAACATATGTGGGCTGTAAAAAAATAAGAATTGTAATTTTGATTTTTAAATCTTAAATTTACTTTCAAAAGCCGCCTCTTATGAGAATGAGAGCGAGAAAGAGACATGCTTTCCGACATTTAGACAAATTAGAATGCAATACGCTGTCATGTTTTTTTAGAATTATATTTGCGCAGCGAAGCGCGCGGGCATAATACTAGTTAATTAAGGAATTAAGGAGGAAAGATGGGTAAGGGTGTAATTTTACATTAGTTTTAAGATGGGAGTTAGAAAGACTCTTCACAAATGGGTAAAATTTGGCCATTTTCTTCCATTTATGCCCCTTGAGTACAAGATGTAAAGCATATTGTATATATAAGTAATACACACTCTTTATCCCTCTCCATATGTAACCCCTCCTTAAATTTCATTATTAAAACATAATAGAAAGTATTACACATTCTTTATACCTCTCTATATGTAACCCCACCTTAAATTTCATTATAAAACACAATATATAATATATAATATATAATCACTATTTCTTTACCACCCACCAGACCCCTCCGTTCCTCTCCCCATCCCCCTCTATAAAGCCGATCTTTCTTTGTTGCTTGGTTGGACCTGTATCAGTCAACGAAAGAATTATAGAAGAAAAATCTATGCTAGGGTTGCAAATAATTTATTCTTACTTGGTAATTCAGTAAGCTCTTATTGTTTCCATGTGTTTTGTTTTTTTGGTTCTTTGTTTCATTCCATAAACAAGCAACGAGGTTTATTTTATTGTTTATCAAATTGGACAATTTCTTCAATTGATATCGTTTTTTTCATTTTTAAATTCACATTTAGTGTTGAGTGTACCTTATTCTTTGTAGATTGAGATGACCCGTTTGGGGAAATTAATGTCTCAAGTTATTCATCTTTTTGTTTTTTAGTGTTAAATGCATTTCCTGAATATTTCCAGGAGTCAAAAAGGATGCAACTGGAATGCAAATTAAGAAAGTATGTTCTTTTCTTAATTTCAATTTTCAAATGAGACTTACAAGATTTGTAGTCCAAATATATGTAATCTTGTATACAACTGATAAAATTTTATATGTATATTTTTTATATCATATTTCAGCATTTGATTGAAAGGTATCACACAGTTCAATAGAAATCGACTGATCCACCAAAGATGTCGAGTTATAATATGCAATTATTTTCCATTTATCTCGTTTAGAGATCAGTTATCGACTTCACTATTTTGTTGTAAAGAACTCAAGCAACTTGAACGCCAACTTGACTCGACCTAAATCCGGTACATAAGGGTTAAATCCTATAATTCTTCAACAACCAACCACCCATCAAGAAACTAATTTGTTTTCTTCTACATTTTGTTGGATATAAAGCTCTCATGTAACATTATATTTGATCAACATTTTTTTTTTTTGCTGAAATACCTTTTAAGATGTATTAGAAAATGAAGTTACTAGACAAAAAATGTGTGTTTAGAAATAGGCCATATATCTAATTTGACCGTATCATTCCAATCTTGTCCTTGATTTAAGATGATTTGAAGGAAAATGAAAACTCACAAGAGGAGTCTTCCATACACTCACGATTCTTAATGTTGTATTTTACTTTTGTAACATGGATTATGTCACCCGCTTTATCAAAGAGCATGAATGGTGTTTGGAAGGAGTTTGTGGCAGGACGTTGTCGTAAGCAGGAAGTGTTGGGTGAGATGATGAGGCTTGAGGATTTCTTGGATAGAAGAAAATTATGTAAAAATTCCACATCCACGTTTACCAAGTTGAGTGATTTCCAGTTATGATAATCACCCGTCCCGACCCAACTTGCCATTTTTTAGTGACTGAATCAAAGAAACATCAACACAATTATTATTTTTTGTCATCTAATTATGTTGGTCACACATTCAAATTATTAAGTACTGGTGGAACATTAAAATTTCTTTACTTCCTATCAACAAAAGTTGAAGTATGGGCTGACGACATAATTCTTATCTCACTATTGATCCAGAATATGAGGTTGCTTAGACAATTAAACTAAACGTGTCTAAGGTGAAGTGCTATTGTTTGTTTTGCCTTTTGTTTTTCTAAGGTGGAGTGTTTAGCTAATTTTGATGGAACATTAATATGTTTGAGCTTATAGACCATGCATCCATTGATTTTGCAGTGTACGCTCGAATACATCTTGGGTTAATACCTTTTTTTTGGCTCACTATTTTTCCTTGAATGAAATAAAAAATTAGAAACCCCGAATGATTGGTTTGTAATAGACATCATGATTGAATTTGATATCAATTGGGGCACCCGCCGCAACGCGCGGGCATACCCACTAGTTACTAACAAAGTGATGTGCCTAATACCATCCAACATAAAGATTTTAACAAAATCACCACTTAGATTTGGAAGTCACTTAGTTGCATATTTTCACTTTCCAATCAAGAATATTATTTTGTCCTCATATTTGCCAAAATAATGTCCAATTAATCCCTATAAAGGGTGTTGCAAATATGCATAGTAATAATAAAGAATATGTACAATAGTAACAATTTTTAATATACGAATAATAAAATGAAAAGAATTTACTATAATCAGTTTTTGAACTTGGAAGGCATACCCCGGGAAGCTTCTTGCGGAAAGCAACATACAATCTTTCCGTCTACTGAAGCTAACACAACCTTGTCGGCAACATCATTAAGATATTCCTCATCACTATATTTACCCTTAATATATCAATATGAAAAAGTAAACATATTCATTGATGTGGAAGACTCTTCAGTTGATATTCAATCACCTACAATAAATAGAAGCGGGTTGTGATGAGATGTGGAAGAGACAATGCCATTGAAAGTGGAATAAATGAACGGTTTCAAAAACAATGATCTAGAATTCGTGCATTAGTCATTTGTGCAATTATCATCAAAGTTTGTGTTAGTTGCATTTTTAGGCATATTTTTTCATCTTTTTAATAACTAGTTTGAGCGTTTTTGTGCATTTAGGTTGTGCATATTGCATCATTTTTTTGTGAAATGCATGTTTTGGTGGACGGAATCTACTTTGGTTTGTTTTTGGTTGATTTTGTAGGTGTGGAGGATTGAAAGAGTCAATGCCGAGCAATGAAGAGGCGAGGCCGCAATTTACTTGGACTTCACTGGCGTCTTTGAAAAAAGTTTCGGCTGCAAGTAGCGTGGAAAGAACTAGAGGGGGTTGGATCGTAAAAAAATAATAAATGAAAGAAATCTTTAAATGAAAAAAAAAAGTAACAAATTTTAAGAGAAAAGTGGTGTGAGGTAGTTGGAAAAAAAAAAGAAGAGCACATTTCTTTGAGCTATCTTTAGGATGGCTGCTGTTGTGCATCGTGGGAGGCAATAAAACTTTGGTATTTTTATTTTGTTCTTGGGCATTAAAGATGATTATTATATTTGTTTTGTAAGCTTTTTATTTTACTGTTTTATTTCGTATTTGTTTCGATTGATCTAGCGTCATGTCCGGCTAGAACCTTTTAATTTCGGCACTTTGGTATGCGTTCTTAGTTTTGATTTGAAAACTTGCGTGAAACTCTTATGAGATCCAATTTTTGAATGGTTTGTTTGGTTGGTTCTTGATTTTATACCTTTAGGTAATTTATTAGTGGATTAATAAAAATGGCCACTTTGTTAATCAATCTAATCAGGTTCATCAATTAATGAAAACTTAATCAGTTTTATATATTTGATAAAAGGAACAAATAACGGTTTAGGTTTGTCTATGAATTTAAATTCGTTATCGAATTAAACAATATAACTAAGCATTCTGAACGACGTGAGTGTTTGGTTATAACCGATACTTCTATCATTGCAACCCTCACACTAGGATCCGAACGACGTGAGTTTGGAGTAGCGGGATGGCTCTAATCAATGAACAGTGTTTGGTTAGACTTTAGATAGAGTGGATGTCCGAACGGCGTGACGTCTAGTATTGATACAAACCGATTACTTAAAGGATCAATGCACCATAATTGTTAATGATCATAAGTCCGGGTTAAATCAAGATATTGCCTTAGTGTTGGAATTAGTGTTAATATTTGAATTCATCCCACAATTTAATTAATGTTTTCTAGTCATTTAATTAACGGGTGCAGCAAGAGTCTGGTTCGATAATCTCCCCACAGGGAGAATTGCGGACTTCGACGACCTTACCGACAAGTTAGGTAATCATTTCTCACATCTTAGGAAGCACAAGCGGGACAAGGCGCACATACTATTGTGCCGCCGATATGATCATGAGTCCATTGAGGAGGACTTCATCGTCCGCTTCAACAAGGAGGCCTTTAAGATTGTCTGCGGAGAGGAACTTACCCGCGATGCATTCATTCATAACGTACGTAGCCCGGAACTCATGAAATGCCTTACCGGCAAGGATGGCATCCTAGAGTCATGGGATGAGCTCATCCACCCCGCCAAAATATATGTCTCATCTGAAAAATCCTTCAGTCAGATGCACGGCTTCCAGTAGCATCACCATAATAACAATAATAATAAAAATAAAGGCAAATCCGTATAGAACCGCATCTCGGGCTCAACAGACAAGGGAAAATACTCCCCCGCCAATGACGCCCGCCAGCACATCAGCAGCAAACAGTCAAGGGAACAACGTGGTCACTCCAAGAAGAACCACAATTGGACCCTAGTAATCAAAACTCCATCTCAGGTCCTCAAGATGGAGCAAGGCGCCCAAGCCCCTTGGGAAAAGAAGGAATGTGGATACAACCAAATTTTGTGAGTACCACAACGACTCTGGCAATCTTACAGACAATTGTTATAGCCTAAAGATGGAGATCGAGACTGCGCTGAAGTCTTGACAACCAGGCGGAAGGGTCGCGGAAAAAAATCCGTGACCTCAACACTCATACCGCCACCATCATTCCGCGCCACCAATGCAATATGACAAGGCCCAGAAAGAAGGCTCAACACGGGAAACGCTCCTGTGTACCACAAAACGACGAATCTTGGAAGGAGGCAGATGTCCTCATACCAAAAGTCCGTGGCGGCGCGTCCTACATTGCACCCTTAGTGATCACAGCCGTCTTTGGACATTACCACACGTGGTACATGTTCCTAGACGGCGGAAGCAGCACTTACATCATGTATGATCAGTGTTTTCAGCAATTGGATGAAGAAGATAAGGCAAAGCTCGTACTAGTCAATGAGCCAATCTCCGATTTCATCCACGAAACAATCATGCCCCGTGGCATGATTTCCATGCCTGTAACGATGTCCGATGGGAAACACGAGTGCACCGAAATCTGCGACTTCATTGTCCTGCCAGCCAACTCCAACCACGACATCATACTTGGCTGCGAGGGCATCGCGCACTTTAACGTGAATGCCTCTACCGCTCATGCAATGGTTGGATTCCCAACCAGGACCGGAATTGCATTCATTCGGGGAAACAAGGACTGTCACTCGGCGGAAACCGCTAAAACCCCAAAAATGGTTAAAACAGATACCCGCATAGAGCCAGAAAAATGGGTTCTCAACCTTAAATTTCCGGAGAAAATAGTGGTCATCGGCCATGTAATCTCCGACACCATATGCAATCACCTAAAACAGCTACTGATCCATAACACGGACATGGTTGGTGTTTCGCGGGATATAGCGGAACACAGACTCAACGTGTACCGCTCTGTAGAGCCAGTGGTTCAGAAGAAGCGGAGCATGGGACTGGAGAAAACAAAGGCCATGAACGAGCAAGTCATCGAGCTGCTCAATGCGGGCATCTTACGTCCCATTCGATACCAAACTTGGGTCGCCAACCCTGTCATGGTCTCAAAGGCCAACGGGAGTTGGCGCATGTGTGTTGACTACAAGGACCTCAACAAGGCGTGTCCCAAAGACTGTTATCTGCTGCCAGAAATGGACTTAAATGTGGACTCTCTCGCCCCTTATCGCTTCAAATGCTTCCTTGACGCGTATAAGGGGTACCACTAAATACAAATGGCAAAGGAAGATGAGGACAAGATGGCGTTCCGCACAGATGGGTCGCCTGGTGGCCCTTAATCGCTTCCTATCAAATTATGCTTCAAAGTCTTTCCCCTTCGTGGACACTTTGAAGGATTATTCAAAAAATAGCAACTTCTGTTGGACAACAGACGCGAAAACAGCTTTTCAAGTAATGAAGCAGTGCCTCATGACCCTCCCAACCCTGACAGTTCCTCTACCCAAGGAACCGCTCAGACTCTACCTCTACGTCACGGAACATGCAGTGGGTGCGGTCCTCATGGTAGATCGCAAAGGGGTGCAAATGTCGGTTTACTACATCAGCCGCACCTTACTCGATGCGGAAATGAGGTATACTATCATGGAAAGGTTGGTTCTCGCTCTTGTACACGCATCTCGAAGACTGCGGAGGTATTTCCAGGGTCATCCCAACAACATCCTTACGGACTACAAAATCAGCTACTTCCTTTATAAGCCAGAACTTTCGGGTCACCTCGCAAAATGGGCTATCGAGCTTGGAGAACATACCATTTATTGCTAGCCCCGACCCGCAATCAAAGGTCAAGTTCTAGCCGCTTTCACGACAGAAATACCGGCCGACAAATTCATAGAATGCAAAGCCGAACAGTCCCCCGGCGCCAGCGCAAGACCCATCGCAGAAGTGGTCCCTCTTCACAGACGGGGCCTCCAACGACGATGGCTCTGGCACGGGCCTTCGCCTTATCAGCCCAGATAAACATGAGTTCACATACGCCATCCGCCTTGACTTCAAAAGCACGAAAAACGAGGCGGAATACGAAGCATTGCTGGCAGGCCTTCGCATTACTAAAAAAATGGGGGCGAGGCACGTGGAGGCACACGTGGACTCATTACTCGTCGCACGCCAGGTAAACGGGACTTACGACACAAAGGACGAAACCATGGCTCTTTATTTGGAACAAGCCAAGAAACTCATGCGCAAATTCGATTCCTGCACCGTAGAACACATCAGACGCAGTGAAAATAAACCAGCCGATGCAATCCATCTGTTCCGCTGCGACAGGTTAACGTCATCCAAACAGGCAACGTGTCCTAAACTTCAACTTGCATAATCATTAACCCTGATCATGCCGGTGGTATACAATGATAGATCTATTGGATTGACAACCCCACCCAGATTCGTTGACCATCTTTTATGGAGAGCGCGGGTGATTGTTATCATTCCAACGTTATATTATGGTGAATCGTGGATGCGGGATGGACCTAAACTTTGTCGGAGGATTGATTATGTGCATACTATACTTGTTGTTTATTCATGTAGACTTAAACTTACATTAGACATATGAATTGCTAAACTTTTATTCTTTTAAAACTTATTGCTTGACTTGGCTTATGTATTCTCACCAACTTCTAGTTGACCCCCCCCCCATTTTTCCAAACTCAACAGGAAATACTGATGCTTGAAGTCTAGAGCTAGCATGAGGAGATAAATGAAGTTTTATGCTTTGTTTGATTATTTGATGTACTATATTTCATTCGAGACTTTGTTATGTATTTCAAAATTTGGATATTTTACTTTAAATAAATTCTTGATTAAAACTTGATTACCATGTGCTACTGAACAATCATTCATACGTGACACCTCAATGTTTCCGCCATCGGTTGGGGTGTTACACTATGCTACCCTATCCTTACAGGTTGTCTACTCTTATTCGTCAGCTGCAATCCTGGTCCACCTTTAGATTAATAGTACAAATCCTCAGGTATAGCCTGAATCATCTTGAAGATCTCGTCGAAGTTCTAGATTTTAATAACGAACACTTGCAATCTGGAAGGGTGAACGCTTGTATTCTGAGTTTTCTTTCTAGGAATGGCATTGCGCATAATTCCCAATCAGACGAGGGACCCGGATGCCTACATGGGAATTCTTGGGATGAGTGTTCACTTATAGGCTAAAGCATGTCTTCACTATGTTATTAGAATCTAGAAGCTTTGATAAGTCAACGTTTTCATTTATTCGTTTTAATTAATGAATAAATGATTACATTCCTTTTTATACCTCATTATCCTTGATTCATCCTATGTCTCATTGAACCTTCATTGTGTCTCTTACAGATAATGCCTCCTCGTCGCAGCACTCATCTTAATAATGACAACGATCATGATGGTGAGAGCATCATCAACAACAACCATGGCAACGATGTCCAACTCGCTGTGATCAATTCCCAACAAATGGCTCAACAAATAGCAACTTTGGTTCCCAACTTGGTGGCTCAAGTCATCCAAATGAATGGAAACGACAATGGAAATGGAAATGGCAATGGGAATGGTAATCACAATGGGAACGGAAACGGGAACGGGAATGCTCACCCTGTTTGCACCCTCAAGCACTTCAATACTTGCAACCCTCCTAAGTTTAGCGGGGACAAAGGAGCCACTGGTTTCCTTCAGTGGTTCGAGGGTATCGAAAATAAACCTTCATTAATAATGAGTGTCCTAATAACCTCAAAATTCGCTATGCTATGAGTGTCCTCCACAAGCGGGCACTCACATGGTGGAACGAAGAGAAAAGGACTCGTGGGGCTGAAGTCGCACTGGCTATGACTTGGGAGCAAGTTAAGGATGTTATGATAGCAGAGTTTTGTCATCATAATGAAATCAAGAAGTTAGAGGATGAGTTTCATGTTCTGGTTCAAGACAGTGGGGAAAATTTGGCCTACAACACTCGTTTCCATGAACTGAGCCTATTGCTACCTCATAAGGTCACACCCCTACCTGTTGTTATTGAGAAGTACATTGTAGGTCTACCCATAGAAATTCACGATACTGTGTGGGGGAGAAATCCTGCCACTCTCGAGGAAGCCAAATGCCTAGCAGCTACTTTGACTGATAACCATGTGAAAAATGGTACTCTTTTTTGCATGAATACAAAGAAAGTTATTGCGAAGGATACTCCTCAACCTGCTATCGAGGTTAAGTCTGAGCCCTCAACCAACAAAAGATGCAAGACAAGAAATTTTGTGATGGTTGCCACTCCTCCACCCAACAAGAAACCATATACTGGAACCCATCCTTTGTGTAACACCTGCAAGTATCACCACCCAACCCAAGTGCCTTGTCGTCAATGTACCAATTGTCAAAAGTATGGGCATCTCGCGAATGTTTGTCGTGTTCCTGCTGCTCAGAATAACCCTGCTAGAAATGCTCCAGCTCCCAATCATCAAAATGGTAGGCCTGCTCATGGTCAGTGTTATGAGTGTGGTAGCCCAGATCATTATAGGGATACTTGCCCTAATCGTGGAAACCAGAACCAAAACCGTAACCAGAATCAAAACCAAGGTGCTCGTCGTCGCATGTACAACATCAATGCTAATCAAGCCCGCAACAACAATGAAGTGGTTAATGGTATGTTTCTTGTTAATAACCACTATGCTTATATGCTATTTGATTCGGGTGCTGATAAGTCATTTGTGTCACTTAAATTTAAACCCCTACTTAACATGCCCCAAACTAATCTAGAGGAACCTCTAGTGGTAGAAGTAGCTAATGGGAAATCTATCTCGATCGATTTTGTTATATGTAACTATGTGTTGAACCTTGATGAACATCTTTCCCTATCGACCTCATTCCTATGCATCTTGGGAGCTTCGATGTCATAGTAGGCATGGATTGGTTGTCAACCCATCGTGCTGAAATTTTATGTTTTGAGAAAGTTATTCGCATTCCTTTTGAATCTGGTGACATTTTGAAGATCTATGGTGAGAAACCTTGTGGCGAACTTAAACTCATGTCTTGTACGACTGCTAAAAAATACTTACGAAAGAGGTATATGGCTTTCTTGGCTAACGTGATAGAAAAGAAAGACAAGGGCAAGAGTATCCAAGATATTCCAATCATTCAGGATTATCCTAAACTCTTTCCAGAGGATCTACTTGGTTTACCTCCTACTCGTCAAGTTGAATTTAGAATCGACCTTGTTCCTGGTGCAAATCCAATTTCCAAATCTCTTTATCGTCTTGCACTCTCTAAGATGCAAGAGCTTGCCAGTCAACTCCGGGAACTCTCAGATAAGGGTTTCATCCGCCCCAGTTTCTCTCCTTGGGGAGCTCCTATGTTATTTGTCAAGAAGAAGGATGGATCCCTCAGGGTGTGTATCGATTATCGTGAGCTTAATAAACTCACCATCAAGAATTGTTACCCCTTACCTAGGATTGACGATCTTTTTATCAACTTCAAGGAGCAACTCACTTCTCGAAGATTGATCTTTGTTCTGATTATCATCAGCTTAGAGTCCATGAGGAAGAAATTCCCAAGACGGCCTTTCGTACACGTTATGGTCATTACGAATTCATGGTCATGCCATTTGGATTGACCAATGCTCCTGCAGTGTTTATGGATCTAATGAATCGGGTTCGTAAACCCTATCTTGACAAATTCGTGATCGTCTTCATTGACGACATTTTGATTTACTCCAAATCAAAATCCGATCACACACAACATCTTCACTTAATCTTGGATCTCCTAAAGAAGGAACAACTATATGCCAAGTTCTTAAAATGTGAATTTTGGCTTAAGGAAGTTCAATTTTTGGGTCACGTCATCAATGAGAATGGAATACATGTTGATCCCGCAAAGATCGAAGCTGTCAAAAATTGGAGTGTTCCTAAAACTCCAACAGAAGTTCGTTCCTTCCTTGGTCTAGCTGGATATTATCGTCGATTCATTGCTAATTTCTCCAAGATCGATGTTCCTCTCACTGCCTTAACTCACAATGGTAAACCTTATGATTGGGGACCAAAACAAGAGGAAGCATTCGAGACTCTTAAGCATAAACTTTGTGAAGCTCCTATTCTGTCTCTACCTGATGGTAATGATGATTTCGTGGTCTATTGTGATGCATCGAATCAAGGTCTTGGTTGTGTTCTTATGCAACGAGGCAAGGTTATTGCTTATGCGTCCAGACAGCTCAAGATCCACGAAAAGAATTATACCACGCATGATCTTGAATTGAGTGCAGTCGTATTTGCTCTCAAGATTTGGAGACACTGCCATTATGGAACCAAATGTGTGGTTTTCACAGACCACAAAAGTCTCCAATATATCTTCAACCAAAAGGATCTTAACATGAGCCAACGATGTTGGGTTGAGTTACTTAACGACTATGATTGAGAGATTCGCTACCATCCTGGCAAAGCGAACGTTGTGGCAGACGCACTCAGTCGTAAAGAGTGCATCAAACTTCATTGTGCAAGGGTTCGTACTGATCTTCAGAATCGTATCCTCCAGGCTCAACATACCTCACTCACCCAAGGTAACATGTACGAGGAAATGTCTTATGGTGCTGAGACTCAACTCGAAACCAAACCTGATGGTCTACTTTATTTTCTCAATAGACTTTGGATCTCTGACCGTGATGATCTTTGTACCTTTCTTATGAACGAGGCTCATAAGTCTCGTTACTCTATTCATCCTGGTGCTGACAAAATGTACCAAGATCTTCGTTATTCGTATTGGTGGCCTGGTATGAAGAAAGATATTGCTCTTTTCGTAGCAAAATGTCTCACTTGTTCCAAGGTCAAGGATGAACATCAACGACCTTCTGGTATGCTTGAACAACCAGAGATTCCTGTATGGAAATGGGAGAGCATAGCAATGGACTTCATCACTAAACGCCCTCGTACACCCAAAGGTTATGATAGCGTTTGGGTAATCATTGATCGTTTAACCAAGTTAGCCCATTTCTTACCAATTCGTGAGAAATATTCTGTGGAAAGGTTGGCAAAGTTGTACATGAGTGAAATCGTATGTCGCCATGGTATACTTGTGGACATCATCTCTGATCGTGATGGTTGTTTCACCTCTCGCTTTTGGGATTCTTTACAAGACGCTTTGGGTACCAAGTTAAACCTGAGCACAGCTTATCACCCTCAGACAGATGGTCAGACTGAACGAACCATCCAGACACTCGAGGATATGCTCAGGGCATGTGTCATTGATTTTGGTGGCGCATGGGATTCTCATCTTCCCTTGGTCGAGTTTTCATACAACAACAGTTACCATGCCAGGATCAACATGGCTCCTTTCGAGGCACTTTATGGTCGTAAGTGTCGTTCACCTGTCTGTTGGACTGAGATTGGTAAAGCCCAGATCACTGGTCCTAAACTGATCCAGGAAACCACAGATAAGATTCAAATGATCCAGGATAATCTTCTTAAGGCTAGAAGTCGACAGAAGAGTTATGCTGATAAACGTCGAAAGCCCTTGGAATTTCAAGTCGGGGACTTTGTGCTTCTTAAGGTATCTCCTTGGAAGGGAGTGATTCGCTTTGGGAGAAAGGGAAAACTAGCTCCTCGTTATGTGGGTCCATTCAAAGTGCTTGACAGGATTGGAAAAGTGGCTTACAAACTTGATCTTCCACCTGAGCTAAGCAATGTTCACCCAACTTTTCATGTCTCAAATCTCAAGAAATGCTTAGCAGATGAGAACCTCCATGTCCCTCTTGAAGATGTGCAAATCGATGAAACTATGCACATTATTGAGAAACCTGTTGAGATCATGGACACTGGAATCAAGAAACTCAAGCGCAGTCGCATCCCGATTGTTAAAGTTCGTTGGGAATCTAAACGAGGTCCAGAGTTCACATGGGAACGCAAAGACCAGATGAAGTCTAAATACCCACACCTCTTTCCAGCAGACTCTCCAACTCCAACTTCGGGGCGAAGTTCCTAAAAGTAGGGGACACTGTAACATTTCGCATTTTCGTTTAAGCATGTTCTACCATTTAATCAATAAACGTAGTATTTCGACATTCTTGTACGTTAAAAAATATATATATTTCGTGACATTTTCGGACTCATATAATGATATTATGAAGTTATTATAATAAATATTAGTGTTATACTTTCAAAAAAATGATTTGCGTGGACCGGGACTCGAACCCGGGTCCACAGCCGGTTTGAATTACACACACACCTCTCCAACCAACTGGGCTACAGCCCTTCTTGTGATTTCGATCCAAACCAAACATACTTAACACATCCCTAAAAAGAATCAGTTGACAAAACAAAGTCAACACCCGATCGAACATTCCAAATCAAGATCAATTACGCGTTTTTATTCGTGATTATATATGGTATGATGGTAATCAACCTACAGCGTGTCCTACACGCCAAAAAATCACAATTAAAACATACTAATTATAGTCTAATACGCGTTTACAATTAAGAACGGGTAACATCTTCCAAAATTACGATTTGCGTGTAGTTAGTATAAATTGATGCCTTCCCTACAAGCTAACATCGCCGAAGAACATATCCCCATAACCAATTTCGCCTAAAAACCCTTTATAATCTGCAAATCGATTGTGTTGACTTTTCTGTTGACCAACATCAAATCGTGTACACTCAATCGCTGTAAGTATCAATTTATCATATAGTTTTGTTAGTCGTCATCATCTAATCAAAAGCCCTATGTTTTTTGTGGGTATTGATCAGTATTTCGCTTGATTAGATAAGCTAGGGTTCGTGTTCTTCAATTTGGGGATGATGCTACATCTGTGAATGTTTAAACACTTTTCAGATCCAAATAAAACACCAACTGATCCACAGATCAGTTGGTATTATCCTTCTGTGTTAAGACGTGGGAACCGCTCCATACTCGAGTTCAATCCCCGTCCCCATTTTTATTTCTCTAAACAAATCAAGATTTAAACCAAGTAACCTATATAATTAACTGAAACTGGATTTCATCGTTCTCAGGGTCCAGACCAGATGGTCTGGACTTGTGATTTAAAATCAATTGATTCGGCCAAGGACCCGGGTTCAAGTTCCGCCACATACAACCATTTTTTTTAGTTTTCCTTTATACTTATATTTTCTATATTCTTTTAAAAATAGTTTTTAAATACTAAAAGTGCTTTATAAAATCTATAAAAATTATTTTATGTTATACTAATGATGAAGTTTATTATACAATTTTTAGTTTTTCAAAAATCATTTATTTAATATATATATATATATAATATTACAAAATTATTCAATTATAAATTGAAAATTTTATAAAAATATCTAAACAATTTTATAAAATTCTACAAAAATTACTTTAAACTTATAAACCAATAAATATTCCAGAAATAAATTTTAATTTTAGAAAAATGTTTATTTAATATTTTTAATCAATTTTTACTATTTTAATCATAAATAATTCATAATAAATTCATTTTTCACTATTTTTATACCAAAATTTTACATAAATTATTTTTTTTCATTTAGAACAAAAATATAAATTTTAATTTGAAACTTCATTAAATTTTAATATTTTTAGATATTAAAACTATATTTTGACAAATAAAAAGAG
Organism: Ambrosia trifida; assembly: GCA_028751855.1. Classification (NCBI taxonomy): domain Eukaryota; kingdom Viridiplantae; phylum Streptophyta; class Magnoliopsida; order Asterales; family Asteraceae; genus Ambrosia; species Ambrosia trifida. The sequence continues at coordinate 106,607,720 of CM054126.1, read as the reverse complement.
ACAGACAAAATATTCAATTATTAAGAAAATAATTTTATAAAATTATTTTCATAGTTACAACATTATAATGCAACCATCCTTAATAAAAATTTAACAAAAAAATCTTTTATTTATTTATTTTTGAATTTCTTTTATTTTGTTATTTCATTAATAATTAACGATTAATCAATTATCAATCCCCAAATTAGGAACCCTAGAACTACTTGTAGACTAGAAAACTTAGACTTTTAAGTTTTCCCATCACTCAATTATTGCCTTATAAATAGGGTGATATTTGGACACAAGAGCCACAATTATTCTATATTAAGGGACTCAATTCTAGCACTAAGGTGAGTTTAGATAGCCCATTTTTCCTTTTCACTATTTTGGGGTGAAACATGTTACAATATCAATTTACAATTCAACATAAGTGTCTATGTGTTATTCTTTGTTGCATTATGTCTTAAAAATTACTATGGTAAGCACAATTAAACTAGCATAATCATTAACTCCGTACAAGACAACGATACACAATGATAGATCTATTGGACTGACAACCCCACCCGGATACGTGTGCCTCCAGTATGGGTAGCGTGGGTGATTGTTATCGATCATATAATAAAAACGAGTGAACCATATGCGTATGGGATGGACCACAATATTCTAGTCACAAGGTTTGATTATGCACACGATTTACCTAGTAGTTTTGTTTTCACATATGTACTAGAGTTGCCATGACACTCGAATTGTACAAGTTTTTTATTCAATATTCAAGCCTATGTAATTCTCACCAACTTTTGTTGACCCAAAAATATTTTCAAAATTAACATGTTTCAGGGAACAATGAAGCTGAGGTCTAGAGTATGCTTGAAGGATCTTTTTGAAGTTATTTGAAGTTGTTTGCTTTATTTCATGTTATGTACTAGAAGTTTTGGATTTTTAGACAATGTTTCGTTTAGATATTTATGCTATCAATAAAGTACTTAAAATTTCAATATATACCATGTGCTACTGAACAATCATTCATACATGACACCTCGATGTTTTCGCAATCGGTTGGGGTGTTACAACTCCCATATTGGTTCTCACAATTCTCTCAAAAAAATGAATTTGTATAAGAACTTAAACCAATAAATCCTACATGGCATTTAAAGAGGGCATCCTCCTTCTTGAGTGTGCCATGTGGCATGCCATGTGGAATTAATTGATTTTAGGAAAAAAAATTAAAAATAAAAAATTACACCAAATTAACGAGTGTTTTATTATCTTTCCAACATGTGTTAGCATTGGAGTTGTACATTGTTTTAGGTTATGTATTAATTAGAGTTATACATTGTTAATTGTTTTAGGTTAGGTGCTACTTGAAACTTTCCTGCATGTAACTGTAAAGCGCATCATTCTATTTCATATGTAAAATTGATATGTCATATTAGATTTCTCAACACCGGGACGCTCCCGGGGTATAATCTAGCATATACTGATGCAGGAGCATCAGTATTATCTTTTATTTATTTAAATTTGGAATTTCCTAAAATATCTTATTTAGTTTCCTATTTGTGTTACGAGTCAAAGTTATAAATTAGGGTCTAGGGCTTATTGTTTTAATTAGTTTTTGAGTATTAAATATTGTAAAGACACTTTTAAGGTCTCTTTGAACCATTTGGTTCGATTTATGGTGTTTGATTAATCATATAGTTTTTGAGCCATTTGATTGCATGTGCCAAACTGCATCAAGTGGTATCAGAGCTTTGGTTCTCAAATGGCTCTGCATGAAGCGAACTATGGTTTTTCTCGTTGAATCGCTGATCGAGGCAATGATAAAATCATGTTCGATTCGCAATATCGTAAGATCCGGGAAACTGACTCAAAAGATGTCATCTGGGATGAGATCATTGGGAAAGAGGAGCATCCTGAAGTCTACGATGGTTACAAGTTTCTGGAAACCGACTCAGAGGCTTTCATCCGAGATGAGAACTATGGGAAGGAGGAGTATCCAGGTAATTGTAGCGTTATCTATCTGTCACCTCCTTGTTTTGATGAATATGAGGATGAGGAATGGTATTCTTGGGTTACCGGTGGTTATCGGAACTTACCGATTGATGAATCGGGTTTCAATAGTCGTAACTTTGAAGGGGTTACATCAGTAGAAAACGGTGTCGTTACGGTGGCTCCCGCTGGAGAGGCATTTGCTAATGATCATTCGGTGGTTGAAGATGGTGCTACGATTGTTATGGATGGTGAATCTCAAAGCGTGGTGGCTATCGGTGAAGATACGATTTTGGAAGCTCCAACAAAAGCTCCGAGAAATATGAAAGGTTTGAGAATTAAATCACGTAAGATTGGACCTCTTATGAATTTTAAATTTCGAAACAAAGAATATCTCGGGGCTGCTGAAAATATGGAGAAAGATGGATATTCTTCGTGTTTAAAAGGCCAAAATAAGGGTTATTTGGGTGTTGCTAAAATCATGGATATTATAATGCAAGAGATAAATAATATTGTTTCTCAAAATTTGAAGCATCTAACCAAATTTAGTGAGTGCATGCCCAACATGCACGACTCACATGAGCTACATGGATTAATTAGAAAGTTGAATAATTATGGTGGATTGGGTGGAGATGATCTCGTGGTTATTGTTGGCATAGGGGTGGCTACTAGTGGTGATCAATTGTCACTGACTTTGGAAGAGGCCTATAACTTTGGTAATAATTACGGGGTTTTGAATATCTCTTTGAAAATTCAAATAATGTGGTTGCCAAATATGAGGTTGAATTTCCCGAACATATTATTGGTAACCCTTGTGGAGAAGATTCGTTTTTTAAAATCGAAAAAGTTGATGACCAATTTGATTTCAATAATTATTTGCCAAACCACGGGGCAAAAGAGATTGTTTCGAACAATGGCTCATTCGACCTAGGTGGTACGACTTGTGAAGTAGATTTCTTTCGATGGGTTGTGATAATATTGCAGAAGAATCGGGTTGGTGTTCCTTTTGATCTGGGTGGCTTTGGTCTGAAGGCAAAACTTGAGGACAAGTTTTTTTTCGAAGACGAGGAGTATGATGCAGGAGCATTATTATTATCTTTTAATTATTTAAATTTTGAATTTCCTAAATTATCTTATTTAGTTTCCTATTATTGTGAGTCAGGGTTATAAATTAAGGTCTATGGTTTATTGTTTTAGTAGTTTTTGATTGAATTTTAATTGAAAAGAACTTTGTTCTTGGAACCTATGGTTCGTTTATCGTCTTTGATTGCGCTTCCAAAACTGCATCAGCTGGAACATCAAATCGAGATCCTCTAATAGTTTGGTGGGTGTGATTAGCAAAATAAATGTGGCAAGCCATAACATTGGAATATTACTCATTCAAGTTTTGAAAGGTCCGACAAAGTATAGAACATTATATGTTCACAAATATCCGAGGTCCCTAGTAGGCAGCCAACAATTTCAATTTAAGTCAAATCCACTTGATGTTAATTTGGGTGGTATTCCTTTTGATCCAGGTGGCTTTGATCTGAAGGTAAAACTCGAGGACGATTTTTTTTCGAAGAGGGGGAGTAACCGATGCAGTTTCGCACATGCAATCAAATGGCTCAAAAACTATAGAGTTAAATGTCAATTTAGTCCATGAGGTTTGTCAAAAACTGCCACTTTCATCCAAAAAAATTTTGTCAATTTAGTCCCTGTGGTTTTGATTTTTTGTCATTTTAGTCCCTGTGGACTAACAAGATTTGGATGAAAGTGGTAATTTTTTACAAACCTCAGGGACTAAAATGACAAAAAATGAAACCACATGGATTAAATTGACAACAAAAAAAGATTTGGATGAAATTGACAATTTTTGACAAACTTCATGAACTAAATTGGCAATTAACTCAAAACTATATTATTAATAAAAAAAAAACGCCATAAATCGAACCGAATGGTTCAAAGAGACCTTAAAGGTGTCTTTACAATATTCAATACTCAAAAACTAATTAAAACAATAAGCCCTAGATCCTAATTTATAACTTTGAGTCGTAAAACAAATAGGAAACTAAATAAAATAATTTAGGAAATTCTAAATTTAAATAAATAAAAGATAATAGTGATGCTCTTTTGCCAAAGGCATTATAGCCCAGCGGCATCTTGGTGGTGAGATAAGACTTAGAGACCATAAGGTCCTGGGTTCGAATCTCACAAAGGGGGTTTTCTCATAATTATTATGAATTTCCTCCTGAATTGGTGACTTGGTGGTGGAATATGATCGCGTGACAACATTGGTGGCACGATGATACTCCAGTGTTCCGTGAGTGATTCCAATTTGTTGGCCGTTCAAAATATAAATAGTGATGCTCTGCATCATATACAAGCTTCATATACATATATGAAGGACGATTTATTTTTGCCTTTGGCCATCCCGATTAAATGGTATCTATATGTAAACGTGTTGTTATATAACTAAAACCCATTTACGTCGTACTTTTTTTTTAAAAATAATGATAGACACCCAATCGACTTTCTAAAACTAAAAAACCTAGACTAAAGTACAACTTACTATTGAGAGTGTACAAACTAATGTAGAATTAGCACACTGTACTGGACTACTGGGTTTATTCGATTTTAGGATGATGTTGTACCACTTGGAATACGCGTGGTCCAAAACAGAATGTCATTTACTGCTTTATTGAATGTACAAAATTGTCCAAAGGATGCCAACTCAGACTATGGGGTGTGGTTCCCCTTCCCCCTTCCTTCCCCTTGTCCACCTCAGCGCCACATCATTTTCCCCTTTTCTTCCCCCTTCTAGGGGAAATGGTTCCCCTTCCCCCTTCCTTTTTTTATTATTTTTTTTTTGATTTATTTTATAGACTTTATTTTTCATTAATTTTTTTTTTCATTAAAATTAAAAAACAAATTACATGGAAATTAAAAAAAAACGAAAATAATACAAAAAAAAAAAAACAATTCGGATGACACATAAAAAAAAGATTTTAAATTAAAAAAAAATTACAAACCTAAACAAATTAAAAAAAAAAAACAAACCTAAACAAATTAAAAAAAAAACAAACCTAAAGAAAGTAAAAAAATACAAACTACTCGTCACCAACATCATCGACCCGAAAATTGTTCCAAATATGGTCGATTAGATCCGTGCAAAGATTGTTGTGCACGATTAGATCCTCAAGTATTCATCCCATGAATCACTAGCAGTCCCGTACGCCAACTGACGAATCGCAGAAGTACATTTTTGTAGAGTCGTAAAACCTCGTTTTCCTCTAGCATCATATCGTAGTGTGAAAAACTCATCATAATTAGCCAAGTCATTGGCAATTCGTTGAAACAATCGGCGACTCATTCTAAAGCGACGCTTAAATAGCTCGTCTGGGTATACGCAGTCCTCAGCAAAGTAGTCAGCAACCAAACGTTCGTGTGCACCTTTAGATAAAAATAAAGAATATAAGAAATAAAATATAATAACAAAAATCTATTTTGAATATATAAGATATGAAATACAATAAAAATGTAGTAAAAAAAATTAACAAAATATAACAAAATAAAAGAAATTTAAAAAGTATAAGAAATAAAATATACCCTCACGATCTCTGTTTAATGCGGCGCGTCTTGTTCTTGGTTCCGAATTTGTTTCCTCGTCACTACTGTCGTTTACGAAGTCCAACAATATCTTTGCCGTTTCAACCATCGTGCTCGCAAAAAAATTGGCAACGTTTGCCTCTTCTGACGACGAACTCATGCTTGTATAAAATTAGGTGAAAAGTTTATAAAATATGGGTGTAAAGTTTATAAAATATGGAGTGTTGTGTGAAGTAGGTTTGAATTGGTGGTAGGATTTTGAAGTTTTAATATATATATATATATAAAAAACGTTTTTTTTTTTTTATTTTTTTTCAAACGGTCAAAAATTCCAACGTTTAAAACTTTCAAACGGTCAAAAATTATTGGGAAAAGGGACGGGGTGGACGGGGGATTTCTCCCGAGTTCACCGAAGGTATTTCGGGGGGGGCGGTGTTCCCGAGCGGGGAAAATGCCACCTCAGTCTTCCCGAGCATTCCCCCACCCCACACCCCACAGTCTCATAAATGAACGTACAACTGCTATTACATAAAATACAAGTTAATGATGTTATGGGATTTTTTTTTAACGGCAAGTGCTAACCAGTGAAACTCCGGCTAACAACCTGGGCCAGCCTGTACTGATTACCATCCCACCTGGATTGGGGATCTCCCCAGGTGGAACCCCCACATGTGGTAAATATGGTTCCGACAGGAATCAAACCATCAACCTCCACTCCAGCTCTCCCAATTTTCACCAATTGAGCTAGGCTTTATCAGCTTGTTATGGGATTATGTTTAGTAGAATTGGTGATTACCTCCTTTTAAGGTATATTTATAAGAAATTGTAGTGTTACTAATTATTTAATTTTTTTTTTTCGAATGTTTATTTTGTAGAAAAAACTCTAATTGTTTAGCAAGATCTTTTTTGAAAAGTTTATGTAGAATTGTAGAGGAGAGGTTAAAGATGAAGGTATGCAATCTTACAATTAATTAATAGTACGTCTTCGTGCCTTTTGCATTTGATACATTAGGGACCCTTGCCTCCGAAGCGATCTGTTATCTAAATCGGGTGTAAAAGGTGGTGCATAGTAATTGCTCGTCAACCAAAGGGCAAAACTTCATCTTTAATATAATAGGTTTTGCTATTCAAAAAGGGGTAGCGGCGTAACTTTTTGCCCGTTTACCAGCCATCCACTTGTAATTTTTATGGTTTTTATTAATTATCAACTAAACATGGTAAAAAAAAATTTAATAGCTCGTCAACAGTGACTCTTCTCATAGCAACGGTCCAATGAGGAATTGCTTGTGAAGAGTCAAAAGATGACAATCAATAAGGTTCTGGGAGGTTCAAATGGAACATGGCTGGACGGTTAAAGAAAAGTTCCCGCTTCTAACCAACTCGCTAGATCAAAGGGAGTTAAGGTGAGCGAATGTTACAAAAAGTTCAATAATTGCATTTGGTGGGAAGTCCCCTGGTCAAGAACTCCTGCTTCAAACGAAGAATTAGAAGAAGCACAAAGACTGTGGTTGTTGATTAATGAACAACGGGTCGGAGTTTCTGAAGATTTGTGAAAGTGGGCGTCACAGGACTCGGTAAAACATTTCAAAGTCAAGCATGTAAGATCGGATCTCTTTGGGCTGCAAGGTAGTTCGCATGTGCAGCAACAATTCTGGTGGAACAAGCTTGCGACTCCGAAGGTTAGATGCTTTGTATGGCGGGCGGCGAATAACAAGATAGCAACGGCAGATGCCTTGGCTGCTAAAGGTGTAGGTTTTGGCGATGGTATGTGTAGGAGGTGCAGCCTTGAACTAGAAGATGCATATCACATCCTTGTCAATTGTGTGTGGACAAGGTCTTTGTGGTGGAACATCCGTCAATGGCTAAAGAATTCTGATGCTGACTCGTTTACCTCCATTAACCAGATGCTACAGTTCTGCAGGAGCTTTGATAGGCCCCCAAAGCTGAAAAAAGTGTTCCATGCGATAATCATGCTTGGTATGTGGAAACTTTGGTTGAGCAGGAACGATAAAATTTTCAATAATGTGGATACGACGACTCCAAAGCTAATCGAAGAAGTCAAGTTAGAGTTGTTCTGGTGGATGACTAAAAGGGGAAATACGGCGGATCTTGATAAGACAAAGTGGTGGGAGTTCTCGGCGTTCGATAACGGGTAAGGAAAAATAGGTGTATAGGTGGAGTATCTATGTTTCTTTTGATGTAAATGTACCTGTTAGAATCGATCGACTCGGTTAGTCCTCTCGCTTATTGGGCTCGGGTGGTCTTGTGGTGTATATTGGTGAATGAATAAAATGGTTTCGTTTAATTTGTTCAAAAAAAATTAATAAATAAGTAGCAATTGTTGGAACAACTAATTAGATCGAATCGAAAAGATACCAAAAGACATAGATTTGAAGTGAATAAATGCATGATTCTCTATTTATACTCAACTAGTTACGTGTAAAAAAAATTATCCTAAACCAAATCAAATCTGTTTCCTCCTATAATTTTTAAACGTTAATATTTTTAATATACGAGATTTTTTAAAGAAAAAAATTACACCAAATTAACGAGCGTTTTATTATCTTTCCAACGAGTACCATAGTGCTATATAAAAAACGAAAAAAAAAGACTATTTTTTGTAACCCGACAGGTATTGTGTCAGGTTTGGAATTAGTTTAAAAAAATTGTGGGTTTGGGTCGGGCCTGTGATTAGGTGATAGCCGACCCAATTACCCCTTTTTTTTAATATTAGAATATGATAACTTATAGCAGAGATTTGTTTATAATAATAATAATAATAATAATAATAATAATAATAATAATAATAATAATAATAATAATAATAATAATAATAATAATAATCATGTATAGACAAGTCACTAATTATGTTTAAATCAGTAAATATGAAAAAAAAAATTCAATCAAAGCCGAATAGGTTAATAGAGTTATACGTTGTTTTAAATTAGGTATCAATATTAGTATGTTAGAGTGCCTATTAACAAAACTACAAAGGTACTGAAGAACATGTTGGATTAATCAAATAAAGTTTGAATATGAGTTCGAGATAAACAAGGAAACGAGATGATAAGTTAAGGGGATTTATTTTAATATATTTATCTAGTTACTAGATTATACCCCGGGAGCGTCCCGGGTTGAGAAATCTAAATAAAGTGAATAAAATTAGAAGTATCTAAACTATAAAAATGGCATCTGCCAATATATGATTAATGAATATTATTATTATTATCATTATTATTATTATTATTATTATTATTATTATTTTAAACAAATCTCTGCCATAAGTTATCATATTCTAATATAAAAAAAGGGTAATTGGGTCGGGTATCACCTAATCCCAGGCCCGACCCAAAAAAACATTTTTTTTAAACTAATTCCAAACCTGACACAATACCTGTCGGGTTACAAAAAATAGTCGTTTTTTTCTCCATTTTTTATATAGCACTATGGTACTCGTTGGAAAGATGATAAAACGCTCGTTAATTTGGTGTAATTTTTTTTCTTTAAAAAATCTCGTATATAAAAGATATTAAGATTTAAAAGTTATAAGAGGAAACATGAGAGAGAAAATAATAAAGTTTTAATATTTACAAGGTATTTAATAGATTATGTTAAATCATATTTAAACCATATTTATTTCTTTTTTTTAATTGGGCTAGAGTTGTCACATCCCATCCTATGTGGCATCTTTTAAAAGAGAGATTGCATAATATTATGACATGTCATTAAAATGGCTTTGGTTTATTATATGTATAGATGTTCTTTTCTTATCCCATTCAACTTCGTGGCCATTAAACGCTGCTAATGACCAGGAGTTCTTCTGGACCCGGGTTTTTCGAGCTGCATTCGTGTTCGCAGGTCGTGCGGGTGTCGCGTTCGTTCAAGAATTTTCTCGAGCCAGCACCCATTTTGGGGCCCCCTGCGCGCAGGTAGGCGCCAGAGTATAATGTAACTTAACATTTTAAATCTTTCACTCAAGCTTCACCTTATAAACTCCTCCAATTCCCATCTCCCCACCAATGTGGGACACAACCAACTCACATTCACTTCTAAAATTTCCAACAAGTAAATCACTATTTGCGTCCTTGTGTTTTGATGGTTAGAATCTCAGTAAAGTCCCCCAAGGGCCAAACCTTGGTTCTCGAATCGGGGGAGGCCGAACTCAATTTTTTTTCGATCGGTAGTGGCAAATCGGCGGGGGCCGGACTCAACCGGATACAATTTACCTACGAAAATCGCAAATTTCCTCAACTGCGCCAAAAAACAGGGGGGACCAGGGCCACCCCTGACTCTAAGAAACCTTCGTCCCTGAGTCCCCCCCCCCCCCTTCCCTTCCCCAAAAGAATTTGATAAGCCTTATAGTTTTGATTAAAGCCTTTGTGTATTGTGTAACTAGAACATATTCATGTAGACATTGTGTAATTTTGTAGGCTTCATGAGTTGTTTGCGTATGACTCCATTCATGCAATCTTTTATGTCAAACCTTTATATATACCGCTTCATGTGGTTGATTCGCTTGAATAACACTTCTTTTTTGAACCGTAAAGAACGACATGTCAACCACCGTAACACCAGACGATGTGACCAAGGTCGACTACTCGACCGCCACCATCTCCTTGTCTCTCCCAGATGCACAGAAACCCGACCTCCACCCATCCAAAAGCACGATAGTGAAATAATTGATAAAACCTCACCTCATCTCACCTCCAATCCGAGTTGAACCAGCGCTACTTGTATTCATTCACCTGAATGCCACTCCACCACAAGGGTATTGCGTTCTTTTAAAGGCCAAAATCATTTGAATATTTGTAAAAAAAAACATTCTAAAATATCAACTTTGCAATTTACAACTTCCAACACCATTCTAGCATTAGAGGAAAGTAGAGTGCTTATGTGCCACCAAAACTTTCCAATAAAATACAAAATCAATGACACAATACAACACACACCAACTCAACTTCCCTAGAGAAATTATTGGAGTCCTAGCCCATAGAGATGGCCAAACCAGGACTTTCACTTCACAATGTACATTGTAGTATAGCCCTTGAAGAAGGGATATGCACACTTACAAAGCCAAAATAACATAAACAAACCCTTCAAACAACCATAATATATCACACAATACACACGTTTGAAGCCTTTCCAAGTCTTTAGAAACAAGTTGTTTCCAAAAAAGTAAATATCATATCCTTCAAAAGTTTTACCAAATATAAGTTTGGAGGATTATTTTTAAGGAAGTTTAGGATGATACAAATTTCTTTTCCTAAAATCCCTCAAACCCAATCATTCCCATAGTTCTCACCAAACCCTTCATAAAACCTAAGTTCCAACCTCCCTCCAACCGGATCTTCATCGTCCACATCATCGTCGTCGTCGTCATCCCATAATCCATCATCCAAGCTTTCATAATCAAATAACGAGTCCGAATCTGAATAATCCGAGCAACTATGACCCTCGAATTGATCCACGACATGTGGACCCAACACCTTGATCATTAGAGCGCGCTTCTCGAGCCAATCTTGATCCAACTTCACATCCCAACACCCTCTAACATCCAAAAACTCAAGCTCGCCACACCTGTTTATGATCTCTACCACACATTCAGTGTCTATACAATTATATGCCAGTTCAAGGTGCTTCAACTTGGACATGGTGGTGGCGATGGCCACCGCCTCCTCCACTTGTGGCCATCTCTCTTTTAAGTCTATAGGATGCATGTTGCGGCGGAACCCTACGAGTGCCTTGCAAGATTCTCCTATTGCCGATAGTGAACGAGCGCTGATCTTGCAGCAGTAGCTTAAGTCCATGAATGTGACAGCCGAAAGCTTGCTTGATACTTGTTCCACTATTGAATCCGTAATGTTACATCTTGGAATCTGCAAGGTTTGTAGCGATCGCGCACTAATACAGCAAACAGGATGGCCCCAAAAATAAAAATAAAAACCTTACAATCAGTATTTTAGACAAATGAAAATCAAACAATCAACTGCCATAAAACATAATTACAAACAAACATAATCAGCAAAAGCTACTCGTAGGGTCTAAAACATAATCAACTGCCAGAGCAGACCATTATCTTTCCCAAAGTACTAAGACCCTCCGCTCTAAAGATCCCATCCCCCCCCCCCCCCCCCCCCCTCATTTGACATGTAGACTTTAGTAATCCAGGTAACACAAAGTGTGGCACAAAACATGATTGTGGTTATTAAAGTAGTAATCATCACCTTTGACTGTAAGATATCTTACAACTTATAAGCAAAGTTAGATTACCCAAACACTAAAAGTATAAAAGATGATTACTTTAAGATCACACATCCAAACAACCCATCAATACTGAACCCTGAAAAGAAAATATGTTACTTACTGATCTGCAAGAAATGAGAAAGTGAGATCATTCAGTATGCCCGAGACGGTCACCTCACGGAGGGCTCCGCCGCTTCTGGTAACAAGTAACCGCAGCATATGGTCAATGTGATCTGGATTCGACCGATAACTCCAGTCAAGAATGTTGATTTGCTGCCAACAGTATGGACCCGAAACCGCTTGGTTCCAAGATTTGCAAACTCTTGGCACAACTGTGAGTGTTTCTTGAAGAGATAAGTTGCTAAAGATTAATCCAAGTGCATCAGGCAACATATCTGCCCAATTCCTCAAAATCTCTCCTTCCATTTTTTTCTAATTTCATCAAAAAAAATAAAAAAAATAAATAAACATAATTAGTTCCTTAAATGTTTCCCAATCAAGATATTAGCTTTTAGGTGAATTCTTTTCAATTGTGGTACCATTTTCACAAATTTGGGGATTTAATTATTTTTATAAATAATCAAACAACTTTAACATTGTTTGTGTTCAAAATTATTTTCATTTGACCTTAAAAAGTCAAAATTAGTAAACCTAAAGCTTTCTTTAGCTTCAATTATGTTGAGTAAATAATAATCATTTCACAAAGACATTTAAATTGTTAACAAGTCAAAAAAGGTCAAATCTTGACCAGTCTTTTCAGCATTTCAAAGAGATCTTGAATCCAAGAGTGGTTGGGAGCCTGATTAAATATTATTAATCAAAACCACACATGTGAGGCTCATATAAAGTTTATCAATTTTTTATAATTTAACCAATTAAAGATTTGGATACACCTAAAGGGATATTTACATTATAAATTAGACAAAAAAAAAAAAAAAATATCCCATCTTCAGGTTGAGATCTTGAAGAATAATATTAAAGAATCAATTTTTTTAATTTAATTAGGGACAAAAAGTAATATTTTTTAACTACTAACATTCTAATTCCAAAAATCTTGAATCAATGATAGACAAGTGAAGTGAAATGACATTTCCATCCTCTGTCACACCACAAAACACTAACATTTATAAATCTAAAAGCTTTCATTCAAATTTCAATCAAAACCACAAAACTCAACATTCATAAATCAAGATTTATAAAAAAAATAAAAAAATATTCATACCCAGATGAGATATTCAAACATTATTCTCATTGTATTCAAACAAACAACAAAAAAACAGATTTTGATCATAATCAACAACAGAAAAAAAAAAGGAAGTGTAAGATGTATTACCTTGTAAGTAGAATGTGTATGTTTTCTTGTGTTGAAAAGGATATAAATAATGGATTATTAAATCATGTGGGTTTCTTGCAATAATGAGAGAAAGATAGAAAGAGGTACAAGAAATCCAGAGAAGGAAAAGAAAAATGAGCAGAAAACAAACAAGAAAAAAAACAGGGGGTTACAAAGTGTGAAAGAAGGCACAAAAGTAATAAAAGCTTTGTGTTGTATGTGTAACTTGTGAGGGATAGAAGTTTATTACTAGTTGTTTTCTGTTTTTTAGTGAATGAATGCTTTCAAAAAATGTTGTATCAGAGAAGAGTAGGTGGTGATTTATTGTGGTTTGACTCTTTTCCAATGGCAAAGTTTTTAAATGCAGAGTGATGTACAAGTTTTAATTCATTGTGTACTGATTTTAAAGGAATAGAGTTTGTGTGTTTAGTGAAGATGGTTGGTGAGAAAGGAATTATGTTTTATTGTGATAGCTAGCAGAGATAAATGTGGGTGTGGGGTTGGGTGGTTTTATGTGTATGCCAATTCAATTAATGTAGACTTTTTGAGTATTTGTCAACAAATGTCAAACTTTGACTTTTAAGGTCCATACTAGATCATAGCATTTATGCTAGTTTTGATTGTTATGAATTTCATAGTTCATACCCATGCTTATACGATTTCCACTTTGCCTTAATTGTCTCTTTAAAAGCATTTAACATAAGTAAAAACAACTAAAATAAAGTGCTACTTACAAAATGCAACGCTTAAGAGATGAATATTTTTATAATAATGTCCCATTAGAGGAAATAAAAGTCAATGTTTAACAACCAAAATTGGCAAGTGGTGGAAGGCACAAACCTTAGTAAGTAGATTCATAACATTATCTAGCAATCATGGTCCAAAAGCGAAGTAGTAATATAATCTAACGGGTTTGAACATTGGTGTAGCTCACACAACGATCAAGTGAACAATAAATCGATCATCAAGTGGACAACACAAATTCACATGTTTTTTTATTTTATTTTATATATTTTAATTACGTGTTCCCGTTGTACTTGTGTATGCACACTTTTATACAAAATGACACATAAGATATGCTCAATCTTGTGTATTATAGTCAACAACATGTGTCTATAGAAGAATGTTTGATCATGGGCGTAGCTCACACAACGATTAAGGGGAAAACAAAATTCTCATCGATTAAGTGGACTAAGAAACGTCACATGTTTTTTATGTACTTTACGTGTTGTCGCTGTATTGTGTGTGCGTACTTTTATACTTAACAAGTGTCTATAGAAGACTTCATATATTTCACATAAACATTGTTCATTAATTTACATTTTTATAAGTTATAACCTCCCAAAGGCCGTTACATACTTACTATAATAGGAGAGTCTTGAGTGACATAAGAAAGCCGAGTTGTCAAACATAGAGATAGGCCAACAATGCGTGTATGATGCGAATAATGATGTCATAATCAACTTAGAATATTCAGAAAAATATGTGGGTCATTCATTAATGTAACACTGTTGAGGTCAAATATTATACACATATGTTGGCAGTTGTTAAGCCGCCTAAGTTTTAAACTTTTAAAAGGGAAAGTTTTAAATTAACATAGGGAAGCGTGGTTCATTAAGTATGTTGCAAGTGTAATCATAATAACTAAGCTTTCTTTATAAGTATAACCACATAACTAATACAACCATTTATAAAATCAGTTTTTAAATTTCTATAGAATTTCTCCTAATCATCCTCTCATCTAGATAAATAAATTCTTTAAAAGCATGTCAATAGACGCGAAGAACAATAATCTTATTTGTATTTGTGATCTCAACCCAGCCAAAGATATGTGGTATATGAAGGGACGAGTCATAAGAAAATGGAATCAAAATTTTTAAATGGAACTGATTTTGATCGATAAGAAGATAACGTCATAATTGTGATTGTTTATGTTTATATAGTTTGTTTAAGGTTAATGTTGTTCTTTTATCTCCATCATATGTATATATTATGAAAGTTCCTGTGATTCATCTTGATCTTTTCTTTTTGGTTATTTTCAGGGTGATAAGATTCAGGCCTGTATTAAAGGTTATTTGGTACAAGTTTTTAACAGTCAACTTCACGAGGATGATATTGTTGTTTTGTCCAAATTCAAGGTTGGTGAAAACGACCCTTATAGTGTTGTTGCACATGATTTTAAAATCAATTTTTATCGTTGTACTACTGTCAGCCATGTTGATGGGTGGGAAGGTCTTGAGTATGGGTTCAGGTTCATTCCTTTTAAAGATATTCTGAAAGGAGAAGCAAATGAACTATTGACTTTTGGTTGGTCTATTATTCTTTATGTTACAATAAACTTCAATAAATAGTTTACTGAAGTTTTTGGTGCTTTAATTTGTATAGATGTTTGATAGAGTTGTATTTTTTATTTTTATTATAGATGTTCCTGGTAGTGTGATTTGGTGCGGAGGTTTGGATGTGTTTGGACAATCTCTAAAAGAAACCAAACAAATGAACTTTGATCTTTAAGATTTGGAGTAAGCATTGCTTTATATTGTTATAGATTTTGTTTATTCTTATGTTTTCAAAAGTTAATATACTACAATCATATGTGTAATAAATGACAAAAATTAATGAAGTGGTGTAATAAATGAAATTAAGAATATACTCCTCAAGTGACTGTATTATTTTGGAGGTCTACCTCATTTAGTGATGTAATAAATGTTGCATATCAAATCTTGATTTCCCGTTTTTGTATATGTATTTACAACCATAAATTTATTGTTTGCAGTAGATGTACCATTTTACGATGTACCATGTAGAATGATTATGCAGTACAGTTTAAGAACTTTATTTCTAATAACATGGCTGTTGGGCATGTGATGGTTGTTATACAGCATGGGAAGGTTAAGGATTGGAAAGGTAATTTATGTTAGATTTATGGTTTTATAAAATAACAGTTAATGTTAAATAAAGTAACTAAATATATGTATATTGTTATATTTAGAACAATTGACAGTACAAAGCGACAAGTATGAAACTCGACTCTTTCTCAATAAAGAAATTGATGATGTTAACCAGCTAAGGAGGAGGTACAATGTTATAAGAACAACTGCATTTAAATTTATATTTGACATTTTTTGAGACTTGTAGGTCATTTTGGATACTAATTCTTTGTACAGTTTTTTAGTCTTTTTAAGAATAAGCACAAGAATCTGGTTCTACTTCTCAAACACTACTTTTCTCCCAGTTTGTTTACCCATTGCATCAAGAATTCATTGTTGCAACGAAAAAGAAACACGTTGACGAGCTTAGCGAGATAGACAGGGTTTCAATATTCTTTACATAGCTTTCATATTTCTTCATTGAGTTTGTTACATCTACTTTGCTTTTTATATCTAAAACAATGTTGAATATATTGTTGTATTGCAAGCAATGCCTTGGTGTTCACCCGGAGGCTGTTCCAGCTAAGGACCCTGCCCCAGTTGAGGTTCCTCACGAGGCACCACCTGTTCCTGACCGTGTTCCCTCATTCCGTACTTTTAGGTACTTCCCAGGAGGTACACGTCATGCATATACACTTGCTCTTGCCCTAGTTGAAGTTGTCGACCATGTGGTCCCCAACGAGCCCAATGTTCCCGCATACCCTTTTCTAGAGGAGCTAGTTGCCGAGACACCTGTGTCCAACTATGAGCCCCCTCGTAAGCTTCATAGAAGGTCTCAGGCTCGTAAGCGGGCATACATACCATCACTTGTTGGTGACCTGGCCCATCGTGACGAGGAGGATGATGTGGAGGCTATGACTCTAGGTGGATCTTCTGGTCGCCCACTTTTCATGGAGAGAGTTGTTATTTTTTCTCAAGATGCGCATTTGGTCATTCTTGGTGTTAGGTTCCGTGAGCTCCAGGATCGCGTGGTGGGGGCCAAGCATGGTCGTGTGGCAGTAGTGTTGGGTCGTGCTAAGGCTGATAGGCGAGTTGATATGTTAGAGCAGAGAGTTATAGAGCTTGATCAGAGGATGCGGTTTGCTATTGCTGCTCTTGCTGCTTATTTCCCCTCTTCGTCTTATTAGGTTGCACTGTTGTACTTTGTATTTTTCTGTTTGTTAGTTTGGTACTTGTACGGTGTGGCCATTTATCTTTTGTATTTTAAAAAACGATGTAAGAAGGAACTAATTAATGAAAGAATATGATGGTATTTTGACTTATTGTGTCTCTTATTTATCCTTGTATCTTGTGGTTGTGATTAACTTACTTATCATGGTTATATTAATTGTTAAATTTGTCTGCATGACAATATTTTGTTAAATATGTGTCTTATACTTTTAATATGACGTATTATAAGGACAACATGCAAACCAGACAATTGGCAAGAACCACGAAAAGAGAGCCACTCCCAACCACTCATGCTGAGTGGGCTAGGTGATTGTGCAAGCAATTGCACAACATGAAGCCACACGAGCCGATTCCAACGGCGGTTCTAGAGGTGTCGGACGTCATAGGGCAAGCGACATGGATAATGGTAGGGATCATTGCTCGAATTCTCTACTTAATGTTCCCATACCAATTATTGTGTTAATAATATCTTATTATTGCCTACATAGAAGTCGAAAACGCAGTCCGAGGATGCTTATGGAAAAGTACTGTCTGAGGAATGAACTGCGGAAACTTGAAGTCGAATTTTGGAACTTGTCCATGGTGGACGCTAAGATCACTTCTTACACCACCCGTTTCCATGAACTCTCTCGACTTGTATCTCACATGGTGACTCCTGAATACAATAAGTTGAACGGTACATTAGGGATCTTTCCCCCAAGATTCGAAGCATGGTTACTGCATCTGCACCTACTACCACTACTGCGTTCCGTGAAGGTATTTGCTGCCACCACTACTGCGAGCCTAAAAAGAAATACAACGGGGCCGACCCCTATTGCAGCAAATGCAATTACCATCATATTGGTACATGCGAGAGTATTTTGTGCCAAAACTGCAACTGAAGAGGCCACCAAACCGCTAACTGCAAAGCCAAAGCTACCAACACTCCCTCTGCCAAGAATGAGTGTTACAAATGTGGTGCTACCGGTCATTTTCACAAGGACTGTCCAAAGGCTCAGGATCAAGCCGTGGTCAAGCTTTCGTGATAGGAGCCAATGAAGCACGTAATAATCATAATTTAGTTACCGGTACATTTCTCTTTAACAACTATTATGCTACAATACTTCTTGATTCAGGCGCTGATTTTAGCTTCGTGTCAACCGACTTTAAGAGATCCCTTGGATTAGAAGCATGTAGGTTGGATACACACTACACCATAGAGTTGGCCAATGGTAGGTTAATATCGTCTGAAGAAGTTGTTAAGGATTATGTTCTGAATTTTGGCGATCATACGTATAGCATCGACTCATTGCCAATTTAGCTAGGTAGTTTCGACGTTGCTGTTGGTATGGATTGGTTATCCAGGAATCATGCGGATATTTTTTTGTCATGAGAAGTTGGTTCGTATCCCCTTGTCCAATGGCGAAACCCTCTCGGTCAGAGGTGATGATAGTGGATCCACACTACGAATCATATCTTGCATCAAGGCACATAAATATTTAAGGAAGGGTTGTGTCGTGTTTCTGGCACACGTAGTTGAAGAGGAAGCTAAAGATCGGAAACTCAAGGACATTCCGGTGGTGCAAGACTATCCTAAAGTATTCCCCGAACACTTGACTGGGCTGCCACTGCCACGACAAGTCGAGTTTTGTATTGACCTAGTCCCAGGAGCTGCCCCTTTAGCTCGCACTCCGAATCGTTTGGCACCATCCGGGATGCAAGAGTTGTCTAACCAGCTTCAGGAAATGTTAGACAAAGGTTTCATTCATCAGAGTTTTTCCCCATGGGGAGCCCCAGTTCTGTTTGGGAAGAAGAAAGACGGTAGTTTTCAAATGTGCATCGATTATCGGGAACTGAACAAGCTGACCATTAAGAACAAGTATCCACTACCAAGGATTGATGATCTGTTTGATCAATTGCAAGGTTCCAATTATTATTCAAAGATTGATTTACGATCAGGGTACCATTAGTTATGGATTCAGGAGGAGGATATACCCAAGATCACGTTCAGAACTCGTTATGGACATTATGAGTTTTCGTTATGCCTTTTGGTTTGACGAACGCACCAGTCGTTTTCATGGATCTTATGATTCGCGTCTGCAAGCCCTATTTGGATATATTTGTGATTGTTTTATCGATGTCCTTTTAATATACTCGCGATCAAAGGACGAGCATGAATATCATCTTAAGTTGATATTAGAATTGCTCAAGAATGAGAAATTGTTTGCCAAGTTCTCAAAATGCGACTCTTGGATTCGAGAAGGTCATTGTCTTGTTCACGTTGTGAACGAAAAGGGCATTCAGGTCGACCCCACTAAGATATAGGCGATTAATGTGACAACCGGCAAATTTCGTACAACGATTAACGTGATTCTAATCATGTTTTAGAAATAATTAACATGGTTTAAGGTTAATTATGGTTAGTTGAGCTGATATGAGTCCTACGATGTCCTTTTGAAAGTCCGTTGAAGTCTTGATGCCTTTAAAGAAAGACTTCGCGTAATTAACGTAACGAACTGACATCAGTGAAAATTTGTCAAAGTGGACTAACATAAGGCTAATAAATGTAAATACGACATGTATTTACTATCGATGCGATCGAATGTGAAATCGGCGCGGTAAACGGTCAACAACGCAGCGTTTTGGAGAACGCGGAGAGGAACTGACGTGGGATTCGAACGCCAAAACGTGTAGTTTTAACCATTATCGAACTTTCGGAATAATTATTTATTATAAATAATTTCATTTATTTAGTTTCGAAAGCAAACAGGTCGTCTAAATGAAGGATAGCTCGACCGGATCGATTAACGCGATTTTAACGCGTGTTCCGTTTTCACGCGTCGAGTTACGAGAATAATAACTAAATTGCTCGGTTTGGTTGTGTTTTTAATTACGAACAAAACCGAATGATTTTTATAACTTATTTTCGAGCCTAATAATAAACCGAGACGATTTGCGTTATAACGAGTTCGTGCACGCGGTGTTCACCTACCAAGAAACCCTACCTATAAAAATCACACTTCTTCTCCTTCCTTCCCATTTTCAGCAGTCACACCTCTCTCTCTCTCTCTCTACTCTCTCTCTAGAACTCTCTCTCACTACACTCTCTCTATCCCTCTCATCGCGTCTCTCTCTCTCTCTCCCCTAAAGACAACCGGCCACCACCGTCCATGGTGGTGGCGGCGTCGTGTTCCAAGCCCAAGGCAAGGGCAGATCGGGGGTAGATGGTGGTTGACGAGGGTTGGGTCCGGTGAGGATGGGGGAGGGTACGGTGGTGATGGTTTTGGTTCGAGGAGTGCAGCAGGTGGTTTTGGGTGGTGTGGAGACCGATGGGTGGTGGTTTAGATGGTGACTGGTTGTGCGGGGTGTCTAGTGTGGTGGTCCGATGGATGGTGGTTGTTTCAAGTGGTGGTGTTTTTAGGTGGTTCGGCTGTGGTGGTCCAGATGACGATGACGATGGTTTGTTTTGGAGAAGGTTTGGTCCGATAGTGATGGTGGCTGCTGTGATTCGGGGCTCGGGTCAAGAAAATGTTGTTCGGGTTGTCTTGGGTGGTCCGGTTATGGCCGAAAGTGGTGGCTTTCAGGTTGAGCCTCGTGGATCCGAGTCGGGTCAGTTTTGATTCAGGCTTGGTTCGGGTTTGTTTTGGTGGTACGGTTCAAGTCTTGGGCCAGATCCGGTCAAATCGAGCCAATTCGGTCGGATTTGGTTAACCCGGGCGAGTAGCCAATCGAGTCAACTCAGTCAATGACGGTCAAACGAGGTCAACGGGTCAGCACCGGTCAACTCGTAGATCGAGACGCGCGCGTAATATCGGTATAATTATGTGGTAATATTTTGTTGATATTTTAGAAATATATTTATAATTTATAAATATAACAATACGGCCAAAAATAGTTTTAACTCGCGAGAACGAACCGATAAAAATATTAACGAAAAGTATTATGAGATAATATTTGTATATTAGTCGTGACTTGCGTTGTTGTTGGACTAAATTGTTGGACTATACGTATATATTTATATAAATAATATGATTTATATAATGGTCAAAACGTATAAAGTCTCGTGGATTAGAAATGCGGATAAATATAATGTCGTCTTTTGTTTAGGTGTTGATTTTGGGAAATTGTAGACAACTTGTGTTGTCTGGTTTATACAAAAACAGAGGAAACTCTACCAAATTTTTGTAAAGTCGTAAGTGCAACGAATGTGATATCGTTGTGCGTTTTACAAATAACTTTTCATTTCAATTGTTGCACAAGAGTAATTTCATACAAATCGCGACGCTTTGACAACGATTATGTCTAACAATAATAGTCGATTTGGAACAACACTTGCAAGGCAAATGTATATAGTTTTCATCGAGCGTCAAGTATGATGAGTTTTCGAAACCTTTCGGTAACTAAATAATGTTTAACGTTCGGATTCAAAATATAATGCGTGCGATTTTATTTGGAAGTCTTTACAAAAAGCAAAGTTTTGAGATCTGTAAGATATTCGGAGTTGGAAAAGAAATAACAAATGTTATTAAACGGATTTTAATAACTATATTATATTTCCGCAAGGTATATTTTCCGAAAATAATTATACAAGACAATCATATTATCTGGTTTACGAGACAAGCTATGACTCGGGATGAGTTATACGTTTCGTGGTATTAGTCCAACATGGTTTACACACGCAGAGTAACAGGTGCGCGACTTGGGTACTATGCCGTATGTGAACACATGAATTATGGTAAGTCACGATCGGTTCGTCGAGTTAAGACACTTAAAGACTCGGGTTAGTACACACGAGTCAAGATAGTTGAATAAACTATCTTTTAACCGGAAAATAAGCTAGGCTTATATATGATAGACTTTAAGGTGTCCTTTATTGGTAAATAGGGCACGAGGAAGTCGGTCAAAGCTTTGGGTTTTATTTGCTAGCTAAGCATGGAAATTAAGGTGAGTTTCACGGCCCCATTTTACTGTTTTAACTGGGGGAAAGATATGTTTGTCGAAAGTTATCACATGTTGAAATGTTTTCCAAGGTTAAAATGTGATAAGTGGCATGATGAGTACTTGAGTTTTTGTTCGCCACTCGGGGTTGGGTCCTCGCTACTGTAACCATTAATTCAGGTAAATGAAACCAAAGGAATATTTGGATAGTACTATTGGTGCCTGACGAGGCCCACCTCTGGTTGATAGCGTCAACCCGGTAAAGACAAGAGGTGCACATATTCTGAACTTAAGTCGTTGGGTTCCGAGAAACGACTTGGAGCGGGGCATATTTATTAGTCTTGGTTTGGTTACGGGACTCAGGGGATTGCTTATCATCATAGTTTGTAGGAGCTAGCTACTCCTTACAAAGGCCACAAATTGTGCTGGATTTGCACAGGATGTAAAAATGTTGTTATTACGAAACTAAAACCTGTGAACTCACCAATATTTTATATATTGACGTCTTTTTAAACATATCTTTCAGGTAACTAAGTGCTGAACAGGTATGCGGCTAGTACGGTGGAATTTGGGATGTCGGACACTGGTTGGGGGTTTCATCTATTGTTATCATCGGGTTGGGACATAAACGGAAACACCCCACTTTGAAACTTAATGTTTATGGTTTTAAGTAATGTTTGAAACCAGGTACTCCTTCCCGACATCTTAATATAATGATCTTTTCTAATTAAATATAGTTTGTGTTAATCTTGACTTTGATATGCTTTCGAGCGTCGCGCCACGTGTTTCCGCCATTGGCGTGGTGTGACAGAAGTGGTATCAGAGCCAAGGTTATAGCGAACTAGGATTTTGAAAAATCTAGACTATAACCGGTTTTGGCTCGAAAACAAAGTTTTCAAAAATAAAACACAACGAAATATTTTTAGAAAAGAAAGAAAATTGTACATGGATTGTACAAGGGGAAATTCCGACCGACTAGCCATGTGTGTCAATATATAAAATGTTAGAAAATATGGATATGAATGTTTATATTGTGTAAAGATCCAATTTTCTAACTAGTGCTAGTTAACGCATATAAGTAGTACAGATAGCTTGCCTATAAGGATGTCGTGTCACACTTCACTTTAGTCCGCACTTTTGCATCGATTACCGATACCGACAAGCGGGACGGAAGCGGTGGTCTACGACGAACTCACCCGCTTACTTGCGTACGGGATGATCGGAAGGACTAACCTTTATCGTGCCAGTGGACGTTGTCGTGTTGTTGATGTTGTGAAGGCGAAGCTAGTCTAGGCCTCTTATCGTGTGAAATCTTTTTTTTTTTTTTTGGATCAGGAAGCTCGGAACTAGCGGGCGCCAAAATTACCTGGCAACACCGATTATCATTACGGGTGCACACGTAATAATAACTTGTGGTGCACGGTAACCTTGGTGAGCGCTAGGGCTGGGGTTGGTGATCACTCCTTGTCTGGTCTATTCTTGTTCTGTAGGTTCAGTCTTAGCTTTTGATTGGCCAATGAGTTAAAGGGGAGGTCTTGTTGATATCCCTTGATTTCGATCCTCGCAAACTGAATGAGCTTTCTTCAGCATTACCTCTAAGGTACGAACACGGAAGAGCTCGAACTTCTATTCATATGAGTAATCTGACGAAAACCCTCGCATCGGATAGGGACAGGAGACGAAAACTTCCTTGTATAGGAGTTGAGTGCCTCCACACAAAGTTCCTCAAAGGAGCGGACATACGAGGATGCACTGCCTACCGAAGAGATGAATGCTTGGTACGATGCGTGGAATGCTAAACTTGGAACCCAGTGAAGACCGAGGGTGCGTCCCTGCAAAACCAGTGCGTCTTGAGCACGGGACCCTGTGTGGATCAGTATTAAGACTAGTGGCCCGTGTGCTGCTGTATTATTACTGTGAGTAAGTCATTCTTGATCTAACACATGCCCAAGTTGTCTTCGAGGGTCAGGCGTTCCTTCCCCTATTGGAGGGCAGAATCATCCTTGCTGAGTTAATAGGCTTGATCATCTTTATCTAGAAGGCATGATAGCCCCCGTCTAAATCAACAATGTCGAATCGGCAAGATCCTAGTATATTTATTTAATGGGAAAATAAATATATGGTAAAGTGAGCTGAGTCGGGTGTTGAAAACGAAATATCGATCGGCAAGATCCTAGTATATTTATTTAATGGGAAAATAAATATATGGTAAAGTGAGCCGAGTCGGGTGTTGAAAACGAAATATCGATCGGCAAGATCCTAGTATATTTATTTAATGGGAAAATAAATATATGGTAAAGTGAGCCGAGTCGGGTGTTGAAAACGAAATATCGATCGGCAAGATCCTAGTATATTTATTTAATGGGAAAATAAATATATGGTAAAGTGAGCCGAGTCGGGTGTTGAAAACGAAATATCGATCGACAAGACCCTAGTATAATTATTTAATGGGACAATAATTATACGGTAAAGTGAGTCGAGTCGATGGTCGTAAAATGTAATGTCGAATCGACAAGACCCTAGTATAATTATTTAATGGGAAAATAATTATACGGTAAAGTGAGTCGAGTCGATGGTTGTAAAATGTAGTGTCGAATCGACAAGACCCTAGTATAATTATTTAATGGGAAAATAATTATACGGTAAAGTGAGTCGAGTCGATGGTTGTAAAATGTAGTGTCGAATCGACAAGATCCTAGTATAATTATTTAATGGGAAAATAATTATACGGTAAAGTGAGTCGAGTCGATGGTTGTAAAATGTAATATCGAATCGACAAGATCCTAGTATAATTATTTAATGGGAAAATAATTATACGGTAAAGTGAGTCGAGTCGATGGTTGTAAAATGTAATATCGAATCGACAAGATCCTAGTATAATTATTTAATGGGAAAATAATTATACGGTAAAGTGAGTCGAGTCGATGGTTGTAGAATGTAATATCGAATCAACAAGATCATAGTATATTTATTTAATGGAAAAATAAATATATGGAAAGGTGAGTCGAGTCGATTATGGGAAAAATGAAATCTCGACTGACAAGATCCTAGTATAACTACTTAATGGGAAAGTAATTATATGGTAAAGTGAGTCGAGTCGGAGATGATTTTATCCAAGTCAGTTAATATATATGGAGACATACATATATATTGAATATAAGGTCACGACGTGCGTTTTGCGTCTGAATTCGTCATAATACTTGGGGAGTGAAACCACATTTCGGGAGCCGAAATCGTAAAGCGTGTGACTCGTAATTGTCAAGTGTCACAGAACGCTCTGGCTGACATCGAAATCCCCCTTGAAAAATCAAATAACGGACTACTGGAAGTGGTCACGTTATTCTGTCAACTAAACTTACCCATGGGACGGCAATTCCATTGCTCATGTTGCAATGTTGAACGTCCGCTACCCTCGTCAGGACGACGAGACTGGTTGTCTATTTGGGGTGGCAATTGATGCGAAGTGTTTTCCATCAATCCCCATAGATATTGAGACGTTGCGTCCCTTTGTCACGGTGTTTTATAAACTAAGGTTGCGAGATCCATTCGTTATGGACAATGTGACTTGTCTAATCTCTTGTCGTATTCCGATACTCTCACTGCGTGGCCTACCAGGAAGAAAGTTCGCTAGCCTCGCTTAGGTGGCAGAGAGGCATTTCAGTTGATGACTATCGGTGCTAGGGCCAAAATAACATGCAAGAGGACCCTAATGAGAAGGATGAGTCGGCTGAATTGCCAGAGTCTGTATCGTTTTTATCGTGGTGTCTCGATAAATCATGATCCTTCTACCTCTACTATTCTCGTTGTGACCAATATTTTGATATTGGAAAAGATGTAGGTTGGTTTCTAGGTCCTATGGATGCTATTTACCACAAATCTAATAACTACGACGAGTCTAAGGCTCCCACCGAGCCTAATGTTGCTCCTGCTGTAATTGTTCTATGGCCCAAGCGAATCATGTCGTCGTTGCTGAGAGTGTAGCTCATACTGAGCGTGTTGAGGATGTTTCTATGGCTTTTGTCAAGTTCGATGTTGCTATTGTTTCGAAGGCTCCTACTAAGATCTCTATCATTGTCATTGACATAGATATCTCTAAGACCCTTGCCAAGCCGCTATGACCACGTTTCTGTCACAATGGAGTTCGTTGTTGTTAACTCCATTTTCTTTGAGGTTTTCGTTGAACCGCTCGTTATCATTCCCTGGCTCCTGCCAAGACTAATGTTGGCGATGGTTCTCAGGTATGGTTGAGCCTGTCAATGCTGCAGTTGCCATTATTCGAGTGACTTATATCGAGCATACAGTCATTCTCCCTAAGAACGATATCGGCTTGATAAGTCTGCTAAATTATGTGGAACCCATCGTTCCCATTTCTTTTATGATGACGGATGCCCTTATTAACCCAATTGTTCCCACCAATGAGCCTATGGAGTATAGGTTGCTGCTGAGGATACAAATAAGGATTCCGTCACCATAAGTGAGCTGAATCGCACCGGGGTGCGTGCTCACCGTGATGGAGCTTCTTGTGGTTATGTATAGCGGACTCGCTAGGTTGTGTGTCATCCTGCTGTCGTGAATTCATGTTGTGGTGTTACCCCTATCGATTGTGCATTCTTGTAGTCGCACGGTTTTGCCGACTGCGTATCCATGTGGTTGCGTTGCGCTGTTGATGATGAATCTCCGTGGTTGTGCCGCTCCTGATGCGGTATCCCGTTGTTGATGTGTTTCGCGGACGTGTTGCGATCATTGTCGTGTTGTCCGTACTGCCGTATTGCACCGTGAACGTATTGCTACAATTGTTGGATTGACTTGATGATGTGATGACTTGTCATTTGTTTCACTCTTGGTTCCCTCGGGATAAAGACATTACCCCAAACCCACGTAACTGTTGTTATGTTGCTGAGTGGTTGTGTAGTGTCGCCATCGATAATGTGGGAATTCGGGTGTCTAACGGACTTTCCAGTAGTCATACTAAGACACTCTAGTCCTAGTGATAACACATGTATCTCTCTAAAGTTCGAATCTCGTAGTTTGAGTAATTGACCGAATCATGTGTCGACCTCTTTATATGTTCGCGCGTCTTGTGAGCATTACCTCTTCAAAATCTAAGGCATCAGTGACGCCATGTCCAGCCTTAACCTTTCACGCGCATTTTGGTCGACTAACCACTCACGAATCATGTCGGAGGAAATCCCATGATCCACACATGACGGAGTGAGGCTCGTCCTTGTGATAAGGGATTTCGAATGTGTCTCGAACCTCGAACGTATTGAGTGATTGTGAGCAATTTTATGACCCATACCTTTGGGACTAGCAAGAGTTGAAGGACCCAACTCATTTATTGCTCATCCTACTGGGTTCGTTTGACATCATACCTGCCAACGTGTCATGCCGATGACTACGGGAATACCAGTGTGGACCCACCCACAGCGTGTGCATTGGTGGAGTCCCTGGTACACGATTCGGAGGTATTATGAAACCCTGAATCTAGAAGGGCATGTAGCATTGTCTACTCTATAAGGGTGCTACCCTACCGTGATGAGATCTTCGATCAACTCAGCCCTTCGATTGATGTTATCCTGCTAATGGTAGGTTTATCTTGTCTTGGTGTCGTTGCGTAGATTCTTGGGATAGTGGAACCCTTTCGACCTTGGGTCGATACGGGTGTTCCCAGTTATTTTTCAGTAGCATTGCTCGTACTAGAGCAAAAATCCCCTGTCCTTGACAGACACTGTTGGAGACACCATAGTAATCTGAGCTTCCAGGCCATGACTAATCAAGATGAGCTCGAAAGCTTACGTATTGCACCCATGTGTGTGACTACTTGAGTTGTTGAATGGGATGCCTTATTGGAAGGCTCAAGACTACTTCTTGTAAGGCGATCTCGGTCGTTGTTTGTTTTAGGTGACGACTTTGGCGTATGAAGTCGCCAAGCCCCACACGTGGAATGTGTGCCAAATGCATTCATCTATGACTCAATTTCACCTCTTACATCGAAAGATCCCGAAAAGATGGTACCTTTGGCGAGTGAGGGATTCCGGTTCAGGACTCCTTTCACTCAGATCACTGCATAGGATCGGATAGTCGGTTCGAGGGAGAGTGTCCTGTATTATTCAGAATTGACTTACTAGGTTGCTAATAATGATAGGACACCATTGCCCATGAGGCACATATAACATGACACGTACCGGATACCCTTGTTTGGGGTTGCTACAGGTGCTCTGCTTACCGTTTCGGTGGACACCAGCGTGGCGAGATGTTGTCGAGACCCTATCCTCTGTTTGTTACGGCAACCATATTATGATGATTCATATACATCATTCCTGTGTTGACCAATGTGATGAGTTGATGTGAGCCTCTAGACATTTGTGTTAAGTCGGCTTAAATTCTCGCGTATTGTGGAATCGTACGGCCGTATGTCGAATATACACTGTCTACTGTCTGGGGAACTGAGGGGTGAAAGTGACGCAAAAACTTTCGACCTCCATCAGTCCATATTAGGCGTCCTAGTACCACTAACCACAATCGCTCATACGAAAAGGTTTGTAAGTTGGTGCATAGTGGATTTCGGTCCATGTGAGGACACAGGAATACCATCCGCTACTATAAACAACCTGGAGCGTCCTCGAGAATGTCGACTGCTTTGTGATCTGGTAAGATCACCCGATTAGTGAAATTCAACGAGCGAACCTAATGGTCTTGTCGCCTGAGGTGTCCGGTGGCTGTGATGAGACACAGGCAATGATCGATCGCTGTTGGAACCTTCTCATCCCCCTACTCGTTTGCAGTTATAATATGAGGCATACGGATAGCCACCTATACTCTTGGAGAGTCGTGGCTAGACACTAGATGCCAACGTTCATAATATCGGATTTTAGTAGTTTTCCTGCCCCAGGGTGTGCCAAACCTTGAACGCAAGTCTAGGATACTCAATTTGAGATGAGTATGGATTACCACTCTCGAATGAATGAATTATTGTCCTGGACGGAAGTGTCCTGTGTGATACGATTAGTGTCGGTGGCAAATCAAATTCGTGTACTTCATCGCCAGAATTTCCTATGTGATAGGAATTATAACCCTAGTGTTCGGGGTGTACTGCTCGAAGTCCTCTGGAGTGCATACGTGTACGTCTCTAGTACAGTGAATGACAGATAGAGATATACACATGATCTGGCGTGAGTTCAAGAGATGACCAACGAATCTGGTAGATTCAAATCTTCTTGAATAAGTGGCCAAACCGATCGGGAAGTCGTGCTAACAAGGAGTTAGCCTTAGGAACTTCAAATCGGTATAGGACCTTGCTGAGTGTTATACTCTGAAAGGGTGTTGTTAAGCACGAAAACTGTAACGGAGTGACTTCGCTTAGTACTCCAGTGACTCGGAGATATCGGTTAAAATTGGCCTTGCAACGAACAAGCCCGAACTATCGCAAGAGCTTAGTGGGACTCTTGATGAATCCCGCAAGTCTGGCTTGAGGAAGCATTGTCAATTCCTCGACCGACAGAATTCAGGTTGACGCAAAGCTCTACTATTTCGGAAAAACCGATATTTGTGCCGGATTGCGATATCCAAGAGCTCGGTCGTGGCCGGCTCATGACATTGTGTTCGTTAGAACGCTAAGCGTGAACTTGGGTTCACGTAGAAAAGAGGTAATCGTGTGAGTCGCAAACATCCCGCCCTGTTCAAGGATACTGATGTATCGGATGACTTGAACTGAATTCCGGGACGGAATTCTCTTAACGGGGGGAGAATGTGACAACCGGCAAATTTCGTACAACGATTAACGTGATTCTAATCATGTTTTAGAAATAATTAACATGGTTTAAGGTTAATTATGGTTAGTTGAGCTGATATGAGTCCTACGATGTCCTTTTGAAAGTCCGTTGAAGTCTTGATGCCTTTAAAGAAAGACTTCGCGTAATTAACGTAACGAACTGACATCAGTGAAAATTTGTCAAAGTGGACTAACATAAGGCTAATAAATGTAAATACGACATGTATTTACTATCGATGCGATCGAATGTGAAATCGGCGCGGTAAACGGTCAACAACGCAGCGTTTTGGAGAACGCGGAGAGGAACTGACGTGGGATTCGAACGCCAAAACGTGTGGTTTTAACCATTATCGAACTTTCGGAATAATTATTTATTATAAATAATTTCATTTATTTAGTTTCGAAAGCAAACAGGTCGTCTAAATGAAGGATAGCTCGACCGGATCGATTAACGCGATTTTAACGCGTGTTCCGTTTTCACGCGTCGAGTTACAAGAATAATAACTAAATTGCTCGGTTTGGTTGTGTTTTTAATTACGAACAAAACCGAATGATTTTTATAACTTATTTTCGAGCCTAATAATAAACCGAGACGATTTGCGTTATAACGAGTTCGTGCACGCGGTGTTCACCTACCAAGAAACCCTACCTATAAAAATCACACTTCTTCTCCTTCCTTCCCATTTTCAGCAGCCGCACCTCTCTCTCTCTACTCTCTCTCTAGAACTCTCTCTTACTACACTCTCTCTATCCCTCTCATCGCGTCTCTCTCTCTCTCCCCTAAAGACAACCGGCCACCACCGTCCATGGTGGTGGCGGCGTCGTGTTCCAAGCCCAAGGCAAGGGCAGATCGGGGGGAGATGGCGGTTGACGAGGGTTGGGTCCGGTGAGGATGGGGGAGGGTACGGTGGTGATGGTTTTGGTTCGAGGAGTGCAGCAGGTGGTTTTGGGTGGTGTGGAGACCGATGGGTGGTGGTTTAGATGGTGACTGGTTATGCGGGGTGTCTAGTGTGGTGGTCCGATGGATGGTGGTTGTTTCAAGTGGTGGTGTTTTTAGGTGGTTCGGCTGTGGTGGTCCAGATGACGATGACGATGGTTTGTTTTGGAGAAGGTTTGGTCCGATAATGATGGTGGCTGCTGTGATTCGGGACTCGGGTCAAGAAAATGTTGTTCGGGTTGTCTTGGGTGGTCCGGTTATGGCCGAAAGTGGTGGCTTTCAGGTTGAGCCTCGTGGATCCGAGTCGGGTCAGTTTTGATTCAGGCTTGGTTCGGGTTTCTTTTGGTGGTACGGTTCAAGTCTTGGGCCAGATCCGGTCAAATCGAGCCAATTCGGTCGGATTTGGTTAACCCGGGCGAGTAGCCAACCGAGTTAACTCAGTCAATGACGGTCAAACGAGGTCAACGGGTCAGCACCGGTCAACTCGTAGATCGAGACGCGCGCGTAATATCGGTATAATTATGTGGTAATATTTTGTTGATATTTTAGAAATATATTTATAATTTATAAATATAACAATATGGCCAAAAATAGTTTTAACTCGCGAGAACGAACCGATAAAAATATTAACGAAAAGTATTATGAGATAATATTTGTATATTAGTCGTGACTTGCGTTGTTGTTGGACTAAATTGTTGGACTATACGTATATATTTATATAAATAATATGATTTATATAATGGTCAAAACGTATAAAGTCTCGTGGATTAGAAATGCGGATAAATATAATGTCGTCTTTTGTTTAGGTGTTGATTTTGGGAAATTGTAGACAACTTGTGTTGTCTGGTTTATACAAAAACAGAGGAAACTCTGCCAAATTTTTGTAAAGTCGTAAGTGCAACGAATGTGATATCGTTGTGCGTTTTACAAATAACTTTTCATTTCAATTGTTGCACAAGAGTAATTTCATACAAATCGCGACGCTTTGACAACGATTATGTCTAACAATAATAGTCGATCTCGAACAACACTTGCAAGGCAAATGTATATAGTTTTCATCGAGCGTCAAGTATGATGAGTTTTCGAAACCTTTCGGTAACTAAATAATGTTTAACGTTCGGATTCAAAATATAATGCGTGCGATTTTATTTGGAAGTCTTTACAAAAAGCAAAGTTTTGAGATCTGTAAGATATTCGGAGTTGGAAAAGAAATAACAAATGTTATTAAACGGATTTTAATAACTATATTATATTTCCGCAAGGTATATTTTCCGAAAATAATTATACAAGACAATCATATTATCTGGTTTACGAGACAAGCTATGACTCGGGATGAGTTATACGTTTCGTGGTATTAGTCCAACATGGTTTACACACGCAGAGTAACAGGTGCGCGACTTGGGTACTATGCCGTATGTGAACACATGAATTATGGTAAGTCACGATCGGTTCGTTGAGTTAAGACACTTAAAGACTCGGGTTAGTACACACGAGTCAAGATAGTTGAATAAACTATCTTTTAACCGGAAAATAAGCTAGGCTTATATATGATAGACTTTAAGGTGTCCTTTATTGGTAAATAGGGCACGAGGAAGTCGGTTAAAGCTTTGGGTTTTATTTGCTAGCTAAGCATGGAAATTAAGGTGAGTTTCACGGCCCCATTTTACTGTTTTAACTGGGGGAAAGATATGTTTGTCGAAAGTTATCACATGTTGAAATGTTTTCCAAGGTTAAAATGTGATAAGTGGCATGATGAGTACTTGAGTTTTTGTTCGCCACTCGGGGTTGGGTCCTCGCTACTGTAACC
Organism: Ambrosia trifida; assembly: GCA_028751855.1. NCBI lineage: Eukaryota > Viridiplantae > Streptophyta > Magnoliopsida > Asterales > Asteraceae > Ambrosia > Ambrosia trifida. The sequence continues at coordinate 106,575,062 of CM054126.1, read as the reverse complement.
ATTAATTCAGGTAAATGAAACCAAAGGAATATTTGGATAGACCTATTGGTGCCTGACGAGGCCCACCTCTGGTTGATAGCGTCAACCCGGTAAAGACAAGAGGTGCACATATTCTGAACTTAAGTCGTTGGGTTCCGAGAAACGACTTGGAGCGGGGCATATTTATTAGTCTTGGTTTGGTTACGGGACTCAGGGGATTGCTTATCATCATAGTTTGTAGGAGCTAGCTACTCCTTACAAAGGCCACAAATTGTGCTGGATTTGCACAGGATGTAAAAATGTTGTTATTACGAAACTAAAACCTGTGAACTCACCAATATTTTATATATTGACGTCTTTTTAAACATATCTTTCAGGTAACTAAGTGCTGAACAGGTATGCGGCTAGTACGGTGGAATTTGGGATGTCGGACACTGGTTGGGGGTTTCATCTATTGTTACCATCGGGTTGGGACATAAACGGAAACACCCCACTTTGAAACTTAATGTTTATGGTTTTAAGTAATGTTTGAAACCAGGTACTCCTTCCCGACATCTTAATATAATGATCTTTTCTAATTAAATATAGTTTGTGTTAATCTTGACTTTGATATGCTTTCGAGCGTCGCGCCACGTGTTTCCGCCATTGGCGTGGTGTGACAATTAAGGATTGGGAAGCACCCAAAACCCCAACAGAAGTTTGACAATTTTTTGGTCTAGCTGGTTACTATCGTCGGTTCATTGAGAATTTCTCGAAGATTGCCCAACCTCTTACAATCTTGACACAAAAGGATAAAAAGTTTGATTGGGGAACCATGTAAGAGGAGGCATTTCAGGTTTTGAAGAATAGACTGTGCAGCACACCGATTCTCTCACTTCCAGAAGGTACGGATGATTTCATGGTCTACTACGATGCTTCACATCAAGGTCTTGGATGTGTACTCATGCAGAGAAATAAGGTTATCGCCTACGCTTCTCGTCAACTCAAGGTCAACAAGAAGAACTACACGACTCATGATTTGGAACTAGGCGTGGTAATCTTTGCCCTCAAGACCTGGAGGCATTACTTATATGGCACTAGGTGCACCATCTTCACTGATCACAAGAGTCTGCAACACATCTTTAATCAGAAGGATCCGAATATGAGGCAATGCAAATGGGTGGAACTACTGAACGACTATGATTGTGAGATCAAGTACCATCCGGGTAAGGCCAACGTTGTGGCGGACGCCTTAAATCGAAAGGAACGCGTCAAAACCATACGTGTTCACGCGCTAGGTTTAACTATACACACCAATCTCACAACTCGCATTCGTGAAGCTCAACATGAAGCTCTGAAAGTCGAGAATCTGAAGGGCGAATATTTATTCAAGATGGTTGAACTTTTGGAACCAAGATCTGACGGTATGATGTATTTCTCGAATCGGATTTGGGTACTACACTTTGGAGGACTTCGGGATTTGGTTCTTGAGGAGGCCCACAAGTCCAAGTACTCGGTTCACCCTGGAGCCGAAAAGATGTACAAGGACGTGAAGGAATTTTATTGGTGGCCCAACCTCAAGGGCGATATTGCAACAAATGTCAGCTGATGTCTCACTTATTCGAAGGTCAAAGCCGAGTACCAAAAGATGTCTGGTATGCTCCAACAACCCGAAATTCCCATTTAGAAATGGGAACAAATTTCAATTGATTTCATCACCAAGCTGCCCATGACGTCAATTAGTCATGATACGATTTGGGTAATCGTTGATCGCTTGACTAAGTCTACACAGTTCTTGCCAATCAGTGAAACTGACAAGTTAGAGAAATATGCAAAGCTGTATATCAAGGAGATTGTGACTAGGCATGGGGTGCTTGTCTCAATCATTTTCAATCATGACAGTCGATTCATTTTCAGATTCTGGCAGACTCTTCAGGATGCTTTAGGCTCTCGTTTGGACATGAGCACAGCCTATCATCTCCAGACAGATGGCCATAGTGAACGGACAATTCATACATTTGAAGACATTATTCGTGCTTGTGTAATTGATTTCGGTGGAAATTAGGACTCTCATCTACCTTTGGTTGAATTCTCCTACAATAACAGCTACCACACTAGTATCAAGGCCTACCCTTTTGAGGATTTGTATGGACGCAAATGCCGATCTCCTCTGTGCTGGATAGAAGTCGGAGACAAATACTTGACTAAACCCGAGCCAATTCAAGAAACGACTAACAAGATCTTTTAGATCCGTGATCGTTTGAAAGTTGCTCGTGATCGTCAAAAGAGTTATGCCGATCGCTGACTCAAGCCACTAGAATTCTAGGTTGGGGATAGGGTACGCTTGAAAGTCTCACGTTGGAAAGGTGTACCACGTTTTAGCAAACGTGGCAAACTCAACCCACAATACATAGACCCTTTCGAAATCCTTGCCCTTATGAAAGAGTGAGTGAACCCCATGTCTCATAGTATCCAAAAGAAATTCCCAGTTTACGTTGTCGTAATCCTTTTCAAAATCGATCTTCAACAAGAACAACTGTCTACTATCTTTCTTTGCCCCACGCCATAATCTCATTAATAATCAAGGGCCCATCTAAAATGTATCTACCTGATAAAAATGCCGACTGAGTAATCAACGTGATACTACCCATACCACTCTCAACCAATTTGCCAACACTTTAGAAATTACTTTGTTGATAACTCCTATTAAGTTAATCGATCTATACTCCCCTAACCCCACCGGATTCTTACATTTAGGAACTAACCCAACTCAATTAGAAGTGAAACAAAATGATAAACCAACTTCTAAAATTTCAATTAAACAAATTACTTTTATTAAAGGTAATACTGAATACGCATCAACTTTAGTGGTCAAGGGCAGTTAGGAAATCAGAGTCCAAATCAAGATGAATGTCGAGCCCATAAGCAAAAGGGGTTTGGGCTTCAAAGAAAAGCTTGTGAACAAGTAACAAAGTGATAACGTCAAAGGAAATGGCTTAGGCATTAAAGAAAAAGCTTTCGGGTTACGTTGAATCGAACTTTGTAGCTTTAAGTTTTTCAGTTTAAATATATCACTCATTTAGCTTTGTATATATTTTTTTTTTTACAAATATATCACTCATTTAGCTTTGTTTATCTAGGATATCAAAGGTGAAACGCTTGTATGCCTTTTGAAAGTGTTGTATGTGAAACTTATCAACCAATACAGAAAAAGCATCTGCTTTGGGCCTCCACATTGTTAGGGCCACTATATTTTCTGTGCTTCAGTTTGCATTAGACCCCCTTTTTTTTTTTTTAATTTTTCACTAGGCCATTGTACAAGTTTATTGATTTGTTCAACAATTTTTCATCAGGCCATTAGTTTATTGAATTGAGTTTGTTGAAGCCACTACTACCTTTCAACTTGGAAATTATTAAAGTTCATTGGTTTCGATTTGAGAGTTCTAAATCATGTTTCTTAAGATGATTTCAATTTGTTTAATAATACATGTATTTATCAATTCTTGAAAGTAGAGTTGAATCCATGAGTTTTTTTTAACTTACAAAGTATACTAATGAATCTGAAAAAAAAAAAATTATTCCAAATTGCAAGCTTATCTTTACTTTTTAATTCACTATTTGCAGTTCAAAGCCCGCTGAATAAGGAGACGGTCCTGTAATTATAGAAGTTGGAGAAAGGGCCCCGTAATATTACTTCGCTTTAGACCACCAATATGGTTGAGGCCCTCTATGCAGGCATACTATTAAAGCTCTTTGTAAAACATGTCTCCTTCAATGGAGTTGAAGGGTAAGTTGTTCCTACGTCGAAAAATGAGTCATATGCCAAGTGTATTATTACTAGTAATATTCTTGTAGAACTTATAGTGCCACTACTAGTAACCTTCATTCGTACAAAGTTGTTTCAGTCCCGGCCCATGGGGAAGTGAACCCAAGCAATTGGTTTGGCCCACACCCAAATAGGGCCCTTAATCGCTTTAGGCCCCCGAGATGGGTTGTTACGATTTGCGCTTTGCGCATGTTGTTTATAATGGATCTTTCAAATGTTTGTTTGATTCATCATAAACAGTGAAAAGCTACTTTTATGTTTGAAAGCCCCCATTTTACAAATCGTATGTTTTAACTCTACCGATAATATGTCTGGTTCCATACCCTATCGTGCCTAGTTCCTAGCAGGTAGGGTTTTTCACCAAAAAAAAAAAAAAACGGTTCCATACGTACCCAACCTGATTTCTATTTAGCCATACTTGGAACCGGTTTTAAAAAATACCCGGTTTGTGCAGGTCTAGTCCAAATGGTATGGATACTTAAAAATAAACTTCAACCAAAGATTTGTTACCTTGGAATTTGGATTTCATGAATAGTTTGCCACAAGCCCACCATGCTAGCAAATGGCCCACCTCTTTTTTCACATTTTCTTTCTAACCATCTAGGCCTAAAATCTTGGTTTCTTTACTTACCTTTTATTGGACTTCTACGTGAGCCATCTATATCCTGCCCATCTACTGCCTTATGCTTATAGAATTTGATTTTGATTCCCAACTTCTCTGACTGTAGTGTGCTTGATTCATGGTTGGTATACTTAAAGATGCACATAAAGGGGTATAATGCACAGGGGCGGATCCAGGGATTTTAGTAAAACCCTCTGAAATAATTCATGGATCCGCCATTGATAGTACATTATACGGAAACAACCCAAAATCGGGTATTCAAAACATGGATATTTCCAACCCAGTTTGTACTTTATCCTACCCGCTAATATATAACAGATGCATACCCTATAATATAAAGCCCGGTCCAATCCAAATATACCTGACCCTACCTGATCCAATACCCCACCCCTCTAAAAAAAAACTTCAACCGAAGCGGAAAAACACCAACCACTTACTCTCCAAAACCTGTTTCCATACCCGACCCAGGTATTGCAATTTACCCTATTCTTGACTTTGTTCGCCATACAGGAACTCAGTTCCACACTTGAACTGGGCATGAAATAAAAACCCGAAATTCACACTTCTGAGTACTACAGACCGTGAGAGTCATGGTTTTCTATGGATAAAAAATAATGACACAACAAGAAAATAATCAAAATTATTGGCCATTGTAAGTTTAATAATTTTTTTTATAAAGACTTAATTTCATTAAAAATAAATAAAGGATAAATTACACAAGGATAGTAGGTAGGCGGACAACAAGCTGCGCCGCCACCCCTTTGTAGATGGAAAATTCTAAGCTGCTAAAAACAAAACTCCGCCCTTGATGGATGGAAAAGTTGTTATGCACTACCCGTTGAACCCAAGCCAAAAACCACACCGCTTCCGGTGCCAAGGAACCGAACGTATCGAAGGCAAGGGGAACTAAAAAATTGGTTCCAAGTAGGTGTGGCAAAATGGGTAGGTTGGGTTGGGTTGGTTGATGGGTTAGGATGGGTTTGGGTCAAAATGGGTAAATTAAAAAAATATGTTAGGATGGGTTAGGTCATGATGGGTTTGGGTTTGGATGGTTTGGGTTTGGATGGTTTGGATTAGGATAGGTTCAGTTCACATCAAAATAGATTAAATTTAAAAAAAAAAAACTTAAAATAACAATAAAAAGTTAAAAATTTAAAAAGTAAAAAAAACAAATTTAAAATAAAAAAAAAACAAAAATAAACTTAAAAATAAAATTTTAAGGGATCTGAAATATTTCATTTCAAACCGGAACGCTTCGACCATATCGGGCTGATTAACAACCCGGACCATTACGACCCGCCCGGGCCCGGTAGCGACCCGGACTGTTTCGACCTGACCGGTCCCGCCAGCGACCAGGACCGTTTCGACCCAGCTGGGCCCGTTAGCGATTGGAACCGTTTCGACTCGACCGGGCCCGGTAACGATTCAGACCGTTTCAACCTGACCCGTCCCGTAGCGACCCAGACGGGCCCGGTAGCGACCCAAACCGTTTTGACCTGACCGGACGCGATAACACCCCAGACCGTTTCAACCTGACCCGTCGCGTAGCGACCCAGACTGTTTCGACCCGGCCGGGCCCGATAGCGACCCGGACCGTTTCGACCCGACGGGGCCCGATAACGACCCAGACCGTTTCAACGCGACCCGTCCCATAGTGACCCGGACTGTTTCGACCCGGCCGGGCCCGCAAGCGAACCGGACCGTTTCGACCCGACCGGGCCCGGTAACGACCCAAACCGTTTCAACCTGACCTGTCGCGTAGCGACCCAGGCCGTTTCGACCCGACCGGACCCGGTAACGACCTAGACCGTTTCAACCTAACCCGCCCCGTAGCGACCCGAACTGTTTCGACCCGGCCGGGTAACGACCCAGACCGTTTCAACCTGACCCCTTCCGTAGCGACCCGGACGGTTTCGACCCGACCGGGCCAGCTAGCGACCCGGACCGCTTCGACCCGACCGGGCCCGCTAGCGACCCGGACCGTTTCGACCCGACCGGGCCCGCTAGCGACCCGGACCGTTTCGACCCAACCGGGCCCCGTAACGACCCAGACCGTTTCAACCTGACCCGTCCTGTAGCGACCCGGACCGTTTCGACCCGGTAAGGCCCGGTAGCGACCCGGACTATTTCGACCCGACCGGCCCTGATAACCACCCTGACCGTTTCAACCTGACCCGTCCCGTAGCGACCCGGACCGTTTCGACCAGATCGAGCCCGGTAACGACCCAGACCGTTTCAACCTGACCCGTCCCGTAGCGACTCGTATTGTTTCGACCCGACCGTGCCTGTTAGCGACCCAAACCGTTTCGGCCTGACCGATCCCGTTAGTAACACGGATCGTTTCGACCCGACCGGGCCCGTCAACGACCAGACCATTTCGATCCGAACGGGCCGGTCAACAACCCAGATCGCTTGCACTCGATCAAACCCGCTAACGAGTCGAACCGTTTCGATGAGATCGGTCTCGTTAACGACCCGTGTTGTTTCGACATTGCCATCTATTAACGACACGAACGGTTTCGAACCGACTGGGGTGATCAACAAATGCAAAAGATATAATTTTTTGTTTTTAATAGGGGTGTACATGACACGTAGCGGCTCGAGAGCTACTCAAGATCGTCTCGGTAAAAAGCCCGAACGAGTCGAGCCTCAACAAGCCCGAGCCCGAGCCTGAAATATGGCTCGTTTAGTTATCGAGCCCGAGCTCGAGCCCAAGATACAAAGCTCGATTGGGCTCGCGAGCCTAAACGAGCCCAAACATAATTATAAGTTATTTATATATCTCTTATAATTTATAGCCCACATCTCCAAAGCCCAAGTCCTTATTTCATAGGCCCATTTAATAACACTCGCGAGCCAAGCTTTTGCGATCTCGAGCCAAGCTTTGAGCTCGTTTGAGATTGTTCTCAATTCACCTCGAGCCGAGCCGAACCGAGCTCGAGCTTTTGATTTTGCTAGCGAGCCGAGCTCGAGCTCAAGATTTTAGGCTCGAACCGAGCCGAGCTTGGGCTCGAGCTTCATAAAACCATAACGAGCCGAGCTCGAGCCCAGTTAGGCTCGGGCTCGGCTCGGCTCGTTTACACCCCTAGTTTTTAATGACATTGATTTCTATGAGGCATCAACGCTTTTGGTGTTGGGTGAGTTTTAATTCAGATTTGTATATGGTTATCTAAAAATACCCATCCTGACCTATTTGTTTTTTTTACATACTCATCGTGACCCACTTACTTATTTCTTACAATTAAAATTACCCATCCTAACCCCCTTGAAAATTATACTAAACCCATTTTAACCACAAGGTCAAATTTTAAACTCAAAACAACCCAAACTTAACTAGATTGATCGAAATTACCCGGTCTAGTTCCAAATAAAATAAGCATATCAACTCCCCAACCCCTTCATCTCTTTTTGAAATTACAGTCTGTCAAATCCATTTTACTCATCAATGTCTTTGGAACTAATAAATCGTTATCATGTTGAAACTTTACACCATCTATGAAATAATAACTTAAGTCTTTATCAAATAAGTCTACACGCAATAATTTAATAAAAGATAAAATAAATACATCTATATCTATCTATATCTATATCTATATCTATATATATAATAAACCAAAGCATTTTTAATGACATGTCATAATATTATGCAATCTCTCTTTTGAGAGATGCCACATAGGATGTGATGTGGCAACTCTAGACCAATTAAAAAAAAAAAATAAATATGGTTTAAATATGATTTAGCATAATCTATTAAATACCTAATCTACTAAATGTAAATATTAAAATTTTATTATTTTCTCTCTAATGTTTCCACTCATAACTTTTAAATGTTAATATCTTTTATATACGAGATTTTTTAAAGAAAAAAATTACACCAAATTAACGAGCGTTTTATTATCTTTCCAACAAGTACCATAGTGCTATATGAAAAACGGAGAAAAAAACGGCTATTTTTTGTAACCCGACAGGTATTGTGTCAGGTTTGGAATTAGTTTTAAAAAAATTGTGGGTTTGGGTCGGGCCTGGGATTAGGTGATACCCGACCCAATTACCCTTTTTTTTATATTAGAATACGATAACTTATAGCATATTTTGTTTAAAGTAATAATAATAATAATAATATTCATTAATCATATATTGGCAGATGTCATTTTTATAGTTTAGATACTTTTAATTTTATTCACTTTACTTAGATTTCTCAACCCGGGACGCTCCCGGGATATAAACTAGTTATAATATATCATAATCTAAAAGAATATTAGTTATATTTTTTCCAATAAAGTCTTTAAACTAAAAAATATTACAATTTATAAAATTGAAAAATTACACGTCATCCTCCAATTAATCCTCACACGAGTGTCTTGCACGTCGAAGTGTTGGGGTCCCACATAGCCGGCAACAAATACTTACGCCCCTTCACACCCTGCGCATTATAGCTAGCCCTCGTCTTCTTATCCACCAATACGCTCCCCGGGTATCCGGGATACGCACCCGACCCGAATATCCCCGTGCAAGCCGTTACGGCTTCTAAGGGAGCCGTAGCCGGACCCTGAAAATACCCGCCATCAAACGGGTTAGTCACGGTTCCGGCTAACACCGTAGCAATGTTTATAATCATTCCATCGACTCCGATGTCACCATTAGGTGCCACCAACGGTGGCACCTTTGGCCCGTATACGGGTTGCACAAATGGCCATGCACATTGGTCAGGACACTGAGTCACCGAATTACCGACCCAAGCATATGCAAAGTTATGGCCCTTGGTCACCCGAGTTGACCCATGGGTCCCACACCGGTTCATGCAGAACCCGTTGACCGTCACATCAGCAGCGGTCAACACTAGGCTTATTTCATTAAAGCCTTTATTTTTGGAAGCTAAATAAATAAGATGAGAATCTTTTAGGGTTTTTCCTAGGGAGTACTTTTCATCCACTATTTGTTTTCCTAAGTGGATCCTCCGTGGCCCACCTTTGTAATTTTTGGTGGTTTGCCACCAGGAGGCCGCGGAGGGTGCAGAAGGGACATGTGCGTTTAGTGAGTTAATGAAATCGGTTATTATGGCTTTTTGGTTAGGGGAAAAGTGACCGTACCATAAGAGGTTAACGGTTATGTTGCCTTTGAGGACCGATCCTTTGTGGTATTTTAAGACGGTGGCCGGAGTTTGAAGAAGGGCGAGTTTACGAGGAATCGTGGCGGCGCATGGGTGGAATATGGTGGATATGAGGAGGAGGGAGGAGGCAAAGAGTGTAATAGATGAAATGGAGATAGCATGCATTGTGTTGAGTTGTTTTAAGTGGTGAGTTGGATTGTAAGGAATGTGTGTGTGTTTTGAGGGGTATTTATGGTGTTAGGGTTTAAGAAGAAAGAGTGGAATGCATGTCAAGAGGTGGTGAAACCGCGTCGTTTTGACTTGGTGGGGAATGTATACATCAACAATAATATGTAATTGATATATAATTAAGTTGAACCACTCACTTTTATAAATAGGCCCGGTTTTAAAAGGATTTTATTATTGGATGGGTTTTTATAGGTGAAAAGTGTTCATTTATGTTAATTAAGGTTGGATGTTATGTGCATTAAATGAGTTTGCATGTTACTTGCAGTAACTATAACATGATAAGATTGATATGGTTATTTTGGCTTATTAGAAAAAGTTGCATAAGTTTTGTAATGTTTTTCCTTTGTCTTTCTTTTCTATATATGTTCCGAACAAGTTTGGGATGACATTCTTATTTTAACTAGGAATGTTTTTTCAATCGAACTTTGAACGTGTTAGTTGTGTTATACATTTAAAAACTGTGAAATTGGACGCACTGCTATAACGGGTTAACCGTGTCATTATATTTATGTGAATCATGACGACTCGTTACAATAAGGAATCAGGCATGAAAAGTGGAAGTACCGTTATAATGGATTAAACTCACCATTATATACATGTGCATCAAAACTCATTACGGCAATGAAAGTAGATCTCAAAAGTGGACGTGCTGATATAGGCATGTGCGTTAAAACACTTTACAACAATGAGCCAGACCTTATAAGTGGTTGCACGTGTAGAAAATGGGTCACGATTTTATAAAAATAATATGAATAAAAATAATAGAGACACACTCTATATACATTTGGAAAATTGCAGTACTCGTACCGTATACAAATCTAAACAAAAAATAATATAAAATACATCATAAAATGATTCAAACCGAAGTCTTCAACAAGAGTTTGAATTGCGTCTTCTTATACGAATCTTTGCATAGTCTTCAATGAAACCTTGAACCATGTCCATTTGTACGATCATTCTTGGCTGCAAGAATAAACAAACATAATGTTGACGGTTGTGGCTGAGGCACGTGTTCAACACGCTTCCCTTAAAACAGATTTCGCGCCTCTACTAAAGACAACGCGTCTGTCTCCCAGGGTACAACAGCCGAAGCAGTCTGTACTGCCGAAGATGGCTCACGCGCCTGAGGTTACACCAGGTAAAATTTTAGTGTTAGAACTTATGAAATATAATAGAAACCACTCCTCTCTATAGCACCCAACATATGAGTGAAGTCTTTCTTCTTCTCTAAGAACTCTTCATGTGTATTATAATACGTATACTCATGTCTTTCTCTTATATCTCTCTTGTTTTTCAAATGTGAGGCACACAACCTACTTATTTACAAGAGCTATGATAATCAAAAGTTTCACTTAATTAAAGATTAATAAGAGACTTAAAACTCTAATAAAAGCAAATTAAGTGACATGAAAAACTCTACTCAAGAGTTTCTTACCGTGAAGAGCCTCATTAATAATATTACTAAACTCATTAATAATATTATTAAATTAAATTCCATTCACATATTTTAAAATTTCCACGTTTGTAATGGGTTAGACATACTCTTATACACTTGTGTATCAAAATTCATCACAAAAATAATCAAAAATGAAACGTGGACACACTATTGAAATGAGCGAGACACAACGTTACAAACAAATACCTTTTAAATGCTAGTGTTTTTAGTAATATAGAAAGTCTTGTATCGAACAATATAAAAGTGTGTCAAACATATTACGTCTTTGCATACAAATTCCTAGGTTTGATTATTATTATAACTTGTGTTAAAGAACTGACATATAATGTTGTGTCTAACTCAATACAATATGATACTCCCAACTTTAAAACTTGTTCATTGGTATAATTGGTTTTGTAATTTGTTTTAAATTGAACAAATGTTATTTATTAGAATTTATTATATTGTTAATCGATAATTTTGTATATAGTTTTCTATTTGTTTTAATTTCATATTATTTTTGTGAGATGAAAGAGAAGGCTAAACTAAAAGTTTCAAGGGGTGCATATAGTCCACCCTTTTAATTTGGAGCCTCTAACCTTTAATACCATCAATCAATGAATCATTCATGTTCATATGGGACGCTATTTCATACAATGGTGACAGTTTTCAAAGTAGACTGGGGTTTAAAGCAACTGGATCATTATTATCCAAACGCGGTATCTTAAATATATATTTTTATATTAACAAATGTATAAATACGAGAGTTTAAATGTTCTAATGAAACTCTTTGAAAAATAATAGCTGTCATAACAAGTGCAAATATGAAAATAAAAATTTTGAAATATTATATAATTAATCTATAAATACTAAAATAGTAATTGAAATAAATACACTTGTATTTGTATTTGTTTAATTCTAATTCGAACAGTTTCTATCACTTTTTTTAGTCCTCAGTATCTTTACATTTTTAGTATAAAAATAAGTGTACTGGGCTATCTACCATCAGCTACTCAAGCGTAAAGTTTGAAACAATTTCCTTTTTTTTTTTCTACTTTATTAGATTTGTTTTAGTTATAACATTATACATTTTTGAGATTTTAGTTATTGAAAATATGCCTAGATGGCATTTGAGAGTTTACTTGGTGAAAATCCTCATGCCTACATTACTGACGTGATAATCGTCATTTCAATTTTTAGTTAAAATACACATAGTCTAAAAGTAGGAATTTATTATTACAAACGCACTGTTGATTACAATGGTTAGGGTTGTACACAAATCAAACTCTCAGCGAATAGTTCGTAAAATGTTTGTGGGAAGTTCGTTTATATCCGCTTGTTTAATAACATGAAGAAGAAGTTAATTTCGTTCGATAAATTAAACAAGCGAATATGAACAGAAGTTGTATTCGTTCGCTTATGTTTTTGAGCATCCAGAAATTTTTCATTTATGTTCGCTCGTTCATGTTCACTTGTGTTCATTCATTTAAATTATGATATATTTTTATTTTATTAGTTTTAGTACTTATTAAAAATTGAACAATAGTTATGCTATACGTCTCTGACAACATCCATAATTTGACCATATCAATTTCAGTTGGTGCTAAAGCTTGACCAACTTCTTAAATTTTTTTGTTAGCTGTGTTTATAATAATTATGTTAACTATGTTCGAATAGTTATGTTAAGTACTACTTATTTATTTGTGTGGATTCTTTGTAATCCTTCTTATGAAAAAATGTTGATTTTATTTTAAAATCAATTTATAACGTTCGTTTGTGTTCATTTGTGTGCATGAACATTGGTTTGTGTTCGATTAGATTCGGTAAGTGTTCATAAACAATTCATTCATTTCCTTAATGAATGAATACAAAAAATAAATCTTGTTCAATAAGCAATCATGAACCATTCATGAACATGTTCATTCCTTAATGAACAACATGAACAATGCGTTATTCGTTTACAACCCTAATGATGTGTCTATGTACCATGGTGACATATTTCTAATTTATTAGACCATGTGTAATGGCAACCAAATTGGGACATTTTTGGGCAAAATAACGCCCCCATCCCATTTCTACAACCCCCTTTCGTTTTTTGGGGCGTTTTTTTGGCCCATCAAAAAATCCATGACATGGATTAAAAAGGAGGACCAATCAGATGCATTCTTTTCCAACGTTCGTTTTTTTTGAACGGCTATATTATATTTTCAAACGGTCAATTTTTTTTCTTTTATATATAAATCTTGTATATTATCTAACCCACACACACTACACCACAAAGTTTATAGAAAATACACACACTTCACACCATAAAACATTTAAAACAATGGGTTCTCCCACATCCTCATCATCCTTGAAATATTGTCAACAATTTTTAGCCGATGACGATGGCTCAACTGATGACGAGATCGAGCAAGATGCGGTTACAGGTGCTTGTGCGCTCGTGTCGACATATATGCAACATGTTAGTAATCCTCCGCGTCCTATTTTGCGAAGAAAACGAGTTGAACACCACCGTCTAGAGGCAAACGCTCACTTGATGAAAGATTACTTTGATGAAAACTCGACTTATCCAGACCCAAAGACTTTCAGGCGTCGTTTTCGGATGAGCAAATAATTATTTCTACGCATTTCTGGAGACATGGAAAACCAGTTTGATTACTTAAATCAAAAACCGGATGCTAGAGGGACGCTTGGATTTATCGTTATTCAAAAGTGTACCTCATCACTACGCATACTTGCATACGGGAACACGACCGATATAAACGACGAGTATCTAAAGCTGGCTGAGAAGACCACACGCGATACCATGGAGCATTTTTGTCAAAGTAAACTTAATTTTCTTAAAAATTATATTTATTTATTTTTTATGTTATTTTAAAGTAACACTACATGTATTTTTTAGTTATTTTAATAATACTTTGTATGTGATTTTTTTAAAGGTATAATACAATTGTACGGACCGCGTTATATGAGAAGGCCAACGTGGTACGATCTACAAAAAATATATGAGGTTCATTCAGATGTACATTGTTTACCAGGAATGATATGGAGTATAGATTGTCGTCATTGGCCGTGGTATAATTGTCCAACCGCATGGCGAGGTCAACACACACGAGGTGACCAGGGACCAACGGTTATTCTTCAAGCGGTGGCTTCATATGGCCTTTGGGTTTGGTCGGCTTACTTTGGTGTTACGAGGTCAGGCAATGACATAAAAGTTTTTTAGCAGTCGCCTCTGTTAGAGTATTTCATTTCTGGTAGAACACCAAAGGCATCTTTCTATGCTAATGGAAACTACTACCGGGTCTTTTTTGGCCGATGGAATATATCCCAAGTATTCGATTATCGTGAAGACATTTAGTAATCCGTATGACGAAAAAAAGAGCACATTTTAAGAAAGTTCAAGAGTCTGCGGCAAAGGACATTGAGAGATGCTTTGGGGTTCTTCAACAGCGTTGGCATTATTTGAGAAATCCTTGTCGTGCATGGACCAAAGCGAAAATGAGAGACGCTATGTATGCTTGTATAATCATGCATAATATGATATTAGAAGATGAAGGAAAGACGATCTATCAAAATTATATACCGGAAGCCGAAATGGAAATGCCTCAAGCGGACATGCCTCAAAGAATACAGAACGCCATTCAAGTGCGTTGTGAGGAAACACATAACGCTTTAGCGATGGATATGGTCCAACATGCGTGGCCAGTTCGGGATATCCAAGAAGAAGAGGAAGATGACGACGAGTTTTCTGAGGACAATAATTTTTAGTGTTGTTTGTGTTTTTTTTACTAATTTTTTTGTAGTATTATTTGTAAAAAAAATTATGTTTTTTATTTAGTTTTGTATGTATTTTAATTAATTATTCCTAAACTAAATATCATTTGTTTAAAAAAATAATTGGGTAATAATTGGAATGAGCTTGAAATTTTTCACCTTACCATTACACCTCTATCCTAATTTAATTCCCTTCATGATCCCACATGTCACGAGTCAATTAATGCCTCGTGAGATTTGAAAATTTTTACTTGCATTACACATGTTCTTAAAATGATGTGTCTAAATTTTTAGAACTCACTCCTTTTGTTGTAAGTTTTGTTTACACATGCAAATGATTTTCCACTTTTCATATTTAACATGTATAATTCAATTGGCGTAACAACTTTTTCTCCTACAATCTACACTTATACATATGTGGCGTATTGTACACTTTCAACGTGTTTATTACAACAACCTTTTATATAAAAAGAATTAATGTGGTTCTGGTCGGGCAATCATTAGTAGAGACGTACAGCTGCTATTCTGCTAATGTGGTTCAGCCAAAGAAAACGGTGCCGTTTGTGGTCGGCCCAACATTTTGGGAATAAAGTGATCTTAGTGGCTACCGACCCACTTCCAGCACCTAATCATATTCAACACAACCACCATTGGCGGATGTACATGTATTAAAGGGTGGGCATGTGCCCACCGTACAATCTGACCACTAGCAATAACCCTATTGAACATGATAGAAATGGTTTATAGCTAATATGTGTGAATTGTATTAGAGGGATTGTATTACAGGGGGCAACCAAGAGTTTTGGTGAGAAAGATAATGGCAATTTTGTAAATACCCAAAGTAATTTGTATATTTTAATAAAATAATGCGTACACAGAAAAAAAAGTCTCCTAAGTACCATTTGTCTCTTTTCTTGTGAAAACTAATAATAATAAAAATCTTAAAAGTAATTTTTTTTATTTACCTAAATTTTAATTTTATTTTTTATTAATAGTTTATTTCATTTGATTTAAAAAATATTCTGAATTTATTTTTGTTTATTATTTTAACATGGCGCGTATATTTACCCTCTTACATACTCATAGTATTTTTATATCATATTTTTTTTGTCTTTATTATTTTTAACCAACCGTATTGTGCCCACCCTACAAAAAACCAACCGTGTTGTCAACCACAATATGAATTATTGAATTGTAACACAAGAAGTTAACTGAAATGCATACATTGCCGTTCTAAATATACTTTAACAACAATGCTTCTTTTTTTTTTTTATAAAATTTATGAATGTAGCCTGGTTTAATCCACATAAAATTCGAATTATTTATTAAAAAATAATAATAAAAAGGAGTTTTGTGTTATTGATGGTGCTTGTGAGACGACAGCTAATGGGCTCCCACAAAATATAATAAAATGGGTGGCATTTGGTAAGCAACTTTCTGCGCGCGGCCTGAAGTCCTGAACCAGGAGACACGGTCAACTAACCTAACTTGTTTTATTCACTCTATTATTATTAATTTTATATTTTATATTTTTTTTTCAACATTCTTTTCTAAATTTTATTTTGAAGTTTGCCCGTTATTATAACTAGAATTTCTACTCGGGCGCGTTGCGGCGCACCGATGTGACTCCTGCTTCATCTTGAATTTTTTCTTTACTCGGTTAAGCTGCACAAAACTGATTAAGAATTGTATCGTGTTGATGCCAAAAAAAAAAAAAAAAAAAATCGTGTTGATGACATACTATGTATGCACACGGAAACATCGGACGTTTATAACTGAAAATTTTAACAACAAAAGGCAATATGTTTTATCAAGATTTTCGATATCATGGTTTTCGTTTCATGAGTTGTAGTAGATGTAAGAAAAAAAATCAAAGAGACAACAAAAAGAATTCAATCAAATAGAAGTTTATAATTTTTAGGTTAATCTTGAAAATGATAGCTTAGGTAACAAAAAAAAAAAAAATAACAGGAAAAACAATTGTCCAAACCAGGTTTAAAACCTGTGACCTTCTTGTAGGGAAATGCATCTCAAACCATTACACCACTAACCCAATTTGTCTTTTATTCCCAACAAAATTAATTATAAATAATATTAAATAAAGCTGTCTAAATGAAAAATAAAAACCTCCAATTGGTCTCGAACCCGTGACCTCATCTAGGAGGAACACACCTCAAACCACTCTACCACCAAGCCATTTTTAGATTTAATATGAAACATATTATTTTTATTATAAAAACGTTTGAAAAAAAACAACACCCCTCTCAATCAATGATAAGTATGTGGGATTAATGTTGAAAATAAATGCCTTGAGCCAACCACGAATCCATGGCCTCATCTAAGACAATCACACCTCAAACCACTCCACAACCTAAGTAAGTTCGATTTTATTGTGAAAGATATTGTTTTTTATTATAAAAAACCGCTAGAAGGAAAAAAAATATACAACCACCGCCCCTCTCAACCAATGAGAGGGGCCTTGCACTATTCATCTAAGTCTTCAATTATATATAGTAAATTATATTATAATCTCTATATATAAACACCTTTTATATGACATGACATTCATTGGGGTCATTCTTTCCATTTGAATGTGTCATGTAGTAAATTGTGGAAATTTAATAAAAATAAAATAGAATCGTATCACATATATAAAGTTTTTCTCCTCCCCTAAACCCTAAAAACTCATCCCTTCCCATATCATATCCTCTCTCTCCCCACTGCCACCATTGACGCCGCCTCCCTATCCTCCTGCAACCACCACCGCCTCATCCTCTTCTCCTTCTCCTCCACCAGCCTCCTGCCACCAACGCCCCCAACCTCCCCGCCACCGCCTCCACCTCCTCTTCTTCTCCATTCGTTAATTTCAGAGGGTTCTCAATCCTCTATCCATCCATTGGAACAAATATGGCAACTTCAAGATTAGCGGTAGCAGCGGCGACGACGGTGAGATGGCAAGCCGTAAGCCTAACAGAAACGACGACAGATAGGATATGCCACATCTTACAGCAGCGACAGTGACCTTTTCTTAAACTCGGTGTTAAAGCTCGCGATTGTAACAACCTCTCCTATTGTCACAGCCCGCCTAGGCGGAAACACAGGAATGTAACGTTAAAAGGTTTTCAAGCACAATGTTTGAGCAAACACATAAGAAACTGATAGATTTAATACCAAACACTGAAACTGTTTTACAAAACATTAATTAAATTGTCTTAATGGGTAGAACATCATGAAAACACATAATTGCTTATTGTTTAAGAAAAGACCCACAAATGATGGTATCACATAATGCAAGCTCAAACTGATTCTAAAGTCCCATTTGTTCATGCAAATCAATTACCTGAAAAACATGCATAAAAGATTTGTCAACATAAAGCTGGTGAGTTCACAGGTTTAAATGTACACAAAGTAAAGTTAGTGAAATTCGTGTGTGTCCAATCAAAGCTAGCTAAGCCAATGATTACTATGCCAACATGAGTCATGTAACCAAACATCTTGACTGTTGTGCCTCGCGCATTGTACAATAAAGACAATGTAAGAATCATAGAAACCTAGCACTCTTTTGAATGTAACAGGTTAGAGCGACTAATCAATAGTGAGGGTGTCAACCTAATAGATCTATCTTAGTGTTCCATGGCTAAAGCGATAGCTAATGGTTAAAGTGAAATGTATGTATAAGGGTTGTTGAGCTCATGAATCGATTGTCTCATGTTTCACATGGTAGTCATGAAAGAATTCACTCTAAACAGTTTGTAACTTGAATAATGTAGCATGTTTTTCTCCCAAAAGTATGGAAACGGTATAAAGGGGCCGTGAAACTCACCTGGTGTCTGTGTGAGTAGACTAGCAAATGAAAAAGCCTGAATGAATAGAGTCCGAACAAAAGTGGCCTAGAATGTAAAGGACAACGTAAGTCTTTATACTCGATTATTTACCATGCAAGTTGTTCACCCAATTTGTGCATCTTTGGACTACATGTACATAGTGTTATTGTCCATACACGTGGCAATTATTACGTATCATTGCTTATCCTTGTGAAAAGATTTATGGTTTTAACTTGTAGATCTTGAAAACCCTTGGTAGATCTGTTTGTTTATAGTTGTAGTAATAACTATTTATTGTCAAAACCATTTTCACATGTTACCATATGATACCTCATGTTAACACATGTTAAGGTTCTTATGTAAAAAGGATGGTTAACATATGTTTGAGAATCCTTATGTTAAAAGAGTAGTTAACACATGTTTGGTCATATTAACATATGTTTCTTAAAAACCATGAACTTGTATATGTTTATGTTTGAGTAACAATGTCAAGTTTATGGCTCATAAACAACACCATACACACAAGCATACACTATGATGCATGTACGCGACATGTATGTGCGTATATATCTGTATACTTGCATGTATATATAAGACATATTGATCCAAGTTTTGTGTGTTTTTATACATTATAACTTGTTATTTTAGGGTGTTAAAGAGTCATGTGGTCGGGTGAATATATGTATCGACTAGAAAATAGAATGTGTAATAAGCTTGGGTAAGTTTTAACAAACCACTTAAAGGTAGCCGAAAACAAGTGAAGTAGTCAAACAAGCTTAGGAAGATGGTGGAGATTGAACATGAAGCTAAGTTGATGCAAGACATGGAGGGGTGTGTGTTGTTAGTTAATGTGTGAGTGTATGATATCTTGGCTTCATATGAACAAACACACACACACACACACACACACATATATATATATATATATATGTATGTCGTGTGAGTATGTGTATATATGTATTGTATGAAATATCCAAATCAACATACACATGTGTGTATGCGGTTGTGTGTGTGTGTGTGTGTGTATATATATATATATAGGGGAATTCTAAAATGAAAACCATCCCCACATGTGCAAACCAAGAAAACCCCATTGTGTGGCCATGCTTCTTCCACATGCAACATTCTGATTCTTTATAAAGGGGTATTATAGACATTTACCCCCACACAAGTACCCATGATGTTGACCTCTCTACCTCTCTCCTCCTTTCCTTTTCATTCCTCCCACCTACACACTCCATTCAAAACCCATTTCTCATCTCTCTCTCCCTTTTAACATGCCTGATTTTTTTGTAAGACCCTCAAAACCGACAGGTCAAACAGTTGGCACTCAAATATTAAAACCATGTTAATAATTCAAAAGAAATCTTATTTTATTTCAGAAAATACGCAGCGGAATGTTAAAAGAAATTATTAAATTTCCAAACATAGTTTGCCCAAGACGGGTCAAAAGAATATTTAATATTCAACTAAAAGCTTAAAAAATATGTAAATAACGTTCGAGCAAATCTCGTAGACGTCTTCTTAATTGAAATGTCAACCGCAACTAAGTAGCTCCACTGCATGCCAAGGCGCCCTTTATTCATCCACAACCTGAAATCAATCTAACGTGTATGCAAAAGTCAGCTACACTGAGTGAGTTCAAGTTTTATAAGTTTTCAATAATAGTAAGTTGTTACAATAAACAATAACAAAATACTATAACCTTAGAGTCAACAATACGCGCAATCCGCCTAATTGTTCCCTAAGCAATATTTAAAGTCTAGGATAAGCGCAATCCGCCTATTCAACCCAAGACTTCAATTTCCAACTATAATAAGCGCATTCCGCTTATCAACACAAAGTACAATCAAGTCTATTTAACTCAACCAAGTCTAGAGATCAAAGCAGGCATCTCCCACTTCTGTCATAGCTCAGTTTATAATAATCCATACAGCATAAACCATGTAACAACCATGACAAAAAAAAAAAAAAAACTAATACCATAACTCAGAGCAGGCGTATCCCACTTCTAATAACACATAAGCCATAAACTATGTGAACCATGATAAAAGCCATACCATAAATCAGAGCAGGCCTATCCCACTTCTATTAACACATATAACCCATAACATATAATAAAACATTAGGCGCATTCCACCTACTCACGTTTCATACCAAAATAATACGTGTGAGTTAATATGGATTTCATTCGTACACAAAATATTTATAACTTCATAAAAATATTTTGTGACTTCATAAAAATAATCATACTGGTTTAGCATGCACGTTAGCCCAAAATATTAGGGAAAATAATAATTAAAAGAGTGAGCTCAAGAACTCACCTTTATATAACGCTTGAATCCATGATAAAAAGCTATGAGAATTCTTGTGAGGTGCATATTAATAATAAAACACCTTAATCAAAACCCAATGTTGTTTCTTTAATTCATGCAATCTTCACGTAATGCTTCTGCAACCAAGACCACCCACCATTTTTGTGGTTTTTATCCTATGTTATTTCCATGTAGAGTAAAAGAACATCAGCCCAAGTGCATGAACCGATTACAATTGCAAAAAGCAACTCCTCCCCTTTATCACAGGCGAAACCCACTCATGGACCCATGCTTGTCACACCTACGTCAAGGCTCATGAAGTGATTGGAAGCTAATCCACAATCAACTTAAGATCCACAGGAATGGTGGTATAGTAATCTTGCAAAGAAATAGAGCGATATCATAACAAACAACCACTGAAACAATCTAACAAACCGTAACATCACCACGACGCTACGCCTTGCCCGGTTCCATAACCTCCAACTCACCTTCATCACCGCCGTAACAACAAACAACCACCGTCCCTATCATCAACCATCTCGTTCCCCACAATGATCACGACTATCATCATCACCGATCGAACCAAAAAAAACAATGCAAGATAGAAACGAGGAGAAATCGATTAGCCGAACGCAGATGAAGCGTGGAGGATATTACCTTGTCGCGAATCTGGAACCGTACAACCGGAAACCACCACCTTCGCCTTCTTTCCTCCCCGAATCTCTCTCTCTCTCTCTCTCTCTCTCTCTTCGGTTAGAGATGGTGGGTCGAGACCTCCGTTGAAAACCACCGGAATCCTGATGTTCGGTTGAAGGAACAACGCCAAACTTGTTACTTCTTTTGTGCTTGCCGTCAACGATGTCCAAGGACGTAGAAGATGTATTGTAGGGTTGCAATAAGATGTATTTATAAGAAGATGGTTATTTTCAATTTTACACATAACCCCCTTTAATAATATCTAAGGCAAATTTGGTCCCAAAGTTATTATAAATAACTATTTAAAAACCCAAAACGACCCTTAAATTTCACTTAACACGGTACCACATTAAAACAAACATGTAAAGTCCGAATCTTCAAATCGCGTAAATTTTTGGGCGTTACAAGTCTACCCTTCTTATAATAGGATTCGTCCTCGAATCCTCTTGGATATGGAACCACCAAATGTGATGTTTTAAGGATGACCTACTAAGAATATAATAACTACAGGTACAGATGAATAGCCTTCTACTACTATTGCAATCCACTTACTTCTACACAAGACAGAACATTAATATGATCATTTTAGGCTACAACTCAGACCAGAAAAGTAACAATCATGACACAAAATCAATACCATAGATCAGAGCAATAATATCCCACTTCTATCATAGTCTTGTTTATAAAGTCAGATAGTCGTGAACCACAACAACTTCTCATACGGTGGCATCCAAATAGTGGTGTGATGGCTATTGTTATATGAAAACTCCGCCAAGGGTAGTTGATACTCCCAGCTACCACCGAAATCAATAATGCATACCTGAAGCATATCTTCGAGAGTTTGGATGGTTCTTTTCGACCGACCATCCGTTTGCGGATGATACGCGGTGCTGATGTGTAACCCAGTACCCATTCACGTAGAACGAGTGTCCCTATTGGAAGTAATAGACACTAGCACCCATGCTTTGGTACGATCTCCCGAAAGAATAATTATGCCAACCTTTTGGAGTTAAAGGTCTCCCGTATCAGCAAGAAATGAGTACTCTTTGTCAACCAATCCACCACCACCCAAATGGTGCAAACACTTCAGGCGTACGGGGTAGGTTAGTGATGAAATACATAGTAAGATACCCTCATTTCCATTCTGGTACCTCTAAAGGTTGAATTTTTTTTTCAAACGGTTTTTGATGTTCTGCTTTAACCTGTAAACAAGTCAAACACTTGCTCACATAAGTTGCTACCTCATACTTCATTGCTGGCCACCAATAGTTCTTCTTAAGATCTTGATATATATTGTTGCCCCCGGATGATTAGAATGGCGGTTTCGTGCGCCACATCCATGATTTTATCACTAAACCCTCCATATCAAGGTACCCACATCCGGTCATTTTATGGACATAACCCCTATCTCCATCACTTCCCATAAGTCATTGCTACCCTCACATACGCTCTGTCATAATTCGCTCCACCTGTAAGGCTTCAATATGGGCACTAGAGATCTCTTCACTATATCCGGTTTCAAAATAAGCTGACAAGATTTCACCCGAATGGGTTTAGGCCTCTCCTTTCGGCTCAACGCGTCTGCCACCACGTTAACCTTTTCCTGGGTGATACGCAAGCTCCACATCATAGTTCTTGATTAATTCCAACCACCTGCGCTGCCTCCTACTAAAGTCCTTCTGCTAAAAGAAATATTCCAACTCTTATGGTCGGTATAGATTGTGCAAGGATCCCCATAAAAGTGATGTTCCCACAGTTTAAGCGCAATAACAACTGCCAACTCCCAATCATGAGTCAGGTAATTAAGCTCATGGGGTTTCGATTGGCATAAGCAATCACCTTATCACACTGCATAAGTACACACCCGAGACCCCCAAGTGACGCGTCCGAAAAAAAAAACACTACAACCTCCGTCCAACCTGGTAAGGCTAGGATCGGTGCTTGTGTCAAACTTGTAAGATCCGCAAATCCGGTGTCAAACTTTTCTTTAGTTTCAAGAAACGCGTTCTCTTGGTCCAAGTCCCGAGCAAACCTCACCTCATTCTTGGTCAGTTTATTCAGTGAGCTATCCTAGAGAAATCCTGTACGCACCTCCGATAGCAACCTGCCAACCCAAGGAGCTACTAATATCAGACGATGGTTTTGGTGTCTCCTAGTTCATCACTGCCTGCACCTTCGTGGAATCTACCGTGGTACTGACGGAATTGATGACATGGGCCAGAATTACTGACCCTCATGAAATCAGAAAGCACCTTTGAGAATTTTAGCACAAAGTTTCTCATTCCTTAGAGTTTGAAGAACCTTCTTGCGATGTAGAATATGGTCTTCTTCACTTTTGGAGTATATGAGCATGTCATCAATGGAAACAATAACCTAACGGTCGAGCATCAACCTACACCCCCAGTTCATCAAATCCATGAATGTCGCGGGCACATTAGTCAGGCCAAAAGGCATCACCAAAACTCATAATGTCTATAACGAGTACAGAAAATGTCCTGCTATCATATTTTTAGCTGATGATAGCCCGATCAAAGATCAATCTTCGAAAGCTAACTAGCTCCTTGGAGACGATTGAAATAAATTATCGGTTCTCAGTAAAGAGCAAATCCTCCAATGGAGTTGAGAGTTTATTGCATTTACGCAGGTGCCAATGGGTATGGTGCTCTGGCTCCAGGTTTAGCTTCTGGCACGAGGTCTATTAAGAACTCAACTACGCGGTCCGATCAATTCCGTCAAATCCTCAAGAAATACAACCGGGTAATCCCGTACTACTGGGACATCCCATAGCTTAGGGATATCAGGCCTCACATCCAAGACCTGCGCCAGGTATGCCTTACACCCACGCCGCAACATTTTTCCCCACCTTCAGTATAGAAATAACCCGAGGTAATGAGCAACTATCATCTCCATGAACCGTAATACGATTCCCATCAGAAGCTGTAAGTCGCACGAGTCTCTGCCCGCACACAATGCTGAGCATCCATGGTAGCCAGCCAGTCCATCCCAAGAATAACATCAAAGCAACCCAATAACCTTAAGTACAAGAAGATAGGAAGACTATGGCCCGATGACTCGATTCGACAACTATCTACAGCCCTGGTCACAAGGAGTGAGTTTCGTACCGCAACCTCGAACTCGCATAAATGTTTAATATCTTTGGGATCTTATCTACCTTAATACAAAGCGATAGACATAGCCCATACTAAACATTTACGACAAAATCGTCACATGATCAGTCACAAGACATATTCAGGATGTGTAAAGTAAGGGTAAACTTCTAATAACGTTGATCAGGTGTGATTAGCTGTTTACTTTACTTTAGTCACCCTAAACACAACAAGTTATGATCACATTAACAATTCCGCCCACACATTAACATTTAACCAACACAAATACACATAGTATTTAACTACAAAACTTTGAAGGTTTGTAATTAACCATCGAAGAAGGGAATTCTGCCCTACCTCAAAACACAAGAGCATAACACCCTTTATGATTTTAAAATTTAAGCACTCAATTAGCCATCGTAACATAATTACAACAAATATAGGTATTGGGTTTCCTTCTAACACTTTATGTATCTAAGTGTTTAATGAGAAGCATTCCAACATACGTATCGTGTATTATGCACTACATAATAAACTTTTTATACTACATCAAAATGTAAAGGCACTAACTGCCCATTTATGACTTCATGCTATTAAGCATCCAATGAAGTAAATACATCAAAACTAAAGATTACCTCTTGGCGTGCAGCTACCCAGCAGTTGACATTTCTTAGTAACAGTTGGGTCCCATACCAGATTCGAGTCCGAGCACAAAATGCCCGAATCCCTCGAACCATTGCTCTGATACCAACTTGTAAGACCCTCAAAACCGACAGGTCAAACAGTTGGCATTCAAATATTAAAACCATGTTAATAATTCAAAAGAAATCTTATTTTATTTCAGAAAATACGCAGCGGAATGTTAAAAGAAATTATTAAATTTCCAAACATGGTTTGCCCAAGACGGGTCAAAAGAATATTTAATATTCAACTAAAAGCTTAAAAAATATGCAAATAACGTTCGAGCAAATCTCGTAGACGTCTTCTTAATTGAAATGTCAACCGCAACTAAGTAGCTCCACTGCATGCCAAGGCGCCCTTTATTCATCCACAACCTGAAATCAATCTAACGTGTATGCAAAAGTCAGCTACGCTGAGTGAGTTCAAGTTTTATAAGTTTTCAATAATAGTAAGTTGTTACAATAAACAATAACAAAATACTATAACCTTAGAGTCAACAATACGCGCAATCCGCCTAATTGTTCCCTAAGCAATATTTAAAGTCTAGGATAAGCGCAATCCGCCTATTCAACCCAAGACTTCAATTTCCAACTATAATAAGCGCATTCCGCTTATCAACACAAAGTACAATCAAGTCTATTTAACTCAACCAAGTCTAGAGATCAAAGCAGGCATCTCCCACTTCTGTCATAGCTCAGTTTATAATAATCCATACAGCATAAACCATGTAACAACCATGACAAAAAAAAAAAAAAAAACTAATACCATAACTCAGAGCAGGCGTATCCCACTTCTAATAACACATAAGCCATAAACTATGTGAACCATGATAAAAGCCATACCATAAATCAGAGCAGGCCTATCCCACTTCTATTAACACATATAACCCATAACATATAATAAAACATTAGGCGCATTCCACCTACTCACGTTTCATACCAAAATAATATGTGTGAGTTAATATGGATTTCATTCGTACACAAAATATTTATAACTTCATAAAAAATATTTTGTGACTTCATAAAAATAATCATACTGGTTTAGCATGCACGTTAGCCCAAAATATTAGGGAAAATAATAATTAAAAGAGTGAGCTCAAGAACTCACCTCTATATAACGCTTGAATCCATGATAAAAAGCTATGAGAATTCTTGTGAGGTGCATATTAATAATAAAACACCTTAATCAAAACCCAATGTTGTTTCTTTAATTCATGCAATCTTCACGTAATGCTTCTGCAACCAAGACCACCCACCATTTTTGTGGTTTTTATCCTATGTTATTTCCATGTAGAGTAAAAGAACATCAGCCCAAGTGCATGAACCGATTACAATTGCAAAAAGCAACTCATCCCCTTTATCACAGGCGAAACCCACTCATGGACCCATGCTTGTCACACCTACGTCAAGGCTCATGAAGTGATTGGAAGCTAATCCACAATCAACTTAAGATCCACAGGAATGGTGGTATAGTAATCTTGCAAAGAAATAGAGCGATATCATAACAAACAACCACTGAAACAATCTAACAAACCGTAACATCACCACGACGCTACGCCTTGCCCGGTTCCATAACCACCAACTCACCTTCATCACCGCCGTAACAACAAACAACCACCGTCCCTATCATCAACCATCTCGTTCCCCACAATGATCACAACTATCATCATCACCGATCGAACCAAACAAAACAATGCAAGATAGAAACGAGGAGGAATCGATTAGACGAACGCAGATGAAGCATGGAGGATATTACCTTGTCGCGAATCTGGAACCGTACAACCGGAAACCACCACCTTCGCCTTCTTTCCTCCCCGAATCTCTCTCTCTCTCTCTCTCTCTCTCTCTCTCTCTCTCTCTCTTCGGTTAGAGATGGTGGGTCGAGACCTCCGTTGAAAACCACCGGAATCCTGATGTTCGGTTGAAGGAACAACGCCAAACTTGTTACTTCTTTTGTGCTTGCCGTCAACGATGTCCAAGGACGTAGAAGATGTATTGTAGGGTTGCAATAAGATGTATTTATAAGAAGATGGTTATTTTCAATTTTACACATAACCCCCTTTAATAATCTCTAAGGCAAATTTGGTCCCAAAGTTATTATAAATAACTATTTAAAAACCCAAAACGACCCTTAAATTTCACTTAACACGGTACCACATTAAAACAAACATGTAAAGTCCGAATCTTCAAATCGCGTAAATTTTTGGGCGTTACATTTTTTCATCTCTAGAACATCAAACACAAAACAACACTACCTGACCCTATTCTCTCTCTCTCTCTCTCTCTCTCTCTCTCTCTTGGTTTACTCACGTTATTAGGGGGTGGTTCGGTGGTTGAACATGGGTGGTCCGGTGATGAACAGGGGTGGTCCGATTGTTGATCTGACAAACCTGCAACCAGATTTAAAGACCTAGTTATCTAAGTGTGAGGATCTAGATCTGGGTTCCGATTAGAGACGGTGTTAGTCCCGGGTTAGTCTTAAGATTCACTTTCGTTATTATTTTTTTTTGATATTGGGTGTATATGTATAGCTTCATCTTTCTTTTTTAAAATTTTGATCTCAGAATTGTTGAGCAAAGAGACGACAAATGAAAACCATCCCCACTTGTGCAAACCAAGAAAACGTACATATATATATACACACACACACACACACACACATGTATGTATGCATACATGGTTTTTTTGCTTGATTCAATCACACACACAAGTCGCGTACATGTGTATGTATGTTATAGAGTTTCATTTTGTTCTAACATACATACATACATACATATATATATATATATGCCAATTATGTATATATGTATGTATATATATATATATATGATATGTTTATTTAACTCCATCAAATCTACATATATATGGAAATCGATTTGTACAAAAAATTATATATAGATTTGTGTTTGTTTATTGATAACACACATGTGAATGTGAAATAAAACATAGTTTTAATTACATAATATCATGTGGAAATCCATACATATGTTTAAACTTGTGTAAAAACTCTTATTTACATATGTTTTCTAGATAGAATTTGATCAATGTCAAAACTTTTTGAAATAGCATGTTGAATATTCTTAAAATGTCTTATAAATACTCGGGTTTTGTGTGGAATTTAATAGTTTCCAAATTAGATGTTGTCACGTGTAGTCTTGTTTCGATTGTATGTACTAATTGGATAGTTTGTTGCTAACCATTGAGCGTGTCTAGGGTTGTACACGAGCCGAGTCGAGCCGAGCCAGGATAAGCTCGAGCTCGAGCTCGATCTTAAACGAGCTAGCTTGGCTCGGCTCGTTTTTTGGTCGAGCTGAAAAGCCGAGCTCGAGCTCGGCTCGTAAATGTTTGAGCCGAGCTCGAGCTGGCTCGAGCCAACTCGTTATTTTTTTATTATTTTTTTATAAATATTTATTAAATAAAAAACAAAACAAAAATAAAATAAAGTTACACATATACATGTATATTTTTTATTTTTCTAAGTTATGGTTTATTGGATTATGAAGAGGTGAGCTAGATAGGTAGTATGAGCGGGTCTTTCAAAATTTGAATTTTAGAATTGCGTTTGGAGCCAAAATATATTACTTTCATCTATATATTAATTACACATACACAAGCCTGAGTCGAGCCATATGTCGAGCTAACGAGCCGAGCCACGAACTGAACACCCCTAGCTCGAGCTCGGCTCGAAAACAAAACAAGCCTTTTCGAGCGAGCCTCGAGCCGCGAGCTTTTTGTACACCCCTAAGCGTGTCATTTGCTTGATTGTTCGTTGCCAATTGTTTCGGAATAATCGAGTGTTTCATGCGTAAATGGACATTGTTGGAAAATGTAATTAATTCCTGAAATTGTTTGGGCTTTGCAAGACTCGTGACGACATAGTTAATGTAATAATGTCTAACGCACAAATTAAATGACATAGTTTTAAGGGCGTGTATGGATCTTGACCTGGGAATTCGACGGGTGTCACACCTATACTCTCAATTATGCATGTATTTATTTAATTTCCTTATATATAATTTACATCAGTAACCTATCTATGTATTATAAATAGATTATAGATTGTTAGGCATTATTATTATCTCACCACCTCAGTAAAATACAAATCCTAGCTTCTATGGAGCTCCATGGGTTATGTAAGTTAATACGATTATGATATTGATTAGGTTTAGTTAACTCATCTATTTTTCTGCAAATATGCATCTGCAACATCGAGTACAAGTGGTCAAATTACTAACATGGAGCTGAAGTAGGTTGCAAGTCTGAGATGTCTGAGAGTTGTTTCTAAAATTTGTGGTGCTCACTCACTGGATTCGGCTAGCTAAATACTGATCCAATGGTATCATTTAAGCGTAAAATTTTGGTATAGATAGTTTTATAAAATTTTAAAAATTGCAGTAATGCTTAATATTCTAAGTTCTAAATTCGATTTTGTTGCTTCATAGGAGCCAATGCTAATTGCTAGAAAAGTATCAATGGCTTGCCAAATGGGTGTGGAGGTATTCTTTAATTTCAGATGATTATTTCTTTAGTAATATTTGTACCTTTTTAACTGATATGCGACACTTAAGAGGCTTCCTTCAGGTGGCGATACTAGTTGGTGGGAGTAATTTCTTTTGTTGGGACTCATGGGTGGTAGCTACTAATTCGGATAGAAGTACTGCTTATCAAATTAGGTAATGTTTGTTAGTTTCTTCTTATGTGATATTTAGATTATATAATATTTTGTAAGCATGTAGTGTTATAAGTTTATGATATTTTGTTTTTACACTCCAATTTGCACTAAGCTGATGTGTTTACCAATATGATGGTAACTATGATGAATTTCACAATCTTTGAAGTTATGGTTAACGTTTTATTTCAGATCAGGTGTCATACGATAAAGGATGAGGTAACGTGTGTTTTTGTTTTTATTTTGTTATGTTATGTTTTGTTATTAATGGATGTTTATTTATATATTTGTTTGTTAAGTTATCAAGTAAGAGATGATTCAAACAATTTCAGTAAGACACAAGTACTATTGGTTTTTGTTTTCATATTTGGATGTTCTTACTGAAATACAGAAGTGGAAACAGTCACATATCCTAATTTGTACTTGCTGATAGCCGCGAGTGGGGATTTAATTCAACAACGTATATGGGTTAGTTTTTGTTATTTTGAGTTTTGCTTTATTACATACTTTTGATAAGATAAGAAGCTTTTTTTACTGATCTTTAAGTTGATTATTTAGAAAGTTAAAATACATACGTACATGATATATGTTTTGGTCATCTTATGCATATTTGTTATTTTATTACCTAATTTATAAATATTTTACATTTTCCTATCTGCGCATGTTGGGTTTTATTTAGAGGCTATGACTGTGGATCATGGGTTTGCAAGATTCTAAAATACCTTTGACTTTGTTTTGCGCTTTTCAGTTGTCTTTGTATGTGTACATTTGATGTTCATCTCTTATAATATATTCTTAAAAACTCATTTGACTTTGTTTTGCGCTTTTCAGTTATCTTTGTATGTGTACATTTGATGTTCATCTCTTATAATATATTCTTAAAAACTCATTTGACTTTGTTTTTTTTTTTTTGGTGTTTTGGAAACGTGCAAGTGAATAAGAAAGAGAAGCTAGGAGAAATAATTGTAGATGCATATTTCATATATGTGTATGTAGCTTTCAGATTACAAATGATAAAATTGATGAAGTTTTGAATTTTACAAGTTTTCAAGTTTTGGTTCGGGTTATCGAAGGGGCGAACCAAGTTTGTATTAGGTCGAATGAGTTTATTATTATTGGTTCGAACCTTGACAAGGTCGAATATGTTGGTTCTACCTCACGTAAGGTCGAATGAAGATGTTTATAAATAGAAGTTAGGTGGTGACGGTTATTAGTTTAGTTGGTCAGTTGTGTCTGTGTTCTAGAGAGTTCATTTACACCTTTAAGTGTGTGTTTTTGTTAATTTCAATCTGTAAACGTTTTATGATTATAAAGTTAATGAAAACAAGTTAAAAATGATTTGTATTGTGTTTTTATTACGGTTTTTATCATTTTGCATGATATTCAGGGTTTCCGCACCTGATACGTCAACACTCGTGTGATAATATTGTTTCTTTGTTGAAATCCGATCCTACAAGAATCACAACACTGCAATAGATGATGTCACCTTATAACAAGGTTATTTTTTTATATAATTACAAGAGTAATAATAATTGTTACTATTAGTATTAGTATTATTAGAATAGTAGGTTTAATATGGATTTGTAATTGATGAATCGATATGATATGCGGTTTTGCTTTATATGGTTGATTGTATACAAATGATTCTTGGTAATAAAAACTTATGTTTTATCATGTCATATTAGATTTTTCAACCCCGGGACGCTCCCGGGGTATAAGTTAGTTATAAATATAGGATTTGGTTCATTTGATAACCATTAGCCTATTGAGAGCTGAGAGAATCATTATGGATGTTGGTATTAGAAATCTTAAGATATTTCTATTAACGTACATCTTTGGGATGATAAGAATGATGCTATGCTCGGGATATGTCTGTAAAATATCTAAGTGATGTATCCTGGGAATTACTAATGGTCTTTATTGATTGCAGAGACTATTTCAACTAACTTGCTAAACACTTGGTCTTGCTTGGAATTCGGAGCAGTAGTTGATGACCGTTAGGGAACTAGCAAATAACGGTTATGAAGACTTGGCATTGATCATCCCGGATTTGTAGGCTTGTTAGTTATTTTGTTTTTGTATAAAAAATGGGCCTTGGACGATCATTTAGGTTCACTGCTTGCTTTCTTATTCCAGCTGATACTCTCTTACTACACTCACCACACACTCGATCTTTGTAACACTTAGTCGATCGTCCAATCATTTCCAAAGTTGTAGCACTAAATTCTTTTAGATAAAACAAACAAGGCAGTGGTGTTTGACTCCTCCCGAGGTTTTATGTCAGAGATCTAGATTGATCAAGGGCTTTCTTCGTACATCTCGTGTTCTTTATTGCATTATTTCTTTTATTTTTGTTCATTTCATACGGAGGATATCATTGTGATTATATCTGACATTACAGTGATATTCTAAGGATATTTATTTATAGTTGATAAAGTTTTTACCTCTATCACATCTGTTGCAATTTTCTAACGATATATTTAACTCTCAGTTTAAGGTTTTATCAACAATATTATAGCACACTACCTCACTTTACTAATTTGGAATACAAAATTCTCTTGTTAATTTTTGACCAAAACAATTTGGCGCCCACCGTGGGGCAAGTGGTGCTATTCTTCACAAAAACTTTATTAAAATTTTACTCAACCAGTTTGTCTTGAAAATTTTGACAACTATGGCCTCCAACCCAAAATCTGTGTCTTCGGCAATGCCTTCATCTACCTCTATTCCCATTGTGTCTCTACCACCTCTACTAGCATTCCAGAGAAGGAATGAAGAACCAGCTACTCGAGGTGTATCCCAGACATATTCCAGGTCCGGAATGGGGACATCTGCTATGACTCCCCCGATTTTGGTCTCAAAAGATGAAATCCTTTCCATGTTCACGGTGGTTAAAGAGAAAATGAAGAACCAACAAGAGACCAGTAACATGCTGATCAGAGAGATCCAAGGCCGGTTGAGGATGTAGCAACACCCCTACATCCTCGGATGTTGGACTTCAACTCAACATCAACTTGGGACAATCACCTAGGAGATTTCATCCCCATGAACACAGAACCTCAGTTCCAGAAGTTACACCATCCAAATAGGTCGCGGTTTATAGGGAATCGGGATATGTTGAACCATCCCGAGGATAAATGCCGGTATCACTTTGAATAATAATACAATTACTACTAACAATCTTGAATCTATGCAGGATACTGGTATTAGCCCTCAAATGGCTTACGAATTTTAGAAGTTAAGGGATATTGTCACACCCCACCAAGGTGGAAATACGGGGATGCGACCTCGAAAGGTTTTCAAGCACAAGGTTCAAGAAACACACGGATTTATTTAAAAAGGTACCATCAAAGGATGGATATTGTCATAAAACTTATTCAAACCACAATATCATAGTTTAAGAAATAGATAATTGTCTAGAAGTCATGACATAAAAACTGAAACATCACGGGACTGACAAGACCCAATCCAAAGTGATACCACCTAGTGCATGCTCGAACCCCTTTCTCAAACCTCTACTGCTCATCATCAATTACCTGAAAAACATGTATAAGAGTTTTTTCAACAATAATGTTGGTGGGTTCACATGTTTGAATGTAATAAGCAAAGTGCTCGTGTAATTCGTGTATGACCAATCATAGGCTTGCTAAGCGAATGATTACTGTCACACCTCACCAAGGCGGAAGCACGGGATGTAACTCGAAAGGTTTTCAAGCACAAGATTCAAGCAAACAACTATATAAAACATATGTTTTGATTTCAGCTCGTCAAAAGTCACAATTCGTGAAATTGTTGTTTTTAAAATCTAAGTATTTTACATTCAAACTTCGAAATACTTGCTAGTTCAAATAAAAATCCCCGCAAAAATAGTGTCATGTAACGCATGCTTAAATCCAAAGTTCCATTCATGAAAATCTATTACCTGAAAAACATGCATAAAAGATTTGTCAACATAAAGTTGGTGAGTTCACAGGTTTTGATCGACTCGCTGTGAGTTGTTCTTGTAAATTCGTTGGTGATTCTCGTAAATTGTTGAGTATATTATTCGCGTTGAAAAGTTAGCGAACACATATACATGTTTAGTGATTCTCGTAAATTGTTGAGAATTATTGTATATTATTCGCGTTGAAAAGTTTGCGAACACATATACATGTTTAGTGATTCTCGTAAATTGTTGAGAATTATTGTATATTATTCGCGTTGAAAAGTTAGCGAACACATATACATGTTTAGTGATTCTCGTAAATTGTTGAGAATTATTGTATATTATTCGCGTTGAAAAGTTCGCGAAAACGCATACATGATTAGTGAATCCGTGTTTGACCAATCATTGCCTAGCTAGGGCAAGATTTATGTACCCACATGAGCCTATAACCAAACCTCTGACATGTAGTGCCTCGCGCATTGTACAATAAAGACAATGAAAGTTTCGTAGAAAACTAGCACTCTTTTGCATGTGGCAGGTTAGCGCGACTAACCAAGAGTGGGGGTGTCAACCCAATAGATCTATTCAAGTGTTCCATGGCTATCTGTTTAGCTAATGGTTACAGTATAATGTATGTACGAGGACTATTGAGATCTCATGAACCAATTGTCTCATGTGTACAATTGTAGTCATGCTAGAATTCACTCTAAATGAAAGTAACTTGTATAGATGAATGTTTTTCCCCCGAAAATATGAAAACAGTAAAAAGGGGCCATGAAACTCACCTGGTGACTGGATATGTGGTCTAGCAAAGCAAAAAAAGTGAGATAGCCACTATTCCGACAATAAATGCCCTATGATTGTACAATTATCAAGGACATAGTAAGTTGTGCGTTCTTGTTTATCATACAAGTTGGGCACCCGTTGTTTGTGAACCATGTCGTTTAATGTGGGTGGTGTCTTATGTTTGGAAGTCTTATAATAGATTATGAAGTAGACCCATATGGGCCCCATGTAGGGTCATGGGCCACATATTGTCTTTAATCTACTATCCGTAATTGACTTATTGTAAAAACGAGTGTTCCACCAAAAGTTAGGCCTTAGATACGTTTAATTATGAACTAACATATGTTAATAATAGGTGGACGATTATATCACAAAAGGTATTATCGTGTATGCTTAGCTAGGGCTATTCTAGCTTTATCAATGTTCCAACGGCTTATCACAAGACACGTGAGTGTGTGATTTTGTACTAGAAGCTGATTGTATACTTTGATTAGGAGCATTTCCGAGTTGAACATGTTTTGATTATGTATAAGTAAAACACAATGTTTATGACCATGATCTAGGAGGGTGGCTAGGCCGATCACTTAACACAATCAAATGTTCGATTGTTATGACCAAAGGCTCGGGTTTGGGGTTCACAATAGGGCCGTGCACTAGTGATTATAGAGGGTTAGTACTTACCTCAAGACTTGGTGCCTATGTGCGAACCTTAGGACCTCTTGATGCTTCTCTTGAGCTCGGCGGTTAGGATTTAGAGAGGGTGGGTAGTAGCCGAAGCTTTGTGAGGAGTTTTGGGTGAGTGTTGGTGCATGTAAAGTGATCATGGATCCCTCTTTATATAGTGGTTCTAGTGGCAAGTCCTAAACTTCCTTTCCTAGCTCCATTGATTAGTGTTTTATGCCATTTTGATGTTTCAAATTGGCAAAGTGATTAGTGGCTATCATATGAGGTGGTCGTGAGTTGTAAGTCCAACCATATCCTTTATTTTTGGCAATGATCAAGAGAGAATGTGTCCTAGGAGTGTACTAGAGGTATATTATGCTGTAAGGGTGGGTCTTTGTCCTCTTGTGTTCATGCATGCCATACAAAGCCAAAGTGTAAGATTTTTGATGGTGGTAGGGTGTGTTCGGCCGAAACATTGAATGGAAAGGGATGTGGATTTTGTCTTTAACTAACTAAGGTAGAGGTGGACTTGGTGAATGATGGAATAGTGGAGTCATTAGCTAGATAAGGAATGAAAGGGACACATCATGTGGTGTTCTTTATGTTTGGCCGATTTGTGTAAGAATGTATATATGGAAGTTCTTTCATCTTGGGTAGTGTTCAAGTGTGTAGGCAAGGCCTATCTTAGTATAAATATTTGACAACTATTTGATAATGACATATGATGGTGTTTGGTTGTTGGCCGATTGACAAGAGGATCAAGACATAAATTTGGAATGAATCATGCATTGGGAAGTGTTTGGGAAAGTTGTGAAGGCACCCAAATTGGTATAAGGGTTTGACAATGCAAGATTCCCATGCATTCTCCATGCTTTTCGGCTCAAGGGGGACAAGAACAAGGCAATTGTCGTAAGTTCCTATTTCTTGGAAGGTGATTATGATAGAAGTGAAGGCCTAGTTTGGTATAAACTAGGGTGTGCTTGTCTTATGTGCATGTGCTATGCTTAGTTGTCTTTACCTCATACATGCACTCGTATGTATGCATATATATGTTTATAGATTTGTTCATTCCTTTCTTGTGTAATGTATAGGTGTCAAGAGTGTAAGAATAGGTTTTAGAGGTGTCAAATCTTTGTCAATTCTTCATGAATTCTTACATTTGTATATAGGCATAGGGTATAGGTTTGGCTATGTTGTTGGTGTCACAAGTCATGGGTGTATGAAAGTGACAATACATGGACTTCATTAATGTTTTCGGCTATGTGGGACAAAATAAATGTGCATAGACCTATTCTAGCTTTAGGGTGGTTTTGTCCTTGTATGAATTTGTCTTTTCTTGTTCTTCTAGATGTGCATGTGGTGTATATGTGATTGGTAGAGTGTGTTGTCACTTTCAAGGTATATAATATATGTATATAGATGTATAGGTTTAGTTGGCAAAGGTCTTGTCCATTTCAATGTATATTATATATGTATTTAGATGCATAGGTTTAGTTGTCAATTCTCATGTATGGTAAACGAATGCATACATATATAGCTATATAGATATAGGTTCGGCTAGGTTGTCTTGTGTATTTGTGTCGCATATGTACATATTTATGTATAGGGTGGCTTGTACTTGATCACACACATGTAAATATATCTATATATATATTTCCTATGAGTAGACATGAATACGAATGAGGTTTGTTTGGTCTTGATTATATATACATTTTATGTGTATATATAATATGTATCTCGTAATCCAACAAGTCCAAACATATATAAAATTCCGATTGGTATATGTTTATAAGTAAAATAGATCAATGGTAAAACTAAATGTTTTGATACGTCGAATATTCATAAAAGTGGATTTATAAACATTCGTTTCCTATGTGGAATTGTATAGTGTTCCAATTGGAAATTGTAGTCTTGTTCGTCTGTACTTAATGATTGGACGTTTTGTTGCTCTCTGTTGAGCATTTGATCGGTTTGATTGTTCAATGCCAATTGTTTCGGATATTGAATTTCTGTAATAGTTCGGGCTTTACTAGACTCGGGATGACATAATTACTGTAGTAATGCACAAATGAAGCGTTGTGAATCTAGCTAAGTGTACGGATACTGTCCTGGAAAATTGTCGGGTGTCATAATTACTGTGTAAACCTTGAGTCCCATAACCAAACCTCTTGACTGTTGTGCCTCATGCATTGTATACTAAAGACAATGTATGTATAGTAGAATACTAACACTCTTTTGTATGTTACCGGTTAGAGCGACTAACCAAGAGTGGGGTGTCAACCCAATAGATCTATTAAAGTGTTTCATGGCTTTTGATAGCTAATGGTTACAGTAAATGTTGTATAAGGACTAATGAGCTCATGAACCAAATGTCTCATGTTCATTTGTGTAGTGTTGTGTGTGTGGGTAAAGAGAGTATCAGGTGTTAGCTAGCTAGTATCAAGTGCCTGATAATGTGTAAGTGTCCTATTTCGTTCATCATGCTCCTATTTATAATTACACGAAAGTAAATAAGAGATCCCATGATATCCGCCATCTAGTTAAGCTTCTTGAATGGTTCAGGTGAACGTTGGAGCTGTTTCAACTGATATGGACATTAGGATAACAGTTTCCTAGTTTTTCGCCTTGCATTCAACACTTGACGGTTACACTTTGACTTATTCTTTGGACTTGCTTCACGCGTATAACTCTTGTATCCTTAGTTTCTTTGACTTAATAAGACCATACAGTCGTTGGAGAAGAGTTACAAGTCTTTATCATAGATTGATTGTACCTGCAATAATATTAGAACAAGATAATTCGTTAGTATATCCTCAAGATGCACATAGGTCAGAATGTTGTTACATCCTGAAGTCTGCTTGGTCCTTTAGTATCCTGAGGATGTCACATAGAATATTTGATGTAAATCCATCCTGAGGATTTGACCACCAACAATTGTCCCCAAAAATATGTTACCGTTAATATCTCTAACGGTTATAATATTTTTAATTCTCGATCCTATCTCTGAAGCTTGATTGGACGCTTGTCAGGATTTATAGCGGCTATATTTTAGGCATGATCTTCGTGATGACCGTTACACCTTACCACTTTCTCCCACCAATATCTAGGCCTTCATTTTCTCCTTTATAATCACACAAGATTATCTGAAAAGGTAACTCATATCTTCTTCCTTCCTGCTTTCTCTAATTTCTTCAAAACTTTTATGAAAATATTCTGAAGATGGGCAAGAAAACAACCATATCTTCTGGGAGTGTTGGAGTCCCAAAGGATTTCACCTCTCAAGACCTGTTAAGCAATCCAGAACAAGAAATCTATTCCTTTACTGATAGGGACCTACAAGCTTTGAAGGATTCACGGGCCTTCCCTAGTTCTACAGAGTTTCGTCTCTATGACCAGGGTGCAAAATCTGATTTTGCATCCTCAGTATGGGTCTGCTTTCTATACCTGCCTTTTCTTCTTGGCATAAAGTATCCATTCCCTCCATTCATCAAAGAGTTCTTTGATGTGACTGGGATGGCATATGCCAAAGCCATGCCTAAAATATGGAGGATCTTTGTTTTGGTCAAAAATTACTTGCTAGAAATAATCTTATTTTCCAAATTAGTAAAAGTGAGGTAGAGTGCTTGTATGATAAAAACTAAATGTGTTATTTTTAGGATGGTGACTTATAAAAGTAGATAAATGACAAATTGACAACTATGCTCAGGATGGTTAAAATAAAGCTGAGGATGGACAGTTGTATCCTGAGGATGCAACTGTATAGTGAATTGAATAAACAGATAATCTAAGCTCAAATACAAAAATGAACAACACACGATGTACGAGGAATGCTCTTTATCAGTTTTAGATCACCGGCATAAAACCTCGGGAGGAGTCTAGGCCCCTGCCTTGTTTGTTAATATTAAAAATGGGTAAAAAAGGTTACAAATTTGGATGAATGATAGACGAGTGTACTAAGATTACAATGAGTTATGCTAAGTGTGTGTGAGTTTCTCTATGATTAGCAGAGTATTCGTGTGTTTCAGGTGATAATCATGTGTCTTATACTCGTCGATCATTCCCATATTTATAGTACATGAAAGTAAAACAAGAGATCCGTGTAATCCGCTCGGTTAGTTAAGTTCTTTGAAGACTTCTTGTGACCGTTGTGGCAGTTTCACCTCAGCTATACGTTGCCCCAGCTGTTTCCTAGTTCTTCGCGGATATTTAATGTATATCGGTTACAAGTTTGACTTCATCCTCCATCTTGGACCTTGGCTTGCAAGAGTTATTCTTCTATCTTTGACTTCTCTGACTGAGTGTTATAATATAGACGTTGGAGAACAGTTACAAGTCCACATCATAACATATTTGTACCTGCAATTATGCCATATAAAGATAGTTTGTTAGTCCATCCTCAGGATGTGCACATGCTGACATATAGTTACATCCTGAAGTCTGTTAGGCCATTCAGCATCCTGAAGATGCTACATTGAGGATATGAGGTAAAATCATCATGAGGATTTTCACCACCAACAATTGTCCCCCAAAAAATATGTTACCATTAATATCTCCTGAGGTAATAATATTTTTTTTAACCCCAAGTCTTATCTGATAATCTCATGGTTTCTCTTCCAGAGATATCAGTCACATGCAATCTTATACGTGGTAATATTTCAAATGAATTGCATTCCATGCTCTTGGTAGAATTTCTCCTTCAATTGTCGATAGCCAGTATGCTTCTTTGCCAGCTTTGGAATCTATTAAGTATGGTCCTTTCCATTTAGGAGCTAGCTTGCCATCACTTGGTTTTGTTGTATTTTGGAAGGCTTTTCTTAGTACCAAATCTCTCTCTTGAAATCTTCTTATCCTTATATTTTTGTTGTAGGCTTTAGCAATCCTTTGTTGATGAGCTGCCATCCTTAATTTAGCAGCATCCCTGAGTTCATTCACAGTTTCCAAATCCTGCAATAGTGCTTCCGAGTTGGTAGTTGCATCCTAAAGATGTCTTCTGGCTGTAGGCATGACCATCCGTGTTGGTAGCATTGCTTCCATTCCAAAGATCAAGGAGAAGGGTGTTTGACCAGTTGCATTCTTGGAAGTAGTCCTATCAGCCCAAAGTACAAATGGAAGTTCTTCTGCCCATTTCCCTTTCTTTTCCCCAAGCTTCTTCTTCAAATTGTTGACAATGATTTTATTTGAGGATTCTGCTTGTCCATTAGCCTGCGGATGGACTGGTGTTGAAGTTATCATCTTGATTCCCCATCTTTCACAAAAGTTAGTCGTCCTTTTGCTGATGAATTGAGAACCGTTGTCACATATGATTTCGGCTGGCACTCCAAATCTTGTTAGGATGTTCCTCTCGATGAATGACACCACTTCCTTGTCCCTGACTTGTACGAATGCTTCAGCTTTGATCCATTTTGAGAAGTAATTAGTCATTACCATCATGAACACCTTTCCATCAAGAGCTATGGGTAATTTTCCTACTATATCCATCCCCCATTTCATGAAAGGCCATGGTGAAATAATAGGATGTAGTGGTTCAGCAGGCTGATGAAGGATGTTGCTATGTCTTTGATATGGATCACACTTTTGAGAATATAGCATGGCATCCTTCTTCATAGTTGGCCAGTAGTATCCTGTCCTTAAGGCCTTTGAGTAAAGAGATCTTCCTCCTGTGTGGTTCCCACAATCTCCTTCGTAGATATCCTTGAGTACTTCATTTCCTTCTTCTTTATTGAGACACCTCAAATATGGACATGCAAGAGATTTTCTATACAAAATGTTATCTATAATAGTAAATTTTGATACCTTCATCCTGAAAGCTTTTGCATTTTCTCCATCAGGGATGACATCCTCTTGTAAATATTTTATTATAGGAGTCATCCAAGATGGATCGTCTTGAACATGAGTGGTTAGAACAGTGTTATCCTTAGGATGCACTGTTTTATCCTCAGAATGTTCAGTGATATCCTCAGGATGTGCCTTACTATCCTCAGGATGCCACTCTTCGATTGCTGGTTTCAGGATGCGGATGATGGGAATCTTGGATCCTTTAGGTAAATTTAAAGAAGATCCTAGATTTGCCAAGGCATAAGATTCAGCATTTTCTTCCCTAGGTACCTGTGTTAATGTGAATTCTACAAAAGAAGTTGATAATTTTTTAACTATAAATAACTAATTTTTGACCTTTTACTTCATAAGATCCATTAAAATGGTTAGTAATCAACAAAGAATCAACAAATACTTCAATATTAATAACATGCATGTCCCTAGCAAGTTGTAGACCAGCAATGAGAGCTTCATATTCTGCCTCATTATTGGTTGTCTGAAATGCACATCTAATAGCATGGGGTATTTTGTCCCCTTGTGGCGATTTTAGTAGTATTCCTAAACCTATGCCTTTTGTATTTGAAGCACCATCAGTATACAAAGTCCATTTTTTTCTAAATTTTCATTTAATTGTTGAACTTCAGACTCTACTTCACACAGGATGTCACTACTGAAAATAGCCATAAAATCTGCTAGAGCCTGTGATTTGATTGCATTTCAAGGCTCATATACCAAGTCAAAGGCACTTAATTTTACTGACCATTTTTCCATTCTTCCTGACATCTATGATTTTCTAAGCACATTTTTAATAGGGTAATTAGTTTGAACATGTATCCTATATGTTTCAAAATAATTCCATAACTAGGTAGATGCCATTATTAAAGCTAAAACGAGTTTTTCGAGATGTGAATACCTGGTTTCAGCATCTAATAGAGTTTTACTTACATAGTAGACAGGATGTTGTTGCCCTTCAAAGTCTCTTACCAAGATTGCACTTATTGCATTTCCAGAAACTGCAAGGTACAGCTTGAGAGGTTCTCCATCCTTAGGTTTCATCAGGAGTGGAGCTGCTGCAAGATACTCCTTCAGCTTCTTCAATGCTTCCTCATGCTTCTGTCCCCAGTCGAATTTACTATTCTTCTTCAGGATGTCATAGAACTCCTTGCATTTCTCTGAGGATTTCGAGATGAATCTGTTTAGAGCTGCTTTCCTGCCTGTTAGCCTTTGTACATCCTTGATATTTCTTGGGGATTTGAGATCAAGGATGGCCTTTATTTGTTCGGGACTGGCTTCTATTCCTCTTTTAGTTACTAAATATCCAAGAAACTTTCCAGCACCAACTCCAAAGTGACATTTGGATGGATTTAACTACATATTGTAAGCATCCAGGATGTCAAATGCCTCTTTGAGATCCTGAAGATGGTTCTCTGCCTTATTGGATTTAACCACCATGTCATCGAAGTATACTTCCATTGTGTCCCCAATCTTTTCTTTGAACATCATATTCACCAGCCTTTGGTACGTTGCACCTGCATTTTTTAGTCCAAAAGGCATAGCTATATAATAATAAATACCTGATGGGGTCATGAATGTTGTATCCTCTTGGTCATCCGGCTCCATTTGGATTTGTTGAAATCCTGAGGATGCATCCATGAATGTTAGCATCTCATGGCCTGCTGTAGCATCTACCATTGAATATATGTGTGGTAATGGGAATGGGTCTTTTGGACAAGCTTTGTTGAGATCTGTGTAATCTACACATACTCTCCATTTCCCATTTTTCTTTTGTACCACTACTACATTTGCCAGCCATCTTGGGAATTTTACTTCCCTTATCATCTTGGATTTGAGCGGCCTGTCCACCTCTTCTTGTATAATTACATTTCTTTCTGGTGCAAACTTTCTTCGTTTCTGCTGGATGGGTTTGAAGCTCTTATCAATCCCAAGTTTGTGGGTAATGACATCCTTAGAGATGCCAGTTATATCTTCATGCTTCCATGCAGAGGTAAACATCCTGCATTTAAAAAATGAAATTAGTGATTGTTCAATGTCACGAGGAATATTCTTACCAATCTGCACAGCGATATCCTTGTTATTGTCGTCGAGGCAGACGGCTTTTACATCCTGGTCAGGATGTGCTTTGACATCCTGAGGATGGTACTGTGTATCCTTCTGTAATTGCTATGCTTGTCGTGATGAAGCCTTCATTGATATAGTATAGCAATCCTTGGCCTCCTGTTGATCCCTGTTGACTTTAACAATGTCACACCCTCAAATTTCCACGTGCGGGGTTTTACCGCG
Source organism: Ambrosia trifida (assembly GCA_028751855.1). Taxonomy (NCBI): domain Eukaryota; kingdom Viridiplantae; phylum Streptophyta; class Magnoliopsida; order Asterales; family Asteraceae; genus Ambrosia; species Ambrosia trifida. Next base: position 106,531,323 of record CM054126.1, on the reverse strand, counting down.
AGGCGTGTGACACACCAGGATCCAAGTCAACGGTCACAATAAACGACACTATATGATTAGTTCAACACAGCGGAAGCATAATATGTATTATAACTCAAAATGAAATTTAAGGTTTGAAATGTTTAATCAAAACATGGTTATGATTCCTAGACGCCGTGAGACTCCGTGCGCCTATCGACAGCTGCTACCTTAGCGACCTGAGACAAACATGCTAAAAACGTCAGCAAATAATGCCGGTGAGTTCACAGGTTTTTAAGTAAAACGTTTAACGAACTTTTGAAAGACCATCATGATACTACCGACCGATGAAAACACTCGTTAAATGTTTGAACTCCATAACGAACCTCCCAAACGAACTATCGCCACCGCAGTTAACGAACTACCATCCCATGGTCAACGAACTACTTTACCATAGCTAACGAACTACCATCCCATGGTCAACGAACTACTATAACATAGCTAACGAACTACCACATAGAGGCTAACGAACTACCGCACCCCGGCTAACGAACTGCCACAACATAGGCCATATGATACGGAACATAAATGAATACCTTGAACCCAAATGAACATTCCCAAAACGTAGTAAATACATGAGTACCCAAAACATAGTTGTCACGCCTTTTAGGAAAAACACATTTGACACACGTTTAAAGAACACAGCATGTTTTCTCCCCCGAAATTGTAAAACCAGTAAAAGAGTGGGGCCGTGAAACTCACCTTAATTTCCATGCTAAGCTAGCAAACAAAGCCTGAAACCTCGACCGACTTCCTCGTGCCCTAATTACCAACAAAGGACACCTTAACAATCTATCACACATAAGCCTAGCTTAAAGACCGCTCAAAAGATAGTCTATCCGACTGTCTAGACTTGTGTGTACCAACACGAGTCTCAATACGTTTCAACTCGACGAACCGACCGTGACTTATCTTAATTCTTGTATTACATAGAACCCAAGTTGCACACTTGTTACTATTTGTGTAAAAACCATGTTGGACTAGTACCCCGAAACGTATAATTATCCTGAATCGTAGCTCGTCTCGTAAATCATATAAGTATATTTATTTTGTATAATTATATTTTAGAAGATGCTCTTTAAAGAAAATATATATAAGTTTAGTTATTAAAATCAATTAATAACATTAGTCACTTTTTCCCAAATATTGTTTGAAAATCATCTTTATTGTTACAATTAGTTAGTCGTTGAAAACATTTCGATTTTGTATATAATACACTTTTCCAAAACACTTAGTGGAATTCATATATAGAAATAATAGCAGTTCGTTACGCTTTGATTTTATAAAAATTTGGGCAGAGTTTCCTCTGTTTTTGTACAAACCAGAAAACACCCGTTGTCCACAATTTTCCCAAAATCAACTTTCAACCACAATTCATCAAGTCCTTTTATCAACAATTCCGATTCACGAGACCATACGTTTCGTCACCTATGTATACTTATTTATATATATAGCAATATATATATATAAAATATAGTCCAACAATATAGTCCAATGTTATTCAGTCCGATGTCCGATATAAGTTACGTCAAATTAACCATTTACCAAATCGTCCGATTTATAATATATAATACCGTTTATTATTATTTGGTTCGTTCGCGAGTTAAAACTATCTTGCCCGTTATCAATATATTTATAAATTTATAATATTCATAAATATAATAATATTTATAAATATATAAATTTATGAATATATAAATGAAATAATAATAAATACGAATATAAATATACCGATTCGTATGTGCGTAACCCGGAGCTACGTGTAGACCGGAACGTTGACTCAGTTGACCGTGACTCGTTGGCTCGAACCGTACTAGATCTGACCGTAGACCCGACCCGAACATAACCGAACCCAAACCAACCAACTCACTACCTGACGCGACTACCACCACCCGAAACAACTTCACATGAACCGGACCAAATCCAGACCTAACCTAGACCAAGACCCGACCTGAGACCAGCTGAGAATAACCACCACTATTATCAAACCGGGCAATATTTGGGCCACCATAACCACCACGATGTGACCACCACACCGGTAGCCGCAAACCCGAACCCGTCGGAAGCCAACACCATCAGATCTGACCCGAAACCAACCGCACATCCATCCCATCAGATCTGTAGCAACGATTAATCCAACACGAACCCAGACCACCTTGAACCAGGAACACACCCCTACAACACCAAGCCGCCGCTACTCGACGACTACTCAATCCACCAACAACCACTGATTGTTACCTGCAACTCCAAGCCCCAAATCCCTTGTCTGCGTTCGGAACCAACAGCCACTGCCGCCTTGAACCACCATGAAGCATCACAACCCGACTGGTTCCAAACCATGCGCCGCCACCACAGAGCTCTGTGGTGGCCGGCCGCTGCACTGAGAGGAGGGACAGGGAGAGAGACATGAGAGGGAAGATAGAGGGAATGAGAGAGACGAGCGGGAGAGGGAGTGCGAGGGAGGTAGAAACCGAGAGAGATGAGAGATTGTGTGAGGGAGAGATGTTTAGAGAGAGAGAGCTCGGTTTTAGAGAGAGGGAGCTTAGGGTTTCTTGGTGGCTGCTGAATAATGAAGGAGGAAGCAAGAATATGATGTTTTTATAGGTAGGGTTAAGTTAGGTGGAGTATACCGCGTATTCAAACCCGTTTAAACGTTTTGAGCTTCGGTTTTTAATCTGGTTCAATAATAAATTATAAAAATTTACTCGGTTTTGTTCGTAGTTGAAAACAAAAATAAAACGAGCAAAAATATAAATATTTTCGATGTCCGACGCGTGTTTTCAGAACACGCGTGTAAATCGCGTTAATTAAATCGGTTGCACTTTTCATTGTTAAAACGATCAGTTAACTTCCGAAACTCAATGGTTAACAATATATAAAAAAAATAGTTACCCCAAATAATTTAAAAATCACATCAGTATAGATCGGAAGTTTCCGGTTGTCACAAACAACTCCCCATGGTGTAGGTAAGTTTACACATTGGTGATATGTTGAAGGGACTGCCTTCATGTCATGTATCCAGGGTCTCCCCAAGATGACATTATAGCAGGATAAGGAATCTATCACACATAATCTCTGGATAGAATTCATTCCCTTTACATATACTGGTAGCTTGATGTCACCCACTGTACTCTTAGTTTCTCCACTGAAGCCCACCAGGACTGACAATCTGGAAACTATTTCAGATTCCGGGATGTTCATTCTTTTGAGGGCTTCTAGCTGGATTATATTTACTGAGCTTCCACCATCTACAAGGATCCTGCGAACAAAGTGATTAGCAATATATAAAGTTATAACTAAACCATCATGATGAGGGTCAAGGATATTCTCTCGGTCTTCTTCCTCGAAGCTGATCACTTTAGAGGTCGTCAGGATGGTAGTCTTTGTGGGTCTTTCTCCTCTATCTGACTTTCTCTCTCTTGCATGCCTTTTAGCAGCTGAATAAAAGGTTCCACAAATGTCTGATCCTCCTGAAATGAAGTTGATTATGCCAGCATCCTCAGGTGGGGATGCTACTCTTTTCGGGATGTTGGTGCCATCCTGAATCCTTGGTTTCTTCTTGCCCAGAAGATCCTTAAGATGACCTTTGCTCAGAAGATATGCAATCTCCTTTCTCAAGGCGATACAATCTTTAGTGATGTGACCGAAATCTTCGTGGAAGGCACACCACTTTGATTTGTCCTTCCATCCTGTCTTGTTATCCTTCTTAGGCCATCTTGCTTTGTCCCCGAGGTCCTTCATGGCATATATCAATCCTGTTACATCCACAGAAAAACAGTAATCTGATAATTTAGCACATTCATCCTCATCGTCATCCTCCTCCACCACATTGACCTTTTTATTGTCATGTCTAGCATATGGTTTATGCTTGTATGGTTCGTATGTGGGAGTGAATTTTCGATTAGGATGGTTATATCTTGAGGATGATTCTATCCTCTCTTGTATTTTCTTGTCATCCTCAAGTCGGATGAACCTTAGAGCCCTGTTCCTGACTTCATCCAAGTTCCTACAAGGATTCATCACCAATTCTTGGTAGAATGGTGAATCTCTTTGCAGCCCCATCTTGAATGCTTGTACTGCTGTTGTGACATCCAGGTTCGGGATGTCAAGTGCTTCCTTTCCAAACCTAGTAATGTATTCTCTTAGTGATTCCCCCTGTGGTTGAGTCACCCTGTATAAATCACTTTTCAAACATTCGAACATTCGACTACAAGAAAACTGAATATTAAACATGTTAATCAAATGTGAAAAAAAGTAATTGAATAGAGAGGAACACTTAGGAGCCATTTCAAGGCTGGACTAGTGAGAGTTGAACCGAATCTCTTGCATAAGCATGCTTCCTTAAGATTGGCACGGATTGGATTTATCTCCATCGTTTCCCTGTACTGAGCCACATGCTCCTCAGGATATGTAGATCCATCATAAAGCTTCATGCTTGGAGTTTGAAACCGCTTTGGGATCTCTGCGTCACATATGGGAGGTGCAAACCAAGACACCCTATGACATGCTGAGGATACTTCGGGGATAGGCTGTATTATCCCTGGTACACTTGATACCATATCCTTAATTTTTTGTAGCTCCCTCGCTAGTTGTGGACTTATACCTGTATCCTGCAAAGAAGCAACATCATTAGCAGTAAAAAGTACTAGAACTTAAATTGTTACCGTTATTGTTGTATCATTGGGATGGCCCAGGTGTATATCCTGGATCCCTAGTGGTTGCCATCCTGGGTGTAGTAGTTGTTTTAGGAGCAGAGAATCCGGTGCTCATGGGGATAAAATCTCCTTGATGAACGCCCCCAGAGATGCCAGAATTAAAATCCAACACCCTGGGTTGCAATGGTGTCCCCATGTCTTCGGTTGGCCTTCTTGAGGATGTCTTGAGAGATTGTATCTCTCCTATCAGCATCCAGTTTGTGTCCTGTTGTTGCTGTATTTGATCCTTCATTAATGTAAACATGGAGAGGAGTTCATCGTTTGACACAAAAACAGGAGGAGTGGTTCCAGATGTCCCCATTGATGGTCTAGGTGGGATTTGAGAAGTAGAACTTCTCGGTAATGCAGGTGGGGGTGGCAGTGTTGCATTTCTGGTAGAGGTTGTAGATGTCATCTATGAGGAAACAGATTTTTGTGAGGAATACATAGTTGTCAAGATCTGTAAAATGAATAAATTGAGAAAACGTTTTAACAAAGTTTTTTTTTGTTAAAATAGCACCACTTGCCCCACGGTGGGCGCCAAATTGTTTTGGTCAAAAATTACTTTCAAGAAATAATCTTGTTTTCCAAATTAGTAAAAGTGAGGTAGAGTGCTAGTATGATAAAAACTTAGTGTTATTTTCAGGATGGTGACTTATAAAAGTAGATAAATGACAAATTGAAAACTATGCTCAGGATGGTTAAGATAAAGCTGAGGATGGACAGTTGTATCCTGAGGATGCAACTGTATAGTGAATTGAATAAACAGATAATCTAAGCTCAAATACAAAAATGAACAACACACGATGTACGAGGAAAGCCCTTTATCAGTTGTAGATCACCGGCATAAAACCTCGGGAGGAGTCTAGGCTCCTTCCTTGTTTGTTAATATTAAAAATGGGTAAAAAAAAGGTTACAACTTTGGATGAATGATAGACGAGTGTACTAAGATTACAATGAGTTGTGCTAAGTGTGTGTGAGTTTCTCTATGATTTGCAGAGTATTTGTGTGTTTCAGGTGATAATAATGTGTCTTATACTCGTCGATCATTCCCATATTTATAGTACATGAAAGTAAACAAGAGATACCGTGTAATCCGCTCGGTTAGTTAAGTTCTTTGAAGACTTCTTGTGACCGTTGTGGCAGTTTCACCTCAGCTATACGTTGCCCTAGTTGTTTCCTAGTTCTTCGCCGATATTTAATGTATATCGGTTACAAGTTTGACTTCATCCTCCATCTTGGACCTTGGCTTGCAAGAGTTATTCTTCTATTTTTGACTTCTCTGACTGAGTGTTATAATATAGACGTTGGAGAACAGTTACAAGTCCACATCATAACTTATTTGTACCTGCAATTATGTCATATAAAGATAGTTTGTTAGTCCATCCTCAGGATGTGCACATGCTGAAATATAGTTACATCCTGAAGTCTGTTAGGCCCTTCAGCATCCTGAAGATGCTACATTGAGGATATGAGGTAAAAACATCCTGGGGCTTTTCACCACCAACAATCTTAATGGTCCGTGTTGGATCAGTATTGCTCTTTGTATGAACTTGCTAGTGAACACTTAAGTGTCTTAGCAAGTTCTTAATCAGTAATAGCACAGCGGAATGATATAAGTTAAAGCTACACTTATCAACAGGAGTTATTACTCCCCCTGGACGTTTGATAAAACTAAAGACAAGTATTTAATGAGAATCTAAGCATTGAATGAGAATGAACACTTAAACAGATTCTCAGTAAATGAAATGGAAATAATAATGATAAGCTTTGAAGGATTTCTGTATTAAAAATCAATGTCTAAAACAGAGGGATGAACCCATCTATTTATAGACTTTACAAATACATGAACCTTGCCAAAAAGCAAGTTCAGAGACAAGTTGCAACAAGTTGCAATCTTGGAACTTGTACAAAAAGTTAAAGTAATACTAAACTAATAACTACTGAAACATAAGGCGGTGGAAAGATTCTTGGACAAGTGCTGATGAATGACAAACTACTGATGAGTAGTTTGTCTTCAGTAGTTCTTCAGTGAACTGTCTGGTTTGGACTTCAGAACTTCTGATGTATTTCTTCTTCAGTACTTGTAGAATCCTTCTTCAGCAGTTTAGTCTTCTTTCTTCAGTAGTTCTATACTTAGAATAATTTGACAGAAGTGAATTAAACTAAGGTTTACAAAAGTAGTTTCACCAATCCTTTTTGTCCTAACAATCTCCCCTGGATTGATGAAGCCAAAACCTTTCTAATTCCTTATTGTTTTCTTCTGTCATTCACAATCTTCCATATTCCTTTGAACATGGAATTCTTCAACTGGTTCAGCTGTTCATCAGTGAGAGATCCTTTTTGTGGTTTTAGATGCTGGATTGTAAGCAGGTCTTGAGTTGATAGCTTCTTCAGATCATTCATCAACTTATAGGCTCTGCTTGTGAGGTCTCTTCTTGTCACTTGTACTGAGTTGTTATCACTAAAGGACCATCTGATGATAGGTTCTTTAGACTTGTCAAAGTCTAAAGTATAGGGAACCATGCTGGTACCCTGGGATGATCCTGAGTGTTGGATGTCTTCGACTTCAGTGACTCTCAGGTGGGATTCTCTTCCTTGTTCTTGTTGCATCACATTAGGTAGTTGAAAGGTTGGCAAGTGATGCTCGGTAACTACCTTAGTGTGCAGTTTGTCTTTAATGGTCTTTTGAATTTGATAGGCAAAGGTGGAAGGATCCCTGAATTGAGTTAGCAGAGGTTTTTCTTCTATGTCGAAGTCAGAATGGACTACTGTACTTCCTTCTAGTATTACCATCCTGAAATCAGTCTTCACATTCTCCTCTGTCTGTTTCTTTGTAGCAGGTTTTCTTGAAACACCAGAAGTTCTAACTACTGAAGTTGACACTTCAGCAGTTTCAAACTTCTCTGGATTTGCAGCCCTTGCAGCCTTGTATTTTCTATAAGTGTCCACTATTCTTTCTTCTTTCCATTTGGACACAAAGGCTTTTGAACCATAACCATTTGCTACTAATTCTTCAATCATCTGGGCTCTCTTGGCTTTTCCATCTTTACTTGTTGCAAGTTTGTCTGCAATAAGTTGAGCTCTTCTTGTTAGCTCTTCCATGGAGAGTCCATTTAATGTATAGGCTTTGGTCTTGCTGTTCTTGGTAATGTAAGACATCAGTTGTTGTCTTTTGTCTTCCTCAACAATTCTTTCCAGGTTAGCCTGCCTTTGAAGTTCTGCTTCATAAGCTTGTAGCTTTTCATTGAGGCTTAAGTCATCCCTTGTTTCCAAAGCACTCCAGATCTCATCTTCCTTAGCCTTTCTTTCAGCTGCAATTAAACTCTTCTCAAGTAGTTCTTTGGACAATGATAGAGGAGAAGGGTTCAGCACAGTCATTGTTGTAGTTGTAGTAGGCTTTGGAATAGGAGTTGGTTGAGTAGGTTCAGTTGATCTGGAAGGCTATTCAGCAGTTTCAGTGTTGGAAGTGTTGACTTCTGATGGGTTGACAACTACTGAAGGTCTGTCAACTACTGAAGGATTGTCTTCAGTATTTTCTAAGTCTTTTCTAAGTCTTCATCAGAACTTTCACCATCAGAAGTTTCTTCATTGTAGCCTTGGGATTCATCAGGCTTTTCAGCATTTTCTATTTCTTGTACAGAGACACCAAATTGTTGGGCCAGTTTTTCTTTTCTGGCTTGGTTTCTCTGTTCTCTTTCTTGGATAGCCACTCTTGCCCTTATCCTGGCTTCGAGTGACTCCCTAGGTTCCTTAGTTTTCTCCCCCTTTTTGGATTCATCAAGCTTTTTCTTTGAGGGTTTAGAGAAATGACCTGTAAGAGTAGCAATCTGTTTGGAGTTGAAGTCAATCTTGTTAGACAGATCGTTCATCTTAGTCTGTATCACTCCAAATTGGTTTTTGATGGACAGCTCCAAGTCAGCTGTGTAGGTTTGGAAGTGATTTTTGATGAGGGTGTTCATCATGTGATATAAGGGACCATCTGGGCTGCATAGTTGGTTCATGTCTATGCTGGATGGCCCATGGAATTGGGTAGGCATTTGTAGTGAGGGGTGTGTTTTTGGGAGATCTTCTTGTTGTACAGAAGATGCCACTATAGGGGAATCGGGGATTAAGTGGACTTTAACCTGATCTGGTGTGACTAGCTTCTTAAGCATAGATACACCAGGTGCAGGACCTTCACTTGTAGCCGTCAATTCAGTAGTTTTGTGATGTGAAACATCATCCAAGTCAATGGAATCATCTGAATCCCTGATTACATCCTCAATGAGGACTGTATCAGTTACATCATGAGCTGAGCCCAACTCAGTTGTCTCATGTACCTCTTTTTCTTGGTTCAGAGGATTTCCTACCTCAGGCATTGCTTCATCAGTAGTTGCCACAGTTGAGGTCTTAGCTATGTTGCTTCTTTCCTCAGATCCACCACTGGGTGGTAAATGAGTAGTAGCAGCCTCAAAAGTACCAAGAGTTTATAAGTTTGGGCTTAGAGACCCTGTTTCATCCTCATCTCTTTGGTTAGGGCTTTGAGTGTCCATATCCATGTCAAGTTCTGAGGCTATGTCCCCTGTTTGATGTGGTTGTTGGGGACTGACATGTTCAGATGGGACTCTCTCTTTTAGCCCGGAGAGAAATTTGTCTATTTCTATATTAGGTTCAGAAATTTGGGGTGCTGGTTCAGTAGTTTGGTCAATGGGTTCAGCAGTTTCAAAAGAGGAGTCAATAGGAATAGTTTTCTTTAGTCTTTTTCTTTTGAAAAGTATGGTGATTGGTGCTCTTTGTGGGGTTTGAGATGGATGATACTGAGAGGATGTTTTAGTCACATTTTTATCAAGTGCAGATTGCACGTTAGCTAGTTCAGGCATCTCAACCTCCTGAACTGCTTTTCTTTTTGGGTTGGTGGGTTTTTGTTTTTGTTGCTTGGGTTTCTTGGCCTTTGGGGGTGTAGGTTTGGAAGATGAGGGTTCCATGGGAACTGTTTCTGGTTCCCCTTGGTCATCTTCTGGTCAGGCAGCCGGTTTGTTGTGCCTTGAGTATGCTTGTGAGGATAAAGGGTTTAAAATTGTTGTTTTACCCACAAGCACCTCTTCTCCAAGTTCTTTTATTATGCACTGCATAATAAATCTTGGGTACAACAAAAACTTCTTTTTAGTATTGAGATGATGTAACACCAACTCATTAAAGAAAAGTGATGATGCCCTAAATTTTGTTTCATTCACTATGGAATGAAAAATAGGTTGAAAAGTGGAGGGCATCTGATCATAAGATCCAGTTTTTGGACTCAAACACATAATAATATAATGAAAAAGCAGTTTATATTCAGGTTCAAAATATTTCTTAAAGATTGTAGCATCTGAGAGAGTACCTTGGTAACCACACTCTGTCATGGTTAAATGAATTTGAGAGTTTGGAAATTGGTCTGGGGCATTTACATCATCCAAACCCAACCTAATTGCCAAAATAGCCGGTGTGATTGCCATTCTTCTCCCTTTGATGGTTGAATTGAGGGAGATTACTTTGTTGTTCACCGTCACCGTCTCTGCGTTTGCCCAAAACTCATTTAGAATTTCAGTGTGGATTGGAGGGTCGATGGTGAAGGCGGTGAAGTATTGGGATTTGACGACCAAATCAATGATTTCGTCGTATTGGGACCAGGCTTCTTGTTTTTCGAAGTAGCTTCTTTGATTGTGTCCCTGTTTTAGTACTAGAGCCATGTGGTTTGTGTGTGTGTGGATAGAACAGTGTTTTTGCAGGTTTAGGTCTTGAGAGTGTTTTTGTGAGAGAGAATGAGGGAATTTTTGCTTTTTGAAAGGATAAGTGTTGGAAAAGGTATTTATCAGAAGTTTTTAACCGCCTAGGTCAAACTTCTGATGTGGGAAAAGTCTGATTTACCCTTTTTGACTAAACTGCTGATGAAGAACAGATATCATCAGTAGTTCCCACTTTCTCTTCAGTAGTTTTGAACAACTGATGAGAATGCTTTATAAATACTATATTCATAACTTCTGAAGGTTGTTTTATCAGAAGTTAATCATTTTTCAGAAAATATTCCCATACTGATGTTTTGTTCATCAGTAGTTCTCTCTTGTTTTTTTTCATAAGTTTTTCAGACTTAAAGACAAATGTAAGTGAAAAATGAAAATATGTGCAGAAAAGTAAAAAGAAACACTTACAAATTTAGCATCCCAAGCATGGATACTAACTTCTGAAATGTTGATGTGTCAAGGGGTTTAGTGAATATGTCAGCTATTTGATTAGCTGTTGCTACATGTTTCACTTCAATCTTGCCTTTTTCATAGCAATCTCTTATGAAATGATACCTGATTTCAATATGTTTGGTTTTTGAAAACTGAACAGGATTTTGAATGATACTAATGGCAGATTTGCTGTCTACAAGCAATGGTGTCTTTGTCTCTTTGATTCCATAATCAAGAAGTTGATACTGGAGCCATTGTATCTGTGATGTACAACTTGCAGCTGCAATGTATTCAGCTTCAGCAGTTGAAGTTGCAACAGATGTTTGTTTCTTTGATTGCCAGGATACTAGACAGTTTCCCAAGAATTGACAACCACCAGATGTTGATTTTCTTGACATTTTACACCCTGCATAGTCACTATCTGAAAAAGCTGATAACTTGGTATTGCTAGAAGCAGGATACCAAATTCCAAGTGTTGGAGTTCCTTTCAGATATCTGAAGATTCTTTTGACTGCAATGAGGTGTGATTCCCTAGGAGCTGATTGATATCTAGCACAGACACATGTTGAAAACATAATATCTGGTCTAGAAGCTGTTAGATATAAAAGGGAACCTATCATACATCTATACATGGTTTGATCAACCTGTTTTCCTTGATCATCTGGTTCAACTTGTGTGGTTGGTGTCATGGGAGTGGAACATGATTTACAGTCTTGTAAAGAAAATTTGTTTAATAATTCTTTAACATATTTTGATTGATGTATAAAAGTTCCATTTGTTTGTTGTTTAATCTGCAGTCCCAGAAAGTACTGCAGTTCTCCCATTGTACTCATCTCAAATTTTGATTGCATGAGTTTCTTAAATTCATCACACAGTTTTGTGTTTGTTGAACCAAATATGATATCATCAACATATATTTGAACAAGTAAGATATGATTTCCAACATGTTTTATGAAAAGAGTTTTATCAATGGAGCCTCTTGTGAAGTTATTTTTGAGTAGAAAGTTAGAAAGTGTTTCATACCAGGCTCTTGGAGCCTGTTTGAGCCCATAAAGAGCTTTGTCTAGTTTGTACACCCACTCAGGATGAGAGGGATCCTCAAACCCAGGTGGCTGACAGACATACACTTCTTCTTTTATTTTCCCATACAAAAATTCACTTTTAACATCCATTTGGTAAACTTTTATTTTGTTGGAAATGGCATAGGCCAGAAATAACCTGATGGCTTCAAGCCTTGCAACTGGAGCAAAGGTTTCATCATAATCAATTCCTTCTTCTTGAGAGTAACCTTGTACTACCAGTCTTGCCTTGTTCTTTATAATCATACCAGCCTCATCTTGTTTGTTCCTAAAAACCCATCTTGTGCCAATTGGTTGCTTGTTTGGTGGTAAGGGACAGATTTCCCAAACCTGTTGCTTTTTGAATTGTACCCAGTTGTTGTCTTTGAGGGCTTCTTGGTACTTTTTAGGTTCCAACTGAGAAATAAATGCTGAGAAGAAGCAAAAGTTGGAAAGCTGGTTTCTTGTAAGAACACCTGATGCAATATCACCCATGATTTGTTCAAGTGGATGATCTTTGTGTTCAATCAGTTGTTGTAAACCACTGATAGGTGTAGGTGGCTCTTGTACTTCATCAAACAAACCACTGAGGTTTATAATGTCTGGTTTAGCAGTTTCAGTGTCTTCAGTAGTTTTAGGTGCTGAAGCAGATGTTTGAGTTTGTACATCAGCATTTCTTGAATCAGAAGTTTGTGAAACTTCTGATGGTTTGGAAGTTGACTTAATGACTGTTTGAGGAGTCCATGGTGCTAGATCCTCATCATCAAACCTTTGATCACCATAATAAGTAGGTTTAGATGAAGTAACAGTCTTTTCAGGTCCAAAATGGAAGCTGTCAAGGTCAAAAAGTTCAGCAGGATGTGCTGGAATAAGAGTGTGTTTTGACTCATTGAACTTGACATTCAGTGTTTCTTCTACTATCCTGGTTCTTGAGTTAAAAACCTTGTAGGCTTTTCTAGTGGAAGAGTAACCAAGAAAGTAACCTGAATCAACTTTGGCAACAAACTTTGAAATAGAGTCTTTGATGTTTAGAATGAAACATTGACATCCAAAAGCCCTGAAAAAGGAGATAAGGGGCTTTATGCCATGAAGAATTTCATAGGCAGTCTTGGAGTGTCTCTTGTTGACAAGGACTCTATTTTGAACATAGCATGCAGTGTTAACTGCTTCGGCCTAGAAATACAATGGTAGGCCTGAATCAGCTAACATTGTTCTTGCTCCTTCAATTAAGGTTCTGTTCTTCCTTTCTACTACACCATTTTGTTCAGGAGTTCTGGGAACACTGTATTGTCTAATAATCCCTTTAGACAAGCAGAATTCATCCAGAGTTTTGTTCCTGAACTCTGTCCCATTGTCACTTCTAATGGCTTTGACAGATAGAGAATATTGTTTCTCTACTTGTAGAATGAAGAACTTGATGATTTCAGCAGCCTCATCCTTGGAAAATAAGAAGAATACCCATGTAAATCTTGAATAGTCATCAATGATGACCAAGCAGTACTTCTTCTTACCAAGGCTCATGATTTTTACAGGCCCAAATAAGTCCATATGGAGTAGTTGAAGACATGCAGTTGTTTTTTATTCTTCAATAGACTTATAGGAGGACTTATGTTGTTTTCCCTTTAAACAGGATACACAGTGTTCTTGACACTAGTATACCTTTAAAGGTAGACCTCTGACCAAGCCCATTTTTGTGACTTTATTTATGGTTTTAAAGTTCACATGGCCAAGTCTCCTGTGCCAGAGATCAGTCTCTGAAGTTGATGCCTTTGAGAAGAAACAGGCAGTGTTGTTCAGTACTTTGTCCTTTTCAATGTCCACTGCATAGACATTGCCACATCTTTTGGCTATCAACAAAGTGTGATCTTCAATGATCTTCTCTATCAACTTCTGGCCTTCTGGTGATATGATCTTGCATGCTGTCTTTGTAAAAAAGGAAGAATATCCTTTATCACACATTTGTGACACACTCAGCAAGTTGTACTCAAGGTTTTCAACCAGATTGACCTTGTCAAACTGTATTTTGCCAGAGGAGACATTGCCATGTCCTAGCACATATCCCTTAGCATTGTTACCAAAGGATACAGATCCTTCTCTTTGACTGATAAAATTGTTAATCAGGTATCTGCATCCTGTCATGTGCATTGAGCCTCCACTGTCTACATACCAAATGCTATTTAAGCCTCTGGAAACTCTCTGCACAAGATAGCAAATTATTTAGATTTGGGAACCCAAGCCAGTTTGGCTTTGGGTTTGCTCTTGAGAACAATTACAGTTTGTTCTTGACCAAGTTGAGGAATCCATGTCTTTTTGGCAATGAATTTTTCATTAAGAGCAATGGTGGTTTCCTTTTGAGGACCACCATCAACTTTGGTCATCAGTAGTTGTACCATGTTCATGAGATCTTTAATCTCAGCAGTTTGTGAAACTGTTGATGATTTAGGTCTAACTACTGAAAGAGAATTTTGAGAAAAAGATTTTTGTTGAGATTTTGTCTTTTTCTGAGAAAAGGTGTTTACTGGTTGTTGTTTCCTGGGAGAAAAAGTTTCTACAAAATCATTTCTGATTTGTTTTCCCACAACCAGTTGTTGAATTTTCTTGTTGTACTGAATACCTTTTCTGTATCAGCAAAATTTTGTCTTGTGGTTGAACAGACCACAGATTTCACATTCTTTTGTCTTTTCTTTTAAAGACATGTTTCTGACTGTATTGATTGGTTTTAGGTCATCAGTAGTTTTCAGGTTCTCAACTCCTGATGTAGTTGAAACTACTGATGGCTTAATGTCAGATTTTATCAGTACTTCTGAAGAACTTTCTTTGTGAGTTTTTAGAAAGTTTTCATGGAAAGATGTGCATTCTTTCTCTTCAGAAGTTTCACCTGAAACAATTTTCTCCCATCTTCAGTTGTTTTGGGGGAAAAATCTGTTCAGTGTGATTGTACCCTATGCCAAACCTAACATTTGAAGCACTTTGTTTGTTTAGCAATAGTTGGTACCCTTTACAAGATTCAACCCATTTTTCACATGTGACCTTGGTGTCAGCAAGCTCTTGTCTGACATTTCCTAGGTCATTTATCATGATTTTAATTTGTGCTTGGGTTTCAATAGCTGTGTTAGATAATTTAGAAACTTCTTTTGTTTTTGCAGAAAATTTTCTTTCTAAATCACATTTCATCTGAGTGTATTTTCTCTCAGAGTCATTTGCTTTCCCTTGTAAGTGCACATTAGTCTCTCTTATGAGAGCAAAAGAATCTTTGCAAGAAGTTGAACAAAGTTTTGTCAAAGATTCTTTTGATACCTGTGACAAGGCAGATTTTGAGGTGCATCCCTGAAATGCCATTGTCAGGCTCTCCCCAGTTGATGTCAAACATCTTGTTGTCTGCATCAGGGTTACACTCAGTAGTGTCAAAAGGAAGACTGCTCCAGTCAACATACCCTGAAGTAAATAAACTTTGTTGTGAGGGTTGCTGAGTTTGTGAAGGAGGTTGAGCAGCTGGAAAGGGAGGGATTGATTGTTGGCTCTGCATCTGTTGAGCAGGCATCTGTACATATTGTACTTGTGGCACATATTGGTGTTGTGGAGCTTGTGCCTGTACAAAATGTGCACTCCCTTGTGTTCCATTATTCCTGTTATAACTGGGGTTAAAATTATTTCCAGACTGAGATTGGTTAAAGCTAGAGCTTCTACACTCTCTAGCAAAGTGTCCCAACTTTTGACACTTGTGACATCTAAGTTTAGATTTGTCAAAACCAATTTTTGTTGAGCTGTTGAGTCCTGGAAACTTCCTTCCTGACCTTTTGTAAAATTTATTTGTTTTTAAACTTAACATGGCCAGTTGGTGTAGAATATCCATTTCTTCCAAGTCATCACTGCTGAAAATTTTTAAATCATCCATGATAAAACACATGTTATCAACAGTTTGACTAAAATCATTATTGTCATAACCTGGGAATGATCTTTCAGATGGGATCCCAGCAGTTATGTCAATATGGTCAAAAGATCCAAAACTATTTGAACAAGTTGGTGAGTCTTGTCCCAATAGTGCTGTACTACCTGGTAGATAGTCATCAACAGTTTTACCAGAACTTTGTAACTTTTTCTTTTGATCAATTTCTCTTTCAAAAGTAAGTAATCTCCCATGAAGTTTTGTAAGAGTGAGGGAGCTAAAGTCTGGTGAAGATCTTAAGACTATAGAGTATGTTTCCCATTTTTCAGGTAAAGACCTTAAAAATCTATGAAGCATAGATACAGTTGTGTAGGTCTGACCATTTAATTTTAGCTCAGATATTAATGAGGAGAATCTTTCAAATTGTTGTGTTAAAGTTTCCCCATTAATGTGAGCAAAAGTTTCATATTGTTGAGCCAGGATTTCTCTGGTGTTGGCAATCACCTCTTCAGTTCCTCCAAACTGTTCTTTGAGGCAGTCCCAAAGCTCTTTGGCACTATCACAATGTAATAGGCCAGAGTAGATTTCATTTGGGAGTGCCACTGCCAACATAGAGAAAGCTTTAGCATCAAGCTCAAGTTTTAGGAAATTATCATCTGTATAGTCTTTTGGGTCTTTTGGAATTTCTTCTTTAGTTTCAAGATTGATATTTACTGGTTTATGAGGACCATATATCACAAATTTCCAGCAACCTGTGTTGGTCTGTGATAAGGTATGTGCCATTCTCCTTTGCCAGATATTATATTCATTTCTTACTAGCATAGCAGGTTTATTGGCAGAACCAGTATTATGAGGATCCATTTTAAAGAGTATTGATTTGTCAAATATCTCTTAAAGTGATGGATGTTGATAAAAGTGAACATTTAATCCTTTATTGAATATCAATAAGAGCATATGTCTGATTCTCAATGTGTTAGATTGATATGTGATCAGATAAACCAATGCTCTGATACCAATTGTTGGATCAGTATTGCTCTTTGTATGAACTTGCTAGTGAACACTTAAGTGTCTTAGCAAGTTCTTAATCAGTAATAGCACAGCGGAATGATATAAGTTAAAGCTACACTTATCAACAGGAGTTATTACTCCCCCTGGACGTTTGATAAAACTAAAGACAAGTATTTAATGAGAATCTAAGCATTGAATGAGAATGAACACTTAAACAGATTCTCAGTAAATGAAATGGAAATAATAATGATATGCTTTGAAGGATTTCTGTATTAAAAATCAATGTCTAAAACAGAGGGATGAACCCATCTATTTATAGACTTTACAAATACATGAACCTTGCCAAAAAGCAAGTTCAGAGACAAGGCCTTATATAATCTGGGGTCAAGCCCATACTGATGTATGATCTTAAGGATAACTGGCGACAAGGCCAAATGTAACATCTTGATGATAGCTGGCGACAAGGCCTAAGATAACTGGCGACAAGGCCACTGGCGACTAGGCCAAATATGAGAAAGAGACATTGAAAAATGTCTAAACCTTATGGATTCAATATATACTCCAAAAATGATGAGATTGTCAGCCACTTTTACATGAACTGGTCGCACCATCCCGAAGATATGCACGAATAACGTGCTCTCCAGGCGGAGTTACTAACCCAATGTGAAAGGTGAAAACCTTTAAACCTTAGGAAGATGTCAGACACCTTAACGTAGGAGAGGGTGGCCAACCCCCTAGTCTTCAAAGTTGTATCTTCAGGATGGACCTGAAAAATTCTTAGGATGGACTATATACTAGACCATATTTTAGTTGTGAGATAATTTAAGAAAATGAAATGTAAATAAGGATAGAAAGTTTTCATACCTCATATGTGATAATATTTAAGATGGATTGCATTCCAAGACCATGGTAGAATTTCACCTTCCAAAGTTGAGAGCCAATATGTTCCTTTGCCAGCCTCAGAATCGATCAAGTATGGTGCTTCCCATTTTGGAGCTAACTTACCATCACTTGACTTGGTACTGTTTTGGAAGGCTTTTCTTAGAACCAAATATCCTACTTGGAACCTTAGGATCCTTATGTTTTTGTTGTAAGCTTTTGCTATCCTTTATTGATAAGCTGTCATCCTTAATTTTGCAACATCTCTAAGCTCATCCACTGTTTCAAGATCTTGTAATAGTACTTCTGAGTTGGTAGTTGCATCCTGAAGATGTCTTCTTGCTGTAGGCATTACTATCTCTGTTGGGAGCATTGCTTCTGTTCCAAAGACCAAGGAGAAAGGTGTTTGGCCAGTTACATTCTTGGAGGTGGTTCTATCTACCCAGAGTACAAATGGAAGCTCTTCTGCCCATTTTCCTTTCTTTTCTCCAAGCTTCTTCTTCAAGTTGTTGACGATGATCTTATTGGAAGATTCTGCTTGTCCATTAACTTGAGGATGGACAGGTGTTGATGTTATCATTTTGATTCCCCAGCTTACAAAAACTGGTAGTCCTTTTGTTGATGAACTGAGATCCATTGTCACATATAATTTCAGCTGGTACACCAAATCTTGTAAGGATGTTTCTTTTGATGAAGGATGCTACTTCTTTGTCTCTGACTTGTACAAATGCTTCGGCTTCAATCCATTTTGAGAAATAATCAGTCATGACCAACATGAACACCTTTCCACCAGGAGCTTTAGGTAAATTTCCTACTATGTCCATCCCCCATTTCATGAAAGGCCATGGTGAAATAATAAGATGTAAAGGTTCATCAAGTTGGTGGAGGATGTTGCTATATCTTTGACATGCATCACATTTCTGAGAATATAGCATGGCATCCTTCTTCATGGTTGGCCAGTAGTAACCTGTATTTAGAGTCTTTAAATATAAAGCTCTTCCTCCTATGTGATTTCCATAATCTCCTTCGTGGATATCCTTCAGAACTTCTTTTGCTTCATCCTTGTCGAGACATCTTAGATATGGACCTGCAAAAGACTTTCTTTACAATATATTGTTTATGATAATAAATTTGGATACCTTCATCCTGAAAGCTCTAGCATTTTCCTCATCAGGGATGTTACCATCCTTGAGATATCTTATGATAGGAGTCATCCAGGATGTATCATCTTGATCATGAGTATCAAGGACAATGTTATCCTTAGGATGTACAATGCTATCTTCAGGATGCACAGTGTTATCCTCAGGATGCACTTCTACAGTTGCCGGTTTTAGGATATGAATGATGGGAATCTTGGATCCTTCTGGTAAATTCAATGTAAAGGATCGTTTTTATAGAAAACACACAATGTATCACACGAGTAGAACAATTCAGGTGCACAATCCCTGAATCGTATGCAATATGATAATCAATCAATCAGACACAATGAAATCCATGTTAATCATCTTTATCATTAATAATCAATCAAGTTTATACGTTAAAGACTCGATTACAATGATAATATTCACTTTTAGAACCTTCTACACACACACACCTGAAACATACACTAACTCTTATGCAAAATGACACAACTTAATAACTTTCAAAACAAACTTAAACTATATATAGACGTGCACATTCGACCCTTGCATTGGTCGAATGTGTACGTTCGACCCATATTGAGCTCGAACCAAACTATTACACTAACAAAATCTTCATTCGACCAGATAAGCTCTCATTCGACCTCTCGACAGGTTGAATGTGTCTTCTAATCAACATTCTTCAATACCAAAACGCCTATTATTATTAATCCTAAGCGATAGCCACAAAATGTGTATCAACATTCAAGGAAGATCCTAAATTTGCCAAGGCATCAGCTTCAGTATTTTCTTCCCTAGGTACATGTGTTAATGTAAATTCTGCAAAACAAGATGCTAATTTCTTGATTATTTCAAGATATTCAGCTAATTTTTTACCTATGATTGCGTAAGATCCATTAAAATGGTTAGTAATCAACAAGGAATCAACAAATACTTCTAAGTTTAAAACATGCATATCCTTAGCAAGTTGTAAACCAGCAATGAGAGCTTCATACTCAGCTTCATTATTGGTTGTTTGAAATGCACATCTAATTGCATGGGGTATTATGTCCCCTTGTGGCGATTTTAGTAGTAATCCTAATCCAGTTCCTTTCATATTTGAGGTACCATCAGTGTACAAAATCCATTTTTCTAAATTTTCATTTAGTTGTTGTACTTCTTTTTCGACTTCACTTAGGATGTCACTACTGAAATCAGCCACAAAATCAGCTAGAGCCTGTGATTTGATTGCATTTCTAGGCTCATATACCAAGTCATAAGCACTTAAATTCACTGACCATTTTGCCATTGTGTTTCAAAATAATGCTTTAACTTGGTAGATGCCATAATCAAAGCTAAAATAAGTTTTTCAAGATGTGAATACCTG
Source organism: Ambrosia trifida (assembly GCA_028751855.1). Taxonomy (NCBI): domain Eukaryota; kingdom Viridiplantae; phylum Streptophyta; class Magnoliopsida; order Asterales; family Asteraceae; genus Ambrosia; species Ambrosia trifida. Next base: position 106,511,081 of record CM054126.1, on the reverse strand, counting down.
GTTTCAGCATCCAATTAAGTTTTACTTACATAATAAACAGGATGATGTTGTCCTTCAAAGTCCTTCACCAAGACTGCACTTATTGCATTTCCAGAAACTAAAAGATATAACTTGAGAGGCTCTCCATCCTCAGGTTTCATCAGGAGTGGAGCTGCTGCAAGATATTCCTTCAACTTCTTCAATGCATCCTCATGCTTTTGTCCCCAGTCAAATTTATTGTTCTTCTTCAGGATGTCATAGAACTCCTTGCATTTTTCTAAGGACGTTGAGATGAATCTGTTCAGAGCTGCTATCCTGCAAGTCAACCTTTGTACATCCTTGATATTTGTTGGAGATTTGAGATCAAGGATGGCTTTAATTTGTTCTGGACTGGCTTCTATGCCTCTCTTGGTTACTAAGTATCCAAGAAATTTGCCAGCACCAACTCCAAAATTGCACTTGGCAGGATTCAACTTCATATTATAAGCATCGAGGATGTCAAAGGCTTCTTTGAGATCCTGAAGATGGTCTTCAGCTTTCTTGGACTTCACTACCATATCATCGATGCAGACTTCCATTGTGTCCCCAATCTTTTCTTTGAACATCATGTTGACCAACCTTTGGTATGTTACACCTGCATTCTTTAGTCCAAAAGGCATAGCAATATAACAATAAATACCTGATGGGGTCATGAATGCAGTATCCTCTTGGTCGTCCAGTTCCATCTGGATTTGTTGAAATCCTGACGATACGTCCATGAAAGTTAACATTTCATGGCCAGCTGTGGCAAGCACCATTGAGTCGATGTGTGAAAGTGGAAATGGATCTTTAGGACAAGCCTTATTGATATCTATGTAATCTACACATACTCTCCATTTCCCATTCTTCTTTTGTTCTACGACTACATTGGCTAGCCATCTTGGGAATTTGACTTCCCTTATCATCTTGGATTTCAACAGTCTATCCACTTCTTCTTGTATGATGGAATTTCTTTTAGGTGCAAATTTCCTTCGTTTTTGTTGGATGGGCTTAAAGCTCTTGTCGATTCCAAGCTTATGAGTAATGACATCCTTGGAGATACCAGTCATATCCTCATGTTTCGATGCAAATGTTGACATCCTGCATTTTAAAAATGAAATTAAAGATTGTTCAATATCATTAGGAATGTTCTTACCAATCTGCACAGTGATATCCTTGTTATTTTCATCAAGGCAGACTGCCTTTACATCGTGGTCAGGATGTGCTTTTGTATCCTGAGGATGACACTGTGCATCCTTCTGTAATTGCTATGCTTATCTTGATGAAGCCTTCATTGATGCTGTGTAGCAATCCTTAGCTTCCTGCTGGCCACTTTTGACTTTGACGACTCCCCATGGAGTTGGTAGCTTTACCCATTGGTGATATATTGATGGGACTGCTTTCATGTCGTGTATCCAAGGTCTCCCCAGGATAACATTGTAACAGGATAAAGAGTCTATCACACAAAATCTTTGGATAGAATTTACCCCCTCGACATATACAGGCAGTTTGATATCACCAACTATGCTTTTGGTCTCTCCACTGAAACCAACCAAGACAGATGAACTAGACACTATCTCAGTTTCAGGAATGTTCATCCTTTTGAGGGCCTCCAGTTGTATTATGTTAACTGAATTCCCTCCATCTATCAATATCCTGTGAACAAAATGGTTAGCAATATATAATGTAATCACCAAACCATCATGGTGAGGATCTAAGACATTTTCTCGATCTTCTTCTTCGAAGCTAATCACTTTAGCATTTGTCAGGATGGTAGTCTTTGTAGGTCTTTCTCCTTTTTCAGATTTCATCTCCTTGCATGTCTTTGGCTGCTAAATAGGTTGTTCCACAAATATCTGAACCACCTAATATAAAATTAATGATGCCAGCATCTTTGGGTGGAGATGCTGCTCTTTCTGGGATGCCAGTGCTATCCTGAATCTTTGGCTTCTTTTTGCCTAGCAGATCCTTAAGATGGCCCTTACTTAGAAGATATGCTATTTCCTTTCTCAAGGGAATGCAATCCTCATTAATGTGGCCAAAATCTTCATGGAAGGCACACCATTTGGATTTGTCCTTCCATCCTGATTTGTTATCCTTCCTTGGCCATCTTGCTTTATCTCCAAGATCCTTCATAACATACATTAATCCTGTTACATCCATAGAAAAACAATAATCTGAAAGTTTAGGACAATCCTCTTCATTGTCATCCTCAACCACATTGAACTTTTTGTTATCAGGTCTAGCATATGGTTCCTGCTTGTATGGTTCATATGTGGGAGTGGATTTTTTATTAGGATTGTTGTATCTTGAGGATGCTTCTATCCTCTCCTGTATCTTCTTGTTATCTTCAAGACAGATGAATCTTAAAGCTCTATTTCGAACTTCATCAAGATTCCTACAAGGGTTCATCACCAATTCTTGATAGAAAGGTGAATCCTTTTGTAGTCCCATCTTGAAGGCTTGCACTATTGTTGTGACATCTAGGTTTGGGATGTCAAGTGCTTCCTTCCCAAACCTTGTGATAAACTCCCTTAATGATTCTCCTTGTGGTTGCGTCACTGTTAGCGAAAGATTTTAGCTAAAACAGGATTATACGATCATACAAGTCACAAAACTAGGTGCGGAAACCCTAGTTCTGAACAAATTGATAAAACACAAATCACAACGCAATCAAGATCATTTTCAATATCATTTCATAGATTAACTTCATTCAAATAAGCCTTTACAATCAGTTTATGTTAATCTAGAACACACACACAATATCTCAAATCAATCTCCGAACCTGACCTATCACAGACACAAAATGACAACTCTCTTACATAATCAAAATTACAAAATCTATTTATAGACTCTGCACGTTCGCCCCTTTTCACTGGTCGAACGTGAGTATTTTCCACATTCGCCCATTGTAAATGGTCGAATGTGTCTTCTGTTCAGTTTCAATCTTCCTTCGCCCATAATCCATCTACCTTCGCCCATTCTTATCTACATTCGCCCACTATATATACCGTCGGCCAAGACACTAACACATGTTAATATAGTTTATCCAATCTTTAGTCGCAAAACGCATCAACAAACTCCCCCTCGACTATTGATTGGATAGTTTTCTCTGTTGGTCCATTGTCTTGTTCATCAACTTGATTCTGAGCTGTTTCTTCTGCTCAGTAGTCATTGGAGGCTCAAAAGTTTTCTTCACTGGTTTAGAAACATTTGCTATCTTCACTGTCTTACCAAGCTTACCCTCCAAGTTGCTTCCTGCATTGATGTCATACGCAAAACAAACTCCAACCACTTGAGTGTATTTTCTTGCTTGAGCAAAGTCGTTTGGTTCAAAGTAGATTGGATTGAAGAAAAGCATGATGATGTCTTCAAACGTGCAATTAATCAACCACATAGGATCAAATACATGAACATGCTTGTATTTATCCTTTCCATCTCTCAACACGATCACTGCTTCTGCCTTTCTCCAATCATAGTACCAGAAGATAAAATCAGCACTAAAATGCTGTGGCATTGGCATCAACGGTATCTTCCTCATCACATTAGGTGCTTTGTAAATCAAAGTAACACGCTTCAGATTGGTTTGTGGATCAATATCCCTATGCTCTTTTCTTCTGGGATATTGAGGCTTAAATCTGTTCCATCTCGTACGACTTTCCCAAACCAATTTATCTGCGCACCAACCGACATGTGATCCATTTACTTCGGCACCTGACATTGGGAATCTGCATAAGTCTCTAACCGCCCAGTACGGTAGAGTAAGCAAGTCACAGAATCTGTTGAAGTACAGAATTCCGGTTTCCCATTTTGCAGCAATACATTTCAGCCTGCCTAAGTAAGTCCACCCAAGAGCTCTGCCTTTGAACTTGTCATTATGAAATCTGTAAAAGTTACCTTGAGCTTCAGGCTTTGGTCGGTTCTCATCCATTTCCTTCAATTTCTTCATATAATTCTTCAACTCATCAGACTGGTTAGAAGAATCTTTCTTATCAGTACCAAATACCTTCTCCACAAACTCTTCACTCCTTTTCTTTGCTTTCTGTTTTGCTGACTTATTTGGTATCTCAGTGAAGTCAGGAAATACTTCATTTTCATCATCTTGTCTGAAGTACTGGGGAAACTCTTCATGAGTTATATCTTCCATCTCCACTTCATTATTCTCAGGAGTCTTCACATCATCTGAATGACTTCCAATATCCTTTTCAGGAATATTTGGAATCGATTCATCCATCATAAACTCCTCAAAAGTTTTTCCTACCTTCTGTGCAAGACCATCTAGTATTTCTTTTGCCACAGATGCAGGTAATTCCCCTTCTTCAAGATCTGGATCTTCATATTCCAACTCATATCTTAAGTCATCAGTTTGGAATATTTCAGCGAAGCATCCTGTGAACTCAATGGTCCACTCTCTCTTTTCCAACATATCTTTGTACAACTGTTTAGCATCATCAGATAGAGATCTCACCTTTTCATTCCAGAAAATACTTTCATCTGAATCAACATTCTCTCCTTTCTTCTTGGAACTTGATTCTTCAGTATCTTTCTTCTTTGGTGTTCTCTTCTCATAAGTGAATCTAGAAGTATCATCTCCTCCATCATGATCACTTCCACTGCTAAACTCATCTCCTTGCTTTCTCCCAGCACCTTCAGCATCATCATCATCATCATTGTTGTCATCATCATCATCATCACTTTTCTCTGATCCATCATCATCCTCACCATCATCTTCTTGTTCTTTCTCAGATTCAGAGTCTTCATAATCGAATTTCTGTTCTTCTTCTTCTTCATCTTCTTCACCCTCTTTCAACTGGGGTGCCCTACTATAAAGCTCATCAATCAAATTGCTAAGGCGTTTGTTTTGATTCCTTAGTTCTTTGTTATCAGCCTTAATCAGTTTAATTTTGCTCTTGTTTCTTGCACACTTTTTATCAAGCTTCTCATTCTTAGCTTCCAACATCTTAATCTTATCATTTATATCATCCTGATTAGATTTTGAAGCAACCACAATCTGAAGCATTTTCTCCTCATTCTGCTTGAACTTAGCAATCTCAGCCTGTTGAGCAACCAACATCTTCATCATATCTTCCATTTTCTTATTCACTTGCTTCATAACATCGTCATCCACAGTTAGTTTCTTCGACTTTGATTTGGATGGCTCAACTTCAGTTACTTTCTCCTTCTGAGGCTTTCTGAACATATCGAGCACTTTATCCAAATCGACATTGAATTGATCGATTGGTAAAGTCTCTGCCTCTTTTGTTTTCTTCTGCTTCTTGGCAACAGGTGAAGATAGCTTAGATGGTGTACCAGCATCAGGTAATCTTTTTCCCTTCAATAGCTGAGCTAACTCTTTCTCCCTCAGCTCTTTTATACTCGACTTCTTGGCCATGGTCTTTTGCTTCTTCGTCTTTCTAGGCAAATTCACTACCACAGTTTCTCCAACACTCAGCTCTGCCAGGTCAACACCTAAACTCTCATCCTCAACAGATTTCTTCCTTCTCTCAGCTTCTTCTATCGACTTATTCAAGGATTCAGACTCACCAACCATAGTGGCCTTACGTTTGGTGGTCCTCACATTTTCATCATCAGAATCCCACTGCTCATCAACCTCAGTCTCTTCTGAATCTACCGACTCTTCGTCCACCAAACCTGATCCTTTCTTCGCAGTCGATTTCTTTCTAACCACTTGTTGCTTAGAGCTTCCCTGATCCACAGTCTTTCCCTTGCCCTTCCCTTTGGCTCCAGGATTGACTACTTGCCGTTTCCTCTTAGTGCTTGAATCAACATACACTAAGGGATCATCGTTGTCTGAGTCACTGTTATCATGCCTTGCTTTGTTCTTGCCAGGATCAGTGTAATCCGGACGAGCCAAAGCACCAAATAATCTCCTGTTAGGTGGCTTCTCACTATCAGGCACACCTTTGTAACCCTTCATTCTCATCAGTGTTCTAATGTTCATATGATCTTGACCTAGGATCATAGTCGGATCCTTTTTCAACATAGGATACTTATAGTCAAAGATCATCATCAGAAATCTCGGATATAACATGAACTTCTTGTTCTTCATTCCTTTCAGCATCTCTAGCATATGATCAAGAATCATCCCAGATACATTAAATGGTTTGTTGAGTGTCAACGCAACCATTAATGAACTCAAACTCCTTCTCATGACATCGTATCCACCGCTCACACACCCAAATACGTGGATAAGAACATGTGCAAAATACTTGTACTGCACTCCCAGCTTCCCCTTATACATAGATCCGTCAGTAATTGGACCTTTGTATTTCATCCGTAAGAAACACGCCTTCTGTTCTGTCCATGACAACTCCCTGGGATCTTCACTATCTTCAAACTTTATCTGTAAAGCTTCCCGAATATCAGCTTCAGTCAAGAACATCTCCATATCCTGAATCTTGCTCTTGATGATCGTTTGATTCTCCCAGTAGTCATACTTCGCATTTTGGTAAAAATCTTCAATGATGTCTTTGTATATGATGGTTGGTGTGGCTAATGCATGAACTATCCTGCTCCTCTTCAGAAACTCTATGACCCCGGTGAACTCTGTATTCTTCTCTACATCACCCAGATATGCGCAACAGTTATGTGACCTTTCAAACGGCCAACTGCTTGGAACAGACGTTTCTGCTTCTGGCACTGGATCTGGAACTGTAATCTCTGCTTGAGTTTCCACATTTTCTACTGGTGTTTCCACATTCTCAGATTGATCAGCCATCTGCACATAAAAATCAAACAAACACGTCAAAATACAAAAACGACAAAAATTACAAAAATTTTGATCAAAAATAAACTGCACATTCGCCCGTTTTGGAATGGTCGAATGTGAGTTTATCTGGGCGAATGAGCAAATTATGGTCGAATGTGAAAATTATCTGAGTAAAAAGTCACATTCGTCCACATTATTTCACCTTCGTCCAAACCAATTCCACCTTCGCCCTTTTATTTCAACCGAAGGTGAAATAGATTTCCCCCAAAATTTGAAAATTTGCCAATTCAGTTTTTAACATCTCATTTTGATTTACATGTACTCTAATATGGCCGATTATCACTTGTATATTACCAATTGTCAAAATTAATCAGTTTTCATGAGTTTTAAAATAGAATTAGGTTTAAACTGGTTCAATCAATCAAACGATCGTCCAAACATTGTTATAAACCTAATTCCTTTTGTATTCTCCCCCTAAAACTTATGAAAAGTGATCGGAAACAAAAACCAGTAATTAACAACATCTTAAACTCCTAAAATTGAAACCCTAGGTCCGGTATCAAGTCACGACGATTCTGATCTGTAATGAAGTCCATTACTTGTGAAATATATCTCAAAATGATCAGGAATAAGTAGGGAACAAATCAGTGAATCACAAGAAACACGAGCAACAAGGTCTGGTATTGGATGAAATTTTGAAAAATTTTTGAATGATGGGCTCGAACCTGAAAGGCTTTATATATAGGATCCACCTTCGCCCGTTTGGTGTGGACGAATGTGGGTGAAGTCCACATTCGCCCCAAATGAATGGCACGAATGTAAAACAAAGCCACCTTCGCCCCTAATTAAAGACCCGAAGGTGAAAAATGTACCCGGAAGTGAAATTGACACCCGGAAGTGAAATTTTCCACATTCGTCCAAACTGATTATGGTCGAAGGTGATGATTTTTCCACATTCGACCCATTTAAGGGGCGAATGTGAAATGGAAAAATCTGAAAATTTCGCCAAATCACGAATTCGAATCCCGTTCAACATTTTTCAATCCGTTAAACTTCCAAAACTCAAATTTTCACATTTTGAATGATACAAAGCCCAGATGGTGTTATCAAATCTCAGAAATTGACCATCAAGCATCCCCGGTTATCAAAAATAAAGCAGAAATGCAAATCTTTTGGATTTTCTGAAATTTTATCAAAACACACCTAAAATCTTTTTGGATTTTGTATCTTTTTGACAATAAAAGTAAAATGCGACAAAGTAAAATGCATCAAAGTAAATGAAAGCAGTAAACATTTTGTGATTTCCGATAAGAGGATCATATCAGTTTTCTGAGAAATCTGAACACAGCGTTGATCTGTTTTAATATTATCATTAGAAACAATATGTGATACGGCAATTGCTGATATTGTGGTCCACATAAGCTCACATGCAGACAATTACGCAATGCTTTAAAATGATACGAATTAGATGTATTAGACTAACACATTGTGGTTCCCACACACACGACATACTCCCGTATCAAGAAGTAATTTGCACAAAGACTCATAGTAAAGCGTGATTATGCTTTCGTCGTCTATAATTGTACAAGATATAATGCATAGAGGTATACAGGTCAGCAAATTAATGCAGCAAAGCAACATATGCACTATACCAGGTTGAGGACTGATATTAATCATGATTTGCATCAATGATCAATACGATGTAATAGATAATCTATGATTATCATATAACATAGAAAGTTCCTCAATTCGGTAACTTTAGGATTTGGCATATAGCTCTTTTATAAAGATATCCTGTCTGATCTAGGTCCGTAATGACTTACAGCAGAAGATCAGAAAGGCTATCCCCAGACAACTAATAACATAACGACCCTAAACCTCCGAGTTTTGTACAAATACCCTATCAAACGAAATTACGGTACTAAGACCATATGCCCATGAGGTGTTCATCCACAAACGCGTAGTTTGTTAAGTTTGTATCACTAATGCACGCAATATGTACTCTACGAAGCCTATCAGCACATCACACGTAATCAACATACGTCTCATTAAACTATACATTTCTTTAGCCTGTGTCAGATCCCCACTGATGTACTATCATTTCCTCTTTTTATCCAGGAAATCATTTTGGGTTTTTCTAATTTTTAGGTATTTTGAAAATTTTTCAATGTTTTTGGTTTTTCTGATAAAATGACTCCCCCTAAAATAAAGAACATATTTTTGGGTTTTTAATTTTTCTGAAAAACAAAACAAAAAATTTGAAAGAAACAATCCACTTGAAAGCATCAACTTCTTTGAGGATTAAGCAACCCCCTCGAAAGCATCAACTTCTTTGAGGATTATGATAGTAAAGAGAAATTCCCAATTAGCAAAGAGAAATTCCCAATTAGCAAAAATTTAAAACTAAAACAAAAACAAAATTAAAAAACGATAAACCGAGGAGCCGATTAGTCCTGTTTTTCCTTTATATTGTTTACTTTCAAAAGATATTCAAAGCGGGATCTGTCAAAAGCTTTTGTAAACAAATCTGCACGTTGGTAGTCAGTATGGATTTTGACCATGTCTATCAATTCCTTAGCATAACAATCACGGATAAAATGATATTTAATCCGGATATGTTTAGCTTTAGAATGATTTTCAGTATTTTTAGTTAATGCAATTGCGGCTTCGTTGTCACAGTGTATAGGGGTTTTAAGAAACTGCAAACCGTAATCGACCATCTGTTGTTGGATCCAGAGCACTTGTGAACAGCAACTCGAGGCTGAAATGTACTCGGCTTCACATGTAGACAGTGCGACGGAAGTCTGTTTCTTGCATTTCCAGGTAATTAACCTGCTCCCTAAAAACTGGCAACCGGCTGTGGTTGATTTGCTGTCTTTGTCACAACCGCCCCAATCTGCATCACTAAAAGCAATAAAATCAAAATCATCATCATTAGGGTACCAAAGTCCTTTTGATGGACAACCCTTCAGATATCGAAGGATACGCTTGACCGCTGTCAGATGACTTTGTTTCGGCTTCGATTGATAGCGAGCACAGAGACACGTTGCATACATAATATCTGGTCGAGACGCTGTCAAATACATCAGAGATCCGATGATTGCTCTGTATGTAAATGGATCTGTCAGCTCCCCCTTAGCGTCCACTCCAATCCCGTGATTGGGTTGAATCGGGGTATCCATCGGCTTAGAATCCTCCATCTGGAATCGGCTCAAGATGTCGGAAACATATTTCGTCTGGTGAATGAAGATCCCGTCGGGTCTTTGGTCCACCTGTAAGCCAAGGAAAAACTGCATCTCCCCCATAGCGCTCATTTCGAACTTTTCTTGCATAACAGTTTCGAATTCCCTGCACAAAAGTTCGTTAGTTGAACCAAATATAATATCATCAACGTAAATCTGTACTAGAAGCAAGTCATCTCCCGTCTTTTTCGTAAAGAGGGTGCAATCGACGAGGCCGCGCTTGAATCCTTTGGAGATGAGGTATGTACTTAGCTCCTCGTACCACTGTCTTGGAGCCTGGTGCAAACCATATAAAGCTTTGTTCAGCACGTAGACCTTGTCCCGGTGGATTGGGTCCTCAAAGCCTGGTGGCTGCCCGACATAAACCTCCTCCTTGACTTTCCCGTACAAAAATGCGCTCTTGACGTCCATTTGATAAACTTTGAATTTCTTGTATGAAGCAAACGCGAGGAACATCCGAATAGCTTCAATTCGTGCTACTGGTGCATAGATTTCGTTGTAATCAATCCCTTCGATTTGATGGAAACCCTGCACAACCAATCTGGCTTTGTTGCGAACAATAACTCCACGATCATCCTTTTTGCACTTAAACACCCACTTAGTGCCTATTTTCTTTCTTCCCGGCGGCAAATCTGTGAGCGTCCAGACTCCCAATTTCTGGAATTGCAATAACTCCTCCTGCATTGCCTCAACCCAGGCATCTTCATTCAAAGCGTCTTTGTATGTCCTTGGCTCTACCTGCGACACATAACATGCAAACGACCAATCATTTTGACTACCAGATTTTTGAATTTTGGCATACAATGCTAAAGCACCAAAACTCTCTGGCGAGTTAACGCTTTTTAGCTGCCCTCTGGTCATAACACCACTTCCAGGATCACCGATAACTTGCTCCAGCGGGTGAATACGATGAATCCGAGATTCCGGATTAACAGGTACAATCACTCCCGTCTGAGCAGTCAAGTGTTCTACAGCATCCTGATCATGACCCGTGTTTGATGATGAAGCAACATCTGGATTTGGAGTTGGGTTCACAGGTTGCGCCTCTAAATCTTCTGCATGTTCAAGAACTGCTTCTTCAAATTGTTCATCTTCAGATTCTGAAGTGTCTAGTGAAGTTGAAGCCTCTTGAAACATCTCTTCTTCTTGTATAGGAGCACTGGTATCATTAGAAGCTGGTGGGGGGTTTACGGTGATTGGACGCATCAATGGTGAAGTCGCCGCGTTTTCACATTCGTAAAGTAATCTGATAACAGCTTCTTCAACCAAGCTATCTAGGTTGAATGATTCAAAGAAATCTTTGTAATCAAACATCCAATCAGGGCCCGTGCCTTGCAAATTTTGAGTGTATCGTTGAACTTCCACGTTAGCCCAATCCTCCACTTGACGAGTTCGCTTGTTGAATACTCGTTTGAGCGGGGTTGCATATCCAACAAAATATCCCTCCTCAGCTTTAGGACTAAACTTCTCGCTTGGATTCAACATCGTGCATGGCGCCCCAAATGGTTCTAGATACTCTAAATTGGGCTTTCGTCGGTGTAACAGTTCATAAGATGTTTTTCCAAACTTCTTCACTGTTATAACCCGATTTAATGTATAATTTGCTGCATAAATCGCCTCGTTCCAGAACATTACTGGAAGATTTGAATCAGCGAGCATTGTTCGAGCCGCCTCAATTAGAGTCCTATTCTTTCTTTCAGCAACACCGTTCTGTTGCGGGGTATACGGAGCCGAATATTCATGATGTATCCCTTTGCTTTCACAAAGTTCATCCATCTTGGCGTTTTTGAACTCCGTCCCGTTGTCACTCCGAATTCTTTTTATCTTCAAACTGTAGATATTCTCCAATCGAGTGAACAGAACTTGTAGATTAGAAAAGGTGTCACTTTTGTTCTTCAAACACATCACCCATGAAAATCTTGAATAGTCATCAGTGACAACTAAACAATAAAGCTCTCCAAGATGACTTTTGCGCTTGACCGGTCCAAAAAGGTCCATGTGCAATCGCTCAAGCGGCATCTCAACAGAGTTAACCTTCTTCACTTTATGGGACTGTTTGTGTTGTTTTCCTTTCATACAACTTACACACTTGTCGTTCAGATGGAAATGTTTCACGTTTACTCCATCGACAAGTCCATTTCTCACCAATTGATTCATTTTCCTCAGATGAATGTGCCCCATTCTGCGGTGCCACATTATCGATTCCTTTTCGGTCGCCTTGGATAGAAAGCATGTTATCTGCCCCTGTGATGTCATTGCCTTGGACATGTCAAGAATATAAAGATTGTTGACTCGAGGTGCCATCAACATAACCCACTCCTTTGGAATTTTGAAGCCCGGTTTGAGAATATAGCAGGATTTGTCATCAAAATGCACAGAAAATTGTTTATCGCATATCTGACTGACACTCAACAGATTATAGTCTATCTGCTTGACATAAGAAATCCGCTCGAAAGTCACAATCCCATTACTCACACTTCCTTCCATCGTAATATATCCTCCTTTATTACCCGCGAAAGCGACATACCCTCCATTAATGTTTTTCACATCAAACAGCAATGCGAGATCCCCCGTCATGTGGCCTGAAGCTCCACTATCAACAATCCAGAGACTGCTAATAGGGCCAGCTGAAGCTCCCTGCACACAAAAAGTAAATCATTTAGTTCTTTCGGGGGACCCAAGCCTGAGTCTTGGGCCTTTGAACATTGGCTTTCAAAGTAACATCCTCATTAACTTTTTCAACAACTTTTTGTTTTGAATCAATTTTTTTCTGATTATTCAAAACACTTTCATTTTTCTCACTTACCTTCGAAGTAGAAGCTCCTGGAGTACCGTTAGGTGTCCAAGATTGTTCAGACCTTTTAAGAATACGAATTTGAGATTTTGGTTTCTCAATAGGTTTCTGAACATTGTTACCAAAAGTAACTTTCTTGGCAACCTTATCTGAGTTAACAGACTTAGGTCCAACATTTGATTTGACAATTGGTTTTTGTGGAACCTTTTGTCTATCAGCTGTTGTGTTCACCACAGGCTTTCTCCAAGATTGTTCCATAGCAATCCGATTCCTTTGATCATATTGAAATGGACGGTTGTTCCTCATTTGAAAACTGTTTTGATTATAAAATTGTTGTTGTTGAGGAACAACTCGTCTATGTGGTGGAACATAATGATCAATCGGCTTTCTCATGGAATTTCTAACTTCAACCTCATGTCTTTTATGCCTTACATATGGACACTGAGCAAGTAAATGCCCGCGTTCTCCACATTTAAAGCATTTTCTATATTCTTCAAAAACATAATGAGCATTTGGTGGAGCAAATGATCTAACAGGATATTAATCATTATACTGTTGATTCCTCAAACTCTCAGGAAGTGGTCCTTTCGAGTAAGAGGGTTCATGAAAACCATTTGCTTTATCATTTGGTCTAATGAACTCGGTGACATGGACCTTTGGTTCTTGAGGAACTTCTGAAAACAGTTTCTTTAAGATTTCTGGTGGAATTTCGTTGGTTCTCTCATGTTTTGGAAACCATATTGTGCTTTCTTGCCAGATTTTATCAAGTTTAGAATAGTTAACGTTTTTGATTGGAAATGCCTCATCAGAAATGATCTTATCGGATCCTTCCATCCGATAAAACACCTTGACAGGTTTGTCACTTGGTTCATTCAACTCATTCTTAACAACAACATTCTTAACACCATTATCTTTCTTAACATCAATCTTTTCAGACTTTTTATCACGATTAGCGTTTGCCATCGGATGAACATGATCAGATGGTGACACTGGTTCAGTGGTAATGATGTGATTTTCTTTTGGAATCTCACATTCATTAACAGTTTGATCACTACCAGTATCATCATTCTCTGAGTCTGAATTCTCACTCTCAGCATAAACACCCTCATCGTTCAAGCCTAAAATCGGTCTCACATCGGAATAAGGATCACCAATACTCGAGGTATTAGATCCCTTTTCCGATGATGAGTCTGATTTTACCGAACTCTCCGGTATAACTTGGTGATAGTTATGATTTTCAAAAAGAACCGGAGATGGTACAGACTTGTAATTGGTGGTGTTATCATCAATGATATGGTCTACCACATAAGCAACATTCTTATAACTTTCCAACTTCTTGTTCACCTTTTCAGCAAAGCATTTTATGGCTGCCATTTCCAACTTGGTGTTTTCAATTTCATTGATATAGTTGTTTATTGCTAATTGTTTCAATGACAAAGTGTTTTTCAAGTCGGAAATGTCCTTTTTATAGCCATCTAATACTTTGTTGAAAGCATTCAACTCTTTGCGAGTAGATTGACTGTTCAAGATAGCACTATCACGTGAAATTCGGAGTTGTTTATTCTCCTCAGTCAATCTATCACATGTTCCACAAAATTTATCACTCATAACATCAGTGCTAGATTCAGAACTTACAGGTTTTGGCGGTTCAGTCATGGCCATCAAAGCAAAATGAGCTTCCTTTCCAGTGAAAAACTTGGAATAGTCGATCTTGGTGAAAGCTTCATCAGCAATGCACGACTTCCTCGTCATTAAAAAGTCAGCTTCTGCCAGCAACTGATCAATATCATCATCTAAAGAATCAACACTTCCCTCTGTGTCTGATTCGCTCTCAGAATCTGAATAAACTGATCTACACTCTTCGTGAACCTCAGTAACAGAATCAATCACCATTCCAGAACTCGTTTCCTCAGCCTTAACCTCAACAGGTTCATTCTCCACTTCCATCTCAGTCTCAGAATCATCACTTTCACACTCCTCAGTTTCTTTCTTCTCATCAACTGCCACCGACTCTTCCATATCAACCTGATAAGCAACACATGCCACATTCCCACCAGTAGTCACTTCCTCAACTCCTATTTGCATACCCGACCAGTCAAACCTTTCATCCTGTTGAGTCACCAAAGCTTGGTTCTGACTAGCATTCTGTTGGGTCTCATTAGGTGTAGTGATAGGTACAACTGTTCGGTTTAGGTTGTTAGGAGATTGGTTTTGAATCTGGTTTTGAGTGTTTGGTTGTCTGTTTTGGTTGTTAAAGTTTCGGTTTTGGTAGTTGTTGTTATTTTGGTAAGAAACTTGGTTTTGTTGTTGACGGTTCTGGTAATTTGCATTGAAAGGGTTTCGATTACCTTGTTTAGGTGGCTGGGTGCATTCCCTTTTGAAGTGTCCTTTTTCTCCACAATTAAAACACGTAACCTTCTCCTTGTTGAATCCATAGGTTGTGTTGGGAGAAGTTGCTAAATCAGTCCTTCCAGTTTTCTCAATGAACTCTGTTGCTCTTCTCATAATACTCGCAAAAGCCCATTGAATGTCAATGAGTTCCATCTCTTCCTTGTCTATCTGTGCGTAGTCTTCGTTGGTCAAGTTGTTGTTCCCAATCTGACTAGCAACTAATCCATTGTAGGATGAAACCATTGCTGAGACTAATGCAATGTGTTGCTGAGCAACCTCCACAGTCACATTTCCCAAGTTAGATGTATCCAAAACCACCGGTTTTTTATTAGGTTGAGTAACTTGGTTTATTGGTTGTTGTGTTTGGTTAGCGGTGTAAAAACCTGCTTGTTGCATTGGGGAGATTGGTGAAATGTAGGAATTATATTGTGGTGGTGTGTATGATGGTTGTGAGTAGGAATTGTATTGTGGTGGTGTGTAGTTGGTGGTTGGTTTTGATGATTCCATGACATTGGAAATACATGCAACATGTGGTGCAATACTTCCTGAGCTCGAGTTACCAACTAGAACTGAAGTGCCTCCAAAATACAAACTGGGATTCTGAGGAATCTGTGACCTTCTAGCTTTCCTCCTATCCTCCAACTCTTTGTTCTCCAGCTTTTCGATAAACTCTGAAATGGTCCAGAATTGATAAGCATCCTTCTCTCTTAGAACTTCCACATGCTGATCCCATTGTGGTGGTAAAGCATCTGCAAACTTATCCACCTGCTTAGTCATTGGAATCTGTACACCATAACTAGACAATTCAGACAACAAATGCATATATCTAGGAGTTAGTTCTTTTAGAGTTTCATTATTAATAAAAGAAAAATTCTCAAACTCTTTGACCAATTCTTCCATTCTCAGACTCCTGGTCTTCTCATTACCATCATGCTTCCTCTTAAGCTTATCCCAAAGCTGCTTTGATGTAGTACATGTCCCAAACTGATGCAACAGGTCACTTGTGATTGCCTGTGTCAGTTGAGAAAACGCCTTCTTCTCCACCACATATTTCTTCTTCTCGTCCTCTGTTAGGCTTTCCAAAGGAATCATCTCACCTGTATTCTCCAGAATCGGTGCTGTGTATCCTTTAACAATCATGCTCCATGCCTCTGCTCCTTCAACTCCCATGCCTTCTAAATGGATCTTGAACATGGTATGCCACTGATTATACTCTTGCATATCCATGAGCTTCGGTGGCCGAGTTCCACTACCTGTAGACAAATCCTTAATCAAAGTAGAAATAGCATTAGTGGTTTGAGTATTTACCGCCGCTGCAGCTACTCCCCAGTAATCAGATTGTAGTGCCGGATGTGCTACACTTTGAGGCATTGTACTCGTCGTTGTCATGTAGTTAAGTGGTTGTGAAGACTGTGTGTTCGTCTTTTGTGCTGCCACTGTCCATGGGTCCATCGTTTGCTGTTGTGGTTGTGTTGTTGCTGATCCCGGAGTAGTTTGAAAACGCCACATGATCTCAATCTGAAAATCTCAACACTTAGAAAAATTTTTCAACAAAATCCTAGATTCGCCCGAAATATCCTAGGTTCGTCCAAACTTTCTCACTTTCGACCCTTCTGATTATACGTTCGACCACACAGTAACACCCGAATGTAGATTTGACCAGAATGTAAACCAAACAAACAAACTTTCCACTTTCGCCCAAAACAGAAACGGTCGAATGTAAAAAATTTACCCGAAAGTGAAAAATTTCAACAAGAAATTTCAGGTTCGACCACAAACTACTCAGATTCGCCCACTTTTCAACACTTTCGACCACTAAACACAGGTCAGGTTCCAGGTTCGCCCAAAACAATCAGATCTCATTTTTGAAAAACGGTTATTGTTTGAAAAACGGTTATTCTGATCTCAGATTTTCAAAAGTCCATGGATTTGATTGATCTTAATCAGGTTATGTTTCGGAATTGATTTGGAGCAACTTTAATTCTTGAAAAACTTGAATTCGACCACAAATTCACCTTTAAATCGATCAAAAACACTTAAAAACAATGTTTATGTAAAAACAGATGTATTTAGGTCAAAAACATGTCCAAATCAGCTCTGATCTTATCAAATTTGTTGTTGTATGATCCTCTATGTTCTGATACCACTTTGTTAGCGAAAGATTTTAGCTAAAACAGGATTATACGATCATACAAGTCACAAAACTAGGTGCGGAAACCCTAGTTCTGAACAAATTGATAAAACACAAATCACAACGCAATCAAGATCATTTTCAATATCATTTCATAGATTAACTTCATTCAAATAAGCCTTTACAATCAGTTTATGTTAATCTAGAACACACACACAATATCTCAAATCAATCTCTGAACCTGACCTATCACAGACACAAAATGACAACTCTCTTACATAATCAAAATTACAAAATCTATTTATAGACTCTGCACGTTCGCCCCTTTTCACTGGTCGAACGTGAGTATTTTCCACATTCGCCCATTGTAAATGGTCGAATGTGTCTTCTGTTCAGTTTCAATCTTCCTTCGCCCATAATCCATCTACCTTCGCCCATTCTTATCTACATTCGCCCACTATATATACCTTCGGCCAAGTCACTAACACATGTTAATAAAGTTTATCCAATCTTTAGTCGCAAAACGCATCAACAGTCACCCTGTACAAATCACTTGTCAAACGTTCAAATGTTCGACTACAAGAAAATTGATTGTTAAACATGTTAATTAAATGAGCAAAAGAAGTAATTGAAGAGGCAGGAACACTTAGCAGCCATTTTAAGGCTGGACCAGTGAGGGTAGAACCAAATCCTTTGCATAAGCGTGCTTCTTTGAGGTTTGCTGGAATGGGATTTATCTCCATCGTTTCCCTGTATTGTGCTACATGCTCTTCAGGATCAGTTGATCCATCATAAAGCTTCATTCTTGGAGTCTGGAATCTATTTGGTATCTCTGCATCACATATTGGTGGTGCAAAACGAGACACCCTGTGACATGCTGAGGATACTTCAGGGATGGGCTGTATTATCCCTGGTACAGTAGACACCATATCCTTAATCTTTTGAAGCTCTCTTGCCAATTGTGGACTTATACCTGTATCCTACAAAGAAGCAATATCGTTAGTAGCAAAAGTACTTGAACTTAAATTGTTACCATTGTTGTATCCTCGGGATGGTTTAGTTGCATATACTCGAGATGGCTCAGTTGCATATCCTCGAGATGGCTCGGCAGTATATCCTGGATCTCTAGTTGTTGTTATCCTGGGTGCTGTAGTAGTCTCAGGAGCAGAGAATCCAGTGCTCATGGGGATGAAATCTCTTTGATGAATGCCCCCAGAGATGCCAGAACTGAAATCCAACACTCTAGGCTGTAGTGGTGTCCCCATGTCTTCAACCGGTTTCTTTGAGGATGTTTTGAGAGATTGTATTTCTCTCATAAGCATCTGGTTGATGTCCTGTTGTTGCTTTATTTGATCCTTTACCATTGCAAACATGGAGAGAATCTCATCGTTTGATACAAAAACAGGAGGAGTGGATCCAGATGTTGCCATCCCAGATCTAGCAGTATTTGGAGGAACATTTCTGGTAATTTGTCCAGAACTTTTAAGATGTGTAGGGGGATGTGGTAGTGTCACATTTTTGGCAGAAGTTGTGGATGGTGTGGAAGAAGACACAGATTTTGGGTTTGAGGCCATAGTTGTCAAGATTTTTGAAATGAGTTGATTGAAGAAGAATTTTAACAAAGATTTTGTTAAAAATAGCACCACTTGCCCCCACGGTGGGCACCAAATTGTTTTGGTCAAAAATTACTTGCTGGAAATAATCTTGTATTCCAAATTAGTAAATGTGAGGTAGAGTGCTAAATGTGTTATAAGCTTAGTGATATTTTCGAAATAATAGTTTAAGATAACAAAGGAATAATAATTTGACAACTATGTTCAGGAAGGCAAAGAAACTGGTCAAGATGGACAGTTATATCCCGAGGATGTAACTGTCTGACACAGAAATATAATAAGTAAATTTAAATGAAAGAAAGCAAGCCAACAACACTCGATGTACGAGGAAAGCCCTTGATCACTTGATGATCGCTGACACAAAACCTCGGGATGAGTCTAAGCCCATGTCTTGTTTGTTAATATTAAAAATGGTAAAAAGTGTTACAACTTTGAAAGTATGATGAACGAACTATGATTACAATGATTGTGTAGTGTTGTGTGTGTGTGGGTAGAGAGACTATCAGGTGTTAGCTAGCTAGTATCAAGTGCTTGATAATGTGTAAGTGTCCTATTTCGTTCATCATGCTCCTATTTATAATTACACAAAAGTAAATAAGAGATCTCATGATATCCACCATCTAGTTAAGCTTCTTGAATGGTTCAGGTGAACGTTGGAGCTGTTTCAACTGATATGGACGTTGGGATAACAGTTTCCTAGTTTTGTGCCTTGCATTCAACACTTGACGGTTACACTTTGACTTATTCTTTGGACTTGCTTCACGCGTATAACTCTTTTATCCTTAGTTTCTTTGACTTAATAAGACCATATATACAGTCGTTGGAGAAGAGTTACAAGTCTTTATCATTGATTGATTGTACCTGCAATAATATTAGAACAAGATAATTCGTTAGTCTATCCTCAGGATGCACATAAGTCAGAATGTTGTTACATCCTAAAGTCTGCTTGGTCCTTTAGTATCCTGAGGATGTCACATAGAATATTTGAGGTAAATCCATCCTGAGGATTACACCACCAACAGTAGGTACAATAATCGGTATATAAAAATAAAAGCTTATTGTTTTATTTATTTAAATAAAAAAGTTAACCCCTGGCTTCATCCGCAAAATGGGACCCATCCACTAGGGGTCATCTTTAAAAGTCAATAATGGGTCAAACACAATCCAAGGCTTCATCTTGAAACTCAAGATCCCTCCACCTTGGATGTGTCATGATTTTCCAACAAGTAAATTGTTTAAATGTTTGAAATTCTAACAGAGGAGAAAAAAGAAGCAAACTCGGGCTGTTTTATTCCATACTTCATTGCTTATTTTAGGGGTTTCTTCAATGACATCATACTTCTTTTGCTTGGAAGATGGTTCTTTACATCCTCGGGATGATCTGCCTCTAGTTGGGCTAGCCTCTCTGTCTATCCTTTTATATCCCATTTTTTTCCTGTCAAACATGGGGTCTTGAGCTTGTTCCACCATTTTCAGTCTTGCTTGAAGGACTGATGTCATAGCAGATTTTATCATCTGATCACGAAAGGCCATCATATATTTCTCCTATTCATCCTTGACTGTTTTCAACTTATCCTCAACCCTTTCAACTTTTTGGCTTGTTTGTTCAACAAATTGTCCTTTAGAGCTAGAGATTGCTTCATGGTCACAACGTTATCCTCATATTCATACAGGTCATGGAGGGTGGAGTTGAAAATAGTTGACAGGTGTTCTTGACCCTACAAACAAGTTAATGTTATTAATTTTTTAGATGAAATTTTTG
Source organism: Ambrosia trifida (assembly GCA_028751855.1). Lineage (NCBI taxonomy): Eukaryota > Viridiplantae > Streptophyta > Magnoliopsida > Asterales > Asteraceae > Ambrosia > Ambrosia trifida. Next base: position 106,490,421 of record CM054126.1, on the reverse strand, counting down.
TAAGAAGTTTGACTTACCATGTGAAGAAGTTTTTGAGCATTCTGAAAATCCAAACCTTGAAAATGATTTTTGGTCGAAGCTATGATCACAACGTTCTTTATCTTTTTAGAACTTTTGGGTTTAGATTTTGGCGGTGGGCTGCTCTTTTTTGAGATATCACAAGGGCGTCCATTTCCTTCCTCATCCCGAGGTTGTTGATGTCATCTTTGCTGATACTATTTTACTTGCCAGATATGGATTAATATTAGAATTATGTATAATTAACAATTGCAAGGTAACTTACTTGACATTATGGTATCTTGGCTGGCAGACTGAGAACTTGATGAATCAAAAGTTCTTTCTTGATTAGGTAGTTCCCTTACTTGTTTAATCCTATTATAGGATTCTTCGGATGCTAGTGCAATTTGATCCAGTTTTGTTCCTGAAAGCAAAGAAAATGATGAGTTAATGTAATTTGTAGGATGCGAAAGTATTCTTAAAATTACCATTTTTTTATCCAAAACATGGGGATATTTGTTGCATTGGGAATGTAATCTCTTTTGACAAAGAAGAACTTTGATTTCCAAAGTCTTTTGGATTTGATTACGTTATGCAGGAAAGGGAGATCGCTATTAATTAATTGAAGAACAAAACGATGAGAGCCATATGTTCTTAGTTTCTAGTCCAGTGATAGGTCATTGGTTCGAAGGGGAATTTTGTGCTTCTCAACAATTTTGTTTAAGACGATGAGAATCTTCCAAGTCTCAGGCATGGCTTAAGCATAACTTATACCCGAAAGAAATCATCGATGAAGGTTAGGAATGGAAACTTAAGACCTAAAGCGAAAGGAACAAAGAGAAAGCAAGCCCATATGTCGGAGACAAAGTAAGATTTAGCATTCCGATCATAAGGGCGAAAAATTGTTGAACTGGGAAAGGCTCCAGATTGGCGGAGGAGATCAATGTCTTTATTTATAAACGTGCAGATTTCATCTTCCTGATTGTCAAAAAGACCGTGGGTTGAGAAATCATTATGGATTTCATTACAAGCGGTAAGGCGAGTACACTTGCTTGCCATGAGAATTGGTAGAGATTGTAGAAGAAAGAAAGTAAGGAAGAACGTGTGTACCTTTCGAAGATAAAATGAATTTGTTGAATCAGGTAAGACTGATACAAATAGGAAGGGATACGGATAAAGTTTGTCACGGCTAGTCTGTATTTTCTGATTTGGGATCAGTACCGCCTGAATTTTATCTTAGCCAATAGTATGACAGGAAAATTATAGCCGTTACTATCCTGAGAGTAACGTTACATTTTTGGGGACAATTGTTGGTACTAGAAAGCTAAGGATATTTCTATTAACGTACATCTTCGGGGTTATCAGAATGATGTAATGCTCGGGATATGCCTGTAAAATATCTAAATAATGTACCCAGATATGACTAACGGTCTTTGTTGATTTTTATTTATTGATTGCAGAGACTATTTCAACTAACTTGCAAAAGACTTAGTCTTGCTTGGAATTCGGAACAATATTTGATGACCGCTAGGGAACGCGTGAATAACGGCTATGAAGACTTGGCGTTGCTCATCCTAGATTTATAGGCTTGTTGGTTATTTGTTTTTGTATAAATAAGGGTCCTTGGACGATCATTTAGGTTCACTGCATGCTTTCGTATTCCAGCTGATACTCTCTTACTACACTCACTACACACTTGATCTTTGTAACACTTAGTCGATCGTCCAATCGTTTCCAAAGTTGTAGCAGTGAATTCTTTTTAATAAAACAACAAAGTAGGGGCATTTGACTCATCCCGAGGTTTTATGCCAGCAATCTAGATTGATCAAGGGCTTTCCTCGTACATCTCGTGTTCTTTATTGCATTATTTCTTTTATTTTTGTTCATTTTATCCTGATGACATCATTGTGATTAGATCTGATATTACAATGATATTCTGAGAATATTTATTTATAGTTGACAAAGTTTTTACCTTTATCACCTCTGTTGCAATTTTCTAAGGATATCTTTAACTCTCAATTTAAGGTTTTATCAACAATATTATAGCACACTATCTCACTTTACTAATTTGGGATACAAAATTCTCTTGGTAATTTTTGACCAAAACAATGGACCACACATTTCTCTAAGGGTATGTTTGGAAAAGCTAGCTGGTAGTTGTAGCTAATTTTTAAATATATTTTGGTGTTTGGTAGAGTTGGTGCAGCTTTAATAAAATGTATAAAATGATCAAAATCAGAATTAACTAAAAGTTTTTATGCCTGTTTTTTATGTTGTTTTTTTATGTTTTTATGATAGAATGGGTATTTGTGTCATTTACTCATTAAAATCTTGTAGGTAGTAAGAGTTTTTTCTTAAACGCTAGTACTTGTAGCGTTTCAATATAGAGCTTTTTTTCCTAACCTAAAGGTTTCAAGCTTCTTCAACTAAGCACGACTTTTTATTGAGTATAAGCTTTTTCTTAAAATCTTGAAGCTTATAAAAGCTCCTTACCAAACATACCCTAAAACTTTTTTTTTTTTTTTTTTTTTGCTAAATTGCCCATTTTCCTGTAATTTTTTTTTTGCATTTACACATATATGTATATACGTGTTTAAAACTACAAAAACTAGTGTTGTACATATATGTATAGACCTATTTAGTAATGTACATATATGTGCAAATTTGTAAAAATAATTTCACATACATGTATGAAAAAAAAAAGATTGTGGGTAAAAACATGCTATTTTAATGTACATACGTGCCTATATATGTTAGAGTTTAAAAAATAAGTATCATACATATATATGTTTGACAATATACACATATATATAACTAAAAAATGTAATATACACATATATATAAATGACAAAAATAAAAATAAAAAAATATATTGTTGCAAGAAAAGTTGGGATTTAACAAAAACAAAACCTTAAAGAAATGTGTGGTCCAGAATTGTTCTCTCAGTTCTCAATTACCCTATGGTTCTGTCAGGATCCCTACCCTATAAATATATATATATATATATATATATATATATATATATATAAATTTCAAAGTTCGGTATGAACGTTGCTCATTTCCTGTTTAACCGATTTAATTTGATTTTTGTAAATAGCTTGTTTTTATCAAATTTATTTATTTTAAGTTGGATACAAGATTGTTTTTAAATTTTTTGTTACTTTCCGGTTTAAATTTAATTAAAAGAGAAAGTATACGATACATATCTACCTTAACGTGAGAAGTGTAGGAAGCTACCACAGCTTAACATGTGTAAACCATAGTTAACTCTAACTAACTGAAACCTGGTTGATTAAAAGGGTAATCTAGAGTTTTATAAAACACCCAAACCGCACTCATGTATTGTCTTGATTGAAGAACCTTGCTTCGCGATAAGACTCACGGCTTTGCATTGATGGTACCAATAGTCGGAATGAGCATAAAGAAATGGATGTTACACCATCATCCCTGAGCTTGTTAACGGACTTCCAATGAAGTCACAACCCGGTGACTCATCGGAAAATGACGTACTCAAGGTTCAGGGTTCGGCCACAGAACCGCAATCGAAGGTGTCGAAGCGCCGGCGAGAGTGTGAACCATAGGATCTGAGTTTGTTGAAAGAGTTTCCGGAGAACCGTCAGAGTTGGAGTCCGTAAATGAATTCTGAAGAGTCGTCGTTGACTAGTTGTACTGAAGAGGGAAGAGAAGTGTGTTTATAATAATGATGGGGTGAGGTTGGAGGTGTGGAAGGTTGTTATAAAGGTGCGTTTAAATTTTTTACAAATGTGTGTTTTAATAGTTAAGTTTCAATTTAAACGCACAATCGTCAATTTCCTCCCTTCATCATTATTTGTTACTACTAAATTCTATAAAAAGATCAGTTTGGGTGGATATGTGTTCACAGTATGCCCCTAAATCATGATGCTAGAATCAACGATGATTCATGAAAATATCATTGTTTGAACTTTGAACTTCGTAGAATGTCTAAAAATTTCACCAGTCACTTAATAAACAAACATAATAAGAAAGTGTGTTTGAACAAAACAATAGAGTGAGTTTAAATATACATGCGTATTTACAACGTGTATCTAAACATTTACAACGTGTATTTCATATAATGAATGTGCATTTAAAACACTCTGTTTTCACCAACTTCATCTTCTTCTGCAACTTGTTTCCTAACCTAATTTTGATGTTTAATTCTTTTTCTTGTAACAAAATTAAAAGTATTTGACAACTAATATGGGCGTTTATTCACAAACCTATGTTTTTCGTATGATTAATCGTCCTAGTATAATCCTCTGTTTTTCTGATTTTTAGATTCAAATACTGATCTTACGTTTTCGTTCAATGTAATTGACTTTTTTTGTTATTTTGATTGTGCAATCATTCAGAATGTTTAATCGAGTTGAAACGATGAAAAATTAGGTTTGGATTGATGTCTATTGTTTCGATTTGAAAAAGTTTTAAACGTTTTTCCTAATTTACCCTTGGTTAGATTAATCTGACTATGATTAGGCTTGTTAATTACCATCATGCCACCGCCTATATCTAAGGGCTGAGAATGCTTCCTATGCTTCTCACGTTAAGGTTGATATGTACGTTATCTCTTCCCTTATGAAAAAAGGATATGTATTCAGAATATACTATTTTTGGAAACTGATCTGTGAAAATAAGTATATAAATAAATTTACCAAGTTAAAATCCTAGACTCCTATAAAACCACACACTATCGGCAAGTGTACCGATCGCTAGTAGCAAGTAGGCAAGACCAGGTATCGAACCTAAGGACTTTATCTAACACTTTTGAAATTACTCCTAATGAATTACCTGATAAAATATTATTATTATTATTATTAAATGGATTGATTGATTGGGGGGTTTAAACTGAAATTAAAATAAACTAATTAAAACTAAATTACTAAATTAAACTAAGAAACTGAAAATAAACGAAAGCTGACGAACTGGGTTGGAACTCTAATGAGGAGAAGACTGGTGACCTGAGTAGAATCCCTAGACTCTGGTTAAAAAAACTGACCTATGTAATCCGGTTGGAGACCCTATTCTCACCTAATAAACCTCCTGTCAAGGATAGTCGACTAGACTCAAGGCGGGACAAGTATTGAGATGCTAAAATGAAAGTGGATCTCCCCAGCGAAACCAAATCCCATAGTAATCCTTTAATCAACCACTCTTGGATTGAAAACTCCCAAACTGTGAAGCAGACTTAACTAAAATGAATGAAATCCTAGGAAAACTCTAAACACGAATAAGTAACCGCTCTCGCCCCAGCGATAACCAAACTACCAAACAATGCCTAGTTAGTCAACCTAGCAATCCCGAATTATATTCCTAACCTTCGGGAAGGGATTGCACACCTTAGCTAATTGATTTTAAAAACCTGTTAAACTTGCGCTATTCCTAACTGCAAGAACTAGCTCGACAACAAAAGTTAATCAAACTAGAATGATTTCTAGATCTAGGGGATATTCCTATATGCCTAGAACATCAAAACCAACAAACAAATAATCAAATCAAAAAGCGCCAGCAAACAAATATTCAAAATCAAACATAAACATTAAATCATGTAACCCAACACATCCAAAACGGAAAACATAGGTTTTTAATTAAAAACCAAAATCTAGTTCATCATCCCAAGTCACCAATAAAAGGTTTAACTCATAATAAAAATAAGAAACATAATCCCACAATTAATAAAAACCATGTTCATAACGTTTCTAAATAATCAAAACGATAAAACAAACCACCAGGTGTTCTCCGCTTCAAAGTCCTCCAAAAATATTCAATCCCCACCGCTTCGATTGAATGAATGCCTCTTAGTTTCTTGCGGAGCTTCCCTCCTATTCGTAGATAATGTTGTGATTTTATATCCTCTCTCTAATGTTGCCCTACAATAATTGCCTTTTTTATTTTTGGGCCTTGGTTCATGAGTCGTGACCGACCTCTAGGGTCACATTTTCTTTTTGTTTTATTATTATTATTATTAATATTATTATTATTATTATTATTATTATTATTATTATTATTATTATTATTATTTTCGGAAAACATAATTCAAATCAAGGTCTCGTGACCTTTATTTTGTCTCATAGATTCCCATTTTTTTATTATTATTATAATATATTATATACTATTATTTATATATATAGTATTATTACTCCATACTCTCGTATTAGGTGTTCTTGGCTCAACCAAAGGTGCTCGTTTACGCTCCAACGTCCATGAACACATGCTCTCAAGTGCTCGTGTCTCAATTAAAATTCTTTCTTTTTGACCTCATTTTTCACGAACACCTATAAAATAATAAAATAAATAAATAAGTACTAAAAACTAATAAAAAAAAATATACAATGATAAAAAAAACAAACAAACGAATACACGCCTAAAACTATTAAAAACTATATTCAAAAGACTAAATTATAACTCAAAATACATAGGAGAATAGATGTGTTTTACGACACATCAGAAACATAACCTATACAATTGTGAAGTGTCGGTATGTAACACCCCAACCGATGGCGGAAACATCGGGATGTCACGTATTGATGATTGTTCAATAGCTCATGGTACCAAATGGAAGTTGAATAATATTAAACAATTTACAATTTGTCTTACAAGTAATGATTACAAAAGTTAATTAATATAAACTAGGTCCAAAGCTCCTACATGTTCCAAGACTTGTACAACTTTCCATAGCAAACAAAACCTGAAACATGTTAAGTTGAAAAGATGGGGGGGGGGGGGGGTCAACTATAAATAGTTGGTGAGAATACATAGGTTTTGCATATAGTTGAAAACAATATGTTGCATAGCATTCATAGTTGAAGTATAATAATGAGTAATGATAGAATATGAGTCCGACATGTAACAATGCGTCTTTTGTACAATCAAACCTTGTGTCGACTGAGACCTAACTCGCAAGTTAGTTAAAGTGTAACTGTTATCGATCATCCCTGAATTTATGCGGGGGGGGGGTGGGTTTGTCAGACCTATAGCGCTATAATCTAAACAGACAGCTTGATCAATGTTAATGATTGTACTGTGTCTTTTTGTTACAGTCAAATGATAGAATGAGTAAATGATAGTGTAATTGAATCACAAGTTTCAACAATGTAAGAATGAGTAAATGATAGTGTATAAAATGTTTAAACATGTTTCACCCCAAAATGTAAAACAGAAAAAAGGGGCTATGTAAACTCACCTTAGGTGCATAATGAGTTCGCGCGTTTTATTGAGCATGCAAACACTTAGTAATAATGCCTTGGAAAACTCGAAACTAGCTAGAGGAGATAATGACGGATGAAAACTTTAGTATATGGGAGATGGGATAATGATGTTTTTTTTTTTTTTTGAATGGTATAAAGAGTTGAATGGTAGGCTACTGTATTTATAGTGTAAAATTTGGAGTTGTAATTAGGAACTACTTTGACTAGGCTAGAATTTAGGAACAACTTTGACTTGATTAGAAGACCGTATTTACTAACACTTTGACTTGACTAGGAGACCATATTTACTAACACTTTGACTTGACTTGACTAGGAGACTACGTTTGACTTTTCAGGTTTGACTAAGGGACCTCGAAAGGGTTTAAGTTTAATTGGTTTTAATTAACATCACAAAACACCAAATGCTGTAGTGGTTTGTGTGGTGTGGTTAAGGTTTAGCCCGCCAGGGACTCGAGTTCGAATCCTGGCACAGGCAAACATTTTTTTTAACGTTTTTAAATCAGAATTTTTAATACAATCCAATTTAATATTGATTATACGTCATTATTTAAACAAAAAAAAATTAACAAAATTGATGGTAAAGATACTGTAAACATGAATCGGATGAATAAACGAGGGAGTTCTATATATATATATATATATAAAGAAAATTTGTGTGATGTTACAGTCTCCCCTACTTTTAGGTACTTCGTCCCGAAGTTTATTTTAAGAAGAAACATTTGAATAGTGTTGAGGATAGTTAGGGTGACTATGGTTCAGAGTAGGGTAAGAATTTAAGGAATGTATAAGATAACCATAAATGCTAGATGGACTACCAAATAACTAGGGTTTGTTATTGGTCTGACCCTACACTATCCCTTTCCACGTATCATTAGTGTTTATATATAGGGTGTACCGCAGCTAACCCATCACACCTCTGATACTTCGAAAACATACGGGGTATCTCCCAAAACCTTAATAGAATTTCACACTACCTTAATGTACCTGTAAATTCATGATTACGTTCCGGACCGCAATCACCAATTTACCTTACATTAGGGTTTTGTGTCCTTCTATGACTCTAAACACACATGTAAGTAATGCAAAATAGCCTTGTGATTGAATCGTATACAATGTATCCAAAAATAAGTCCAACTGTTAAGCAGGAAAAAGACCTCTACCAGTCAGTGAGTAAGAACCTCTACCGATTGTTGAGCAGGTGCGATAGCCTATACCAGTCGTTGAGCAGGTTGTAGGGCCTCTACCGACTGTTGAGCAGGCATGATGACCTCTACCAATCGTTGAGTAGGTTATTTGGTACTCTACTAACTGTTGAGCAAGTACTTCATCCTCTATCAATGGTTTGATTAAGTGTACCAATTATTACACACATGAATTGCAAATTGATAATATGTACATGTAAGCAATCAAGTATCAAGTATAGCATACGAGTTGTAATAGAGTTGCCCTAGACAAGGTTAATGACTCTAGGTGTGTCTATAGCAAATAGTTTATATTCCATGAATTCTAGTTTCAAATGTTCAAATATGGTAGATAGTCGAATCCTCATGTATAACTAAGGATTATGTTTGATGCAACACACAATCAAGTTTCAATAGTTTGGTTATCATGGGTAACTAGCTCATGTGTGAGAAGGTGAAGGATATGAATTTAGTTCTTGAGAGGATGATGAAAAATCTTGAAGCAGAATCAAGGTTGTGAGAGATAGTAAATGTGAAGATAGTTGATAAAGAGTTTATTTTATAGTAAGGAGATTATGTAGCAGTGTAAATTTTGGGGTTTGGATCAAAGGTTATAATCAAGTGTATAAGAAAACATGATTGTGGTATATGCCAAATATTGTAAAAATTTGAACAAGTTGAAAATGAGTGAGTGTCCATGGAGAATTTAGAGACTAGATATTATTCCTATGGATAAAAAAAATCTTATTTTCAAAATTGGTTTTATACATAAAGCAAAAGTTGTTAAATAGTACAAGCTAAGTGGGCTTTGATTAAAATATTCCCGTTAGTTGGAGATTTCAAACATGACATTAGGTTTTGAAGATCAAGCTTCTATTAAGTGATTTTTAATAGTTTAAAGCATTATATAGAAAATTGTTTGTTACGTCAATAAATAAACAATTGAATTTAAGTTCGAGGACATCTTTTGACAAAAAAATATGTACTTTGTAAAGTTACTAGGTAATGAAAATACAACAGGATTTAGAAATCTTTAGTTTGTGCTAAGGTATGAGGTTATAGTTTTTAAAAATAAGTAACATTTGGAGAAATGAAATAATATGATTTGGGTAGGGTGTTGAATATTTAAAAAGTGGCTAAGATGGTAAGGTGAAGTGTGATTGTGAAATCCATAGATGGTTATGAAATGATATTGATTTAAGCTGTAAAATTTTGAGATTTTAGAGCTTAGTTTAAGGAAAGTGAGTGTAATCATTTATTCATTAATTAAAACGAATAAACGAAAACGTTGACTTATCAAAACTTCTAGATTCTAATAACATAGTGAAGACATGCTTTAGCCTATAAGTGAACACTCATCCCGAGAATTCCCAGGTAGGCATCCGGGTCCCTCGTCTGATTGGGATTTATGCGCAATGCCAGTCCTAGACAGAAAACACAGAATACAGGCGTTCACCCTTCCAGATTGCACGTGTTCGTTATTAAAATCTAGAACTTCGATGAGATCTTCAAGGTGGTTCAGGCTAAACCTGAGGGTTTGTCCTACTAGTCTAACAGTAGATCTTGTGATGGAGAGCACTCTTCTTTTAGGGACTAAAGTAAGGATAAGAAGTAGGATAGAGAATAGAAACAAGTAAGGTTGCAAGTAAAAGGAGCAAGTACTGGTTAAAATCCTATGGTTATAGACTAGATTATTATTTTTTCTAATAACCTAATTCCCTATAACCATGGCTCTGATACCAATCTGTAACACCCCAACCGATGGCGGAAACATCGGGATGTCACGTATTGATGATTGTTCAATAGCTCATGGTACTAAATGGAAGTTGAATAATATTAAACAATTTACAATTTGTCTTACAAGTAATGATTACAAAAGTTAATTAATATAAACTAGGTCCAAAGCTCCTACGTGTTCCAAGACTTGTACAACTTTCCATAGCAAACAAAACCTGCAACATGTTAAGTTGAAAAGATGGGGGGGGTCAACTATAAATAGTTGGTGAGAATACATAGGTTTTGCATATAGTTGAAAACAATATGTTGCATAGCATTTATAGTTGAAGTATAATAATGAGTAATGATAGAATATGAGTCCAACATGTAACAATGCGTCTTTTGTACAATCAAACCTTGTGTCGACTGAGACCTAACTCGCAAGTTAGTAAAAGTGTAACTGTTATCGATCATCCCTGAATTTATGCGGGGGGATGGGTTTGTCAGACCTATAGCGCTATAATCTAAACAGGCGGCTTGATCAATGTTAATGATTGTACTGTGTCTTTTTGTTACAGTCAAATGATAGAATGAGTAAATGATAGTGTAATTGAATCACAAGTTTCAACAATGTAAGAATGAGTAAATGATAGTGTATAAAATGTTTAAACATGTTTCACCCCAAAATGTAAAACAGAAAAAAAGGGGCTATGTAAACTCACCTTAGGTGCATAATGAGTTCGTGCGTTTTATTGAGCGTGCAAACACTTAGTAATAATACCTTGGAAAACTCGAAACTAGCTAGAGGAGATAATGACGGATGAAAACTTTAGTATATGGGAGATGGGATAATAATGTTTTTTTTTTTTTTGAATGGTATAAAAAGTTGAATGGTAGGCTACTGTATTTATAGTGTAAAATTTGGAGTTGTAATTAGGAACTACTTTGACTAGGCTAGAATTTAGGAACAACTTTGACTTGATTAGAAGACCGTATTTACCAACACTTTGACTTGACTAGGAGACCATATTTACTAACACTTTGACTTGACTTGACTAGGAGACTACGTTTGACTTTTCAGGTTTGACTAAGGGACCTCGAAAGGGTTTAAGTTTAATTGGTTTTAATTAACATCACAAAACACCAAATGCTGTAGTGGTTTGTGTGGTGTGGTTAAGGTTTAGCCCGCCAGGGACTCGAGTTCGAATCCTGGCACAGGCAAACATTTTTTTTAACGTTTTTAAATCAGAATTTTTAGTACAATCCAATTTTATATTGATTATACGTCATTATTTAAACAAAAAAAAATTAACAAAATGGATGGTAAAGATACTGTAAACAAGAATCGGATGAATAAACGAGGGAGTTCTATATATATATATAAAGAAAATTTGTGTGATGTTACACAGTACATACCAATATTGTGATAAAGTGAACCCATTTTGGAAACATAACCTATAAAACACACGATGATATCATTTTGGAAATATCATGAATTTATTTATTCAGTTTTCTTTTTCAGATTCTATATAAAATAACGATAACAAAATGAACCGAACATATACCGGTCGAATTCTCATCACATCACGCGAGGGAATCCCACTATATATGTATTCATAAAGCAAAAGATGTGAAAATACATCAAAAGGGAACATCAAGGTAGTAAAGTGGTGTTTTAGTAAGTGACCGTGGGTTAAATACAGTATACTATAAGTGTGGTGATTTTAGAAATAATATAGATGTAGAAATAGGGTGTCTTTTGTGAATAAAGAAAATAATAATACACAATTATATAGCAAATTGTATTTTTGTCCTTTGTCTTTGATAGAACTGTAAAATGTCATTTTGACTAAATTTGTACCTTCGCCGTCATTTAAGCTAATTAATGTTAACTTTTCTGTTAATTTTTATGGTAAAATGATCATTTTACCCAATGTCATAAAGTATAAGACATAGGGTTAGGATCAAATACAAATAAGCAATTTTCTAGAAAGGTTGAGAAAGATTTTGGTACATTTATTTAGAATTAAAGGGTTAAGATTAGTTTGATGAAAAAATCACCATATTAACAAGCATCTTTTTATCTTTATTACGAGTATCACAATGATATATCAAAAATTGCGTGTTAGACTTAATTGGTAATAATTAGAGTCTTTATAAATGCAATAGCAAAGTCCAAACATTTTAAAAGATTTATTGTGGATTTTAGGAATCTTCGTATCGCGGAGCGATAAATTACCCGTATTGGACATTGATGACAACCCGGTTAGCTTTAAAAAGTCTAGTTTTGACCCGTAATGCTTGGTTTGGCATGGAATAATATTTTCAGGATGAAAATATTATTAAACCAATAAAGACTATGATTGATAGTTTTTAAATCTATATGATCTAATTATTGAGCGTTTTAGAGTTTTAGCGCGAGTACGAGACCCGGTACCGTAGGTAGGGCTGTTCAAATTGCTCGCCGCTCGTGGATCGCTCGTCGCTCGTTCGGAAAATTCTCAAAAAATGCTCGCTCGATCTTCCGCTTGGTTGTATATGAGCAGATCGGCTCGGTTCGGTTTGTAAATGAGCCAAGCACGAGCAAAGATTCGCTCGGCTCAGTTCGGCTTGAATAAATTTTTATTTATTTAATAATAAATATACACACAATTTACAGATAAATTTATGACTTTATATATAAGATTCTATTGAATTTGACTCAGTATATGCAAACAAAATATAATCGGCCCACTTAACTCAATAAAAAATTAACACTAGATTTAATAGTAAAACAATAAGTCATGAGGTGACAGTCTTGACTTCTTTATGTTATTAGTTCTCCATCGCTAATTGTCGCTTGATATCACACCTACGTCACAATGCAACAACTGTTCTCAAACGTATGCTCATCACCTCACTAGCCTTAATCTAAGCCTCATCCTTGGACACTGGGATCTCAATATTAGTGTTATCATCGGACATTTCAACCTTAGTTGTCACCCGACAATGAAAACGTCGAAGGAAACATCCCAATTTTATGATCGTCCATATTATTCTCCGCTCGATTCTCGCTTAGCGCTCGCTCGGAAAATTTGTGCTCGAAGAATGCTCGTTCGGTTTTCGGCTCGTTTGTAAACGATCCGCTCCGCTCGGCTCGTGAACAGCCCTAACCGTAGGGAACCCCCTAATATAATTAAATTAGCTAAAAATGGATATTTTTTGTTGGGGAATATTATTATTGGCCAAAAGGGTAAAAACCTTAGTCATTTTATATATATGGGTTTTTATAAAAATGTAATGTGTGTGTTTATGTTTATAAAGTTTAAAAAATATATATATAAACACCCACACCATAACCATAACCCCCCCCCCCTTTACATTATTATTATTATTATTATTGTTATTAAATTTCAATGATTAGAATTTATAATATTCTTACACATTAAATCACCTACATAACCCACACTTCACTCATTCTTACACACACATAAAACCCATCCAACTTCTCTCCCTCTCCCTATCCAAACCGTAACACTCCTCAGCACCACCATAGTCTTTCTTTTGTTCATCTCTTGATATAAACGGACTCAAGAACATGAATATATTGATAATCTTGGTGATTTGGGGCAAAAATCCAAGGATTTCTAGATAGAGAAAACGAGTTTGAGCATCAAAACCCACTAGTTTTGCAAGAGTTCTTCAAGAGTATGTTTCTCGAACTAAATCTTATGTAAATCTTTTGTTATTTTCTGTTTTGATTTAGTTTTTCACCAAACAAAGATGGGTTTTGCAAATGGTTTTATAAAACAGTCAATAGGAATGAGAAAATAGATGGATATATATATATGTGTGTGTGTGTGTGTGCCGTAAGTATGTGTGTGGAATAGATTGTGTTGTTTGTTAGATGATTATACATGTTTAGATCCTATGATTTTGATAACATGCAAGAGGGTATAGAGTCTGATGTAAAATGAAATTTTGATGGTCAAGATAAATGGTATAGCGATCTGATTGTTGAAATGTGCCATGATTGATAAATATGTTCAAGCATTGTGCATTATTTGATGTTGTTTTTTAGTTGTTAAGGGTCTAGAACAGATCTGATTGTGATAATGTTTTAAGGGATTTGACAAGCTTAAAATAGTGAATATTGAGTTTAAATAGGATCTACACGCTTGGGAGACCTTGCATGTACGATCAAGAAGCGTTTTGTAAGTTCGTTTTAGGATCGTAAACACGAAACGTGATCTCACGAATACCAATCGTAGGGTGCGGAATCCCCTCAGGTTGTGCAAAATGATTCAGAAATAATCAGTAAAGATCGTGATGTTAAAAGATAACGAATCACCGAGCAATTTCCATAACTTTACTCATGTATTAGATCAAATCAAGAATATTACAGATGAAAAACCTAGACCTAATATAGAGAATCTCACAAACTGGGGAAAATCTCAAATGATAACTCTATTCAAAATAACCAACTTTTCCCCTTATATAGGCATACCATTCGACCTCTGCATGGGTCGAATGGGTTCATTCGTCCCTTTCAGGGTTCGAATGAAGCCTTCTCATTTACATTCGACCTCTCATTTTTCTATGTGTTCCTCGACATTCAGTACCGGATCACTAGCTGAGGACATACATGAATAATGCACTTACAATCTCCCCCTTGGACCTAGCTAGTGATGTACCAAATCAGAAAGTTATCAATTCTTCAAGTCTTGCATTCATCATCTTGAAAGACTTGAACACTTTCCATTTTCTTGCACGTTTGTTTCGAGGATCTTGTCTATCTCTGCAGTAAGCTTCGAAATCTTAGACAGACTCAAGAAATCTTGGCTTTGTCATTTCTTGGTCTAGAGATGAAGACAGAAAACAATCTTGGAATATCTTCACTTCCATGATCTCACTTATCACATCTTTTACAACTTCTGACTAGTTTCTGTTGTTCTGGTGATCTTGATGTTCATGTTTGGGTCTTGTTCAATTATACACTTTGTCGATGAATCTTGAGCAGTGCACCTGTTGTGTTTGATTCTGCAGAAAAATTTACTAAAAACTGCACAAACTACAACCAGTATTAGACACGACAAAAATATTGGAAGTAATCTTTTCATCCAATTTGACCCTCAATAGTTCTCCCCCTGAACTATTAAACATTTTTAATATGCACTAGAAATTTGAAAATTTACAATTTGATAATTTACAATTTGATTTCCCTTTTACAGCTCTCAAGCATCCGAGCATTCACATTTAGTATCCCAATGTGACACCCGGCAAATTCTGGTTAACAACGTTGTCTAGATGAAAGTCTACCTTAGCGAGTCACGCGTATATTGTACTTAACTGGGCTAGTTAAGTCGGGTTATGGTTCGGGAACTATCGGTTTAGTCTAGAGGGACATTGGATGTTGGTCTAGAGGTTCATTAGATGTCGGTCCTTAACCAAGTGTACAAACGGTGACGATTTGTAGGATCGTCAGGGCATACGGAACATACGAGTCTCGAGTCTCGGGAATTGGTGAACGAGTGTGAACATGTGTATTTACTTGTGTTACGTGTTTATAATCATTATGTGACTTGTCGGTACGTGAATATGTGTTAACATATGTTAAAACGGGGTTTAACGCGCAAAACACACGAAACTAACCTCTATAGGCGATTAGGAAGCCTAATCACCTATAGGGGAGGCGAGTAGGGGACATTAAGGGCGATTAGGGGCCTACTCGTGTGAAGGTTCATGCGATTAGGCCTAATTGTGTGAACTTTCATGCGATTAGCAGCCCTAATCGCGTGTAAGGGCTGCACAATCGCTAGTTACGGGCTGGACGACTAAAAACGACTATAAATACCATACTTAACCTCCTAAACTTCATTATACAAACCCTAGTCGTCCCATAACCCGCCCCAACACATAAACAACCTCTGGAAGGCGATTTTTGATCAAAACACAAGGTTTCAAGCTTGAATCATCATTCTTTCATAATCCTAAGGTTTGGTTTTCATCCATAAATCTTTATAAACGTTTTTAATCAATCCCTAATGGTCCAGACCTGTTCTTAAACGAAAAAGCTTTCTGAAAATCGTTAATAAGGGTTGTTAATCGGATTATAACTAATATACATGCGTTATGGGTGTGTATGATTAGAAAGCTAGGATTTTTATGATTCATGATGATGGATTGATATGTTATTATGTTAGATCAGAATTGTTATTGATAGTATGATGATAGAAATCTCAGTAATTGGATATTAGGGTTATGATTACGCGTGTTAGTATGATGTTGCATGCTATGTGAATGGTGTTTGGATTACTTGGTTGCATGCAGGACTGATTATACGAGGTTAAACGAAGGATTTTGGGTTAAACATGTTTAGGATAGTGTTTGGGATGATATTGGGTGGTTACACACGTTCTGGATCTGATTTGGAGCGTTAAACGCGCGAAAAACCGGAACAGCAAGGTTACAGGCGAGTAGCATTCCTAATCGCCTATGTTATAGGCGAGTAGGGTGCTAATCGCCTATAACTCAGGCGAGTAGAAGCCTACTCGTGTGACATTAAAGGTGATTAGCCCTAATTGCTAGTTTTACATGCAATCAGCCCTAATTGCTAGTTTTTACATGCAATTAGCCCTAATTGCTAGTTTTTACATGCAATTAGCCCTAATTGCTAGTTTCTATATGCAATTAGCCCTAATTGCTAGTTTGTATATGCAATCAGTCCTAAATGCTAGTTTACGTTTCCTAATCGCGTGTACTGCTGCTGTAAGTGTAAATTAGCATTCCGAGACCCGATTCGACATGTAGTAACATGCTAGGAACCTCGTAACATATATAATAACTTAGTAACATATGTTTGAATGTAATTCGGTGATACGTGAACTATGTGCTAGGACTTGTTGTGCGTTAACGTATGTTAAGTGTAATTGCGTTATTGTATGTTTTGGAGCGTAAACATAACACGGGGAGTCTCGGGTCACCAATGGGATGTCGAGTCTTGTACTTTGGGTCAGTTAAACAGTCACGGTGTTTTCAAACGAACTTGGTTATGGTCTGGACATCTAGGGACTAATTAACCTACGGGTTATTAGTCTAAGTACTTGTAACTGTCATATGTTAGGTCGCCGCTTTACGGGACTAGCATAGCAGCTGAGTTTACTCGGGTTAAGGAGTAACGCAACTTAAGGTGAGTTTACGGCCCCTCTTTTAAACTGGTTTCACATTTTCGGGGGAGAAAACATGTGTTAAAACGATTATTTGGTAACTACTGTCATACTATGGGTTTCTATTGTGTACTACACGATCTTTGGAAGTCCCGGGGGGAACCATGAATGTGCGGGTTTGCACAACGGGGAAATGTGAATAGCGCTATTGGGAGTGACCAACCCCGCTCGTTGGCTTGGACGGCCGGGCGAGTGCATATTGTCTCAAACAGGAACAACAGGAACATTTGGTACTTTTCGGGCACAACATCTGGTATTCGAGTTAGTAATGGTTTTCCAATCGTGGTAGTAACAAAACGTACGCCTAGCTAGCGTATACTGGTTTTCGATTTGTTATAGTATGGACAGGTGGACTTGGTACTTGGATACAAAACCTGTAAACTCACCAGCATTTTTGTGCTGACGTAAACTTTTACATGTTTTCTCAGGTCGCTAAGGTAGCATGACTGGACTAGGGCGCACGCGTCTACACGGCGTCTAACTAGGGTTGCATGGTCTTATGAACGTTGAACTATTATTTCATTGTTGAGATACTGTTTTTGAATAAGCTTCCGCTGTAAACGGGATTTTAAACTATGTTTTGAAATTGCATTTATATTCATTTAGACTTGTTTATTGTGATCGTTGGTTTGGATCCTGGTTTGTCATGCGCCTCGCGGTAAAACCCCGCAAGTGGATTTTGAGGGTGTGACACCCAACATCGGTTATTGAAAATAAAATCGAAACAAAACATTTTAATTTTTCAAAGTTTATGCTAAAACACACCAAAAATGTTTTTGAATTTTCAAATAGACTTGCATAAATGTAAACTAAACATATTTTTTGCGATTTCCGGTAAGAGGATCATATCAGTATTTGGAACAGTGAGTCAAAACTCTTTTTGACCAATTTTCTGTTTTTGTCATTGAGCATCCTACAACCATTACTAGTATGTTTGTCCATTTAAACCCAAAATCATCATTCATTGTTCAGCACTTCAGATACATTATGGTAATATTAGATACTGAATAACCTATTGTTCCCGCGCACGCGACACATTCCTGTATCAAGAATTGCGCAAATCTTCATCGTAACGCGTGATTATATTGTAGTTATCTGTAAGTTACAAGGTATGAGGCACAGTGGTGACATGTCAGATAATTAATGCTTCAAAGCGACTTATGCACTCAACCACGGTGAGGACTAATATCATACATGATTTCCATCATAGTATTAATATGATGCATTAGATAATCTTTGATTATCATCACACATATTAAGTTTCTCATTCGGTAACTTAAGGATTTGTAATTAAAGATCTTTTATTAAGATACCCTGACTGATCTAGGTCCGTAAATTAATACGACAAGAGATCAGTTAGGCTATCCCCAGATAACTAACAATACAACGATCCAAAACCTCTGATTTTGGCAATCTATCAAACGAAATTTTGGTACTAAGACCATATGCCAACGAGACGTTGATCCACATGATTATCAGTTAATGTGTTTAAGTTTATATCACCATGCTGAACTTTAAACTTTGATTTCAAGCCTACTAATATATAATTGTAGTGGTTACTCAATGTTGTTACATCATTTTGTTTTCTGAGTAGTTTGACAGTCCACTGATGTATTATCATTTCCTCTTTTTCTCCAGGAAAACTCATTTTTGATTTTCTAATTTTTATTTTGATTTTTCTGAAATTTTATCCCCCTAAAAATCTAAAAATAAGCATATTTTTGGATTTTTAAACTTTTTGAAGAAAAACAAAATAAAATGATATCCGATGCGGTTTACTCATTGAATTTCAAAAACCATTTTCCCACTCAGATTACTTGACTCACTTTGTTCTTTCAATTAGTAAAACCATTAACAAAAATAAGAGAGTTTAGAATAAACCGTTTTGTCACATTTGTTGTGAAACTCCAAAACCTGAGAGCAATTGCATGAGATTGTAACATTGTCCAATTCACAGGTAGGAAATAGAGGACAAACACTCTCCTCTCTATTGAACTTGTGTTTTCCTTTTTCAATATAACTTCCTTGACCTTCACCTCTCCAATAAATAGCAAAACTTATTCTCCTCCAGATGTAGCAAAAACACAATGTATGAGGAAAATCAAGCTCGCTTTTCTATACAGATGCTCCACTATCAACTATCAAAGGATAGCTAATAGGTCTGTCTGGAACAACCTGCACACTTGTTAAACCATTAGTAGGAGAGAGGAACCCATCCCTTCACAATGATAGGTCGTCCAATGTCATCAATCATCGAAATATCAATCCATTCTCCTTTTGAAAAATCAATTTGTTTTTCAATGGATTGATTTGAAGTAAAAGCTACTGCGGATTGAGAAAATGACTTGGGTTTCCAAACACGTTCAGATTTTATTTTAGATTTCTTTTTCTTTGATTTTGTTTTGATTTTTAACTTTTCAGGTTTTGTGTTTGAATCTTGCTTCTAAACCATGTTTGGAATCTTCTCAGAGTTAACTCATGAAGACCCAGGCTTAGAGTTATTCTTAGGTTTATCCTTAGAACTCCCCCTTACCTTAGCAACCCTTTCAAAATCTCCATTTTTATTCACGGCAATTTTGTTGCGATGGTCGTACACAACAGACTGTTTCCCCTTTTGTTTCTTGAATTGATTCGGGGATATAGGCCTATTGACATTGCCTGAATGATTCGCAACATTCACTTATGTCCTTCTCTATTTAACATACGGACAGACAGCAACCAAATGCCCACACTCTCCGCAGCTAAAACAGGACCTATACTCTTCAAAATCACATGCATACCCTTCATCCCAAAACCAATAAGGACAATGAGCAGCAATATGTCCAACTTCACCACATTCAAAAAAGCTTCTCCATTCAACATACTCAGGAGAATACTGTGGTGAAATGTTTCCCCAATAACCATAAAATCGAGAGTGACTTGGATATTCATAAAAGTCATCTAGATGAAAAATATCTTGAATTCTTATGTTGAGAATTTTTCATCTGATCATTACCTTTCGATTTGTTTGGTTTTGGTCCTTTTACCCTAGGATTTTTCTTTTTGTTCCCAGGTTGATCCTTTTCATTCTCATGTTGATTAGGACTGAGTTCAAAATGAAGATGACCAAATTGATTTCTAAATTGATTAATCAAATCATTATTATCGATAAAGATACATTTATGTAAAGATTGTTCGATATTATCAATTGGAAAATCTTTGTTGAAAATCTATTTGTCTTGTCCTACCAACATATAGGATCCTTCAACTCCTTTAGGAAACTTGAATATGGGTTTTTCTTCAGATTCAGGTTCTGAAGTTGCTACCACATTTTCAGTTTTCTCTTCAAACACTGGTTTCACCTTAGAATCAGAATCAACAACACAAGGTGTTATGATATCTATTTCTGATGTGAAATTATTCTTTGAAATTGTTTCATGGAGTTCTAAAATCTCTTTCTTAAAATATTCAATTTGATTCATAAAATGTTTTTCATTATTCATAAAAAACTTATTTTCAATTTTATATCTTTCATGTTCATTTGCTAAGTTCTGTTTCTCCTCAAGAAGTTTCATCACTTCATTTTTCAATGTGACACACTCAGAACATATAGCACATTCAATTTTTGAATTTACCTCAGCATCTGCATTATTACCATTCTCAGAATTTGCATCAGCATTTGATGTAACACTTTGTCTTGATTCACTCTGTTCTGAACTTGTATCAGAACTCAAATCACTCTTTGACACTACACTTGAATCATCATTCCCCATTTGTTTAGCGAGGCACAAAACATCACTTTTAACACTTTCTTTTGTTAACACACTTGTCAACATGTACCATTTTATCAGTTGGTTGCACAGTTGGAGCTATTATATTTCCACAATAATCAACAATGGGTCTCGGTGTTATTGGAAATCCCCAAATGTTGTCAACTTGAGATTTTTGTCTTTGTGATTATTGTCGTGCAGCTTCTATCTGAGCTTTTATCTAATCGTCAGTTCTTGATGTAGCAAAGTAATTTATCATTTTTCAACAAAAATTATTTCAAAAATTTTCAAAAACAAGCTTTCAAAATTTTTTACACCTTAAAATTTGAAAAATATAGTCCAAATCTGAAAATCTGGAAATTGGTTCGACCTATTCAGCAATATCGAAGGGTCGAATGAGCTTGAAACAGTTGGTTCGACCTCTTAGACAAGTTCGAATGTAGAACAACTGTGAAAGAACTTGATTCAACCTGAATATCATCTTCGTTCGACCTCCCGTAACGTCGAATGAACAAGAAAAGGTCAAATGAACAACAACATACACTGAAAAATCTGATTCAACCTAAAAACACCCTTGGTTCGACCTAAAACAAGTTGGTTTGACCTAAAATAGTCTTAGTTCGACCTCTCGATGTTCTCATTCGACTTTTTCAGGTCTGTTCATCATCTTCACCCTTAAGAACATACGAATTAGATCTGTTTTTGAAAAAATTTTCACCAAATGTAATGAAATTGGATAGGTTTTGTTCGGAATTGATTTTAGACAACCTTTTATGAAAGAATTTTTGAAAATAACATCAAATTCAACTCCAATTCAATAAAAAAAACCATGTTTTTATGAAAAGCTTCAAAATTTCTAGGGTTTTGATCTTTAAAACCAGAATTTTAATCTGTTTTCATCAATTCAAATCAATTTGCAATTGTGAAATCAAGCCTACACTCTGATACCACTTGTGGATTTCATTTTAGGATCGTAAACACAAAACGTGATCTCACGAATACCAACCGTAGGGTGCGGAATCCCCTCCGGTTGTGCAAAATGATTTAGAAATAATCAGTAAAGATCGTGATGATAACAGATAACGAATCACCGAGCAGTTTCTGTAACTTTACTCGTGCATTAGATCAAATTAAGAAAATTATAAATGAAAAACCTAGACCTAATACAGAGAATCTCACAAACTGGGGAAAAGCTCAAATGATAACTCTATTCAAAATAACCAACTTTTCCCCTTATATAGGCATACCATTCGACCTCTGCATGGGTCGAATGGGTTCATTCGACCCTTTCAGGGTTCGAATGAAGCCTTCTCATTTACATTAGACCTCTCGTTTTTCTATGTGTTCCTCAGCATTCAGTACCGGATCACTAGCTGGGGACATACATGAATAATGCACTTACACGTTTTTCGGCTTAAAACGCCAAAATAAGAGCTTTTGAGTCGGATATTTCAAAACAGATTTATAGAAGGTCTTCATGACTTATTTTAATGTAAAATAAAGTGTGATTAAGTGTTCATGAATGTCCTAATATAAAAACCTAAAGGTGTTTGCAAAAGATGCGCGAAAACGCATGTTTTCGACAAGTTTTACACGTTAAAAACACTTATTTTCAGGTCTGATGTAAAACAGCTTGTTTAGTGTTAAAATGTGTATAAAAGTCATCATTTAGGGTGTATAATATGTTTGCCACTTTAATGGATGCTTACAGTGCAAAACTATGTGATAAAAGTCGCCAAAATGTGATTTTTGAGGCGCATAACGGCTAAATTTTGTGGCTAATTTAGAACAGCAAATTTGGTCCTGATTTGAGGTATATATGCAGGTAATAGGGTTTAAATTAAGTTCATATAATGTCTATAGGTTGACATGAGACATTGGGAATTTGTACGATATGGAAATTGCTGGAACATGTCTTATAGTGCGTTAAGACGATATATTAGTATGCATGGATAATTTGGAATAGATTATGTGAATCTATGTGATATGTGACTCGTAAGTTAATTACTTGGATGATTTCCATGAAGCCTAGGCATTCTACATGATGAAACTTGTGATTTACTAAAAAAGGTCGTGTTTTGGTAGAAACGACTTTATACGGAAAACGAGTCTTATATGTAGTGACTATGTGAAGCTATGTGCTACATGTGTGTATTCGATTATAATGAAATGATAGGTTTACTAAGTCGAGTTATGTGGAATTTAACTTGAAAAGATATGTGTGTGAACATATAAGTCTAAACCTAAGGGTCTGGTAATTAGACGCGATATGCATGAATGTGAAGTCTAAAAGTTAACCAATCGTCAAGGTCACCAATAGGTCAATAGGGTAAGAGTTAATGAAAATTCAAATGTTTTTTTTTTTTTGTTAATCTAAGTCGAGGGAAGTTTTGTGAAAACTTGGATAGACTTAGAATGTTTGCTAGAATAGCCCTTTGGATGATAGGGTATTGTTAGTGACGTATTGTGGTTTGGACTAGGGAATTGCTTGATTTCTACGCTTAAGGTGAGTTTCACGGCCCCTTTTCTTTTAAATTTTTTTGAACGTTTCATAATTGGGGGATTAACATGCTTGTGTGATGGGTAGACTAGAACTATATATAACATATGATAGCCTTTGGTAGATGCACGACGTAGCGTTGGACGCCAGTCATTCCACATGGTGGACTCTTCTCTGTAGTTCTTATCATTAGCTCTAGGATTAGAGCCGTGAATTATGTTGATAGATCTATTGAATTTGACACCTCCTCCCAGGTCAGTCGCGCAGTGCCACATTGGGTGAGCATACTTTATTGAAAGACGCCGAGAGACACGTTCGAGTGTACATAGTTGTGCGATTGGGAAGAAATGTTGTGGTTTGATTAAGAGCCTTAGGTTGTGATCATGCTTGTATGACCTAGCTTGTCTAGTTGGTTCTTAGTTTATTCGGTACACGATCATACATTTTTTAACAAGGAAATGATTTGTTTTTCAGGTACTGATGCATAGGATTCGAGAGTTTCGGTTTAGCATGCACTACTTATGGACATGATGTTGGGACCATAAAACTTTATAACTTTTGAAACTATGTTTTTAATTCGTAAAACAATGTTTATGTAATTTCGCTTCACCTTAGTTGTGACATGTTTTTAAACTTTCTTGGATCGGAAACTTAAGTATGTTTGACTAGAGGGTGGTTGCAAGATGTCCATACGTAACTATGTGTGATTTGCTAAATTTTATGGTAACAACTTTCGTTACCTCATGACTTGCTTTCCGCTGTGCGCTGTCTGGTTTGACATTGTGTGTGTTAGTTTAGTCTACGCATTGCTATATAGTGTGCATATGTGTGTTATAAATATGTTTATTGTGTTTTTAGCCTACACATGATTTAACTTTGTCTATTGTGTTTTATGTTGTTCGTTGTGCTTTACGCAAATGAGTTTTGTGTGTCTAGTGTACATTGTGTTTTATTCTGTTGTTCATAGTGTTTTAGTCTATTGTCCATTTTGTTTTAGTATGTTGTCCAATGTGTTTTTAATATGTCGTCAATTGTATTTTATTATGATGTTCATTTTGTTTATATCCTATTGTTCATTCATTTTTAGTTTGGTACTCATTATGTTTTATTTATCTCCATTGCGTCTTATGCAACTGAGTTTTCGATTTTTTTCAAAAGGATAACAATATGGTGCTCATATCAAAGATAAAACGACGTTCGGTTTTATTGTATAATTTTTTTTCAAACAAATGACGTATAAAAATGTTACGGACATTTAAAAAATAGGGCTGAAAATAACTTGTGACTTGCATGTGCATATTCTTTTTTTTCTTCTTTAACAAAACTACAATTCTCATTTGTTTAATCCTTGTACACATAGTGACTTCTCACTTTTCTCATTTTTTAGACTTTCTAGGATAACTCTACTTAAAAAAAAACATAATCTATGATTTAGTTAAGTTCTTTTCTTTTCTTTACATTCTTGTATTCTTATTAATTATTTATTACAATTATTTTATTGAGTACTTTAAAATTTTGTTAATTCATTATTAACATATTCTTTTTATAAAAATATACGTTTTTTTGTATAGTTTTATTTTCATTTGTTTGATTAAATTATTTACTTTTCTTATCGACAATTGCTGTAGATTTTTATACTATGTATTATTATATAAACCACTGGAGTCATCCAATTATTTTTTGTTTCTTTTTATAACAATTAAAAATTATTTAGTTACATTGAAACGTGGACAATAATAAGCACATCTGTAACATGTTACAGCATGTTGGTTTAAACATAGAAAATAAAGTTATCTCAATGTTGTATTTTACGCTGAGCGTCAAGCCATTTAAAACACCCATTAAATAACCAGTCGCTTTAAAATTGACGTTACCAAAATTTGAACATGTTCATAGAATATCATTGTTTGTATAACCACGCCCGCAAATGGAAGGTTTGTAGGTAACCAAAGAGTTTTATGGTACATCATCCGGTGGAGGTTTTGGAATTGAAAATACGACGCGCCGTCGAATGATTAATATTTTTATAAAACATAATACTAATCCATCAACGACACATCGTCTTTTCAGTTTCAAAACTACCTCCCGAAGATGTACCCCAAAACTCTTTGACTACCTACGAAACCCTCCATTGGCGACATGGTTAATGTCATTAGGCTATGAGGTATGGGGGCGACTTCAGCCCGTCCAAGGCCAGCCTACATCGCCCCGGCAGAGCCATTTGCGTCGTGACCGTCCAAATGTGGATGTTGAAGACGAGAGTTTTCATTGGTTGGTTTGTCAGGTGGGCCCATTCAAACGGCTATATGACCGTTTACTTTAAAAAAAATCCTCATTTTCCCTTTTTAATGCATCCAACATTTAAAAAAAACACTTAAAACCACATTTCTCTCACAAATCTTTTATTTAAAAATCTTTTCTCATTCTCTCCATATTTTTTTTTAAAAACATGGATCCTTTCAACCCATTCAACCACTTCAACCAAAATAACCCGGACATCCCAAACCAAACCCCCAATCGAAACGTGAATCAAAACAGGAA
Source organism: Ambrosia trifida (assembly GCA_028751855.1). Lineage (NCBI taxonomy): Eukaryota > Viridiplantae > Streptophyta > Magnoliopsida > Asterales > Asteraceae > Ambrosia > Ambrosia trifida. The sequence goes on along the minus strand of CM054126.1, from coordinate 106,464,306 downwards.
CATCCCTTTGGGTTTTAGCGGATGCTATCGGTCGGAGGTTTCGTCCTCGTTTGCGAATTACCAACAATCTGTTGGAAATTTATGAGTGAACCAGTGAATGTGAGTTTGGTTTATCCCACATTGGTGGAGAGATGAAAAGTGGAAGAGTTTATAAGGTGAAACTAAATTAGAAAGAGTAAAATGTTAAGTCACATTATACTCTGGCACCTACGTGCGCGCAGGTGGGTGCAAAAATGGGTTCTGACTCGATGAAATTCTTGAACCAACGTGATGCCCGCACGGCCTGCGGACACGAATGCAGCTCAAAAAACCCGGGTTCGCGTGACACTGGTTTTTGCTACCCGTTTTAGTTTTACCTTATGAAGACTGCTACGAGTCTGGTGTGACACCCGGCAAATTCTGGTTAACAACGTTGTCTAGATGGAAGTCTACCTTAGCGAGTCACGCGTATATTGTACTTAACTGGGTTAGTTAAGTCGGGTTATGGTTCGGGAACTATTGGTTTAGTCTAGAGGATCATTGAATGTTGGTCTAGAGGTTCATTAGATGTCGGTCCTTAACCAAGTGTACAAACGGTGACGATCGGTAGGATCGTTAGGGCATACGGAACATACGAGTCTCGAGTCCCGGGAATTGGTGAACGAGTGTGAATATGTGTATTTACTTGTGTTATGTGTTTACAATCATTATGTGACTTGTCGGTACATTAATATGTGTTAACATATGTTAAAACGGGGTTTAACGCGCAAAACACATGAAACAGGCCCATATAGGCGATCAGGATAGCCCAATCGCCTATATGTGGTGTGACTGGGGATCATGTGGTGTGACTGGGGATCATGTGGTGTGACTGGGATCATGTGGTGTGACTGGGGATCATGTGGTGTGACTGGGGATCATGTAGTGCGACTGGGGATCATGTGGTGCGACTGGGGACTGATCGCATGACTGTTCATGCGATTAGGCCCCGATCGCATGAACTTATACGCGATTAGGCTTCCTGATCGCGTGTAAAGCTGCATAATCGCATGTTACGTGCTGGACGACTAAAAACGACTATAAATACCATACTTGACCTCATAAACTTCATTATACAAACCCTAGTCGTCCCATAACCCGCCCCAACACATAAACAACCTCTGGAAGGCGATTTTTGATCAAAACACAAGGTTTCAAGCTTGAATCATCATTCTTTCATAATCCTAAGGTTTGGTTTTCATCCACAAATCTTTATAAACGTTTTTAATCAATCCCTAATGGTCCAGACCTGTTCTTAAACGAAAAAGCTTTCTGAAAATCGTTAATAAGGGTTGTTAATCGGATTATAATTAATATACATGCGTTATGGGTGTGTATGATTAGAAAGCTAGGATTTTTATGATTCATAATGATGGATTGATATATTATTATGTTAGATCAGAATTGATATTGATAGTATGATGACAGAAATCTGAGTAATTGATTATTAGGGTTATTGTTATGCATGTTAGTATGATGATTGCATGCTATGTGTATGGTGTTTGGATTACTTGGTTGCATGCAGGACTGATTATACGAGGTTAAACGAAGGGTTTTGGTTGAAACATGTTTAGGATAGTGTTTGGGATGATATTGGGTAGTTACACACGTTCTGGATCTGATTTGGAGCGTTAAACGCGCGAAAAACGGGAACAGCAAGGTTACAGGCGATTAGGATTCCTAATCGCCAGTTTTACATGCAATCAGGGCCAAATCGCATGAGTTTTCATGCGATCAGCCCCAAATCGCATGAGTTTTCATGCGATCAGCCCTACTCACGTGAACTTACATGCAATCAGCCCTGATCACGTGAACTTACATGCAATCAGCCCTGATCACGTGAACTTACATGCAATCAGCCCTAATCACATGAACTTATATGCAATCAGCCCTAATCACATGAACTTATACGCAATCAGTCCTAATTGCTAGTTTACGTTTCCTAATCGTGTGTACTACTGTTGTAAGTGTAAATTAGCATTCCGAGACCCGATTTGACATGTAGTAACATGCTAGGAACCTCGTAACATATATGGTAACTTGGTAACATATGTTTGGATGTAATTCGGTGATACGTGAACTATGTGCTATAACTTGTTGTGCGTTAACGTATGTTAAGTGTAATTGCGTTATTGTATGTTTTGGAGCGTAAACATAACACGGGGAGTCTCGGGTCACCAATGGGATGTCGAGTCTTGTACTTTGGGTCAGTTAAACAGTCACGGTGTTTTCAAACAAACTTGGTTATGGTCTGGACATCTAGGGACTAATTAACCTGCGGGTTATTAGTCTAAGTACTTGTAACTGTCGTATGTTAGGTCGCCGCTTACGGGACTAGCATAGCAGCTGGGTTTACTCGGGTTAAGGAGTAACGCAACTTAAGGTGAGTTTACGGCCCCTCTTTTAAACTGGTTTTATACTTTCGGGGGAGAAAACATGTGTTAAAACGATTATTTGGTAACTACTGTCATACTATGGGTTTCTATTGTATACTACACGATCTTTGGAAGTCCCGGGGGGAACCATGAATGTGCGGGTTTGCACAACGGGGAAATGTGAATAGCGCTATTGGGAGTGACCAACCCCGCTCGTCGGCTTGGAGGGCCGGGCGAGTGCATATTGTCTCAAACAGGAACAACAGGAACAATTGGTACTTTTCGGGCACAACATCTGGTATTCGAGTTAGTAATGGTTTTCCAATCGTGGTAGTAACAAAACGTACGCCTAGCTAGCGTATACTGGTTTTCGATTTATTATAGTATGGACAGGTGGACTTGGTACTTGGATACAAAACCTGTAAACTCACCAGCATTTTTGTGCTGACGTAAACTTTTACATGTTTTCTCAGGTCGCTAAGGTAGCACGACTGGACTAGGGCGCACGCGTCTGCACGGCGTCTAACTAGGGTTGCATGGTCTTTTGAACGTTGAACTATTATTTCATTGTTGAGATACTGTTTTTGAATAAGCTTCCGCTGTAAACGGGATTTTAAACTATGTTTTGAAATTGCATTTATATTCATTTAGACTTGTTTATTGTGATCGTTGGTTTGGATCCTGGTTTGTCATGCGCCTCGCGGTAAAACTCCGCAAGTGGATTTTGAGGGTGTGACAGATTGGTATCAGAGCCAATGGTTATAGTGAACTAGGACTGCATGTAGAGTCTAGTCTATAGCCGAGTCGCACACACTAGACGATCACATGGTACTAAACATTATGGTGGTTTACGTATGGTCTTGTCGGGGTGTCTCTAAATCATTCGGTCATTCTATGTTACATCATCCGTTCTATCCTAGGTCGAGTTACTTGCTTCTAGGCAGTGTGGTGTATTGGGGTAAATCGTGTACTCTTGAGATTTGTCCAAGGCTCGGACTTCTCCCTTTCGTACTCCAATAGAAACACTTGCCATAAACTACCGTAGTATTACGGTGTATAGCTAAGAGTCTATGTTCGGTGATTTGAACTTTGAACTAGGAGAACACTTGGAGGACCATGTAGAGCGGTTTATCATTTTGGGTGCACACAAAATCATAAACCGAAATGCATGGAAGCCCTAGTGAGCTCTGGGCTCGAAGGGATAGTCCTGGATTGGATCTAGCTTTGATCTTGCGAACGCTAGTGGTTACCATTAGCTGTGAAACTAAATTTTCCCGTCCTTTTTGTCGGAATCATGTCGGGAGTGCGAGGAGGACGTGGAGGTGGCCGCGCTGGTGGGCGTGGTGGTGGCGGTCGTGGTGGTGGTAGTCGTGGAGGTGTGGAACCTCAAGATGACTGGGTCTGAGATGGAGAAGTATACGGTAAGGCGTAATGAGTTGGCAGTGCTGTGTCCTGATCTGCATGTGCCAGAGTACAGGAGGATTGAACATTATGTCTCGGGGTTAGTACCGGAAATCGCAGGGTTAGTGGCTGCGGGAAATCATCCTACATACGCAGAGGTGGTCCGATCGGCTCATAGGATGACCAACTTAAAGGTGAATGAGGGTATTTTGCCTGCTAAGGGTTCGACTGTTAAGGCCCCAGAGAACAACAAGCGCAAGTGGGATAATGACGGGAAGGGATCTGGGCCAGCACAGCAGAGTAAGAGGTTCGATAATGGGGGTCTTCTTCTTCTTCGGGTAACAAACAGGGTGGTTATGCGGGGAAACTGCCCAAATGTAACAAGTGTGGACGTCACCATCAAGGGAACTGCGACAGTAACCGTTGTCATCGCTGCCAGCGAACAGGGCATTATGCTAAAGATTGTCGGGTTACACTTCCATCGACCCCGGCCCGACTACTAACTCAGCTCCGACTACTCAGGGGAATACAGGAAAACAAGGATGCTACAACTGTGGTGACACTGGGCATTACAAGAAGGATTGCCCAAAACTGAAGCAGGGTGGAAACAACAGTAATGGGAACAACGGGGGCGGCGGCAGAAATGCACGTGCCTTCGTCATTGGAGCCGCTGAGGCTAGACAGGACCCTGACACAGTCACCGGTACGTTTCTTCTCAATAATCGTTCTGTTAGCGTGTTATTTGATTCTGGTGCCGACAAGAGTTTTGTATCCATGGATGTTAGTCGACTGCTAGATGTTGTACCCGTACCATTAGAGACCAAGTATATTATTGAGTTGGCTGACGGTAAAACGATTGAAACTACTAGTATCCTTCGGGAGTGTCAATTAGAGTTGTCGGGTTTATCGTTCCCCATCGACCTTATGCCGGTACCTTTGGGTAGTTTTGACGTTGTGGTAGGAATGGATTGGTTATCTTTGTATCGCGCGGAGATCGTCTGTTACGATAAGGTTATTCGGATTCCTCTCCCTGATGGAGAATTCCTTTCTGTGTACGGTATCAAGGGTGGTGTTCCGCTAAACATCATCTCTAGCATGAAAGCCCTTAAGTGTCTTCGAAAGGGTTATCCCGCCGTTTTGGCGCTTTTATCTGTTTCCTCTGGTGATGAAAAGAAGATCGACGACATTCCGGTGGTACGCGAGTTTCCTGATGTTTTTCCCGATGATTTATCTGGTCTTCCTCCTCATCGTCAAGTCGAGTTCGGTATTGATCTTGTACCAGGGGCTGCTCCTATTGCCCGGGCCCCCTACCGTCTTGCACCTCCCGAGATGCAGGAATTGTCTAGTCAGTTACAGGAACTCTTGGACAAGGGTTTCATCCGACCAAGTTCTTCCCCTTGAAGAGCCCCGATTTTATTTGTTAAGAAGAAGGATGGGAGTTTCCGATTGTGTGTAGACTACAGAGAACTGAACAAATTGACCGTCAAGAACCGTTATCCTCTTCCACGTATTGATGATCTATTCGACCAGCTTCAGGGTTCTAGTTACTATTCCAAGATCGATTTGAGGTCCGGTTATCACCAGCTGCGCGTCAGGGAGGCTGACGTTGCGAAGACTGCTTTTCGAACACGTTATGGCCATTTCGAATTCTTGGTCATGCCTTTCGGTCTCACGAACGCACCGGCGGTTTTCATGGACTTGATGAACCGCGTCTGTAAACCATATTTGGACAAATTCGTCATTGTATTTATTGATGATATTCTGATCTACTCCAAGAACGAGACCGAACACGAGGAACACCTACGGTTAGTTTTGGAACTCTTACGACGGGAACAACTTTACGCCAAGTTCTCAAAGTGTGACTTTTGGTTACGCGAAGTTCAATTCCTAGGACATGTGGTTAATGAACTAGGGATTCATGTCGATCCAGCTAAGATCGAAGCGATCAAGGACTGGGGAGCACCAAAGACGCCAACTGAGGTGCGGCAATTCCTAGGCCTTGCGGGCTACTATCGTCGTTTCATTCAGGGGTTCTCGAAGATCGCTCAACCCCTCACCACTCTCACTCAGAAGGATAGGAAATTCGACTGGGGTGAACCACAAGAGTCCGCGTTTGAAGAACTGAAGTCTAAACTGTGTTCTGCTCCTATTTTGTCTTTACCCGAGGGTCCTGATGATTTCGTTGTCTACTGTGATGCTTCTATTCATGGTCTCGGTTGCGTGTTGATGCAACGCGAGAAAGTGATCGCGTATGCTTCTCGTCAACTTAAGGTGCACGAGAAGAACTACACCACCCATGACTTGGAGTTGGGTGCCGTGGTATTCGCGTTGAAAATTTGGAGACATTACTTGTACGGTACCAAATGCACCATCTACACCGATCACAAGAGTCTCCAACACATTTTCGACCAACAACATTTGAACATACGGCAGCGTCGTTGGATTGAACTCCTGAACGACTATGATTGTGCCATTAAGTACCATCCTGACAAGGCGAATGTTGTAGCAGACGCCTTGAGCAGGAAGGAATCGACTAAACCTCGTCGCGTTCGGGCATTGCAGCTCACTATTCATTCATCACTACCTGATCAACTCCGTTCTGCCCAGTTAGAAGCTTTGAAGGAGGAAAACCTTAAAGCTGAAACTATGCACGGTGCCGACAAGCACCTCGAGCGAAGGCCTGATGGCCTGCACTATTTCGCAGAACGCATATGGGTTCCTTTATTCGGGGGACTACGGGAGCTTGTCCTTGATGAGGCTCATAAGTCCCGGTATTCTATTCATCCTGGTTCGGATAAGATGTACCAAGATCTGAAGGTGCTTTACTGGTGGCCGAACATGAGGTCGGATATAGCCTCATACGTGAGCAAATGCTTGACCTGTGCTAAGGTCAAGGTGGAATACCAGAAACCGTCGGGTCTCTTGCAACAACCTGAAATTCCGGAATGGAAATGGGAACGGATTACTATGGATTTTGTCACGCAACTTCCTAAATCACCCAGCGGGAATGACAAGATATGGGTGATTGTCGATCGGTTGACGAAATCAGCCCATTTTCTTGCTATTAAGGAGACCGACACCATGGATCGTTTGGCTCGTCTTTATTTGAAGGAAGTTGTTTCTAAGCACGGGGTGCCAGTTTCTATTATCTCGGATCGTGACTCCCATTTTACTTCTCACTTCTGGAAGTCTTTGCACAAGGCTTTGGGTACCCAACTAGACATGAGTACGGCTTACCATCCACAGACTGACGGTCAGAGTGAGCGTACGATTCAAACTTTAGAAGACATGCTGCGGGCGTGTGTGATCGATTTTGGCAAGGGTTGGGAAGCTCATCTACCGTTAGTAGAATTCTCGTACAATAACAGTTATCACACGAGCATCAAGGCGGCCCCGTTCGAAGCACTGTACGGACGGAAATGCCGTTCTCCTCCTTGTTGGGCTGAAGTGGGTGAGAGTCAACTCACTGGGCCTGAACTAGTGTACGAAACTTCGGAAAAGATCGTACAGATTCGTAACCGGTTGGCAGCGGCACGGGACCGGCAAAAGAGTTATGCCGATCAGCGTCGCAAACCATTGGAATTCCAAGTTAATGACAAAGTACTTCTAAAAGTCTCACCGTGGAAGGGCGTCATACGCTTTGGGAAGCGTGGCAAACTTAATCCTCGATATGTCGGCCCATTTACGATCCTGGAACGGATCGGGCCGGTGGCTTATCGTCTTGATTTACCGACGGAGCTCGGTAACGTACATAACGTCTTCCATGTGTCCAACTTGAAGAAGTGTCTGGCTGACGAGTCTCTCATTGTTCCACTGGAAGAGATCAAGGTTGATGATCGTCTTCGGATTGTGGAAGAACCTGTGGAGATCCTTGATTACAAGATTCGTAGCCTACGTCACAGCAAGATTCGCATCGTTAAGGTTCGGTGGAACTCGAACCGGGGACCAGAGTACACGTGGGAACGGGAGGATCAGATGAAGTCTAAATATCCTCATCTCTTTCCTAAGGAAGCGTTCGAGTCGAGATATGTCTCTTCTGCAGCTGAATGAATCTCGGGGCGAGATTCCTTTTAACGTGGGGATGATGTGACAACTCGGGTAAATCTCTCTTTTGGTTTCTATCTTTTGTTTGTTCCTTCGTTATTTCTTTTGTTCTTTTGGTACTTGTGCAATTTTCGGGACGAAAATTCTTTTAACGTGGGGATGATGTGACACCCGGCAAATTCTGGTTAACAACGTTGTCTAGATGGAAGTCTACCTTAGCGAGTCACGCGTATATTGTACTTAACTGGGTTAGTTAAGTCGGGTTATGGTTCGGGAACTATTGGTTTAGTGTAGAGGATCATTGAATGTTGGTCTAGAGGTTCATTAGATGTCGGTCCTTAACCAAGTGTACAAACGGTGACGATCGGTAGGATCGTTAGGGCATACGGAACATACGAGTCTCGAGTCCCGGGAATTGGTGAACGAGTGTGAATATGTGTATTTACTTGTGTTATGTGTTTACAATCATTATGTGACTTGTCGGTACATTAATATGTGTTAACATATGTTAAAACGGGGTTTAACGCGCAAAACACATGAAACAGGCCCATATAGGCGATCAGGATAGCCCAATCGCCTATATGTGGTGTGACTGGGGATCATGTGGTGTGACTGGGGATCATGTGGTGTGACTGGGGATCATGTGGTGTGACTGGGGATCATGTGGTGTGACTGGGGATCATGTAGTGCGACTGGGGATCATGTGGTGCGACTGGGGACTGATCGCATGACTGTTCATGCGATTAGGCCCCGATCGCATGAACTTATACGCGATTAGGCTTCCTGATCGCGTGTAAAGCTGCATAATCGCATGTTACGTGCTGGACGACTAAAAACGACTATAAATACCATACTTGACCTCATAAACTTCATTATACAAACCCTAGTCGTCCCATAACCCGCCCCAACACATAAACAACCTCTGGAAGGCGATTTTTGATCAAAACACAAGGTTTCAAGCTTGAATCATCATTCTTTCATAATCCTAAGGTTTGGTTTTCATCCACAAATCTTTATAAACGTTTTTAATCAATCCCTAATGGTCCAGACCTGTTCTTAAACGAAAAATCTTTCTGAAAATCGTTAATAAGGGTTGTTAATCGGATTATAATTAATATACATGCGTTATGGGTGTGTATGATTAGAAAGCTAGGATTTTTATGATTCATAATGATGGATTGATATATTATTATGTTAGATCAGAATTGATATTGATAGTATGATGACAGAAATCTGAGTAATTGATTATTAGGGTTATTGTTATGCATGTTAGTATGATGATTGCATGCTATGTGTATGGTGTTTGGATTACTTGGTTGCATGCAGGACTGATTATACGAGGTTAAACGAAGGGTTTTGGTTGAAACATGTTTAGGATAGTGTTTGGGATGATATTGGGTAGTTACACACGTTCTGGATCTGATTTGGAGCGTTAAACGCGCGAAAAACGGGAACAGCAAGGTTACAGGCGATTAGGATTCCTAATCGCCAGTTTTACATGCAATCAGGGCCAAATCGCATGAGTTTTCATGCGATCAGCCCCAAATCGCATGAGTTTTCATGCGATCAGCCCTACTCACGTGAACTTACATGCAATCAGCCCTGATCACGTGAACTTACATGCAATCAGCCCTGATCACGTGAACTTACATGCAATCAGCCCTAATCACATGAACTTATATGCAATCAGCCCTAATCACATGAACTTATACGCAATCAGTCCTAATTGCTAGTTTACGTTTCCTAATCGCGTGTACTACTGTTGTAAGTGTAAATTAGCATTCCGAGACCCGATTTGACATGTAGTAACATGCTAGGAACCTCGTAACATATATGGTAACTTGGTAACATATGTTTGGATGTAATTCGGTGATACGTGAACTATGTGCTATAACTTGTTGTGCGTTAACGTATGTTAAGTGTAATTGCGTTATTGTATGTTTTGGAGCGTAAACATAACACGGGGAGTCTCGGGTCACCAATGGGATGTCGAGTCTTGTACTTTGGGTCAGTTAAACAGTCACGGTGTTTTCAAACAAACTTGGTTATGGTCTGGACATCTAGGGACTAATTAACCTGCGGGTTATTAGTCTAAGTACTTGTAACTGTCGTATGTTAGGTCGCCGCTTACGGGACTAGCATAGCAGCTGGGTTTACTCGGGTTAAGGAGTAACGCAACTTAAGGTGAGTTTACGGCCCCTCTTTTAAACTGGTTTTATACTTTCGGGGGAGAAAACATGTGTTAAAACGATTATTTGGTAACTACTGTCATACTATGGGTTTCTATTGTATACTACACGATCTTTGGAAGTCCCGGGGGGAACCATGAATGTGCGGGTTTTCACAACGGGGAAATGTGAATAGCGCTATTGGGAGTGACCAACCCCGCTCGTCGGCTTGGAGGGCCGGGCGAGTGCATATTGTCTCAAACAGGAACAACAGGAACAATTGGTACTTTTCGGGCACAACATCTGGTATTCAAGTTAGTAATGGTTTTCCAATCGTGGTAGTAACAAAACGTACGCCTAGCTAGCGTATACTGGTTTTCGATTTATTATAGTATGGACAGGTGGACTTGGTACTTGGATACAAAACCTGTAAACTCACCAGCATTTTTGTGCTGACGTAAACTTTTACATGTTTTCTCAGGTCGCTAAGGTAGCACGACTGGACTAGGGCGCACGCGTCTGCACGGCGTCTAACTAGGGTTGCATGGTCTTTTGAACGTTGAACTATTATTTCATTGTTGAGATACTGTTTTTGAATAAGCTTCCGCTGTAAACGGGATTTTAAACTATGTTTTGAAATTGCATTTATATTCATTTAGACTTGTTTATTGTGATCGTTGGTTTGGATCCTGGTTTGTCATGCGCCTCGCGGTAAAACTCCGCAAGTGGATTTTGAGGGTGTGACATCTGGTTCCAATTCAACTGCAATTAATCTCAATTAATTGTCATTAATCTATACTTTTGATCAGTGTTATTATTGTTGCGGAAGTTTCATATGCAGCTTTAATAGGCGATTAATTCGCATCCAACGGTTTCATCTTGGTGTGTTAAGACTATAAAACGCAACATAGTCTTGTGCAGAAAAGAACACAACAGAAATCGCAAACCACATACACTATTTTTTCTCTCGTGTACACATACAGAAGCAGTCCTGTTTTGATTTCTTTTCAGGCAAGTGGGATACTCCGGCAGTGCACCAACACTGTTAAAGAACCGGTGTACCCTGGGCACAGACCGAGAATCTGTTTAAGGGAATTGTGTTAAACACAAGCTCGGTTCACTTCTATGATTTTGTTTTCTGTTACAGTTTATAGCAGCAAGTACAGAGACTCGGAAACATGTGAGCTTCATGTACGAAAGCCGCGCGGTGATTACAATGTAAGTTTTCTAACAAACTTAAACAGATTAGTAAACAAACTTTCATGTTCTTCCTAAGGAATTTGGGTTCGCGAAAGTTTGTAAGTGTTTTCTTTTGGTACATCGAATTGGATTACATTCATGATGAGAATGCAATCTTTAATCCGAAAGATTGTTTGACAAAATGAATTTTTGATTTAATTTTCGGATTCATGGGTTTGGGTTGTGTTTAGATAAACTGGACTATTAACATTTTTAACATGTGTTTACACATTTTGGAAATAATAAAGTTCTAATAAAAGCATTAGAAAAGACAAATTATTTGAAAACCCATGTAAACTTGGTTGATAACGTTTTCTTTCTCGTAAGCGTATTAGAAAGATAATTTCAAAGTATTTGAAATGTATACATTTTCTAATAAGAGTATTGGAAAACAAAGGGTTTCAAAATATAAGGTTTTGAAACATGTATTTCTAACAAGCGTGTTAGAATCGACGATGTTGAAAAAATAACGTGTCACGAAACATTTCTAATAAGCGTATTAGAAATTATTATTTACAAAATCGTAAGTTTAATTTGTAAACTTATATATTGATTTCTCTAACGGACGTGTTAGAAATTGATGATTTTGTAAAAACAAAATAAGATGTGTATATTTTCTAACAAGTGTGTTAGAAAAGATTATTGTATAAAATACACAAACGTGTTGAAAATGATTATTTTGGAAAATTTTGTGAAAATAAAAAAAAAGTTATAAACTTAGATTTTTTTTATTGAAGGTTTTAGTAAAAATACTAATTAAAACTCCAAAGTTGAAACTTAAAAATAATAATAATAATAATACCATTAAGTTGGGTCAAATATTCTTAAAGGTTTTAATGGGGTGTTTTGTAACATCCCGAAAATTATGACGTCATTATTAACACAATTAGATTAATTAATAAGGATTAATTAGAATTAAGATAAGATTGGGCCACATGAGGGATAGCCCAATAACTTAATCGGAGCATAAGCCCGGCCCAATAACCCGCCTTGAATGGGCCGAAAAATATTAAAGCCCGATTTAATAATTGGGCCTATTTGATGGGCCCGATAGCTCGATAGGAGGGCCGAATACTTTTAAGAACCCGACTAAACTTTTGGGCCTATAATGGGCTTCCATATTTGATAGGTATGGGCCGATAACTTGAGGTGATAGTCTATAATTAATTACTATGATTAAGGACCATTGTTATATGTAAGCCCAATTGTAAAGCCTAGGAGTCAAACCCAATACCCATAATGTTAATACTCGGCCCTTCCTTGGAACAAATAACCGCCACTTTGTCAAGAAAATTACACCTCATTCATTTGAATACTACTCTAACACTCAAGAGCTTTATAACCTTCCACCTCATGACCCTAGAAGTCTGCTACATCATATCAAATGCATGCAATGAATCTTGTTATAAAGGAAAACAATCGGCCACTTTTATAAGGGTTTAAACCACTCTCCCAAAGCTTACAAAACCACTCTCTCCCTAACATGCAAACCACCCCTTGAAGCGCTACACCAATCGGCAATCATGAACACCCCTTCAACCCATCTTATTAACCATCTAAACTTGCTCCTTTAAGCCTAATATACCTTCTATTCCAAAGAAAACCCAACCTAACCAAACCTAAAAACAATCGGCTCATATATTACATAACCAAGCAAGTGTGGATCGAGTTGTTCCTTGAGTAAGTATGAGTCTAGAGTTCATAAGGTCGAGTGCCAAGCTGTAATGGCCAGCTTTAGTTTAGATTCTTATGCCTAAGTTGTAATGGCCAGCTATACGTATATATATTCTTGTGATAACTTGATTTGTGATGTAACAGGAACGGTTGGAAAATAGAAACCAAGCAAGTAGCGATATCATAGACTCGGAATTAACTCAAAGTGAGTGCATGTACCCCATATGTTTTAATGATTTCGGGGTGAATGCATGTTAGTTTTTACGTGTGTTTTGATGATATATTGGTTCATGATCATGAAAGGGTTAGTAGAATCGGTCGTATAGAAATCACGTAGAGTGGATCCATTCGGTATCAACGGGTATATTTTTCTAAACCAATTAGAGGTTTGGAACCACAATAAAGCATTTGTAAAGTGCTCCATCGATAAATATATTCCACCTTAGAAAGACCGAACCATATGAAAAATTGTTATTATTGTTGGTTTAAATGAGTCTAAACGAATCTGGCATCACTCACTAGCTTTGTGGCTAACGTATTTTTAACATGCATTTCAGGTTAAATATGTTAAGTGGAACCCGAGCTCGTACGTAAAAATGTGGAATCAAGTCGAGTGTGTCACAATAAAAACCGGCCCTTGGGCCGGCCGAGTATAATGGGCTACGGCTCTTTTCAAGTTCAAGAAGTTTTAGAGTGTTTAAGTTTTAAAACAATGTTTTGAGTCCAATGGGCTTCGGCCCAATGTTGTTTTATGAACAAGTGAGATGTAAGGTTAATGGGCTACGGCCCAAGGTTGTAAACGGGCATGGCCCGGGTCAGTTTGGAACTTAAATGGGCTTCGGCCCAATGTTAATGTTAAATAAATAAATGTATGTTTTAGTAAAAGAAATTATATTTAAATTAGAATTAATTAAATTGGTAATTAGTAAATTGTGTCGTGATTACCAATCCCTAATGACTCGTTAATTTTCGGGTCGTTACATGTTTCAACTCATGGGTTTATGGAGAATTGAGTGTTTCAACTTTTCCAACATTAAACCGGTTTGGTTAAAATTTGACAGTTTCTAACGAGTGAGTTTGAAACAGGTATATTTTTTAAAATCCAAAGTTAATACATTTACGTAGATGGTTTAATTTTCTAACGAGGGTGTTAGAAACGGTTTATTTTATTTAAACCAACAAATTCTAAAACGATTGTTATAATCGTGTATTTCTAACAAGCGGGTCAGAAACGGTTGCAATATAAACTAATGACCTTTAAAATGATTTTGGTAATCGTTTATTTCTAACGGGTGTGTTATAAAAAGGGTTATTTGATATAACCAAACTCTATATGATGAAACGTGTAATCGTTTGCATTCTAACAAGTATGTTAGAAATGGTTAAAAAAAATTTAAACCGTATATGTTTATATGATACACGTATAGTTTCTAATGAGCGAATTAGAAGTGGTTAATCATGAAAACCATATACTTTAACAAGTGAGTTAGAAATGGTTTAAAATAATGAAACTATATTAGAGTTTATGGTTTTGATTTGTAATCAAAACATAAATATATATAGTTTATGGTTAATAAACACTTGTAAAAGGAGAAATCTTTTGAAGGAATAAAACATGTCTTTTGCAATTTATATATGGTTTGATGCTTGTATGAGAAGTATGATGTCATGAACCATATAATAGTCTTTAGTCTTGAAAGACTATTTAGTGCAAAACAACTTGATGTTGTTTTGGACATATTTACTTGTTTGACTACTTGTGAGTAGTTAACTATAAAGAACTTTGTTGTTTTGAACAGTGTCTTGAGATAGTACCTCGAAACATGCCACAAGACGATATAATTGTTATTATTTCGTCGAACGATAAAGTGTTGAAGAGAATAACACTTTGAGATTTGATATTTATATATCCTTATATGAATCCATTTAAATAAACATGTAAAAGATGTGCAATATTATGAAGGGGATTATACCTTGAAGGATTAGCAAGTGAGGAGTGAAGAATCTAGACCAAAAGATGATGTTCTCAGCCAAAAAGAGATGGAATAAGGGTGCAACCGGGTGTGCAAGGGTTAGGGTTATGTTTTAGAAGTTAAAGATGCTTATATAGGCCCATTTCTGGGCTGGGCTTTTTGGCCCGCACGGTCGTGCACAAAGGTCGCACGGCCGTGCACAAGCTCTGCACTACCACTTGCACCCTAGTGCTGATCAGGCATGCTGATCAGCTCGGCCTGCACGGCCGTGCACAAAGGTCGCACGGCCGTGCACAAGCTCTGCACTACCACTTGCACCCCAGTGCTGATCAGGCATACTGATCAGCTCGGCCTGCACGGCCTTGCACAAAGGTCGCACGGCCGTGCACAACCTGCAGACTTGCAGAAATGCAGCCTGCAGCTGCATTTTTCCGCGCAGCGGCCCTCTTTTGTCCGAAAACATCATTTTAAGTAAATAAAACCTGTTTGTAGACCCTTTTCGCTCCATTGCTCATTCCCGCTTCGCTCAAAACCGGTACGAACCTGCACAAGACTCGAAAAAACGTTAAACTACGAAATTTAAAATAAACAAAGAAATATTAACACTATTTACATATTTACCCTTTGGCGCGCCCATACACGCCGCGCTAATTTTATTAACGAGTCGCTAGCTAGACTAGGCGCGCAGAGCGTGAAGTTCAAGTACCTCCACAGCCGGGTCAACTGGTCCATCAATGTAAGCTTTTAAGCGATGACCGTTAACTTTCAAACTTAGTCCATTTTGATTTATGGACTTGTCCATATGGACTTTAAACTTCTTGGAATGGCCGTTTTCATAAAAGACTTTCTTTAAGATCGCTTTCGCCCGAATGGAGATTGAGTATGGGCGAGAAGATCGATCGAGCAATGAACAGACATCGGCCATCCCCACACTTAAACTGACGCAGTGTACGAAATAATTATGGAAGAAATAATTAAAGACTCGATTTAAGAAAAATGGAAGAGATATACACAAATCAATATACCAAAAACTATAGACTAAACTTAAATTAACTAAAAATATATAAAATATGAACATATACAATATTTTCAGCGAAATCTGAGTCGCTCGCGCATCGCGAAGAAGTATAGACCGCTTCTCGCGTGGCGCAAGTGACTACAATGACTCAAGGCGCTCGCGCGTTGCAACAAGATAAAGACCGTCTTTTTGCTTGCGCGAAAACAACCCTTTTTCACCGAAAAATAATATAACGGAAGTTGATGGCTAGAAACCATGATGGATGCCAATGAAATGAGTTAAAAACGGAAGATAGCGGCTATTCACGTTACGCGAAGGACTCTGGTGATCCTGTTCGCGTATCGAGAACAATAAAAGATAAAAACCCGGGGTAATTAGGAACTCGCTTAAGGCGGAACCATAAGCCCAGCTTCTTTGCGAATCGCAAGGGAGCATTTTTCACAGAAAATTATTTTTATTAAAACCACTTCTATATTAAATAAATTTCCCAGTTTTTCTTAACCCAAACCTTTTATAAAAGCATCCGTACTATCAAATTTAAACATAACATATCTAGACTTCTATTATATATTTACATAAAAACTATAAATACATAAAAATTAAAATTATATAAACAGATAAACATATGAACACATGGTTAATAAATAAAGAGTTTTAATTTTCCGAATCTGAAAATTAACAATTAGTCAAAATTCGGACAAATAAATCAAATAAATCAAACAATGAATCAATCAAATTCATGGACAAACCAACTAATCCAATATTCAATAAATTAAATCTATCAACATCCTAATGAACGAATAATAATCAATTCAATCCTATAAGCATAAAAAAATGAACAAATATATATGTAAACCTATGAACCAATCTAAAATCAATCCAATATATCAACAGACAGATAAATCTAATAAATAATCAAATAATCATATATGCAAATAAATGAATCAAATAAAGAATCAACGAAGTATAAACAAGTATTCACAAGCATGTACACTGGTGAAAAGTTGACTCGGTTCGTTCTAAAAGCTCATCGCGTCCCCGGCAACGGCGCCAAAAACTTGACGTGCGCGCTAGCACACATTTTAGCGATGAAATAACACACGTTTCTGCTTTAATATTTATAAAAATGGTTTAGACCTTAATATTAAAACACACACAATAGGGCAAGTGTACCCTATCATATATGTAGTAACGTGCAAATAAGAACCAGATATCGATCCATGGACGCGCGCGGAGCAATTGTACTTAAACTCTGTCCTCAATTTACCAGTAGGAAAAGATAGTGAAAGTTTGTTTTAAAACTAAATTAATTCTAAAATATCTAAATAACATATGTAAGACTCCAAATACAAAAAATAACTATATAGACTATAATATATCAATCCTAGCATGTCATCTACGTATCATATGAAATAAATGCGTGTGATCAACATTCCCATTTTCCGACAGTTAGTGTCCCTTTCGGGCATCCTAACATGACAGCTATATGGAAAGCTAACATGAATTATACACGTTAACCACCTCAAATCGTTTATTAGAGAGCAGCTGATATGATCTCATGTGAATCTTCTAAAGATAAGTTAGTCATCCGTTAAGAGTTTTCTAACCTCACTAATCAAGGAAAGCAATACCGAATAACAATACAACCACCGAGACTAGCATAAAGTAGAGCATTTCACAACCTATTCCATTTTACCAACTTTGAACACAAGTCTACTA
Source organism: Ambrosia trifida (assembly GCA_028751855.1). NCBI lineage: Eukaryota > Viridiplantae > Streptophyta > Magnoliopsida > Asterales > Asteraceae > Ambrosia > Ambrosia trifida. Next base: position 106,446,677 of record CM054126.1, on the reverse strand, counting down.
AGATCGCTATTTCTACCAAAATAACTAGCAAGGATCATTAACCGTGTCAAAGATTAGTAACGGCACTATTAAGCTTTTAAAACCCTTTTACGTGTCGGTAAGCACTTCTAATCATTATTCGACTGACTTTAACCAAACCAATACCCGGTTACAATTTCATGGTGTAAACTTATTAACAAGTTAACTAGACTACTACCGGACGATTAAACAGACGGTTTTTCAACATGTATCCGCCTAACACATTCGATAATCATCAAAGTCATTCAAACATAACTACAAATCCATTAACAATGAAACAAGGTTGCACTATGATCATCAAGATTCAAACATGAAAAACGCCAAATTCATACAAAACATGATTAACTATACAAACGATTGTTTAACATACTACATACTAGTGTTCTTGCCCGTAGGCGTACGATTAACTAAATAAACATCACAATAAACATACAAAATCAGATTTGAATCCTAAATAGATTATAAGATCAAACCATAGAAATGCGAATGTGATGGATTGGATAATGATGGACGGATCGGATGGCTTCCTGAGCTCGTTCCACGCCTGTGCAGCACTTCGTTAGCCCAGAAAATCGCCCAACTTTGACTCCAGAAAACCCAATTTCACCCAATATCTAATCAGTAAGTTTTGCTCTGTTTTTATACAAGTTTTGATTTTGTGCACGGTCGTGCACATAAAGTGCACGGCCGTGCACTTTAACTTTTGATGTGACAGACAAGTGGGCAATTGGTTCCTGAAAATATCTTGGGTTGCGCACGGCCGTGCACCTGGGGTGCACGGCCGTGCGGGTCTGGTGGTGTCCTGGTACAAGGGGTGCACTGCCTGGTGCATTGGCAGTGCACCCGAGAATTCTGAGTCGCACGGGCACCTGCACGGTGGTGCTGATCAAGGTGCTCGAGAATCTGATGTGCACTAGCAGCTGCACTGCCGTGCCACATGAGCCCGCACGGCCGTGCGCTTGGGGTTGCACGGCCGTGCACATCTTCAAGATTTGCCAGATTGTGCAGCAACTGTCCGTTCAGTCCAGATTTTGTCTGATTTCTTCGACTTTGTCTTTGGGGCGTCGTTTAAGACCTGCAATAAACATATGAATCGGTTAAGTACCGAATTCATGCAATTATGGTCAAAAACGCGTAATTTGGGAGTTTAATCGGGGATTTATATATGTATATTTTAACGTATATCAGTAATTGGCAGAGCTCATATGACGATGTGTATAAGTAAGAACATGTATATAAGACGTAGGCATAATACGGTACGACAACTAATCTCTACAGGACTTATCACTGTTGACTACGTGAAGTCAAAGGATAACATCGCGGATCCGCTAACAAAAGGCTTAAGCGGAGAGTTAGTTCAGAAGTCGTCAATGGGAATGGGACTAAGGCCCATGAAAGGCTAAGTTTATGCAATGGAAACCTAACTCAGCTGACTGGAGATCCCAAGATCTGAGTTCAATAGGACAACCTAATTGTATGAACTGGCGAAGGTCACTATGGGAAGAGTTGGTGGAAACCCCATGTTTTGAAAAAGGGAGCTTACTATAAATTTAATAAGCTCATGGCTTTTAATTATTTGACTAAGGTAACCAGTCCCAGTAGATCACCTATGTGAGAGAGAAGTGGGGTCGCTTCGAAGGGTATTGTTGGGGCACAATACTTAAGAGCTCTCGCAGAACCAGGCACGTGTCCATAACCATAACGGATACAACTATAAGGACTTGATGTTGTCAGGGAGAGTCTTGTGTGAAGCGTATTGTCGTCCACACAAACGGCAGACGAGTTCAAAGACATCGCGTTCTACTCAGAGCCAGTGGGCTAAGTGCGTTTCATAAGCGAAGGTTCAAAGGGTCACACCTACCTATCGTATGCAAAACTCAACTGTTGAAATTTAATCCGAATGAGGTTGTTTCTGAGAATAACTCCCATTCATGTAGGGGATTGTTGGAAATTTATGAGTGAATCAGTGAATGTGAGTTTGGTTTATCCCACATTGGTGGGGAGATGAAAAGTGGAAGAGTTTATAAGGTTAAACTAAATTGGAAGGAGTAAAATGTTAAGTCACATTATACTTTGGCACCTACCCGCGCGCAGGAGGGGTGCAAAAATGGGTTCTGGCTCGAGGAAATTCTTGAACCAACGTGACGCCAGCACGATCTGCGGACACGAATGCAGCTCAAAAAACCCGGGTCCGCGTGACACGGGTTTTTGCTACCCGTTTTAGTTTTACCTTATGAAGACTGTTACGAGTCTGGTTCCAATTCAACTGCAATTAATCTCAATTAATTGTCATTAATCTATAGTTTTTATTAGTGTTATTATTGATGCGGAAGTTTCATGTGCAGCTTTAATAGGCGATTAAGTTGCAGCCAACGGTTTCATCTTGGTGTGTTAAGACTATAAAATGCAGCATAGTCTTGTGCAGAAAAGAACACAACAGAAATCGCAAACCACATACACTATTTTTTCTCTCGTGTACACATACAGTAGCAGTCCTGTTTCGATTTCTTTTCAGGAAAGTGGGATAGTCCGGCAGTGCACCAACACTGTTAAAGAACCGATGTACCCTGGGAATAGACCAAGAATCTGTTTAAGGGAATTGTGTCAAACACAAGCCCGATTCACTTTTATGATTTCGTTTTCTTTTACAGTTTATAGCAGCAAGTACAGAGACTCGAAAACATGCGAGCTTCATGTAAGAAAGCCGTGCGGTGATTACAATGTAAGTTTTCTAACAAAATCCTCCTCCAACGCGTTTCAACATGACTAAGTCAAATGCAAATGCAACAACTTTTGCAATCGAATTTATTAAATCAAATGCAAATGTCACCTATGTTTCCTACTTCGTTTACACCGACTCAACCATCTCTTTCACCATCACCAATAGCTCAAGCGGGCCTTGTTGACGAGGATGACGATGATGATGCCATTCCGGAGACGTAACCATCGCCACCAACCAAAAAAGGCAAAGGCGCCTAAAAAGACAAAGCAACCGTGGACCGAACTGAAATTGAGGCGTTGATTCTTGTGTGGCTAGAAACATCCACATGCCCCATTGTTGGTAATTATTTTACTAATTAATTTTTATTACAATTTATTATTGTTACATTTTTTTTGCAAAATATTTTTTTTATTACAACTATATATTGTGCAACCAACCAAAATAAACTTATACAAATTTTAGGCACCAACCAAAATGGTTTTTGATTTTGGTCAAAATGTGTAACCAACTTCCACAGAAGAATGGAAGCACCGAAGCCCTATCGAGATGTGGACTCGGTAGGCGGCAAGTTTAGAAAAATAAACAAGGCGTACCTTAAGTTTGTCGGATATTACAACCAAATTAAGTCGAACCCCCTATTGGTTACAAGGAAAGTATGATTTTCAATGATGCCATGAAGAAGTGGAGTGATATGGGAAAGGGGGAATTCAATTTTGTTTGAGGTTGAGAACTATTGAGGAACGAACCAAAGTAGGTGACGGTCCCTAACCCCATGGCAAAAGCAAAACGTAGAAAGACAAAAGCTAAAGCTTCACAAGAGGGAAGCCCGATTGCTCGTGTGCAAATCGACATCAACAAGGAAGCGGAGTTTGATATCCCGATCAAGGAGGCTCATCGTCCCATTGGTTTGTCATTGTTTTTAAAATTTATTTTACTTGTTAATTAAAATTTAGTATGTTCTTATTTGTATGTCGTTAATTAAATAGGTCGGGATAAAGCAAAAAAGGGATGCGGCGACAAAAAAACAAAGCGCGTCGGAGAGTGGTAGCGCTTCCAAGATGGACGTTTTATCGGCTCAAATTGAAGATTTCAACCGACTCAACGAGGAAAAGCTAAAGGTGAAGAACGAAAAACTAAAAATCGAGAAGGCGAAAGTTTTGGCAATCGACACAAGCTCCATGTCCGAAGAGAGGCGTCGGGTTATCGACAAATTGCAACAAGACATCATTAATAAATATAGCTAGACGTTTATTTTTAAGTTTCGGTATTTTTTATTTCGTTAATTTTTTTTAAAAATTTTAGGTGTCGGTTTTTTAATTTGTAATTTCTACTTCTATTTTAATATTATGTGAGTTTTTTTTAAAATTTTGGTGTATTATTTATTTACTTTTAGGTGTATTATTAATTTAAAATAAAAAACAAATATGGACCAATAGGAGTGGAAGACTATTCAAGGAGGACTAACCCCACACCCTTAGATAGTCGTCATATTATCTAAATAAAAGGGGGCCCACTTTTTGCTGACGTGACGGATAGTCTTCCTAAGATGGGTCTCTACCACACCTCATAGTCTTATTAAACAACCGGTCATCTTAAACGTGTTATAAATGTCCGATGTTCATCTCAAAATACAAGATTACGGAATGTTTTTTTTTTTTTTTATCTATGTTAGTACTGACCTATTGTAACAAGCGAATAATGTGCTTATCTATATTCACATTTTGGTATATATTTCGTTTAATAACTTATAATAATTGTAAAAGTGAAAACAAATAACTCTATCACACTAACACTAACGGTTTATGTAAAAATATATAACAAAAAATATAGTAATTGTCCAATAAAAAAAAGTAAATAATTTATCAAAAAAATAAATTATAACAAAACAAATATTTTTATAAGAAAAATATATTAATTAATGAATTAAGAAAATTTTAAAATAATCAATAGTGATAAAAATAATAAAATAAAAAGAAAGAAAAGAATTTGTGTAAATTGCCAATTATATTGTTTATAAATAAATTTCAGATTTTTTTCATTTAAGGTAAAATGATCATTTTACCTTAAAATAACTAAGGGACAAACATTTTGTAAAATTTAGTCATAAACAATGTTTTGCATGTTTTTTTCAATGATAGAAGACCCGAAGATTGTAGTGCATACGGGTGGGTGGGTTATCAGATTTTTCCTGAAATTGGCGTTTGACAACTCAGGTACTTGAATTTGTCAAAAGGGTGCATCAAGAATGTTTGAGTTTGATTTGTTGAAAGTTCAAAAAATAATAGGTATAAACATTTTTTCAATTTTTTTTTTTTAAGTAAGGAGATCTTTTTTTTTTTTTTTTTTTTTTTTTTTTGTTCCATTTATGTAGTAGTACCAAACAAAGTGATTGACATACATACCAGCTATTGAATGCATTGTGGGTCTTAAAACACCCGAGTACATTACAGTGGTTTACACGCGGCATTTTGATGACAATTTTCTGTTCCAAATTAAGAATATTCGGAGTGGTGGGGGAAAGAGAAGGATGAAGCGCCATGTGGCACTTGTGGACCCTTGTGGTGGGGGGAATTGTGGGGAGTGGAAGGGGGGGAAGAGGGGCAACGCCGGTGAGTCCCCCCACGCCAAAGGGGCAACGCCCTCTTCCCCCCACCTTGGCGGCGGTGTTCCCGCCCTTGAAAGCCCCACGCCACCCTTTCCCGCCCCCCAACTCCGACTAGCCTAATGGTATCGAGCGATTCTTCCAAGTCAACCGGATAATTTTAGCAGCTTTTATTTAGATTTTTATTTTTATTTAGTCATTTATTTATTTATTATTATAAAAACGACATTTTTGTTTTTATGGTTAACCATAGCTTAAGATGACTATGATGTGTATCACTTGGATAAATAACCCTTAGAGTGGGTAAACCTCAAAGAAAATAGGGGGAATACTAGACTTGAGATAACTCTCTTTTCATAATTTTTCATTCATAATCCATAATGAAACCTAGTGGCTATTATATAGCCTTACATAACTAAACTGAAATTAAATAACTCCTACCACTAAATCACTAACATTAATAACATACTGCAACATGGAGTAAATAAAGGAAATAAATTAGAAGACATGATGCATGGAGTGGACTACGTGGGTGGTACATAACATTCCCCACCGCTCGAACTATCCTTGTCCTCAAGGATGAAATCGGAAGACACTTGATGATATGCCAGGGAGGGCGCCACTCGCGTTTTTTGTCCGCCCTTTCTGTAGGCGTTCTCATCTTGAATTCTTCAAACAAGTGGTGGAGCATTCTGTTTAATAAGTCTTTACCACCATGTGTTGGTGCTTGTTAAGATGTTAATGCCATACAAATTAGAGAAAAAGAAGGGCTTGATGTCGGTTTAGAAACACATACGAGTTTAGAAGTAACAGCCCGAGAAGAAGTAGTGGTAGATTTCGGTGAAGCGGTTGTTGGTTTTGGTGTGGGTGTAAGGGATGCGGAAGTTGGTGGTCGAGATGGGATATGGGTTTTGGTGGCTTCAAACACGGTTCGAGTCGATCGGATCTCGGCGAACACGGTTTCAAACCGGGATTCGAGTTTCGCAAAGGATTCCCTTCATTGATGAAACTCCGGTTTGGATAGTTGTTGAGCAGCCATAGGTCCGAGGGGGATCACGGCGGCTCTGATACCACTTGATGTGTATCACTTGGATAAATAACCCTTAGAGTGGGTAAACCTCAAAGAAAATAGGGGGAATACTAGACTTGAGATAACTCTCTTTTCATAATTTTTCATTCATAATCCATAATGAAACCTAGTGGCTATTATATAGCCTTACATAACTAAACTGAAATTAAATAACTCCTACCACTAAATCACTAACATTAATAACATATTGCAACATGGAGTAAATAAAGGAAATAAATTAGAAGACATGATGCATGGAGTGGACTACGTGGGTGGTACATAACAGACTAGATGAGGCACGACATGATTGTCATCAACTTTAAGGTGAAAAAGAACTCAATCTGTTTTTCCCATAAAAAAAACTCAAGCAAAACATAAATCGAGTCTTGATAGGGTTAGCAGAGATAGCCAAAGCAGAAATCGACTTAAAATCCTTATCGTTCGTTCCATGAAATTTTTCCTGGAACTCATAAACCAATTGATCCGTTTCTTCAAAAACATTCCTAAAACCAAAGAACCCCTAAAAGCGACAACTAGTAAAACTTTCTATTAAGGTGCTGTTTGTTTTATCTGTAGGAAAATGTCTGCAGTCTGCGGATCACATCTGCAGACATATGTAGGAGAAGAGGTGGTCCAAAATTCTGCAGCAGAAGAGGTGGTCCAAAAGTCTGCAGTCTGCAAAAAGAAAAATTGTTTGTTTGTTAACGTCTGCAGGCTGCTGAAATAAAGTGAAATTTAAATAAACTGATTTTTTACAGCAGTCTGGTGGTGGACCGTGGTGGTGGTTAGGGGTGTTAAAAAATATCCGAATCCGAATATCCGATATCCGAATTTTCGGATATTTCGGATATCCGTAAATATCCAAAAATTTATAAAAAGATTTTATCGGATATCCGAAAATATCCGAAATATACAAAAATATCCGAAAATATATCCGAAAACATCCGAAATATCCGAAAAATATCCGAAACTATCCGAAATATCCGAAAATTTATGTATAAAACATATAATCCGCAGACCCTAAACGTCTGCACCAAGAAGAGGAGGTCATGAAGACCTTTTTGAGTGAAAGGTCTTCCAAAAAACAAACAATCTGCAGACCCTAAACGTCTGCGCGCGTCTACACGGCGAAGATAAAAGAGGTAAGAAGTGTTTCTGAGCAAAAACAAACAGCCCCTATGTTTCTTGGACTTGAACACAACTGAACGTTATCCAAGGAAAACATCATCGAGATCTCAAATGAAGCTAGCTTATTTGAGCCTGATCATGTCCGTTAGATTAGGGGTGTTCAAATTCGGATAATCCGAATTTCGGATATCCGAATTTTGGATAATCCGAAATTTCGGATAGTCAATATTGGGATCCGAATCCGGATCCGAAATTTCGGATATCCGAAATTCGGATAATCCGAATTTCGGATATCCGAAATTCGGATAATCCGAATTTCGGATTCGAATCCGGATCATCCAACGAATAATCCGAAACTTAAAAAAAATATAAAAAAATAAATAAAAAATAATAAAAAAAACGTTCTCCTTTATGTCTAAGATGTGGACCTGTTAAAAAAACAAAAATCGAAGTTAGATAAACGAAACTGGAACAAAAAAAATGTAAAAGAAACTTACTGTTTGGTGGACGGGGGTTGTGGAAGTCGGAGATGAGGTGGACGGGGGCTGTTATAGAGAAGGGAAGATGGAGCGACTGCTATAGCTTGGAGTAGTATGGACTTAGGGTTAGGAGGATTAGGGATTTAGAATTGTGTATTGTGTTATGTAGTGCATATAATATTATATATTTCTATATATTTTTTAAAATTCGGATTCGGATAATCCGATTATCCGAAAATTTTCAAAATCAGGATCCGAATCCGAATCCGAATCCGAATCCGAATCCGAAATTTCGGATAATTCGAATTCGGATTATCGGATTTTTCGGATTCGAATTCGGATTCGGATTTTTTTGAACACCCCTACATTAGATGTATATTTTTATTCTCGCTGGCATCATAGGCTAGTCATGATATTAAGTCTAGTTAAGACTTGACAATGGGACATGTTCTAATTCATGTCTTGTGTGCTTAATATGAGGATTGATAATACCTTGGAAACGGTGGTTGAACTACAAAGGGAGGCTTTATACGAAAACTTGGTGTTTCATAAGGGTTTATGAAAAGTTCTAGACAACTACCGGTCAAGAAGCACCTAGACATACCTATCCATTCAAGAGAAAAGAACTCTAGCAAGATTTATGGAATGATTAGTCAAAAAAAAAAAAAAAAAAACTCACACATTGCTAATTCAAAGTCAATCAAGAATGAATATATTATGCCATTGGGGTTGGTGGTCCAGTGGTAAGGCAAAGCCTTTTAATACACTAAAAAGTGTGAGGTCTTGAGTTAAAGTCTCACTAGGAGCAAGAAATTCGCCTTTCAAAAAAAAAGAATGAATATATTATGGGGTCAATAGTTGACTCCATAATTGACTCCCATGTTCTTAGCTTTCCTTTCATGCATTTATTTTCTTTAATATTTATATCTTGTAGTAGGAATAAGAAAAGAATGCAAAAAAATATATGTTTAAGTCTATCTTCTTTTCTTGAATCTAATATATTCTTGGGGGATTGACCAACTCGAATCGGTCTCTTAACATTGGTGCTTTCGTTACTCTTCACCATGCTTCCCCATCGCAAAAACCCCACAATAGCAGAATCCATTGCAGCCTTGACCGAAACCCTTACCGCCATCTCAGAGGAGCAATCTTCAAAATTAGATTTGCTCATCGTCGCTCAAACTGAGCAAACCAAACTCATCCTTGCTGCTCTCACCAAAACCAACAACAACAGTTCTTCATCGCAAAAAACACCGTTGAAACCGCCACAACATAATACACAACCAGAAATAACGACACCAGAACCGACACCAAAATACTCATCGCTATCAACTCAACCAACCAACCAATTTCATCCAAGATTGATAATGAACCATCTCTGGTTATTGTCAAACCACCTTTGATTGTTGGCTCTACTAAGGAAAATTCAAACAGTGTTGAAAATTGTGTTATTGGCATAAATGGTCTAACCAATGTGAACACCTTACAATATCATAAGGCAATTTACAATGCAATTGGTTCATATGAAAAAGGTGCACACAATGTTTATCAAAATCCAAGTTATAGTTTTGATGGGATTCATTCTCCATTAACCGGCCTCGAAGGATCATCACTAGAGGCCACATGTGAAGGTGTACCTGGGAAACGCGAGTGGCGGCCACCATGGCGCACCGTAGAGACCGCACCTAATGTCGTTGGGAGATTCAATTGGCGGCCGCCGTGGCGACCACCATCGCGGTTGGTTGTGACTACACCGAACTCTTTTGAAAGGGTCGAATGGCGACCCACGTGGTATTTCATACCGTCCTTTAGGTTAAGGACGTTTTTTTAGGGCGGGAGTATTGATACGTTCTAGACAACTACTGGCCAAGAAGCACCTAGACATACCCTACCCATCCAAAAGAAAAGAACTCTAGCAAGATTTATGGAATTATTAGTCAAAAAAAAAAAAAAAAAAAAAAAAAAACCCTCACACATTGCTAATCCAAAGTCAATCAAGAATGAATATATTATGCAGTCAATAGTTGACTCCATAATTGACTCACATGTTCTTAGCTTTCTTTTCATGCATTTATTTTCTTTAGTATTTATATCTTGTAGTAGGAATAGGAAAAGAATGCAAAAAAATATATGTTTAAGTCTATCTTCTTTTCTTGAATCTAATATATTTTTGAGAGATTGACCATCTCGAATCGGTCTCTTAACAGTTTAGGTAACCTAGCTTAATGGTGGTTCAGGTAATCTTAAACATCCTAAGGTTTGATCTTCGTTGAGTATACATGCAAACATGTTACACATACACGTGCCTAGGGCTGGCAATGAGTAACCTATATAAGACACGATTAGACCTCTTAACTGAAAAATACACTATGCAATAGGGGTGTTCAACGAATCGAATAACGAATTTTCGAATTATTCGAATCGAATTATTCGAATTTTTAATATTTTTACCTGAATTCGTATTCGATTCGTATTCGTTTAAAATTCAATTTATTCGATTCGTATTCGATTCGAATAAGAAACTCGAATTCGAATCGAATTCGAATAAATTCGATTTAGTTCAAATTCACCTTAAATAACAAATTGTTTTACTTTTAGTTTTAAAACTAATACAAACTCATTATTTTTAACATATAAAATACAAATCTACAAATTGATAAACAACAATATGTCAAATACGAGAATAGTAAAAATAGTAGAAAGTATAGTTTTATAGAGTTTTGTGATATATTAAGGTAAATATATAAAACATGGTTATGCTAAAAGTTATAGACACTATGGGTTCTTAGAGTTTGACCAAAATTTAGAAGTTTTTTTTTCAATGTGTATACTTGTGTATATAATAATGTGTATATGTGTGTATATATTTAAAAAAATATACATGTACAATTTTTATTCGAATTTCGAATCGAATCGAATTTAAAATCATAAATTCGTATTCGATTCGTATTCGATTTACTGGACTCGAATTCGAATCGAATCGAATTCGAATTCTTAATAATCGAATCGAATTCTTGGTAATCGAATCGAACTAAATCGAATTTCGAATTTTTCGAATTCGAATCGAATTCTGAACACCCCTACTATGCAATTTTTTACTTTTTTTTAAATAATTAGAATTAAGAGGCAAAAATCACTCATTTCTCTTTTTGGTACATAAAACGTATAACTGCGTTATAAACATAGGATATAAAGTAGTTAAACGAGTTATATTCATGTTTAGAACTTGTGTTGTTCGCGTCGTCAGCAACTTGTTAAACCTGCTAAGACATGACTTGCCAGCCCTACACATGTCAAAGCAAAATAAGTTAAAAGACATAAGTAAAAACTTCAATTTACTTTTAGTCTCAAAATAACTCACTTTAAGATTAGTTAAGTTTAGTTGCTTTTATATTAACTAAGTTTAATAAGATTAGACCACATTATGAAAAAAATAACAATACTAACGTAGGATCCTCATATATGCGATCCTACTTATGTTAACTAAACTATTTTTAGAAACAATCATCTTGGAGTAGAACACCTTTCTTTTGAAAAAAAAAATATATATATTGTAAAATCGTTTTAGAAAAAGTGAGACATCTTTTATAAATTATTGTGTGATTTAAATGTTTATATTAGTTTATAAAGTATAGTCATTGGTGATTATACTTTATACGATATTCATATCGTCTTTATGATCACCTTGATGTAAATGATTTGGCTTCGTCGGATGTTCTTTTGATATTCAGTATTTGTCGAGAGCCCTTACGAGTGTTCCATGATCATATGGCGAAAATGACTATGGATGTTGCTAATCTTCTTAACTTTGTGATCCTTGTTTTCTAAGTTATTCTACATGAATGTTTCATGGCCTTACCGTGCTGAATGATCTTTAGCGTAACTGTCATTGGAGGAATGGAGAAGTGAAGATTTTGGTTGAAGATCACAATCTCAAGTTCAAATATGATCCTAACTGGGTTTTACCGTAGTGAGCATTTAATATGCAAGTTTTTTTTCGAAACTGGTGATACTTTATCCTAGTTTTGCCAAGGGAGCAACTTCATTTTTCTCCTTGAATTGGTCAAAGGGCTAGCACCAGTGATTCTCTGAGCCGGACTAAGGCAACCTAACGATGTCCGTCATTGGGTTACCATAGATAGCCGGACTTTTATTAGGTTGTTGTTTAAAAAAACATATTATCAGAATTTTAAAGTCGATCCTCAATTGATGATAGTGTAGGTCCATCCCTAGTTAACATAATGCATGTTAATACATATTATATGAGCTAGGAAAGAAATCAACAATGTAAAGCTGATTGATTGTTGATGAACTTTGGTCCTAGGCTTGTGGGTGTGGGGCTCAGCATTGGGCCGGCAACATCACCCCCTAGGGAGGTAGTCGTCCTCAACGGCATCTCCTTGCCGGTCTTGTTGTCCCTCTTGATTGATTTTTTTTTCTTTTTTAAGAAAGTGAGGTCCATCCTCCACATCCTTGAACCATCATGGAGAAGATGATTTAGTTTTTTTTTTTTTTTTTTTTTTTTTAAAGGGAGGTCTATCCTCCACATTCTTAAACCATCATGGAGAGGATGAACCTACGCCACATAACTTAAGAGTTAGGGCAATTGCCATCGTTTTGATGGCATGTTAGTCCTGTAATCTTAAGCATTTAGCTCTTTACTAATTTGAATTTTGAGTTTAACGATGGTAGTCACCGGATCAAAAGTATGTAATCTACACACGACCAACTAGTTATAGTTAGTAGTAATTTAAGAACATTCTTAAATTCTCGAGGATAAATAAACACTTCAAACTCTCGTACACTATTTATCATCAATGTTCCCTTCTCTAGATATTTTAACACAACTAAATTAATTAGTGAGAAGACTAAACAAGAAGTTGTGATAAGAATTTATATTATTCCTTGAATTGGCCTAATATTTCTTAGCAAAAAGTCATAAAAACATCAAGAGTTAAAACACACGAGACAAAGATGCAAGAACTAAAACATATATATTATAATAACCTTTAAAAGAATATTTATAAGAATACAATAAAAGAATCAGCTATTACAGACTTCGTTTTCCTCTTATCTATACTACAACTATAGGTTCAAGTCTAAACTCTAAACCAATGTGGAGCACTTTGAAGTAGACGGATCATACAAAGCAGGAAGAAGGTACTTCCTTCCATTTGTACCATACGCATTATAACTTGCACCCGTAGTCGAGTCCACCAACAGGTCCCCAGCATACCCAGGATACGCCCCTTTCGCATACACTCCAGGGCATGCGGATGCAGCCTCCAACGGTGCATCCGCATCCCCTTGATAATAACCGTTCCCAAACGGGTTCGTGGCCGTACCAGCCAACAACCCACCCAGGTTGATCACCACTCCGTCCATACCCACATCATTATTGGGTGCCACGAGTGGCGCAACCTGGGGCCCGTAGATTGGCTGGTGAAACGGCCACGCACATTGACCCGGACACTGGGTCTCAGAGTTACCTACCCATATGTAGGCAAACTTATAACTTTTTCCTTTAATATGTCCTGTTTTAGCTGATGAGGATCCGTGGGACCCGCATCTGCTAGAACAGAATCCGTCGACTGTCACGTCTGACGCGGTTAACACAACGTTAACCGCATCATGCGACTCACCTCGGGAAGCGAGCTGGACGAGATGTTCGTCAGTTAGCGACTTCCCGAGGGAGTAGGACTCGTCGGATATATGTTTGCCGAGTCGGAGGGAGAGGGAAGGGGTGGATTTGGTATGATATTTGTCAGTGGTTTTCCACCAGGTGGAGACGGAGGGTTCGGATTGAGAGGTGGTGGAGAGGGAAGTGATGAAGTCGGAGACGATGGCTTTTTGCGACGGTTTGAAGTGACCGTACCAAATGAAGTTGACGGATATTTTACCGGTGAGGAGAGGGCCGTTGTGGTATTGAAGAAGGTTGGACGAGTCTTGGACTAACTCACTGAGTCGTCTCGCTCCGAGTGAGAGGTGGAAGATGGAGAGTATGAAGAGAAGGTGAAGTAGACGATGAGCTGACGTCATGTTTGTTAAGGGTGAAGAGAATTTGATGGTTGAAGATGAAGTGGGATGAAGGTGTTGTGAATATGGATGTGGTAAATGGGTTATTTATATAGACAAAGTTTTTTTATTTATTTAAGTTGAAATATTATAATATTTGTAGGAAATTAAATGGGTTTAAATAAAGAGTGTATTGCTTAGCAGGCAAGAAGAACCTACAGCTGTAACTGCTCCCACACGGTTTTTGATTTTTATGACTGTAACCAAAATTCAAAATTTCACACTCTTTCTACTTTCTATTAAATGAAATTCGTATTTTCCTAATTTAAGTGCGAATATGCTTTTTAAAAATACACTCGTCAAGTGATATTTACCATTGATCGTTATTTTGTTCATTTTCTCGCATAAAACTGTTTGATTACATATGGTAACATTTTAACCTGTTTCGAAAATTCATATAAAATCTTTGAGGTGTTTCTTTTTTGTTGCAAAGCTAGCCGGATTAACCAGGACGGACGGAGCCTCTTGTCCACCAGCCACTAGTTTTGGAGAAAACCCGACAATATGCCCCTTGAAAACACGATAAAAGAATAATCGATAAAATCCGATGCCCTTAAAAATCGAACCAATAATTTTTCAGCTGTGGGAGCCGCATATGAGAGTATCTGACGATTCTTTATTTAGTTAGCCGTTAAAAATAATAATTTTTCAGCTATGGGTTAATGTTTACGAAATTAATTTATCGTATACGATAGTTGTAAAAAAGTCCACGTGTAACTACTTGGATTGGAGCGTCGGATCCTGTTTAATAGTTGATAGTTGCATTTATGGTCCGAACCGTTTCAAATGTTTTGAAAGTTTACATTGTACGCCAGCTGTGAACAGTAATGTATCCTATCTAGCTGTTACCTTTCCCTTTTTAGCAGTGATTACCCGCCCTGCTTTTGTCTAAAATGCCCCTATGATATCCCCATCCAACAAGGGTATTTTTGTCTTATTATCCCTAAAAAGCTGTAAATGGGCTGTTATGTATTTTGTCTTTACCAAATCTTCTTTCCTCTGCCTTTTCTTTTTACGTTCTTAGTTGGATAATGTAATGTTGTAAAAAAAAAAAAAAAAAACCTCCTATAGCCGTGTAAAAAACTTGATATTTAGCAGAAATGAAATGATATAAATTACATTACAAAGCCAAACGAAAATGAATCAGAAAAAAATTGGTGTATATGTTTTAAGTAATTACATAACTAATCCAAACATGTAAAACAAACTTACTTCAACCACATCTTTATCCTACAATAATATAAAGAAAACATAATGATCTTAATATTTATAAAATTGAATTCATCACTTTTGAATAACATCAATAGTTTGGTGTCTTTCACGACCCTCTTTTTACGTTTAAATTTTTTTAAACTTGGGCAAAACTACATTATTTTTAAATGTGCTGTAACTTGTGAAAATAATAAAAAGGTAATAAGATGGGCGCATGAATAACGGTAAAAGTCACATGGGGCGTGTAGTCTTCGCAGTTAAGCGTAGCCATTAATACAAAGTGGGGTAGCCGAAGAATATATGAATAGTAGGTGGATTGACGAGACCCACCTTGGTTGATTATCATCAATTCTGAAGGACCAATGGGTGCATTGATATTCGAACTTGTTACCATGAAACAACGTGCGGGCAATGTAATTACTCTTGGTTTTGGTTATAGGCTCATAGGGATGCCATCGACTTTAGATATGGATCCTCTGTTGTTATACCTTATGTATGTTACATGCACTGATTTTATAAACTGTATGGTTCAACTTGGTTGTTTCATTTCTATACAAGACTATATATACAAATACAAACACAACAATGATGGAGATAAAAGCTCCTCTAGACTTTGACTCAATAATTATACTTTGACTCAATAATTACACATAATTCTTTGACTCAAGACTTTGACACCAAGAATTATGTTGTCAAGACTTTAACTCTTGACTCAAGACTTTGACTCCAAGAATTATGTTGTTTCCTTACACCTCCCGTCAATGCAAGTCGGTGGAGGTCCAAGATGAAGCATTGTTCGAAATCTTTCAAATAACGATTTTGGTAAACTCTTGGTGAATATATCGGCTACTTGTTTGTCTGTCGAGATGAATTTGGTGTGTAGTTTTAATGGATAGAACCAAGTAAAGCGGGAATTGTCGTCGATAAAAATAGCATAATATTGATAACCATCCTTGGAGGTCACGGGTGCGGGTCCCCAAAGGTCACAATGAATTAAGTCTAGTACATGTTCCGCGCGTTTAGGATTTTCAATAAACGGTAGGTGTTTTGCTTTTGATAATTCACAAGATTCACATAATCCTGGTTTGGGTAATATAGAAGTAACAAAAACACAACCAAGTTTATTTAAAATTGAAATTGTGTCAAAAGACACATGGCCTAAACGACTATGCCATTTATTAAAAGATGCACGAAGGTGCGATGCGGAAAGCGCGGCAACTAGAGACTTGTGACCTTGAGAGAGGATGTAGAGACCATTTTTGTACGTGCCTTTAGCTAGAACCTCCTTTGTTTTGCGGTCCTGAATTTCAAAAAAAAATGATTAGAAAATAAAACATCAACCGGAGAATCGTTTGTTAACCTACTAATTGAGAGTAGCTTTTTTGTTAAGTTGGGAACTACTAAAACATTTTTTAAATGGATTGAGTCATTTAGAGAGGTGTTCCCAATGTGTGTAACGGAGGTCGATTTTTCGTTTCCAAAAGTAACCCGAAGGCTACCATCGTGGGATGTAACTTTGTTTAAGCCATGAATAGTAGGTAACATATGTATTGATGCACCTGTGTCGGCGGTCCAATCGGGAGAGTCGGATGCTATGTTGCAAGTAGCATGAAAGGCTTCGGCAAGATTAGCATCAAGGGAAGCCTTCTTTTGAGCAAACGAGACAAGTTGAGAGCAAGTTGTAGCATAGTGGCCGGTTTGGCGACAAAGTTGACAAAGAGGGGGTTGTTTGGAATAGGATTGGTTTCGGCCCTGAGAAGAGGAACGACCACGTCCTCGAGACAATGAAGATGAGGGCCGATTGTTCCTAGTTTTGCTAGGTTGGGCATAGAAAGCGGCTTGAGGGGTTTGGGGGTTATGAAGTTTTTGGACAAACATTTCTTGATTTTCGACATTGGCCAAAAGATCACGAAATGAAGGAGCCGGTCGAATGGTACGTTGGGAAGTGGAAAAATTCTCAAAGGAGGCGCCAAGTCCACAAAGGAACCAATGGCGTTTGTCTTCATCATCAACGGGATGTCCTATAGCCGCAAGTTGGTCGGCAATGGCCTTGAATTTGCGCCCAAAGTCGGAAACCGAATTGGTCCCTTTTTGAAGGGTGCGAAGAGAATCTTTGAGGTTATGGATACGTTCAATGGAAGAATGGCTATAGGCATTGGTGAGGGCTTGCCAAACGGATTTGGCAGTGGAATGGCCAATGGTTTCGGCCATGGCCTCTTCGGACAGAGTGGAGTTGATGAGGAGGAGAATTTTTTGATCATCGGCTTGCCAAGTGAGAAACTCGGGATTGGGTACAGTGTGATTGTCGGCAATCACGGTTTCGGGAGGAGCCGGAGTGGTTCCTGTGACATGGCCGAGAAGGTTAAGGTAGGAAAGTACCAGAGTGATTTGCTTTTCCCATACAAGATAATTGGTGGAGGATAATTTTATAGTTATGAGGTGGCTAAGAGAGTGAAGAGGAATGGAGGACAAGTTTTCGACAGCCATGAATGGGGATGGTTGTAGCGAAATAGAGGTTGAAAAAGAGAAAGAAGGAGGTTTGCTAGAGAGGATATTGTAATGTTAGGCTGATACCATATAAACTTTATGGTTCAACTTGGTTGTTTCATTTCTATACAAGACTATATATACAAATACAAACACAACAATGATGGAGATAAAAGCTCCTCTAGACTTTGACTCAATAATTATACTTTGACTCAATAATTACACATAATTCTTTGACTCAAGACTTTGACTCCAAGAATTATGTTGTCAAGACTTTGACTCCAAGAATTATGTTGTTTCCTTCCAAGAGTTATGTTGTTTCCTTATAGATTTTATGAATGAAAAGTGATTACGTGAAACGAAAATTTATGAACTCACCAATATTTATATATTGGCAAGGTTTAAACATATCTTTCAGATAACTAAAATGGATGATGTTCCGGCATGGCTAGGGCGGGAAATTATATTTGGGATGTCGGTCTTATGTCGGAGGTTTTGCTAGTATTTTCCATATGTTTGGAATATAGTCGGAAAACCTTCCCTTGGAATCTTAGCACATTTGGAACATGTAATTCCATTATCTTTTTGATAATTTGACATCCAATAAAATCATATTTTCTAATTAAATATGCTTGTGTTTAATCTTAACTTTGATTTCCTTTCGAGATCATGTCATATCTTGTGACACCCGGCAAATTCTGGTTAACAACGTTGTCTAGATGAAAGTCTACCTTAGCGAGTCACGCGTATATTGTACTTAACTGGGTTAGTTAAGTCGGGTTATGGTTCGGGAACTATTGGTTAGTCTAGAAGATCATTGGATGTTGGTCTAGAGGTTCGTTAGATGTCAGTCCTTAACCAAGTGTACAAACGGTGACGATTTGTAGGATCGTCAGGGCATACGGAACGTACGAGTCTCGAGTCCCGGGAATTGGTGAACGAGTGTAAATATGTGTATTTACTTGTGTTATGTGTTTACAATCATTATATGACTTGTCGGTACGTGAATATGCATTAACATATGTTAAAACGGGGTTTAACGCGCAAAACGCACAAAACCAACCCCTATAGGCGAGTAGGAGGCCTAATCACCTATAGGGGAGGCGAGTAGGGAACCCTAAGGGCGAGTAGGGCCCTACTCGTGTATAGGAAGGGGCGAATAGCCCCAATTGCCTGAACAATCAGGCGATTAGGATTCCTAATCGCCTGAAACTGCTGCATACTCGCTAGTAACGGGCTGGACGACTAAAAACGACTATAAATACCATACTTAACCTCCTAAACTTCATTATACCAACCCTAGTCGTCCCATAACCCGCCCCAACACATAAACAACCTCTGGAAGGCGATTTTTGATCAAAACTCAAGGTTTCAAGCTTGAATCATCATATTTTCATAATCCTAAGGTTTGATTTTCATCCATAACTCTTTATAAACGTTTTTAATCAATCCCTAATGGTCCAGACCTGTTCTTAAACGAAAAAGCTTTCTGAAAATCGTCAATAAGGATTGTTAATCGGATTATAACTAATATGCATGCATTATGAGTGTGTATGATTAGAAAGCTAGGGTTTTTATGATTCATGATGATGCACATATTTGTACTCTTGATCATTCAAGTAAATTGTTTTCTCGTGTGAAACTCCATCTATTATGTCATTGAAAGCCAAAAATTGATTGAAAATACTGATTTCATTGATGGATCACGCGACACCAAAGAATGCATGTCAAATCCAAAGATCATATAACGTCACAACTTCTGTGACACCCGACAAACTCAGCTTTTTACTTCTAACAAACACATAAGTCTACCTTCGAAAAAAAATTATAAAACGTACTTAACTTGGTTAGTTGAGTCGGTTCGATGATTCAGGGAATCATCGGGAGTCGGTTTACACGCACACTACTCATGATTCGGTGATTGGGGGAATCATCGGGGAAACACACGAGCACAAGTCTCGTATCCCAAGTGTTGGTGAAATAACATAATAAAAGTCACTTGTCAAGAATTATATGTTTTATGATTATTAGATAACTTGTCGATACGTGTATACGTGAATTGATGTGATAAGCTTACGAAAAAACCCAGTCTTCCTAATGAGAGGGGGACTGGCAAAGCCAGTAGCCCCAAATTGGGGGAGACTGAGTAAGCCAGAAGCCCCCAATGGGGGGAGACTGAGTAACTCAGTCGCCTCTAAAGGGGGAGACTGAGAAACTCAGTCGCCCTAAATTGTAACAGCTACAAATACCATATTTGACTTGTTTTTCATCATTTGTGCAAACCTAACTCACCCCAAGTGCTCTCTCTCTCAACCCCTAACCTCTGTAAACCCATTTTTGTCACGAAGTCAGCATTTCCAAGCCAAACACAACCTTTAAATCATAAACAAGTGAAGATCTAAGGTGTGTGGTTCATTTAAATCCTTCTTCAATCATTTTTATGTTGATATTATGAACCCAAGATGTCCAGATATGAACTTAGTGTGTTTTCAACAATAAAAACCTTTCTAAACTAGATCTAAATTTACCCATGAGTTTCTAATAAAAATACAAGCTTTGAATTATGCCTGTGATCCAATACATGGTGTTTATTGTTAGAATGTCACTATATTGTTAAAATAATGATTAACTAGGTGTTAGAAACATGATTGAATGATATTTGGGTTATTTATGTGGTTTATGAGTTTTGAGCCGTTTGAGAATTTTAGTAAGATCTAGGGCTTGATATGATACTATGATGCTTGCAATATGTTAGGATTCATGCTAGAACGGTTATCTTTAAGTATGATGATGCTGTGAACGTGATAATGTGACTAAATTGGGTTATTTGCCATTTGGGGACACTATTTCATGCATTGATGTGTCTTGTTCATAATATTAACCATTTTGGGAAAAACTTGCAATTTTGTGTGTAAAACGATGTGTTAATTGGGGCATAATGATAGGGTTAGACTAGATATTAATTGTGTATTGATTGGTAGTGTTCCAACAAGTTTCGGACCTGATTCGAAAGGTTTCGCACGTCAAAATGATAATCAGCTACAGTGCCAGCGACTGGCAAACCCAGTCGCCTATCAGGGAGGGCAACTGGCTTGCCCATTCGCCTCCATCCAAACTCAATCATGTGTTTGTAACTCAGTCGTGTGTTTTGAAACTCAGTAGCGTGTTTGAAACTCAGTAACGTGTTTGAAACTCGGTAGCGTATTTTGAAACACAGTAGCGTGTTTTGAAACTCAACAACATGTTTGAGACTCAGTAGCGTGTTTTGAAACTTAGTAACGTGTTTGAAACTTAGTAGCGTGTTTTGAAACTTAGTAGCGTGTTTGAAACTCAACAGCGTGTTTTGAAACTCTGTAGCGTGTTTTGTGACTCATATGTGTATTACATGATATATATCCTAGGTGTTTTTATTTATTCATTATGTGTGATATGTATCTACATATCGTTATTTGAGAACTTGTACTTAAATGATAAACTGATATAACGGGTCACCAATGGGATATTGAGTCTTGTGTGGTCGTGTCGAAGTCAATCGTTTATACAAACATACAAAGTCATGGTTTGGACCGTGGTGGTGGATGGTGGTGGACGGTGGTGGTGGGTGGTTGTGGTGGTGGTGGTGGTGGTGGTGGACGATGGTGTGGTGGGTGGTGGTGGACCGTGGTGGTGGTGGCCAGTGGTGGTAGTGGATGGTGGTGGTAATGGACCGTGGTTGGTGGTGGTGGACCGTGGTGGTGGTGGTGTGGTGGGTGGTGGTAGTGGACGGTGGTGGTGGTGGACGGTGGTGGGTGGTGGTGGTGGACCGTGGTGGTGGTTTACGGTGTAGGTGGACCGTGGTGGTGGTGGACGGTGGTAGGTGGTGGATCGTGGTGGTGGTGGTGGACCGTGGTTGGTGGTGGTGGTGGTGGACGGTGGTGGTGGTGGTGGTGGGTGAAGAGAAGAGAAGTGGAGAAGACCTTAGAAGATTTTGGAACAAGTCTGCACCAAGAAGAGGTCAGAAAGATCTTTTTGAGTGAAATGTCTTCCAAAAAACAAACAATCTGCAGACCCCAAACGTCTGCGCGCGTCTGCGTGGCACAGACAAAAGAGGTCAGAAGTGCTTCTGAGTAAAAAACAAACAACACCTTAGTAAAGGGAAGTGTCGTACGCAAGTTGAAGAACAACGAACATTCACTTTTGCAACATTGTGAAGCTGAATTTTCACCAAGTTGACAATTAGCGGACATTGATCACTTTTGAACATATCATACAAATAATCAAGGTTAAAATTCTTTAGACAATGCTAACTCGGGTTAACTGAGGAGTTGCGAGCACTCGGTTACTCAGCCTAAGCGGGGACTACTCATGGATTACTTGTTGAGTAATCGGCGCCTAAGCGGGATTTTTTTCAACCATCACAAATATAAATAGTGATTACAAAATATCTAAAATTCTAATTGTGTTAAACATGCTTAATTATTCGATATTTTAGATGAATTCTAGTATGTAATTGATCTCATAAGACTAGGTGTAATGCCTCAACGCCTCTGTCACGAATGTGTATTTTTATACTCACACTTTAAGAGTTAATTATGCATAAATTTATTACAATTAATTAATTGGCCATGCTTAACAATAATAATTAATTTTCTAGCATATTTTGGTTGGACAAACAGTTCAATGCATCGGGCAAAAGATTCAAATAGGTCATCCAAAAAAAATTTGTTTAACTACTACTTTATTATTATAAACTGCAATTGATTTTTTTTCCTTTCCCGATATCACAAAATGATAAATATGAAACCGAAAGCGTACCTTAGAACAAATAAAAAATAAGACCACATAATGAAAAATCATTTACAATTATAACAATAAACCCCACAAACCTGAATAAAATAGAAAAGCACAAAAATGTTTCTTTGGTAATAAAGTGAAATAAATGAACCTATACAAAAACACTTTTATAATCTTCTTAATTTGTTAACAAGTTAAGCCCGCGGGGGCGAAGCTCTTTGAGGGCCCGAAGAGCCCCGGCCCTTACCTTTTTTTTTACGCAGTGATGGAATTTTACGATTTTCGTAGGTAAATTGAGTCAAGGTTGAGTTCGGCCTCCACCGATTTGATTTTCCAGCCATTATCGATCAAAAAAAATTTAGTCCGACCCCTACCGATTCGAGAAACAAGCTTCACCACACTTAAGCCGTACTCGTTTAATCTCGAGACAAGCTCAAACCTATACAAACTCGGTCGTTTCTAACTCTTGTCAGTAGCATCTCTAACATTAAAAACATGAATAGTTTAAAACATAAACGAGTTAATAGCCATTTTCGTCCCTGAGGTTTGGGCCAGTTTGCCACTCCGGTACAAAAGTTTTTTTTTTTTGCAATTCCTTCCCTGAGGTTTGGATTTTTTTGCCAAATTCGTCCTTTTCACTAACCCAGTTAAAAAAGATCGTTAGTGTTAGGGGTATTTTTGTTTTTTTACCTCAGGGACGAATTTGGCATTTAAAATTCAAGGATTTTTTTTTGTAGGGCAATTACATATATCCCCCTACAAACTTCATAAATTACATATATACCCAATCTAAAATTTAATTTACATATATCCCCTTTATAAAAGTTAAAAATATCAAATATACCCATTTTGATTTATTTTAATAAAAATATATTAAAAATTGACCATTTTACCCTTTTTAAATAAATCTTAAATTTTTTACTTTTGAACAAATTACAAAAACATTAACATCCTCTCCTTCTTCTACATATGTACCAGAGATTGTCACCACCATTGCCACCCCAAACACACAAATCGAACACAAAGAGGGAGGGAAACCGGGTTTGCCCCATCTGCGATGGATCATCAACCCGAATGTAGCAGGAAAAAACAGTAGTTTCGTGTGCATCTGATCTGTAACGGATCTCGAGGTATTTGTTTCCGGCGAGTACAATTTTTCCAGCGAGACCAGTTTAACATGGCAAATATAGGCTTGTATGGAGAAACCCACACACAAATACACCGGCTATTGGTGTTAATAAACCTGTAATGAAAAAACGCAAAAGATGTATTGCAAATATATGTTCCCCTAATTGTGGGTTTTGAAATCTTCGAATATGTCAGAATGACATTTCTTCTTTTTATTTGTTTCTTTCATTTGGTTTTATGATAATTTAATAATTTTAGAAACTCTAATGTGTAGTTCATTACGATAGCAATTCCACCATCGTTATATTATGCATACAAAAAAAAAATCCTTTAATTTTAAATGCTAAATTCGTCCCTGAGGTAAAAAGACAAAAATACCCCTGACACTAACGACCTTTTTTAACTGGGTTAGTGAAAGGGACGAATTTGGCAAAAAAATCCAAACCTCAGGGAAGGAATTGCAAAAAAAAAAACTTTTGTACTAGAGTGGCAAACTGGCCCAAACCTCAGGGACGAAAATGACTATTAACTCAAACATAAACTAAAACACTAAAATTTTATATAGCAAAATATAATTAGAAATATAGCAAAATATAAAATTAGAAAGAGCCTAGAAATTTGAATTTGGTGTCCGTTGCTCCAACAGAAACCAAAAAACCGTGTGGGAGCAGTTACAGCTGTAGGTTCTTTTTGCCTGCTAAGCAAATATACTTTATTTAAACCCATTTCATTTCTTATTAAATATTATTATTTCAATAAACAAATCTAAATATTTTGTTTGTATAAATACCCCATTTCCCACATCCATATTCACAACACCTTCACCTCACTTCACTTCACTTTCTAGCTCTCTTCAACCTTCAAAAACATGACGTCAGCTCATCGTCTACTTCACCTCCTCTTCATACTCTCCATATCATTCCACGTCTCACTCGGAGCGAGACGACTCAGTGAGTTAGTCCAAGACTCGTCCAACCTTCTCCAATACCACAACGGCCCTCTCCTCACCGGTAAAATATCCGTCAACTTCATTTGGTACGGTCACTTCAAACCGTCGCAAAAAGCCATCGTCTCCGACTTCATCACTTCCCTCTCCACCACCTCTCAATCCGAACCCTCCGTCTCCACCTGGTGGAAAACCACTGACAAATATCATACCAAATCCACCCCTTCCCTCTCCCTCCGTCTCGGGAAACATATATCCGACGAGTCCTACTCCCTCGGGAAGTCGCTAACTGACGACCTTCTCGTCCAGCTCGCTTCCCGAGGAGAGTCGCATGATGCGGTTAACGTTGTGTTAACCGCGTCAGACGTGACAGTCGACGGATTCTGTTCTAGCAGATGCGGGTCCCACGGATCAGCATCTACTAAAACAGGACATATTAAAGGAAAAAGTTACAAGTTTGCCTACATATGGGTAGGTAACTCTGAGACCCAGTGTCCGGGTCAATGTGCGTGGCCGTTTCACCAGCCAATCTACGGGCCCCAGGTTGCGCCACTCGTGGCGCCCAATAATGATGTGGGTATGGACGGAGTGGTGATCAACCTGGGTGGGTTGTTGGCTGGTACGGCTACGAACCCGTTTGGGAACGGGTATTATCAAGGGGATGCGGATGCACCGTTGGAGGCTGCATCCGCATGCCCTGGAGTGTATGCGAAAGGGGCGTATCCTGGGTATGCTGGGGACTTGTTGGTGGACTCGACTACGGGTGCAAGTTATAATGCGTATGGTACAAATGGAAGGAAGTACCTTCTTCCTGCTTTGTATGATCCGTCTACTTCAAAGTGTTCTACGTTGGTTTGAAAAATTAGAGAATAGGTAGCACAGAAACTAGAACTTTGTTATAAGTTATATTCATTAATTGTATTCTTTTATTTCTTTTTTTTATTGTTACTATAATATATTAAAGCATACAAATCTTGGATTATCTTAGTTGTTTTGTCCGTGCCTAATGAAATATGAAAAATTGGAATATGTAAAAAATAACATGAAACTTCACTAATATGGAATAACATCGCCTTATACAAATTTGATCATGTAAAATGTAAAATCTAAACATTTTTGTAATCAAACTATCACTTATCTTTTAGTTGCTATTTAATAGCGTTATCAGGGCCGGTCCAAGGGTAAGCCTACTAAACTGGGTTAAGTTTGGGCATGTGAGTAGTCTTGTGAGACCTTTAGCTCGTGGAAATGGAGCATTGCGACCTGCGCCTTGGGAATCTAAACGATCAACGCAAATGTGAACTAACCAAGGTCTTTAGGTCTTATCAAGTAAATTTTGAATCAGGGTCTAGCGTGATAGCTTCAATCACTATATAACATATAAAACAACCCATAAATAAATGTCTATACTTGTGCTAACTCTGAACACCAGTAGTTCCTCCTATTTAGTCTATAGTGTTTACAATTTACAAATAAAGAGAAAGATGAAACCAAAAAAAAAATCATATGATCCTATTATGAAAACTAGTTTTTGAATCAACAATAATCATACGATCCTAGTATGCTACTCACGTTTGTTATCAGCGTAAGGATTGAATGCTTCTATGTTGGGATTTGTCGACCGTCCAATTTGCAGCACTCTTCGCAGAAATCCATCGACCATGTCTTCCGTTTGCTCATAAATGAAGAAGGCAACGAATGCGAATGGAATAACTGAAACAACAATACATTTGTTGCAGTGATTCACAGCTAATTACTTCTTCTCATGCTTCTTATATGAAGTTTGAGGTTTACTACTCGAGTTCAAAACCATAGATGACAATTTCGACATGTGTAGTTTCAAATACGCTGACTTCAGTAATCTTTTTTTATACCAAACAAACAAATTGAAAAGTTTTAGGTGAAAAGGTAATCAGTTAAACATGCCTGAAATCCTTCAGAATGCATTTTTGATGTATAAAACTTAAAAAAAAACTAAAATTTGTGCAACCCGAACAGCATTCTGTGTTCCCTACTTCAATCGACTATTTTTGCTGGCTAAATATCAAGCACAATCGGTTATTTTGTATCTTAATGCGTGTGACCCAGCCAAATTAACCATTTACACATAAATGGGTCGAATTTGCCACATCTGTTAGAGACCAAACTTCCTTAAGCTGGATGGTCATTGTCATGTATTGAGAAAAATATGCAGCTCATGCACACACACAAACACTAAAACAATTACCAACCTTTCGTGAAGAAAGTTTGCAGTGAAGTGGACCCGATCAAGGCCAGGATGGCGAGCGACAAAGCAGTCTGTTTATCAAAAGTCTGACAAGTTGATTAGATATTTATGGAAAAATCATTTATACTAAATTAATAATGTAACATCTAACCTATCATACCAACCAATATTGTCTGCTTACTCACAAATAGCTCAATACTTAGGTTTTGGTTGCTCGAGTGGAGACATCTCAGGAGGTCCCCCATCCTTGAATTACTCCCACCCAAACACATTTCAGTGTGGGGTTCTCCTCTCAGCCACTATCAATGCTCTCAGGGGTGTAAACGAGCCAAGCCGCCCGTGGCTACTTGAGATTGGCTTGCTTAAAGCTTGAAACGAATTTAGCATGAGCTTGAATTGGAGCTCATTTAAATACTACAAATTTTATTTTATAAGATAAATATATTATTACATAATAAGTGTGTGTGTGTGTTTATTACTAAATAATATAAAATAATTGTATAATTATACAAACAAAAATTTAAGTATTTAATAAATAACAAACGAGCCAAACCCATGCTAAAGCTTGAAACATATTAATGGGCCAAGCTCGAGCTTTTAAACATAGAGCTCGAAACAAGCCATGTATGAACTCTCATATATTAAACGAATCAATCGACCTTAAGAGTCTTAGACGAGCTTGGGCTCGGCTAGGCTCGTTTACACCGAAAATGCGTTAGCTGCATTTGAGGTTAAGGTTAAGCAGTATCTCTCTGATCTACGACTCATGTCAGATTTTCCTAAGATGTTACAACTTACAAGTAGGTTGAATGAAATTAATATGTAAATTTACAGAATGGAAGTACCTTAAAGAACAGAATTGGGTCACTCCCACTTGAAATAGTTTTTAGACTACGTGCTGCATGATTCCATGACGAAACTAACGATAAAGCAGTTTGGCGCGACATAGTATCTGCAGACATGAAGTTTGATTCTGATAATTTCTCAACTGAACATCCCATTCTGTACAGAACGAGCCATGTTTAGAAGCTTTGAGTTGTTGATATATGATAAGATCCTGCTCGGGTTGGCTCAAACACAACCGTAACTGTAAACAAAGGAGGAAACTTACAGCTTATCAGGCAACTTCCCATGGATAAACAAGAAGGCCGATGCCATAATGAAGACTTTGGATATTGCAGTGATCATAGTATTTCCAGGTGATGCCAAATTGACATAGAATGCAAATAATATTAGCTGTGTACTGAGTGTCAACTTTATATCCCTCCATAGAAATATGTCTGCAACTGCAAATCATAGTATCAAGACAAGTGAGTCAACTATAATATTAGATGTATTGTTATAAATTTAGGGGCATAAACAAGTTGAGCTGCTAGTGAACTACTCGACACCGGCTCACTAAAAGGTAGGATCAAATTGAGCTTAAATGAGCTCAAACTTAAAATTAGCATGTTTAATAAACGAGTCTTAGCGTGAAAATAAGCATGTTCAATAAATGAGCCGAGTTTCATACACCAAGCTTAACTAGACTTGTGAGTCTTAAGGAAACCTACAAATTTTACAGAATATATTAATTTTTACTTGATATAATAAATTTACATTCCATAAAATAAGTATATAGGATTACTGGATTAGAATAAATAAATGATGTATTATGTTATATATAAAATAAAAATTATATATTTCAGTATTTATATGTATGTAAATAAACTAGCTAAATAGCTAACAAATAATAAGTGAGTTGAGCTCAAGCAGGAAATTATTCTGGCTACCCGAGCTCGAGCTTTGGATATAGAGTTTGAAAGAGCCAAACTTAATCTTTGTTAAGTTATATGAGCTTAGGTGAGTTTGAGCTCGCCTCGTTTAAAATTCTAGTTAGTATTATTATACCAATTCCGTTTCCAAGAAACGCTGCAGCTCTAGAACCCCCTTTCATTTTTAGAAAAGCTTCAGCACTAAGATCAGAATATGATTCAATGGTTCTTTTGAGACCTTCCTGCAGCAAACAAACTTCCATCTTCACGATTTTTATAAATACAAATAGACTATTAATGTCACATATATATAAGTTTGTGTAACGCTTCCACACAGATTCATATCCCATAATCAATATAATGAAACAACGAAAATACATGTAGCTAAATGAATGGGAAATGAGTGAACCTGAAGTGGAACAAGAGGTCTGTATCCAAGTCGATCGTTTGCTTTTAAAGAACTGAATGTTCGGTTGCAGGTTAAGAGTCTGATTCTAGAAGGTGTCAACTGTGGAACCTGCATCCCATATGGTGCTAACACGCGATATATACACTCCATTAGACATGCAATCTGCATTATGATGAATACAGGAATCTTTGTGTTTGGCCTGCAGAAATAACTAACTTTCAACATCCAACAGAGCTTTTTGCTAACTTAAACTGCATATTCGGTTGATTACAAAACAGGAACTTAATGAGATATTAAGATTATCTAGACCTGTATTTTTTATGTGCTATGAGATGTAAAGCAAGAAAATGATCACCTTCTATAACCAAGGCCTTCAAGAATAAGTGACATGAATTCCCAAAACCTGATTGGTTCCATGTTAGTTATAAAATAAGCCTGGAAAATCATCATGGATGGGTAGCTTGTAAGTTATCGAATAATTTTTTAGTTATGGACATCAAATTTTCTCAGTTAAAAAAAAAAAAAAAAAAAAAAAAAAAAAAAAAAAAAAAAAAAATCAAGGGAAAATCATGGAAATAGCCTTTGACCGAGGTATTTTACCAAAATAGCCATCTCAACCAACTTTGGAGAGTCGGTTCCCGAATTCGAAGACGTTTTCATGAGACTTCAGTGGAGGACCAATGGAGGAGCGACACATGTTCAAAAATCTCCGGTGTCGCTCCTCCATTGGTCCTCCACTGAAGTCTCATGAAAACGTCTTGGGATTCGGGAACCGACTCTCCAAAGTCGGTTGAGGTGGCTATTTTGGTAAAATACCTCGGTCAAAGGCTATTTCCGTGATTTTCCCAAAAATCAATATTTATCAGTCAAAACTCGGAAAAGAAAACAAGTGAAATCATACATGTTCTTGCCACTGAATAAGAATAATGTTATGTGTGTTGTACAAATTCAGTATCAAGATATCTATGTATATATTACCTCCCCTGCAGCTCTCTTTGAAACAATGCCACCTGATGCAAGGGCTCTTTCGGCACATACATGAGCATGTGCCACATTTTCAACATAAGTGAAATCATACATGTTCTTGCCACTGCCAATTATATACTGAAATTAAGAGTTCATAAATAAAATATGTTTAAATGTATTTTCAATATAATTTAAGATTCATGAATATACACGATACTTTAAGATTGACATAGGAACGTAATCTCGTACCTTAAATTTTCCTTTCCTTGCTGCAGCAACTAAAGATGGAACAAGCAACCTATCACCAGGACCGAAAATGCTGCTGGGACGTAGACAACATGTTAATAATCCGTTCATTCCATTTGCCTTTATAACTAACGCCTCTCCTTCAGCTTTAGTCGAAGAATATGAATCATTGTGCTGAAACAGTCATATACACACTTTGTAATTGGTACAGAGTTAATCCAAGTACTAGCATACTCCTACTTGTACCCGTCAGACAAGGGAAAATAGAACAGAAAAGGCCCAAACATAAAAAGAGTGATCTGGGCATTGGAGTTACGGGGCCCATAAGCAGAGAATAGAAAGGCCTCGACAAGTCGGATCTTGTGGCAAACCACTAGCCCAACTGTTAGACGTGAATTCCTTATTGGCTCCGATGTCAACTCTAAAGATTTTCCTCGAAATTGAGCAATTGCAAAACTATTCCCATTTCAGTGCTTGGTTTTAAAAAGCGCTAGGCGCACAAAAGCAAAGAGGTCTAAGCGCATTGCGCGAAGCGCAAAAAGCGTGGGATTTTCGTACCCAAAGCGCACACTAATTATATAAATTTTTTATATATCCCATATATATTCCATGAGTTTTTAGCTTCATTTACCCAAAATATAGCTATAAATAAGGTTTTTATGTGATTTTACCTATATGTATAAGCCAAAAACACCAAGGTACAACATTTTTATGCATAAAAAATACTCAGGTTACGTGAGGCGCGCGCCTCAGGGAGAAAAGCGCCTGAAATTCGACAAAAAAGCGCCTGAGGCGCGCTCCTTTGGGAAAAAGGATAGGCGCAAAGCCCTGAGGCGCCCTAGGCTGCGCCTTGATGCGCCTTGCGCTAGGCGCGCCTCAGGTGCACTTTTTAAAATCCAGTTTCAGTGTAACATGTAAATTATTCATTGCCATAATTTACAAGTTTATTTGTCTTCAATTCTAGTATTTAGCAATTCACCATTTAAATGATTACTTTTCATTATTGCACAAAATACCTTAGCGGGATATGGCATCGATTCAACACCATCATATATTCCATGTTTCCCATCAAACACTACACTAGGAGAACTAGTATAGATAAGCCTCTTCACATTTTGCACACTACAAGCATCAATTATGTTCTTTGTGCCTGTATATCAAACAACGGAAACTTGAATTGCATTTGGCTGCAAACAATGATTTACGAAGAACGCTTAAACATTTAAAGTTTGTAATCCATAAACACTTTTCACATTTACCATGCACATTGACTGAATAATGCAGCTGGTGGTTATTGATTGATGAATCTGGTGCAGCCATATGGAAAACAACTTCAACCCCATCACAAGCTGCAAATTGGTACACAGAACAACATACAAAGTGAAACCATAGAAGAAAGATTAAAAAAGCATTCATCAAATTTTTAATAAAATACCTTTAAACACTTGAGATTTGTTGCGAAGATCCATGGATACATATTGAGCACGGCCCGAGTGTAAAGCTTGCCCAAGAACCCCCTTCTCCTCATGGGTGTCAAGCTTGATATCAGGACCCATATCAGCAATCCTAACGGAATATATATCGTAACGAATGAGCATATCCACCAAATGCCTAGCTGCAAATCCCCTTCCACCGGTCACAAGACACCACTGCTCTTGTGCATCAGCCATTTCTTATACAAAGTTGCTCCTGTGATCACAAAAAAAAAAACAACACATAAGCAGGATTTGAAATCAACTAGTAAATAACTACATTTGTAACATCTTGCCTCGCACACCAACCAATATTTTCTGTTTTATCCACAAAGACCTCGCAGGTTTGTTTTTGGTTGCCTGAGCGATGGCCGTAGAGTTGTACCCATAACTGGTTCATAATATTTTAGGCGGGGTTATTCTTATGACCTAGTACTTCTCTTGTGGACAAAACTGAACAAAACGATGCGGGATTTTCCTAAGGTGTCACAAACACCCCGCGTGACTCATAATCTCCGATCATGGTTGTCCCACTAGCGTAAACAAAACAACACATGTGTGACTTCGATACCACATATAAATCTAACCTCTTATACCAACCAATACTGTTTGCTTTGCCCATGATAATATCATGGATTTGTTTTTTGGTTGTCTGAGTGGAAACTTCCTAGGAGATCGATCACCCAATCCTAGTACTACTCTCCCACTCAAACACGCTTAACGCTGGAGTTCTTTCGTTCACATGCGCAACCGGGAACTTAAATCATAAGTTTCATCTAATTTGAGTGTCAAACTTGAATGCATTTCAAATACAACATTCCGCACAACAGTTCATAAAAAGTTTTAAACTCATCTATTCTTATAGCAATATTCAAAACATAACTACATTTCACAACTGAACGAATAATGATAATAACCCTTAATTATACCTAATCATCACATAAAATCATAATTCACATCATATTAGCCGCAGATTATTGTCGAGAAGACGAATATCTTTCAATATCTAACTTTGTTAATTAGGAAAACGATTCGGTTATGTTACCTATAATATATACTGGTGAATAATATATAAAACCTCAAGTTTAATGAAGAAATCAATTCGGGTACCTGAAAATAGGAGATTCAATGGAACAGTTACGAAGTATTTGCACTTCTGATCCGGCGAACGATGGAGTGTAACCACCAACGAATATAATATTAACCACTTGGCATGCACATGCAACAATAATAAATTTAGAAAACTAAATTAGGGTTTTTCATAATCGAATGGGGCATTGTTAAATGAAGATCTTTATTCTTGACCTCATTTTGTATTATTTCTTTAGTTCTTTATGCCATATTTTGAGAGGGTGTTTGGGATTGAGATACAAAACAACTTATTAATTTATTCGCTTCTTCTTCTTCTAACACTATGTTGCAGAGTTTCATTAAAGGAAGGAACCGGAAAGAAAGTGAAGGAATTGAAGGGAAAATGAAAAATAAGTGTGTTCCAGAGTTTCATTAAAAGAAAGGAGTGGAAAGAATGAGAGGAAGTTGAATGAAAATTATTACTTAAAATCTTCCTTCCAAATGGAAGGAAATGGAAGGAGGGGAAAGTTATCAATTAAAATGTTTTGTTATTTACTATTTTATCCTTCCATTTAATATAATATAACACCCAACAAGGGTATTATTGTAAAATTAAATCTTTCTTTTCTCTTCCTTTCAACTCGGGAACACATAAAATTTTTATTTTCATTTCCTTTCCTTCGAACTCGGGAACACAAAATAAATTTATATATTTCTTTTCCTTCCCGTTCTTTTCTGTCCTAAATCTCCTTTCTCTTCTTTTCTTTCCGGTAGAAAACTCGGGAACACAGCGTAAAAGTAGATGGGTTGTCTATGTAAATCAAAAGCATTTTTGGTTTTGGCTTTTTAGTAAGGGTAGAAAAGTTGTTTTCAAAAAGTTAGAAATTCTGGCTTTTGGCTATTTTACACTAACAAGCTATGACTATGTGGTGTGGTTTAGGTAAGGCTTGGGAAGCCTTGCCGCCACGTCAGCAAAAAGTAGGCCATCTTATGTTTTGGACAAGTTGAGGACTACCCAAGGGTGTTGGGGTAGTCCTCCTTGGGTAGTCATCTACTCCCATTGGTCCACCATTTTATTTATTTAATTCTAAATTATAAATAATATATAGGGTTGAGTTATTATACAAAGGATACAAAAAATGAGAAGGGTGAGAAAGATACAAAAACACAATAGATCATGAAATATGACACAATGAGCCACAAAATATAACATAGTGCCAAAAAATATAACACAATGCTGAAGAAAAATGACACAATGAATTGAAAAAAGTGACACAATGATGAAAATAAGAAAAAGACACAATATATAAAAGACACAATGATATAACGCATATTATAAAAACTACAAGCTAAAACACCAAGAAACGAAGACCTAAAAACTAACATCGTAGGATTCGATAAAACAATTCCAATGTCGCTTGAATGAATTCAATCGGAGTCCGTTTAATACCCTTCCTACGACTTCCTATCTTTCTTTCACTGTGTATTTGATCCTAACCCATAATATATAATTAAATATAAATGAATCAAACTTAAGGGGGTTATCTAAAAATATCAATAGTTGGGTGTACTTTACCTAATACTTCAGTGGGCTAAATGGAAATTTGAATTAAAGTTTATTCTCATCTTCAACCTCCAAACATCTATTCTCATCTTCAACCTCCACACAAAGCAAACAAGCAATCAAAAGGACCGTCTAACTCGTCCATTTTCAGCCGTTTTGGCCGGGTGTGGGTCGGTCGGGGCGGTGTTGGCCGGCCCAAGACGGGTTCGACGGACCGATGCCGCCTCCACCCTGTTTAGTCTAAACCAAACACTTTTTAAAAAACAACTTATTGACTTATTGTGACAACTGTCACCCTCATCTTTATCAAGTTGTCATTTGTAGTCCTTCATATTTTCAAATGTTCCTAATTCAGTCCTTGTATTTGTTTATTGTTTTCTAATAAGAGAAAAAAAAATCGAATTTGATATTATCAAGTCATCTGGTAGAAATCATGCTTACGTTATAATCAAATATAGATGTCGAAACTCTATTTTAGTGGGACGTTTAAGCAATTCTTCATTTTAAAGTAATTGGTTTGATTAAATTTAAATGTTTAAAGATTTTTTTTAGTTTATACGAAATATCAAAACTTTTATTTAAAAACTTATAAAAAAATGCAAAGATTAAGTTTTTGGTTAATTAAAGTTTTAAAGTTGGTAGTTTAAAAGTTTAAGTTAAAACCAAGTTAGTTTTGTTAAGTTTAGAAAGGAAAGAAACTAACTAACTCATATTTTAACTAACCAAGTTAATTGTGAGGGACCGTTTTTGCCAATCTATCAAAGTTTTAAAACAGCCCTTCCCTCCCTCTTTCACTCACGTTTTTCCGGTCAGGAGGTTCGCCGGATCCGGCGAGTCTCCGGCGAGATGCTTTTAGGTGTTTTAGAGTTTCGTAACGCCTTTAACCAATACCCGAACGCTTCTCCATCAATTCTTAACAGTTTCCGTCATTTAAATCAAGCATTAAACGTGTTTAAATCATGTTTTAATCGGCCATAAAAGGTGTAACCGTCGAAGTTATACAACGAGTTCTAACACTCGTTTCATCTGACCATTATATAATTTAACCTTTCCATTTCGTTCCTGCACTCTAACCGCTCAAAACCCACGAAAAAAACTCAATCTTTCTGCGTCTAAAACTCTGTAATCGGGTCTTCTTTAGTCGAGTATAAAGCTTTCTTCTTCGGACCTTAAACACGAATGTAAGTCAATTATTTTCATGCCGTTTTGTTTGTATATCATTTCCGAACATTAGCCCTATGCTTTCGGGTTCCTTTGTCGCTTGAATTAGATTATTAGATTTGGGGTTAGGGTTAGGGTTCTAGAGTTGATTTTGGGGAAGAAGATGAAGTTTCATACAAAGTTAAATAAATTTTAATCTGAAACATTTCAACATAATAGCTTGTAGTGGAAGTGGTTGTGTGTGTGGGGTTCTACACTACAGACTCGGGTTCGAACCCTTGCACCACCATTTTCCTTTCTTTTTATTTTTTTCAGCATTTATTTCTTTATTTCCAATTATTTGATTATTTATTATAGATATATATTACATGTAAACTTAGAATATTCATATTAAATTCATTTTTACTTCAAAAATTATGAAAATTTAGGAGTAGCTTCTTGACACCCCATAGAAAATTATCCCACTTTTAATTTCTGAAAAATGTTTTATTTTTATATTTTTATTGAATTAATTTGTTTTAATCATATTTAATTCATTAAAAATTCATTTTTAATGATTTTAATCTCAAACTTTTTGGGTAATTATTTCTCATCATCAAGAACTGATATAAAAATTATTGTTTCAGAAAACATTTAATTTTATTGACTTTCCTATTTTTAATCATTTAAACATAATTTAATCTCGTTAAATAAGTTTTAAATATAAATAAGTTTATATAAATTATGGGAAAATTATTCTAATTTGTTTACATCAGAAATCATCCATTTTCTATAAAACTAGTGTTTTTGGATCATGTATGGCATTACTAGTTTTATTTACGTTTAATTAGACAAAATAAAACATTTATTTATTTATACAATTTAAACATCTATTTTATAAATATTTTCCTTATAAATAGAAATACTCATATGGTTTAATGTCTTTATTATCTTTTGTTGGATCATTATGTAACTCAAAATTATTTATTTATATATTTATGATTATTGTATTTATTTTAATTTAGTTAAAGTAACTAACTAAATTATTTTTGTCTTAATTATTCAAACATATTTTTATCTAAATATTCAATAGGTAATAATTATATTATTTAAACCACATTTACAACCTTTCATATATTATTTGTGATATACAACTTTTACATTAACGCGACTGATCATAAAAACTTTAATTCCCCAAATCGACTTAGCACACCCTAATGCCTTAGACCCTAGTTACCTTAGACTTTTTAGACATTTCCTTATTAGTATGCTTACACATTATAGGCTGAATTCCTCGGAATTCCCATTACTTAGCTCACGACCGCTTAAGTTGGATTTTGCTCGCTTTCGCAAACCGTGAGTATATCTTTCCCCTTTTTACTGTCTTACTATTTTGGGGTGACTCATGTACTTACTATCATGTTTCTATTTCTTTTACTAAATGCAATTCTCATGTGTGTTTGCTTATGTCATTTCGTGTATCTATGACCTGTCAAATTATTAACCGTTTCGGCCTGGCATTTCAATGAATAATACTATGGTTTATACCCTTGTGACTCTGTTGAGAGTCCTCGTCATTGCTATGTATTACATTACTACTAGTGCATACTATATATATCTGCTTTCTTCTCTTAGGGTTGATTTGACCCGGATACCACTTATTACATAATTGCAAACAGTATACGACACATGAATTGCTAAACACTTTTCTACTATATTTATTTAAACAGGGTATGCTCACCAATACAATTTTTGTATTGACCAAAATATTTTGTACATGTTTCAGGTTGTTTTGAGATGCATCCTTTAAGCTTTCGGATTTATATTTAGATTTTGATTCATTATATTTCAATTTAGTTGACAGTTAGTATCATTGTATTTCATTTCAATGTAATAAATTATTTAATCAATGTATTCAAATTTACACTTTAGTCCATGTGCTATTGAACAATCGTCACTACGTGACACCTCGATGTTTCCGCCATCGGTTGGGGTGTTACACTTATTGAGTTTTCCCACCACAAAAGCTAATCCAAACACTTATTTAGAAACTCATTTTCAAAAAGTTATAAGTTAATAAACATTTCTGATTAAAAGCACTTTTGGAGTTAAATAAGCAATCCCAAACACTCTCTTAATAATGGGTTGGTTACATAGACAACCGAAATGAAAAGGAACGTTTCGTGGTTCAAAAATGCAGAATCTTGTCTCAAGTAATCACTCGTCATTTATCAGGACTTTTCGTTGTAAGGTTTTTTTTCTTGTTTTTTTTTTTTGCTTGGGCGGGGCATTTAGTCGGAGCATGTTTGGGATTGAGTTTAAAAACAACTTCTTGATTTATTGGATTTTTCAAAAAAAAAAAAAAACAATAAATGAATAGGTTGTTTGGTTTTGTTAAAAGTCTTTTTTGTTTTGGCTTTTTGTTATGAGTTGAAAAAAAAAACTATGTTTTCAAAAGCAAAAAAATCTGGCTTTTGAAAGTGCTATAGGTTTTTGAATATCAAATTACGAAGCTACCCACATTTTACTTTCTATTACTCAAACACTTTCTAAAAAATAACTTATTGACTTTTCTCATCATAAAAGCTAATCCAAACATTTTTTTTTTCAAAAAAAAACTATTTTTGGAAAAGTTATAAGCCAATAAACCACCTACATATAAGGGTGAACAATGCTTCCACAAATATTTTATCTCTCCTCACTCACAACCACCTACACCCACCCCATATAAATTGAGAGAAACTCACATACATTTGGTGAACCAAATGTGAATGCTCTTACTCACAAACACTTCTTTTAGTATATTTCTTGTTAAAATACACTCATAATAATTTAATGTAGAGTGAATAACATCTTTTCATGAAAAGCTAGGATAATAATTTTTCATAATACAAAGATAGGGTATAAGAGCATTCAGATCCCCATTTTTTTACCCTATAATTTAACTAAAAATTATACTTTTCAAAATTTATCGTTTATTTTAAAAAACCTCCAACATCTCATCCACCATATTTATCTTTATCTTACTTACAAACACTTATTTTAATATATTTCTTGTTAAAATACACTCACAATAATTTGATATAGGGTGAATAGTAGTTTTTTTCATATATGAAAAAGCTAGTATAACAATTTTTCATAATATAGAGATAGGGTAAAATGGTGGATGGATGGTGGATGAATTATGGTGTGTTTTTAATAAGTGTTTTTAAATTTAAAAAAGGGGGGAGGGGAGGGAATTGGTGGGAACTAAAATTGGATGTTTATCAAATTTGATATTTTATATCTTATAGTATTAAACCTTTCTTTGTTATATTATATTTTCAAGGAGGGAACTAAAATTAATATAAAAACTCGAAGAAGGATATATAAATTATTTTGGTAATGGATTTGTAATATTTTTAGTCCAAAGCAATAAATCAACAACTATATATAAATGATAACCTCTTGATGATATTAAACTCATTGGGGCAACCTCTCACTCCTTGAATGTGCTACGTGGTATCATAGGAGATTTTTTACCATATATATCCTTTTATCTCCTTCTCTTTTACTCTTTCACAAAACCAAACCCTAACTCTCCCTCCCATCCCACCCCATCCAAAATCTTTTACCATATATATATTTTGATGATTGATGATTTCCTCTCCTCAGACAGACACAAACAAAACACAACAAAACAAAACAAAACAAAAAGTCCTAAAATCTTGATCCCCAATTTTCATACTTTCTCCACTCCAATTCATCAATTCTACTTCCTGATCCAACAATTTATTTTAATCTTTATCGAAGACCCCGTGTGTGTGTGTTTATAGGAATGAGTAAATCTACTTATGATTGTTATTGATAAAAAGGGGTCAATCAATCACTGTGGTGGATGCGTCGTCATTTTATATAAATGTTTATTGGAAGGGATGGTATAACTTTTTTACTTTCTTTTCTGATTTCTTTCATAATTTGTTACAATGAAATATGTTAATTTTGTGCCTCAGTTTATGATTTTATGAATTGGTTTGATTAGGTTTTAAGCTTCTATTTACATTAACTACATACAACTCATTCATTCATTAATTCTATGTTGTAATCCAGACTGCATTAACCATGGGTTTGTTTAAAAACTCAATCTTTATGTGTAAAATTGACATGGAGATGATTAAAAATTAAATCTTTACGAGTAAAATTAAAATGGGTATGATTAAAAATTTAATCTTTATGTGCAAAATTAGCATGAATTAGGTTAAAATTTAATATTTAAATGTATAATTAAAATGGGTTTGATGAAACCTATTTCAATTTTGATTTTACAGGTCAGGAGACTTGCTGCAAGTGCAAGATTTCACTGTTGTTATGCGTCAATTTAGCAAGCAAAATAGATTCAAGAATCTTTCTTAGGTTCTGTTAGATTTGATGAACTCACTTATTATGGTTGTTGTTTGCATAGTTATAATTTGTTCATGATGACAGTCTCCAGGTTCACAAACTCCAGCGAGACTGATAGGGCTCTATCTCTCTCTCTCTCTCTCTCTCTCTCTCTCTCTCTCTCTCTCTCTCTCTCTCTCTCTCTCGCACCACCACCGCCGCTTCTCCTATTCCCCCTCTCCTCCACCAGGATCCTTCCACCACTATTAGGGTGATAGTTATTGGTGATTAAGATGTGGCCAAAGACATGGGATGATGATAGGTTTAGGTAAAGGAACGATGGTGATAGTTTCCAGGTTCACAAACTCCGGCGAGACTGATGGGGAATGATGATTGGTGGTTGGATTCAAAGATAGGGAAGAAAAGCAACGGTCATGTTCTATGGTGGTTTTCGGCCATGGTTTATTATTTTTCTTCAATTAGTGTTTCCGATTCAGTTTTTTGAGTTGGAGAATTTTGTTGTCTTCTTCTGAAGGATCATAGCTTGCCTAGAGATAAATGGCTAGAAAAGTAAGTGTTTATTGTTTAAGCTCTGATATTGTATTTTTTTAATGTTAATGATAGTAGAGTGTTGTGATATGTTTATGTTTGTATAGTTGTTTAATGTGTGTGAATTATGTTGAGGTTTTATTTGACATTCTTTTTTGTTGAAGTTTGATTTGACGTGTTTGAGAACGGAATGATATGAGTATTATATAGTATTATACTTGCATGATTTTGTAAGAATTGATAGAATTGACTAGAGCAAAAGTGTATACGTTATTAAACCGTGGGCATTTTTTTGGCTTGATATTATTCAAGGAACGGTGGAGCTTTGCTTAGGTATAATGAAGGTAGTATTGGTTTTCTTGAAAATGGTACTAAAGATGAACATATGATTTTTGCTTTCTCTGTCCGTATATCCGGTGCCAAGGTATGGTCAATAGGATATGGAACTTACTGGTCTTTATTCCATGTGATTGTAAACCCTATTATGGAGACTAAGACAATGTATATAAGAATACAAAGTTTGGTGGTGTTACATGGTTTTAATTTATTAAAAGCAATATGAAGAAGACAAGATTTTTAAGTGAAGTGGTTTTTGACTTTAGATGTTAGAATTTTCCCATGTGGTTATGTTTCTTGCAATTCTCTTTTAATAAGCAGTTTTTGTATGATTATTACCCAAATTTGGATATTATTCTGTTAGCTTTAAGATAGTTTCAATTGGTTAATTAATGACAAAATGTGTAGTTAGGGTAAAAATTAGCAATTTTATCGTGATTATTGCTCACTTTGGATATTATTTTGT
This sequence comes from Ambrosia trifida, assembly GCA_028751855.1. Classification (NCBI taxonomy): domain Eukaryota; kingdom Viridiplantae; phylum Streptophyta; class Magnoliopsida; order Asterales; family Asteraceae; genus Ambrosia; species Ambrosia trifida. Next base: position 106,405,479 of record CM054126.1, on the reverse strand, counting down.
TGATCATGGAGAGTAAAGACATGTATACCGAGTTTAGGTTTTCTGAAAATTATTTATCATTGAGAGAATGTTTAGTTAGGGTTTAGGATTAGAAGCAACATGATCAGGAAAAAACAGTTTTGAGTGATTGTTACTAAAATTCATATATAAATCCGTTAGTGTAAAGAGTTTAAAATTCGGAAAATAACATGAGTTTTAGTTGTTTCTTTTTTGTGATACTGAAGTTTGAATATAAGATGTCCGTAGGAGGATTTTGAGGAATATGTGAGTCTCATTGTTTAGATTTGATTTTATTGCTGTTTAGCCAAGGGTTTAGTATTGTAATTTGAAAGTATAGACCGGGCTACGGTTATTTGTGTTTACTGCTCATGTTTGGATATTATTCTGTTACTGATAAACGAGTATCAATTGGTGAGAATACAACTGAAGACATCCTTTTATTAACCTTATATTTGTTAACACCAGCACACTCCTGGTGTATAAACTAGTTTCCAAGATATTAGAGTAAATTTTTTAATGACCTATAATACTTAGGGTATGTTTGGTACTGAGTTTTTAGGAGCTTCTAGCTTTTACGAAAAAACTCATACTCAATAAAAAGTTTTATTTGGTTAAAGGATCTTGAAGCTTTTAGGTTAGGAAAAAAAACGCCATCTTAAAACACTACTAGTAGTAGCGTTTAAGAAAAAACTCATACTAGCTACAAGTTTTTAATAAGTAAAATGACACAAATACCTATTCTACTATAAAGAAAAATAAAAAAAAATGCATATAAGCTTTTAGTTATGCCTATTTTGATCATTTTATATATTTTATTAAAAGCTCAAGCTACTCTGTCAAGCACCAAAATATATTTAAAAAGTTATATCTACCAGCTACTAACCTTCAGCTACCAACCTTCAACCACTAGCTAGTTTTACCAAACATACTCTTAGGTAGATGATAATACACTAGCTAATAGTTTTTACAAGTATAGGCCAGAATTTGAGCATAAGAGGTAAAAGGGATGTATTAATCAGGAGTAAGGAGTAATTAAAATAGGATGGTAAGATTCAAGAATAGGCTGGAATTTAAGCTTTATAAGATTATAAGGAGGGGGGGGGGGGGGGGTGAAGCACCATATGGGTACTTGTGGGCTCCACATGTGAAAGGTGAAAATTGCGGGGAGTGGAAGGGGGGGGGAAGTGCTACGTGGAATTTCATTTTTTTTAATTTTCTTTATAAAGTTTAAATAAATTAATAAACATAATAAAAAATAATAAAATTTAAAATATTTAAAAACTTTAATAAAATAATCTAAAAAATTTTATTTAAAAATTTATATTTAAATAGTTAAAAAAATTTATTTAAATATTTAATTAAAAAAATATTATTCAAACGTTTGAATTATACAACCAGTTTTCAAACGTTTGAATTTCAACTGCCAGTTTTCAAACGTTTGAATTTCAAACGTTTCAATTTTCTGACCCTATAAATACAACACCAAAAACCTCATTCCCAGTCACATTTATCCCTCAAAACCAATGAAACATATGGGTGGCGGTTATCCTTACGAAGCTGCCGGACCTTCCGATCTCCGGCGATACTCTCGCCGGAGACGTCGTGTATCAATGTTCTCTTCTCCTACTCCTCAACCAATGTTCTCTTCTCATGCTCCTCCTCCTCCTAAACCAATGTTTTCTCCTCATCCTCCTCCTCCTCAACCAATGTTTTCTCCTCCTACTCCTCAACCAATGTTCTCTTCTCCTGCTCCTGCTCCTCCTCCTACTCAACCAATGTTTTCTCCTCCTCCTCCTACTCAACTAGTCTCCAACTCCATCCCCTTCATTCCTCCTTACCAGGGTACACTCGCCCAACACCAGATGCTGAGCTAACTGATGAGGAGCTCATCTGGGCTTTGGATTATACTATGGCTGAGATGGGAATGGGACATCTACGGTTGGTGGAGACCCAACCGAACTCCCACCCCAAACTACCAGGGTAACCCCACCCCAAAACCCTCCTCCTCCGGGAGCCATATGAGGAGGGAGTACGAAGCAACTAGGGCTTCTATGGATGAGGAAAGATACTACTCGGGATCAACTCCTGAGTATTTTCCGCATCCGCTCGGATGCGAGGTCCGACGGTCGCGATAGCGACTATTCTGTGTCACCTCCAGAGTATACACTGGAGGTCTGGGACAATTACTCTCTGTAGTGGGGGGTTTAGGTTTAATTATGTAATGTTTTAATAAGTAGTTTAGGATTATGTACTTGGTTTATGTAATGTTTAGTAGTTTAGGATTAGGTAATATTGTAATAAGTAAATTAGGATTATGTAATGTTTTTTTATTAAATTTAATAGGGTTAATTATGTAATGTTTTTTTTTTTAATTTTGTTTATAAACCAATATTTTGATTTTTTTTTATTTTTTAACTCAAGGGTTCATTCTTAATTTTTTAATTTTTTTAAAGGCCCAACGTTCATCTCCAACCCACCAATAAGAGAGCGCCACATATACCATCTTCCTCCCCCCACGCCCATGGCTTTTCTCCCCCGCCCAACCCTCCTCCTCCCTTCCACGCCCTACCGGGGCGGTGTGGAGGCGGTAAGGAACCTTTTCATGCCACCACGTCAGCAAAAAGTGGGTCCCCACTTGGTTTTAGAAAAGTTGAGGACTACCCAAGGGTGTGGGGGTAGTCCTCCTTGGGTATTGGCTACAGTTTCTTTTTTATTTTCTAATTTTTAAATAAGTAAACAATTCAAATAAATAACATAATATTTAAAATAAGGTTACAAAAGAAAAAGTTACAAATAAAAATAAAATTACGTTTAAAAAAAACCTAACAAATAAAAATAAGTAAGTTATTAAAATAAATAACATGTCTAGCTTTCCCCGTTCGCCCAAATATATTCGACCAAATCCGATTGTAGATGTACGTGTCTGTCCTCGTTGCGTAATGAGAATTCGTTAAGTTCTTGTTGAGCTGGACTAGCAGGAGCATTATTCTCCCCCGAGCTCGTTTTCATGAAAATCACAAATGGCCCTTCCTACGTCTTCGATATGCATGTTATGCAAGATAATACAAGCATACATACAATACCGCAACTTTTTCGGTGCCCACATTCTTGCCGGGTTGTCAATGATATACCACTTTGCTTGTAGAACACCAAAACAATGTTCGATGTCCTTTCTCGCTACTTCTTGATACTTGGCAAATTTCTTTCTTTTTTCGTCGTCCGAGTGTGAAATGGTTTTAACTATTGTGGAGTATTTTGGGTAGATTCCATTAGCAAGATAATACCCGCGTTGGTATTGCACACCTGATAGTCTGAAGCTGGTGTCTGGACTGGTCCCTTAAACAACATCTTTGAAAATTAGAGACTGATTGATGACGTTAATGTCATTGTTTGAACCGGGAACTCCAAAAAATGCACGCCAAATCCACAAATCCTGGGAACAAGTAGCCTCTAAGATTATTGTAGGATGTCCGTGTTGACCATTAGTAAACATTCCCCGCCATGCTGTTGGACAATTCCGCCACGGCCAACGCATGCAATCAATGCTTCCGAGCATTCCTGGAAAACAATGTCTTTCGGTATGGTGTTGATATATTTTTTGGACGTCGCTCATCGTTGGTTTTCGCAAATATACTTTGCTATAGATCTTCACAACACGTTTGCAAAACTTGTACAAACATTCTCATGCAGTTCTATCGGACATCTTTAAATATTCATCCCAACTATCGGTTGCCATCCCGTAAGCTAGTTGGCGTAATGCAGCTGTGCATTCTTGAATAGTTGTGAACCCCCTCTTGCCTTTAGCATCGTACCGCAATGTAAAAAATAGGTCACAACTCGATAAGTCGTCGGCTATACGTAAAAATAGTCCTCGACTTATTCTAAACCGGCGCTGAAAAGTAACATCCGAGTATAACGGTTGCTCGCCAAAGTAATCATGCATTAATCTTTCGTGGGCACCTACACGCATAATTTAAAAAAAATAACTAAATGTATGTAAAAAATAAACAACTAAAACATAAATATATAATGTAAATGTATAAAATAACTAAATGTATGTAAAAAATAAACAACTAAAACATAAATATGTAAATGTATATAATAAGTAAACATAAAAATAAAACTTTCAATAATTTAAAAAAATGTTTCCTTCCCGGTCTTTGTTTATTGCCGCTTGCTTAGTTCGTGGTCCACTTGAGACATCTTCTTCCTCATCTTGAATGATTTGCGCCGCTATCGCCACAATCTTTATAAAAATTTGGTATTCCTCAGTGGAGGATGAAGATGACGAAGCAAAAGAAGTAGCATTCGACATTGTGTGGTAATTTTTATAAAAACTTTAAAAAATTTTATAGAGGTTGAAAGGAAAGATGTGAATATTTGAGAGATATTTTATAGTTGTGTGTGTTTTATTTGAAGAAATGAATTATTTAAATAGAAAATGGTTTTTTTTTTAATATATAACGGTCATATGACCGTTGAGTGGTCAACAAAAACAAATTAACCCAATAAGCTTGCCCCGTCCACTTCGTCCAATTTGAGCCGTTTCGGCTGGGCCTCACCACGTCGGGGGCGGTGTTGGCCGGCCCAAGACGGCCACGACGTCCCTTGCCGCCCCATTACCGATCAGTCTAAGAAACAAAGTGAGATGTATTTTAGTGGTAATTAAAATAGGGCAGCAATGTTTAGCCGTTAAAAAAAAAAAAAAAAAAAAAAAGAATTGTCATAACAATCTTCATGCTCTCCTTTTCCATCTAGTTCTTTCTCATGCCCTTTCATTCGCTTTGTTGGGCCAAAGTGGATTGGCCCTTGTATTGGCTTAGGCTCATAACAATTTCAATTGTCATTTTACTATTGAGTTTTCAGATTAAAAAAAAAAATGTGTTGCAAATTTCCATGAAAATTGCATTCCAATGACACACAAAACACACACACAAAAAAAAAAAAAAAAAAAAAAAACCCTAATTTTTTTTTTTAAACAAATTTACTACTCTAATTTAAGAATTGTTAAAGGTTATATCTCAAAACGTCCAATCATTAAGTTATGCTATAAACCCTTTATTTTGAATGTTTGGATATATATATATATAGGTTTAGGATCATGTACAAAGTACATTTTTCGTGAGAAGTGTGAGAAGGACTAAGAATTGACATGTAGATATCATGTTTTTGGATTTAGGAATGATGTTTTAGGTTGTTTTAACTTGAAAAACACCAAACACAACAATCTTAAAACACAATACAATGTATTATAGTCATTAAATTTAAAAAACAGTTAAAACACACTGCTAATGTTCTTAGCACGGTGTTTTAAGTTTTAAGCCTAAAATACTTTGTTTTCGGTTTTTAATTGTTATGTTTGGTGTTTTTATAGGCAAAACAATCCAAAACATCACGACTAAGTTCAAAAAATGATGCCTAAGTATCAATTTTTAATACTTCTCACACTTCTCACAAAAAAAAACACTTTGTACACGATCTTGACCCTATATATATATATATATATATATATATATATATATATATATAGGGGTTAGGATCCGTTGAGAACTCGATGAGTTGTGAGAACTCGCGAGAACTCGACGTAAAATGCGAAAAAAAAATATTTTTTTTTGCCACTAGTGTAAATACACGTAAACCCCGCTGTAAATTTTTTTATATAAAAAATACATTAATTTACACCAAATACACCGGTGTAAGGGATTTTTATCCTTATGTAAGTATATTAATATTTTATTCATTATTTTATTGTTGTTTAATTTTGAACCACATATTCATTTTTTTATTATAATAAGCGTGTGGTTATAAAGTGAGTTCCTATGGTTCTCACAACTCATAGGAGTTCTCAAATGATCCAGATCCTTATATATATATATATATATATATATATATATATATATATATATAGGGGGAGGATAAATTGAAAAACCCACTCGAGTTAAGAAAAACTAAGAAAAACCCTTGTAAAAAGCATCTAAAATTGTTAATTTTTTTTTAAAAAAATACACAAGGTAACATACATGTATTAAAGCGTTTTGGGCCAAAAAAATAAAAAAAGCGCCGATTGGATATTTAAAAAAAAATAAACAAAATATGTGCTGTTACATATGTAACAGCACAAACTTTGTTTATTTTTTTTTTAAAAATATCCTATCGGCGCTTTTTATTTGTTTTTTGCCCAAAACGCTTTAATATATGTATGTTACCTTGTGTATTTTTTTCAAAAAAAATTAACAAATTTTAGATGGTTTTTACAAGGGTTTTCTTAGTTTTTCTTAACTCAGGGGGTTTTCAGTTTATAATTTCCCTATATATATATATATATATATATATATATATATATATATATATATATATATATATATATATATATATATATATACGAGTTGGTAACCCGCACGTTGCGGCGGGTCTAAAAAACTACATCAAATTGTATCAATTCATTTAGACTTAAAAATCATCGAAAACTTTTATTTTAAATGATATATTAAATACGAATACTTGTAACAACATAAGATAATTATTCTTATCTCAACTAAAGTATAATAACATCTGTACGAATTATTGAAATAAATTGATTTTAGGTGGATTCTAGTAATAATCCATTCAACAACTCGTAAGGTTAGTTCCATAATACATTTATTCTCAAGACTACACTACCTCACACGTAACACTTTGGTCACGCCTACCACTTAACGATGTATACTATTAAATGATACAAACAACTTTGCCAAATAACTTTACGTTTTGTTTCATACGTGACATACACACATGAATTCACCAAAGTTGCTCCATGTAATAATAAATAAATAATAAGTAGGAGAGGGGATGTACAAGAGGATTTTGGGTATTATTGGGAAAAATTTCATGACATTTTGGGTGTGAAGCACTAAACTTTTCATACGCCATCTTAAAAAACATAGAAAATTACTAATGTAGTCATCTCTCCTCCTTAATAAGGGTAACATAGATATATATATATATATATATATATATATATATATAGTATATTATATATATATATATATTTTATGTTAGTATCAGTGGAATGATTAATTTAATTTTGAAATTTCGATAATGCTTAAATTTAAAAAGTATGAACATTTGCTAGCAAGTTAAAAAATAGAAAATAGCAATAAAAGAAAAAAGATAACGTATAATACATAAAAAAAAGGTGACCACATAAAAACTTATACACACATAGAAATAACTCAGTACAAATCACAGTCAACATCTAGTTGAGTTACATACATGAAAATGAAATAATACATCACCCGGGCACTAATTAAATCATGAATGCGCGATCATTATTCGTTGGATGTTTGCTTAATGTGTTTTTCCACCACCCCCGCTACTAATTAGACTAGTAGTAAGGAATTGACCATCATCGATTAGCTCGACAAAACGCGCTTCCACGGCTGTGCCACCACTCCGTGTTGATTATCTCGTCTATACTTACAAGAGTTGAATTGCTCTCAGCTCCAAGATTGTTATCAACATTCATTGTTGTCGTTGTAGTACTTTCAACCTGATTATATCGTGTTTTGCAATTTGCATGTGTGAGTATAAAAACATTAAAAAACCTATTGTCACCAATATAAATCTGCTATTACTACTAATTATTTGTATGTAAAATTTATGAAAGTAATTTGAATCAGTTAGACTACTAGGTGTGGAAGGCCATCATCCATGATGATCCTTCACCTCAACTGCCACATCAGTGTGGGGTAGGAACATCTATGAGATGATGGTCTTAGGGGTGTGGAGAGGTCCATCATCATTTGATATTTTTTCTTTTTTTGTTTTTTAATTAAATAATATTAAAACTCCTTGCTCCTCTCAAAATTGGACCGGCATCAACGGCAAGCAAATGCCTCCTATGCTGCCCCTGACCCTATGCCGCCCCAGGGGGGTGGTGTAGCGAGGCCCGACATTTGGTTGCCTCCCCTATGCAGCCCCCCATACCTAACAGTCTTATAGTTATTTATTTGCATTTCCAGCTTTAATTAGCTTAGTTTTTTTTTTTTTTTGAACGGCCAACAAATTGGAATTACTCACGGAACACTGGAGTATCATCGTGCCACCAATGTTGCCACGCGATCATATTCACCACCAAGTCACCAATTCAGGAGGAAACTCATAATTATGAGAAAACCCCCTTTGTGAGAATCGAACTCGGACCTTATGGTCTCAAAGTCTTAACTCACCATCAAAATGCCGTTAGGCTATAAATTTTACCTCTTAGAAAAAAGACTAATATAGTAACATTTACCGTGAAAAAAGTTTGATATTTATTCATGTAGTTTCCCCACACGTATTAAGAATTACTTTAGAAACGTGAAAAGTAAAATAATATTTATTGAAGTTGTGGATGCTCTAAGTATGAAATATAATGTAATAATAAAAAATATATGAATGGCCTCTTTATGAACTTGCGTTGTTTGATGAGTGATAAAATAATATTTATTGATTTTGACGTGATGATAGAATGAATATGGTAATATCTATAGCATTATGCATTCAACGATTAGTTTGCATACCAGAACTTTTGTCTTATATTTCAAATTTCATAGTCAACTATTATGATAATTTTATAGTATTACACTATATTCTTTGATGTCTAGTTAAATTATTAATTTATATGACGTATAAGCATCTTAATTATATTATAGCCATGAAACTGAGATAATTATCTATGCAATTGAACATGTCATCTTGACAGCCTAAAACAATAATTGATATATTTATATATATACGTAACGGTGTTTAGTTGCATAAAAATATTACAAATATAAAATACATTTTTTTGCATGTATGTATCTATTACTAATTAGATCAGTTACATGAGAACTGCAAGAAATATTCATGAGAGAAAATGAAACCGACATATATAGATAGGGTGTACTTGGTGTGTATAAGAAAAACACGAATTATATGCGATATAAAGAAAAAGTATGATCAAAATTAGATTAAAATGTCAAATAAAATCAAATTACAAGGGTTTTTTTTTTTTTTTTTTTTTTTTTTTTTTAATATAGAAGTAGGTATAGTATGTATATGGTACTATACCCTCGACACTTAACAAGACCAAGTGTCCGAGTCTATCTATTTGATCATAAAATTAGTTCATAATAATAAGAGTTGGTCCATAAACATGTATATGGTACTTTCAGAACTAATTACTTCTTAATTGGGTAGAAGTTTGCTCTTAGTTACATTCGAGCTTATTGTATATACCTCACTAAGCGAATTCCATCGTTCTTTTTTTATGCCCGTTTACCTGTCATGTTCTTATAATTTGAAATGGTTTATTTATATAAAATAGGTTCTAAGATATTATGATATATAACAATTAGAAGCTTCTCATTAACTTGTTTATTAATTATTTTGGCTGTCTTGCTTTTAAAAAAAAATAAATAAATAAAAAAAAATCGCTCACCGAGTCATGGGTTGCCTCAAGTTAGAATGCAAATTTAGTTTCTAGCTTAAGTTAAAATTACTAGTAAAGTCACCTCACATAATTTCGTTAAAAAAAGACTAATTAGTGGATCGCGTCTGTGTGTATTTGACCATGTGTAGTGGGGTATTATTGGGGCTTGAAATTGAAAAATAGCGCCCAAACACCGCCAGGGGGGGGGGGGGGGCTTTATGGGGCGCTTTATTGCTTTAAAATTGAAAAAATGGGTGTCAGTCACCATATATATAACGCCTTTAATGTTTCGATTGGTGTGCCACCAATTATAATTAAGGAGGGGGCGTTATATCCTCTTACCACTACACACGAGAATTTACGTAAAGGATGTCAACTTTTTAATACTATTTTAATTAACGAAATTGTTAACATTTCATAGAGTTTGCAAAAAGTCTTAATCCATATGAACTTTATGTAACTAAATTCATCACATCAAAGTAACAAAACAAACCGAGTGACCAGCAAAAGCAACCCACATGAGTAAGTACATTTATAAAATCATTCAAATTTATTAGTTCAACTCTTTTATTGTCTAGATTCGTGAAGATCTAATTTTGTAATTTAAAATATTTATATTAAACGATTAGTAACAGGCTTACTTCTTAAAACCTTTAATATTGTAGATTCTAAATCTTTTGAAGAGTTCTATAAATCACCTGTCTTTAAATCTAGATCTCTAGGAAAAATACTTGTCTCTCTAATAGGATCTAGATAAACTTGAACTTTTCAACTTTACATATTTAAAACAAATTGTACGAATCTTTTTTCATAACAATCTTTTTTTTTTTTTTTTTTGATGAAGTCAACATGGTAACAATGATTACTAGTGCTATGATAGGTAAATGAACATGAATAAATACTACTTAGTACTTACACAACCTATGACTTAATTAATGGTTTAGTGGTATCGTGTTTGCCCTTTAGAAAAATTGTGTGGGTTTTTATCCTTGCAAGCGTAAGGTTAACTGGTATTAGGTGTAAAACGCTGATGTTAAAAAAAGAAAAAAAAAACTACTTACAGTTGAAGATAGAACGTCAACAAGCGGATCATTGGTTGGTGTATCATCTAGCACGGGTAGGGGTTCGTAAGTAGTTGACGCTGCTGGATCAAGTGGTGGTGACGGTGGTTGAGGGTTGCTTACAACCTCTTCACCGCTAGCAACAGCTTCTTCTCCACCACCCTCTAACCCTAAACACCTTAGAAAGCCCCTCAAGGCTTCTTGTATGAAACCAACAGTTCCTGCTTCCATTTTTTTTTATGAATATATGACCTACAATCTGAAAGCTATCACAAAGATGTTTTCTCTCAACAGGGTATAATAGTGTTATTGTCATGTATTTATAGCCATTATATGATATATGTATCATAGAAGAGTTTAATACTTGGGAGTTGTTGAGTTTGAAGGAGAAAATTAGATTAGCTACCTACCTCTGATGCATTATATTAATCTCTGTGTAAATACGAACCCCTTATTTAACAACAATTTCATCTACAAAGGTTTAACCCGTGCCATATTTTTGAGTAACAATCACCAATCACCAATCACCATATCACTAGACCATAAAGCCATGTACACTATGGACGTGTTATTTAATTCCCATACTTTTTTTATATGTATGTATGTATGAAGGAAGTAATTATTTCTATATTTAAACTCTTTTAAATTTATTTTTTATATGATCGATGCACATAAACCGAGCCGCTCATTTTCTATTTGAGATTGATAAAAAATTTGGCTAGACCAAGTGTGTTGGTACCGCACCCCTGCCAAATCATCATGATCATACCCGTCAAACCAACCCCCTCCGCCCTTTCTAATGGGACGTTGTCCCTAGCTTCTTTTGTGAGTCTCCTCATGAGTGTGGAACTATGATGAGTATGTGACCACCAACTTTTAACCTATTACATACACACACTTTACTTTACTTTTATTTTTCTTTTAATACACTTTCGTTAAAATCGTGAGTGAAAATAATCTTGCCGACACAAATTTTTTTCTTCTTTTAGTAAAACAATTAAGGATAGTCGAAAATTAAGAATTTAAGTTTGAACTAAAACTCATGGTCTTTGGCCTTGATTGTCCTCATAAACCTAAATTACAAGTCTACTGTTGTCCCAAAGGAACATAATGTAATAGTAAGGTAATATTGGTTTTTTTGATAATGAGTAGATTAGAAGTAGGATAGTTTGTTGGGGGATGATTCAATAGAAAACTTATTTTATTGAGAGAACTCGAGAACTTTATATTACATATGTGCAATATATCATCTATACTATATTATAATGCATGAGTGAGGGGTAGTTTAAGATACCCAAAAGTTAAAAACTTATTTTTCATTAATAACCCTAAAATGAAGGTAAAATAGTCATTCATACATTATTTACATTTTAATACCTTATCTCAGTTGCACTTTAATCCCTTAAACTTTACTTAACTTTTGTTTATTTAAATTATAGTTAAACTTCTTTTCCATCTTTTAAGCAAACCACCCCCATGATTTTAAATAGTCATATTTTTTAATACGTTTATACTTTTATAAAAAAAAAAATTACACATAATAATGAGCATTTTATTATCTTTAATTTGAGTATAGTATTGCTATTTTTATTCAAAAAATCTTTATGTGCTACGTGATTAACAATATATAGGAGTGAACAATAACTAAACCGTTCATCGAAGCCAAACCAAAAATCTGACAAAACTGAACCAAAATCTATTGAAAACTGAAAACGTCCGATTTAACTTAAAATTGATTATCGTTTTCTTTTTGTACCCTTAGTTAACCCAAATTAGTTAAACTGAAACAGACCCATTAATATATTCATAACAGTATGCCCGCACGATGTGGTAGGAAACACAGACACTTCTAATGGTTCATGGTTGGGTTAGTTTCAGTTTTGTTATAAGCCTCAACCGAAACAAAAATTGACATTATCGTCTTATCAATCTTGTAAACCACCGGTTAATTGGTTCAGTCTATTTGGTTAGAATGTCGTTTTTAGTTTGGTTTAGTTAATTTTGATTAATAACCAAAACCAAACTTTGGTTAAAATTTTGCTTAGAAGCACATGAAATGAAGGTATAAATACATGTATTGGATGTATAACTTAGGGTACAAAAAAACCAATATTAGGTTAACTCGGTTTTGGTTAATTTTATGTTCGGTTCCGTATGTTTTTGTTCGATTTCGGTTGAGTTTCAATTATTGTTCACCTCTAAATATCGTTAATCACGTAAAAAAAATCAAAATTTTAATTAAAATCATATAGCAAATTATACTCTAATATGGTTTGAAACTTAGTAGATAGGTTTATGAATTGTATTGGCGGTATAAATAGAGGGGGTTTTGAAATTTTTAGCTTTTATACCTAGGTCTGTAAACGAACCGAATGTTCATTTAATTTTAGCTGAACACGAACACATAATCAAACACATTTTTGTGTTCATGTTCGTTCATTAAGAAATGTGTCATGTTCTTGTTCGTTTATGTTCGTTCGTTTAAACCTAAACGAATAGTTCACCAACGAACATAAACGAACAAGTTTACGAACAGCTCTTGAACATGCGGTTCGTTTACATGGATATTTTTTACCTCTATTTCATGTATTTATACCTCCATTTAATGTACTTCTAGGCAAAAAAATTTAACCAAAGTTTGTTTTTGTTATTCACCAAAATTAACTAAACCGGACTAAAACCGATAATCTAACAATACTGATCGAACTAAGGAACCAATTGTTTGATAAGATTGATTAATTGATGACTTTTTATTTTAGTTTCGGTTGAGGCTAATATTAGATCTTAACAGAACCATACACACCCTTAGAAGTGTTTGTGCTTCCCACTGCATTGCGCGGGCACTCTACTAGTATATTGCATATGTGTAATATAATTGCACATGTGTAGTATATATTGCACATGTGTAATATATATTGCACATGTGTAATATATCATATGTTACACATGTGTAATATATATTACACATATGCAATATATGATATATTGCACATATGTAATATATATTGCACATGTGTAACATATGATATATTACGTATGTGCAATATATGATATATTGAGTGTATTACATATGTGTAATATATATTGCACACGTGTAACATATGATATGTTGCACATGTGCAACATATGCAATAATAATATATTACACATGTGTAATATACAACATATGATATATTACATATGTGTAATATAGACTTCTCGAGTTCTCTCCCTAACTATGAGTTCTCAATTGAACTTTCCCTTAGTTTGTTGTATGTGTAAAATAGAGTTTTTTTTTTTTTTTTTTTTTTTTTTTTTTTTTTTTTTATACATAGTTCCATTTCCCTATAAAATTTCACCTCTAGTGTTCCTCTCTTCCAATTTTCAAAATTAATGTTATCGTCGTTGGTAATGGCTAAACAAGTGACCGATTGCTGTAAAAGCTGAAAAGCTGAAACAAAGCTGCAAGAACAGTTCATTACGCCGTTGAGAATGCGAAATCTGCCTCGTTCGCCGTTGGGAATGGCAAAAACTACCAAACCTGCGCCATTGCTAATGGTGAAACCTGCCACAACCATGAATGATTCACCGTTGATAATGGCGAAAAGTACCAGACTCACGGGTTTGTTTATTTTTTCAAAATAAATAATATGGATTTGCAAGGCTTTGTATATGTTTCATCCCCAGGGGGGCAAGGCTTTGTCTTTAGTAGACTAGGATTTGCAATTCAAAAAGGGGTGGCGGCGCAGCTTGTTGCCCGTCTACCTGCTATTATGATGTAACTTTCGTATTTTGTTTTAATGAGAAGTAAAATTATAAAAAAAAAAAAAAAAATAATATGGATGCACCATCTTTTGTGAGCATCTTTCCTTTTCAACCTTCCTTCCCTTTTGCAATCCTCATTCCTCATCTCATTGTTAATTCAAATTGCACAATTGTTTTTTACTAGTTGCTGATACTAATGACAAACCAATATAGCTGTGGTCCTCTTAACAAAAACTTATTGTTTCTAAGCGGGACAGAAGAACACCACGCAGATGGGTTATTACGGGTAAGAAAAGGTTACAAGAAGCTTTGGGGATTTATTCATGCAAATCCCATGCATCCCAACGTTATGAAGTATATACGTTTCGCTGTATTTTCTGTTGTTCTCATGTGTGATTGTCGAAGGGTGAACAATGCGTTGATAACTACATTGGTCAAAAGATGGAGACCTGAGACAAATACATTTCACATGCCCTTTGGAGATGTCACAGTAACCCTACAAGACGTAGAGGTTTTGTGGGGCTTAAAAGCTAATGGTCCTGAAATTTATAGGAGTGATAAAAAATTTACTAATGATGCTATTAGAGGTGACTTCTATGGTTTAACGGCTATTGTTTTGAGGGATAGTGCTATCAAATGTCAAAGAATAAATATACCTTATGTAATGAAAAAGTTAACCGAACTCACTTTCCTGAAAATCCAACTGAGCACGAATGTCTCCAACGTGCCAGGACGATTATTTTTCTTTTTAATTGGTGCACACCTTCTTCAAACCTATGCTACCAACTGGGTTGAGGTTAAATATTTAACCTTTCTAAATGATTTAACAATGCGCGGAGGGTATGATTTCGCCATTACTAACGACGAAGGTGCAAAATTCCATTGGCTATGTAAGAAGTTGGGCAGGTTTCGCCGTTGCTAACAACGATGACACCGGAGAGACTAACACTTTTTTTTTAATGCGAATTTTTATTACACCTTTATTTCATCTTATCTTGTAATGCAAGGACAACCTTACATTTATAAGGGGGCCACCAACACTAGAGTTGAAATTACTTGGAGAGATGACACCGTTTGTGAAAAAAAACCCTGTAAAATATATTGTAAAATATATATGTACTGCCGTTATATAAAATGAAGATATATAAAATATAGTATAATATTAACTACAAATATTGGATACTATATATGTTGGTATATTAAAAATTAAAAAAAGATATATTTCAAGTCATATGTAATTATAATTATAAATATGTATAAAACTAAATGCGTATAAAAATAAATCTATATTAAAAGCAATAAATAACAAACTACTTTTTTTTAAATGCAAACTTCATTAGCACCAACCAAGGTGAATCATCTCCATTCTCCAAGACGGAGATAGCAACACCAAAAACCAAAAAACAATAACATCAAGTCAATGTTAAACCAACCGTACCAATCAACCGAAATCGGTTTAAATCTACTTCTATTTCAAAGAAAGCCTATAGCTTTTATATCCGAGACAATCTCCACTGCATTCCTTCTCTTTCTGTTAAAAAACTTGTTTCCCGCTTTCCAAAACCGCCAACACGTCAATATCGCAATGCCTTTCCGTTAAATAACAAACTACTTTTACTCACTAGGTAGTCATTTCCAGCTCCTAATATTCCTAACGAGTTAAGCTTGAGGTTTAAATAAAACTCGTGACACATAAAAGTCAAGTCTAATTGAAGATATTAATGTCTACTGAGCTTAAATGAACCTAATTGAGCATATCTTATCCTAACTGATTTTCATTAACCCTCTGGCCATTATTTACCCTAACATGCAACGAATGGTCGTGATATTACTCATGAGTCAAACTTGAGGTGTGAGTCAAAATTCTTGCAAGTACAAAGTTATGTGTTATTTATGTGTAAAAAATTGATGTTAAAAACACGAGTTAAACCGGAGGTTTAGACATAAAACTTGAAACACATCAATTTTGAGTTATATTAATTTCAATGAACTAGCCCAACTTTTATTAAGAATTCGAGCTAAAGTTCACATCATATTTAGCTATGGCTGCCTTGGTGGGGAAAAAAACTTATGACATGGTGGTCTAATAACGGTGGTTGCACAATTACAAAAGTGATGTGACTTTATATATCCTTACAAATTTGTAAGGTTAAGTATAATGTATCAAATAAAAGGAAAACAAACGGGTGATACTATCTACACAACCAACAAAAAACCCTAAACAACCTTAGGACGGGTCGTCGAGGCCTAGATGGGCCGTTAAGAAAAATTAGGGTTTCAGGACGGGGCGTCCAGGCCTTGACGGGCCGTTTGTTTACAGAAAAGACAAAACTGACGGGCCGTCGAGGCCCAGACAGCCCGTAAAAGTACGAGGTACGAGGTGATCAGTCTGAACTCCTGCAAAAGCAGGCAGTTCAGACTGAAAAGTCTGAAAAAGGTGCTTAAGGACGGGCCGTCCAGGCCCCGACGGCCCGTTGAAACGTGTTAGGTTAGGGCATTTAATCCCTAGACGGCCCATCGAGGCCTCGACGGCCCGTCGACATTTCCTGATATAACCATTACACGATCAGCTTCTTCCCCATTTGAACCAAACTTTAAAACATCACCACCACCAAAACCCTCGACCCATTTCGACTTCCCGGTCTCACGATGACATATTTACACAGCTTTTCAACCGTTGACCTGTCTGAGAACGAGTCTTACGTCTCTGAAAGCGTAGGGTATGAACCCGAGGTTCAAGTTGGTGAAGATGAGGTTAAATCCGGGGTTCGTGGTAATGACGGGAACATGCTGCCCGATCTCAACGAGGAATATGTAGAGGAACAGGAGTCTTTTTTCGTGCCACCAAGCTACCCGCAGTACACGTACGGGAGTTACCATTCGCGCGGGAATCGTGCTAATGATGACAACCAGGAAGATGCTAACATAAAAGTTGAACCTAACCCGGATGTTTCGTATGAAACCGAGCAGGTGCGTTTATTTATTTACACTAGTATATCTTTACAGTAGTATATATTTTCATGTATTTAGACTAGTATATCTTTACAGTAGTATATATTTTCAGGTATTTAGAGTAGTATGAATTTAGACTAGACTGTTGTGTAAATTTTCAGGTATTCGGGTCTGTTGAAGAGATGAAACAATGGGCTTACGATAGAGCCCTTGCTAGCGGTTACGTCCTAGTGACAGGACGTTCTGTTTCAAAAGGCAGTGGAAATAATGCAAGAAAAATTAGGATAGACCTGAGATGCGACCGTGCTGGCGAATACCATACTACAGCCACAGTAAGGTCTACGGGTAGCAAAAAGATTAACTGTCCATTTATGTTAATAGGGAGGCTACGCAAAGAGGGTTGGAAGTTGGAGGTTAAACACGCGAATCATAACCACGACCCTTTTGTACATGTTGAGGGTCACGCTTTTGCTAGGCGGCTGACACCACAGGAAGAAGAAATGGTGGAAACACTTTATTTTCAAGGCCTGGAACCGGCAAACATACATTTGGCCATCAGAGCACAAAACCCGAATAATAAATGTATTCTAAGAGACATACACAATACAGTGAGCAAGATTAAACATAGAATTTACGGCGATAAAACCCCAATGCAGGTATTATTATTAATTACTATTATTGTCATAGACTATTATTAATTTTGTTGTTGTTAAATATTAAATATTGTTATTATTATTGTTATGCAGATACTCGAGAGTATACTGGTTGAAAAGAAATTTACTTATTTCACCAAGCAGAATCCAGAGACAGATGCTGTTGAGAATATTTTCTTTTCACACCGGGTCTCGTACAATCTCTGGCGTGCCTTTCCACATGTGATGCTGATCGACGCCACCTACAAAACGAACGAGTACAGAATCCCGTTTGTTCAAATTGTGGGTATGACGTCGACAAACCAGTCGTTTTGTATCGCCCATGCATTTATCGTTAAAGAGAAAACGAGTAACTACACATGGGTGCTTGAGAGGCTCAAAGATTTGCTGGAGGGGAGTATGGAGCCACGTGTAATTGTTACAGATAGAGATCTGGCTCTGATGAGTGCATGTGCTTCAGTTTTCCCGGATGCTACGAAATTGCTTTGCAGGTGTCATATTCAACGAAATATTATTATTATTATTATTATTATTATTATTATTATTATTATTATTAATATTATTGTTGTTGTTTTGCAGGTATCATATTCAACGAAATATTGCAAAATATCATAAAGCAGGATTTCCAAAAGAAGAATGGGAAATATTTTTGCAGTATTTTGGTCGACTGTGTAAATCTCCTGACAAAGAGGCTTACGAATTCAATCTTGAAGCGCTCTACAGACGACTTTGGGGGCAGGATCGAACGGGTATATATTTTATTTTTTATTTTGCTTTACAAGCGTACATATTTTCTGTATTGACATCACTATTCTGTTTTTTACAGAGGTTTATGACTACATGGAGTCAGTTTGGCTCCGAGATTATAAAGAAATGTTTGTCGAAGCATGGGCAAATGAAAACCTTACGTTCGGTCAGACTACGACCAACAGGGTCGAGAGTCAGCATGCTCTTATTAAAAGGTACATAAAAGGCCCGAACAGCTCGCTCCACGCGCTTGTGATGCAAATAGACAAAGTTATGGAATCACGGCGCGTAGCGATAAAGCACTCCTTCGAACAAAGCCGATCAACAAGAATGTGGAAACATGATCTACCGTTGTTTCAAGACGTAATCGGTAGGGTTTCCCATCTAGCGCTTAATTTGATGCTCGGAGGGGTCAACAAGATAAATTATTATATGGAACAAAAGAGGTCTTGTGAACACCGACTCAATAAGACTTATGGATTGCCTTGTTCCTGTCAATTGCAATTGTTTGATACGAAAGGTAACAACATTTTTTAGACTTATTATAAATGTTTGAAGCGTTTTGTAGACGACTTGTGTTGTCTGGTTCGTACAAAAACAGAGGAAACTCTGCCAAATTTTTATAAAATTATTGATTTGTTGTTGTTGTGATTGAATATATATATCAGATACACGAGTGTCACTGGCTGATATCGACGTCTTCTGGACACGACTTGACTTTATGCCAGAAGCAGCTAAGGTCGCAACCGGTGCAAGTGAAAAAAAGCATGTTGCAGAAGATGAAGGAGGTGTTGAATCCGATTATGACTAAACATAAACCTCCTGAGGTACAAACCGATACTCGGGGTCGGCCAACAACAAGTGAAAAGGAAAAAAAGGAAGATAAGGCTGCGGTTCGTATTATTATTATTATTATTATTATTATTATTATTATTATTGTTGTTGTTGTTGTTGTTGTTGTTGTTGTTATATAATTTTTTGCACGTAGGGCAAAAAGCCTTCTAGAAGAGGTAAACAATCAAGGGACAAACCGATTGTTTACGATGAAGATTTTCCACTGTTGGAAAGGGAGAGGTACAAACTACTAATATATAAATTCACACATGCATACATATTTATACACATATTAAATCTCACTTTTTGATGGGTACAGGTACAAACTGGAGATCGAAAGGTTTAAGAAATGGCTTCCACCTGCATATCATAGATACATTACAGACATTCGGGATGTCCATGGAGACGGTCACTGTGGCTTTCGATCCGTAGCTGTGTGCTTAGGGTGGCAACAGGATATGTGGTACTTCATCCGCAAACAGCTTAAGGAGGAGATCGTCGAGAATGAAGACCGGTGGAGGCTAATTTTAAACGAAGTGGATTACGATACTTACGACAGAGTCTCCAACTCATTCGATCACACTGGAGTGGGACCAGCCACGCACGACCAATGGATGGAGATGCCCGCCTCAGGATTACTGATTGCTCAGAAATTTAAGGTGGTTGTTCAATTTCTCTCTCCGTATGATCAAAGTGAGACGTACTTCCCTATGTTCGATGGTCCACACACCGTTGAAGAACATGCGTTCGTATCGTTTGCTTTTGTTAACAAAAATCATTTCATCAAGATTGAGTTGGCAGAAGGCGCCCCAATGCCAAAACTGAATCCAGCATGGCGTAAGTGGCGATATGAAGAGGCAAGTGAGTGGGAGACGGTATATGACGACCGTATACAAAGGGTTGATGTTCGATCACCTCAATACTTCGACTTAACTTAGCTTATCGTATGTAACCGGACCGGACGAACGGAAAAATTTGTTGTATGTGTTCATTTATACTTATTATAAAAATATACTCCCTTTTTTTTATAAAAAATACAAATACCAAGCTTAAAATATACAAAATACACTAAAAATTTAAAAAAAAAATAAAAAACATTAGGGTCGTCTAGGCCTAGATGGGCCGTCTATGGCAAAAAATTGGTTTTTAGACGGCCCGTCTAGGCCTAGACTGCCCGTCCTTTGGTTTTTAGACGGCCCGTCTAGGCCTAGACTGACCGTCCCAACACAAAGCTTCCATGAGAAGCTTCTGTTTTTTAAATTAAAAAAAAATAAAAAAATTAGGACCGTCCAGGCCTCAACGACCCGTCCCAAGACAAAAATTGGCCTTAGACGGTCCGTCAAGGCCTCGACGGCCCGTTGCAAAAAATTTAAATCAGATTATTATCAGATCTGATTGCCCCCTCGTCCCCATTACCTTTCCCTCTCGTCTCTCTTCTCCCTCTCTCTCTAAACCTTCTCCACCTCCCAACCACCACCGTCTCCTCCACCACAACCACCATCCACCACCGTTCGAGTACACCACAACCACCATCCAACCCTCTGCCCCCTTTCTCTCTAACCCTCTGCCACAGTGACCTACCACCACCACCACCGTCTCCCTCTCTCTCTAACCCTCTATCTCTCTCCTACAAGGTATATTTTTATTATTGTTATTATTATTGTTATTATTAGTTTTAGGGTTTTTTTTTTTTTTTTTTTTTTTAAGGTTGTGGTTGGGTGGTTGGGCTGTGGTTGTTGGTGGTTGGTGGAGGGTCTGTGGTGGTTGGGTGGAGGTTGGGTGGTGGGGCAGTGGTGGTTGGTGGTTGGTAGGGGATAGGGTGGTGGTGGTGGTGGTAGGGGATAGGGTGGTGGTGGTGGTGGTGGTAGGGGATAGGGTGGTGGTGGTTGGGTGGTGGTTGGGTGGTGGGGCAGTGGGGCTGTGGTGGTTGGGTGGAGGGGCTGTGGTGGTTGGGTGGTGGTTGGGTGGTGGTAGGGGATAGGGTGGTGGTGGTGGTAGGGGATAGGGTGGTGGTGGTTGGGTGGTGGGGCAGTGGGGCTGTGGTGGTTGGGTGGAGGGGCTGTGGTGGTTGGGTGGTGGGGCAGTTTGCATTTGTGCGCGTTAGGCGCCTAAACCTAAACGCGCGCGCGTTTGTGTTTAGGCGCCTAAACCTAAACGCGCGCCTTTATGTTTAGGCGCGCGTTTAGGTTTAGGCGCCTAAACATAAACGCGCGCCTTTATGTTTAGGCGCGCGTTTGTGTTTAGGCGCCTAAACCTAAAGGCGCGCCTTTATGTTTAGGCGCGCGTTTATCTATTTAGGCGTTTTACTGTTTAAGCGATTTATTATTTAGGCGTTTTAATGTTTTGTTTTTGTTTTGCAGATATGGCAAACAGAAACAACCGAAGACGCCGTAACCAGCCTGCGGACGGGAATCCTCTTGCAGGTGGCGACTTGAGAGAGTGGCCCTACAGGCACGATAACGACGACTACGAGATCGCGCGCTGGGGTCAGATGGAGCTGCGTCCGATACACGGATCGCGCAGTGTTGACTGGTCCGCATTACTTGCGATCGGTGGATTGGAGAGGTTTGAGGAGTGGATCCCAGACGACAGCCCTTGGGGGCGGATGTTAGCTGACCTCGACCATGAGTCGTATCGGCCACTGACGATCGAGTTCATCTCGACATTCCGCTACACGCCGCATCCAGCAGGTGTTGAGCCTCCAGTAGGTCCTGACGGCGAGCCTGAGCCGGAGGTACAGTTCCGATTATTCGGACAGCTCTACGCATATACGATGGACCAGTGGGCTACTACTTGCTGCTGGTACAGAGAGGAGGAGCTTGTCCAGGATATGTACACCACGGCCTTGACGACCTTGCCAGACGACATGCTGATGGCCTGGTGGCCCACTATTGGTGGTCGAAAGTATGGGGAGGACGGCGGCGAGAGGTATTATTATTGTTATTCTTTTAATTTAGTTCAGTTCGTTATTATTATTGTTATTTAGTTCGCTTAGTTAATTAATATTGTTATGTAGTTAGTTTAGGTTGTTTGTTTTTGGATTTTTGTAGACGACTTGTGTTGTCTGGTTCGTACAAAAACAGAGGAAACTCTGCCGAAATTTTTTTAATGTTATTATTATTCTGTGCAGGATGGATAGGTCCAGCAACATCCGGGACCCTCTGATCCGTTACATACACCGTTTGGTTAGCTGGTCGATTACCGGACGGTGTAACTGTAACGAGAGGGTCCAGCAGATTGACCTTTTCTACCTCTACTGCATCTTGAGGGGTAGGCCGGTTGCGCTACACAGGTGCTTTGCCGAGTACATCGCGACCTACCCTCATAGGCACCCGGCGGGGGAGATTCCGATTGGTGGGATAGTCACCGCCATCGCGTTGCGTCTTTGCCCGGGCGAATTGTGGACGCATGCTGAGGAGAACACGTTACCTCGTCCGATGTTGGCCAGGTAATATTATTATTATTATTATTATTATTTATTATTATTATTATTTATTATTATTATTATTATTATTTATTATTATTATTATTATTATTATTATTATTTATTATTTATTATAACTTAATATTATATTTTAATAATAATAAATAATAATAATAATAATAATAATAATATTAAATTATTATATATTATAATTTAATATTATTATTATTATTATTATTTATTATTATTATTATTTATTATTATTATTATTATTTATTATTTATTATAATTTAATATTATAATTTAATATTATTATTATTATTATTATTTATTATTATTATTATTATTATTTATTATTATTATTATTATTTATTATTTATTATAATTTAATATTATAATTTAATAATAATAAATAATAATAATAATAATAATAAATAATAATAATAATAATAATAATAATAATATTAAATTATTATATATTATAATTTAATATTATTATTATTATTATTTATTATTATTATTATTATTATTATTATTTATTATTATTATTATTTATTATTTATTATAATTTAATATTATAATTTAATAATAATAAATAATAATAATAATAATAATAAATAATAATAATAATAATAATAATAATAATATTAAATTATTATATATTATAATTTAATATTATCATTATTATTATTATTATTATTATTTATTATTATTATTATTATTATTATTATTATTATTATTATTATTTAATATTATTATTGTTGTTTTGCATTTCAGGCCGTTAAATATTAAGACTATGACGCAGATGAAGGTGGCAGCACGGGTCCCTCGCAGCAACCCACCCGCTTATTACCAGCGTGCCTTCGGACCTCCTGGCGACCGTGGCGAGCATTTTGTGCCAGAGCCGCTCATACATCTCGATGGGCCGATTGCCCCTGAGGTCCAGATGCCACACGTTGCCGACGGCGACCCACCGGTGGATGTAGAGATGCCAGACCCCCCCGTTGATGAGCTACAGCGTCCTGCCCGCGTTTATCATGCTGTCAGGTTGCATGATAGCACGACCCAGGTACTTCAGCAGATCCTGGATCAGTTGGGGTCGATGCGGGGTGACATGGCGTCGATGCGGGGTGACATGCGGTGGCTGTTAGAGAGCGAGAATGAGAGACGACGAGCAGCTGGTTTGGAGCCGCGTCCACTTCCAGATTGGGCGTCTAGCAGTCAGCATGGTGGGGCGTCCACCAGTCAGCCGGGTGGGTCGGATCAGCCGGGTGGGTCGGATCAGCCGGGTGGGTCGGGTTAGACGGGTGGGTTATATTTCTTGGGAATCGTACATTTTGAACTCATAGTTTATGTAAATTTTTGGAATATTTATGTTTATTTATGCTTTATTGTTCGTTTTGAATGTTTATTGAACTCATAGTTTATGTAAATTTTTGGAATATTTATGCTTATTTATGGTTTATTGTTCGTATTTTGGTTTCGTTTAGTTCGGCAACATAAACGACATTCGTTCATATTCATATACACAATTATATTAAAAAGATCATATTATACAAATAAAAAAAAAACATTTATAAAAAACCAAACATTTATAAAAAACCAAACATCTATAAAAACCAAACATTCAAACCCATTTTAAACATCCACACTACACTTACACTTATAAAAAAACAAAATAATCATCACCTAATCATTGCCAATGATTACCAATGATTGGATTGGATTTAAACCATTAGACGGGCCGTCTGGGCCTGGACAGCCCGTCCTTTACACTACACTTACACTTATAAAAAAACAAAATAATCATCACCTAATCATTGCCAATGATTACCAATGATTGGATTGGATTTAAACCATTAGACGGGCCGTCTGGGCCTGGACAGCCCGTCCTTTTGCCTTTAGACGGGCCGTCTGGGCCTCGACAGCCCGTCCTTTTGCCTTTTTGGCCCTCCACGGGCTGTCCAGGCCTCGACGACCCGTGGAGGGGTTGTGCAAATAAAAACCCTAGTTGTGCAAATAACCGGACCCAAACAAACGCAGCCTTTTTAGTGATTATGACAACTCTTAGGTGCATTTGAAAGTGCAGGAACAAGAAGGTTTACACGGGAGTGTGTATCACAACAGCAAAACTCGAGTTCACCAGAACACTTATATTTGTATGAAACAAATATATAGCTCAGTGGCGGATCTAGAAATTAATTTCAGTAGTAACGTTTTTCATTTTTTTAATTTTAGTAGTAACGTTTTCCAAATATTGTAAAAAAAAACAAATTTTCTACTACGCATGTGAAGTTGAGTAGCAACGGACGCGGCACCTAGTTTCAAGCTAGGTCCGCCCCTCGTATAGCTAGATAGAAACAACTGAAAATAGATGAGTGGAGAACTTTGATTTTAGGTTGTTTAATTTGATGATTAAAGCATCAAAGGATGGCTATGTCTCTTTTTTTCCTTTTCTAACATCTTGTTAGATTGTCTTCTTAGCTAGGCCTTAGAGGTTTAGATTTTCATACATGTTAAATGGTTGTTGCTTATGTTTGTCTTCTTATATTTAGCTCTATATGTCGTTTCGTGATTTTATATTTTTTCATGTTATATTGTTACTCTCTCACCACTTCTTTTTAATGTTCTATTTTTAGCACTGTTAGTTTGTCCCTGTTTATTTTTTGAAGCTGAACGTTTCTCTAGAAGTAGCCTTTTTATCCGTATGAATAGAGGTAAAGTTTGCACGGGCCCGGCCTATTAAAAAACGTAGTATGTACGTGTAAAAAGGTTGTTAGAAAAAGTTAAATGTGGGAAACGATTTAGTTTTGGACTCTTGTGATTTCCAAATATATTTTAATCAACACATTAGTTTCCTTGCAACTATATTCAAGACAAATACTGAGACGAACATCTCAACAGACCTAGGGAACTTAAATTAAACTTTAAATTATGACCTTCAACGTTTCTATAAATTATGATTCTTTTATAATTTGTATCTAAGAGGGTTGACAAAAGAACGTGCAAGTGTTTATTCAATAATACGACAGAAGTTATTTTAATTGATTTTAATAAAACTACTTAAGGGTACATTTAAAACACAACGTACGAGGGAAATAGTCCAAAGGAAGTTATAACTTTGAGCAACTCTTAACCAACCTCTCACTTTTTTTACACACTTTTGGATGGTTAATAATCAATAATCAATAATCAATAATCAAATATAATATAAACTTAATCACTCAAGATTATTTGAGTTAAATGCCAATTTCGTTCCTGAGGTTTGGGCTAGTTTGTCACTCCAGTACAAAAGTTTTTTTTTTTTTTTTTGCAATTCCTTCCCTGAGGTTTGGATTTTTTTTTTTGCCAAATTCGTCCTTTTCACTAACACAGTTAAAAAATCTCGTTAACTCAGGGGTATTTTTGTCTTTTTACCTATAATTTAAAATTTTAACAAAAAAATCTTACCCCACCCCCACCCCATATATCTCTCTGTCTCTTTCATTCACCCTCTCTCCCTCTCTCTCTCTTTCACTCCCTCTCTCTATCTTGCACCTTAATCTTAAAATCTTCAACCGATTCTTGAACAACAAACCCAGCAACATTCAAACCTTCATCCATATCATGAACATTTAACCTCACCTCAGAGGTCTTCAACCCAGAATCAATAACATTCAAACTTGATCCCGAAAACGATTCAAGATCAAAATTAGAAGCCAGACCCGGAGACGATGAGCTGGAGACGAAGACACTGATTTATCACCCTCAATACCAGATTTAATATTCAGATTCAAAGACGATGACGGAGACACTGATTTATCATCCTTTTTACCTCAAGACACTGATTCAATACCTGAGGGAGTGGGTGTATCTGAACGTGGTGGGTAGGGGGCGGAGGGGGGTGGATCTGATGGTGGGGGGTGCTGAACGATGGGTTGTTGAAGGTGGGAGACGGTGCAGAGGGTGGGAGACGGGGGGTGGTGCTGAAGGAAGACGATGCAGAGGGGTGCAGAGGGAAGACGAAGACGATGGTGATTATCGTGGTTGTTGATGGTGGTGGCCGACAGTGGTTTCTAGTTCAGATCTGGTTGTGGAGAGAGAGAGAGAGAGAGAGAGAGAGAGAGAGAGAGAGAGAGAGAGAGAGAGTTGTGTGTGTGTGTGAGAGAGAGAGAAGGGGGGTGGGGGTAATGGAAGACTGATGGTTTTCTTTTTTAATTAAAATAATTATAGGGTATCAAATGACAAAATTGTCCTTCATTAAAGTGGCAAAAAGACAACCCTACCCCTGATCTTAACGAGATTTTTTAACTGGGTTAGTGAAAAGGACGAAATTGGCAAAAAAATCCAAACCTCAGGGAAGGAATTGGAAAAAAAAAAACTTTTGTACTGGAATGGCAAATTGGCCCAAACCTCAGGGACAAAATTGGCATTTAACTCAGATTATTGCTTGTAAAAAGTTTGTTTGTTTAAAGCTAAAGTTTTAAGAACACTCACAGTGCTCAAACGTGGCAAAGGTCCGAAATCACAACTCCTCCCCTACGGTCTCGCTTTGGTCCGGTTTGCGAATTTGAGCACCGAAGAGATATGTGCTTGGAACCTTGCAGGCTCAGGCAAAGCCACGTCACCATCAGTAAAACCACAGCAGCGGGTAAAGAGAAGGTTTTGCAACACTATATGAAACAGACATCGAGCGAATAAGAATGGAGGAAGGCCTGCTCCACGATCTCGTCCCAAATAGGTGGCGACAGAGGGGACAACAAGGACGATTGACAGTGGCTCTCAGCCAATGACATTACGCCAGCACACTCCTTCCTCTGAAACCAAAAACGGTCAGCAGAGGAGGGACCACAACGAATGTTCTGAAAAGGACGTCTCAACCAATCATCATGAGGCTCTCTGACTATATATACCGCATTCTCTCAAAAGAGACAGGTCAGCTTCCTAGTCTCATAAATACTCTCACGTACTCTTGAAGATTGGTGGAAACCTTGGTTGAACGTTGTCTAATTGTAAACATTGTCTAGCATTTATAACCCAATTCATATCATTAATAAAGTATTATGTTCATATTAGAATAGTGTTAATTTTTTCTTCATTGGTGTCAACCGCATTTCGAGCATAGAATATCAACTTGTTTATTTTTTTCCTCCAACTTCATAAGTAAACAACCTCCTTCCTTCTTGGGTCCTGCCTCGACGGTAGCCAACACTAACTCGTTTAATGTTGGTCTCTTAGATAGCAACCTACAAGGAGGAACATAAGCTCATCGCCAAACAAATGACAATACCTGTAATGTTTCTCCAATAACCATCTCCCCAACTCAAACGCATCATTCCATTTTGCAACAGAAACTCACAAACATTAGAGTCCTAGCACTGAAAAAGTTGCGTCGATTGTTAGTCCGGATATGTGGTTGATTTAGGAACATGAGGCCTTGAAACAAAGATATGAAAATATGGTCGACGAGCAGCGCCTCGCGGACGTCAGGCAAAAGCTACCTTTTGAGGATGTGCAGTGTTAATCCCAATCTAGCAACCCATCACATCATAGAATTGTTCGCGAGGAAACTATGCGTACAGAACCCCCTCTATCGTGATGATTATGGGGATGAATCAGACAACACGCCATGCCGGCTCGGTTGATCCTGCTGCTGCTCCTGCTACATCATCAAGAGGCTCCTCCAATGTGTAACGCCCCAACCCCCCTATTATTTTCTAATCTTTGTTTGATAAATAAAAGAGGGTTGAGGGAAACTTAAGGGATTGGATGTGTAAAAGCCCAAAGTATCAATTTTATAAAAAAAGGAAAAGAGATGGAGTCCATCTCCACATCCTGATGATTGATCCCCACACCCACAAACACACACCAAAACCCTAATCTTCATAAACAAGCTTCAATCAAGGCCAAAGCAAGGGGTTTTTGCTTTGGATAGCAGGAAATCGAACCTATAACTCTTGTTTAACATGTAGGTACCTTTTATTTCAATATATTTGGTGCATTACAGCTTCTATGACAATGTTGGTTTTCTAGGGTTTGCATAAAAGGTAAAATTTGGAGTTGGAAACAGTGTCTCTAGTACAAGGGAACCTTAATTCCAACTAATTTCATTTAAATCATGCTAGTTCATTCTTAATAGGTGACATCCATAATGTAGCTACGTGGGTATTGTAGGTTGTATGGAACCTAAGTATTCATGAACTAAATTATGTGATTTAGAACTTAAGCTAAGCTCTTGAGTTGTGAAATTGTCATTCATATGATATGATGAACTAGGGTTAACATTTGATTAGTGGGCAATTAACCCCAAAACACCCAAAAATCTAGTTTAGATAAATCATGCACACCAAGTGTTTGTTAATGTCACACCCTCAAATTTCCACTGCGGGGTTTATACCGCGAGGCGCATGACAAACCAGGATCCCATAGCCATAAGTCACATGAACGACTCTAAATGCCCAACCATTTAGTTCGTTATTGTAAAAACCAAGTTTTAAAGTTTTAACCAAACCAATAATAGTATAGCGGAAGCGAATGAAAAATAGTAAGTAAAGTCTGCGCAAAACACCGCGCCCAAAACCAAATAAATAGTAAATGTGCAAAATAGTTTAATGTTTGAGACCCATGATATGATGCATGACCTAACTGTGCTCCGTTCCTAGTTACCTGCAAAAGCATGCTATCGTGTGTCAACATAAAGCTGGTGAGTTCACAAAGTAAAGTAATTTAATATGCAAATGCGCTGGTTTCCAAAAACCACGTAAGTAAGTAATAACGTAGGTCCTCCAGACCAAAAAGTTTAAGAGTTATCAGTTTAAGTGTGTCAGGGGTAGCTAGCCCACTCAATGTAACTAAACAAGATTATTGGGACACCTTCAGGAAAATAGTTATTTGCCTCAATGACTGGCGTCTATCAACACCAGTCGTTAATTGTGGTCAGAAGTTCATGCCCGTGCCTCAAGCACCTCAGACATGAGGTTGCTGCATCAACCTAATAGCGCTATCAACTAATACCCCGTTCGCCTCCAGCGATTAACCCAATAATATGCAAGGACTTCAAATGATAGAGTGTTTAGATTACAAAGGACCAATAAGTTTTAAACTGACCGAAAACCCGATCCACACAAGGAATCGTAAAACCGACCCACACAAGGAGTCCATACCTGAGTAGTCCCAAATGGACTAGAAAATGTTTACCAAAGTTGTCTCTAGTCCGAGACGCATGCTTTTGAGAAAAAGAGTAGTGAAACTCACCTTAATGTGCAAGCAAAAGAAATCCGAACCGCAAGTAAAGTATGCTACCGACACCCTAACATAAGTGTCACTAAGTGAGTATAGGCGTAATATCGCTACACCACATAACTCGTTTGTCCAAGGCGTTTTAAACGTTCAAAAGTGTGTATGTGACGCCTAGTGATTCTACATGCAATAGTAAACCCTACGGACTCGTTGGTGAATGTCTTGGTTACAATTAGCTTCTACATTCCGTATGTGTCTCAAACAAGTGTACTTCAGTTACATGTCAATTCCATACCACCTAAGACCTCAATTAATCACATAAGCACATAATACACAATCTGTGTTTTCAGGACAGATTGTGCGCCATCAAAACGAATTTATTTAAAATAGTAAATCAGTGAGATAACATCCCAAATTTTTACTGAATTTTCTTTGGGATTCACTTAACAACACCTATTTTTGTTTTGTCTTAAATCCAAACACAAAATTAATTAAAATTCGTCCAATTCAGCTATGTTCAGAAAACCTTCCTAACAGGTCAGTTTGGTAGATAAATTCCCAAAAATTGTGTATTCATCCAAACGGGATGAATCCACTTGAAAAACTCAAATTACTCCAATATTAACCTTCTGTAAAAATTTCACAACCCAACTCTTTATAAAACTTGAGTTATGATGTTTCAAAGTTGACTCAGTTTGATACCCGAAATTCTGACCTGACCTATTTTCAATGAAAATTCCAAAAACGACTCAACCGACGTCCAAAACACTTGATTTTACCCATTATGAAAAGCTAAGACCAGGTGTGATTCAACCATGCAAAGAAAATACCAAAATCATCATGTTAAGACCGTGTTACAGCTCCTACAAGTTCGTCTAATCATTCTGTCCAGATTTTAGTTTCGCCTAAATCATACTTTAATCGACTACCGTGTGCATAAAAACAATCAACAAACATCAATCATCATTACCAAACATCCCTAATACTTATTTTGATCAGATTCTACTACTAAACGTGCAAAGATCACAACTTTAAAGACCAAAACCTCAATAACTTGCGCAACAAGTATCCTATGATGTTACTAATCGTTTATTATTACGTTTAATCCGTTTAATCTTCAAAAACCTCATGCTTTAATGATTATTAAAAACTTTCAGACCTGGACAAACTTTGTTACATGATTTTTATAACAAAACACAAGATAAAAGTGTAAGGAATCAAAGGTTATACCCTTAGCTCTTCGATTCGATCAACCGTGCGCCTTTGGAGCTTCCCAATTGATGATCTTGAGCCTTAGCAAGAGCTTTAGGGTTAATATTTCGTGTGGGGCAGTAAGGGGGCGATTAGGGTTGAGTTTAGGGGTTGCATGGGGGTTAAGGTTGCTTAAATAGGTGTGAAAGACGGTTTAGACCCGTCAGGTGAAACCGAGCGGCCGCTCGGGCCCTGTGAGCGGCCGCTCACAGGCCCGAGGCCCGCGTGAGTGTCCCGTTTCGTCACCCGACGCGTTATCCTTCGACATTTTCGTTATTTCGGACCGTAACAAGTGCAACCCCATGCGTTAAGACCCTAATCAACCTCATGCTCCACTTTTAGTGATTTTTATTAACGTATTCGGTTTAGGTTCACACAATCACGTATGGTTTTCACATAAGTTCATCAAATATCACAGAGACACAAAAGTTCATTATTCACCAACGTCCGAGGTTCACTAATCATGTAACCAGATATTAACTCACAACAATGCACGTGTGTCCTATCTAGCTAACCCTAGTTAAGTATAATGCAAGGAACGTAACTAGAGTTTTAGTTAAAGTGAGAACCTGAATTTGCGGGGTATCACAGTTAAAATGTCCAAATGGATGAATTTGGACTAAAACTCGTTAAATGTGTTTAACATGGCAAAATCCGATAAAAGGATGATTAATCATGTGTAACCATGCTCTTAATCGTGACCCTAACAACCTAAGTTGATAACAATCTACTAGATAGTAAAAGTGAGGCTTCGGGAGGCCTAGGATCGCTGCAGAAATGCGCGGGTAGGAACACGCACAAGGTAAGTCACCCGATGACTTATATCTTGTTACATTCATTTATAGATTTCATGCTTGGTAAATATGTTGATAATCTGAAATAGATTTGTACATTGTCATCGTATATCCTAAGTTGGAGGATAAGAATAATGCCATCATGGCCAAATAGGTCATTTGGTGAATGCGATAAATCTTAGTCGCTTAGTAATCGTCTTCGAAAATTGAAAAATATTGCAAGCAGGCTAATGGGTCAATTGGGAAAAAGCACTAGTTAGTCAAGATCCTTAATCGTGGGTTAAACACTATGCACACGTTGATTTATGTTATTGCTTGAGTATACTTGTAGTCATTTTGTCAATAATAAAGTTGGTTTAGAATACAATTCCACATCTTGATTCATACTACCATTGCGGCGATAAATCGTAGTCGCTTAGTAACCGTATTCGAAAATTGAAAATATTCCAATTAGGCTAGCAGGTCAATTGAGAAAAAGCACTAGTTAGTCAAGATCCTTAATCTTGGGTCGAACACTATGCACACGTTGATTTATGTTGTTTCTTGAGTATACTTGTAGTCGTTATGTTAATAATCAAGCTGGTTTAAAATACAATTCCACATCTTGAGTCATACGGACCGGGCGAGTAAGACTAAGCAAAGTGGAACATGTGGCCATGGACACTAGGGCATTGCCGCAATGGTAGTATGACTAAGATGGATACATGTCTTACCAAGACCTTTGTGTGGGCGGTCATTTGTGAATCATAATTCTAATTTTGGGAACCATTGATGGTTAAAAATGACATGTGAGCCTTATTAATGCATGGTAAGTGCATACTCATCAAAGTTGTATACGATCTTTTGAATCATGTGGATAACACAACTTAGATTGAATTTTTGATGATAGGAAAATCAAATGAAAGGTAATTGCAACCTTAGAATTGTCCAATGCATGATTTGGGCATGAATGGCCCTTAATGGGTTGGATAGATTGCATAACTATTATATAAGGTCATAGTGATAGGAACCAAACAAGGAAAATGTTACTCCCTACCTAGGCGGAAACATGGGATGTAACGTCGAAATCTTTTCATGCACAATGTTCGAGCAAATGCATAAAACAGCCATTGAAATTTGATACCTAAATGATAAGGTTTTACAAAGCACGAAAACAAATTGTCTTCAATTCGGGTAAAGTACCCATAAAACACACATCGATGTTTGAAATTTAAGTCGTTTCCCCACAAAAAAAAAGATGGTATAAAAAGGTGCGTTCACAGGTTTGAATGTACGCAAAGTAAAGTTCTTGAAATTTAAGTAGTTTCCCATGGAGTGCAATCAATTACCTGAAAAACATGCATAAAAGATTTGTCAACATAAAGCTAGTGAGTTCACATGTTTGAATGTACGCAAAGTAAAGTTAGTAAAATTCGTGTGTGACCAATCAAAACCTAGCTAAGACAATGATTAATGTGCCAACATGAGCCGATAACCAAACCTCTGACTGTTGTGCCTCACGCATTATACAATAAAGATAATGTAAGTATCGTAGAAGACTAGCACTCTTTTTTATGTAACAGGTTAGCACGACTAACCAAGAGTGGGGGTGTCAAACCAAATAGATTTATTTAAGTGTTCCATGGCTAAACCATAACTAATGGTTACGATGAAACTTGTGTACGAGGAATATTGAGATCTCATGAACCAATTATCTCATGTTTCACAAGGTAGTCATGATAGAATTCACTCCAAACCATTTGTAACTTGAATAAAGTAGCATGTTTTTCCCTAAAAAATATGAAAACAGTAAAAAGGGACCGTGAAACTCACCTCGTGTCTGTGCGAGTATGCTAGCAAATGGTAAGCCTGAATAAAAACTAGAATCCAACCTAAAGTGCCTTAGAATTTAAAGGACAATTAAGTCTTGTACGCGATCATTTACCATGCAAGTTGTTCACCCGATTTGTGTATCTTTAGAATACGTGTATGTTGTATTATTGTCCAAAAGTGATGATATTACGTAAAATCACTTGTTCTTTCAAAAAGATATATAGTTTTGGCTCTTAGCTTGTAGATCTTGTATTTCCTCGTTAGATCCATTCTTTTTATTCGTAACAACAACTAGTTTGGTTAACTCCGAGTTTACATACATGTCATATGTTACCATATTTTACCATATGTTTATAGGTCTTATGTTTTATGAAGTGTTAACACATGTTGAGGCTCCTTTAACATATGTTTTCTCATATCCAAGAACTCATGTATATTTTCATCTTCAAAGTTCCATTACTATGTTTATGTACCATCTTGTCTATACACATCCATACATACATATACATACTTACATGCGTGTATGTGGGTGTATATACATACACTCGCGCACATGTATACATCTCATATACACATATGCATATTGTGAAAACGGCTTAGAACCGTTTACAGGATCGTTTAAAGAGTTATAGCTCGGTTTTAGACGGAGATTGGAGATGAAATAGAAATAGATGAAAACCATGTCAACACAAATTCATATTACATCAGAAACGGTTACAGACACTGTCATCAGTAGGATAAACATCTATCTCGGGGCCAGGGGAGATCGGGCATGATCTCCCCTAGTGAACTCTCAAAGCATAACACTCAATCTTAATGAACTCAACATATGAGATTGCTATTTATAGACCACTAGATGACATCCCCATTCGTATCCCTGAAGGCACGAATGAGGCCATTCGTACCCAACAAAGCACGAATGAGAAACTTTGTTTCTCATTCGACCTAATGAAGGCACAGATGAGTTTCCTCATTTGCTTGGTCGACTAAACAAATGCGCCAGATCCATAAATGCCCTTATGTATCACCATAATCTCATGTTTTACAACACATGACTCAACCCTAGTCTATTCGACAGTGATGGCCACACACAAAGTGCATCAACACATATGCGAGTGTGCATGTATATGTACATGTTCATATTTTGTTGTTTTACCATCTTTATTAGTTAGTTTGGTGAGTTTATGTGTATAATATTTTGGGTGAACATCATATCGAATAAAAGGTGGAATGTAAAACAGGTGTGGTTAGTTTAATATAGCACTTAGATGAAACCGAAAAACAAGTAAGTTTAGCAAGTCCTTGAGGTTTGCCTACACTCCAAAGCCTCTTAGTTACTTGAACTCTCTTGGTTTTAGTTTATGGTGGTGGTTTGCGGTTGTAATTGGGGTTCGGGTGGGGGTGTATCGAACTGAATCAAGGTCTTGGTAGTTTATGGTGGTGGTTTGCGGTTGTTTAGAGTTAGTATTTTTAGAGGGTTGTGGTGTAGGAAGAAAAGGGACAATCAACCCTTTCTTATAGCCGAGAAAGAGAGAGAGAGAGAGAGAGAGAGAGAGAGAGAGAGAGAGAGAGAGAGAGAGAGAGAGAGAGGGAGGGAGAGGTGGGAAGGTGTTGGTTGGATTTGGAAGGTCAAACTTCATGGGAGGTGATAGTGAAAAAGTGGCCTGCTATCAATTTTGACAAATACTGATAATCATCAGTCACAAATAATGTACTAACAAACTCCCCCTTGACTGATGATCTCAGTTCTTTTTTGGTAAGACTTGATTTTCTGGCATTACACTTTGACCTTCAAACTTCACAGCATTAACTTCTAGCGATCCACGAACAAGACTTGCTCCTAGACTGACACCTGCACGAACAACACCATATTCTGTTTTCTTGATCCTTGTCTTCAACCAAGTGTATCTAACTTTTTCTGATATCTTCACAAATCTACTGAAAACCCGAAGCCTTTCATATCCAATCTCCCCTCAATGTAAGTCTATTCAAATTACTTCTAGATCCACCATAATCTGCAACTTCCATCCTATGAAGAATTACGCCTAATTAATAATCTCTAAAGTAATTGGCATATGATAAGGTTCAATCTTCAACTAATCTGCAATGAATGATCAGCTTCATTACAAAGACACTTTGACAAAATATCACACACATGCTCAGTAATCTTCAATCTTAATCTTCAATCTTGATCCGAAGCACCCAATCCATAATCACCCGTCATGACTAGAAACTAGGTAGATCATTTGTCACTCGGAATCCTGACCATAAGGCCTGGAGTAAAAGCTGGAACTCCTTGCCATAACAACTCCTCTATCATCATAATTCTCCGATAAACGTTACAAACTGGTTAAATTTTTTTCAGAAAATTATTAATACCAAACTTTTCCTCCAAGAACATCTCCTTATTCTAATCATCCAAAAAAAAAAAAAAATCGTTCAATAATTTTTTTTTCTGTCCTTGGAGTTTAGACGAACTCAACTGTGCAAACCCATCTGACCCATTCACCTCCGATAATCTCCCACGATCCAAAACAGATTTACTAGGTGAAGTTTCCTAATAAACGAAGATACTTAATAACCAGCATTTTGGTATAATCATCTCTCTGAAAGTTTAATTGGTGAATTGAAACATTTCTTTTATGAAAATTTCAATAACCAGCATTTTCGTATCGATTTTGATGTTGGTATCTATTTGATTGACCATTGTAGTAATTGTATCTTGGTGACTGATTTCTTGGTTTATCAAACTGTCCCGAACATGAAGTCTCAGGATGAGACTTTGATTGATTTTGTTTAGAACATGGTACTTCAATTTTACCCTTATCAACCCGATTCCCATATTTGCAACTCCTTCTTATTGCTTTTCAACAGACTTCTTATGCGGCTTACTCCACCATATTTTTCTATTATTTTAAATGGGCAACAACTAGTCACATGCCCTCTAATTCGACAGTTAAAGCAAGATCTTTTCTTAAGCTTTGATTGAGGTATAGAGTGGGAAGAAGAGGGTGTAGAGTCATAAACAACATTGTAAACTACTTCGGTAAAGACAGTTTCAATTTGTCCCTGAGCAATAGACGACATTGGGAATTCACTATCAGAAAATTTCTTGTCATTACCCTTAAGTTTATACAACCTTACTGCTATTAGATCCAACAGATTCTTTTTCATTAGAACTAGGACTCTTAAGCAAGTCAACATCCTTTGATTCGGCTACATGTGGTTTACCATTTACCGCATCAGTCAACGCTTCCTGAGTAGCTAAGAATGAATAGTTCCCATTAAAGGGAGGAGGGACATCATTGTAGGATATCCATACTGACTCATTCTTATCATTTTGGGAATCTAGGATGACATTCTAAAGGTACTTGGTACTACAAAATTGTTCAATCTGCCTGTTAAGTTCGGCTATCTTAATCTTTTGCTCATCTATCTCCTTGTTTTTCTCAGCAATTACTGATTGTTTATCAACTATGGCTAGATGGGCTAGATCTAAATAGTCAATCTTTTCCTTAAGAGCATAGTTCATAGCTTTTAGATCCTTTTCAGTAGCCTTTAGTTTAGTGTTTAGTTGGTCTTCCTTATCTAAAAGGACCACTAAACTATTGTTGTGCTCATGTAGCTGTTCACTAATCAGGAATGCAAGACGCTCAACATAGTCAACACATTTTTTTACATGCGTCAACAGCAGAAGAGAGAGAAATGTGTACCTTGTTGTTGGCGGAGTCCAATTCAGACATGTATGCGATAAACTCCTTGGTAGACATCCTTTCTGTTTCCTCAAGATCAATGATGTCAGTCACTATAGGATTATCATCATTTACCTCCTTAGTATCAACAACTTCCCCTACTTCATCTTTCTTGTCCTCAACAATTTCTTCCATTCAAGCTTGAGCATTTGTTCCTTCACATGATTTATTTTATTGATCTGCTATATACACCTTTGGGCTCTCACTGCTTTATGAAGAATGACAACTTGAGCTTTGTCCTGAAGAACTCTGATTAGAAGAACTCTGCTGAGTGTGACTATTCACTTTAAGACATCTTTCCAAAGCCTCCCACAGCTCTTGTGAATAGTCATACCTATTAAAGTTATGTTGAATATCATCTGGAAAAGATTGGTATATAGTTGCCAAAACTTTGCTCTCAGCATCATACATTCGTTTATCAGACTCTTACATTTCAGTGTACGTTGGTAGTCGCTTGAAGCCATTAATTCCTTCATTGACAGGTTTAGCATACCCATAGATCATACACTTCCACATTCTCTGATCCTCACATTTTACAAATGATTCAAATGTGGTTCGCCAGTACTCAAAATCCTCAATTTTTACCAGTTTGGGAGTAGTTTTAATTGCAAGTTTAAGATCCATTTTAAGTCTTTTAAAGCACGCAACCGAAAGTTTCAAATAGATTTTAGTGAACCTGAGTCAAAATCTAAATCCAACTTGTCTAAAGTCCCTCGGTTCGTTCAATATTAACGATCCGGTTCGTCAAACTGAACGGAAATTTTCGAAAAATATTTTTACGAAATTTTTCAACGAGTATTATTTTTGTATTCTAAGTCACCAGAAAAATACTCTGGAAAGAATTTTTTTTGTCCTTCAAAGTCTTAACAATTTCAACCGTGCAGTCCAAATAGTCCAATTCAATTCCGATAGTCCTCTATGATCGAAAACAGTTTATAAGTCAAAAGTTCTGATTTTAATTAGCGAAGATACTCAGATTAGCGAAGTCGAAGATGAAGACGAAGATGTGAATTAGTGAAGTCAGTCCAAAAGCAAAGATACCTAAGTTCGTTATTCACTTAGACAACGAAGATACCTAAGCTCGTTATTTACTTAGACAACGAAGATACCTAACTTCGTTATTCATTTAGACCAACATATCTGATTACAAACCTAAGTTCGCTTGAAACCCTAGGTTGGTCCTTAACTTTGTTATTTTGATTTTGGTTGAACCCTAGCTAATATCTTTCAGCCGTGACCCAATAAAAACCCAATAAAAACACACGAATGAACAGAAGAAAAAAACGAATTAATAAATTTGTATATGCAAATAATCAATCTTGAACCGTACAACTGAGCGTAAAGGCTCTGATACCAATTTTAGGTCCTTTGAATGGATTGATTACAAGATGGATCAGATTAACCAAGGTGCGAAATCCCTTGATTAACCTTTATGCAATAACGAATCTAAAACACAATCAAGAACGAATGCGATGAAATACTATAAACACGTCTTCTATTGATTATAAACGAATTACAATCAACTCAAGACAACACACCTACAAACTTGGTTGCTACAAACTCTTTAGAATGACTAACTATAAACCCTAACCCCATGTATTCTATTTATACATAAGCATATTGGCATATTCTCTAGGCCTGGGCCTTGGACTATTAGTGAAGATAGGTAATTAGTGAAGATAGCTATCTTAACTAATATCCATATTCTCCTATGACTAATTTCGCCTACCATCAAGTTCGTTAATTATTATAAAAATGATTATACGTTATAAAAAATTCCTATCTACTAAGATATTCTATCTAGTAAGCTGTTGTCACACAGAATGCACCAACACTTTCTGCAAATCAAGGAAACCAACAAGATGGAAAAGTTGGATAAGTTGCACATCAAGGAGATTGTGACTAGGCATGGAGTGCCTATCTCAATCATTTCTGACTGTGCCAGTCATTTCACCTCAAGGTTTTGTCAATCCCTTCAAGAAGCTTTAGGTACTCGTTTGGAAATGAGTACGACCTATCACCCGCACACGGATGTCCAAAGCAAGCGAACAATTTAGACTCTTGAGGATATGCTCCGAGCTTGCGTGATCAATTTTGGTGGAAATTGGGATGCACATCTACCGTTAGTTGAGTTTTCATACAACAACATCTATCCCACCAGTATCAAGGCCGCTCCGATTGAGGCCTTATATGGATGAAAATGCCGATCTCCATTGTGCTGAGTAGAGGTTAGAGACAAACACCTAACCGGACCCGAAGTGATCCAAGAAACCACCATTAAGATTTTCCAAATCCGAGATCGTTTGAAAGCTACTCGCGACAGACAGAAAAGCTAAGCTGACCGGAGACGCAAGCCATTGGAATTTTAAGTTGGCGACAAAGTGCTATTGAAAGTCTTACCTTGGAAATGTGTACCCTGTTTCGGAAAACATGGCAACCTTAACCCGATATACATAGGCCCGTTCGAGATCGTAGCCATAGTTGGTCCGGTTGCCTACAAGCTCAAGTTGCCACAAGAGCTTAGTGGTGTTCATGACACTTTTCATGTGTCTAATCTAAAGAAGTGTTTATCTAACGACTCACTAATCATACCTTCCGAGGAAATTCACATCGATGATCAACTCCACTTTGTTGAGGAGCCAATCGAAGTGACAGAGTGGAAGGTCCAAAAATTGAGACGGAGTCGAATCAAGCTTGTCAAAGTCAGATGGAATTCCATGCGCGAACCCGAATTCACATGGGAACGCGAGGACCAGATGAAACGCAAGTATCCCTCTCTTTTCCCAGAAGTTTCTAAACCCGATGACTCAACTCAATTTCGCAGATGAAATTCCAAAAACAAGGGGAGAATGTGACACCCATCAATTTCCCACATCAAGATTCGTACACACACTTAAACATATTTCATTTTTATCTGTGCATTAGACATTATTTCATTAACTATGTCATCGTGAGTCTAGCAAAGCCTAAAAAATTTCAAGGAATTCGTTTATATTTATCAATAATGTCCATTTATGCATGCAATACCCAATTATCCCGAACAATTGGCAATGAACAATCAAGCTAATGACACGCTCAACAGAGAGCAACGAATGTTCAATTATTACGTACAAGCGAAACAAGTCTACTTGTAACATTATCCAAGTGAAAGACCATTATTTGAATACGAAAATTTATAAAGTTATTTTTGTAAAGATCCAACGTATTATTTCATAGAGATTTTTTGTGAATTCATTTCTTTCTAAAATACATATCTATGCATAAAGTTACATATATATATATACACACACACACACACACACCTACAACAAGCATACATACATGCGTGTGTGTGTGTATAGAACCATCAATTTTCAAGTTATATGTATGTGCATAGATATCTCTAACAAAACTTTGTAAATTCCAACTATATTGTTAATATGTATGTATACATAACTATCCTATCAAAAACCAAACAAAACCATCCAATACATGCATACATACATACGATTGTATAAGTGTGTGTCTGATTGAAATGGAACCATACATATATATATATATATATTCAATACATCCAATACATACATATATGCGATTACATATATGTGTATGTGTGTGTTGACTAGAAAATGTATGCATACATACATTCAAACATAAGTAAACAAACACCATAATCAACAACATACACTAACAAGGGCCCTCACTTTCCTACAACATTCTCTTTAGGAAAATTTGACTTCCTAAACTAACAAAACTCAACCCAAAAATTAGCCCATGTGTTCTTCCCATGAAGCATGCCTTAGCCACTTTACAATGTCAAACTTTTATACAAACAACGAAAGTGTTAGTATATGGAAGCTGAAGCAATCCAAAGACTTAGAGCCATCAAGTTGCATAAAGACGAAGACATTTCGAAGCTATTGTCAAGGGGGAGTCTGTTGGTGCATTATGTGTGACAATAGCTTACTAGATAGAATAGCTTAGTAGATAGGCATTTTGTATAATTTGTAATCGCCTTTATTGTAATTAACGAACTTGGTGGTACGCGATGTAACACCCCAACTGATGGTGGAAACATCGAGGTGTCACGTAGTGATGATTGTTCAATAGCTCATGGTACTAAATGAAAGTTGAATATAATTAAATGATTTACAAGTTGTCATACAAATTAATGATTACATAAACTTGATTCATATAAACTAGGTCCAAAGCTCCTATGTGTTCCAAGACTTGCACAACTTCCAATAACAAGTAAAACTTAAAACATGTTAACTTTGAAAGATGGGGGGGGGGGGTCAACTATAAATAGTTGGTGAGAATACATAGGTTTTAGCATGTAATAGAAAAACAATATTTTGCATAGCAATCACAGTTGAGATATATCAATGAATAATGTAAGAGTATGAGTCCGACATGTAACAATGCGTCTTTTGTACAATCAAACCTTGTGTCGACTGAGACCTAACTCGCAAGTTAGTAAAAGTGTAACTGTTTTTGATCATCCCTGAATTTATGTGGGGGGATGGGTTTGTCAGACCTATAGCGCTATAATCTAATCAGGTGGCTTGATCAATGTTAATGATTGTACAATGTCTTTTTGTTACAAATCAAAATGAATCAACAAGTTTCAACATAATGAGAATGAGTAATTGCTATTGAGTCTATAATGTTTAAACATGTTTCACTCCAAAAATGTAAAACAGTAAAAAAAGGGGCTATGTAAACTTACCTTGCTTTCTAGTCTTGAATACCCTAAAACGTCGCAAGTAAAATAGGTAACATCCCGAGATAGTATCCTATTCAAATAAAGGACAAATTAGATTGGGACCTAATTGAGTCTATGTTGTCTAGATCTAAGGCATTCTAGGGTTCCTATTTGGGAATAGACGATTGTTTAATATTTATTTAAAATATTTGATAATTAAATGATTAAAGGAAAAAAATAAAATAAACTATTAAATATTATCATAATTTAAACATGTTAATAATACCCAAAAATATTAAATTTTACCGAATTCAGAAAATAAATTTATTTTTTTGACCTAAATTATTAGAAATAATTCATGTGATAGTTTGGTGCAAAAATAACGAAAATTAGATTTATAATGGATTTATTATGATTTAAATTGATTTAATTATCTAAATATAATTAAATATAGCTTTTATATGAATAAAAACTAGTTTTATAGAGTTTATAAGTTCATAAACTTAAAATAAATTTTTCAGAATTTATGAAGTTATTTTAGTATTTTTTTTATTGAATTTAAATCATATATTTGTATTATTTGAAATTAAGTAATACATATATTAAGTAAAAATTTTTATAATAAAATTTGTAAGTTAAACAACCAAGAATAATTTTTATAGAATTTGTAAATATTTTTGGTATTTTAAACATAAATTAGAAGACAATATGTTAAATATAGATATTTAGAGGAAAAGCTTTAAAAAAAACAAAAAAAAAAGGATGTTGTGGCCGAGACTCGAACCTGAGTCTAGGCTGGTTCATGGTCTTAAATCACAGGTCCATACCAACTGATCTACATCACTAGATGATATCTGAATTAATAAAGAAAATAATTTATACAGAAACGAGTAAACTGTCATCCCCAAATACAAAACCCTATGAACCCTAGATTCTTAATTCGATTAAACACAAGATTAAAGGCCGATAAATCAACGGTTTAATGATTATCAAGGGCCGAACAGTATGCAAAAACAAAGAATTAGATCAATACCGACTGCTTAAGCTTCCAACACACGAGTCAAACCCATAGTCAAACTGCTTCAAAATTGATTATTTTGAGTGAATTAAAGGGAGAATAGAGAGTGATAGTATGTTTTTCGGCACCCTTAGGTTGTCAAGGA
Source organism: Ambrosia trifida (assembly GCA_028751855.1). NCBI lineage: Eukaryota > Viridiplantae > Streptophyta > Magnoliopsida > Asterales > Asteraceae > Ambrosia > Ambrosia trifida. The sequence continues at coordinate 106,361,960 of CM054126.1, read as the reverse complement.
GGGTTCAATTTATAGTATAACAGGTTTGAATGTCGAATTGGAAGTTCGGCTGAGGTGTTAATATAGACGCGTATAATATGGTAAAAAAGGAATGATTGTGAGCTGTAAATTGGTGGTTATGGTCGATAATCAAGTTGTCTTTTGATTGCAAATCAGTATGGTGTCCAAAAATGCATTTTCGCGTCGAATTTAAATGAAAGTGTCGATTGTTCTTGGGTTTTGACTTTCCATCTATTGACTTTGAACATCCAGGCTATGATTAAGTAGGGGGTCATTTCTAAATAGACACAAACACAGACGTGGTGTAGTGGTTTGTGTTATTTTGTGTGAGGTCAACCCGGTTCTAGACTTGGGTTCAAGTCTTGTTAGAACAATTTCTTTTTAACAAATTTTTTATAGGTTTTTATAAATATTTTTAATAGTTTGAAAAAATGTTGTTATCTAAAATTTAATTAGTAATAATACTAATTAAAAATTGTGTAAAATAAGAGATGTTACATGCGAAATTAGTCATATGAGAATATGGATAATTAGTGAAGATAGCTATCTTCAGTAATTACCTAGCTTCACGAATAGTACAAGGCCCAGGCCCAGAGAATATGCCAATATGCTTATGTATAAATAGAATACATGGGGTTAGGGTTTATAGTTAGTCATTCTAGAGAGTTTGTAGCCACCAAGTTTGTGTGTGTGTTGTCTTGAGTTGATTGTAATTCGTTTATAATCAATAGAAGACGTGTTTATAGTATTTCATCGTGTTCGTTCTTGATTGTGTTATAGATTCGTTATTGCATAAACGTTAATCAAGGGATTCCGCACCTTAGTTAATCTGATTAATCTTGTAATCAATCCATTCAAAGGACCTACAGAAAGTGTGCGGACTTAGTCAGTCGATCAACGATTACCCAAATCTTATCATGAATATTGGACTTCTTGGGCAGCTTCATGATAAAATCCATGGAGATTTGTTCCCACTTTCAGACAAGAATATCAGGCTGTTGTAGCATGCCAGACGGCTTCTGGTATTCATCTTTGACCTTTGAGAATGTAAGACATCGGCTGACATAGGTTGCAATATCACCCTTGAGATTAGGTCACCAATAGAATTCCTTCACGTCCTTGTACATCTTGTCGTCTATGAGATGAACCAATTACTTGGACTTATGGGCCTCGTCTAGAATCAAATCTCGCAATCCTACAAATCGTGGTACCCAAATCCTGTTCGTGAAGTACAGTGTTCCGTCTGACCTTGGCTCCAAGAGCGCGACCATTCCGTTCAAAGATCATCCTTTAAGTTTTCGCTCTTCAATGCTTCCTGATGGGCTTTGCAAATGCGAGATGTAAGACTGGTGTGAATCGTTAAACATAGCGCACGAACACGTGTGGTTTTGACACGTTTCTTCCGGCTTAAGGCATTGGCCACGACATTTGCCTTTCCCAGATGGTACTTAATCTCACAATCGTAGTCGTTCAGCAATTCCATCCATCTACGTTACCTCATGTTTAGATCCTTCTATTTGAAGATATGTTGTAGGCTCTTATGATCCGTAATGATGCTGAACTTCATGCCATACAAGCAATGCCTCCATATCTTGAGGACAAAGATTACCACACCTAGCTCCAAGTCATGCGTAGTATAGTTCATCTCGTGAACCTTGAGTTGATAAGAAGCGTAGGCGATAACCTTATTCCTTTGCATAATTACACATCCAAGTCCTTGATGGGAAACGTCACAGTAAACAACGAAGTCATCAGTACTTTCTGGAAGCGAAAGAATCGATGCTTACACAACTTATGTTTTAGAATCTGAAATGATTCTTTTTGCTTGACTCCCCAATCAAACTTTTTATCCTTTTGTGTCAAGACTGTTAAAGGTTGGACGATTTTTGGAAAATTCTCAATAAACCGACGATAGTAACCGGCCAAACCCAAAAATTGTCGTACTTCAGTTGGGATTTTGGGCGCTTCCCAATCCTTAATCGCCTCTATCTTTGTCAGGTCGACTTGTATGCCCTTTCGTTCACAACGTGACCAAGGAAGTGAACCTCTCGTATCCAAAACTCGCATTTATAGAACTTTGCAAATAACTTCTCATTCTTGAGAAACTCTAAAGTCAACTTGAGAGGATGTTCGTGCTCCTCCTTGGTTTGCGAGTAAATCAAGATGCCATCGATAAAAACGATTACAAAATTTTTCTAGGTAGGGCTTGCAAACTCGGTTCATCAAATCCATGAACACGGCCGATGCATTCATCAAACAAATAGGCATAACCAAAAACTCGTAATGTTTGTGACATCCGGCTATTCAGGATATTATCCGTACTAAGTTATTAAACATGAAATATTAATATCTAAATGAGTATTAGACTTAATTTTTTATAATTAGAGTCATTGGAAACATTAGCAAAGTCCAAAGTGTTATAAAGGTTTTTATTGGTAATTCTAGGAATTATCATATCGTGTGGCGATAAAATACTTGTACTGGACGTTGGTGATGACCCGATTAACTTTTAAAAGTCTGGTTTTGATCCGTAATGATTGGTTTAGCATGGGGTAATATTTTAAGGGTGAAAATATTGGTTAAACCAACAAAAACTATAGTTGGTAGTTTTTGTGTCGTGGTTGTCCGATACTTGCGCGTGTTCTAGTTTTAACGCGTATACGAGACCCGGTACACTAGAGAAACCCATGAATTAATTAAATTAGCATAAAATAATATTCTATAAGTTAAAATTTAGTCAAAACATACAAAAACGCTGATTTGCGGTTTTTATCGCGCAATGCTCGGTACAACGCGTAAGTTCGCTTTTAGCCAATAATTTTGAACTAATGAAGCATCGAACACCTAGTATATTGGTTATGCACTAAAAATTATAAGATTTAGTGGGTAATAATGATTCATAATTTATTGGGTAAAAACAAATCAATTTAGAGTGAATTTTTATAGTTTTATACCCCTAAATCACCAAAAATACCCATAATTAACAAAAAAAATACCCAACCCATCAAACACCCAACCCCCACCCACAAAATTTCTGCAAAAAAATGCAGCCAAAACATAATGTGGGAACCCACCCACCTCATTAAACCAATGCATGTAAATAAACGCCTTCCCAAGTATTTTATTCTTTCGATTCATCCTACATACTAAAACACACGCATAACACTCCTTCTCCTTCCTCTCCCAACCGTAACTCTCTCACTTTCTCTTCTTCTTTTTTTTTTCATCTTCTTCCATAATATAAGGATCCATCTTTTGCATTCAAGGCACATTAAATTAAGGGATAAAAATCTTGTGAAGATGAAACTTATAGAAAGATAATCAACCATCAAGAACGCCCAAATATTCATCATCATCTTGACTAGAGCTTCAAGGGTATGAATCTTTATTATATTCTTGTGGGTTTCTTGATTAGTTTTGATTCTTGAGAGTTATTTCACCAAACAAAATGGGTTTTGTTAAAAGGTTTTATAAAATAATCAATGGAGATGGAAAAGTGGGTAAAAAATGTGTGAAAAGTATGTGTGTATGTGTTGTGTATATGTATATGTATGTATGTTTGTGTAGCTTGGGGAATGCTTAAAATGCATAGATCTTAGGATTGATGACACATTCAAGAGGGTTTTCTTGTTGGTTTACAATCTGATGTAAAATGGTATTTTGATGTTTATGATGGTCTAGAAAAATGGTATAGGGTTGTGTTTGTTGAAATGTGCCATAAATAATCAATATGTTCATGTTTTGTGCAAAGATTGATGATGGGTTTTGGATTATGTTAGACTTAGGACCGATCTGATCATGATGATGATTTGAGGGTTTTGATGTGTCTAAAATAGAGTATATTAAACTTAATAAGGATCTACATGCTTGGGAGACCTTGCATGTACAATCAAGTCACGTTTTTCGGCTTAAAACACCAAAATACAAGCTTTTGAAATGAATATTTCAAAACAGATTTTAATCAGGTTTATGTGACTTATTTTGAAGGAAAATGATGTGTGATTAAGTGTCCATGATATTCCTAACGTAAAACAGCTTGATTAGTGTTAAAATGTGTATAAAAGTCATCATTTAGGATGTATAATAGGTTTTCCATGTTAACGAATGCTTACAGTGCAAAACTATGTGTTAGAAGTCGCCAAAATATGGATTTTGAGGCGTGTAAAAGCTAGATTATGTGGCTGTTTTAGAACAACGAATTTGGTCCTGTTTTGTGGTTTATATGTAGGTCTTAGGATGTAAATTAAGTTCATATAATGTACATAGGTTGATATGTGACATTGGGAACTTGTTTGCGATGAAATTGCTAGAAAAATATCTTACTAGGCGATAAGACGACGTGTTCGACATATCTGGATAAATTGGATAGATTATGTTAATCTATGTGATATGTGACTCATAAGTCGATTACTTGAATAATTTCCATAAAGTTTAGGCATTCTTTATGTAATATGAGGTTTACTAAGAATGGTCACGTTTTGGTAGAAAACGGCTTTTTATGGATAATAAGTCTTAGAGGTCACAATTAGTATATTATGAGCGAATAATATGACTATGTGAAACTTGTGTGTTATATGACGGGAATTGTCCTTGAAAGTGTGATAGGTTTTACTAAGTTTAATATGTGAACGCTACTTGGAATGCTGGTATGTGTGTGGACATATAACTAAAACCTTGGGGGTCAATGTATTCGGATGCGACAGATATTTTCAGGGTCAAAAAACATAACCATTTGTCATGGTCACCAACAGGTCCTTTGGGTAACGTGTTTTTGAGAAAAAAAAACGTAAACATTTTTCTAAGTCTTGAAGGTTTGGTGAATAACTTGAGAAAGACTTGAGAATTCGTTTTAGGATCGTAATCACGAACCGTGATCTCACGAATACCAACCGTAGGGTGCTGAATCCCCTCCGACTGTGCAAAATGATTCAGAAATAAACGTAAACGATCGTGATAAAGACAGATAACGAATTACCGAGCAATTTCCATAACTTTACTCGTGTATTAGATCAAAATATCAACGATTACAATTCAAACCTAGACCTAATACAGAGAATATTACACACACACAAACTAGGGAAAAGCTCAAATGATAATTCTCACTTCAAAATAACTAACTTTCCCCTATTTATAGCCTTCCACCTTCGCCCATTTCAAGAGGTCGAAGGTGTTCATTCGACCCCTCGTGGGTTCGAATGAAGCCTTCTTCTTCAATCAATCTACATTCGACCTCTCGATTGGTCGAATGTATATTTAAGCTAATATCTTGGTCGTTTTCTGATTATCTGAACCTTCGACATTCAGTACTGGATCACTAGCTGGGGACATACATGAATAATGCACTTACAATCTCCCCCTTGGACCTAGCTAGTGATGTACCAAATCAGAAAGTTATCAATTTTTCAAGTCTTGATCTCATCGTCTTGAGCGACTTGAAAACTTTCCATTTTCGTGCACGTTTGTGTCGACGTTCTTGTCTATCTCTGCAGTATGCTTTGAAATCTCAGACAGACTCAAGAAATCTTGGCTTTGTCTTTTGTTGGTCCAGAGATGAAGACAGAAATCAATCTTGAATTCTTCGATCTTCAATCATTTCTTTAACAACCTCTGACTAGTTTCTGTTGTTCTGGTGATCTTGATGTCCAGGTTTGGGTTTTGTCCAGTTACACGCTTTGTCGATGAGTCTTGAGCAGTGCACCTGTTGTGTTTGATTCTGCAGAAAAATTTACTAAAAACTACACAAACTACAACCAGCGTTAGACACGGCAAAAATCTCGGAAGTACTCTTCACATTCCTTTTGACCCTCAATAGTTCTCCCCCTGAACTATTAAACATTTTTCATTTGCACCAGAAACTTGAAAATTTGCAATTTGCAATTTGATTTCCTTTTTACAACTCTCGAGCATCTGAGCTTTCACATTAAGTATCCCAACATCGGTTATCGAAAATAAAATTGAAACAAACATTTTGATTTTTCAAACTTTATGTTAAAATACACCAAAAATCTTTTTGAATTTTCAAATAGATTTTATGAAAGTAAACTAAACATATTTTCGTGAATTTTCCGGTAAGAGGATCATATCAGTATTTAAACAGTCAGTCAAAACTCTTTTTGATCAATTTTCTGCTTTTTGGCAATGAGCATCCTACAACCATTACCAGTATGTTTGTCCACTTAAACCTGAAATCATCATTCATTGTTCAGCACTTCAGATACATTATGGTAATATTAGATACTGAAAAATCTATGGTCCCTGCGCACGCGACACATTCCCGTATCAAGAATTGCACAAAGTTTCATCGTAACGCGTGATTATATTGTAGTTATCTGTAATTTTACAAGGTATGAGGCACAGCGGTGACAGGTCAGCAAATCAATGCTTCAAAGCGACTTATGCACTCAACCAGGGTGAGGACTAATATCATACATGATTTTCATCATAGTACTGATACGATGCATTAGATAATCTTTGATTATCATCACACATGTTAAGTTCCTCATTCGGTAACTTTAAGGTTTTGACATTAAAGATCTTTTAATAAGATACCCTGACTGATCTAGGTCCGTAAATTAATACGACAAAAGATCAGTTAGGCTATCCCCAGATAACTTTCAATATAACGACCCGAAACCTCCGATTTTGGCAATCTATCAAACGAAATTTCGGTATTAAGACCATATGTCAATGATACATTTATCCACATGATTATCAGTTAATGTTTTTAGGTTTATATCACCATGCTGAACTTTAACCTTTGATTTCAAGCCTTCCAATATATAATTGTAGTGGCTACTCAATGTTTGTTCATACATTTTATTTTCAGAGTAGTTTGACAGTCCACTGATGTACTATCATCTCCTCTTTTTCTCCAGGAAAACTCATTTTTGATTTTCTAATTTTTTAGTTTTGATTTTTTCTGAAATTTTCTCCCCCTAAAAATATAAAAATAAGCATATTTTTGGATTTTTCAACTTTTGAAGAAAAACAAAATAAAATGATATCCGATGCGGTTTACTCATTGAATTTCAAAAACCATTTTCTCACTTAGACTACTTGACTTACTTTGTTCTTTCAATTAGTAAATCCATAAACAAAGATAAGAAAGTTTAGAATAAACCGTTTTGTTGTATCTGTTGTAGAAATCCAAAACCCGAGAGCAATTGCATGAGATTGCAACGTTTTTCGGCTTCACAGGTAGGAAACAGACGACAAACACTCTCCACTCTGTTTAAATCATGTTTTCCTTATTCAATATCCCTTCTTTGACCTTCACCTCTCCAATAAATATATTGTATACAAATGCTCCACTATGAACTATCAAAAGATAGCTAATAGGTTTGTCTGGAAGAACCTGCACACTTGTTAAACAATTAGTAGGTGAGAGGAACCCATCCCTTCACAATGATGGGTCGTCCAAGGTTATCAATCCTTGGAACATCAATCCATTCTCCTTTTGAAAAATCAATTGGTTTTTCAATGGATTGATTTGAAGTAGAAATTACTATTGATTTAGAAAGTGATTTGGGTTTCCAAACACGTTCAGAATTTATTTTAGACTTTGTTGAAATCGTTTTAATTGTTGACTTTTTAGATTTCTTATCTAAAACCTGCTTCTGAACTTTGTTTGGAATCTTCTCATACTTAACTGACGAAGACCCAGGTTTAGAGTTATTCTTAGGCTTAGCCTTAGAACTCCCCCTTACCTTAGCAACCCTATCATAATCTCCATTTTTATTCATGGCAATTTTGTTACGATTGTCATACACAACTTGTTTCCCCTTTTGTTTCTTGATTGATTTTGGGGATCCAGGCTTTTTGACATTGCCTGAATTTTTAGCAAATTTCACTTCAGTCTTTTTCTGTTTAACATACAGACAGGCAGCAACTAAATGGCCACACTCTCCGCAGTTATAACAAGACCTATATTCCACAAAATCACATGCATACCCTTCATCCCAATACTAGTAGGGACAATTAGCAGCGATATGACCAACTTCACCACATTCAAAACAACTTCTCCATTCAACATAACCATGAGAATACTGTGGTGAGTTGTTTCTCCAATAACCATCAAATCGAGAGTGACTTTGAGAATCATAAAAGTCATGTGTTCTACATGAAAAACTCTTTGAATTGCTATGATAAGAGTTTTTCATCTGATCATTACCTTTCGATTTGTTTGGTTTTGGTTCTTTTGTCTTTTGATTTTTCTTTTTGTTCCCAGACAGATCCATTTTATTCTCATGTTGGTTAGGACTAAGTTCAAAATGTAAATGATCAAATTGATTTCTAAATTGATTTATCAAATCATTATTATCAACAAAGATACATTTAAGTAACGATTGTTCGATATTATCAATTGGAAAATCTTTGTTGAAAATCAATTTGTCCTGTCCATCCAACATATAGGATCCTTCAATTCCTTCAGGAAACTTGAATATGGTTTTTTCTTCAGATTCAGTTTCTGAAGTGACAACCACATTTTCATTTTTCACTTCAAGTTTTGATTTCACCTCAGAATTAGGATCAACAACACAAGGTGTTGTGATTTCCAACTCTGATGTGGAATTATTCTTTGAAATGGGGTTATGAAGTTCTGAAATCTCTTTCTTAAAAGATTCAATTTGATTCATAAAATTTCTTTCATTATTTGCCAAAAATTTATTTTCAATTTGAAATCTTTCAAGTTTATTTGTTAAGTTCTGTTTGTCCTCAAGAAGTTTCAGCGCTTCATTTTTCAATTTGACACAATTACCTCAGCGTCTGAATTATTACCATTCTCAGAACCATTCTCCGAATTTACATCAACATTTGATGTATCACTTCCTCTTGATTCACTCTGTTCTGAACTTGTATCAGAACTCAAATCGCTCTTTGACAATTCACTTGAATTATCATTCCTCACTTATTTGACAAGACACACAACATTACTTTTAACACTTTCTCTGTTAACACACTCATTCACATTAACCATTTTATCAGTTGGTTGCATAGCTGGTTGTGTAACAGATTGTTGAATCATATATGCAACAACTTGTTCCCATGTTAGCTTTTGTTGCATTGCAGCTTTTATCTGATCATCAGTTCTTGATATAGCCAAGTAATCTATCATTTTTGAACAAAAAATATTTCAAAATTTTTCTAAATTCGTGGGTTTGAACCTGGAAAAATATAGTCTAAAAAATTCATGGGTTTCGAAATTTTGAAAAATATTGTCCAAAAATTCGTGGGCTCGAACCTGGAAAAATATAGTCTTATTCTACCTTTTTAAATGGGTCGAATGTACCTCTGTCTTGGTTCGACCTCAAGAATGAAAATCTTTGAAAATTAGATACCAGGTTCGACCTGATGAAAATAATCGAGGGTTCGAATGTGGAAAATTTCCAGGTTCGACCCTTTCCTCTGATTCGAATGTGAAAACTGTAAAACACTGACTCACTTTCAACCACTAAAATTCCACTTTCGACCTCCCGTAAGGTCGAATGTACCAAAAACTGGTCGAATGTACAAAACAACACTCACAACCTTTAGGTTCGACCTAAAATGATTCACGTTCGACCAGAAAAATATAGGTTCGACCCCTCAAATCTCACATTCGACCTTTTCAGGTCTGTTCATCATCTTCAACCTCAAGAACACGAATCTGATCGGTTTTTGACAAAATTTTCACCAAATGTAATGATTTTGGATAGGTTTTGTGCGGATTTCAATTTAGACAAACATTTGTGAAAGAATTTTTGATAATAACATCAAATTCAACTCCAATTCAATCAAAAACCATGTTTTTATGAAAAGCTTCAAAATTTCTAGGGTTTTGAACTTTTAAACCAGAATTCTAATATGTTTTCATCAATTCAGATCAATTTGCAATCGTAAAATCGAGCCTAAGCTCTGATACCAATTGAGAATTCGTTTTAGGATCGTAATCATGAACCGTGATCTCACGAATACCAACCGTAGGGTGCGGAATCCCCTCTGACTGTGCAAAATGATTCAGAAATAAACGTAAACGATCGTGATGAAGACTGATAACGAATCACCAAGCAATTTCCATAACATTACTCGTGTATTAGATCAAAATATCAACAATTACAATTCAAACCTAGACCTAATACAGAGAATATCACACACACACAAACTAGAGAAAAGCTCCAAATGATAACTCTCTTTCAAAATAACTAACTTTTCCCTATTTATAAGGTTTCCACCTTCGCCCCTTTCAAGAGGTCGAAGGTGTCGTGGGTTCGAATGAAGCCTTCTTCTTAAATCAATCTACATTCGACCCAGAAAAACTACATTCAACCTCTCGACTCGTCGAATGTATATTTAAGCTAATATCTTGGTCGTTTTTTGATTATCTGAATCTTCGACATTCAGTACTGGATCACTAGCTGGGGACATACATGAATAATGCACTTACAAGACTTGTAGTTCGTTTGCTAAAATAGCCCTTCATGTTTAGGGTATTGTTAGGAACGACTTATGGTTGTTTGGACTAAATATTTGGTAAAGTGCTACGCTACGAGGAGAGTTTCATGGCCCCTTTTGTTTTTAAATGTCTTTGAACGTGTTACAATTGGAGGATTAAAATGCTTGTATGATGGGTAGACTAGAACTATATAGAACATATGATAGCCTTTGGTAGGTGCACGACGTGTGCGTGGGACGCTCGTTTATCCCTTCGTGATGATACTTCCATGCACTTCTTAATCATTATCTCTTGGTTTAGAGCCGGGGATTATGTTAGTAGATCTATTGGGTTGACGCCCCTTTTCAGAACAGTCGCCCTGGTTCTTATGGGAGAGCATATTCTATAAAACGTTCCCTAGGGAGCCCGATTGTGTGCTCAGGGAGGTTAGGTTTGGGAAGAAAAGTTGTGGTTTGATTAAGAGCCTTAGGTTGCGATCATGCTTGTAGGACCTCGCGAGTCTACTTGGTTCTGGGTTTAGTCGGTACTCGATCATTCATTTTTCAACAAGAAAATAATTGGATTTGCCTTAAAAACCTATGAACTCGCCAATTTTATGTTGATATTTTTAAGCATGTTTTTCAGGTACTTGATGCATTAGGTTTTGAAGACAAGATTTGGCACACATTGCATATTGGACATGTTTTTAGGGCCTAACTCTTAGGGCTTGGCCTTTTTGTTGAACTATGTTTCTCTTTTTAAAACTTAAATCTTCGTCGAACAATGTTTTTACTTTTATTATTTATGGGGAAACTAAACTTGTTTGACTAGAGGATTTGAAGTAAAATGTCCATTATGTGTTTATTGTGTGATTGCTAAAATATTTATATGGTAACAACTTCCGTTACCGCATGATAAGTCTTTCGCAGTGCATATCAGGGTGTGACAATGTCCATATCGAGTTCTAAATGCAGTCTTAGGTATATCCTCCTCTTGAATGTGTAGCTGATGGTACCCTGATCTTAAGTCGATCTTCGAGTAGTAGCTAGAACTTGCAATTGATCAAACAGATTGTCGATCCTTGGTTGAGGATATTTGTTCTTGAGGGTAAGCTTGTTCAGTTCCCGATAGTCGATGCACATACGAAAACTACTATCCTTCTTCACAATCAAAACCGGGGCTCCCCACGGGGAAAAGCTTGAACGAATGAAACTTTTATCTAACAACTCCAGCAGTTGATTAGACAGTTCTTGCATCTCTGATGGTGCTAAACGAAACGGAGTTCGAGCTATTGGAGCAGCTCCAGGGACTAAGTCAATATGAAACTCGACTTGTCTTGGTGATGGCAGCCCTGGCAAGTCTATAGGAAAGACCTCTGGATAGTCTCGCATTACAGGGATGTCCTTGATTTTCCGCTCTTCAGCTTTCTTCTCTACTACGTGTGCCAGGAGTGCGTAATTACATTTCTTCAGGCACTTCTAAGCTTTCATGCAAGATATGATCCGAAGCGTAGTTCCACCATTATCTCTTTTGACTGAGAGTGTTTCGCCATTTGACAAGGGGATTCGAACCAACTTCTCGTGACAAACTATCTCAACCCAGTTCCTAGACAACCAATCCATACCAACCACAATGTTGAAACTTCCTAACTTGATCGGCAGCAGATCGGTGCTAAACTCGTGATCGGCTAAATTTAATGTACAACCCTTGACAACTTCTTATGATGAAATCAACTTACCATTGGCAAACTCTATGGTATAATGTGTGTCCAACCTACTCATTTCTAACACGAGGGGTTTCTTAATGTCGGCAAACACAAAACTAAAATTGGCGCCCGAATCGAATAGAAATGTAGCAAAATGGTTATTAAGGAGAAATGTACTAGTAATGACATTGGGATAATCTCGTGCTTCGTTAGCCCCTAGCACAAATGCTCGTCCACGAGCCTAATCCTTAGCCCTGGGAAAATCCTTGCGGAAATGACCTGTTGCACCACATTCATACACTCGTTCTTGCAAGTGGGGGTGCCGGCAGCTTTGGCTTTGCAGTGCATAGTTTGATGACCCCTTCGGTTGTAGTTCTGGAAAATAGTGCTCTCACAAGTACCAACATGATGATAGTTGCATTTGCTGCAGTAGGGACGTGGCCCGTTATACTTCTTCTTGGGGTCGGCAACAGTGTTGGTAGCAAACGCTTTCACAGTGTCCTGTTTCTTGTGAGAAGAGTTGGAGTTCTTACCCTTCTTGAAGTTAGACCGCTTCCTCTTGTTGACATAACTTTCACCTGCAACTTCTTCCTTCTTGCTCAGAGAACCCATGCGAACTGCATCATTTGTGAGACTGTGGGCCAGGGTGACAACACTTTGGATGGTGGTTGGAGTAGACACGGTGACCATACTGCGAATTTTTGGAGAAAGAACCTAAATGTATCCCTCGACTCTTTTGTATTCGGGAGTTACCATATGAGGTACCAGTTGAGACAACTCGTGGAAACTAGTAGTGTAAGCAGTAATGTTTGCTTCTACCATGGCCAAGTTCCAAAACTCTGCCCCCAATTTCTGTAGCTCACTTGTTGAGCAGTATGTCTCCATCTGTAAAGTCTTCAGTTCGGCCAAAGTAAGGTTGTAGGCCGCTTCTCTACCTAAGTTTTGGACTTGCAAGTTCCACCAAGTCAGAGCTTCATCTTGGAAAATACAGGTGGAGTACTTGACTCGCTGGTCCTCTGTGCAGCCACTAATATCCAAAACTGATTCCATTTTCTCAATCCAGCGCACGATTCCAACAATGCCTTTAGAACATCGAAATGTGCAAGGTTTGCATGCCATGAACCTCTTGTATGAGCAGCCTCGGATAGTATTCTCGGCTTCTGTGTTGGTAATAATAAGACATTAATAATACATTACTTGGCTTGAGGCCTATAAGTAGAGAATTGAACTATGACTTTTACCATTCTCCGTGTCATTGGTCCTACGTCATCTGGGAGCTCTGGATCCTCCACTGGAATCAATTCTGGTTGCTTAGTGCTGCGTGATGACTCTAGCCTGCTCAACGGGTGTGGTCGGGAATGCTTCCTCATCGGTGGTTCCGGTTGTTCGTCTTGGTGCCATGTCATCTTTCTAATACATCATATCAAAAAGTATAAGACACATATTCATCAAAATATCGTTAAGCATGCACACACATACAACAATCATAATAACCATGATAAATAAAGTCAATCACAACCACAAGATATAAGAATAAATAAGATACACAATAATCAAAATACTTGTGATTTTTCATTAATTTCGTTCTTGTTACATCAATTTTGAAAAATACAAAAGATAATCGGCAATGCCATTTAAATCTAAATAGAAAATACAATGTACAATCATGCATATAACAAACTGCTATGAAGGTGTTGGAAAGGTAGAAGCAAGGAAACAATAGCAGTGTGCATGCTCTAATCAAGCTCACCAACCCACTGCTCCATAATCTCTGCACACCTCTTCACCTCACAACGTCCTCGCTCAGCTGTAGCGCGACCGCGCTCGGCCTTACGCACCTAATCCTCTAGTCCTCGAACTCGATCTCGGAGACTGACAAGCTAGGAATCATGAGAAATAATGACAACTCGGTCAATGAATAGTGAGCGGTGGGAAGTTCCACCCAATTCCATAGCCTTGTCATCAGACCCCTCATCACAGTATGCATAGTCACCAGCTGGGGAGGGTAAGAATGTCCTCTTGCGAGCCTAAGACCTCCGGCTCCTCATCGGAAAATAAGGTTTCTAGGGACATCGGGCTCATCAGGGACAACATGGTCAATAGGCTCAACGGGTGCGGGAGCAGGAGCAGGAACAGGGACAGCAGGACGTAGCACATGTTTCCTAGAGGTGTACGCATGAAGCGTACATCCTAGGAAATGTCTAAATGTGCAAAATAAGGGCACACGCTCAGCCGCGGGTGGTGCCTTAGTAGCAGGGGGAACCTCAACAGGGGTAGGGTCCTCCTCACGGACAGGGTCAGCGGCGTCTAGGGCGTCGCCATGGTCATAACCTCTTGGTAAGTCATCATCATCATCATCATCATCATCATCATCATCATCATCATCCGAGACTTGATTATCCATGTGTAGTACGTCCAACTCCGTGTCAGTATCAACGACAACGAACCCATGCTCACTGTTTGCATCACCAGAAGCCTCAAATGGCTCGGTCTCCTTAGGAGCCGGTGCGACTAAGACTGGGTCCGCCTCGTCACCCCAGGCGAGTCGTGAACGAAGGAATCGTTCTACTCAGAGTCAAAAAGAGGTGAAAGGTCAACTTGAATGGCCATAATCCTGTCAAATCCATATGTACACGTATGTATATGAACATTAGAAAATGATTAACTATACTAATATACAATCGCGTGATGTCTTGGGACTTGAGAAGTGCACGGTGATGAAAGATCTTTTTCATGAAAACGTTTCGAAAAAGTTTCTATTTAAGTTATAGTTTGACTCAAAAAAATCTTAGCTCGCTATAACTATTGGCTCTGATGCTAATCTGTCACTCCATGCCAAGATGGAAACACAATATGTAATGTCAAAAGATTTTCAAGCACAATGTTCGAGAAAACACATAAAACAACCATTAAATTTGATACCTAAATGATAATGTTTACATAACACGAAAATAAATTGTCTTAAATTCGGGTAAAGTACCCATAAACACACACGTTGATGTTTGAAATTTAAGTAGTTTCCCCGCAAAAGATGGTATCAAGAGGTGTGTGCTCAAACGATTCTCAAGTCCCATGGAGTGTAATCAATTAGCTGAAAAACATGCATAAAAGTTTGTCAGCATTAAGCTGGTGAGTTCGTAGGTTTGAATGTACGCAAAGTAAAGTTTGTGAAATTCAAGATCTTCAAAGCAGAGTAGAAACTTTAAGAAACCGGCAAACAAATCATCCAACGGATCTTATCACTCACATTCATCACTAGGATCGAACAGACTGGATCTACTCCTTATGCAAAGAAGCAGACATGCTACAACTGTAGAGGACCCGGTCACATTGCTAGGAATTGCACACATCTTCCTTATGTGCCCTATTATAGACAAAATCAGAGGGTTATGCCTAGGGATAACTACTACTACAAGCCAATGAAGGTTGAGAAATCATAGGCATGGACGAATATGAATCCCAAAGTTAAACCATTTGATGGAGACTGGAATGCTGTCAAGAGCAAACGAAAGTTTGTTCAACCACATAAATCAAAATAACCTGAGAAACCAAAAGTTGCTACTCCGAAAGTAGCAAAACCATTTGTTAAGCCTAAGCAAGTTTGAAAATCAAAGGCGGCAACAACACCATGTCTAAATGAGACTACGGAAATGTGTCTGAGGGAAGTGTCTTACATTGATGCTTCAGGAGTGCCCTGGACCGCTATGGCCTGGGTACCAATGTTTAACTGATCTCCTTTCTTAGTCCAAGGATATCCAATGAGGACTATCAATAGCAACTGGTATGTTGATAATGGTTGTTCCACGCACATGACAGGTAACATCTCTCTATTATACATTTATTTTAAATGCTTAAACAGTGTGTATGTTTCCTTTAAACGAGATAATGGAGGTGAAATCAGCAAGTGAGGTACGTTCAAAACATGATGCATTAAATTCTGAACGTAATTGGTCATTAATTCGAGAATGGTTTTAGAAAAACACAAAAATATTTTTCTTTGTATTAGGTAAATTTGTTCTTTAAATTGTTTTTCAATTATTTTGTTTTGTTTCAAGTTTAAGCACAATTTTAGGGGGATATATTCTCAAAACCCTAAGAATAATACCAAAACATTGAAAAAATTCAGAAAATGAGATTTCATGGTGCGGAAATGAAGAAATGATAGTACATCAGTGGTTGAATTGGCACACTTTAAAATCGAAAAGAAAATTAAATCAAGTGTGATTGCAGCTCCGTTATATGATGTACTGGTAGGTAAACTTCACAACGAACTCAGTCCAAAAAGTTCATGCTATAGATTAAGGACTGTGTAACTTGTGGGTAACACATCATTGGCGTATGATTTTATGGTCTTAAATCTTGCGATGATAGATTGCTAGAGTCTGAGATTTCAGGTCTTTAAATTGTTGATACATCTATGGATGTCCTGGCTGCCCTTCTGCTGCATCAAGATATATACTGACCTAGGCACAGTCAGGACATCTTAAAAGAGCAATAAGGAAATGCCAAAACCCAAATTCTCAAAGAGAATTCAAGATAAAGGCACAAATCAAAAGCCTAAATCAATGATCATACCGAAAATTTGGTATTTGCCCTAACCTTGGTTGAGAATTTATTGGTCTTTCTGTTGCATCCACATATATGCAGACTTAATCACCAATGATCTTGACCTTGTAAACATACAGATGTCAATAATATACTCACCTGTTATGAAGAAACTTTGTTCATACCTTGATCGCGGGGGTATGTTATTGTTGTGTCTATAATAGTGAGACTGACGCTATCAAATAAATATTGTTGATCAATATTGGTGTTTTACTATTTAGGACCGAGAACACTTGGGTTCTCGGTTATTTAAGGTGTTTGGGCCAAAAACTACTTAGTTCTCGGTTGGGCTTGGGCTAGGCCATGTGGGCCAAACCTAGTGCATGACCTATATAATGTAATGTTCTAGTCATTTGTTAGGTGAGCGGTTTTGGTTCATCAAGAACACTCTCTTTGTATCAGACGATTTATCATAATCGTATTCAATATAGAAGTTTAATAATTGTTTCATCTTGTTTCTTGAATCACACAACGTTTTGATTCCGCCAATCCGTTGTGTTAGTTGATATCGTGTTATTTCGGGACTTACAATTGGTATCAGCTCAAGGCTCGGTTTGATATCAAGGATTCAAGAAAACCATCGGCCGCAAGAAAGAGGTTTGGAATATTTTTCTTTAATTGTTGGTTTGATCCGTCGTCGATCTCGTGCTTTTACTATCGGAATAATAAAAAAAAATTGGTTAATACTAAAATAAACTTTGTTTTGATCTTTGGTTTTTGTTCCAAAGAAAAATAAATTCTAGCCAATTATTACAACGTAAATTCCATGTATTTTACGTCATCAGTAGAGAAAAGGGAAAAAAAGCAATTTATTTGGTGTTCATTTTTTTAGATCATAGGCTTGAGTTTTTTTTTATTTTTTTATTTGGTGAATGTTTAAAGAGGTGCTACGTGTTCTTACTGATCATGAGAATTTTTTGTTTAAGTTTCATTTTTTGATCGTGTTTGATATTGGTGGGCACCAAGTTTAAAAGTGGATTTATTATTGGATCGGATCTTAACTTGGAGGAACCAGATTTGTTTGGTAAAAAACCAAGATTTGAATTTGAGAGGATTTGAGCTTCCATAAAATTTGCACTTGTTAAGGAAATATAGTTATGAAATTCAAATTCAAATCTATTTTGTTGGAGTGTACAAAAAAAATAGTTCTCGGTTAAGTTTGTTCTCAGATTCTCAGTTTACTACGTTTGAGGTTCTCGGGATTTCAGTTGTATTCTCGAAAAGGAGTTGGTTCTCGGGTTTCTTGTTATTGGAGTTATTATTTTTCTCGGGTTCCACAGGTTCTCGAAAATTTAAAGTGTTCTCGGGTTTCAAGATTTGTTCTCGGATTTACAAGTGGTTCTTGGGTTTTTGGTTTGGTTCACAGATTTAGCTTGGTTCTCAGAGATTTGTTTCTGTTCTCAGAATTTTGTTGGGATTTCACACGGTTCTCGGACTACTTACTATTTCTCGGATTTTCATTGATTCTCGATTGGAAGTTTGTTCTCGGGAGTCTTTTGGTTCTCGAACTTGAAGATAGTTCTCGGTTTTAATCCTAGTCATGAATGCAACAAGTACTCGGGTTCCTATGTTAATGTTAGGGGAGTCTTTCGCTGAATGGAAATTTAGGTTCATTCAACATGTTAAAAAAAAGGACGCCAAAGTTTGGAGAGCTATTTGCAGAGGTCCTACTCAAATTACTTACGTTATAGATGAAGAGAAGGGTACTACGCTACCTATACCTGAATCTGAATATACAGATGTAGATTGGGACCAAGTCAAGTTTGATGAAAAGGCTCTTAACACACTGATTACGGGTTTAGCACCAGAGATCGTCTCAAAATATGGGGAGACTAAATCTGCCAAAGAATTGTAGGATTCACTGATTGAATTTTATGAATGCAATGATGACATGAAGCAAAGTCGAAAGGACATGCTGCAGCATAAGTTCAATCTGTTCAGTTGCAATCTGGGTGAAACCCTTGAAAACCAAATTGCGAGATACGTATCTCTAGTAACTGACATGAAGACCGCAGGCATAACTTTGAACAAATCTGAGGTAAATAAGAAGATGTTAAATGCTCTTCCGAAGAGCTGGGATAAGAATGTTGCCATGATCAAGGAGACGGAGGATCTTCAACAACTGTCTCTGTCAGGACTAATATCCATCATCAAAGCTTGTGATTCGGACGACAAGCAAAAGGTGCAAAATCAAAATGCTACTGCTCAGCCACGTTGCACACCTGCTACTGTTTCGACACCCACTCCTGTTGTTCAAGTACCTGTTGAGCATCAGGTTCCTGTGCTGGTACGATATATCAAACATGCTTCACATGAGGTATTTTCTGATCTATGCTCTAATGCTTGTGCTGAAAAGGCTAAATATTACGTAGGATATAACTCTGAGTTAGTAAGAGAAAACGATGAGCTAAAAGGAAAGATTTCTTGTCTTAATAGTCGAACCTCTGCCTACAAACTTAGAGTAGAAGCCTTAGAAAAGGATGTCATTCAATACAATAATGATTTAAGCAATAAAAATTGCCTTGTCATGCATCAGAAGAAAGTTATTGATGAACTTAGTGCTGAGCTAGATTCTTTGAAATCAAAATTTGAAAATGCCGAATTCCATTTTAGAAAATTTGATTGTTCTAGTGAGCGTGTTGAGAAAATGATAAGTTCAAAACTCAAGTTTAGGGAAAAACAAGGAGATGGTATAGGTTTTGTAGAAATTGCACCTCCCTACAATCACAACTACACCGGATTGCCTCTTTCGGATGAAGAAATAGAAAATGAGAAAAATATGGAATATAGGAAGGGGTTGGTGGTTGAACCCGCAAAGAGTGTTCCCATAAAGATAATAGAGCCAAAGGGGTTAGTGGTAGAGCCGGTTAAGACTGTGCCAATTAAGATTGCTGAACCAGAAGGGCACATGAAACAATCTAAGTATGTTGCTCCACTTAGTGATGTTCATATTGCTAAGTTTGTTAAATCAGAAAGCGATGAAATGAGCAACCATGTTAAATCTGAAAATAACAACTCTGACATTGTCGATGCTGACAAAGCTTCAACAAAACCGAATTCCTCGTTAGGATCAATTGAATCTATGTTGTTTAAAAGCATTTCCAAATCTATAAACTTTGAAAGCTCTTCAAGTTCGTCAACTGAGTCAGAAACATCAGAAGAATCTAACTCAGAAAATTTGTTTGATTCAAAGACTGTTGGCACATGTGTGGTAAAGCCAACAGTCCTTGATTTTAAATGTGTGAATGTTACTGATGCTTCTACCTTATGTGCAGATGAAGCTAAGGTAGAGCTTAATGTTGAGGGGGATGATGTTGTTTGCACTAATAATGCAGATGCTTGTGTGAAACAATCTAATTTATCTGCAGATGCTGAACCATATGTGAAAAAGATTGTTTCTTAGCTAGCTGTTAATGGCACGGCTGATAAATACCTGCCACCACATAGAAAAACTACATGTGCTAACTCTCATGAACAGGTTCCTGAAGTCAAACAGAAAGCTCAAAGACAGTCAACATCGCAAAGACAATCTTGTTCACACGGGTGTTCAAGATCTTCTAAGCAGAGCAGAAAAAGTAAGAAGCCTGCAAACAAATCATCAAACGGATCTCATCACTCACATTCTTCAATGGGATCTAACAGACCGGGACTTGCTCCTTATGCAAAGAAGCAGACATGCTATAACTGTGGAAGACCCGGTCACATTGCAAGAAACTGTGCATATCGTCCTTATTTGCCCTATTACATACAATATCAGAAGGTTATGCCTAGGGAAAACTTCTACTCCAAGCTAATGAAGGTTGAAAAACCTAAGGCAAGGAAGATTGCGAATCCCAAAGTCAAACCGTCTGATGGAGACTGGAATGCTGCCAAGAGCAAACGGAAGGTTGTTCAACCACAGAAGTCTAAACAACCTAAGAAACCGAAAGCTGCTACTCCGAAAGTAGTAAAACCAGTTCTTAAGCCTAAGCAAGTTTGGAAAGCAAAGGCGGCAGCAGTACCTGATCCAAATGAGAATAAGGACATGTGCTTGAAAGAAGTGTCTTACATTGATGCTTCTGGACTGCCCAGGACCGTTATGGCCTGGGTACCGATGTCTAATTAATCTCCTTATTCATGCAGGGACAACCAAGGAGGATTATCGATAACCACTTGTGTGTTGATAGTGGTTGTTCCGAGTAGTTGATCGGCGACATATCTATGTTACATTATGTTTAATCTTTTAACACAGATATGTTTCCTATGAAGGAGATAAGGGAGGTAAGGTCAGCTTGACAGGTAATTTTAAATTTGATGCACAAATTTTAAAAGTGATTGATTGGTAGTTATTTGAGAATGGTTATAGAAAATAACAAAAAGATTTTTCTTATTTTTAGGTAAATTTTATACATAAATTTGTCTTTTCCTTTTATTTATGTACAAAATTTAGGGGGAGATACGAGAGAAAATGAGAAAAATGCAAAAACATGTGAAAAAGAGAAAACTACAAAAAGAGTTTTTGTTGTACCACTTGTGAAAAAGGCTGACACACGTAAAGACCAGTATTGAAATGGTTAGGCTCTAGGGTGATGTGTCGGTAGGCTTGGTCCTGACAACTGGAAAATTGGCTGATCTAGTGACACACTTAAAGATATCATATGGCCTCAGTAAGAAACGTCACTTGGAATTGGTACATTTTTTATTTGAATGCTTGTGTGACGTCCCGATACACACTGTGTTCTAGATCTGAAATCTTTTTCTGAAAAACTCGTGTATCTCCTTTGTTTTGTGTAAGCAAAGACCTGGGGATGCTAGGCAATGTCAGTTTCTGCTGCATCCAGATATATGCTGACCTAGCTGTACATTGTCGCGTTGTAGATCAAAAATGCCAAAAGAGGCCAATGAGCCCAAAAAGATGCCAATGTGCACAACAAAAGAGGCCCTCTAGAGCCCAAAACACCAAAACCTATATCATTTGAGAAATCAAATTGATTTGTATATTATACCACTCTATTTCTTAATGATCTATTCTTTTCTCTTCTCAACCAAGTCCCAGTTAAGGTTTCAGAATTCTAGAACAGACACCGTGAAAATATGCGGTAGGGAAACTGCTTGCATGATAGAGTGTACCGCATATAATTCTAGGATTTGATTGTGACTTGCTTGAGTGTCCATAATTAATACACCAAAACATGAAAAATTAATCACAGACAGTCAAATAAGAAGGTCTAAGGCAATAAGTTTAAGTGGACGAATATACTGGCAATTGCTCAGACCAACTAGAGTAGATCCGTGTTGATAAGTGTCCCTGAGTCTAAATCACAGTGATTCAATCCCCCGAAAAAAATGTGTAGTTATTTTTATTTCAACTTCTTTTTCATTTATTTTGATTCTTATTGTTTTGCTTTTGAGTTTATTTTTATTTTAGTTTTATAAAATCAACCATTCTTGAATATTTGACCTATCATCCATAGTGAAAGAAATCCGAATTTTTGAAATTTTTGTGTGAAAGTAGTTCGAAGAACTAGGTGTTCATGATACTGGATTCTCTGTTATATTTAAATGTTTGCTTACAAAGTTCTGAGAATGTGCAGAATTCGATTTGAATCAAGAAACAGGGGTTGAAAAAGAACGATTTCCAGTTGCTGACAAGCATGAAGCACTGTGATGAGAAGATGTACCTGAGGCAGAAGAACTTGAAGTGATTGCATGTTCTGATAATGAATGTACACATGCAGAAGTACATGTGATCCTGCTTGAAGACAATGATCGAAAAAGAAAGAGATACGAGAATCCTCCTCTCACATCTTCTTTTAGCAAATGATCAAGCGAATGCTGATGATGATTCAAGTGTGGATCTTACTCCCAGAGAAGAAGAAAAAGCACGAGTTTGAGAGTGCAAAAAAAGAAGACTTTCAACAAAACAACACCAACACCCTAGCAACAATCTAGGGGGAGATCACAACGCTACATTCAAATTATGAAGATCATTTGATAACATCAGTCTAGGGGGAGATTGTTGGGTCTATAATAGTGAGACTGACGCTATCAAATAAATATTGTTGATCAATATTGGTGTTTTACTATTTAGGACCGAGAACACTTGGGTTCTCGGTTATTTAAGGTGTTTGGGCCAAAAACTACTTAGTTCTCGGTTGGGCTTGGGCTAGGCCATGTGGGCCAAACCTAGTGCATGACCTATATAATGTAATGTTCTAGTCATTTGTTAGGTGAGCGGTTTTGGTTCATCAAGAACACTCTCTTTGTATCAGACGATTTATCATAATCGTATGCAATATAGAAGTTTAATAATTGTTTCATCTTGTTTCTTGAATCACACAACGTTTTGATTCCGCCAATCCGTTGTGTTAGTTGATATCGTGTTATTTCGGGACTTACAGTTATGATGTGGGACACACTGTTATATCAGTATAATACACGTTAAGAAAATCAGAAAAATAAAGGACTTGACTTTTCTGCTGCATCCAGATATATACTGACCTAGGCACAGTCATGACGTCTTAAAAGAGCAATAAGGAAATGCCAAAACCCTAATTCTCAAAGAGAATTCAAGCTAAAGGCACAAATCATAAGCCTAAAGCAATGATCATACCAAAAATTTGGTATTTGCGCTAACCCTGGTCGAGAATTCATTGGTCTCTCTATTGCATCCAGATATATGCAGACCTAATCACCAATGATATTGACCTTGTAAACATACAGATGTTAATAATATACTCACCTGTTATGAAGAAACTTTGTTCATACCTTGATCGTGGGGGTATGTTATGATGTGGGACACACTGTTATATCAGTATAATACACGTTAAGAAAATCAGAAAAATAAAGGACTTGAAGACGTGTGTGTATGTTTGTTTAAGTGAATAAACGATGCCGGTAATCGTCTTGGACTGCTTTCTGACACTTTAATAAGTTAATCAGAACATATATACTAACACTGTGTTGCAGTTTGACAAAGCTGATATGATCTTTTTGCACATGATTCTCACAAAAGATGCATTATTATATATAACATTTTTGGTTGCTTAGGAACAGTTAGGGGTATTTTCAAAATTTTACTATTGGTTGACTTATGGCTTCTCTCTCAATTCCATGTTTAACACTTAATCTATACTTTACTTTTCTCTCTTTTCTTTACAACTCTCTCTTTCACTAGACAACTAGCATTATCACTAACAATGTTTCCAAATCTCAGATGACAATACAGAGGCAGATGACGGATCTAACCGTGTCGGTCACTGACTGGTTATTCGTGCAACGGTTAGGGTGGACTGGTGGTACATCATCTGATGTGAGGTTGTTTTGGGGTGGCCATGGCGGTGGTGCCTGGGCTTTTTAGAAAGAGCCATAAAAGTTGAGGCTTTTATAGAGGGAAAGCATAGGATGTGAGGAAGTAGATGATGGGGATGGTTATGGTGGTGGTTACGACAGTCATTCTTGTGGATGGTTGATGTTGTGGTTGCGACGTTCGTTATAGGAGATGGTTGTGGTGGTGGTTGCGGCGGTTGTCAGATATAGGTAAAAGATTAAAATGATGGTGGTATTGTATGTACTTGTGGTTGTATGAATGCAGATGGTTTGATTATTAATCTGATGATGGTATTGTGATTTTTTATTTCCGATGAAATTTTCTTATTAGGGGAGAGTTGCTGCAACGTTGGTTAACAAAAATAGGAGAAAAAGGCTTAAGTAGGTTTGAACAGGGGCGCAACATTCAAGGGGCGGGGAGGGGCAGCTGACCCCCACCCCCCTCGAATTTTCGATTAGAAGTTTCGAGTATATAGTCTTGTATGACTAATAATTTTTCTTACTCACTATTATTATCTTATGTATAATTTTTGGAACGGTATTATATATCTTATGCAATGTTTTATTTCTTTTAAATAAAATACTATTATCATATAAATAAATTTGCAAGGTAGGTTGTTTCATTTGTTTTAACCTGATGCTATATTTTACGAAGGCATGAACTACAGTTTTATGAATTCATAATTCGGGCTTCAAAATTATAAAGGAATATGGAAGCTGTAAGGACAGAAAGGATTGAAGAAACCTCTTTTGCCAACCTTAGTCTAATTCATACTTCTGCCAAAATATTCTAAGTATGAAACTACTAAAGAAAGAAGACACAAGTACTGAAAAAGGATTCAACAAGTACTGAAGAAGAAAGATCAGAAGTTCTGAAGTAAAACCAGATAAGTCTACTGAAGAACTACTGAAGACAAACTACTCATCAGTAGTTTGTCATTCATCAGTACTTGTAATAGAATCTTTCCACCGCCCTTATGTTTCAGTAGTTTATTAGTTTAGTATTACTTTATCTTTTTGTACAAGTTCCAAGACTGCAACTTGTTGCACACTTGCTTTTGTAACAAGGTTCATGTATTTGTTTGTCTATAAATAGATGGGTCCATCCCTTTGTTTTAGACATTGATTTCAATAGAAAACTGAAATCCTTCAAAGCTTTTAATTGTTATTCCATTTCATTAACTGAGAATCTATTTGCTTATTTATTATCATACACATTTAATACTTAGATTCTCATTAACTGTCTTTAGTTTGCAAACATCCAGGGGGAGTAATAACTGTTGTTGATACTGAAACATCATAACTTATTCCGCTGTGCAAAACTGATTAAACTTGCAAAACACATAAGTGTTCATAAGCAAGTAACTGTTAAAGAGCATACTGATCATTTATTGTCATTCACATTCAATACTATGATTCTCGTTAACTTGTCTTTAGTTTGCAAACATCTAGGGGGAGTAATAACTCCTGTTGATAGTGAAACTTTATATACTTATTCCGCTGTGCAAATCTGATTAAACTTGCTAAACACATAAGTGTTCACAAGCAAGTAAACTGTCAAAGAGCATACTGATCCAACAATTGGTATCAGAGCACTAGTTTATTTGAGCAAATATCAATCTAACAAATTTAGAATCAGACACAGGCTCTTTTTGATATTCAATAAAGGATAAAAGTTCACTTTTTTCAACATCCATCACTTTGAGAGAAACTTAACAAATCAATACTCTCCAAAATGGATCCTCATAATACTGGTTCTGCCAATTAACCTGCTATGCTTGTTCGTTCAGAATATAACATATGGCAGAAAAGAATGGCACATACTCTGTCTCAAACCAACACTGGTTGTTGGATATCTGTGATATATGGTCCTCACAAACCAGTAAATATAAACCTTGAAACTAAAGTTGAAATACCAAAGGACCCAAAAGACTAGACAGAAGAAGATTTCCTTAAACTTGAGCTTGATGCCAAGACTATCTCTATGTTGGCAATGGCACTCCCAAATGAAATCTACTCTGGACTTTTACATTGTGAAAGTGCCAAAGAGCTTTGGGACTGCCTAAAAGAGTAGTTTGGAGGAACTGAAGAGGTGATTGCCAACACCAGAGAAATCATGGCTCAACAATATGAAACATTTACTCATATTAATGAGGAAACTTTGACACAACAATTTGAAAGGTTCTCCTCATTAACATCTGAGTTGAAATTAAATGGTCAGACCTACACAAATGTATATATGCTTCATAGATTTTTAAGGTCATTACCAGAAAAATGGGAAACTTACTCTATTGTCCTCAGATCTTCACCAAATTTTAACTGCCTCACTCTTACAAAATTACATGGGAGATTGCTAACTTTTGAAAGAGAAATTGATCAAAAGAAAAAGTTGCAAAATTCTGGTAAAACAGCTGATGACTATGTAATAGGTAGTACATCACTGTTGGGACAAGACTCACCTTCTTGTCCAAATAATTTTGGATCTTTTGACCACATTGACATAAATGCTGGGATCTCATCAGATAGATCATACCCAGCTTATGACAATGATGAAAATAGTCAAACTGCTGATAACATGTGTTTTATCATGGATGACTTGAAAATTTTTAGCAGTGATGACTTGGAAGAAATGGACATTTTACACCAACTGGCCATGTTAAGTATAAAAACTAACAAATTTTACAAAAGGTCAGGAAGGAAATTTCCAGGACTGAACAGTTCAATAAAAATTGGTTTTGACAAATCTAAACTTAGATGTCACAAGTGTCAGAAGTTGGGACACTTTGCTAGAGAGTGTAGAAGCTCTAGCTATAACCAATCACAGTCTGGAAATTAGTTTAACCGTAGTTACAATAGGAATAATGGAACACAGGGAAGTGCACATTTTGTACAGGCACAAGCTCCACAAATCCAATATGTGCCACAAATACAATATGTACAGATGCCTGCTCAATAAATGCAGAGCCAACAACCAATGCCTTCCATTCTAGCTGCTCAACAACCTCCACAAACTCAGCAACCCTCACAACAAAGTCTGTTCACTTCAGGGTATGTTGACTGGAGCAGTCTTCCTTTTGGCACAACTGAGTGCAATCCTGATGCAGACAACAAAATGTTTGACATCAACTGAGGAGAACCTGACAATGGCAGAAAGAACTTTGCCTTAATGGCATTTGAGGGCTGCACCTCAAAATCTGCCTTATCTCAGGTATCAAAAGAATCTTTGACAAAACTATGTTCAAACTCATGCAAAGAATGTTTTGCTCTCATAAGAGAGACTAATGTGCATTTACAAGGCAAAGCCAATGACTCAGAGAGAAAATTTACTCAAATGAAATGTGATTTAGAAAGAAAATTTGCTGTAAAATCAAAAGAAAATTCTAAATTAACAAACAATGCTATTGAAACCTAAGCACAACTTAAAATCATGATAGAAGACCTAGGAAATGTCAGAAAAGAGCTTGCTGACACCAAGGTTGAATGTGAAAAATGGGTTGAGTCATGTAAAGGGTACCAACTGCTGCTTAACAAACAAAGTGCATCAAATGTTAGGTTTGGCATAGGGTACAATCACACTGAAACACCAACTGATTTTTCTCCCAAAACTACTGATGATGGGAGAAGAATAGTTCAAAATGAAACTTCTGAAGAGAAAGAATGCACATCTTTTCATGAAAACTTTTTAAAACTTGAAAAAGAAAGTTCTTCAGAAGTACTGATCAAATCTGACTTTAAGCCATCAGCAGTTTCATCTACATCATGAGTTGAGAACATGAAAACTACTGATGACTTAAATCAATTCAAAACAGTCAGAAATTTGCCTTTAAATGAAAAAGAAAAGGCAAAAGAATGTGAGATTTGTGGTTTGTTTAACCACAAAACAGAATTTGGTAGACACAGAAAAGGAAATCAGTATAATAAGAAGATTTCACAACTGGTTGTGAGAAAATAACACAAAAATTATTTTGAAGAAACTTTCTTTCCCAAGAAACAACAACCAGGCAATACCTTTTCTCAGAAAAAGATGAAATCTCAAGAACAGTCTTTTTCTCAAAATTCTCTTTCAGTAGTTGGACCTAAATCATTAGCAGTTTCACAAACTGCTGAGATTAAAAATCTCATGAATATAGTACAACTACTGATGACCAAAGGATATGTGCTAGGACATGGCAATGTCTCTTCAGGCAAAATACAGTTTGACAAGGTCAATCTGGTTGAAAACCATGAGTACAACTTGCTGAGTGTGTCACAAATGTGTGATAAAGGATATTCTTCCTTTTTCACAAAGACAGCATGCAAGATCATATCACTAGAAGGCTAGAAGTTGATAGAGAAGATCATTGAAGATCATATTTTGTTGATAGCCAAAAGATGTGGGAATGTCTATCCAGTGGACATTGAAAAGGACAAAGTACTGAACAACACTGCCTGTTTCTTCTCAAGGGCATCAACTTCAGAGACTGATCTCTGGAACAGGAGACTTGGCCATGTGAACTTTAAAACCATAAATAAAGTCACTAAAATAGGCTTGGTCATAGGTCTACCCTTGAAAGTATACCAGTGTCAAGAACACTGTGTATCCTGTTTAAAGGGAAAGCAGCATAAGTCCTCCTATAAGTCTATTGAAGAATAAAAAACAACTGCATGTCTTCAACTACTCCATATGGACTTATTTTGGCCAGTCAAAATCATGAGCCTTGGTAAGAAGAAGTACTGCCTAGTCATCATTGACGACTATTCAAGATTCACATAGGTGATGGGTATTCTTCTTATTCTCCAAGGATGAGGCAGCTGAAATCATCAAATTCTTCATTCTACAAGTAGAGAAACAATATTCTCTTTCTGTCAAAGCCATTAGAACTGCCAATGGGACAGAGTACAGGAACAAAACTCTGGATGAATTCTGCTTGTGTAAAGGGATTATTAGACAATTCAGTGTTCCCAGAACTTCTGAACAAAATGGTGCGGAGGAAAGGAAGAACAGAACACTAATTGAAGCAACAAGAACCATGTTAGCTGATTCAGGCCTTCCATTATATTTCTGGGCTGAAGTAGTCAACACTGCATGCTATGTTCAGAATAGAGTCCTTGTCAACAAGAGACACTCCAAAACTGCCTATGAAGTTCTTCATGGCATTAAGCCCCTTATCTCCTTTTTTTCAGGGCTTTTGGATGTCAATGTTTCATTCTAAACATTAACGACTCTATTTCAAAGTTTGCTGCAAAAGTTTATTCAGGTTATTTTCTTGGTTATTCTTCCACTAGAAAAGCCTACAAGGTTTTTAACTCAAGAACCAAGATAGTAGAAGAAACACTAAATGTCAAGTTCAATGAGTCAAAACATATTCTCATTCCAGCACATCCTGCCGAACTCTTTGACCTTGACAGCTTCCATTTCGGACCTGAAAAGACTGTCACTTCATCTAAACCTATTTATTATGGTGATCAAAGGTTTGATGATGAGGATCCTGCACCATAGACTCCTAATACAGTCATTAAGTCAACTTTTAAACCATCAGAAGTTTCACAAAATTCTGATTCAACAACTGCTGATGTATAAACTCAAACATCTGTTTCAGCTCCTACAACTACTGATGATGTTCAAACAGCTGAACCAGATATTATAAACCTTAGTGGTTTGTTTGAAGAAGTACAAGAGCCACCTACACCTGTCAGTGGTTTACAACAACTGATTAAACACAAGGATCATCCATTAGATCAAATCATGGGTGATATTGCATCAGGGATTCTCACAAGAAACCAGCTTTCCAACTTTACTTCTTCTCAGCATTCATTTCTTAGTTGGAACCTAAGAAGTATCAAGAAGCCCTCAAAGACAACAATTGGGTGCAAGCTATGCAAGAAGAGTTGCTCCAATTCAGGAAGCAACAAGCTACCAATTGGCACAAGATGGGTTTTTAGAAATAAACAAGATGAAGCTGGTATGATTATCAAGAACAAGGCAAGACTGGTGGTACAAGGTTATTCTCAAGAAGAGGGGATTGATTATGATGAAACCTTTGCTCCAGTTGCAAGACTTGAAGCCATCAAGTTATTTTTGGCTTATGCAATTTCCAACAAAATTAAAGTTTTTCAAATGGATGTTAAAAGTGCATTTTTGTATGGAAAAATCAAAGAGGATGTGTATGTCTGTCAGCCACCTGGGTTTGAGGATCCTTCTCATCCTGAGTGGGTGTACAAACTTGACAAAGCTCTTTATGGGCTAAAACAGGCTCCTAGAGACTGGTATGAAACACTTTCAAACTTTTTACTCAAAAATAACTTTACAAGAGGCTCCATTGATAAAAATCTTTTCATAAAACATGTTGGAAATCATATCTTACTTGTTCAAATTTATGTTGATGATATCATATTTGGTTCAACAAACACAAAAGTGTGTGATGACTTCAAGAAACTTATGCAATCAAAATTTGAGATGAGTACAATGGGAGAACTGTAGTACTTTTTAGGAGTGCAGATTAAACAACAAACAAATGAAACTTTTATACATCAATCTAAATATGTTAAAGAATTATTGAACAAATTTTCTTTACAAGACTGTAAATCATGTTCCACTCCCATGACACCAACCACACAAGTTGAACCAGATGATCAAGGGAAACAGGTTGATCAAACCATGTATAGATGTGTGATAGGTTCTCTTTTGTATCTAACTACTTCTAGACCAGATTTTATGTTCTCAACATGTGTCTATGCTAGATATCTATCAGCTCCTAAGGAATCACACATCATTGCAGTCAAAAGAATCTTTAGATATCTGAAAGGAACTCCCACACTTGGAATTTGGTATCCTGCTTCTAGCAATACCAAGTTAACAGCGTTTTCAGATAGTGACTATGCAGGGTGCAAAATGTCAAGAAAATCAACATCTGGTGGTTGTCAATTCTTGGGAAACTGTCTAGTGTCTTGGCAATCAAAGAAACAAACATATGTTGCAACTTCAACCGCTGAAGCTGAAAACATTGCAGCTGCAAGTTGTACATCACAAATACAATGGCTCCAATATCAACTTCTTGATTATGGAATCAAAGATACCAAGACACTATTGTTTGTAGACAGTAAATCTGCCATTAGCATCATTCAAAATCCTGTTCAGTTCTCAAAAACTAAACATATTGAGATCAGGTATCATTTTATAAGGGATTGCTATGAAAAAGGCAAGATTGAAGTAAAGCATGTGACAACAGCTAATCAAATAGCTGACATATTCACAAAACCCCTTGACACATCAACATTTCAGAAGTTAGTATCCATGCTTGGGATGCTAAATTTGTAAGTGTTTCTTTTATTTTTACTGCACATATTTTTATTTTTCACTTACATCTGTATGTCATAAAACTTCTGAAAAGCAAAAAGAGAGAAACTATTGATGTACAAAACATCAGTATGGGAATATTTTCTGAAAATGATTAACTTCTGATAAAATAAACTTTAGAAGTTATGAATAAAGTGTTTATAAACATTCTCATCAGTTGTTAACAAACTACTGAAGAGAAAATGGGAACTATTGATGAAAATTGTTCTTCATCAGCAGTTTTGTCAATAAGGGTAAATCAGACGTTTCCCATTTCAGAAGTTTGACCTAGGGCGGTTATAAACTTCTGATAAACACCTTTTCCATCACTTATCCTTTCAAAAAGCAAAATTCCCTCCTTCTCTCTCATAAACACTCTCAAACCCTCCCCTGCAACATAAACAAAAACACTGTTCGATCCACACACACACAAACCACATGGCTCTCATACTAAAACAGGGACACAATTAGAGAGGCTACTTTGAGAAAATGAAGCCTGGTCCCAATACGACGAAATCATTGATTTAATCGTCAAATCCCAATACTTCACTGCTCTCACCATTGATCCTCCAATCCATACTGAAACTCTAAATGAGTTCTAGGCAAATGTCGAGACGGTGACAGTGAATGATCATATTATTTCCCTCAATTCAACCATCCAAGAGAAAGTAATGGCAATCACACTGGCTACTTTGGGAATAAGACTGAGTCTGGATGATGTGGATGCACCAGATCATTTTCCCAACTCTGAAATTCATTTAACCATGACAGAGTGTGGTTACCAAGCTACTCTCTCACATGCAACAACTTTTAAGAAATATTTTGAACCAAAATATAAACTTTTGTTTCATTACATCATCATGTGTTTGAGTCCAAAAACTGGATCTTATGATCAGATGCCCTCTACTTTTCAACCTATTTTTCATTCCATTGTGAATGAAAAAAAATTCAGGGCATCAGCACTTTTCTTTAATGAGTTGGTGTTGCATCACCAAAATTCTAAAAAGAAGTTTTCGTTGTATCCAAGGTTCATAATGCATTGCATAATTAAAGAACTTGGAGATGAGGTGATTGTGGGAAAAACAACTGTTTTAAATTTATTAACCTCACAAGCATACTCAAGGCTTAACAAACCGGCTGCCTGGCCAGAAGATGACCAAGGGGAACCAGAAACAGTCCCCATGGAACCATCATCTTCCAAACCCTCACCCAAAATGGCCAAGAAAACCAAACAACAAAAACCAAAACCCACCAACCCTAAAAGAAAGGCAGTTCATGAACTTGAGATGCCTGTAATTGTTGATGCGCAATCTGCACTTGTTAAAGATGTGACTGAAACATCCTCTCAGTCTCATCCATCTCAAACCCCCCAAAAGAGCACCAATCACCATTCTTTTCAAAAGAAAGAAATTCAAAAAGACCATAACTACTGATCCTTCTTTTGAAACTGCTGGACCTTTACCCCAAACTACTGAACCAGAACCATCAACCATTGAAATTGCCAAACTTTTCTCTGGGCTAAAAGAGACTATCCCATCAGCACATGTCATTCCCCAACAACCACATCAAACAGGGGAAGTACCATCAGACTTTGACATGAATGTGGATGTCTTTAGCCCTAACCCAAGAGATGAGGATGAACCAGGGTTTCTAAGCCCAAACTTAGAGACCTTAGGTACATTTGAGGCTGCTACTACTCATTTACCACCCAGTGGTGGATCTGAGGATAGAAGTAACATAGCTAAGACCTTACTTGTGGCAACTACTGATGAAGGCTTAATGCTTGAGGTAGGAAATTCTCAGAACCAAGAAACAGAGGTTCATGAGACAACTGGGTTGGGCCCAGCTCATGCTATAACTGATACTGTCCTCATTGAGGATGTCATCAGGGATTCAGATGATTCCATTAATTTGGATGGTGATTCACACTCCAAAAAACATGAATTGACGACTGCTAGTGAAGGTCCTAAATCCGGTGTCTCTAAGCTCAAAGAGCTGGTCACAACAGATCAGGTTAAAGTCCACTTAATCCCTGATTCCCCTAAAGTGGCATCTTCAATACACTCTGAAGATCACCCAAAAACACCCACCTCACTAAAAATGCCTCCCCAATTCCCTGGGTCATCCAACATAGACTTGAACCACCTATGCAGCCCAGATGGTCCCCTATACCAGATGATGAACACCCTCATATCCAATCACCTCAAAACTTTCACAACTTCTTGGGAGTTGAAAACCCAAATTCAATTTGAGGTGATCAACAATAAACTAGGTGAGCTTTCTACAAAAACTGACAACAATACAAGACAGCTTGCTGAGTTATCTTGTAGAATTTCTAAATCTGACAGGCTTCTAGAAGTGGATGAAGCCAAAAAGGGGAAGAAAATTAAGGAACCAAGGGAGTCACTGGAAGCCATAATAAAGGAAAAAGTGGCTCAACAAGAACAAGAAGAAGAAGAAGAAGAAGCTGAAAAAGACTTAGAAGAAGAAGAAGAAGAAGAAGGAACTGAAGTTGAAGCTGAAACTTCCCAAGGCCACAATGAAGAAACTTCTGAAGACTCAGAAAGTACTGAAGACAATCCTTCAGTAGTTGATACTCCTATCAACACTTCAGTAGTTAACACTTCCAACATTCAAACTGAAGAGCCTTCTATGGCAACTGAAGACATTCCACCTCCTACTCCAAGGCCTACAACCACTCAAATGCCTGTACTAAACCCTTTTCCCATTTCAATGTCCAAAGAATTACTGGAGAAGAGTCTACTTGCAGCAAAAAGAAAGGCTAAGGAAGATGAGATCTGGAACAACCTGGAAGCAAGGGAAGATATGAGCTACACTGAAAAGCTTCAAGCTTATGAAGAAGAGTTGAATAAACAAGCTGCAGTTGAAAGAGTTGCTGAAGAAGACAAAAGACAACAACTGATGTCTTTTATTACAAAGAACAACAAGACAAAAGCTTATTCACTCAAAGGGCTCTCCATGGATGAGCTAACAAGAAGAGCTCAAATTGTTGCTGACAAGATTGCCACTAAGAAAGACAGAAAGGCAAAGAGAGCTGAGATAATAGATGAATTGGTAGCCAATGATTTTGGTTCAAAAGCCTCAATGTCAAAATGGAGAGAAGATAAATTATTTGACACATATAAAAGATTCAAGGCTGACAAGGCTGCAAATCCAGAGAAGTACAAAACTTTTGAAGTGTCAACTTCAGTAGTTAGAATTTCTGGTGCTAGACATTCAAGGCCTGCTACCAAGAAGAAGAGGGAGGACAATACAAAGACTGACATCAAGATGGTATTGTTGGAAGGCAATACAGTTATACAAGGAGACTTTGATATTGAAGGAAAGCCTTTGCTAACACAATTCAGGGATCCTTCAACATTTGCTTACCAAATCCAAAAGACTATAACTGATAGACTGCACACAAAGGTAATCACTGAACATCACTTACCTACATTTGAAATACCTAATGTGGTGCAAACAGAAGATAGAAGAGAATCCCACCTGAGGGTCACTGAAATAGAAAATATCCAACACTCAGGAAAATTCCAGGGATCCAGCATGGTCCCATATACTTTAGATTTTGACAAATCTAAAGTTCTGATAATAAAGTGGTCATTTACTGGTTCCAACTCAGTATTAGTGACAAGGAGAGATCGTTCAAGCAAGGCCTTCAAATCTATGAATGAACTGAAGAACCTATCTACACAAGACTTGCTTACAATTCAACATCTTGAACCTGAGCAAGGATCTCTCACAAATGAACAACTGAACCAACTCAAGACTTCCATGTTCAAAGAAATCTGGAGGATTGTTGAAGATAGAAGAAGAAAATAAAGAATTAGATAAGGTTTTGGCTTCATCAATCCAGGGGGAGATTGTAAGGACAGAAAGGATTGAAGAAACCTCTTTTGCCAACCTTAGTCTAATTATACTTCTGCCAAAATATTCTAAGTATGAAACTACTGAAGAAAGAAGACACAAGTACTAATGAAGGATTCAACAAGTACTGAAGAAGAAAGATCAGAAGTTCTGAAGTCAAACCAGACAAGTCTACTGAAGAACTACTGAAGACAAACTACTCATCAGTAGTTTGTCATTCATCAGCACTTGTAATAGAATCTTTACACCGCCCTTATGTTTCAGTAGTTTATTAGTTTAGTATTACTTTATCTTTTTGTACAAGTTCCAAGACTACAACTTGTTGCAGACTTGCTTTTGTAACAAGGTTCATGTATTTGTTTGTCTATATATAGATAGGTTCATCCCTCTGTTTTAGACATTGATTTCAATAGAAAACTGAAATCCTTCAAAGCTTTTAATTGTTATTCCATTTCATTAACTGAGAATATATTTGCTTATTTATTATCATACGCATTCAATACTTAGATTCTCATTAACTCTCTTTAGTTTGCAAACATCCAGGGGGAGTAATAACTCCTGTTGATAGTGAAACTTCATAACTTATTCCGCTGTGCAAAACTGATTAAACACATAAGTGTTCATAACCAAGTAACTGTTAAAGAGCATACTGATCCAACAGAAGCCAATGGTGTAAGATGTGTTAACTTATTAACAAATGTATACTTTAATGCGTATTGATAGTACATTTAATTTTATTTTAG
Source organism: Ambrosia trifida (assembly GCA_028751855.1). Classification (NCBI taxonomy): domain Eukaryota; kingdom Viridiplantae; phylum Streptophyta; class Magnoliopsida; order Asterales; family Asteraceae; genus Ambrosia; species Ambrosia trifida. Next base: position 106,325,991 of record CM054126.1, on the reverse strand, counting down.
AACGGCTGATAGAACTTTTAATATTAGGTAGTTTAATTAGTTTGACCCACCAGTGAATTACGATTACAAGATAAATAACACAGAGATCAGCACCTATAGTATACATGACTATTATGCATGTATATGTATATTTGTAAAACAATTTAGATATTTTAGAAGTGTGCCAAATCTAAATAAGTTGGTCAATGTTTTGGCGTAATTTTGTTTGGATACAAGTTGGGTCAAATATAATACATTTTCATTCCTTAATACAAATTTAAGTTACTTTACGTTTTGCCGTCGCAGCAACGCGCGTCAGGTGGTATACTAGTTGTAAATAATTTGAGGTTCATTTTAATTTGTTTTCTTTTATAAAATTGACCATTATTGAAGATTTGACTGATTCTCGAAGAAATTCAGGTTTTGAGAATTTAAAATGAAGTACACAGATATACTTGGTGTTCATGCGAATGTTGGACACTCTGTTATATAAATTTTTTGCTCACAAAATTCTGAGAATTTGTAGAATTTGATTCAAATCAAGAAACAGGAGTTAATCAAGAATAAGCTCGTGTTGCTGACAAGCATGAATCCCCTCAATAACAAGATGTACCTGAGTCAGAAGAACCAGAAGTGAACCATCTTTTGACAATGAAAGTACAACTGAAGAAGTACATGAAAAGTAGCTTGAACAACAAGACTGACAGAGAAAAGAGTTTCTGAGAATCCTCTTCTCAGTTTCCCCTTTAAGAAGATGTTTAAGCAGAAGCTGATGATGACTAAAATGCATGTATACCTCCGAGAGAAGAATAAAGAACCCAATATTGGAAGATTAAGAACTGAAGTTTCTTCTTACTGAGCCATGATAAAGACATCATAAACCTTGGGGGATATTGTAAGGCCTAGAAATTGTGTAGGTTTACGCTTGTCTTTATTAAGTGAGTTTATTATTATTGGGCTTAGTTTAGCTATTGGGATTGGGTTAGGCCATTTGGGCCAATTAATTAATGGACCCTATATATTGTTTTGTTTAGTTCATTATAGGGTTAGACCTCTCATTTGTAATTCTAGAGCCACCACCTTGTACCAGACAATCCTAGAGATTGTGTGCAAGGTGAAGCAGCAATACAATTATTTTCATCGATTTAACCTTTTGTTCTTCACAATTCAATTGATTTTCCGCATCCTTTGAGTGGTTTGAGTGATATCTAGGAAGGATAATGGACTTACAACATCATATCGAATAAAAGGTGGAATGTGAAATCGGTTTGGTTAGTTTAACATACCACTTAGATGGAACCAAAAAACATGTGAGTTTGGCAAGTCCTTAAGGGTTACCTTCACACCACGGCTTCTTAGTTACTTGAACTCTCTATATTTTGGTTTATGGTGGTGGTATATTGAATCGAAGCAAGAGAGAAGGAGGAAAAGTGTATTGCTAAGAGTTAGTAGCATTAGAGGGTTGTGGTGTGGGAAGCAAAGGGGCACTCGACCCTTTCTTATAGCCGAGAGAGAGAGAGAGAGAGAGAGAGAGAGAGAGAGAGAGAGAGAGGTGGGAAGGTGTTGGTTGGATTTTGAAGGTCAAACTTCATGGGAGGTGATGGTGAAAAAGTGGCTTGCCTTGTTTGTAAAAATGTTTGACATTGTAAAGTGGCTAACGCATGCTTCATGGGGAAGAACACATGGGCCGATTTTTGGGATGAGTTTTGTTAGTTTAGGAAGTCAAATTTGCCTAGGGAAAATGTTGTAGGAAAGAGAGGTTCATTGTTAGTGTATGTTGTTGATTATGGTGTTTGTTTGTTTATGTTGGAATTTACAAAGTTGTAGGATTGGTTTATGACAAAAACATACAAAGATCTCACGAGTATAAGCAAATCAGGTGCGGAAACCCTAATTCGCATGCAAAATGATATAAATTGAAATCATAACGCGATAAGAATCATTTTCAATCCTTTTTTCATTAATATTAGAAAGATAATCCTCACAATGTCAAATACTAATGAAAATAACTGTTTTCAGAAACTTCTAGACTCGCCTAGAAACACACACACTTATCCTCTAGACAAAATAACCGAATGTTAAGTTTCCAACACAACTTAACCTATATATAGACATTCCATTCGACCTTTTACAAGGACAAAGGAGTCCGTTCAACCCATCGAGGGTGCGAACCAGAACATAATAAACATCAAAACAACCATTCGACTCAAAACTAATTCATTCGACCTATGATGTTATTCATTCGACCTCCCGATTGGTCGAATGAGTCTTGTAAATCACCAAAATCTTCAAGTCTTCGACAATCTTCGTGTAATCCGAAAGCTACAGCCACACAATGCACTTACAAACTCCCCCTTGGCTGTTGCTCGGATTGTTTAGGCATGTTCGTCTTCAACATGATCTTGAGCTTCTTTTTCACATTCACACTCGAACCTTAATTTATAGATGTGCGCTTCTTACGTTCCAGTCTCAACTTCATAGTTCTGCCCAACAGCTTCTTGTAATCGCATCTAGCATAAACTTCCCATGTGAAACAAAATATTGCGACCTTCTGAAATCTCCAAGCAAGTTTAATATCTGGAACATCAAAATGTATCTGATTGTAATACAACGTGTCGATATCATATTTCGAGCAATTTATTAACCACATCGGATCGAACACGCGTATTTTCTTGCACATAAGCTTTGGGTTCTTGTCATGTTAAACGATTACAGCTTCACCAGTTCTCCAATGATAGTACCAGAAAGCAAAATCCTTGCTAAAATGTTGTTAGATCGGCATCAAAGGAATCTTCTTCATACACTTCGGTGGTTTATACTTCAAAGTCACTTTTGGTAAACCATTCTTCGGATCAATCTCTTTATGAATGATTTTTTTGGGAAATTGAGGTCTAAATGAATCCCACTTAGTATGACTTTCCTGTGTCATCTTCTCAGCCATGTAATGAATAATGCAAGATTTGTCACAACCTGTAATTTGATGTCTACAAACATCCCTCACAGCCCAATATGGAAGAGTTTTAATCTCATGAAAACGATTAAAATACGGAATTCCTTTTTCCCATTTAATACCAATACACTTGAGTTGTGGAAAGTACTTCCATGCCAAAGCACGTCCTTTAAACACTTCACTGTGATACTTGTAGAATTCACAATGTATTCCAGGTATAGGTTGTCTTGCGTCATCTTCTCTCAATTTCTTCAATAAAGCCTTTAGAGCATCTGATTCCTTGAACACACTAGCTTTTTTAGCTTCATCATCAAACACTTCGTCAATGATCTTCTTCCCTTTTTCCTCAGCAATCTTTTTGGCTCCTTTGAGAGTTTCATCATCAATGATAGGAATACTGGTTTTGTCTTTCAGATTATAGTATGCAGGATACTCTTCATGTGATATATCCTCAATCTCAACTTCAGTGTACTTATCAACATCTATCGCATCATCATTCTTTCTTGGTTCAGTAACTGGAACATTTGGAATGCCTTTATCTTTTAGAATATCTTCCATAGATTTGCCAACCTGCTGTGCTAATCCTTCAAGTATCTCATTAGCAATTGCAGCACTAACCTCCCCATCCTCTAATTCTGGATCAGTATACTCAATCTTGTATTTCATATCATCATTTAAAAAGATTTCAAGAAACTTTCTTGTAAGCTCAATCGTATAGCAACCTTTCCTCATCATATCTCTTAACTTCTTCTTGTCAGCATCAGTCATACCACTTGATTTCTTGCTACTCGAAGCTTGTTTATCTTCCTTTTCTTTCTGACGCTCTTCAAATGAAAACTGTGTTGCGTCATCATCATCTAAATCTTTAGAATTGGTTGGCTTTTCTTTGTTTACAATACCACCACTTGGAGCTTCATCAACATCATTATCATCATCCTTATCATCTTTATCATCATCATCATCATCATCTGTTCCATTGTAATCTAGTTCCTCTTCACCATCATCCTCTTCTTCTTCCTCAATACCCTTCAGTTGTGGCGCTTTCTCATACAGACTGTCTATTATCTTCCTCAGCTTTTCGTTATCCTGCTCAATCATTAGTATCTTCTTAGAATACTTCTTGTTAGATGACTTGAGCTCAACATTCTCAATCTGTAAGTTAGTGACTTCTTCTTCAAGCTTATCTTGACTTTCTTTAGAAGCAATCACCCCTGTAAGCATATCTTTCTCGTTCTCATTCATTTGCTTGATCTCAGCTTCATGCTTATTGAAGAATTTCATCATCTTTCCAATCTGCTTGTTCACCATAGCCATAACATCATCAGATACTGTTGCTTGAGGACTAGAACTTGATTCAACGGATGGTTTAGAAACAAATGGCTTCAAACTTTCTAGAACATTCTTTAATGATAAAGAAACATTATCAGGATTCAGCTGTGATATAGTCTTTGTTTCTTGAACCATTTTCTGCTTCTTTGCTGCTGGAGATGTTGTCTGTGAACTAGAAGCTGCTAGCATCTTCTTTTCTTTCAACAATACATCAATCTCTTTTTTCCTCTTTGTCTTCGATGATTCTCTTCTCGACATCCTCTTAACCCTTCCTCTTTTAGTAGATACTGGTGCAACTGGAGAACCACCAAAGTCATCATCTTCACATATTAGATTCTCATTCACTTCAACATATCCTTTAATCAGTTGTTCTTCAACTCTTTTGTCTAATGGATTAGGAGTACTTACATCACCAGTGGCCTTAGGATGAGTATCCTTTGCTCTTTCTACTTCAGAATCCCACACCTCATCATCTTCTGTTTCCTCAAAATCCTCATCAATCAGCAGTGTCTTTGTCTTTGCTTTACCTTTTCCTTTCTTCTTTGTTTCAACGACCTTCTCTTTCTATTTTCCTTTACCCTTGGATTTAGCACCCTTGTTCACAACTTGTCGCTTTGCTTTTGCACTTTTGTCAACAGGCACCAACGGACTATCAGAATCAGAATCACTGTTTTTATGTCTAACAGCATCCTTTCCTGGATCTGTATAAGCAACAGTGCTCAAGTGTCTAAATAACCTCCTGTTATGCAGCTTTTCATTCTCTGCTTTGCCATTATAAGTCTCATTCTGTTCAAAGTCGTCATGTTCATGTGCTCTTGATTAACAACCTGCAATGGATCCTTCCTCAAATCTGGATACTTATCATTAAATATCATCTGTAAGAATCTCAGCATAAGAAACTTATTAGTCTTTAATCCTTCAAAAACTTCCTTCATGTGGCTAAAGAGCATTCCAGAAATGTTATACTCTTTGTTCTAGATCAAAGCCACAACAAGCGAACTCAAAGTATCTCCCAATACTTCAAATCCACATCTAAAAGATCCAAACATGTGTAGAATAACATGTAAAAAATATTTGAACCGTGGTGACACATTTGGTTTGTTCAACTAACATTCTGTAATAGGCGCAAAGTACTTCATTCTCAAGAAGCACGCTCTGTCTACTGACCATAGCAACTTTATTGGATTAGTGTCTTTATCATTCAAGCGTAGCACTCTCCTAAAATTTCTTCGCCAACAAGAATGTTTGTTCCTTGAATATTGCTATGTATGATCAACTTTCCATCCCAGAATGTGAGAGCTGCATTCTCCCAGAATTCAACTTGATGATCTTTTTAGATTGTATGTGGTTATGCAATCGCGTGTACAATCCTTGATCTTCTGAGAAACTCCATAATCCGTCTGAATTCAGCATACTTACCATCAACTGCTCCTTTGTACGCACAGCAGTTGTAATTCATCTCAAATTTGAGCTCCTTTGGTACCCGCGAATCTTGTTGTTCAGCCATTTAACTTTTAAAAACACAAGAAACACAAAACACGCCAATTCGGATTCAAAATAAATATTTTTCAAAATTTTCCAACTTCATTCGACGTATCGTGAGTGCGAATGAGTTTGAATTAAGTCGAATGAATGAAAAATCAGCTCATTCGACATTTTAATCTCATACTCGACCTCTTATGGGTTCGAATGGACCTGTTCTTCATTTCAAATTACCACTTTTTGATTGAATTTATTTTAACCATGAATTTTGATTTGAACATCATCTAAAACCATCGAGTAGGCCTGATTATCATTCAATTCTAACAATTAAACGTTTATAGATGGTTTTCCTTAAAATCTAGGGTTTAAACAATCGATTTGGATAATTAGTTGTTGTTAACCAAGATTTTTGATATATACTCCCCCTAAAATCATCAATAAATGTTTATCCATGATCAAAAAACATTAACAAATGGTTTAAATGAGTTAATCAATGGTCTAGGGTTTCAGTTCTTCAAAACCGATTTCCAAGCTTGTTTCTGATCCGTTACCTGTAAAATTTGTTGTTATAGGACCCTAAGAATGTCAAGAACAATAGTGCAATGTGTAAAAATTAGGAGCAAATCAGTGCCTTAGAGAGAATTCGAGCAATTAACCAGAAAATAATGAGGGCCAAATGAACAAGAACATATATTTATTGGTGGTTGGTTCGACCCTTGTAAGGTTCGAATGAGATAAAAGTTTGTTGGTTCGACCTAGTAAAAGAGCGAATCAATAACTTTTGGGTTCGAATGAAAAGGTTTAAAATTTCCCACACCCATTCGACCTGTTTGTGAGGTTCGAATCATCCCTCAAAAATTCCTTCGACCTACCGAAAGGTTGAATGGAAAGTTTGGAAAACTGATTTTTACCAAAATGTCCAATTCGATCCACGTTTTTGTCATTTTCAAACATTTAAACATTCAAACTTTCAAAATTTCTCATTTTAATGATACAAAACTCAGATTGGCTCGTCAAACTTCAGAAAATGATCATCATCCAACATCGGTTATAAAAAATAACGCAAAAATGTAAAATCTTTTGGATTTTCTGAAATTTATGTTAAAACCCGCTAAAACTCTTTTTGAGTTTTGCATATATGAAGAAAAACAAACAGAAAGCAATAATCTTTTTGTAATTTTTCGGTAACATGATCACATCAGTTTATGAGAGATCAAATCACACGGTTGTTCTGTTTCATTTAACTTTACTGACTGTGTCACTCGGCAACTGTTGATATTGTTGTCCACATAAGCTCACATGCAGACCGTTATGCAGTGCTTTAAAATGATACACTTAAGGTATATTAATAACTAACTCACCTGTGGTTCCCACACACACAACATACTCCCGTATCAAGGAATTTTGCCCAATAATTCATTGTAACGCGTGATTATTCTGTTGTTATCCGTAAGTTACAAGGTATGAGGTGTAACATCCCAACTGATGGCGGAAACATCGGGACGTCACATATTGATGATTGTTCAGTAGCTCATGGTAAATAATAAGTTTCAATAATTAATTAAATGAATTACATACAATTGTTCTAAAAGGAATTTGTACATCAAATGAGAAACACTAAATATAAATCTTCAAGCATTAACTCTAATCTTCAAGCAAAGCTATAACCTGAAACATGTTAATTTTGAAAATATTTTGGGTCAACAAAAGTTGGTGAGAATTACATAGGTTTGAAAATTGTATCATGAGCATAAAAGTTGTACAATTCGGGTGTCATGGCAAATGTAGTCCATATGTGAAAACAAAACTACCAGGTAAATCGTTTGCATAATAAACCCTTGTGACATGTTTATTGTGGTCCATCCCATACGCATATGGTTCACTCGTTTATGTTTATGTGTTCGATAACAATCACCCACGTTACCCATTCTGGAGGTACACGTATCCGGGTGGGGTTGTCAATCCAATAGATCTATCATTGTATATCGTCGGCTTGATCAGTGTTAATGATTATGCTAGTCTAATTGTGCTTACCAAAGTATTGTTTAAGATATAATGCAACATAGAAATCCCACAAGACACGTAATAGAATTGTATATGTTGAGTATAAGTGTTTAACATGTTTCACCCCAAAAAGCATTGAAAAACTGTAAAAGAGTGGGGATATGTAAACCACCTTAGCACAAGTGTTGAATCCTTTGAAATAGTCTAAATGTGGCACAAACGATTCCAACTATTACCCTAAGTTCAATGCAATAAAATAAGTCTAAGTTTTATAATCTATTGGTATTCTAGGGTTTCTAATTTGGGGATCGACGATTGCTTCATAGTAAATTTAAAATAATAGTTAATGAAATAATAAATCAAGAAATTTAGAAAATAAATAAATAAAAAGAATTTTAATAAGATCTTGATCAAAGGTAGTTGTTCCAAAATATTATAGTGTGAAAATAATTTTTATAAAATTATTTTCATAATTAAATGTAAAAAATATAATATAACTTATTAATAAAAAACATGTTAAAAATATTTATAAATATAAAATTTCATAAATTTCAGGTTATAAAATTATATTCCTGATCTAGATTATCAAAAACAATTTATGTGAAATTTTGGTACAAAAATGATGAAAAATGAATATATTATGAATTTATTATGATTAAAATAGCATAAATTGATTAAAAATACTTAATAACTGTTTTTACGAATATAAACTTTAGTTTTGGGAAGTTTATCAGTTTATAAGTTTAAAATAATTTTTGTGGAATTTTATAAAACTATTTAAGTATTTTGTTAGATTTTTTAGTTTATTTATGAATAAACTTGTAATATATAATATATATATATATATATTAAATAAATAATTTTTGTTTAAAATAAAAATTGTATAATAAATATTATCATTTATATATCATAATATAAATTTTGTAGAATTATAAGCCATTCTTGATATTTTAAAGTCATTTTAAAAGGATAATAAAAAAATACAAAAAGAAAAAGGTTTAAAAAAAATGTTTGGAGGTGGTGAGGATCAAACCCGGGTCAAACCCGGTTTAGGTATTTTAAATCACAAGCCAGCACCAACTGTGCTAACCTTGAGAACGAAATCAACTGGTTTCAGAAAGTTATATGGTGTGTTTGAGGATTGTTAATATTATATATTACAAAAAAAATGTTAATGTTAAGGATCGAACCCATGACCACAGATCCAACAACTCAAGAAACAACCATCTGATCTATATCAGAGGTTGTTTTAAATTCATTTCAGAATATTATTAAATGCACGTGTATAGTTATCATCTTCCCCAAATCTTGCATATGAACCCTAGATTCCAAATTAGTTTTATAACAACATTATCTGCTGATTAATCTTAGGGTTAATGACCAGAAATGAAAGGCGAACATAGTGATGGTTTAGATTTGGACATACGATTTGCATAGCTTTCCAGATTCGAAGTTAAGGAAAAAGTCAAACGATCGACGATGGGCTCAAAGATTGAACAAGAGTGAAGTATGATTGTGTGGGGTTGATTTTCGGCACATTCTGAATCCATACATGGTTCAAATTTATAATAGCATTGTATCTTTGGAAGGTTTTGGTAATTGACCAAGCTCGGTCAAAATTGAGCTAATTATGCTTGAAATGAGCTGTATACGCGCAAATTAAAGTTGGGATTGACGCGTATAGATGGTCGGTCATTAAACATGGTTTAATTACAAAGATTCTTGCCAAAATTATAGCCTAATCAGGATTTGAAATGGTCAACGATTTGGCGGGTCAGGTCTTTCTGGCCATCGAGTACAACAGGGAAGGGAAAGGAAGATTTGGGCCTGGTCTTTCAATTGATTTTGGGTTGTGGTTGGGCTCAGCAAGGTTTGGACTCAAGAATTGGGGTTATGGCTATTGGGGTATTTTTTTTTCGTTTTGTACTAATATAGGATGCAAACTTGTTTAAGGTTTTTGTTTTTGTTTTTTTTAAACTGTAATGTCCAACATTATTATTATTATTATTATTATTATTATTATTATTATTATTGTTGTTGTTGTTGTTGTTTTTGAAAAAAAAAATGAATAACTAATAAAAATACATGAATTATATAAATTTTAATGTGTCTAGGATATTTTGAGATTTAGAATAACCATAAGATGATATAACTTTTTGAGAATGACATAAAATGAATAGAAAATGAAACTTCTAATATAACTTAAAGCTCTTTTGTTAAGATACCCTGACTGAATCTAGGTCCGCAAATCAATACGACAGAAGATCAGTCAGGCCATCCTCAGTTAATAATCAACATAATGACCCGAAACCTCCGATTTTGGACAAAACCCTATCAAACCTAAATTACGGTACTAAGACCATATGCCCATGAGGTGTTCAGCCACATAGTAAGCAGTTCCTTATGTTTGTATCACTAAGGCACACATTAATAAGTCTACGAAGCCTACCAGCACATCACACAAAGTCAACCCACATCAGGTAGTTGACTTTACAATTTTTTTAGCATGCTAAAAGATCCTCACTCATGTACTATCATTTCCTTTTTTTCTCTAGGAAAAATCGTTTTTGGATTTTCTGATTTTTATGGCTTTTTCCAAATTTTCAATGTTTTTGGTTTTTCTGACATAAAATGCCCCCCCTAAAATTAAAAACATATTTTTGGATTTTTAATTTTTTTGAAAGCATAAAAACAAAAGAAATTTGATAAACCGATGAGGAGATTAATCTTGCTTTTCCTTAATGCCGTTAGCTTTTAATAAAAATTCAAATCTTGATTTGTAAAAAGATTTGGTAAAAAGATCTGCTCTTTGGTAATCAGTGTGGATTTTCACCATATCTATCAATTCTTTTGTCACACCCTCAAATTTCCACTGCGGGGTTTATACCGCGAGGCGCGTGACATACCAGGATCCCATAGCCATAAGTCACAGGAACGAACTCTAAATGCCCAAACCATTTAGTTCGTTTTCAAAAATCAAGTTTAGTTAAGCTGCGGAAGCGTAAACCAAATTTAAAACCTTTTAAAACTTGCGCAAAACAACGCACCCAAATTAAAACCATACGAAAGCATAATATATAATTTATGTGTATGCCCGAGAGCCCAGATGCAGTGAAGTGTACAGTGCTTTCTAATCCTGGCACCGGAAGCTAACTACCTGCAAAAGCATGTAAATCGTGGGTCAACAAACAATGTTGGTGAGTTCACTAAGTAAAGTAGGTGAGTAAGTAAAAGCGTAGGTTTCCCAAACCATGTAACCAAATGAAAACGTCGGTCTCCCAGACCACATAACAGTACGTAAGAACGTCGGCCTCCTTGGCCACAAGTAAATAGCTAATTCATATGCCAGGGGTAGCTAGCCCACTCATGATAACTAAAACCGGCGAATACCGAACTACTAATGAACAAGTTCCCATAACCGGGAGAAAAGTGCCTTGCGTCATTGCCCATCAACAATGACTATGTTTGAAGCTAATAGTTCACATCCGTGCTCCCAGCACGATGTGAGGTTTGTTAGACCTAATAGCGCTATCAACTAATTAACCCGCTTGCCCAACCGGCAATTGATTCGGTATTTTGAAGGACTTAAAAGATGTGTTTGGTTTAGTTCATCAAGGACATATATATGAATTAGTAAAAGTAGATTTACCTCGTAAATCATGCACCCCAAACCCGGGATGTGTAAAAGTAGTCCCAACCCGGACTAGAAACGTTACGTAAGTTGTCTCAACCCGAGACGCATGCTTTTGAGAAAAGAGTAGTGAAACTCACCTTATCGCGTAAGCAAAGAATCCGAACAGCAAGTATTATATGCTACCGACACCCTAATAACAGTGTCACTACGTGAGTATAGGCGTAACATCATTACACCATATAACTCGTTTGTCCAAGGCGTTTTAATATTCAAAAGTGTGTATGCGACGCCTAGTGATTCTACATGCAATAGTAAACCCTACGGACTCGTTGGTGAATGAGTTGGTTATAATTAGTTTCTACAGCCCGTATGTGTCATAAACATGTGTACTTCCGTTATATGTCAATTTTAGATCACCTAAGACCTCAAGTAATCACATAAGCACATAATACACAATCTGTGTTTTCAGGACAGATTGTGCGCCATCAAAACGAATTTATTTAAAATAGTAAACCAGTGAGTTATCCTCCCAAATTTTTACTGAATTTTCTTTGGAATTCACTTGGCAATACCTATTTTTGTTTTGTCTTAATTCCAAACACAAAAATTATAAAAATTCGTACAACACAGCAGTGTTCAGAAAATTTCCTCAACAGGTCAGTTTAGCAGGAAAATTCTTAAAAATTGTGTATTCATCCAAACGAGATGAATCCACTTGGAAAAGCTCTATTTTTCCAGTATTGACCTACTGTAAAAATTTCATAACCTAACTCCTTGTAAATCTCGAGTTATGACCATTTAAAGTTAGCCCAGTTTACAAATCCGAAAATCTGATATGACCCCTAATCAATTAAAATTCCAAAAACGACTCAAACGATGTCCAAATTCGATGGTTTTGCCCATTATGAAAAGCTAAGACCTTGTACGTTACAATCATGCAAAGAATCGATCAAACCCATTATTTTCAAGCCACGAAACAGACCCTACAATTCAACATTCAGAATCTGTCCAGATTCTGATCGTGCAATATTATCAATTATATCAAACCCTAGTTGCATATTATCAATCAATAACACCTAATAATCATCATACAACTTTCCTAATACCTATTCCCATCAGATCCTATTATCAAACATGTCAAGATCAAAGCTTTTTAGGATCAAAACACCAATAACTTGCGCAACAAGCATCCTATGATGTTACTACGCGTTTATTAATAGGTTTAATCCGTTTAATCTTCAAAAAGACTCATGTTTTAATGTTTATTAAACCCATTCAGACCTGGACAAACTTGTTATATGATTTTTACAATAAAACATAAAGTAAAAAGCGTAAGAAATCATGAGTTATACCCTTAGCTCTTCAAATCAATCAATCGCGCGCCTTGGAGCCTCCCAATTGATGATCTTGAGCCTTAGCAGGAGTTTTTGGAGTGAAATATTCGTGTGGGGCAGTAAGGGGGCGATTAGGGTTGAGTATGAGGGCTGCATGGGGGTTAAGGATGCTTATATACGAGTTTGAGGCGGTTTAAACCCGTCAGATAGGTTCGAGCGGCCGCTCGGAGCCTGTGAGCGGCCGCTCACAGGTCCGGGTGGCGCGCTTTTGCCTCGTTTCGCCTCCCGACGCGTTATCCTTCGACGTTTTCGTTATTTCGGACCGTAACAAGTGTAACCCCATGCATTAAGACCCTAATCAACCTCATGCTCCACTTTTAATGATTTCTATTAACGTGTTCGGTTTAGGTTCACATAATCACGTATGGTTTTCACATAAGTTTGTCAGGTATCACCGAGACACATAAGTTTATTATTCACCAACGTCCGAGGTTCACTAATCATGCAATCACACCTTGACTCATAACCATGCACGTATGTCTTATCTAACTAACCCTAGTTAAGTATAATGCAAGGAATGTAACTAGAGTTTAGTTAAAGTGAGAACCTGAATTTTCGGGGTATCACATCATGCCCAAGTTGAAAAGAATTTCGTCCCGAAATTCAGCAAGTAAACAGTAAAGCCAGCTAAAAAAAATGTATGCTTGGTTTCCGGATGTCACATCATCCCCAAGTTGAAAGGAATTTCGCCCCGAAATTCACTTTGAGCGAGCTGCTTTATGTTCGGCATTTGATCTATGCACAGGTTCAGGTTCAGAAAAGAGGTGTGGATATTTGAGCCGCATCTGATCTCTGCGCTCCCACGTGTATTCCGGTCCTAGACGGGAATTTCATTGTACGTTAATAATAGGTATGGTGTTCTGTTTGAGTTTCTTGACGCCCCGCTCAAGAATCTCCACTGGTTCTTCCATGAACCGTAGCCGATCATCCACCTGGATCTCCTCCAGTGGCACCATCAGTGTTGTATCCAACAGGCATTTCTATAGATTCGGTACGATATGTGGGATACATCGTGTATCCTACCAAATTTGTTAAGCAGGTTTAACCTGTAAGCTACCAGACCAATCCCATCAACCATCTCGAATGGTCCAACGTTTTACGGGTTCATCTTCCCCCGTTTTCCAAAGCGTGTCGCACCTTTTCAAGGTGACACCTTTAATAGTACCTTGTTCCCATTCCGGAGCTCTAAAAGTTTCCTACGCTTATCAGCGTAGCTTTTCTGTCGCTCAAGAGTAGCAGCCATCCGTTTTCTGATTGCACTATCTTCTCAGAAGTTTGGTGCACAAGTTCGGAACCTGTCAGTTGGCTATCCCCAACTTCAGTCCAACATATGGGGAATTTGCACTCCCGTTCATAAAGTGCCTCAAAAAGTGCACACTGGATCGAAGTGTCATAACTATTGTTATAAGAGAATTCAATCAAAGGCAAGTGCTTGTCCCAGCTGTTTCTAAAGTCCACCACGCACGCTCGCAGTAGATCTTCTAGTGTTTGGATGGTACGTTCACTCTATCCATCCGTCTGGGAGTGATAGGCTGCGCTCATGTCCAAATGAGTTCCCAAAGCAATTTGGAGATTTTCCCAAAAATGGGAAGTAGATCGCGCGTCGTGATCTGATATGATAGAAGTTGGCATCCCATGCCTAGAGACAATTTTCGTAATACAAAAGCGGCTAGACGTTCCAACATGTCCGCCTCTCTAATTGCCATGATATGCGCTGATTTGGTCAAACGGTCAATAATGACCCAAATCATATCGTGCCCGCTGGGCGTTTTAGGAAGCTTCGTAATGAAGTCCATGGAAATCCCATCCCATTTCCACATCGGAATCTCTGGTTGTTGAAGTAGGCCTGAAGGTTTCTGATATTCAATCTTAACCTTCGCGCAAGTCAAGCACTTACTAACATAAGTGACTTTTCTCAGCTTTCATGTTTGGTCACCAGTAAAGAGTTTGAGATCTCGGTACATTTTATCCGAACTAGGATGTACCGAATAACGAGGGGTGTGTGCCCCATCGAGCACTAGTTGTCTGAGATCTCCAACACGTGGAATCCAGACTTGATTCATGAAGTGCTGAAGACCCTATGTCCTCCACTCCAGGTGCTTATCAGCACAGTGCAAGGTTTCAAGCCCGATGTTTTCCCTTTCAAAGCCACGCCCTGGGCTTTACGTATCTTAACATGAAGATTAGATTGTAGGGTAAGTTGCAAGGCTCGCACTCGTTTGGGTTTTGTTTCCTTATGACTCAGGGCATCTGCTACTACATTAGCCTTCCCTGAATGTTACTTGATGGCACTGTCATAACCATTCAGGAGTCTGACCCATCGGCGTTGTCGTATGCTTAGCACCCTCTGGTCGAATATATGCTGGAGACTTTTATGATCTGTGAAAATCGTGCACTCTGTCCCGTAGAGGTAGTGCCTCCAAATTTTGAGAGCGAAGACCTCCGCTCCCAGTTCCAAGTCGTGAGTGGGGAAATTTTTCTCATGAACTTTTAGTTGTCGTGAAGCATATGTGATCACCTTTTCGCGTTGCATCAAAACACACCCTAGACCTTGGATAGATGCATCATAGTACACCACAAAGTCCTTCGTACCCTCAGGTAGTGATAATATTGGAGCACCGCAAGGTTTAGTCTTTTGTATCAGAAAAGCAGGTTCTTGGGCATCTCCCCACTTGTAGGTAATCCCCTTCTGTGTCAAAGCAGTGAGGGGTTGAGCGATTTTTGAGAATCCCTGAATGAATCTTTGCACCATTGTGAAACCAAAGCCCATATAGTCTGTGCAAAACCACAGGCTGTAAATATATGCTCCACAGATTCAGCGAACTGATTACAGAACGGACACAGATCCGAATCGACGAAAACATTCCGTTTAATCAATGCCTCCTTAGTCGGCAGCCTATTCAAGCTAGCTCTCCATTAAAAAAAAAATCGGATCATATTAAAACTTTTTTGTGGAGGATAGGTATCCACGAATTTGTTTTTTTTTTTTACATTCAAAACTCACGTTTTTTTTTTACTTTTTTTTTTTTTTTTTTTTTGTTTCAAGGTTTGATTTCAATTATTAGTGTTTGATTTGGTTGTGGTTCATAATATTTTGGTTCTAATATTTGGTTGTTGATATCTCACGATTTGTTTAAGAATTTTTGCAGGTTAAATATTTTTCGAGTTTGAAGGTTCATTCAAGTTTATGAAGAACATCAAGAACTTGGATGAACATCATTAATATTTGTTTAAATCTTGGTTTTTGATCTTGTTTTTTGTTTGTTGATTGTGTTTTCGCAGAAAAAGGAAATTGGTTTCAAGAAGGAAAGGATTAAAAGATTTTGAATTTCAAATCAAGTCTTTAATCAATCCCTAAATTTTAGGATCACAACTTGTTGACCAAGAATTCAAGTTCCCGGACAAAGGGTTCTCGGATATAAATTCAAGAAAGGGGGTTCACAGATCATTAAGAGACCAAACTTAGTTCTCGGAAATTCATTCTGTTTGAATTCAAGGTTCTCGACCATAGTGGTTCTCGGTTCATTGGTTCTCGATAATAAGGTGTAGTTCTCGGATATTACTACTTCTCGGACACAACAAAGGGTTCTCGAATTCCACTCTCAATTTGGAAACATTGTTCTCGGACAATCTAGTTCTCGAATTCATTTTAGTTCTTGGAAAGGTTCTCGGACAAATTTAGTTCTCGGACATAGACTTTGGTTCTCAGATAGATTGTGGTTCTTGGAAATTGTTCTCGGACTATAAGTTCTCGGTTATTGGACTTGGACTTTGGACCTACACTTGAATCTTGGACATTTAAAATAAATTTAATTCTTATTAAAAAAAAATGTCGACTCTAAACAAGATGTTAGAAATGGACCATGAAGTAGGCAAGTCAAACTCACCACCTAAAATGATTTCGGTTAACGATTATTATTGGTGGAAGGACAGCTTTGAAGAATGGGCTAGGTTCTATATGATGAGAGGATGGATTTGCATAAGAGATGGTTACATACCACCATTCAGAGATGTTGATGGTCGAATTGTTAAGGTTGACTTCAAAAATATGGATGAAGAAGAGAAGCTTATGTTCGAAGCTGAGAACAAGGCATATGCTGCTATCACAATGAGCATGCCACATGAGATATTCCACACGTTTAGAAAATTTCAAAATGCACAAGATTTGTGGGTAGCTCTTGAGAAACGTTTTCAGGGAAATGACAATGTTAAGAAAAATAGAATTGACTTACTCAAGAAACAATTTGTTGTCTTTAGGGCATTCACAGGTGAAACCCTAGAAGAGATCATCACGAGATACTACCATCTTGTTACGGAACTAGAGAACTACAAGATTGAGCACACCACTGTTGAGATGACCACCAAGATTCTGGATGCATTGCCTTCAAAATGGGAAGTCTATACTCTTCTCATTAAAGAGAATCCAGAATTCGCCACCTACACGCTTGATGATGTTATAGGAAAGCTAAGAGGATATGATTTGGCTATGAAGAGGAAGGATCAAGGTTCTGATCAGGTTCAAGATCCGGGAGTGTATTATGGGAAATCATCATCCAAATCCTCATCTGGTGGCACTTCAAGCAGCAGTGGGAATGCAACTGCATTCTTCTCAGGAGATAATTCTGGTAACATTGTGTTAGATTTTGATGGTGAAGTTTGTTTTGTGTCTGTTTCAGGTGAGTCAACAAAAGTGAAGGACATTCCCTCAGGAAAAGCCAAGGGAAAGAGCACTGCAGAGTCCAACAAATCTGACTCCACATGCGACCACAAGTCATGCAAGTCAATGCCCATGAGTGTAAAATCAGCAGAAGAGCAGCTTGTTGTTTTGTCTTCCTTTGTAGCATCTTATGAGAATTTACATACAAGGGAAGATAAACGATCCGGGAATGTTCGATGATGACTACGATCAGATAGATCCGGATGACTTGGAGGAAATGGATCTTCAGTAGAATCTTGCTATGATTGCGAGAAGAGCAAGAAAGTTCATGGAGAGGACAGGAAAGAAGCTAGTTGGAGGCAGACCTGGTTTTGATAAGTCAAAGGTCAAGTGTTACAACTGCTACGGGTACGGGCACTTTGCCAGAGAATGTGCGAGACCAAAGAGCCAAAATCAAGGAAACACCACAAGGCAAAGCTCATCAGTGGCGCCTTCTCCGAGTAACTTTAGCTCTAAGGCACTAATGGTGGCTAAGCCTGACGGTACATATGACTGGAGCAGTGTTTTAGATGGAGCTGCTGGATCAGGAAATCAAGCTCTCATGGCAGAAATTATTGAAGAGGGATCTAAGAATGCTGAGAAACCTGTTGAGCAAGTAACTGAGGAACAGGTTAATGAGACAGAAACAGAAGTGAATGAGTGTAAGGAGAATGAAGCTGAAGCAACTGCAACTGAGAGTGAAGCAAACAAGGAGGTATCTACCCAGGTGCTGGATTTGACAGCATCAACTGAAGGGATGTCTGCTAAAGATTTCATGGCATACATGGCAGACTTATCATCCAATGAGAAAAAGGTACTCCTTCCATTATCTTTAGTTGTAGAAGCTTGTAATAAGTGTGTCGATTATGCTGAGCGTATTTTGTTACTTGTGAAAGAAAATGATAAAGTAGCTGAGCATAACACTGAATTAGTTGTGCTTCTGGATAAAGAGAAAGAGTTTAACATAGGTAATAAGATTAGAGAAGGGAACCTGAAAACCTCCCTTAATGCTGCTAAGAAAGATCTAAAAGAACTTAACTATGCCCTCAGGGAAAAGATAGATTACCTTAATCTAACACAGTTGGCCTTAGTTGATAAACAAGAAGAGATTGCTAAGAAAAATGCTGAAATAGACCAACTTAAGGTTAAGGTAGCCGATCTGAATAGGCAAATAGATCAAGTTCGCAGCTCTAAGTATCTTATTAATGCCTTAATAGACTCTAGAAAGGACACTAAGAAGCATAAAGATGATAACAGTGGATTAGGTTACCAAGATGTGCCTCCTCCTGCGACTGGTAACTATTCGTTTTTACAAACTGAGAAGGAAGTAACTGAGGAAATTTGTAAGCCTAAGTTAGATGAAATGGAAGTTGATGTTAGTGAGAGTGAAGATAGTGTTGAGAATGGTAGTTCATCCAATGTGTCAATGGATGAAGAAACAGGTGAAGTGTTCAAGAACACTAAAGGGTCGGGGGTTAATAAAGGTAATACAGTTAAAACTAACCCAACTGAATCAAAGAAAGAAAACCCAGTGATTTCAAAAACCCAAACCAGAAAGGCTGAACCAAAAATTATTTTAAAAAATCCTAAATTTGTTAAACAAGGTGAAGCTAAAACTGAAGAAATCAAACATGGTAATGCTGAATGTTCTGGTAACACTTCACCCAAATCTGCTAGCAATGAGGGATCGACCTCAAGGGGACAGTACAAAAAGCCCCTTGAGAAGCGATCTTGTTTTAAATGTCATAAAAAAGGTCATGTAGCTAGCATGTGTACTGTCAAAAGGAAGGACAACACTACATCAACTGACGCAAAGAAAGGTGAGACTCCTACTAAGTCTGAAAGTAGGAAAGAGGTAAGTAACTCTGCAAAGAAATCTTTGCAAAGGAAATTAGAAGAAGAATATGATGGTTGGTCTAGGGATCCAGGCAAACGACCAGTAAATAAATATTTTGAAAAGCCTGTGTTTGTCCCTAGACAGGTGAGTGTTGGCCAGGCAAGCACTTCTGGTGCTGTTCCTCCAAAGCAGGCACCTCCTGCTAATGCCAACAAATACCAACCACCACATAGGCAACAACGTCACCCAAGTCCACAAGGTGAAAATTTTAATTTTGTTAATAATCAAAATAATCAAAATGGTTATAGGGATAGACACTATTCAAATAACCAAAATTTTTCTAGAAATAACTACAATCAGGGATACTCCAACAGAGGGAGTTATCCTCAAAGTAACAGTAATGGGCCAGTGAAACATGGAGGATATTACAATCCTCATAATCAAAGGCCCTACAGATATTATAACCAAATGAACAGAAACAGTCCACCTATATCCAAGACTCCAGTGGGGAGTGATGGATACTGGAGGGAGTTTACTATTGTCGATGAAATGGGACGACCCAAGACTTTCACAGCTTGGGTCCCCTACTCTAACTAATCTTCTTAGTGAATGCAGGAGCTGCTGAGGAGGGTTATCAACTGGTAGTATGTTGATAGCGGTTGCTCTAGGCATATGACAGGGGAGTTGAGATTGTTGATTGAATTTATGAAATGTGATGGAGGTTACGTGAATTTTGCTGGCGCCAAAGGCGGGAGCATCTCAAGAAAAGGAGAAGATTTTCTGCTGGTACAGGTGTACGTTGATGACATCATCTTCGGGTCATCAAATGAAGACTTATGCAAGGAATTCGAGCAGGTCAGGATAAGGAAGTTTGAGATGAGTGCTAAGGGGGAGTTATAGTTTTTCCTTGGTCTACAGGTGGATCAGAAGGCAGTTGGCATGTTTATCCATCAAACCAAGTATGTGCATGACATCCTGACTCGTTTCAAGATGAATGATTGCACCCCTTATCATACTCCTCAACCGGTCAACCACGGTCTCGGTCCAGATACCGAAAGCGACAAATATGTCGACCCCACAGAGTACCGGGCAATGATTGGTTCACTCATGTACTTAACTGCTTCTAGACCTAACATTATGTTTCCAGTTTGTCTTTGTGCCAGGTTTCAGGCGGATCCAAAGGAGTCACGTATGATTGCGGTTAAACGGATTCTTAGATACCTAAAGGGGAAACCCAAATTGGGAATCTGGTATCCAGCTGATGGCGAATTGGATCTTGTAGCGTATACAAATTCGGACTAAGGCGGATGTAACCAGAATCGGAAGTCTACTACTGGTGGATGTCAATTTTTAGGAGGAAGACTCGTTTCCTGGCAGTGCAAAAAGCAGACTTCGGTGGCTGTTTCCACTTGTGAAGCAGAATATGTTGCTGCTGGTAGCTGTTGTTCACAGGTTTTGTGCATACAACAACAAATGCGGGATTACGGTTTGAATTTCACTCATACTCCTATACTTATTGATAATCAGGCCACCATTTCAATCACAGAAAATCCCAAAAACTTTCCCAAAACAAAACATATAGACATAAGGCATCATTTCATAAGGGATTGTTTTGAGAAAAAGATGATTTATTTGAAAAAGGTTGATACTTTGGATAACCCAGCTGATTTGTTCACAAAAGCTTTCGATAGAGCTCGGTTTGAACTGTTAGTGCAGCTGAACGGGATGAGAAACCCGGAATAACTTTTCGTTTTCTCATAAGTGCTGAAGCTTTTAGTTTTTAAGTTTTTAGTTAGTTTTTACTTTGTGTTTTATTTGCTTCTGCTTGATTTCGCAAAAAAAAAAAAAAAAAAAAAAAAAAACTATAGCAAATCTGGTACCTAATTGGAAATGATAGCACATTAGTTGTTGATTTTGTTACACTTAATAAAATTGAGCATAAAAATTAAAGCTTAGTGTGGCTGCATCTTCATTCTATGATGTACTGGTAGGCAATTGACACACAAATCTGGTCTATTAATTAAAATAGAAATCTTAATGACTGTTGATTCTGTGGGACACATGTCATTGGCGTATGATTTTATAGTCTTAAATCTTGCGTTGATAGCGTGTTACAAAATTCTGAGGTTTCAGGTCTTTAAATTGTTAAATTTATCCAGGGATGATCTGACTAGTCTTTTGCTGCATCCAGATACATGCTGACCTATACTTTGTCAGAACATCTTAAAAGAGCATACGATAAATGCCAAAACCCTCAAAGGCTAAAAGGCAATCAATCAAAAATGCCTAAAGCTGAAAATTCGTACCGCATAAAATGGTATTTGTCTTAACCTTGGTTGAGTACACGTTTGGTCACTTTGTTGCATCCAGATATATGCAGACCTGTACACCATCGTGTCTCGTACCTTGTAAATAACATGGATAATGGCAATTTTACTCACCTGTTACGATGAACCTTTGTGCATGACTTGATCGCGGGGGTATGTCATGTCGTGGGTAACATAGATGATTCAGTTTAATACACTTAAATGCTAATATGGATTTGAAATCGTTAAGTGTTACATTGTTTATGTGGATACATAATACTAGTAATCGTCTTGGAATGCAGTCTTACACATTAAGAAGTTATTACGAACATTAACTCAGTGTGACATCTCAATCTAGCTGATATGATCCTTTTAACCAGTGATTGCTATAACCAAAAATAGAGTGTTTTTATGTTTGTATATAGTTTACTTGAATTGTCTTTACGTTCATTTATTTTACTTGTCAAAAAATCCAAAAATCCAAAAAGATTTTATTTTGGTTCAGGATTTGACGCACGAGAAACGGTTGTTCTGTGGTGGATCTGACTGTTTAGAAAATTTTGAAAGTTGTTTTTCTAAAACACTTAGAAAATTTTGCAAAACAGCATATCTTTTGAAAGCTTATGAATTTTAACCGCAAAACAATTTTTGTCACAGGTGGTTTATAGACTTTGTCAGTTTATATGTGTGATGATGGTTTACTTACAAGTTGGTTGAGTGTGACAGGTATTTTGATGATAATGATGGACGTGATGAGGTCTGAACCTCCTTTTGGACAAATTCACGTGATTCAAGAAAATTTTTGAAGAAACAGAGACAAGAAGACGACAAGACACTGAAGTTCTAAACAACAATTGCTGATTTTAGAAGACTTAGCAGCTCAGGGGGAGAAATATAGATACAGGAAGAAATATTCTATGTTTCAGGGGGAGTAAAAAGACTTCATATCGAGTAAAGCATTCGTGTAGAGCTCAAGTGGAAGATTTTACAATCCAAGCTTATTCTTAGGGGGAGTTACTTAATTCTCAAGAGATGCTGAACATAAGAGAGCTGTTAAAGACTCAAGATCACAAGTTGAAGAAAAGAAGAGAAGTGATCTGCCAAGTTCTTCTAAATTACTTTGGTAGACAATCTCAAGATCAAGCTGTTGAAGATTAAAGACTTCAAGTGGAAGACAATTGAAGATACTTTGAGATTTGAAAAATAATCTTAAAGAGCATCTGTCAAGGGGGAGTTTGTTGGTGCGAGTTTGTGACAGATACTCAATCGGATAAACAAACGCTTGCTATTATTGACAGAAGACTTTATATTGTTCGTGTCGTTAGAAGAACTTGTCTAAGTTAGTTCATGAATATGTAATTAAGCTTGCATTGTAAAAGCCCAACATAAGCCCAGATAAAAGCCCATGAGGATGCATGTATATAAGTAAATGATGCATGGGGTTTTAGGGGTTGGTCAGTTGGTGGGTCTTGTGTCATAGAGATTCATAGTTAGGTCTTATTGTATGTTATCAGTGATTCGTGCAATAAGATAAAACATTAAAAAGTAATCTTGTAATTGTTCTTTGTGTGATATCCACGGATCAAAGATATTCCGCGTCTAGGATTCGTGTTTGGTTTGATTGCAGAGAAGATCTCAAGGGAAAGGGACCTACAATAATGTCCATAACGAGTTCGAAAGGCTGTCTTCGCCACATCCTCCTCTCGGACTCTCAGTTGATGATACCCTGACCTCAAGTCAATCTTGGAATAGAAACTTGATCCTTGAAGCTGGTCAAACAAGTCATCGATACGAGGAAAAGGGTAGTGGTTCTTAACCATCACCTTGTTTAAATCCCGATAATCAATACACATGTGGAAGCTCCCATCCTTCTTCTTAACAAGTAGGACTGGGGCTCCCCAAGGTGAAGTACTAGGTCTAATGAAACCCCTATCCAATAGCTCTTGGAGTTGGGTAGACAGTTCTTGAAGTTCGCCTGGTGCTAGGAGATATGGTGTGCGTGCAACTGGGGCCGCTCCTGGTGCAAGATCTATTTGAAATTCCACTTGACGGACAGGTGGAAGTCCAGGTAGTTCTACAGGAAATACGTCTGGGAAGTCATGGACTATTGGGATATCCTCAATCCTTGTTTCAACTTCAACTCGAGTATCATAAATGTTAGCCAGTATGGTTGGGTAGCCCTTTCGAATACACTTTTGGGCTTTCAAGAATGAGATAATTCCTACCATGGCACCACCGCGATCACCCCGTATAGTTAGTAATTCTCCATTAGGAAGAGGGATACGAACAATCTTCTCCTGACAGAGAATTTCGGTGCGTTGCTTGGACAACCAGTCCATGCCAACCACGAGATCAAAACTTCCTAGGGTGATAGGCAAAAGATCGATGGCAAATAATTGCCCATCTAGCTCGAGCTTACAGTCACAATGGATGTGGGTTACCTCAACATGTTTACCATCAGCTAATTATATAGAATGTGGGGTATCAAGAAGAGTAGGAATCATTCCTATATGTTTGCTAAGTTTTGATGACACAAAACTAAAGTCCACACCAGTATCGTATAAAACAGAAGCAAGGTTTCCGTTTAAGGAACACGTACCCGTCACAACATTGTTGTCATTCCTAGCTTCCCCTGAACTAATCACAAAATCTCTCCCATGAGCCCAATTGTTGTTGTTGTGGTTGGTAGCGTTATTGTTGTTCCCGTTCTTGTTACCACTATCGTTGTTATTGTTACCCCCGTTATTGTTGTTACCATTTCCATTCAGCTATGGGCAGTCCTTCTTGAAGTGACCCTCACTCCCACACTGGTAACAACCCTTACTATTATTCTGTTGTTGACCTTACTAAGGTGCTGGCTGATTTCCCGGGATATTGACTCTACAGTCCTTCTGCACATGACCCATCTTACCACAGCGATCACACTTAATCCTGTTACAGGATCCTGAGTGGTAATATTTGCATTTATTGCACTTGGGATGGTGTCCTTGATAACCACCCTGTGATTGATTACGGTTGCTACCGCTGCTGTGACTTTCATGTTTCTTGTTCTGCTGCTGCTGCTGGTTACCATTACTCGAGAGTCTTCCAGTTGCATTCTCCCACTTCCTCTTGTTATCATTGGTACCAGAAGAGGAAGCACCACGAGTGGGTAGCAGTCCTTCTTCCACCTTCTGATCAGTCAGCTGGTGTGCCATACGAATCACCTGCTGAATGTAATTGAAGTTAGCAGAAGTGACCATTCCCTTAATCTGGGGTACCAAACCCTGGATATACAACTCAATCCGTTTGTAGGGCAGAGTGGAGTAATTTGGGCATATTGTCGCCAGTTCATGCAACCTAGTAGTATAACTCTCAATCTCCGATCCTACCATCTTTAGGTTGAGATACTCTGTCTCCAACTTCTGAATTTCATCTCGAGGACAATACTCCTCTTTCATGAGTTCCTTGAAATCCGCCCACGGGGTAGCATTTGCCACATCAACTCCTAGTAGTTGCACTTGAGCATTCTACCACGATAAGGCCGCATTCTCAAGTGTAGCAGTGGCATACTTAACCCTATCAGCTGGCAAGCAATTACACATGGCAAAGCATGATTCCACCTTTTCGAACAACCTAAGTAGTCCGAATGCTCCTTCAGATCCTCCAAAATTATGAGGCTTACAATCCATGAATGACTTATAGGTGCAAGTCGGAGGGTGATGAGCAGGTTGGCCAGCTTGGAAAGCTGCCAAGGCTGCAACAACCCGATCATTGATTAGTGCGTTCAGCTCCTCTTGCATCATGCTGATGCTGCGTCTACCATTTCCTCTTCCCGTCATAGCAATTCTACATTTACATTGTACCCATGAGAAAACAATAATATGTCTCACATACCATCGTTCATGAAGTATAAGCAAACTAGAATGTAACATGGATTATAAACGCGAGAATAAGATAAAGTAGTAGATTGATAATAATAATAATAATAATAATAATAATAATAATAATAATAATAATAATAATCCAAACATAAACCAAACGGTTCTCAAGCCTTACTTCGACAAAATATAAGTCATTATACGAATATATATATATATATATATATATATATATATATATATATATAGGGGGGGAAAGGGATTAAAGAAACTATTCAAAATGAGTAAACTCCCACAAACCCAATGAGTGGCCAAGATTAATCCACACCACCATCTATTATTTTAATAAAAAAGGTTAATCTAGTAATTTTACCCTTCCCCCTCTTTTTCTAATTTGAATTTTCTCTCTCCCCCTCCTATATAAACAACTCCTTCTCTCTCTCTCTTCATCTCTCTTCCACCATCTTCAAGATTAATCCCACCACCACCACCCCCACCGCCACCTCCACTGCCAACACCGCCACTGCCACCGCCACCACCACCCCCAATACCACAGCTGCCACCCCTCTCCTCCCCTCGTCCCTGGTTATCACCGTCGTTGCCGTCCCTGTTTCCACCGCCACAGCCACCACAGCTTCATAGCCATTACAACCTTACTAATTCGTGTATGCTTTCGTCAGATATCTACGTATAAATTATTCGTGGTGTATACCAATGTTTCAATGACTATAAGTACTAATTCGTGGCTTCTACCGCCGTCTATGGCGGAGCTCCGGCGAGTCAGACCCAACCCACACCCCTATTCCCACTGTAAGAACTAGACAGAAAACGAGAGAGAGACACACAGATCTAGATCGAAGCAGAGAGAAAGTAAGATGTGGAGGAGAGGAAGCCACCGGTCTAGGCGTCTGATTGTCCGGTTCTATTAACAAGGAAGACGACGACTGTTCACGGCGGTGAAGGTGGTGGCTGCTCCAATAGGCCCAGATTCAATAGCCCATGTATCTAAGTTGGGGTTTTGATGGAAGTGACGAAGGTATTCAGGAGTTTTCTAAAGCTTTTGAGTTAAGTGATTATTTTATGAAAAGACTCTAAATTATTTTACAGTGATAAGAATGAGGAAGTGATAGTTTTTCATAATAAAAAACTTGATTTGATGTCTGTATGTCTTAGTATATGTTTTACTTATAATACGATTAAAAGAATGATGATGTGTTCTTGCATTCTTCATAAGTCCATTTTAAAATGAAAATATTCTATTTGTTATTCATAGTCTTGTCTTCGTGGTTGCTTTTCCGGTTAGAATATACCATTGCAGCTAAATCCGGTGTTTTTGTTATAATATGTTTATATAATTTGAGAACTCAAACTGGTGTTGTTTCATATGTAACATTGGTATCTCTTTTTGTTAAATATGTTGTGGCGGTTTCATGATTTACACATGGGATCAAATCCATGTTGCGTCTGTTTCGTATGTAATAGCAGAACTAAGCTGGTATAAATTAGTTTCTGATTTTTTTTACCAGTTTCAAAGGTTTGCTATTATTTTTCTTTTATTTCATTTAGTTTGATTAGTTTTTAGTTAGCCTGTTACGTGTGTAGCATGTCTATTTTTTGCAGTCAAATAATTGTTGTTTTCTTGTAAATAATTGTTGTTTCACATGTACATAAGTATTGTCTGTATTTTTATTTTTTTAAGTTGTAAATAATTGTTGTTTTTTTTTTGTGTGTTACTAGCATCTCTTATTTTTGGGTGACTTATTATGTAAAACATCGAAAATGATTTTTCGTTTTGTGTTTTTATGTTTGTAGTATCTTGTTGTTTAGTTAGGGTGTTTTTATCGTCTATATTTTCGTATAATCTTTGTGTTATGTTAGACTGTTTACGTGTGTAGCATATATGTTTTTTGCAGTCAGATTATGTTCTATGCAACAATATGTCTGCTTTTGTTTAATATGTTTTTTTAATCAAAATTGGTGAATTTTAATGTCTGTTAACATATGCAACAATATGTCTGCTTTTGGTTTTTACCAGTATGTGCATGTTTGTATGAGTATTATAATGTGTGGAATGTATGTTTGCATCTGTTTCCTATATTTTTGCACATGTTTCGTATGTAACAACAAAACTATGGTATAAATTAGTTTCTGATTTTTTTGCCAGATACAAAGTTGGTATAAATTAGCTTCTGATTTTTTTTGCATCTGTTTCTGTATGTTTGCATCTGTTTCCTATATTTTTGCATCTGTTTCGTATGTAACAACAAAACTATGGTACAAATTAGTTTTTGTTTCGTATGTAACAGCAGAACTAAGTTGGTATAAATTAGCTTCTGATTTTTTTTACCATATATTGATTAAAACAAAAGTCACTAATCATTTGGATCAAATCTATGTTTGCGTCTGTTTCGTATGTAACAGCAGAACTAAGTTGTTATCAGTTTCGTATGTTTCATAATCTTTGATAACTACATGTAAATTGATGATTTTTGTTTTATTTTTGCAGGTGAGCATATTTTTTGCATTAAAGATGAAGATGATTATCAAGAATGAAGTGTAGACATTTTTTTTTTATTTATGATACTTTTTTTAGCATTTGTTGATTTGTAATGACCGTTTTGTTTGTTTTTTAGCATTTTGTAAGAAACAATTCTTGTGTACATTTGAATGTTTTTTGATCAATAAAGTTTTTAGCACTTTGTAATGACCGTTTTCTTTGGTTTTAGCACTTTGTAAGTAACAAAATGCCTATAACCATATTAATTCTCGTTACGTATGCAACAATTTTGGTGCTGGTACAATAAAACGAAAAAAAAAACATGGTATAATAAAAAAAAATCAGCATTTTTTAAATAATATACACTGGCAACTCAGTTTTAACCTACGTAACACAACACATGTTACATATGTAACACGGGCATCTGGCAGATTTAGACAATGGTCACAAAAGTATGAGAGAGATGATGTGACATGTGTGGGGTCCACTTATCATATGTGCTTTTTCAGAAAAATGGCATTTAACCATTGTGCCCTTTTTTTGTCCTTTACCTTAATAAATATATTAAAATAATATAGAATGAATCTAGACCATTGATCACTTTAGATCAATGGCTACAAATGGGTTTACATGGTTTACTCATTTTGGAGGGTTTTTATTATAACCATCCCCTATATATATAAAATACTAGGATAGTAAAAATCAATCGTCCGTGCGATCCATGAGAACACACGAGCCTTCATCCTCGCTTTTGTCTTGAATCTCGACCTGGAATGGCTCGACTTCCTCCTCTGGCTCGAGCTCATCTTCGAGTGCCACATCGACCGCTGCTCCAATAACATCATATCCTCCTTCCACAGGCTCCTCTTCGGGATCCTCCTCAAGATCCCCTAAATCTATCCCTAAAGCTGCTATAAGTCGATTACGAACAGTATTTAGTTCCTGCATGGTAGCTGCTTAGTTCTGTTTAGTGGCAGCCAACTCCTGCCTAGTCTCAGCAGCTTCTTGCTTAACAACTGCTATCTCAGTCATCAAGTGGCTTATCTGGCCTTCCATATGCTTAAGTGTCTCATATGCATTTCTCCTACAAAACCTAAACTGTTACACAGCAGTGAATGCATTGTCCAACTCGGTATGAACGTGCCTTACCATACCTGCAAAAGATCTCTCCCAAGAATCTATAACAGGAGGAACTCTAGCTGCCACTCCATAACCTACAACCCAAGAGTGCAACATTTCGGTAAACCAATGCCAGCGGTTGGTATCCTAATGTGGATCCTGAAATGAAGCTGGACGTTGATAAGGATCCAGTGATGGAGCTTGTTGTCCCTCGATAGCACGATAAGAATAGTTTCTATGAGTAGGGTTAGTCATGGTCTTTCCTGCAATACATTAGATCTGTACATGTATTCCAGAAATTAGCACATTGTGCAGTTAAAGTAGTGAGTGTAACTAATATAGTACTTATGCTATGATGATTATAGAATAGAATGCAATCCTAGTTCACTATAACCAATGGCTCTGATACCAATCTGTCACACCCTCAAATTTCCACTGCGGGGTTTATACCACGAGGCGCGTGACATACCAGGATCCCATAGCCATAAGTCACATGAACGACTCTAAATGCCCAATCCATTTAGTTCGTTATTGTAGAAACAAGTTTCATAGAAAATCAAATATTTCAATAGTTGCGGAAGTGAAATTTAAAGATAATAGCTATTCAAATAGTCAGAGTAAAACAACTCGTTTGAAGTCGTGATAGCTATTTAAACATTTGAAAGTAGTTAAGTATTCATATCCCAATGATGCTATATGATGCATCCCCAACTCGTGCTTCGAATCTAGTGACCTGCAAAGGCATGTATTTCGTGGGTCAACATAAAGTTGGTGAGTTCACAAAGTTTAAGTAAATGCGTAGGTCTCCTAGACCACGTAATGAGTAAATAGCTAATTCACTTGCCAGGGGTAGCTAACCCACTCATGATATCTAAAACCAGTAATACCGAACTGCTAAACTGTAACACCCCAAAACCATTCGTTCGCCTAACTACGCCATTAGGCGTGATTAGCAATATAATAACACGAGACTTAGAGGATAATAATATGGGTTATATTCTAACATGGAAATAACCTAGTTAATAATATTATGTTTATAAATTAATAAAAGGTGTTTGAAACTAGCTTATGAGTTAGTTTTTATACGAAAATGACAGTGGGAAAACTTGAGGGACCATAGTTGCCAAAATGGTAAAGTGGGTATTATTAATAAGAATAAAACACACCAAAACACACACATGAAGTGTGTGTGTCGTGTATAATGATCAGGAGATCATTTCTCCTTCCTTAACCAAACCCTAAACATCAACTCTTGCTCAAATCAAAGCTAAATCAAAGGGGAAATCGATGCTTGAGCAAGAAACGAGTTATCTAAGGCCAAATGAACATCAAGGTACCATTTTATTTGATGTAATTTGATGTTAATACCCGTTTTTGATTTGCTCAAAAACTAGGGTTTTGATAAAACGTAAAATTTATGGTTAAAAGAGGTTGCCCTAGTCTTGGGGAACCTCAAACATACCTAATTTAGTCACAAATCACACTTAATATGTGTATTTGGTTTTGATCATATGATTATGTTCGTGTATAGAATTTGGGGTTTAACCTCTAGGTTGAATCCACTCATATCCAGTAACCTTTTGTGATTCTTAGAAGTTGTTGCATGAGAAATTTAGGTGAAAAGGGCTTAAATAACATGTTATGATGTCAATTGGACAATCGGTTATGCTTTGGTTAAACTTAGAATGTTGAAAACTAAGTATATTGGTGGATGCACACCAAGTGGTTGATGAAATGCCTAGATGAGTTAATCTCAAGTAGACATGTAATAAAATGGCTATGGATTTAGCTAAATGGATAATGAATACATGACTTATGGATAGTGAATTAATTCCATGTTATGTATTCTAATAATCAAGTTTGACATGTCCCTAAGTTAGGTACAAGAACTAGGGATGCAAACGGGTCAAACGGATGCAAGTAATGCGTATGGAAGCAAGAACGGATATGAGGTAAGTTTTACTTACACCAATGTACTATAACAAAGCTTAATTGTTATAAATATTAGTTTTAAATCTTGAGTGCGAGATAAAGATAAACCCTAAGGGGTAGAATCTATTAAGTGGGTCGCCTTATGTGCACTCAATACAAAAATGTGGTTTATGACCTTAATCGAGATAATGAGTTATGACCAAATGGAGAAATCCATCAAACGGGTCAACTAATAAAGATATGTGAGAAATGATGTTTTAATCCAATTAAATCAATTGAATGAAGTTGTTAAGCATATTGTTAAATGGGTCAAGTTTGTGACACTTGAACCATATATAAAAAGTTGGATAACTTAGTATCATGAACGACGTGTCTAAACGGATTAAATGGTGATATCCTCACCATGTGAGTCCAATACTTGATGCTTGTATTTCAAGCAAAAAGATTCATGAGGTTAAACGGATCAAATGGCAAGGTATTACCATTTGAGTTTCGAGGAATTAATGTGTATATTTAGAAAGCACGGAGGTAGATGCACTTGCGCATGCACGCTTGATGCTAAGAATCGTGGAGGATACGCACAAGGTATGAGAATGGGTCAACACCACCCGGTAAGTCCGTAGTCGAATATACCCCTTCGGGCGAAGCAACATAGATGATAAAAGTACTCACATGAGGTGTGGGTGCCAATCAAGTAAGTTATTTTCATAACTGTGTCAAATGCGCGCTAATGCGCTTAGAATTGACTAAACAAGTGAAAACTTGAGAAAGGATGAAACTCTAAGTCCGGAAGGACTTAGAGGTTTTTAAACAAGTCATTGAGTCAAAAACATTGGATTTGAAACAAGAAGTTTCGCCACGAATGGCTAAATTGAATGATTTGGTCATGAGGGGCATTTTGGGGATTTGAAGGATTAATAAATGTTGATTCTAAGAATCTAAGTCGTAATGAAACAAATCGGACAAATGCTTTTGTTGATCAAGTGTCTAATGACTTGACAACTCAAACGGTATGCAATATAATTGGTCAAAAGTGCCTTGTTTGATTTAAGGCCTTAATGGGTCAAATTGGGTAAAAGTCGCTATAAACATTCAAAACTAAGAACCGGATCATGGCGACATAAACCGGACCATAATTTCAGTCAAACAAAGGTTTATTTAGTCGGCAAGTCATTACTTAGGCTTCGGGAATCATCAAATGCAGTTGCGATATGATTCTCATGCTTAAAAATCACCAAAAAACGATCAGAAGCTTTGCGCGGCCGCGCGCTTAAACCGACCGGCCGCGCGCTTTGACCTGCATGTTAGCACGATATTTAAAATTCCATATAAAATCGTAGAAAAATTGTTAGGAGGTGTTCTTTATATGACTGGAAAGCTCTCAGAGCGTAGAACAATTCTCATTTGAAAGTCGAAGTCAGATTTTGGGTTTTAGAAGGGGTAAAAGCGATCTGAACAGCTGTTGCGCATAAGTTGCAGCAGTTTGTTCTCCTAATAAAGGGCCGTTTGGCCCGGTTCGTTCCGTTTCGACGTGTAACGACTATCGTACTAGTTAAATGTTTCATTTGACCACTCACTAACCATTCTTTGTGTAATGGTGTTAGGTAAACACGTGATGGAAGTCCCGGAGCAAGGATCAAGTCGCGATAAGAGCCGAACACGCCCGATCACTCATACAAGCTTCCGCACTAGAATCTAACGAACTCCCGTTAAAAACACAAACTTTAATACATTGTTTTTTGTAGAAATGATGTAAAATTTATTGGAACTAAACGTGTATGGGATTCATTAAGTTGGGTTTTCATAATTTACCAAACTTTTAATCGGGAGTGGTTTAAGTAAGGTCCAAACCCGTATGATTTGGGCGTTGATCGCGTGATTACGGGTTAGGGTCTTACAAGTGGTATCAGAGCCATAGGTTTGAGGGATCCGAGTGTCGGGAAGGATACTTGGACTCAAACCGTGCGCTCCAAATGTTGAAGGGTGTTCGGTTCGAGACTTGATCGAGGAATCCGGTAAGTAATACCTATAATGAACATCCGTTTTGATCGGAAATTGTTATAGGTAATCAATAGTGATATCGTGTAGATACACGCTATCTCAAAAGTTTGATAAGGAAATGGTTAGGTACTCATGGGGCCTATCCAAAAGATTGATTCGGGCAACGATAATCTCGTATAACAAGAATTCTAACATCACTATTGCAGTGATGCATACTAATACTGAAATGTCATGTTACTAATGAATTGAAATTATAAATGTGACAGGGATGATAACATCTTATTTGATCGAGAGAGGATCAAATGATTCACCAAACGAGGTTGTAGAGGTTTCGGGAGCACGGCTGATAGCATGCTCACTAAGGACCAAGTCAAGTAATGACTCGGACTAATGGATCAGTAACGAAAGGGAACACGGGAGCAAGTATTAAACAGGTACATGCTCGAAATGATAGTAGGTGCATTAGTATGCAATTATCACCTGAAGAGTGGTAATTGCATATGCAAGCAATAGGAAAATTGTGAAAGGTGCATAGTTCACCATAATGAATGATCAATGCACAAACTTAACTTGAACATCGAGACCGGGTTGGGGGTAATCATCCCAAACTAATGTTTAGAAAGGCGTTGTGATCATACCAACGAGTGTGATCACACAAAGCTTATTAAATTGAAAACACATCTCTTTTTCTTAATGAATAAAGGTAAAAACCTAACATTGAATAATTTATCAAGGAAGGGTTTTACCAAATAAAATAGGGGGCAAAAGCATGAGCTGAAAATTTATTTGCATAGGGTGTGATGCCTTAATTATAATAAGTCTGTGCGTACCATATGCGAATTACTTACCCTGGCCAGGTAAGTGTTAAACATATGATACCATGGGTTTCTTATGATTAATACATATACATCCTATGTAACAAAGGCTTAGTAAGTGTGAGGTGCCGGGGGGATTTTGGACGTAGTCCACTGTCTAACATGGCAGGGATGCGGTCCATGCATGACCTTGAGCGAGGCACCAGCTAGAATACGCTGGGCTAGCAAAGAGGACAACAAACTGGAGCGTTTGGACGTAGTCCACTGTCTAACATGGCAAGGATGCGGTCCATGCATGACCTTGAGCGAGGCACCAGCTAGAATACGATGGGCTAGCAAAGAGGACAACAAACTGGAGCGTTTGGACGTAGTCCACTGTCTAACACGGCAGGGATGAGAACCATGCAAGACCTTGAGCGAGGCACCAGCTAGAATACGCTGGGCTAGCAAAGAGGACAACAGACTGGAGCGTTTGGACGTAGTCCACTGTCTAACACGGCAGGGATGCGAACCATGCAAGACCTTGAGCGAGGCACCAGCTTATATGCTGGGCTAGCAAAACGAGCAATATATGATACAAGTTATCCTGGGTTGATACAAAGATTGACTTGAACCTTAATCAAGGTTTAGTCATAAAGAGATTCAGTTTGGAAATAGACTTGAACCATAATCAAGGCTGAGTCATAAATAGATTTAGCTTGAAAACAGACTTGGACCTTAATCAAGGTTAAGTCATAATTAAACTCAGACTTTTATAGAAGGTTAAATTCGTAAAGAGAGACTTGAACCTTAATCAAGGGTTGAGTCATAATCACATTCCGGTAAGTCGTGAATCTCCGGATTATGACATAAACAGCGCGATTGGGCTGTGATAAATCAGTAATTCTTTCAACCCTCGGGTTAAGGATGAAAAAGGGTGTAAACTGCAAAAACATTAGATTGTATCGTTGGTACAATTTAAAGCAAATTATGATAATCGGATTGTGTAGTTATTATAATCTGATGCAAACCGTGATAATAAGAGATTAATTAATACAATACGTTGTAATGATGAATCAACACCAGGTTTTATAAAAAGGAAACCGACCTCAATTTATATTGAGATCGGTAATCAGAAAGAGGACTTTTAGAAACTAAGCGTTCTAAATATATACAAACGATTGGAAATCTAAAACTCAAAAGTCTTTAAACGGGTCGGTTGGGGCAATGACCACCAATCGAGTTAGCAAAACGGGAACTTGGGTAAACCAAATAAATGGCAAAT
Organism: Ambrosia trifida; assembly: GCA_028751855.1. Classification (NCBI taxonomy): domain Eukaryota; kingdom Viridiplantae; phylum Streptophyta; class Magnoliopsida; order Asterales; family Asteraceae; genus Ambrosia; species Ambrosia trifida. The sequence continues at coordinate 106,290,892 of CM054126.1, read as the reverse complement.
TCTTAAAATAAGGATTAGCCAAAGAAAGGAAAATGTTAGTGTAAAGCAAGGTTTGTTTATAACATTATAGCAAACCAAGAAGAAACGAGGGCTGGATTCGGGAATGAATCCAAGAAGCTAGAAAACGGCTATGATAAAAAGCCGGGTTAGTCTTGGAAACCAAGACAAATTACTTGTTAGAAATAGATGCATAGACATGTATGCATATGCATGCTACAATCGAGTATTGCAGCAGATACCCTAAGGTGCATGATAGTATGGCCCCTTAATCATTACATCCTTCGAAAAAAAAGGTAGACGGAGAATAGACCATGGTTCTGAGTCGGGTCTATGAAAAATACATGAGTAACTAGAATACCCTGTAAGGGTATGCAAATAGATGTTATGCAATGAAATAACGCCTAGTTAAACAAAAGAGTAGCGTAACATAGGTTGCGTTATGGAAACTAAGGTATTAGAATACAATCGAAAGGGTGAAGTCAAACAAAGGGAAAATCGCCCTAAGTATATAGTACTAGTTGTTTAGACTATAGAATGACAAATGAATGAGCGGTTCTCAAATCGGTTTAGAGAACCAAAGTACTTTGGGGTAACCAAAGCAAATATAAGAGAAAGGTTTCGGGGACGAAACCTCTTAAAGGGGGGTAGACTTGTAACACCCTAAAACCATTTGTTCGCCTAACTACGCCATTAGGCGTGATTAGCAATATATTTGTATGTTATATTATGCTATACATTCACTATACAAAGATATACAGTGTGCTTTTGGTATTTTCGAGCCGGGGGTCTCTCTGGAAGCAGCCTCTCTATCTCTAAAGATAGGGGTAAGGTTTGCCTACATCTTACTCTCCCCAGACCCTACTAATAGCGTCGCTATTTCGTGGGATTTCCTGGGTACGGTTGTTGTTGTTGTTGTTCTAACATGGAAATAACCTAGTTAATAATATTATGTTTATAAATTAATAAAAGGTGTTTGAAACTAGCTTATGAGTTAGTTTTTATACGAAAATGACAGTGGGAAAACTTGAGGGACCATAGTTGCCAAAATGGTAAAGTGGGTATTATTAATAAGAATAAAACACACCAAAACACACACATGAAGTGTGTGTGTCGTGTATAATGATCAGGAGATCATTTCTCCTTCCTTAACCAAACCCTAAACATCAACTCTTGCTCAAATCAAAGCTAAATCAAAGGGGAAATCGATGCTTGAGCAAGAAACGAGTTATCTAAGGCCTAATGAACATCAAGGTACCATTTTATTTGATGTAATTTGATGTTAATACCCGTTTTTTATTTGCTCAAAAACTAGGGTTTAGATAAATCGTAAAATTTATGGTTAAAAGAGGTTGCCCTAGTCTTGGGGAACCTCAAACATACCTAATTTAGTCACAAATCACACTTAATATGTGTATTTGGTTTTGATCATATGATTATGTTCATGTGTAGAATTTGGGGTTTAACCTCTAGGTTGAATCCACTCATATCTAGTAACCTTTTGTGACTCTTAGAAGTTGTTGCATGAGAAATTTAGGTGAAAAGGGCTTAAATAACATGTTATGATGTCAATTGGACAATCGGTTATGCTTTGGTTAAACTTAGAATGTTGAAAACTAAGTATATTGGTGGATGCACACCAAGTGGTTGATGAAATGCCTAGATGAGTTAATCTCAACTAGAAATGTAATAAAATGGCTATGGATTTAGCTAAATGGATAATGAATACATGATTTATGGATAGTGAATTAATTCCATGTTATGTATTCTAATAATCAAGTTTGACATGTCCCTAAGTTAGGTACAAGAATTAGGGATGCAAACGGGTCAAACAGATGCAAGTAATGCGTATGGAAGCAAGAACGGATATGAGGTAAGTTTTACTTACACCAATGTACTATAACATAGCTTAATTGTTATAAATATTAGTTTTAAATCTTGAGTGCGAGATAAAGATAAACCCTAAGGGGTAGAATCTATTAAGTGGGTCGCCTTATGTGCACTCAATACAAAAATGTGGTTTATGACCTTAATCGAGATAATGAGTTATGACCAAATGGAGAAATCCATCAAACGGGTCAACTAATAATGATATGTGACAAATGATGTTTTAATCCAATTAAATCAATTGAATGAAGTTGTTAAGAATGTTGTTAAATGGGTCAAGTTTGTGACACTTGAACCATATATAAAAACTTGGATAACTTAGTATTATGAACGATGTGTCTAAACGGATCAAATGGTGATATCCTCACCATGTGAGTCCAATACTTGATGCTTGTATTTCAAGCAATAAGATTCATGAGGTTAAACGGATCAAATGGCAAGGTATTACCATTTGAGTTTCGAGGAATTAATGTGTATATTTAGAAAGCATGCAGGTAGATGCATTTGCGCATGCACGCTAGATGCTAAGAATTGTGGAGGATACGCACAAGGTATGAGAATGGGTCAACACCACCCGGTAAGTCCGTAGTCGAATAAACGCCTTCGGGCGAAGCAACATAGGTGATAAAAGTACTCACATGAGGTGTGGGTGCCAATCAAGTAAGTTATTTTCATAACTGTGTCAAATGCGCGCTAATGCGCTTAGAATTGACTAAACAAGTGAAAACTTGAGAAAGGATGAAACTCTATGTCCGGAAGGACTTAGAGGCTTTTAAACAAGTCATTGAGTCAAAAACATTGGATTTGAAACAAGAAGTTTCGCCACAAATGGCTAAATTGAAAGATTTGGTCATGAGGGGCATTTTGGGGATTTGAAGGATTAATAAAGGTTGATTCTAAGAATCTAAGTCGTAATGAAACAAATCGGACAAACGCTTTTGTTGATCAAGTGTCTAATGACTTGACAACTCAAACGGTATGCAATATAATTGGTCAAAAGTGCCTTGTTTGATTTAAGGCCTTAATGGGTCAAATTGGGTAAAAGTCGCCATAAACATTCAAAACTAAGAACCGGATCATGGCGACATAAACCGGACCATAATTTCAGTCAAACAAAGGTTTATTTAGTCGGAAAGTCATTACTTAGGCTTCGGGAATCATCAAATGCAGTTGCGATATGATTCTCATGCTTAAAAATCACCAAAAAACGATCAGAAGCTTTGCGCGGCCGCGCGCTTAAACCGACCGGCCGCGCGCTTTAACCTGCATGTCAGCACGATCTTTAAAATTCCATATAAAATCGTAGAAAAATCGTTAGGAGGTGTTCTTTATATGCCTGGAAAGCTCTCGGAGCGTAGAACAATTCTCATTTGAAAGTCGAAGTCAGATTTTGGGTTTTAGAAGGGGTAAAAGCGATCCGAACAGCTGTTGCGCATAAGTTGCAGCAGTTTGTTCTCTTAATAAAGGGCCGTTTGGCCTGGTTCGTTCCGTTTCGACGTGTAACGACTATCGTACTAGTTAAATGTTTCATTTGACCACTCACTAACCATTCTTTGTGTAATGGTGTTAGGTAAACACGTGATGGAAGTCCCGGAGCAAGGATCAAGTCGCGATAAGAGCCGAACACGCCCGATCACTCATACAAGCTTCCGCACTAGAATCTAACGAACTCCCATTAAAAACACAAACTTTAATACATTCTTTTTTGTAGCAATGATGTAAAATTTATTGGAACTTAACGTGTATGGGATTCATTAAGTTGGGTTTTCATAATTTACCAAACTTTTAATCGGGAGTGGTTTAAGTAAGGTCCAAACCCGTATGATTTGGGCGTTGATCGCGTGATTACGGGTTAGGGTCTTACATAAACAACGTGTTAGGATCTGAGTTTGATTGTTTTGATTTGTTTAAGTAAAATGAGAAATGAATGAAGTAAATATATATGGAAAGTGCAGCGGAATAATAAACTATAATCAAAACAAAGGAATAAATGTTTTCAATCGAATGCTTTCATAGACTCAAATGATTACAAACAAGTATACAAGTACTCCCCCTCAGCCTGATCACTCTGTGATTGTTTGTCTGAGAGAATGTTGTGAGTGATGAATAGAACAGTACAAGCACTGTTCTATTTATAGACAAATCTAAACCACTGGTGACCTGGGCTGACGTCACCTAACATAGTGACCTCTAACAGAATAACAACATAAAACATCTGCCCTATACAAACTACTGTTACATTGCAAAGCACTGTAAGGTAAACTACTGTTGAGGAAAACTCTAATGGTCTTGTATCATCTGTTGGAGCCTAAGTGTTGTTGGCTCCAACAGACCTTTAGTCTTCAGCACTTGATCAGCAGTTGTTCTCTATCAGACCTTGAGTCAGCAGTTGTTCTCTATCAGTTGTTATCCAGCAGTCCTTTGTAGCAGCAGTTGTCATAGCAGTTGTTTGGGTGGAACAGTTGTTAGGGTCAACAGTCTTTTGGGAGGAGTTTGTTGTAAATGCTGTTTATTAATATGGATCAACTGTTAGTATATTTTGGCTTTTCAATCATTTGTTCTTCTCCAGGTCAGCAGACCCAACAATCTCCCCCTAGAACAGATGATGCCAAAACTAGACTTTATTCTTGATCTTTATTCCTCATCAGACTTTCTCTAATTTGACCTTTGAATTGTAACTCAAAGTTCAATGAGTAGAGGTCATTAGCATCTCTTTCAAGTTCAAGGTTCAGCAGTGTTTGGAGGTCATCTGCCCACAGGCCATGTGCATCATCCATGCTTAGCTTTTGAGCTTCTCCATCTGATCTGAGCAAAGTCAATTCATGGGTGTCCTTGTTGACCTTCCATTTTAGAATTTTTGAATCGGAGGATTTGCTGATATGCATTTTTATTCTTGATGAGTTTGGTGATGGAGGTCTCCCAATGAGTTCTCTGAGTCTTTCAGTAGTGGGATGTGAGAAAAAGTGTATTTGATTGTAGAGCCCCTCCTTTACAAAAGTATCAGCAAACTTCTTCTGATCCTCTTCAGACATTTCTTTCTTCTTCTTGAATTGTCTTCTTGCAGCAGCTGATAGATCAGAAGTATCAAGTAGGCTGTCTAATGTAAAGTCTGTTGAGGTCTCTTCATTATGGGTTCATCAGAGTAGACTGGTTTTCTGGGCATGTTAGGGTCTTTCTTCCTGTTATCTTCCAGTTTCTTGTAGGTTTCAACCAACCTCAGCTCTGACCATCTTGCAACAGACTTCATCTCCCCATAGTCAGCAGCCACAATTTCTTGTTTCATTCTTTTGAATTTCAAGAATCTGGCTGGATCTCTGCCTTTACTGAAATCAGGGGCAGAGACCTTAGCTGGGGGATTCTTGGCCATCTCCTCAATTCTAATGAGTTCTTCTCTGAGGGCATGAGTGGTCGAGCCTGCAAACTATTTCTTTTTTGCTTTATAAGGCATGGTTGCCAAGATCTGTTCAAGAAGTGATTCCCTAACCTCCCTTTCCATGTCACTGCTGAGAGGCATGGTAGACATAGAGTTGCTCAGGGTCTTAGAAAAATCTTCAATCCTTCTAAGTTTGCTAAGTTCTGCTGAATGGATGCCCTGAGCAGTCCTGTCATCTTTCCCTTTGCATTTCTCTTTTATGATGGCATCTGCCTATTCAGCCTTGTATTTCAGATATTTGTCTAGGTTTAGGGGAACAGGAAAATGTGGAAGAGATGGGAAAGATCTTTCAGATGGTTGTTCAGTATTGTAGAAGGATTGCATTTCCCCCTTGAGTAGATCAAGTTCAAGGGGATACTGAACAGCCAATGGTGTGATGGTTAGTGGTGGTCTATGGGATGTAAATTGTGAGGTGTGTGGTTAGAATGATGAAAGTGGAATGGCAGATATGGGAGTAGATTGTGTGGTTGAAGTAATAGGTGGTGATGTGTGAATGTTTTCATCCTGTACAACAAAGGTAGATTTTCTCTTCCTTCTGTATAAGATTTTTGGTGATGGTGGTGTAGAAGCAGTGGTTGTGTTAACATCTGTTGGCACTTTTATAGAACCAACAGATGTTTGGGATTTAGGTGGTGGAGTGGTTGTGGGTTCTGTTGGGTCTGCTAACCTGGAGAAGAACAGATGATTAACAAGCCAAAATATGCTAACAGTTGATTCCACAAATAAACAGTCTTTACAACATACTCTTCCCAAAAGACTGCTGACCCTAACAACTGTTCCATCCAAACAACTGCTGTGACAACTGCTGATACAAAGGACTGATAGAGAACAACTGCTGACTAAAGGTCTGATGAAGAAACAACTGCTGATCAAGTACTGAAGACTAAAGGTTTGTTGGAGTCAACAACACATAGACTCCAACAGATGTTGCAAGACCATTAGAGTTTTTCCTTAGTAGTAGTTTACTTTACAGTGTTTTGTAATATAACAGTAGTTTGTATAGGGCAGATGTTTTATGTTGTTATTCTGTTAGAAGTCACTATCTTAGGTGACGTCAGCACAGGTCATCAGTGGTTTACGTTTGTCTATAAATAGAACAGTGCTTGTACTGTTCTATTACATCACACACAAACATTCTCTCAGACAAACAATCACTGTGTGATCAGGCTGAGGGGGAGTATTTGTACTGATTGTAATCTTTCAATTAATGAAAGCATTTGATCATTGAAAACATTTATTCCTGTTGTTTTGATTATAGTTTATCATTCCGCTGCACCTTCCATATATACTTATATCATTCATTTCTCATCTTATTCTAAATATATCAAAACAATCAAACTCAGATCCTAACAGTTGGTATCAGAGCTTGGTCAATTAAATTCGATCTAACCAATCAATTTAATATAAACAGACCAGCTCACAATTATTGATATCGTTTGTCTGTCGGATTGAAAACAGAGTAATAGTTTAATTTCGATTCAACCGTTTTTTAAACAGGCTTTGTTTTTTTTGAAAAACCAGAGAATGGCTTCAATCAATCACGATCCACACAACACTGGCACGAACAACAAGCCACCGATGCTTGTCAGATCTGAATACAATATCTAGCAATGTCGGATGAGCCATGTTCTAGCTCAACAGAACACTGGGTGTTGGAAGTCGGTTATCTTCGGACCACATGTTCCGATGGTGCCGAGTACTGAAGATCCCAAGGTTTATGAGCCAAAGAAACTTGAAAAATACTCTGACCAGGATTTTCAGAATATGAATTAGATGCTAAGGCCTTCAGTATTGTGGCCATGGCTCTACCCAATGATATATATGATGGGCTGTTACACTGTAACAGTGCAAAAGAGTTGTGGGATGCATTGAAAGAACAATTTGGTGGGACTGAGGAGGTTATTGAAAACAATCGTGAAATACTTAACCAACAATATGAAACATTCAGTCATGTCAAGGGAGAGTCATTAACTCAACAATTTGAGAGGTTTAACTGTCTCATTAGTGAACTAAAACTGGTTGGTCTAACTTACCCTCATTCAACTTTGAACCATAGGTTTTTAAGATCATTACCAGATAAATGGGACACTATTGCTATTGTTATGAGAAACTCAATTGGATTTAAGGACCTATCACTGACCCAGCTTCATGGTAAGCTCTTGACCTATGAAAGAGAGCTTAACCAGAAAAAGAACCTCCAGGACTCTGGAAAAGTGTCTGATGATTATGTATTTGGGAATACAGCACTTTTAGGTCATGATGAGGTGCCTGGAAATACTAAGGATCAGAGTTATGATCACTTTATTGACATAACTTCAGGTTTTAACTCAGGTTTTAACTCTGATTCTTATTCACGAAACTATGCCTTCACAGCAAGTGGTGGTGATATCCAGGCATCTGATAACATATCCTTTGAGTATGATGACCTGAAATACTTTGACCCTGATGATTTGGAGGAAATGGACATTATGCATCAATTGGCCCTTCTCAGTGTAAGAACTAATAATTTTTACAAGAAAACTGGGAGAAGGTTTCCAGGGTTAGCTGGCAGATCAAAGGTTGGGTTGGATAAATCAAAGATAAAGTGTTATAAATGTCATAGACTTGGTCATTTTGCTAGGGAATGTAGGAGTCAACATGGTAAACCTATAATCAATCACCTATCCAAATCAAAGACCTCAGACCAACACTTATCAAAATTCCTATAATACCCCTGGACCAAATGTGCAAAACAATGCTCATTTTGCACAGTCCTCAAACACTGTTCCTGTCCAGTATGTCCAAACCACTGTTCCTCAGATCCACTATGTGCAAACACCTGTTGCTAAGGCACCTGTGCAAACGACTGTTGCTCCATCCTCTGCTCCTGCAGAGACCAGTCAACAGAGCTTCTTTACACAAGGCTTTGTTGATTGGAGCAGTCTACCAGATGAGTTAACAGATGAAAATTTTGCACTAGTTGCCAAAGCTGAAAATGAACCAGAAAACTTTTGTTTCATGGCTATGGTAGAAGAAGTTGAATCTGAGGAGGTGGTGACTGAATCTAAAGTTGTGACTGATGAAGTTGTTGATGAAGTTGTTGCAGGTGAAAAACCTGAAGAAGAGGTTGTGAATCTCTCAGATCCCTGGGGTGCATCTGATGATTGTGAGTGCAAGTGTGATTGTGCATTGATGGCTGCTGCTAAGGTATCTCCTCAAATTCTTAAGGATTTATGTTCTGACAGATGTGTGATAGCATTTGCTAACATCAAAGAGGTGAATGAAAACCTTAGAAAGAAAATTTTAGATGATGAAGTTAAATTTGAGAAACTTTCAAAAGATATAAAAACAAGTTTAACTGAAAAAGAATCTGAAATAAGCAGTTTAAAACATGAAGCAACCATAACCAAAGACCAGCTCCAAACTATGATAACAAAATATCAGAGTTGTAAAAGTGAGCTTGAGTCCACCCAAGTTGAATGTCAGAAATGGGTGGAATCATGTAGAGGATTTGAAATGCTACTCAACAAACAAACCAAAAGTCATGTGAAGTTTGGTTTTGGTTTTGAAACAACTGCTCCAGCTTTTGAAAACACTGACAAAAAGGATAAAAAGTCTGTTGAGATAGTACCAACAAACTTGCAGGGTCAAGAGATTAAAATCACTGAACCAAATGGTAAGAAAATTGTTCTAGAAAAACCAGAAGGTTCCTCATCATTCACTAAACTTGAAAAGTATGAATTCAAACCTACTTGGTCTGATGAGTGTGGTACTCTTGAGAATTTTAAACCTGTTGATTTTAAAACTCCTGAAGGAAAGACAGCTCCTCAGGCAAAAATCATTCCCTTGAAAAACCTTCCAGCAGATGCTCAAACATCTGCTGAAAACAAGGCTGAAAAATGGAAGAAGAAAGAAAAGACTGTCCACTTGTTCTGTGATTTCTATGAAAAGAAGAATCATGTCACTAAAAACTGTTTTCTTTTAAAAGCATATGACATTAACAAAGGAACAAGTGTATGTGATTCCAAAGCCACATGTTCAATATGTGGGAAAAAGAATCACAAAACCAAAGAGTGCTTGTATCTCAAAAATTTTGATGTGAAAATACAAGAGTACAAAGCTAAAACTCTTGCAAATCCTGGGGTGAGTACTTCAAAAGGAAAGCCCAAACAGACTTTCACTCCTGTCCAAACATCTGTTACTAAAAGTCTTGAAACATCTGCTCCTAGGGATGTCCAAGTAACAGATGCTCCACCCACAAGCAAGTACCCAAGAGGATATGGACAACCACCATGTCATAGTCTGTCACATGTTTATGAGTAGCCAAAAAGACCCTCTAAACCAAGAGTGAACAGAAATCCCTATGGGTATTATCATCTGTCTGGAAGTGATCAAACAACTGTTGCCCCAAGTGTTGACATTCAAGCACTGGCAAATGGTCAGCATCAGTTGTTGAAATTGATTCAAAAATTAGTTCAAACCACTGATCATCTTCCAAAGCTTGAGTCTGAAAAGTCTGAGGACCCATCCAAAGCCAATCTGGCTTTGGACACTCACCAAAACTAATCCATTACTGATGTGCAGGGAGCTTCTGGTTGTTTAGATAGTTTTTGGTATGTAGATAGTGGAGGCTCCAGGCACATGACAGGATGTAGAGCCCTTCTTCTGGACTTCTTAGCTCATGGAGGGGGTGATATATCCTTTGGTAATGATTCAAAAGGTAAGGTGTTGGGTTCAGGGACTGTACAAGCTAGGAAACTCAAGTTTGAAAATGTCAATCTTATTGATAATCTCAAGTTTAATCTTCTGAGTGTTTCACAAATGAGTGACAAAGGTTATGGCTCATTCTTCACAAAGAAAACTTGTAAGATTATTGGGCCAGAAGTGGTGAAAAAGATTGATACCATCATTGCTGAGAGCAAAGCACAACTTGTTGCTCATAGAAGTGGCAATGTATATGTTGTTGATATGTTAAAGGACAATCCTATGGCAAATGTCTGTTTGTTTTCTGCTGCCTCCACAATGGAGACAGAATTGTGGCATAGGAGACTGGGTCATACCAACCTTAATACTATCAACACTCTCTCTAAACAAAGTCTTGTCAGAGGCTTACCATCAAAAGAATTCAAATGTGATGAGCATTGTGTTTCCTGTTTAAAAGGGAAACAACATAAAAGCTCTTACAAATCCATTGATGAGTCCAAAACCAGTCAATGTCTACAATTGTTGCACATGGACTTGTTTGGCCCTTCTAAAATCATGAGTCTAAGAAGAAAAAGATTTTGTCTTGTCATAGTTGATGATTTTTCTAGGTTTACATGGACTTACTTTTTACATTCTAAGGATGAGACTGCAGGTATTTTGAAGGACTTTGTCACCAAAGTTGAAAAACAATATGACTTGCCAGTAAAAGTCTTCAGGAGTGACAATGGAACAGAGTTTAAAAATAAGGAGTTGGATGATTTCTGTGTGTCAAAAGGGATTGTGAGGCAGTACAGTATCCCAAGAACACCAGAGCAAAATGGGGTGGTTGAGAGGAAAAATAGAACTCTTATAGAAGCTACAAGAACCATGCTAGCAGATTCTGGTTTGCCATTGTCCTTCTGGGCAGAAGCTGTAAACACTGCTTGCTATGTTCAAAACAGAGTTTTGATCAACCAAAGACATCAAAAAACTGCTTATGAAATTTTGTTCAAAATCAAACCATTAATTTCATTTTTCAAAATCTTTGGCTGCCCATGTTTCATCTTAAATCTCAAAGATTCCATTTCAAAATTTGCAGCCAAAGTAGATTGTGGTTATTTTCTGGGATATTCTTCTACTGCCAAGGCTTATAAAGTGTTTAACACAAAGACCAAGACAATAGAAGAAACTCTGAATGTAAAGTTCAATGAACTTTCATCCCTAAAAATCCCAGCAAATCCTGCTGAATTGTTTGATTTAGATAAATTCAAATTTGAAGATATCACTGTTAAAACTAATAATGCAGGTATTCCACAGTCTCCACAACAAGATTACAGAACAGATGTTGTGATCCCCAGTCACTATAAAATCTATTCTGCATCAGAGGAAGCAGCTGTTCAAAACAACTGTCAAAACTCTGTCACAGCTGAGTCAACCACTGTTGGCCAGTCTTACCCTCAAACCACTGCTTCACCTCTCACAACCACTGAACAATCATCTGTTGACAAAAGTCAAAAATCTGTTGACAAAAGTCAGTCCAGTTTTACACCACTTGGACCCATTCCCCCACCTCCATTCCAAACATCTGATGGCACTACAGAAGTGCAAACAGATGTTACATCAACAGAGTCACCAAACCTCTGTCCCTCACCTCAAAATGCCATCATACCATATCAGGGAGATCTTATCTACCTAAGAGCTCATCCACCAAACCAGATCATTAGCAACATCAGAGAGGGTGTGCTCACAAGAAGCCAATCCTCCAATATCTGTCTTTTTGCAGGGTTCCTATCTCTCACACAACCTGTCAAGTACCAAGAGGCACTAAAAGACAACAGTTGGGTAGAAGCTATGCAAGAAGAGCTCCTTCAGTTCAAAAGACAACAAGTATGGGAACTTGTACCACTACCCAAGGATGTTTGTCCAATAGGTACAAAGTGGGTCTTCAAAAACAAAACTGATGAAATGGGTATTGTTGTCAAGAATAAAGCCAGGCTTGTGGTTCAAGGCTTCAGACAAGAAGAAGGAATAGACTATGATGAAACCTTTGCTCATGTAGCAAAGTTAGAAGCCATCAGACTCTTTCTAGCCTTTGCTGTCAACCACAACATCAAGGTGTATCAGATGGATATCAAATGTGCCTTCCTTTATGGCAAAATTCAGGAGGAAGTCTATGTATGTCAACCACCTGGTTTTGAAGACACATTCCATCCGGATCATGTCTACAAGCTTAATAAAGCTTTGTATGGACTCAAACAAGCACCAAGGGCCTGGTATGAAACTCTTTCCACTTTTCTCTTATCCATTGGCTTCACAAGAGGTAAAATTGATAAAACCTTATTTTTGAAATGGAAAGGGAAAGACTTAATGATTGTTCAAATATATGTGGATGACATCATCATTGGATCCACTTGTAACAAAATGTGTGAAGAGTTCAGGAAACTCATGACAGCAGAGTTTGAAATGAGTGCCATGGGTGAACTTCAGTGTTTCCTTGGTCTCCAAGTGAAACAACTGCAAAATGGCACATTCATTCATCAAAATAAATATGTAAAGAATTTGCTAACAAGATTTGAGATGAATGATTGTAAGCCATGTAGTACACCCATGAGTACAGTCAAGCTACTCACTATTGATGACAAGGATGAACTGGTTGATCAAACACATTATAGATGCATGATTGGGTCTTTATTGTACTTAACTGCATCTAGGCCAGACATTATGTTTGCCACTTGTGTCTGTGCAAGATCCCAGGCTTCACCTAGAAAGTCAAACCTTATTGCTGTGAAAAGGATATTCAGATACCTAAAAGGTGCTCCCACACTTGGTATCTGGTACCCTGCTAATGGAAACATTGTGCTTTCAGGTTATTCAGATAGTGATTTTGCTGGCTGTCACACCACAAGAAAATCCACATCAGGAGGGTACCGATTTCTAGGGAATGCCTTAGTCTCTTGGCAAAGCAAAAAGCAGGCAGTTGTTTCCACCTCAACAGCTGAGGCTGAATACATTGCTGCTGCAAGCTGTACAGCCCAACTCATGTGGCTTCAAAATCAATTGCTGGATTTTGGGATAACTGCATTATAGACTCCACTCATGTTGGATAGTCAAGCTGCTGAAAATATCATCAAAAATCCAGCCTCTCACTCCACTACCAAACACATTGACATCAGACATCATTTTGTCAGGGATAGCTATGAAAAAGGTTTGATTTCTCTGCACCATGTTCCAACAGAGGATCAGTTGGCAGATGTGTTGACAAAAGCTTTAGACACATCTACCTTTACAAATCTGATTTCTAGAATTGGTATGCTAAACATGGATTAAACAACAAAATGTTTAATCCATCCTTAAAATTCATCCTTAAAAATAGTTTTTTGGTTGAAAAATCTGTTCAAGATAAAACAACCACTGTTTCATTCATTTTATCCACTGTTGGTTGAAAAATCTGTTTCAAACCTCTGATCAGATAAAACAACTGTTTTATTATCCATATATATATATATATATATATATATATATATATATATATATTTCATATATCTATAAAAAAAAGTTGTTTGCATCAGCTGTTTGCCAAAACGGCTGTCCACCACCAGATGTTTTAACCATCAGATGTTTGCCACGTCTACTCTTACAAGCAGAGTTTTGGCCACATCAGCGGTTTCACCAGAGCCTATAAAAACCCTGTTTTATCACAACAGTCGTTACACTGTCTCATTGTATTAAAAATACTGAAACCGCCTTCTTCATTGTCAAACCCTCAATCAAATTCCACTCATTCTCAACTTCGGAATCCATTACAATGGACCTTCAAGCTAAAGCCACCCACAATTATCTTCCATATCTGGTAAAAACAGATGAAAATATTCCATTCCATTCCACCATCGACATCATCCTAAAAATTAAAATACCTGACAATCCTAACCGCTGACGCCCCTATCTATCTTGATACTCTCCAAGAATTCTGGTTGAATGCTGAGTTCTTGCTTCAAGACAAAAAGCCTACTTCCATTATCTCAAAAATTGGTGAAACAAGTATCGTCATTACCCCTCAACTGATATCCACAACCTTCTCACTTAATGACCTGTCAGGTAAAGACTCTTTCCCTAAAACAGAGCATCACACAGAGTTTCAGGAAAGGGGGTATGATGCTCAGATGACTGGGTCAACACTTTTCAAAAAGTTTTTCCCACCGGTCATGAAATTTTTCTTCCATACCCTTCTTCTCTGTGTCTCCTCTAAGTCCACATCCTTTAATGAAATCCCATTGAGGATTCGGTACTTGGGTTATGCTATGTTGTCAGATTCTGACTTCAATCTATCCCACGGACTGTTTATGGACTTAGTGTCAAATGTGAAAGCCATAAAGTCTGGGTCAAATAATGCTTTTCTAATTTACCCAAGAATCTTAAGTGTAATCCTTCAAAAGGTTTTACCAGAAAAAGTTTTCAAAAAGGGTGAGTCTATGCAAATGAAGAGTCTAACTGATGAAACTTTCACAAGAATGCTGGGTGCAAACACCCAAGAAAAAGTATCAAAAGTGTCAAAGGTTTCAAAAACACAAACAAAGAGGACTAAGACAACAACTGTTGTCCAAACCTCTGTTGTTGAGCCCACTGCTCCTGGTGATCATGGCACTACATCCAGTGCTGTGAAACCCACACCAGCCATTTCCAAAAGAAAACGTCCATCCATAAAAACCACCACTTCACCACAAAAGAGACTTCTGGAAGATGAGATACCAGAAGATAACTCTGTTGCAACACAAAAGCAACTAGAAACCACTGTTGTTACTTCCTCACAACAGTTGGAAATGTCTCAGCCTGACCAAACTCCTCATGCATCCTCACAAAAGGATCATGTTGTAAGCCAAGGGGAACCACATCATGAGACATTTGAGTCACTTGGCCTTATGTTCACAAGCCCCTCTCCCAGGGCTAATTCTCTTTTTACTCCTCCACCTTCACCATCACATGTTCAACAGACCATGCAACCTCTGTTTGAGGCTATTGACAAAACTCAGGAAAATCCCAGTTCCTCTCTATCACCTGTCAATGAGAGTATACCTCAACAAGTGACTGGGACTGAGGAAATTCAATCAGCCATCCCACAAACAGATGAGGAGGTTACACCCCTAGAGTTCAATGCAACTCTAGGTGAGTTTTCAAGTGGAGCAGCCACTACTGATGTAGAGACCATTGTCTCACACCAGGACAGTGGTTACATAACTAAGACTCCCTTGAAGGAAACAACTGATGAGGCCACTATAGTGTCCCCAAAATCAGTTGGAAGTCCCCAGAACGAAGAAAAAAGGGGCATCTGGTTCTCATCCTTTGGATTCACCTCCTAGGACTGAATCAGTTAAAACTACCATTGGTAGGAATTCAGATGATCCTATTAACTTAGGTGATGAGCTAAAATACCAAGAATTGACGGCCAGAGTCCAAACCATTGAAACCTCTGTAGCTGACATCAAATCTGATGTCAAGCTAATATTGGAATCCTTGGCAACTCTCTCCAACAGTCAACCCTCCACAGCTGATATTGCTAGTGAGTTATGGAAATCTGTTTCTCCCATCATCATAGCTCACAGAAAACTAGCAGATCAGAATAATGAAACCTACATGGCTGAAATCAGAAACATGGTAGATGCAAGGTACAAAGATACCCATGCAGACATTCAGGCCATCAAAGACCATTTGCTGAAGACCACTGGCTCTGCCCCTACCACCATTCTCAGGGATGAAGATGATGATGCATTCACAGCTGATGATGCCAAAAAGGGGGAGAGTGGCAGAGATAGGTTACCAAAGCTAGATCCCTTTGGTTGTCCACCTTCACAAAAAGGGAAATCAAAGTCTGCCAACAAACCGGGGTCTACTCAAATAGCACCACAACAAAAACAACAAACTCAAACAGTACCACAACAACAACAACAACAAACCAGCAAAGATAAAGCAGTGGACAACTCTGCAAATGAAGAAGCTGAAAAAGCTGCTGAAGACAAACAAAAGAGGGCTGACACCTTGGAAGCCAAAGCAGAGTTGTTGGTAAAACTGAAAAGGGAACAACAGCAGGAAGTTGAAGATGTGGGATCCTCAAAAAGGAAGAAGATGCCTGCTAAACATGTCAGACAACCACCATCTAAACTGAAAGCCACTGCTGACAAAACCACTGCTGCCACCCAAACCACTGATAAAACCACAACACCTGAACCTACAAACACATCTGAACCTACAACCACCAAACCTACATCTGAACCTACAACCACCAAACCTACATCTGAACCTACAATCACATCACCACCCAAATCCCAAACATCTGCTGGTCCTACTAAGGTGCCAACAGATGTTAACACAACCACTGCTTCCACACCACCATCACCAAAAATCTTGTACAAAAGGAAGAGGAAATCAACCTTTGTTGTACAGGATGAAAACATACATACATCACCACACACCACCTTAACTACACAATCTACGCCTATATCAGCCATTCCACTCTCATCATTTTCACCACACACTTCGCAATTCAAATCCCATAGACCACCACCAACCATTACACCATTAGTTGTTCAGTATCCTCTTGAACTTGATCTACTCAAGGGGGAAATGCAATCCTTCTATAATACTGAACAACCATCTGATAGATCCTTCCCTTCTCTTCCACATTTCCCTGTTCCCCTAAACATTGACACATATCTTAAATACAAGGCTGAACAGGCAGATGCCATCATAAAAGAGAAATGCAAAGGGAAGGATGACAGGACTACTCAGGGCATCCATTCAGCAGAACTTAGCAAATTGAGAAGGATTAAAGATTTTGCTAAGACCCTGAGCAATTCCATGTCTGCAATGCCTCTCAGCAGTGACATGGAAAGGGAGGTAAGGGAATCTCTTCTTGAACAGATCTTGGAAACCATGCCTTACAAAGCAAACAAGAAACAGTTTGCAGGCTAGACCACTCATGCACTCAGAGAAGAACTCTTAAGAATATAAGAGATGGCCAAGAATCCCCAAGCTAAAGTCTCTGCCCCTGATTTTGGTAAAGGCAGAGATCCAGCCAGAACCCTGAAGTTTAAAAGGATGAGACAAGAAATTGTGGCTGCTGATTATGGGGAGATGAGGTCAGTTGCAAGATGGTCTGAGCTGAGGCTGGTTGAAACATACAAGAGACTAGAAGAAAACAGGAAGAAAGATCCCAGCCTACCCAGAAAACCTGTCTACACTGATGAACCACTGATGAAGAGACCTCAACAGGCTTTTACTCTAGACAGCTTACTGGACACTTCTGATCTATCAGCTGCTGCTAGAAGACAGTTCAAGAAACAGAAAGAAATGTCTGAAGAAGATCAGAAGAAGTTTGCTGATACTTACATAAAAGAGGGCCTCTTCAATCAAGTGCACTTTTTCTCATATCCCACTACTGACAAGCTCAGGGAACTCATTGGGAGACCTCCATCACCAAACTCATCAAGAATAAAAGTGCATCTCAGCAAATCCACTGACTCAAAAATTCTAAAATGGAAAGTCAATAAAGACAACCATGAATTGACTCTGCTCAGGTCAGATGGAAAAGTTCAAAAGCTAAGCATGGATGATGCATATAGCCTGTGTGCAGATGATCTCCAAACACTGCTGAACCTTGAGCTTGAAAAAGATGTAGAAGACCTATTTGCCTTGGATTTTGAACTTCAATTCAAAGGATAAATCAAAGAAAGACTGATTAGAAATAAAGATCAATAATAAAGCTTAGTTTTGGCATCATCTGTTCTAGGGGGTGATTGTTGGGTCTGCTGACCTGGAGAAAAACAGATGATTAAAAAGCCAAAATATGCTAACAGTTGATTCCACAAATAAACAGACTTTACAACATACTCTTCCTAAAAGACTGCTGACCCTAACAACTGTTCCATCCAAACAACTGCTATGACAACTGCTGATACAAAGGACTGATAGAGAACAACTGCTGACCAAAGGTCTGATGAAGAAACAACTGCTGATCAAGTACTGAAGACTAAAGGTCTGTTGGAGTCAACAGCACTTAGACCCCAAAAGATGTTGCAAGACCATCAGAGTTTTTCCTTAGCAGTAGTTTACTTTACAGTGTTTTGTAATATAACAGTAGTTTGTATAGGGCAGATGTTTTATGTTGTTATTCTGTTAGAAGTCACTATCTTAGGTGACGTCAGCACAGGTCATCAGTGGTTTAGGTTTGTCTATAAATAGAACAGTGCTTGTACTGTTCTATTACATCACACACACACATTCTCTCAGACAAATAATCACTGTGTGATCAGGCTGAGGGGGAGTATTTGTACTGATTGTAATCTTTCAATTAATGAAAGCATTTGATCATTGAAAACATTTATTCCTGTTGTTTTGATTATAGTTTATCATTCCGCTGCACCTTCCATATATACTTATATCATTCATTTCTCATCTTATTCTAAATATATCAAAACAATCAAACTCAGATCCTAACAGGTTCAGTGGTTGGTTTGGTGGCTGTGGTGATAGGTTCAGATGTTGCTTTGGTGGTTGTGGTGATACATTCAGATGTTGTGGTGGTATTAGTGGTTATGGTGGCAGCAGTGGTTTTGGTAGCAGTGGTTTTAGCAGCAAGTTTAGATGGTGGTTTTCTGACATGTTTGGCAGGCATTTTCTTCCTTTTTGAGGAACCCACATCTTCAGCTTCCTACTGTTGTTCCCTTTTCTTTTGTACCAAAGCCTCTGCCTTGACTTCCAAAGTATCAGCCCTTTTTTGTTTTTCTTCAGCAGCTTTTTCAGCTTCTTCATTAGCAGAGGTATCAACTTCTTTAGCTTTGTTGGTTTGAACATTGGATTGTTGTTGTTGTGGTGCTGTTTGGGTAGACCCTGGTTTGTTGGCAGACTTTGATTGACCTTTTTGTGAAGGTGGACAACCAAAGGGGTCTAGCTTTAGCAATCTATCTCTGCCACTCTCCCCCTTTTTGGCATCATCAGCTGTGAAGTCGTCATCATCTTCATCTCTGAGAATTGTGGTAGGGGCAGAGCCAGTGGTCTTCAGCAGATGGTCTTTAATGGCTTGAATGTCAGCATGGGTATCTTTGTACCTAGCATCTACCATATTTCTGATTTCAGCCATGTAGGTTTCATGAGTCTGATCTGCTAGTTTTCTGTGAGCTATGATGATGGGAGAAATAGATTTCCATAGCTCACTAGCAATATCAGCCGTGGATGGTTGACTCTTGGTGAGATTAGCCAATGATCCCAATATTGTTTTGATATCTGATTTGATATCAGCAACAGAGGTTTCAATGGACTGTACTCTGGCCGTCAATTCTTGGTATTTTAACCCATCACCTAAGTTAATATGATCATCTGAATTCCTACCAGTGGTAGTTGTAACTGGTTCAGTCCTAGGAGGTGAGTCCAAAGTATGAGAACCAGATGCCCCTTTTTCTTGGTTCTGGGGACTTCCAACTGATGTTGGGGACCCTATAGTGGCCTCATCAGTTGTTGCCTTCAAGGAAGTCTTAGCTATGTAACCACTGTCCTGTTGTGAGACAATGGTCTCTACATCAGTAGTGGCTGCTTTACTTGAAACCTCACCTAGAGTTTCATTGAACTCTAGGGGTGTAACCTCCTCTTCTGTTTGTGGGATGGCTGATTGAGTTTCCTCAGTCCCAGTCACTTGTGGAGGTATACTCTCATTGATAGGTGAAGGAGAGGAACTGGGATTTTCCTGAGTTTTCTAAATAGCCTCAAACAGAGATTGCATGGTTTGAGGAACATGTGTTGGTGAAGGTGGAGGAGTGAAAAGAGAATTAGCCCTGGGAGAGGGGCTTGTGAACATATGGCCAAGTGACTCATATGTATCATGACGTGTTTCCCTTTGGCTTACAACATGATCCTTTTGTGAGGAGTCATGAGGAGTTTGGTCAGGTTAAGATATATCCAACTGTTGTGAGGAAGTAACAACAGTGGTTTCTTGTTGCTTTTGTGTTGCAACAGGGTTTGCTTCTAGTATCTCATCTTCTAGAAGTCCCATTTTTGGTTTAGTGGAGGTTTTTGTGGATGGATTTTTTCTTTTGGAAGTGGGTGGTGTGGGTTTCACAGCACTGGATGTAGTGCCATGATCACCAGGAGCAGTGTGCTCAACAACAGAGGTTTGGACAACAGTTGTTGTCTTAGTCCTCTTTGTTTGTGTTTTGGAAACTTTTGACACTTTTAATACTTTTTCTTGGGCAGTTGAACCCAGCATTCTTGTGAAAGTTTCATCAGTTAGACTCTTCATTTGAATAGACTCACCCTTTTTGAAATCTTTTTCAGCTAAAACCTTTTGAAGGATTACACTCAAAATTCTTTGGTAAATCAGAAAAGCATTATTAGACCCAGACTTTATGGCTTTCACATTTGATACTAAGTCCATAAACAGTCCCTGGGATAGATTGAAGTCAGAATCTGACAACATAGCATAGCCCAAGTACTGAATCCTTAATGGGATTTCATTAAAGGAGGTGGACTTAGCAGAGACACAGAGAAGGAGGGTATGAAAGAAAAATTTCATGACTGGTGGGAAAAACTTTTTGAAAAGGGTTGACCCAGTCATTTGTGCATCATATCCTCTTTCCTGAAACTCTGTGTGAAGCTCTGCCTTAGGGAAAGAGTCTTTACCTGACAGGTCATTGAGTGAGAAGGTTGTGGATATTAGTTCAG
The DNA here is from genome assembly GCA_028751855.1 of Ambrosia trifida. Classification (NCBI taxonomy): domain Eukaryota; kingdom Viridiplantae; phylum Streptophyta; class Magnoliopsida; order Asterales; family Asteraceae; genus Ambrosia; species Ambrosia trifida. The sequence continues at coordinate 106,270,209 of CM054126.1, read as the reverse complement.
GGGTAATGACAATACTTGTCTCTCCAATTTTTGAGATAATGGATGTAGGCTTTTTGTCTTGAAGAAGAAACTCAACATTCAACCAAAATTCTTGGAGGGTATCAAGATAGATAGGAGCATCAGCGGTTAGGATTGTCAGGTATTTGGAGTTTAAGATGATGTCGATGGTGGAATGAAATGGAACATTGTCATCTGTTATTACCAGATATGGGAGATAATTGTGGGTGGCTTTTGCTTGAAGATCCATTGTAATGGATTCCGAGTGTGAGAGTGAGTGGAATTGGAGTAAGGGTTTGAGGATGAAGAAGGCGGTTTCAGTATTTTGAATACAATGAGACAGTGTAACGACTGTTGTGGGAAAACAGGGTTTTTATAAGCTCTGGTGAAACCACCGATGTGGCCAAAAATCTGCTTTTAGGAGCAGACGTGGCAAACATCTGATGGTCAAATATCTAGTGGTTTACAGTTGTTGTCAAAGATCTGATGCAAACAGTTGTTGTTTTACCAAAGTGTTGATGCCAACAGCACTTGATTTCTTTTATATAGATAGATATATGTATATATGTATATATATATATATAGATAATGAAATAGTTGTTTTATCTGATCAGAGGTTTCAAACAGATTTTTCAACCAAGCAGTGGTTGTTTTATCTGATCAGATGTTTGAAACATATTTCTCAACTTAACAGTGGATAGAGTGGATGAAACAGTGGTTGTTTTATCCTTAACAGATTTTTCAACCAAAAGGCTATTTTCAAGGATGGGTTTTGATTTTCTGAAACATTTTAATGTTTTTATTGAAAACATTTTTGTTGTTTAATCCATGTTTAGCATACCAATTCTAGAAATCAGATTTGTAAAGGTAGATGTGTCTAAAGCTTTTGTCAACACATCTGCCAACTGATCCTCTGTTGGAACATGGTGCAGAGAAATCAAACCTTTTTCATAGCTATCTCTGACAAAATGATGTCTGATGTCTATGTGCTTTTTGGTTAAGTGAGAAACTGGATTCTTGATGATATTTTCAGTAACTTGACTGTCCAACACGAGTGGAGTCTTTAGTGCAGTTATCCAAAAATCCATCAATTGATTTTGAAGGCACATGAGTTGGGTTGTACAGCTTGCAGCAGCAATGTATTCAGCCTCAGCTGTTGAAGTTGAAATAGCTGCTTGCTTTTTGCTTTGCCAAGAGACTAAGGCATTCCCTAGAAACTGGCACCCTCCTAATGTAGACTTCCTTGTGGTGTGGCAGCCAGCAAAATCACTATCTGAATAACCTGAAAGCTCAATGTTTCCATTAGCAGGATACTAGATACCAAGTGTGGGAGCACCTTTTATGTATCTGAATATCCTTTTCACAGCAATAAGGTTTGACTTTCTGGGTGAAGCCTGGGATATTGCACAAACACAAGTGGCAAACATAATGTCTGGCTTGGATGCAGTTAAGTACAATAAAGACCCAATCATGCATCTGTAATGTGTTTGGTCAACCAGTTCATCCTTGTCTTCAATAGTGAGTAGCTTGACTGTACTCATGGGTGTACTACATGGCTTACAGTCATTCATCTCAATTCTAGTTAATAAGTTTTTCACATATTTGTTTTTGATGAATGAATGTACTATTTTGCAGCTGCTTCACTTGGAGACCAAGGAAGCACTGAAGTTCACCCATAGCACTCATTTCAAACTCTGCTGTCATGAGTTCCCTAAACTCTTCACACATTTTGTTACATATGGATCCAAAAATGATGTCATCCACATATATTTGAACAATCATTAAATCTTTCCCTCTCCATTTTAAAAATAAGGTTTTATCAATTTTACCTCTTGTGAAACCAATGGATAGGAGAAAGGCGGAAAGAGTTTCATACCAGGCCCTAGGTGCTTGCTTGAGTCCATACAAAGCTTTATTAAGCTTGTAGACATGATCAGGATGGAATGTATCTTCAAAACCAGGTGGTTGACATATATAGACCTCCTCCAGAATTTTGTCGTATAGGAATGCACATTTGATGTCCATCTGATACACCTTGATGTTGTGGTTGACAGCAAAGGCTAGAAAGAGTCTGATAGCTTCTAACCTTGCTACAGGAGCAAAGGTTTCATCATAGTCTATCCCTTCTTCTTGTTTGAAGCCTTGAACCACAAACCTGGCTTTATTCTTGACAACTATACCCCTTTCATCAGTTTTGTTTTTGAAGACCCACTTTGTGCCTATTGGACAAACATCCTTAGGCAGTGGTATAAGTTCCCATACTTGTTGTCTTTTAAACTGAAGGAGCTCTTCCTGCATAGTTTCTACCCAACTATTGTCTTTTAGTGCCTCTTGGAACTTGACAGGTTGTGTGAGAGATAGAAAACCTGCAAAAAGACATATATTTGAGGATTGGCTTCTTGTTAGCACACCCTCTCTGATGTTTCCAATGATTTGATCTGGTGGATGAGCTCTTAGGTAGATTAGATCTCCCTGATGTGGTATGATGGAATTTTGAGGTGAAGGACAGAGGTTTGGTGACTCTGTTGATGTAACATCTGTTTGCACTTCTGTAGTGCCAACAGATGTTTGAAATGGAGGTAGGGGAATGGGTGCAAGTGGTGTAAAACTGGACTGACTTTTGTCAACAGATGGTTGACTTATGTCAATAGATGATTGAGTAGTGGATGTAAAGGGTGAAGCAGTGGTTTGAGGATAAGACTGGCCAACAGTGGCTGACTCACCTGTGATAGAGTTTTGACAGTTGTTTTGAACAACTGCTTCCTCTGATGCAGAATACACTTTATAGTGACTTGGAATCACAACATCTGTTCTGTAATCTTGTTGTGGAGATTGTGGAGTACCTGCATTGTTAGTTTTGACAGTAATATCTTCAAATTTGAATTTATCTAAATCAAACAACTCAGCAGGATTTGCTGGGATTTTTAGGGATGAAAGGTCATTGAACTTTACATTCAAAGTTTCTTCTATTGTCCTGGTCCTTGTGTTAAACACTTTATAGACCTTGGCAGTAGAAGAATATCCCAGAAAATATCCATAGTCTACTTTGGCTGCAAATTTTGAAATGGAATCTTTAAGATTTAAGATGAAACATGGGCAGCCAAAGATTTTGAAAAATGAGATTAATGGTTTGATTTTGAACAGAATTTCATAAGCAGTCTTTTGATGTCTTGGGTTGATCAAAACTCTGTTTTGAACATACCAAGCAGTGTTTACAGAATCTGCCAAGAAGGACGGTGGCAAATCAGAATCTGTTTACAGAATCAATAAGAGTTCTATTTTTCCTCTCAACCACCCCATTTTGCTCTGGTGTTCTTGGGATGTTGTACTGCCTCACAATCCATTTTGACACACAGAAGTCATCCAACTCCTTATTTTTAAACTCTGTTCCATTGTCACTTCTAAAGACTTTTACTGGCAAGTCATATTGTTTTTCAACTTTGGTGACAAAGTCCTTCAAGATACCTGCAGTCTCATCCTTAGAGTGTAAAAAGTAAGTCCATATGAACTTAGAAAAATCATCAACTATGACAAGACAAAATCTTTTTCTACTTAGACTCATGATTTTAACTGGGCCAAACAAGTCCATGTGCAGCAATTGTAGACATTGACTTGTTTTGGACTCATCAATGGATTTGTAAGAGCTTTTATGTTGTTTTCCTTTTAAGCAGGAAACACAATGCTCATCACATTTGAATTCTTTTGATGGTAAACCTCTGACAAGGCTTTGTTTGGAGAGTGAGTTGATTGTTTGAAGGTTGGTATGACCCAGTCTCCTATGCCACAATTCTGTCTCATTTGTGGAGGCTGCAGAAAACAGACAGACATTTGCCATAGGATTGTCCTTCAACATATCAACTACATACACATTGCCACTCCTATGAGCAACAAGTTGTGCTTTGCTCTCAGCAATGATGGTGTCAAACTTTTTCACCACTTCTGATCCAATAATCTTACAAGTTTTCTTAGTGAAGAATGAGCCATAACCTTTGTCACTCATTTGTGAAACACTAAAAAGATTAAATTTAAGATTATCAATAAGATTAACCTTTTCAAACTTGAGTTTCCCAGCCTGAACAGTCCCTGAACCCAACACCTTACCTTTTGAATCATTACCAAAGGATATATCACCCCCTCCATGAGCTAAGAAGTCTAGAAGAAGGGCTCTACATCCTGTCATGTGCCTGGAGCCTCCACTATCTACATACCAAAGACTATCTAAACAAGCAGAAGCTCCCTGCACATCAGTAATGAATTAGTTTTGGTGAGTGTCCAAAGCCAAGTTGGCTTTGGATGGGTCCTCAGACTTTTCAGCCTCAAGCTTGGGAAGGTGATCAGTGGTTTGAACTAGTTTTTGAATCAAGTTCAACAACTGTTGTTGACCATTTGCCAGTGCTTGAATGTCAACACTTGGGGCAACAGTTGTTTGATCACTTCCTAACAGATGATAATACCCATAGGGATTTCTGTTCACTCTTGGCTTAGAAGGTCTTTTTGGTTCCTCATAAACATGTGACAGACTATGACATGGTGGTTGTCCATATCCTCTTGGGTACTTGCTTGTGGGTGGAGCATCTGTTACTTGGACATCCCTGAGAGCAGATGTTTCAAGACTTTTGGTAACATATGTTTGGGCTGGTGTAAAAGTCTATTTGGCCTTTCCTTTTGAAGTACTCACCACTTGACTTGCAAGAGTTTTAGCCTTGTATTCTTGTATTTTGACATCAAAATTTTTGAGATACAGACACTCTTTGGTTTTGTGATTCTTTTTGCCACATATTGAGCATGTGGCCTTGGAATCACACACACTTGTTCCTTTGTTGATGTCATATGCTTTTAGAAGAAAACAGTTTTTAGTAACATGATTCTTCTTTTCACAGAAATCACAGAACAAGTGGACAGACTTTTCTTTCTTTTTCCCTTTTTCAACCTTCTTTTCAATAGATGTTTGAACATCTGCTGGACGGTTTTTCAAGGGAATGACCTTTGCCTGTGGTGCTGTCTTCCCCTCAGGAGTTTTGAAATTAACTGGTTTGAAGTTCTCAAGAGTATCACACTCATCAGACCAAGTAGGTTTAAATTCATATTTTTCAAGTTCAGTTTATGATGATGAACCTTCTGGCTTTTCAAGAACAATTTTCTTGCCATTAGGTTCAGTGATTTTAATCTCTTGACCCTTCAAATTAGTTGGTACTACCTCAACTAACTTTTGATCCCTTTTGTCAGTGTTTTCAAAAGCTGAAGCAGTGTTCTGTTGAGCTAAAACATGGCTCATCCGACGTTGCCAGATATTGTATTCAGATCTGACAAGCATCGGTGGCTTGTTGTTCGTGCCAGTGTTGTGTGGATCGTGATTGATTGAAGCCATTCTCTGATTTTTCGAAAACAAAGTCTGTTTATAAACGGTTGAATCGAAAATAAACTATTACTCTGTTCTCAATCCGACAAATAAACGATATCAATAATTGTGAGATGATTTGTTTATATTAAATTGATTGGTTAGATCGAATTTAATTGACCATGCTCTGATACCAATTGTTAGGATCTGAGTTTGATTGTTTTGATTTGTTTAAGTAAAATGAGAAATGAATGAAGTAAATATATATGGAAAGTGCAGCGGAATAATAAACTATAATCAAAACAAAGGAATAAATGTTTTCAATCGAATGCTTTCATAGACTCAAATGATTACAAACGATTATACAAGTACTCCCCCTCAGCCTAATCACTCTGTGATTGTTTGTCTGAGAGAATGTTGTGAGTGATGAATAGAACAGTACAAGCACTGTTCTATTTATAGACAAATCTAAACCACTGGTGACCTGGGCTGATGTCACCTAAGATAGTGACCTCTAACAGAATAACAACATAAAACATCTGCCCTATACAAACTACTATTACATTGCAAAACACTGTAAGGTTAACTACTGTTCAGGAAAACTCTGATGGTCTTGTATCATCTGTTGGAGCCTAAGTGTTGTTGGCTCCAACAGACCTTTAGTCTTCAGCACTTGATCAGCAGTTGTTCTCTATTAGACCTTGAGTCAGCAGTTGTTCTCTCTCAATTGTTATCCAGTAGTTCTTTGTAGCAGCAGTTGTCATAGCAGTTGTTTAGGTGGAACAGTTGTTAGGGTCAATAGTCTTTTGGGAGGAGTTTGTTGTAAATGCTGTTTATTAATATGGATCAACTGTTAGTATATTTTGGCTTTTCAATCATCTGTTCTTCTCCAGGTCAGCAGACCCAACACAACAAGATCCCACAATAGTGAGCAAAGTGCCTTGCATCATTGTCTATCAACAATGATAATATGTTAAGTTATAGTTCACACCCATGCCCCCAGAACAATGTGAGGTTTATGAGACCTAATAGCGCTATCAACTAGTAACCCGCTTGCCCACCCGGCAATTCATTCGGTATTCATAAGGACTTCAATGATAGAGTTGGTTTAGTTCATCAAGGAAATAAAGCATGAATTAGTGAAAGCAGATTCAATCCGTGAATCATAGCACCCCAAACCCGGGATGTGTATGAGTAGACCCAAACCGGACTATGAAAAAGTTTAGAACGTTGTCTTATTCCGAGATGCATGCTTTTGAGAAAAAGAGTAGTGAAACTCACCTGATAAGGATGCTTGTGTTCTAGGGAAGCCGGATTACGTAGCTACTATCATCTAGACAATACTTGCCCTATGATTTATTAAAGCACGGTAAATCACAAGTTTTATCATACAATTTGTCTACCCGACACTTGTGGACTTGGTTATTGAGTTATGTGAACCTTGGTTTTGTACTTGTGATAAAGTTAGACACCTTAACATGGGTTTAGAACATTGTTTTCCCTAGTTAGTGTGAACACATGTTCTAGCTTTGATAACACACGTTAGTTGGTGGTAGCCGATTTGTTTTTATTGTATAAAAGATAAAGCCGATTATCTAATGAATCAAACTTGATTGTTTTAAGCTTTACCAAGCCTTGTAGAGCTACCACACAACATATTTGTGAGTTTGCAACAATTTCAAGCTTTGATCACTATGTTGTTAGCCTTAGCTTTGAACTCAAGCCAAGTGAGTTTGTTCTTGTGCAAACCGATTTATGACATGGTGATCCAAGTTATGTTTGGACTCAAAACTACAACTTGATCACTCAAGATTATGATAAAGCCGATTGTTGTTAGTGTCAAGACATGATCATAAAAACAAGCACTAGAACTAATATAATGCGCATGAGGTTTATATCCGAAAAGTATTGTTTTGTAACCCATTCTCTTATAAAGTGTCGTGTGATTAAGGTGTGGTGTTTTAAGGCCGATGGTCAGGTTAACAAGGGAGAATGAAACTTAAAGGTGTTGGATACCTTACCAAAGGATGGTCCGAACTAGGAGGCCTTGTGATCGCTCCCCTCGTCCTAGATGGCTTCGGCTTGGATGTTCCCTAATGCCTTTGGCCGAGTATTTTGATAGAGAGAAAGTAGGTGTTTATGGTGAGTGATGGTGCAATGAAATGAGGATGATTCAAGCCTTTATATAGAGGTTTAGCTAGGATATGGACAAGAATAAAGATGGTAAGTGCATCTCTAGTACATGGATCGATCAAGTGTATAGGATTCAAATGGATGCAAATGTTGACAACTCCTTCTTGTCACTACATCATCTCCGGCCGCTAGTGGGCATCCAAAACAGGAATGCCTTCTTTCTTGAGGAGAGGTGCATTCATTCTTGTCTTATATTTGATTGTATGTAAGTTAGTGTCATGTCGCTTTCCTTATTTGTAGCCGATAGATGTAAGAGGTTTAAAAGAGGGTATGTTGACCTTGTAAGATATGGTGTCATCCCTTGTTTTGTTGCCAAGATTAGTGAAATTGTTGTCACATCCCTTTCATAGGAGCATGGTGAAGTTTCGGCCACCATACAAGAGGAGAAGAGGACAAGAGTTCTAGATGATGGTGATAGTTCATGGATTTATTGGTTGTCATTTCTTGTCTTTAGTGCAAGTATTACTTCTTGGTTTCTTCTTGTTTGGCCGTGAGTGGTGTGAGCAAAAGAGAAAGGGTAGTTTACTAGTGTGAGGAATAGGTAGTTGCTAATTTGGTATAACTTAGATAGCATGGGAGTGAGGTAAGGCAATGTAGGTCTTTTGATGGTGATGGTTCCTTAGCCGAATCTCAAAGAGGTAGTATGTTTGTGTTCTTAGGCCTAGTTTAATAGGTAAAGCTTATGACAAAGACTTGTCTTGGAATTTCTTGTGATATGGCCGATTATATGCACATGTATATATGTATAGGTTGTGAGTTAAACATGTGTGATTTTGTTTATGTATAGTAGTAGCTGTGGTGTGTGTATACACACACACACATATATATATATATATACATATATATATATATGACTATCAGTGTTGTTGTCTAGAAAGTTTTGTGAGTTAGCATAGGTTGTTTTAGATTAAGACATAGGGATGTCTCTTGAGAGTTGGATGACGACATCAACATGTATTTGTTTCATAGGTATCATATGTTTATTAAATGATAACCCCTTGGTACGTATACATCTCGCGTGTGCACGTGTGACTTACCTAGCTAACCTTAGCTAATTAGAATGCCTGGAATCCAAGTGCAAGTAACTAGAGTTTGGTTAAGGTAAGAACCTGAAATTGCAGGGTATCACAAGAAGCCTCAGGATTCTGAAAAAGTGTCAGATGATTTTGTGTTTGATAATACTACACTTTTGGGCCAAGATGAAATATCTGGTAATAGTAAGGATCAGGGTTATGATAATTTTATTGACATGACATCAGGTTTTAACTCTGATTCATACTCACCTACTTTTCCATTTGCAGCAAATGGTGATATCCAGACCACTGACAACATGTCCTTTGAGTATAATGATCTTCAATATTTTGACCCTATAGATTTAGAAGAAATGGACATATTACATCAACTAGATCTACTCAGTTTTAGAACTAACAAGCTTTACAAGAAAACTGGTAAAACTTTTCCTGGGTTGAATGGAGGGTCTAAAGTAGGGTTGGATAAATCAAAAATAAAGTGTTTCAGATGTCATAGAATGGGTCATTTTGCTAGAGAATGTAGGAGCTAAAATAGTTCACCTATGATAACCTATCCAAATCAAAGACCCCAAACTAACACTTATCAATACTACCAAAATACATCTGGACCAAATATGTAAAATACTACTCATTTTGCACAAACTTCAACCAGTAGCCCCGGTAAGTATGTCCAAACCACCATACCTTAGATTCAGTATATCCAAACCCATGTTGCTCAGTATTAGATGCCTCAAGCTGCTATTCCACCATTTGCTCCCGTAGAAACCAATCAAAAAAGCTTCTTTACTCAAGGATTTGTTGACTGGAGCAGCTTGCCTGAGGAACTAACTAATGAAAACTTTGCTCTCATAGCAAAAAATGAACCAGGAAATCTCTGCTTTATGGCTCTTGAGACTATAGATGAACAGGTTGAATCTGAGGTGGTGATATCTAAATCTGGAAATATGAAAAATGAAATTATTGAGACAGGTGTTTAAGATGAAAAGGTTGTTGAAAATGAAGGAATTAATCTCTCAGACCCATGGAATGCAAGTGTGTGTGAATGCAAGTGTGATTGTGCTTTGATGGTTGCAACTAAGGTATCTCCTCAAATCCTTAAGGATTTATGTTCAAACAATTGTGTAATAGCTTTTGCAAACATTAAAGAGGTGAATGAAAACCTTAGAAAGAAAATTTTAGAAGCCAAAAATCAGCAAGAAAAACTCACCAAAGAGTTAAAATCAAAATTAACTAACAAAAAATTTGAACTCAGCAGCTTAAGACATGTAGCTAGCATAACCAAAGATCACTTCAAAATTTGCACTGCATCAGAGGTAACATGTGTTCATAATCATAGTCAAAACACTGTTACTGCTGTATCAACAAGTGTTTATCAGTACTATCCACAAACCACTGCCTCTTCCAGCTCACCCACTTTTGAAACATCTATTGATCAAAGTCCAGTCATAGTGGATATAAATCTGAATGTAAATACTCCACTTGGTCCTATTCCCCCATCTCCACTTCAACCATCTATTGATACTCCTACCCTACCAAAAGATGTTACACCAGATGTTTTGAAACCTTTGTCCTTCACCTCAAAATGCCATCATTCCATACCAGGGAGATCTAATCTATCTTAGAGCTAGCTCACCCACCTGACTAGATTATTGGCAACATTAATGAAGGGGTTCTCACAAGATGTCAATCCCAAAATATTTGCCTATCTGCTGGTTTTATATTTCTCACACAACCTGTCAAGTACCAAGAGGCACCAAAAGACAATAGTTGGGTGGAAGCCATGTAAGAGGAGCTTCTTCAGTTCAAAAGACAACAAGTTTGGGAACTTGTACCACTGCCAAAGGATGTTTGTCCAATTGGCACCAAGTGGATCTTTAAAAATAAAACTGATGAAAGGGGTATTGTTGTAAAAAATAAAGCCAGGCTTGTAGTTCAAGGCTTCAGACAAGAAGAAGGAATTGAATATGATGAAACCTTTGCTCCTGTGGCTAGGTTAGAAGCAAACAGACTTTTTATGGCCTTTGCTGTCAACTACAACATCAAGGTGTTTCAGATGGACATCAAATGTGCCTTTCTATATGGCAAGATTCGGGAGGAGGTATATGTATGCCAACCACCTAGTTTTGAAGACACATTCTATCCAGATCTTGTGTACAAGTTAAACAAAGCTTTGTATGGCTTGAAACAAGCACCAAAGGCCTGGTATGAAACTCTTTCAACTTTTCTCTTTTCCATAAATTTTACAAGAGGTAAAATTGACAGAGTACTGTTTCTGAAATGGAAAGGAAAAGATTTAATGATTATACAAATATATGTTGATGGTATAATCTTTGGATCCACATGTAACAACATGAATGAAGAGTTTAGAAACTCATGACAATTGAGTTTGAGATGAGTACCATGGGTGAACTTCAATGCTTTCTTGGTTTAGAAGTCAAGCAGTTGCAAAATGGTACATTCATTCATCAAAACAAGTATGTTAAAAACTTGTTATCAAAATTTGATATGAATGAGTGTAAACCATGTAGTACACCTACGAGCACAACAAAAATACTCAATGATGATGACAAAGATGATCTGATTGATCAAACACATTACAGATGCATGATTGGGTCTTTACTGTACCTCACTGCATCTAGGCCAGACAATATGTTTGCAACTTGTGTTTATGCCAGATCACAGGCATCACCAAGAAAGTCAAATGTTATAGTTGTAAAAAAGGATCTTCAGATACCTAAAAGGTGCTCCCACACTTGGTATCTGGTATCCAGCTAATGGAAACATTGAGCTTTCAGGGTACTCAGACAGTGACTTTGCTGGTTGTCACACCACAAGGAAGTCAACTTTAGGAGGTTGCTAATTCCTAGGCAATGCCCTGGTTTCTTGGCAAAGCAAAAAACAAGCAGTTGTTCCAACCTCTACAACAGAGGGTGAATACATTGCTGCTGCAAGCTGCACAACTCAACTAATGTGGCTTCAAAACCAGCTATTGGATTTTGGTATCACTTCCTTAAAGACTCCACTGATGTTGGACAGTCAAGCAGCTGAAAATATCATAAAAAAATCCAGTTTCCTATTCCACAACAAAGCACATTGACATCAGACATGACTTTGTGCGAGACAACTATGAAAAATGTTTGATTTCTCTGCATCATGTCCAATAGAGGATCAACTAGCAGATGTGTTGACAAAGGCCTTAGACACATCTACTTTTGAAAGCTTGATCTCTAGAATTGGGATGTTAAATATGGAATAACAAGAAAAAAATGTTTTTCCATAAACAAAATGTGACAGAAAATTCAAAATTTATACTTAAAAATAGTTTTTGGTTGAACATCTGCTCAGACCCTTCTAAAAGTCTTTTCAGATAAAAACGCCCATAGTCCCAGATTGTCAACATCTGTTGTTTCAGAGTCAACCATTGATAAAACACAACACTATTTTGTAACATCTGTTGAAATTTCTACAGAGGTTTCAAAACAATTTTCATCCATTAACCTAAATAAACACGGTTTATCTGGTGGGACAGACCTGGACCGTCAGATCCTTCATCAGATGTTGCCACGTCTGCTAAAAGTAGTTTCCCTAGCCACGTCATCATCACTTTTTCACACCCTGTAAAACCCCTGTTCCATCTAAACAGAGCTTACACTACCTATTCGAATTCAAAATTTCCATATAGCAGTTTTCTCTCTCGTTTATGAAAAACCGAAAATCTTTCTTCCTATCATGGATCTTCAAGTCAAGTTGCCACACAACTATCTTCCATACCTGGTAAAAACTGATGAGAATTCACAATTTCACTCCATCATTGATGTTCTAAAGAACTCAAAATATCTCACCATCCTCATCACAGACGCACCAATATATGTTGATACCTTGCAAAAATTCTGGTTTACTACTGAAGTTATACTCATAGACAACACACCAACTGCAATCTCGGCAAAATTGGTGAAACCACCATTGAAATCACTCCATTGGTCATTTCCACTACTTTTTCACTCAATGACCTAGAAAGTAAAACCCCTTTTCAAGAAATGAACTTCACACAGAATTTTTGGAAAGAGGGTATGAAGAACAAATGACAAAGGCAACAATTTTCAAACCATATTTTCCACCATAAATGAAAATTTTTCTTTCATACTCTGCTTATCTGTCTCTCTTCCAGGACAACCTCATTTAATGAGATTCCTTTGAAAGTTCAATATCTTGGATATGCTATCTTAACAGATACTGATTATAATCTATCCCAGGCATTGTTCATAGACTTGGTTGCAAATGTGAAGGACATACAAAAAGAGTTAAACAATTCTTTTTTACTTTATCCTAGACTACTCGGTTTTCTCTTACAAAAACTTTTACCAGAAAAGGATTTTAAAAGGGTCATGCATCTAGGATGGAAGGTGTAACAAATGAAACTTTTACTAGAATGATGGGTGCTAAGACCTAAGAAACAATTTAAAAGTCAAAGTTTCAAAAACAAAATCAAAGAGTGTCCAAACAACAACTGTGGTCTCAACCTCTGATGATGAGCCCTCTACTCCTGGTGATCATGACACTACAACGAGTGTTGTGAAACGCACACCAAAATCTTCCAAAAGGAAAAGTCCATCCACCAAAAAGAAAACCAAATGGTTACTCTAGAAGATGAGATACCAGAGGATACCATTATTGTAAGACAAACACAACAAACAACCAATGTTGATACCTCCTCTTAACAAGTTGGAAAATCTCCACCTAGACAAACTCCTCAGGATTCATCTCAAAAGGAACCTGTTATAAGCCAACGGGAACCATAACATGAAACATTTGACTCAGTTGAGCATCTGTTCCAAAGCCCATCTCCCGGGGCTCACTATTTGTACATGTAACACCCTGCCCCTCTCACCACCAATATTGTCCGCTTTGCCCTCCCAGAGCTCACGGATTTGTTTTTGGGTGCCCCGGTGGAAACTTCCCAGGAGGTCACCCATCCTGAAACTGCTCCCACCTGAGCACGCTTAACTGTGGAGTTCTCCTCTCATCCACTAACATTAAGCCCCAAAACGCGTTGGTGATTTAAGAGGTAAGACATTACTTATGAACCAAGGATCTCTCCTGGCCACGGCCGATGTGGGATTTTCCTGGGGTGTCACATTCACCCCCTGTTAGAGTCTCGTCGTCCCTGATGAGGTGTGCACCCACCATCCCGAACGGCACAGGAGTGGCTCTGATACCATCTGTAACACCCTGCCCCTCTCACCACCAATATTGTCCGCTTTGCCCTCCCAGAGCTCACGGATTTGTTTTTGGGTGCCCCAGTGGAAACTTCCCAGGAGGTCACCCATCCTGAAACTGCTCCCACCTGAGCACGCTTAACTGTGGAGTTCTCCTCTCATCCACTAGCATTAAGCCCAAAACGCGTTGGTGATTTAAGAGGTAAGACATTACTTATGAACCAAGGATCTCTCCTGGCCACGGCCGATGTGGGATTTTCCTGGGGTGTCACAGTACACACTATAATTCTCTCCATCAAAATCCACCATTCCATCTCCCCTTGGCACATTGTTTGATGCTATTGATAAAACTCAAGAAACAACCAGTTCCTCTCAACCACCTATCCTTGAGAGTACACCCCAACCAGTGACTGGGTCTGAGATTAGTCAAAAAGTTATCCCACAAACACAGGAGGCCACACCCCCTGAATTACCTACAATTCTGGGAGGTTTTTCAAGTGAAGCAGCCACTACAGTTGTAGAGACAAATGTCTCACAGATGGAAAGTGGTTTCATCTTTCAGACTTCCTTGAAGGAAACAACCACATAACCTACAACAACAGAATCTGATATGGTTGTAAGTCCCTAGTACCAAGAAAAAGGGGCATTTAATGATGTTCATAAGGACTTACCTCCTAGAACTAACATAGATACAACTACCACCACAGGTAGGAATTAAGATGATCCTATTAAATTAGGTGCTGAATTAAAATTCAAAGAATTGACGGAAAGAGTGAACCACATTGAGTCATCAGTCAATGAAATAAAGACTGATATAAAGACTATGATGGACACTCTGGTTGGCTTCACCAAAAGTCAACATTCGCTTCAAGACATTTCTGCTGAGCTATGGAAGTCAGTAAACCCAGTCATCATAGCTCACAGAAGATTGGCTGACATGAGCCAAGAATCATACATGAAGGAGATCAGAAACATGGTTGATGTCAGGTACAAAGATACTCAGGCATACATAAAAGCCATAAAAGAACATCTCCAGAAAACAACAGGTTAAGCCCCCATAACTATTCTCAGGGATGAAGATGATGATGAGTTCACAATAGATGATTCCAAAAAGGGGGAGAGTGATAGAGATAGACTCCAAAAGTTACAGCCTCTTGGAAATCATCCTTCATCAAACACTGCTAAAAAGACTACTACTTCTGCTGACAAGCCAACTGATAAAACTCAAGAAGTACCAGTATCCACTGCTCAAAACACTGCCCAGCAACCAAATGTAGACAAAGGAAAGAAGATTGATGAATCTGCCAATGTCACCACTGAAAAGATTATTGAAACAAAGCAGAAAAGAGAAGAGGACAAAAAGTCCAAGGTAGAAAGTTTGATTGATCAGAAGGTAGTTGAACAAATGGGAAAAGAAGATGTGTGATCCTCAAAAAGAACGAGAATGCCTGCAAAACATGTTAGGCAACCTCCATCTGCCCAGAGAACCACTACCAAACAAACAGCTACAACAATTACCAAACAAACAGCTCCTACAACCACTGCTACAACCACTGCCACCACCACAACTCCCAAAACCACTGCTACCTCCAAAATCACAACCTCCAAATCTTCATCACCAGAATATCCACCACCAAAAACAACCCCTCCAACCACTTCACAACCACCATCAACACGCACAATCAGATCATCTCCTACCAACTTGTACAGTAGAAAAAGAAAATGTGTGGTACAAGAAGATGAAGATGAAACTAAAACCACACCCTCACCCATTTCCACATCCAAGCCATCATCAGATCCCATCCCTGCCATTCCATTATCTTCATTTTCACCTCACACATCAAGACCACAACCATCCAAAAAACCATAATCATCCAGAAGACCACCACCTACCATACCAACCATGACTCCACTTGCTGAGAAGTATCCTCTTGAGTTAGATGGAATTCAAGGGGAGATTCAATCTTTTTACAATATTGAAGATCCGTCTTAAAGATCTTTCCCATCTCTCCCTGGAATGCCTAAACATGCAAATGTTTATGAATTTCTGAAAATGAAGGGTCAGCAGGCAGAAGATATTGCCACCAAGAAATCCAAAAGGAAAGATGACAGGGCTGCTCAGGGCATCTTATCAGCAGAACTTAGCAAACTCGAGAAGATTGAGGATTATGTTAAGGATCTGAGCAAAGCCATGTCTAACAAACCCATCAGTGGTGTTTTGGAAAAGGATGTAAGGGAAGCCTGTCTTGATCATATTATGGCTAATAAACCATACATGGCTAAAAGAAAACAGTTTGTTGGCTGGAAAACTCAAGCCCTAAGAGAATAAATCAAAAGCATTGAAGACCTGACCAAAGCCAAAAGAGTTAGAAAAGAGTTGGTAGCAGCAGACTATGGTGAAATGAGATCAATAGCCAGATAGTCAGAAAGCAGGCTAATGGACACCTACAAAGCTCTTGAACAAAGAAAAGAGGTGGATCCCACACTTCCCAGAAAAACCAATCTACCCTGATTTCAAAGTGAAAATTCATCCTAGGCAGACCTTGACAATTGATAGTCTGCTCTCAACATCTGACCTCACCATTGCTGCCAAGAAACAATACAAAAGACAGAAGCAGATGTTTGTAAAAGATAACCAAAAGTTTGAAGACTCCTTTATCAAGGAAGGGATAAATTTTCAAGTGCAATTCTTTACTAATCTTGTAACTGGTGAACTTAGAAGAATAATTGGCAGGCCCACATCACAAACTCATCACAAATAATATTGCAACCCAAAAATTCTAAAGTGGAAGTCCAATAAAGACACCCACAAATTGATTCTGCTCAGGTCTGATGGAGAGGCTCAACATATAAGCATGGAGGAGGCTTATGATCTATCAACAAGTGATCTCCAAAATATTCTTAACCTGAAGCTGGAAAGGGATATAGAAGATATGGTCTCTCTTAACTTTGAACTCTCATTAAAAGGTCAAGTAAGGGAGACGTTGATGATGAATAAAAATCAGAAATAAAGTCTAAGTTTTGGCATCATCTGTTCTAGGCAGAGATTGTTGGGTCTGCTGGACCAAAGAAGAACAGATGAAGTGGAAAGCCAAAACATGCTAAACCTCTGATCCATAAATAGCACTAAGGATACAAGATTCTCCCAAAGGTCTGCTGAGTCTAAACTGCTAAGGACGAAACAATTGATCTGGAACCAGCTGCTGAAGCAACATCTGTTGTGAAGAACTGTTGAAGCCAAACAGCAATTAGGTTTCAACAGATGATTCAAATAGACGTTTGACTTATGAAACAGTGCTTGTAATAGAACAGTTGTTTAATTCAATTATTAATCTACTAAGATGTCATTATCATAGGCAGTCGACAGCATTGATAACCATAGTCTGTATTTGTCTATAAATAGAATAGTGCATGTACTATTCTATTTATCACTTTCACACTCATTCTCTGTACAATTAAACTGTGAATGATCGGTCTGAGGGGGAGAATTGTATTACTATGTGCTAAACTTTTATGGTTTACAAAATTACTTGTTGAAAAACAATTATTTTGATCTGTTATGTTTTAAATTTTACTTTCCGCTGCATTTTCTATATCTGTTTATCATTTATTTACTGCTTCATTTATTAAACATCATAATAGGCCAACCTCAGATCTCAACATTTGTTATGATAACCCTATTAAACTTGGTGGCTAAAACTTATGCAAGGTTAATCCTAGGGTTAGAGAATGACATGATTGTATACTTACATCATTTACGCTATAATCCCTCATGTGTCGACTTGCTCCCTAATGTGCTAAATATGATCTATAAAAAACTCCCTAACCTAGACACCTAGTAATATAAAACAGACTTAACTAAACCAGACCACACGACACACAAGTGTACCTATCAATGTAGTACAAACTAAGTAAGTTCGAGTATCGAACCCACAGGACACTAATGGAAAACTAAAATAGACTCATACGGTCTAACCTCACTAAGAATGCTAAAGTACTCTAATGACTCGATCACCTCCCGATCTCTCTAATCACAATACACCCGAAGATGTAAAGGAGTAATCTAATTAGGTTAAATATGACTTGTGTTGGATCAGTATGCTCTTGAAGGTTTACTTGCTAGTGAACACTTAAGTGTTTAGCAAGTTTAATCAGATTTGCACAGCAGAATAAGTATGTAAAGTTACACTATCAACAGGAGTTATTACTCCCCCTGGATGTTTACAAACTAAAGACAAGTTTAATGAGAATCTAAGTATTGAATGTGAATGATAATAAATAATCAAATAGATTCTAAGTAAATGAAATGGAAATAACAATAATGAGCTTTGAAGGATTTCATTTTTTAATAAAAATCAATGTCTAAAACAGACGGATGAATCCATCTATTTATAGACTTACAAATGCATGAACCTTGATCAAAAAGCAAGTCTGCAACGTGTTTCAAAAAGTTGCATTCTTGGAACTTATACAAAAAGATAAAGTAATAATAAACAATTAAACTACAGAAACATAAGGGCGGTGGAAAGATAACGTTACAAGTGCTGATGAATGACAAACTACTGATGAGTAGTTTGTCATCGGTAGTTCTTCAGTGGACTTGTCTGGTTTGACTTCAGAACTTCTGATCTATCTTCTTCAGTACTTGTTGAATCCTTCTTCAGTACTTTTGTCTTATTTCTTCAGTAGTTCTATACTTAGAATATTTTGCAGAAGTATAAATTAGACTAAGGTTTGCAAAAGTGGTTTCCTCAATCCTTTTTGTCCTAACAATCTCCCCCTGGATTGATGAAGCCAAAACCTTATCTAATTCTTTATTGTTGTTTTCTTCTGTCATTGACTATCTTCCATATTTCCTTGAACATGGAATTCTTCAGTTGATTCAGCTGTTCATCAGTGAGAGATCCTTGTTGAGGTTCTAGATGTTGAATTGTAAGCAAGTCTTGTGTTGATAGATTTTTCAGTTCATTCATGGATTTGAAGGCCTTGCTTGTAAGATCTCTTCTCGTCACCAATACTGAGTTGGAATCAGTAAAGGACCATCTGATGATCATCACTATATATCTGTCAAAATCTGAAGTATAGGGAACCATGCTGGATCCCTGGGATGTTCCTAAGTGTTGGATGATCTCTACTTCAGTGACTCTCAGGTGGGATTCACTTCTGTCTTCTGTTTACCCCACATTAGGTAATTTAAAAGTAGGTAAATGATGGTCAGTAACTACCTTTGTGTGCAGCTTATCAGTTATAGTCTTCTGGATTTGGTAAGAAAATGTTGAAGGATCCCAAAACTGTGTTATCAGAGGCTTTTCTTCAATATCAAAGTCTCCATGTACAACTGCGTTGCCTTCTAGCAACACCATCTTGAAATCAGTCTTTGTATTGTCCTCTGGCTTTCTTTTAGTAGCAGGTCTTTGTTTGACACCAGAAGTTCTAACTACTGAAGTTGATACTTCAGAAGTTTTGTACTTCTCTGGATTTGCAGCCTTGTCAGCCTTGTATCTTTTGTATGTGTCCAGTAGTTTATCTTCTCACCATCTTGACACTGAGGCTTTTGAACCATAGTCATTAGCTACCAACTCTTCTATTATCTCTGCTCTCTTTGCCTTTCTATCCTTCTCTATGGCAAGTTTGTCAGCAATAATTTGAGCTCTTCTGGTTAGCTCATCCATTGAGAGCACTTTGAGTGAATAGGTTTTTGTTTTGTTGTTCTTTGTGATGAAAGACACCAGTTGTTGTCTTTTGTCTTCCTCATCAACCTTTTCAATCTTGGCTTGTCTATTCAGCTCTGCTTCATAAGCTTGAAGCTTATCATTGAAGCTTATGTCTCCCCTTGCTTCCAAACTGTTCCAGATCTCATCATCCTTAGCCTTTCTTTTGGCTGCAAGTAAACTCTTCTCTAGTAATTCTTTGGACTCTGAAATTGGAGAAGGGTTTGGCACAGTCATGTGAGTTGTTGTAGGCCTTGGAATAGGAGTTGGTTGTTGTTCAGTTGGTTTGGAAGGCTCTTCAGTTGTTTGTATGCTGGAAGTGTTAACTGCTGAAGGGTTGATAGAAGTATCAACTACTGAAGGATTGTCTTCAGTACTTTCTGAGTCTTTGGAAGTTTCTTCAGAGGTTTCTTCATTATGGCCTTGCGAAGGTTCAGCTTCAACATCAGTTGTAGAAACAAGCCTTTGTTGATCTTCTTTTTGTTTCTTGGCTTTTTCTAGTAGTTCTTGTTGTTGTAGAGCCACTCTTGCCTTTATCCTGGCTTCCAGTGACTCCTTTGGTTCCTTAATTTTCTCCCCCTTTTTGGCTTCATCCACTTCTGGAAGCCTGCCAGGTTGAGAAGTTCTACAAGAGAGTTCAGCAAGCTGTCTTGAGTTGTTGTCAATCTTGTTGGACAGCTCACCAAGTTTCTTGTTAATTACCTCAAATTGAGTTGTGGTTTTCAACTCCCAAGCAGTTGTGAAAGATTTGAGGTGATTGGCAATGGGCTGCATAGTTGGTTCAAATCTATGCTTGATGATCCAGAGAATTGGGTAGGCATTTTTAGTGAGGGGTGTGTTTTTGGGTGATCTTCATGTTGTACAGAAGATGCCACTTTAGGGGAATCAGGGATCAAGTGGACTTTAACCTGATCTGGTGTGACCAGTTCTTTGAGCTTAGAGACACCAGGTGCAGGACCTTCACTAGCAGGCGTCAATTCATGTTTAGTGGAGTGTGAATCATCATCCAAACTAATGGAATCATCTGAATCCCTGATGATGTCCTCAATGAGGACAGTATCAGTTATATCATGAGCTGGGCCCAACCCAGTTGTAACATTACGCATTTAAAACTTGTACGTACACGTTCGTCATTAATAAAAACGTCAAGTTTTATTTTATACGTTGCATTTATTATTTTTGTCGCGTTTATGGAACCCTAATACTATATATATATATATATTATATATTATAACATTGAAATAATATCAAAAAAAATAATCTGCCTTGGCCGGGGTTCGAACCCGCGCCAAAGCCCAAACCAACCAAACACTTAACCAACTGGGCTAGCCTTTCAACTTGTAATTAACCCGGACCACTATTAATTATAAACGCGTTTTAAAACCTTCACAGTTGACAAGGAAAGTCAACTGTGGGTTAGCTTGTGAATCAATCCAAGGAATTAACTCGTGATTGTTTTATAATTGGTAAATTCAATTGATTATCGGCCCAGTGTGACTCAATTACACGTCAATTACAACGAATCATTGACTTAATTTGAAAACCCTACGCGTATGATATTAATCGAGGTCAAACTTTCCAATTAACCTAAACCTTTGATCCTCAGTATAAATAGATGACCTACGATCATTCACAACTCGCTCACAACTCTCTCTCAACCTCCAATTATCTCTGAAACACTCTGATTATAGTTATCCTCGTTCGTTGTTTGACTTCTGGTTTGACCAAGCCCACGAACTCGAAACTACACTGTGAGTTTAATTATTTGTGTGGGTTTTGTTCATCGGCCATCACACATCAATAGCCCTATGGTTAATTAGGCTATTGATGTGTGATTTGTCCAATTGTTAAATCTAGGGTTCGTTACTTTGATTTGGGGATAAACACTGATTCGCGTTGTGTATTTATTTAATTTTGATCAGAGAATATCACAACCACTGGCCTAGGCCAAGTGGTTGTGACCTTGGCTCACTACAGAAGGTACCCGGGTTCGAGTCCCGGCTACTGCCCCCTTTTTTTTTGCTTCTTTTTATTCTTTTAAACAAAACTAATATATATATATATATATATTAAATCTTTTAATCTTATAAATTCATTTTAAAATATTAAAACTATTTTATAAATTCTAAAAAAATCATATTTGTTTAATCTGAGATAAAAGTGTTATTCACAATTTTTATTTTTCAAAAATTTATTTATTTAGTATTTATAATAATTAAATCATTTTTATACTATTATATTTATAAAAATCCATTCATATATCAAAACAATTTTATTAAATTCTCCAAAATGTATCCTGACTTTTTATAAAGTTAAACTTTACTGAAATAATTTTTAATTCAGAAAAATCATTTATTTCATATTTTTAATCAATTTTTGTTAGATTTAATCATAATTAAATCATAATAAATTCAATTTTCATCATTTTTGCACCAAAATTTTATACAAATTATTTTTAATTATTTAGAACATAAATATGATTTTTAAAATAGAAATTCTTTAATTTTAGTATTTTTGAATATTAAAGTTAATTGTTGGCAATTTGTAATAAATAGATTTAAAAATCTATTTTAAATTAAATAATTTTATAAAAATTATTTTTATACTTCAAACACTTTAATGTGTACATTCAAAATTCAAAATTTATAAAAAGACTTTCTTTTCTTAATTATCAAATTTTCCTTTATTAATTAACATTTTAATTTAATTTCAACAATTGATTATCCCCAAATCGAAACCCTAGGATACACTTATAAGTTAATTAGACTTAGACTTATTATATATTACCTTATTATAGGGTGATATTTGGAATCATTTTGGGCAACACTATTATTTCATCTTTTCAACAAGTTTAACATTTGCTAAGGTGAGTTTTACATAGCCCCTTTTATTTATCACCATTTTTGGGGTGAAACATGTTATAACATTATCACTGCAATTCAATCATCAATGTGTCTATGTGTTTTCTATGTTGCATTATGTCTAGAGCATGATTAGAGTAAGCACCATTCTAGCATAATCATTAACTCCGTACAAGCCGACGGTATACATTGATAGATCTATTGGACTGACAATCCCACCCGGATACGTGCCTCCTACAAAGGTTACGTGGGTGTTTGTTATCGCATAACATATTCAATTGGACCATGAGTGTATGGTATGTATCATTTTATAACAGTCATCAGGGTTGATTATGCACTCGATTTATTTCTAGTATGTTCTCACATATGGGCTAGATTGACATGACACATGAATTGCACAACATTTTATTCATTTTATTATCAAAAACCTATGTAATTCTCACCAACTTATGTTGACCCAAAATACTTTCAAAATTAACATGTTTCAGGTAACAATGAAGCTGAGGCTTGAGTTAGCATGAGGATTTTACTTGAAGTTTTATTTGAAGTTATTGAAGTTGTTAATTGATATCATGTATTTGAATTCTTAGACATCATTTCATATTTTGGATATTATGTTTGAATAAATTATTTAAATTTTATATTATACCATGTGCTACTGAAAACAATCATCAATACGTGGCACCCCGATGTTTCCGCCATCGGTTGGGGTGTTACAGATTGGTATCAGAGCCTTGGTTATAGGGAATTAGGTTATTAGAAATAATCTAGACTATAACCTTAGGGATTTAAACAGTACTTGCTTCTCCTACTTGTAACCCTAATTGCTTCCCTAATCCTATCCTTATCCTATGCCTTATAACCCTAAACCTACATATGATTACTCTTATTCGTCTGCTGCAATCCTGATCCACCATTAGATTAATAGGACAAAATCCTCAGGTTTAACCTGAACCCCCTTGAGATCTCGTCGAAGTTCTAGATTTTAATAACGAACACGTGCAATCTGGAAGGGTGAACGCCTGTATTCTGAGTCTTCTGTCTAGGCTGGCATTGCGCATATATCCCAATCAGACGAGGGACCCGGATGCCTACCTGGGAATTCTCGGGATGAGTGTTCACTTATAGGCTAAAGCATGTCTTCATATGTTATTAGAATTTAGAATCTTTGATAAGTCAACGTTTTCGTTTATTCGTTTTAATTAATGAATAAATGATTACATTCCTTATATAAACTCTCATTCATTTCATTGTGTCTATTACAGATCATGCCTCCTCGTCGCAGCACTCGCAACAACAATGGTGAGAACCACGAAGAAGGTGGTGATAACCACAACCATGACCAAGTTCCTAACCACAACAACAATGGGGTCGATGCTCAACTGGCTGCGATCATTTCTCAACAAATGGCGCAGCAAATTGCAACTCTGGTTCCCAATTTACTCACTCAGGTCATCCAATTGAACGGCAACGGGAATGGTCACAACAACGGGAACGGGAACCGCAATGGCAATGGAAATGGACCCCAAGCCTGCACCCTTAAGCATTTCAACTCTTGTAACCCTCCAAAGTTTAGTGGTGAAGAAGGAGCTACTGGACTCCTCCAATGGTTTGAGGGTATTGAGAATACCTTCATCAACAGTGAGTGCCCCAACAACTTCAAGGTTCGTTACGCCATGAGTGTTCTCCATAAACGAGCACTCACATGGTGGAATGAAGAAAAGCGTACTCGTGGGGCCGAGGTTGCTCTTGCTATGACATGGGACCAAGTCAAGGAGGTCATGAAGGAAGAGTTTTGTCCTCGCAATGAAGTTAAGAAACTTGAGGATGAGTTCCACACCTTAGCTCAAGATAGTGGGGAAAACCTTGCCTACAACACCCGCTTTCATGAGCTTAGCTTATTGTTGCCTCACAAAGTTACTCCTCTGCCGGTAGCCATCGAGAAGTACATCGGTGGTCTGCCCATGCAAATCCAGGACACCGTTTGGGGTAGAAATCCTGCAACTCTGGAAGAGGCCAAACGTCTAGCGGCCACTCTTACTGATAATCACGTGAAGAACGGTACTCTCGTCCGCAAAGGCACTAAGAAGACTGTTGCCAAAGACACTCCACAGCCTGCAATTGAAGTCAAGCCTGAGACCTCAAGCAACAAAAAGCGCAAGGCTAGAAACTATATGGTTGCTGCTACTCCACCTGCTGCCCAAAACCCAGCCAAGAAACCATACACCGGACCTCACCCTTTGTGCAACACTTGCAAGTACCATCATCCAACGCAGGTGCCATGTCGTTTTTGTACTAAGTGTCAAAGATATGGTCACCTGGTGAACGTCTGTCGATCTCCTACTACCCAAGACAACAATAACCCAGCTCCCAACCAACAAAACAACAGGCCTACTCGTGGTCAATGCTACGAGTGTGGCAACCCTAATCACTACATCAACAACTGTTAAATCGTAACCGTAACCAAAACCAAAATCAGAACCAAAACCAAAACCAGAACCGCAACCAGAACCAAGGTGCTCGAGGTCGCGCCTACAATCTCAACGCTAACCAGGCTCGTGACAACAACGAAGTGGTAAATGGTACGTTTCTCATTAATAACCACTATGCATCCATATTATTTGATTCAGGAGTTGATAAGTCATTCGTGTCACTGAAGTTTGAACCTTTACTTAACTTACCCCACACTAATCTAGAAGAACCTTTCGTGGTAGAGGTAGCTAACGGGAAGTCTATTTCGATTGACTCTATTATTCGTAACTGCTTGTTGAACCTCGACGATCATACCTTCCCTATCGATCTCATCCCCATGCATCTTGGTAGTTTTGATGTTATTGTAGGCATGGACTGGTTGTCAACTCATCGTGCCGAAATTCTATGTTTCGAGAAAGTCATACGCATTCCTCTCGAATCTGGTGAGATTTTGAAGATCTATGGTGAGAAACCCTGTGGTGAGCTTAAGCTTATGTCTTGTACTACTGCCCAAAAGTACTTACGAAAGGGGTATACAGCCTTCTTAGCTAACGTGATAGAGAAGAAGGACAAAGGCAAAAGTATCCAAGACATTCCTATTATTCGAGACTATCCTGAAGTCTTTCCAGAGGATTTACCTGGTTTGCCTCCTGCTCGACAAGTGGAGTTTCGTATTGATCTTGTTCCTGGTGCTAATCCTGTCGCTAAAGCTCCTTATCGTCTTGCACCCTCTAAGATGCAAGAACTTGCCAGTCAATTACAGGAACTTTCTGATAAAGGGTTCATTCGCCCTAGTTCTTCTCCATGGGGAGCCCCTGTCTTATTCGTTAAAAAGAAGGATGGTTCTCTTCGGATGTGTATTGACTACCGTGAACTCAACAAACTCACCATCAAGAATCGTTATCCACTTCCTAGGATTGACGATCTCTTCGATCAACTTCAAGGAGCAACCCACTTCTCGAAGATTGATCTCCGTTCTGGCTATCATCAGCTTAGAGTCCACGAAGAAGATACTCCCAAGACAGCTTTTCGCACTCGCTACGGTCACTATGAATTCATGGTTATGCCTTTTGGGTTGACCAATGCTCCCGCAGTATTTATGGATTTGATGAATCGGGTTTGTAGACCCTATCTCGACAAATTCGTGATCGTTTTCATCGATGATATTTTGATTTACTCTAAATCAAAATCCGATCACGAGCAACATCTTCACTCTATCTTGAGTCTCCTAAAGAAAGAACAACTGTACGCCAAGTTCTCAAAATGCGAATTTTGGCTTAAGGAAGTTCAATTTTTGGGACATGTCATTGATATGAACGGAATTCATGTTGATCCTGCAAAGATCGAAGCTGTGAAGAATTGGAGTGTTCCTACCACTCCAACGGAAGTCCGTTCTTTTCTTGGGTTGGCTGGTTATTATCGTCGATTCATCGCCAATTTCTCCAAGATCGCTGTTCCTCTCACTACCTTAACTCACAAGGGTAAACCCTATGAGTGGGGACCTAAGCAAGAGGAAGCATTCGAAACTCTTAAGCTGAAACTTTGTGAAGCTCCTATCTTATCTCTACCTGATGGTAATGATGATTTCGTGGTCTACTGTGATGCATCGAACCAAGGTCTTGGTTGTGTTCTCATGCAACGAGGAAAGGTTATTGCTTATGCGTCTCGACAACTCAAGACTCACGAAAAGAATTATACCACCCATGATCTTGAATTGGGCGCTGTTGTCTTTGCACTCAAGATTTGGAGACATTATCTTTATGGGACCAAATGTGTGGTGTTCACGGACCACAAAAGTCTCCAACATGTCTTCGATCAAAAGAATCTTAACATGAGGCAACGACGTTGGGTTGAATTACTTAACGACTATGATTGCGAAATTCGCTACCATCCTGGCAAGGCGAATGTTGTGGCCGACGCACTTAGTCGTAAAGAGCGTGTCAAACTCCAATGTGCGAGAGTTCGTACTGATCTTCAGGATCGCATTCTTCAGGCTCAACACACATCAGTCACCCAAGGTAACATGTACGATGAAATGTCTTGTGGTGCTGAGACTCAACTTGAAACCAAACCCGATGGACTCCTTTATTTCCTTAATCGACTGTGGATTCCCGACCGCGATGATCTTCGTACTTTTCTCATGAACGAGGCACATAAGTCTCGTTATTCTATTCATCCTGGAGCTGACAAGATGTACCAAGATCTTCGTTATTCTTATTGGTGGCCTGGTATGAAGAAAGACATTGCTCTATTCGTTGCAAAATGCCTCACTTGTTCCAAGCTCAAGGCTGAACATCAACGACCATCTGGTATGCTTGAACAACCAGAGATTCCTGTCTGGAAATGGGAGAGCATAGCTATGGATTTCATCACCAAACTCCCTCGTACACCCAAAGGTTTCGACAGTATTTGGGTAATTGTCGATCGTTTGACCAAGTCCGCTCACTTCCTACCTATTCGTGAGAAGTATTCTGTGGAAAGGTTGGCAAAGATGTACGTAAGTGAAATCGTATGTCGTCACGGTATACCTTTGGACATTATTTCTGATCGCGATGGTCGTTTCACCTCTCACTTTTGGGAATCTCTACAAGATGCTTTGGGTACCAAGTTGAACCTGAGCACTGCTTATCACCCTCAAACGGATGGTCAGACTGAACGAACCATCCAGACACTTGAGGACATGCTCAGGGCATGTGTCATCGATTTTGGTGGCGCATGGGATTCTCATCTTCCTTTGGTTGAGTTTTCATACAACAACAGTTATCACGCCAGCATTAACATGGCTCCTTTTGAGGCACTCTATGGTCGGAAATGTCGTTCACCTGTCTGTTGGACTGAGGTTGGTGAAGCTCGTATTACTGGACCCGAACTAATCCAGGAAACCACAGACAAAATTCAGCTCATTCAAGATAATCTTCTCAAGGCTAGAAGTCGCCAAAAGAGTTATGCTGATAAATGTCGTAAACCCTTGGAATTTCAAGTTGGGGACCTTGTACTACTTAAGGTATCCCCTTGGAAAGGAGTAATTCGTTTCGGTAGAAAGGGAAAGCTAGCTCCTCGATACGTAGGCCCCATCAAAATTCTTGACAGAGTTGGAAAAGTGGCTTACAAACTTGAACTTCCACCTGAGCTAAGCAATGTTCATCCGACCTTCCATGTTTCGAATCTCAAGAAATGCTTAGCAGATGAGAACCTTCATGTTCCTCTTGAGGATGTGCAAATCGATGAAAGCATGCACATTATCGAGAAACCCGTCGAGATTGTTGACACTGGAGTCAAGAAACTCAAGCGCAGTCGTATTCCAATCGTTAAGGTTCGTTGGGAATCTAAACGAGGCCCAGAGTTCACTTGGGAACGTAAAGACCAGATGAAGTCGAAGTATCCACATCTTTTTCCACCAGACTCTCCAACTCCAACTTCGGGACGAAGTTCCTAAAAGTAGGGGAGACTGTAACATTACGCATTTAAAACTTGTACGTACACGTTCGTCATTAATAAAAACGTCAAGTTTTATTTTATACGTTGCATTTATTATTTTTGTCGCGTTTATGGAACCCTAATACTATATATATATATATATATTATATATTATAACATTGAAATAATATCAAAAAAAATAATCTTCCTTGGCCGGGGTTCGAACCCGCGCCAAAGCCCAAACCAACCAAACACTTAACCAACTGGGCTAGCCTTTCAACTTGTAATTAACCCGGACCACTATTAATTATAAACGCGTTTTAAAACCTTCACAGTTGACAAGGAAAGTCAACTGTGGGTTAGCTTGTGAATCAATCCAAGGAATTAACTCGTGATTGTTTTATAATTGGTAAATTCAATTGATTATCGGCCCAGTGTGACTCAATTACACGTCAATTACAACGAATCATTGACTTAATTTGAAAACCCTACGCGTATGATATTAATCGAGGTCAAACTTTCCAATTAACCTAAACCTTTGATCCTCAGTATAAATAGATGACCTACGATCATTCACAACTCGCTCACAACTCTCTCTCAACCTCCAATTATCTCTGAAACACTCTGATTATAGTTATCCTCGTTCGTTGTTTGACTTCTGGTTTGACCAAGCCCACGAACTCGAAACTACACTGTGAGTTTAATTATTTGTGTGGGTTTTGTTCATCGGCCATCACACATCAATAGCCCTATGGTTAATTAGGCTATTGATGTGTGATTTGTCCAATTGTTAAATCTAGGGTTCGTTACATTGATTTGGGGATAAACACTGATTCGCGTTGTGTATTTATTTAATTTTGATCAGAGAATATCACAACCACTGGCCTAGGCCAAGTGGTTGTGACCTTGGCTCACTACAGAAGGTACCCGGGTTCGAGTCCCGGCTACTGCCCCCTTTTTTTTTGCTTCTTTTTATTCTTTTAAACAAAACTAATATATATATATATATATATTAAATCTTTTAATCTTATAAATTCATTTTAAAATATTAAAACTATTTTATAAATTCTAAAAAAAATCATATTTGTTTAATCTGAGATAAAAGTGTTATTCACAATTTTTATTTTTCAAAAATTTATTTATTTAGTATTTATAATAATTAAATCATTTTTATACTATTATATTTATAAAAATCCATTTATATATCAAAACAATTTTATTAAATTCTCCAAAAATTATCCTGACTTTTTATAAAGTTAAACTTTACTGAAATAATTTTTAATTCAGAAAAATCATTTATTTCATATTTTTAATCAATTTTTGTTAGATTTAATCATAATTAAATCATAATAAATTCAATTTTCATCATTTTTGCACCAAAATTTTATACAAATTATTTTTAATTATTTAGAACAGAAATATGATTTTTAAAATAGAAATTCTTTAATTTTAGTATTTTTGAATATTAAAGTTAATTGTTGGCAATTTGTAATAAATAGATTTAAAAATCTATTTTAAATTAAATAATTTTATAAAAATTATTTTTATACTTCAAACACTTTAATGTGTACATTCAAAATTCAAAATTTATAAAAAGACTTTCTTTTCTTAATTATCAAATTTTCCTTTATTAATTAACATTTTAATTTAATTTCAACAATTGATTATCCCCAAATCGAAACCCTAGGATACACTTATAAGTTAATTAGACTTAGACTTATTATATATTACCTTATTATAGGGTGATATTTGGAATCATTTTGGGCAACACTATTATTTCATCTTTTCAACAAGTTTAACATTTGCTAAGGTGAGTTTTACATAGCCCCTTTTATTTATCACCATTTTTGGGGTGAAACATGTTATAACATTATCACTGCAATTCAATCATCAATGTGTCTATGTGTTTTCTATGTTGCATTATGTCTTGAGCATGATTAGAGTAAGCACCATTCTAGCATAATCATTAACTCCGTACAAGCCGACGGTATACATTGATAGATCTATTGGACTGACAATCCCACCCGGATACGTGCCTCCTATAAAGGTTACGTGGGTGTTTGTTATCGCATAACATATTCAATTGGACCATGAGTGTATGGTATGTATCATTTTATAACAGTCATCAGGGTTGATTATGCACTCGATTTATTTCTAGTATGTTCTCACATATGGGCTAGATTGACATGACACATGAATTGCACAACATTTTATTCATTTTATTATCAAAAACCTATGTAATTCTCACCAACTTATGTTGACCCAAAATACTTTCAAAATTAACATGTTTCAGGTAACAATGAAGCTGAGGCTTGAGTTAGCATGAGGATTTTACTTGAAGTTTTATTTGAAGTTATTGAAGTTGTTAATTGATATCATGTATTTGAATTCTTAGACATCATTTCATATTTTGGATATTATGTTTGAATAAATTATTTAAAATTTATATTATACCATGTGCTACTGAAAACAATCATCAATACGTGGCACCCCGATGTTTCCGCCATCGGTTGGGGTGTTACACCAGTTTTCTCATGTACCTCTTGTTCTTGGTTCAGAGGATTTCCTACCTCAGGCAAAAAGCCTTCATCAGTAGTTGCCACAAGTGATGTCTTAGCTATGATACTTCTTTCCTCGGGTCCACCACTGCATGGTAAATGAGTAGTAGCAGCCTCAAATGTAGCTAAGGTCTCTAAGTTTGGGCTTAGAAACCCTGGTTCATCCTCATCTCTTGGGTTAGGGCTATGGATATCCACATTCATGTCAAAGTCTAATGGTATGTCCCTTGTTTGATGTGGTTGTTGGGGACTGACATGTTCTAATGGGATAGTCTCTTTTAGCCTAGAGAGAAGTTTGGCAATTTCTATGGTTTCAGGTTCAGAAGTTTGGGGTACAGGTTCAGCAGTTTGGGGTAAAGGTTCAGTAGTTTCAAAAGAAGGGTCAGTAGTTATGGTTTTCTTGAATTTCTTTCTTTTTAATAGTATTGCAATTGGGGCTCTTGGGGGGGGGGGGTTTGAGATGGATGAGACTGAGAGGATGTTTCAGTCACATCTTTGTCAAGTGCAGATTGCACATTGGCAAGTTCAGGCATCTCAACTTCCTGAACTG
This sequence comes from Ambrosia trifida, assembly GCA_028751855.1. Taxonomy (NCBI): domain Eukaryota; kingdom Viridiplantae; phylum Streptophyta; class Magnoliopsida; order Asterales; family Asteraceae; genus Ambrosia; species Ambrosia trifida. Next base: position 106,238,865 of record CM054126.1, on the reverse strand, counting down.
CCTTTCTTTTAAGGCTGGTGGGTTTTGGTTTTGGTTTTTGTTGTTTTGATTTCTTGGGCTTTTTGGTTAAGGGTTTTGAAGATGAGGGTTCCATGGGGACTGTTGTTTGTTCCCCTTGGTCATCTTCTGGCCAGGCAGCCGGTTTATTATGCCTAGAGTATGCTTGTGAGGTTAATGGGTTTAAAACAGTTGTTTTACCCACAAGCACCCTATCTCCAAGTTCTTTAATTATACAATGCATTATGAATCTTGGATACAACAAAAACTTCTTTTTAGAATTGAGGTGATGTAACACCAACTCAATAAAGAAAAGTGCTGATGCCCTGAATTTTGTTTCATTCACAATGGAATGAAAAATTGGTTGAAAAGTAGAGGGCATCTGATCATAAGATCCAGTTTTTGGACTCAAACACATGATAATGTAATGAAACAAAAGTTTATATTTTGGTTCAAAATATTTCTTAAAAATTGTTGCATGTGAGAGAGTACCTTGGTAACCACACTCTGTCATGGTCAAATGAATTTCAGAGTTTGGAAATTGATCTGGGCATACACATCATCAAGACCCAGTCTAATCCCCAAAGTTGCTGGTGTGGTTGCCATTGTTCTCCCTTGGATGGTTGATTTGAGGGAGATCACTTGATCATTCACTGTCACCGTCTCCGCGTTCGCCCAGAACTCATTTAGAGTTTCAGTATGGGTTGGAGGATCAATGGTGAGGGCAGTGAAGTATTGGGATTTGACGACTAAATCAATGATTTCATCGTATTGGGACCATGCTTCATGTTTCTCGAAGTAGCCACTTTGGTTGTGTCCCTGTTTTAGTGTAAGAGCCATGTGGTTTGTGTGTGGGTCGATCGAATAGTGTTTTTGTTTGCAGGTTCAGAGTTTGAGAGTGTTTTTGAGAGAGAAGGAGGGAATTTTGCTTTTTGAAAGGATAAGTGTTGGAAAAGGTGTTTATCAGAAGTTTATAACCACCCTAGGTAAAACTTCTTAAGTGGGAAATGTCTGATTTACCCTTAATGACAAAACTGCTGATGAAGAACAACCTTCATCAATAGTTCCCATTTCTCTTCAGTAGTTTGTTAACAACTGATGTGAATGTTTATAAACACTTTATTCATAACTTCTGAAGTTTATTTTATCAGAAGTTAATCATTTTTCAGAAAATATCCCTATACTGATGTTTTGTACATCAGTAGTTTCTCTCTTTTTGTTTTTCAAAAGTTTGGACTAAAAACAGATGTATGTGAAAAATAAAATATGTGCAGAAAAGTAAAAGAAACACTTACAAATTTAGCATCCCAAGCATGGATACTAACTTCTGAAATGTTGATGTGTCAAGGGGTTTAGTGAATATGTCAGCTATTTGATTAGATGTTGTTACATGCTTCACTTCATTCTTGCCTTTTTCATAGCAATCCCTTCTGAAATGATAAATGATTTCAATATGTTTAGTTTTTGAGAACTGGATAGGATTTTGAATGATGCTAATGGCAGATTTACTGTCTACAAGCAATGGTGTCTTGGTCTCTTTGATTCCATAATCAAGAAGTTGATATCGGAGCCATTGTATCTGTGATGTACAACTTGCAGCTGCAATGTATTCAGCTTCAGCAGTTGAAGTTGCAATAGATGTTTGCTTCTTTGATTGCCAAGATACTAGACAGTTTCCCAAGAATTGACAACCATCAGATGTCGATTTTCTTGACATTTTGCACCCTGCATAGTCACTATCTCAAAAAGCTGATAACTTGGTATTGCTAGAAGCAAGATACCAAATTCCAAGTGTTGGAATTCCTTTCAGATATCTGAATATTCTTTTGATTGCAATTAGGTGTGATTCCCTAGGAGCTGATTGATATCTAGCACAGACACATGTTGAAAACATAATATCTGGTCTAGAGGCAGTTAGATATAAAAGGGAACGTATCATACATCTATACATGGTCTGATCAACCTGTTTTCCTTGATCATCTGGTTCGACTTGTGTGGTAGGTGTCATGGGAGTAGAACATGATTTACAGTCTTGTAAAGAAAACTTGTTCAATAATTCTTTAACATATTTAGATTGATGTACCAAAGTTCCATTTGTTTGTTGTTTAATCTGCAGTCCTAAAAAGTACTGCAGTTCTCCCATTGTACTCATCTCAAATTTTGATTGCATGAGTTTCTTAAATTGATTACACTTCCTCTTTGATCTTTCCATACAAAAATGCACTTTTAACATCCATTTGAAAAACCTTAATTTTGTTGGAAATGGCATAAGCCAGAAATAACCTGATGGCTTCAAGTCTTGCAACTGGAGCAAAGGTTTCATCATAGTCAATTCCCTCTTCTTGAGAGTAACCTTGTACCACCAGTCTTGCCTTGTTCTTTATAATCATACCAGCCTCATCTTGTTTGTTCCTGAAAACCCATCTTGTGCCAATTGGTAGCTTGTTTGGTGGTAAGGGACAGATTTCCCAAACCTGATGCTTCTTAAATTGGAGCAACTCATCTTGCATAGCTTGCACCCAATTGTTGTCTTTGAGGGCTTCTTGGTACTTCTTAGGTTCCAACTGAGAAATGAATGCTGAGAAGAAGCAAAAGTTGGAAAGCTGGTTTCTTGTGAGAACACCTGATGCAATATCACCCATGATTTGTTCCAATGGATGGTCTTTGTGTTCAATCAGTTGTTGTAAACCACTGACAGTTGTAGGGGCTGAATCAGCTGTTTGATTTTGTACATCAGCAGTTGTTGAATCAGAAGTTTGTGAAACTTCTGATGGTTTGAAAGTTGACTTTATGACTGTATTAGGAGTCCATGGTGTTGGATCCTCATCATCAAACCTCTGATCACCATAATAAGTAGGTTTAGATGAATAACAGTCTTTTCAGGTCCGAAATGGAAGCTGTCAAGGTCAAAGAGTTCAGCAGGATGTGCTGGAATAAGAGTGTGTTTTGACTCATTGACCAAGCCCATTGTTGTGACTTTATTTATGGTTTTAAAGTTCACATGGCCAAGTCTCCTGTGCCAGAGATCGGTTTCTGAAGTTGATGCCCTTGAGAAGAAACAGGCAGTGTTGTTCAGTACTTTGTCCTTTTCAATGTCCACTGCATAGACATTGCCACATCTTTTGGCTATCAACAAAGTATGATCTTCAATGATCTTCTCTATCAACTTCTGGCCTTCTGGTGATATGATCTTGCATGTTGTCTTTGTGAAAAAGGAAGAATATCCTTTATCACAGATTTGTGACACACTCAGCAAGTTGTACTCAAGGTTTTCAACCAGATTGACCTTGTCAAACTGTATTTTGCCTGAAGAGACATTGCCATGTCCTAGAACATAACCCTTGGCATTGTTCCCAAAGGATACAAATCCTTCTCTTTAACTGATAAAATTGTTTATCAGGTATCTGCATCCTGTCATGTGCATTGAGCCTCCACTGTCAACATACCAAATGCTATTTGAGCCTCTGGAGACCCTCTGCACAAAGTAGCAAATTAGTTAGATTTGGGAACCCAAGCCAGTTTGGCTTTGGGTTTGCTCTTGAGAACATTAACAGTTTGTCCTTGACCAGGTTGAGGAATCCATGTCTTTTTGGCAATGGATTTTTCATTAAGAGCAATGGTGGTATCCTTTTGAGGACCACCATCAACCTTGGTCATCAGTAGTTGTGCCATATACATGAGATCTTTAATCTCAGCAGTTTGTGAAACTGCTGATGATGTAGGTCTAACTACTGAAAGAGAATTTTGAGAAAAAGACTGTTGTTGAGATTTCATCTTTTTCTGAGAAAAGGTGTTGCTTGGTTGTTGTTTCTTGGGAGAAAAAGTTTCTTCAAAATCAGTTTTGAGTTGTTTTCCCACAACCAGTTGTAAATTTTTCTTGTTATACTGAATTCCTTTTTTGTATCTACAAAATTCTGTCTTGTAGTTAAACAAACCACAAATTTCACATTCTTTTGCCTTTTCTTTTTCATTTAAAGGCAAATTTCTGACTGTCTAGATTTGATTTAGGTCATCAGTAGTTTTCAGGTTCTCAACTCCTAATGTAGATGAAACTACTGATGGCTTAAAGTTAGATGTTAGCAGTACTTCTGAAGAACTTTCTTTCAAAGTTTTTAGAAAGTTTTCATGAAAAGATGTGCATTCTTTCTCTTCAGAAGTTTCATTTGAAACAATTTTTCTCCCATATTTAGTAGTTTTGGGGGAAAAATCAGTTGGTGTTTTAGTGTGATTGTACCCTATGCCAAACCTAACATTTGATGCACTTTGTTTGTTAAGCAACAGTTGGTACCCTTTACAAGATTCCACCCATTTTTCACAATCAACCTTGGTGTCAGCAAGCTCTTTTCTGACATTTCCTAGGTCTTCTATCATAATTTTAAGTTGTGCTTGGGTTTCAATAGCATTGTTAGTTAATTTAGAATTTTCTTTTGCCTTTGCAGCAAGTTTTCTTTCTAAATCACATTTCATCTGAGTGAATTTTCTCTCAGAGTCATTTGCTTTACCTTGTAAATGCACATTGGTCCCTCTTATGAGAGCGAAAGATTATTTACATGAGTTTGAACAAAGTTTTGTTAAAGATTCTTTTGATACCTGAGACAGGGCAGATTTTGAGGTGCAGCCCTCAAATGCCATTAAGGCAAAATTCTTTCTGCCATTGTCAGGTTCTCCCCAGTTGATGTCAAACATTTTGTTGTCTGCATCAGGATTGCACTCTGTAGTGTCAAAAGGAAGACTGCTCCAGTCAACATACCCTGAGGTGGACAAACTTTGTTGTGAGGGTTGCTGATTTTGTGGAGGTTGTTGAGCAGCTGGAATGGAAGGGATTGATTATTGGCTCTACATCTGTTGAGCAGGCATCTGTACATATTGTACTTGTGGCACATATTGGATTTGTAGAGCTTGTGCCTGTACAAAATGTGCACTTCCCCATGTTCCATTATTCCTGTTATAACTAGGGTTAAACTGATTTCCAGACTGAGATTGGTTATAGCTAGAGCTTCTACACTCTCTAGCAAAGTGTCCCAACTTCTGACACTTATGACATCTAAGCTTAGATTTGTCAAAACCAATTTTTGTAGAACTGTTTAGTCCTGGAAATTTCCTTCCTGACCTTTTATAAAATTTGTTTGTTTTTATACTTAACATGGCTAGTTGGTGTAAGATGTCCATTTCATCTAAGTCATCACTACTGAAATTTTTTAAATCATCCATGATAAAACACATGTTATCAGCAGTTTGACTATATTCATCATTTTCATAACCTGGGAATGATCTTTCTGATGAGATCCCAGCAGTTATGTCAATGTGGTCAAAAGATCCAAAACTATTTGAACAAGTAGGTGAGTCTTGTCCCAATAGTGTTGTACTACCTGGTAAATAGTCATCAGCTGTTTTACCATAACTTTGCAATTTCTTCTTTTGATCGATTTCTCTTTCAAAAGTTAGCAATCTCCCATGTAATTTTGTAAGAGTGAGGGAGCTAAAGTCTGGTGAAGATCTGAGGACTATAGAATATGTTTCCCATTTTTCAGGTAAAGACCTTAAAAATCTATGAAGCATAGATACAGTTGTATAGGTCTGACCATTTAATTTTAACCCAGATATTAATGAGGAGAATCTTTCAAATTGTTGAGTTAAAGTTTCCCCATTTATGTGAGAAAAAGTTTCATATTGTTGAGCCAGGATTTCTCTAGTGTTGGCAATCACCTCTTCAGTTTCTCCAAACTGTTCTTTTAGGCAATCCCAAAGCTCTTTGCCACTATCACAATGTAATAGTCCAGAGTGGATTTCATTTGGGAGTGCCATTGCCAACATAGAGAAAGCTTTAGCATCAAGCTCAAGTTTTAGGAAGTCATCTTCAGTTTAGTCTTTTGGGTCCTTTGGTATTTCAACTTTAGTTTCAAGATTAGTGTTTACTAGTTTGTGAGGACCATATATCACAGATTTCCAACAACCGGTGTTGGTATGAGATAAGGTATGTGCCATCCTCCTTTGCCAGATATTGTATTCATTTCTGACTAGCATAGCAGGTTTATTAGCAGAACCAGTATTATGTGGATCCATTTTAAAGAGTATTGATTTGTCAAGTATCTCTTAAAGTGATGGATGTTGAAAAAGTGAACTTTTAATCCTTTATTGAATATCAATAAGAGCCTGTGTCTGATTCTCAATGTGTTAGATTGATATGTAATTAGATAAACCAGTGCTCTGATACCAATTGTTGGATCAGTATGCTCTTGAAGGTTTACTTGCTAGTTAACACTCATGTGTTTAGCAAGTTCAATCAGATTTGCACAGCGGAATAAGTATGTAAAGTTACACTATCAACAGGAGTTATTACTCCCCCTCGATGTTTGCAAACTAAAGACAAGTTTAATGAGAATCTAAGTATTGAATGTGAATGATAATAAATACTCAAATAGATTCTCAGTAAATGAAATGGAAATAACAATAATGAGCTTTGAAGGATTTCAGTTTTTAATTAAAATCAATGTCTAAAACAGACGAATGAAAACATCTATTTATAGACTTACAAATGCATGAACATTGATCAAAAAGCAAGTCTGCAACTTGTTGCAACAAGTTGCATTCTTGGAACTTGTACAAAAAGATAAAGTAATAATAAACAATTAAACTACTGAAACATAAGGGCGGTGAAAAGATTTTGTTACAAGTGCTGATGAATGACAAACTACTAATGAGTAGTTTGTCTTCAGTAGTCCTTCAGTGGACTTGTCTGGTTTGACTTCAGAACTTCTGATCTATCTTCTTCAGTACTTGTTGAATCCTTCTTCAGTACTTTTGTCTTCTTTCTTCAGTTGTTCTATACTTAGAATATTTTGTAGAAGTATGAATTAGACTAAGGTTTGCAAAAGTGGTTTCCTCAATCCTTTTTGTCCTAACAACTTGAAAGTGCAAGAGCCTAAAGGTAACTAGGAAAGGCTCACATCTCGCTGTGACATCCGGCAAAAATCAGCTTGCTTCCGTACATAATCAGTATATGTAATTAATGATGAATAAGTGCACTTTTAAATGAATTATATTAAATTGGCCTTTAGAGAATAGCAAATTCCCTATAGGATGCATAGGAATGCATTTGTTTAATTTGAAGCACGGACCAATCGCGTGCAAACAATCTTGTCTGGTACAGACGTTGGTGATTACCCAGTAACCATTAAACGACCGAAAACAATCCTGGACACCCAGGATATAAAATAAAGGGCACTTTCATGAAATATTATGTGCTTTGGACCTCCAAAACCACAAATGGAAACTCCAAATACAAATCTCCCGGTAACGAATAAAGTTCGCGTATCGCACCCGATACGCACGTAACTAATTAATCCACCCAATTAAAGCCTAACTAACTAACCAATGCATAAAATAGTCAATGTTTAAGGGTAATTGGGAGTCGATTTTATGTCCGAAATAGATGGTAATAAACACGCATTAAAATCCCAAAAACCCCTACCGAAACACTTAGGATCTAACTAAGATTGCTAGGAGATATTTTAGCCAAAGAATGGGTCCCACCAAGGCCATATAGGCGGGCCACATGCTTGGTGGCTATGGCCACCCTATTTTGCTTCTTGGATTTAGTATAATGATTAAGTTCTAAGCATGCTTATGACAAGTTCCATCCTAGTACTTCCAAGCTTATCATATAATCCATCCATGCTTCATCATTTTATCTAAAAAAAATAGAACCTTGTTCTTTCTTCTCCTTGGAGCCGTAGCTCACGGCACACCCTTACACATTCTCCTTCAAAATTCAAGTCTCAAAATCATAAATAAACAAACTCTCTTTTACTAAAATCAAGTGTGTTATGACTTGGAGCTTAACCATCTAGGAAGAACACACAAAACCCCATCAAAATCAAGTGTTTTTGGCTTCCCTAGCCTTGTGCTAGTAGTAAGTCTCTTGATCTTGTTTTTGTTCTTGAAATTCTATTGAAGAAACACGGATCCCGGATTACTGTATAGACGCTAATCCAGGTGGTGATTCTACTGTATTTTGTAAAGAGAGGTGTTTATAAAATACGTGAAGGTCTAAGGATAAGACCAAGGAGTTTAGAAGACTACCGATTAGAAGAGCCGAGCCTCTAAAGGTTAGTGTAATAAACAAGGGGTTGAAAACGGTACGAAAGAGTTCGTATTATTTTTGAGTGAAAGTGTATGTGATATCATATGCCAACAAAAGGAGAAGGACCTCTCCCTTTTGTAGTACCTTGACATCACACTTTATCAGCCCATCCTCTACCCTTGATGGGGCCCGGCCCAGGTAGAGGTGTCTCCAAGATTCCGGGCCAAGTCCTTAAGCCCATTTGGTGCAAGTGGGTTTTGGTAAAAAAGGAGAAAGTAAAATGTAAAGAGGGGATGTTACCGTCCTGACGATGGTACGTGTGGCGTCCGCTGAATGGACGCTGATGGTCGACGGACACGTGGCGCCCGCCCATTGGTAGACTGAGGACGGTGGGTAATCATTCTTTTTCTTGGACCTCAAGACAAGTTGAGAAAGCCTGCTGTCAGGGAGATATCTTGGCTGGGAGGCTGCCACGTCGTCATCCTTTCTGCATGTCAGACTGGGAGCAGCCTCTGATTGGAGAGGAACTCTGAAAGGCAGCCTGTTGCGTCAGAGATATTTTGACTGGGCAGGGGTGAGTCCCAAGGCTACCCCAAAAGGCATCTTCCAGTTGTGTTGTCGAAGCTTCAACTGGCTTGTTGGGGAAGCTTTGAAGCATATTGGGTCCGCTGACGTAAAACGGGCGGACGAGCTTGCGCCTGGCGTCGATTGGACGCCAGGTGTATTGCCGACATAAAACGGGCGGGTAAGGTTGCGTCTGGCGTCAGTTGGACGCCAGGTGTGTCGCCGACGTAAAACGGGCGGGTGGACACCAGACGATCCGCTGACGTAAAACGGGCGGATGGACGTCAGGCGATGCCGGTTTTAGTTGGGCGATGATATGGTATTTATGATGTTTTGGTACCATATTCATTCAAGTCCCCCCAGTCCAGTGCTTTCATGCACCTTTTGTAGGGGAGTGCTGGACTTGATTTCACAAGTGTACTTTGAGTTACATCCAGTCGTCACTGGGTTTTTGTGTAACAAAGTGTACGTGTGTTTTTGTATAACCTCGTCAATTAGTGCGCGCACAGTGATCAAGCTGCGGGCATATGACGGAATAAGCATTTATTGCGGGACCTATGATTAGGTCCGGGCAATAGTAGGGGAATGAAGGAAATTCATTCGTTGTGTGTAGGGCTTGAAGCAAGATGAAGAAAGTTATTTCTTCATCCGTGAAGCTTTAAGCAGAGAGTTACCTGAAAAGCCTGGAGATGACGAGGAAAGGTAACTCCTCCTGTGTAAAGCTTGAAGAAGATGAGTAGCTTCGTGGATCCTTGCTATAAATTGTTGTCTGCCTTGTGATTTTGATAGTTATGTTCATAGGATTGGTGAAAGACTCATCGAGTGGTATCAGGCTAGCTTAATCAGTATGTTGAAAGCCATTCGTGCGGGAGAAGGAAGTTCTTCGTTGTCTCGTTTTTGCGCGCTGGCGTGGGGCCTGCATAGGCGTCGGGCCTGATTGTGCGTCTCGAAGATATGAAAATGAAGATCTTCAAAAAAATGTTGATCTGGCGCGCATGTGTGAAGCCTAGAGAGGCGTTGGGGCTGTTTACGCGTCCTGAGGATGTGAAAAATAAAAATTTTCAAAATTTTTGATCTGGCGCGCAGGCGTGGAGCCTAGAGAGTGGTCGGGCCTCTTTGCGCGTCCTGAGGATGTGAAAATAAAAATTTTCAAAAATGTTGATCTGGCGCGCAAGCGTGGAGCCTATAGAGGCGTCAGGCCTGTTTGCGCGTTCAGAAGATGTGAAAATAAAAAATTTCAAAAATTTTGATCTGGCGCGTAGGCGTGGAACCTAGAGAGGCGTCTGGCCTGATTGCGCGTTCAGAAGATGTCAGAGTGAGAATCTTCTAAAAATTTTGATATGGCGCGCAGGCGTGGAGTCTAGAGAGGCGTCGGGCCTGTTTGCGCGTCCTGAGGATGTGAAAATGAATATTTTCAAAAATTTTGATATGGCGCGCAGGCGTGGAGCCTAGAGAGTCGTCGGGCCTGTTTGCGCGTCCTGAGGATGTGAAAATGAAATTTTTCAAAAATTTTGATCTGGCACGCAGGCGTGGAGCCTAGAGAGGCGTCGGGCCTGTTTGCGCGTTCAGAAGATGTGAAAATAAAAATTTTCAAAAATTTTGATCTGGCGCGTAGGCGTGGGGCCTAGAGAGGCGTCAGGCCTGATTGCGCGTTCAGAAGATATGAGAGTGAGAATCTTCTAAAAATTTTGATCTGGCGTGCAGGCGTGGAGCCTAGAGAGGCGTCGGGCCTATTTGCGTGTCCTGAGGATGTGAAAATAAAAATTTTCAAATATGTTGATCTGGCGCGCAGGTGTGGAGCCTAGAGAGGTGTCGGGCCTGTTTGCGCGTTTAGAAGATGTGAAAATAAAAATTTTCAAAAATTTTGATCTAGTGCGTAGGCGTGGAGCCTAGCGAGGCGTCGGGCCTGTTTGCGCGTTCAGAAGATGTGAGAGTGAGAATCTTCTAAAAATTTTGAAATGGCGCGCAGGCGTGGAGCCTAGAGAGGCGTCGGGCCTGTTTGCACGTCCTGAGGATGTGAAAATGAAAATTTTCAAAAATTTTGATATGGCGCGCAGGCGTGGAGCCTAGAGAGTCGGCGGGCCTGTTTGCGCGTCCTGAGGATGTGAAAATAAAAAATTTCAAAAATTTTGATCTGGCGCGCAGGCGTGGAGCCTAGAGAGGCGTCGGGCCTGTTTGCGCGTCATGAGGATGTGAAAATAAAAATTTTCAAAAAATTTGATCTGGCGCGCAGGCCTGGAGCCTAGAGAGGCGTCAGGCCTATTTGCGTGTTCAGAGGATGTGAAAAGGTGTTTCTTGTCCCTGTCTGCGCCTGCATTTACTCCGCATTGAATTTGTTTTTTGAATTTCGTGTGAATTCAAGGCGGGAATGTTTTGAAGTTGAAGGGACGTGTCTGACGGTTGGTACACCTGCCTTGGAGAACGTGTCTGACAGTTGTTGTGACTGTTGTGTTGGTAGTCCGCCACGTGTCGTGCATCTGTTGTATGTGGGCAGCTGTTGATGAAGGATCTGAACATGGACGTACACGTGTCGAGCATCGCATCATATGCCAGCTGGGGTAGAACAACCGTCAGGCGAGTGGGCCACGCGCGGTGCGTGAGCCGTTTGGTCACGTGGGCTCTCTGACGTGTCTGTCTGTGATTGGACCCTTGCGCGAAAAGCCTGTTCGTGATGATTTCTTTCTCTGTCCTTGCATTAAATGCGATGGGTATATATATGTTCCCTTCATCCTCCTATTGTTTCATTTTCCCATTCCAAAAGAACTTTTTAGATTATCTCTGGCAAGTTAGTGAGTTTTCCGATCAATTGCCGAAGAAGAATTTCTTGTTTTTCGTTTTTCTGTGTCGAATGTGTCTTATGAAGATAAGAAGGCAGAGTTGGCGATGAAAGATTCTCAAATATCTTGGTCCAAGGACAAGTTCTGGTCCTTGGTCAAGAAGATTAACATCCTTCGTGAGTGGGGGCCGGAGTTGCCGAAGAAGGGGCAGACTCCGGTTGACTGTCCGGAGGGGAAAATATGCCTATATGAGGCGTATTTTTTGAAAGGGCTTTTCCGGCTGCCGGTGTCGAGGTTCCTGATCTCCGTCCTGAAGAAATATGAAGTACATATTTCTCAGATGAGCCCCTTCGGGGTAATGAGAGGTATGCATTTCGAGGCCACCTGCCGATTGGGGTCTTAACACATGGGGTTACACTTGTTACGGTCCGAAATAGCGAAAACGTCGAAGGAAAACACGTCGGGTGACGAAACGGGCCACCCACGCGGGCCAAAGCCCTGTGAGCGGCCACTCACAGGGGCCGAGCGGCCGCGCGTGGGTGCCTGACGCCACCAAACCGACTTAAACACCTATTTAAGCAACCCTAAGCCTCTTGTATCACTAAAACTCAAACCCTAATCGCCCCTACTGCCCTACTTACGAATTATTAACCGCTAAACACCTGCAAAAGCTCAAGAACATCAATCGGGAAGCTTGGAGAGCGTTCGGTTGGTTGTTTTGGAGTGCTTGTGGAATAATCTTCATTCCCTTATGTTTTAATCTTCTTTAAATTGTTTTAAAACATCAAAACCTTGTTTTTCCAGGTCTGAAAGTATTTTATAAAAGTAAAAACATGACGATTACGAAGATTAAAAGGGTCAAGCATATTGTTATATAATGAATGTTATGTGTTTTGCATGATTATGCATGTTCTTGATGTTTTAGACTTCTAGGGTTTGTGAATAATGATGTTTGTGATGTATAATTAGGGTTTTGATCAGATGTGGTTCTTATTAATGTTGTATGATGATTATTAGGTGTTATTGATTGATAATATGCAACTAGGGTTTGATATAATTGATAATATTGCATGATTAGAATCTGGACAGAATCTGAATGTCGATTTGTAGGGTCTATTTCGTGGCTTGAAAGTAATTGGTTTGATCGATTCTTTGCATGAATAGATTGTACATAGTCTTAGATTTTTAGAATGGGCAAAATCATCTGATTTGGATGTCGTTTGATATGTTTTTGCAATTTTCTTTGAAAATAGGTCATATCAGAATTTCGGGTTAACAAACTGAGTCGACTTTAAAACGTCATAACTCAAGTTTTATAAAGAATTAGGTTATGAAATTTTTACAGAAGATTAACATTGGAATAATTTGAGTTTTCCAAGTGGATTCATCCTGTTTGGATGAATACACAATATTTGGGAATTTTTTTACTAAACTGACCTGTTATGAAAGTTTTCTGAACATAGGTGTGTTGAACGAATTTTAATTATTTTTGTGTTTGGTTTTGAGACAAAAAAAAAATATGGGTTATCAAATGAATCCCAAATAATATTCAGTAAAAATTTGGGAGTTTAACTCACTGATTAACTATTTTAAATAAATTGGTTTTGATGACACACAATCTGTCCTAAAAACACAGATTGTGAATTATGTGTTTATGTGACTAATTGAAGTCCTAGGTGGTATGTATTTGATGTGTAACTGAATGGGCACTTGTATGAGACGCATATGGAATGTAAAACTAATTGTAACCAATGTATTCACCAACGGGTCCGTAGGATTTACTTATGCATGTGGAATCACTAGGTGTCACCTATACGCTTTTGAACATTTAAACGTCTTGGACAAACGGGCTATATGGTGTAATGATATTACACATATACTTACTTAGTGACACTTGTACTAGGGAGTCGTAGTGCACCCTACTTGGAATTTGGATTTACTTTCTTGCATACTAAGGTGAGTTTCACTACCCTTTTCTCAAAAGCATGCGTCTCGGGTTGAGACAACTTACTTAACTTTCTAGTCCAGTTTGGGACTACTCAGGTTTTACGATTCCTTGTGTGGATCGGGTTTTACGATTCCTTGTGTGGATCGGGTTTTACGATTCCTTGTGTGGATCGGGTTTTTGGTCAGTTTAAAACTTATTGGTCCTTTGTAATCTAAACACTCTATCATTTAAAGTCCTTGCATATTATTGGGTTAATCGCTGGAGGCGAACGGGGTATTAGTTGATAGCGCTATTAGGTTGATGCAGCAACCTCATGTCTGAGGTGCTTGAGGCACGGGCATGAACTTCTGACCACAATTTTCGACTGGTGTTGATAGACGCCAATCTTTGAGGCAAATAACTATTTTCCTGAAGGTGTCCCAATAATTTTGTTTAGCTACATTGAGTGGGCTAGCTACCCCTGACACACTTAAACTGATAACTCTTGAACATTTTGGTCTGGAGGACCTACGTTTTTACTTGGTTACGTGGTTTTGGAAACCAGCACATTTACTTACTCATTTTCTTTACTTAGTGAACTCACCAACATTGTTTGTTGACCCACGATATACATGCTTTTGCAGGTAGTTAGCTTCCAGTGCCACGATTAGAAAGCACTGGACACTTCACTGCATTTGGGGTCTTGGGCATACGCTTAAATTATATATCATGCTTTTACATTTTCTTTCGTATGGTTTTAATTTGGGCGCGTTGTTTTGCGCATGGTTTTAAAATGTTTAAATTTGGTTTACCCTTCCGCAGCTTAACTAAACTTGGTTTTTGAAAACGAACTAAATGGTTTGGGCATTTAGAGTTCGTTCATATGACTTATGGCTATGGGATCCTGGTATGTCATGCGCCTCGCGGTATAAACCCCGCAGTGGAAATTTGAGGGTGTGACAGATTGGTATCAGAGCCATTGGTTATAGTGAACTAGGACTGCATGTTGAGTCTAGTCTATAATCATCATAGCATAAGTACACTCACAACTTAAGTGCACAACTAGCTTTTAGCTACACATACCTACAACATATGATTTCAGGAGGTATGTTATCTTCTAGTTCTAGACCTAACTCTGAACACGTCAATGGTGGGAACCCAGGGTTACACCAGGTGACGCATTACTGGGAGTAGTATCCTAACAAACCTCATGTATGAGGAAACAACAAAAGTACAAGGGAGGGAGCCCTGGCGAGCGTTGTGGCGCATGTATAATAGGAAGCTGCACGATGCGCATGACGTGATACCATTAAACCGAATCAAATTCGAAGAGAGTCAAATGTTGAGACTTATCCTTTTCCTTGAGCAAGGAGACAATTAGTTCCTGTTCCTTGTCGCCTGATATTCCTTACTCTCATTTTGAAACTCAGACGAGACTGGGTTACATATATAGAATTCATTTCTTACTTTAGTACCTTACGCCTAGTGCGAGCGGGCAAACGTATGACTGCATATCCTTGTTCCTCATAAGTATATGATAGATTCATGGGAACACATTAGATCGGGGCTTGTTACACACACTCCTGGGGAGTTATGTAAAGCCTGCGACGTAGTGCAACATTACAAGGGAAGATGAAACCTACTAATGGCTGATAGCAACGATTGGAGGAACGAGTGGTACAGCTTACCACTAAACTGGCTTGCATAGGACTAGAGAAGGAAACTGTACGTGATGAGAACCATATAACACTGACACCAATGAAGAGGAGGAAGAAGGGATGGAAGGGGAACCTGAGCAGGATGAGCATATGGAAAGTGATGATGAAGGCTCTACTATCCAGACAGAGCGTGGCGACGATTGGCTCTTACCTTTTCTTACCTGTATTTTCTTTTCTTTTCCCTTGTTAACTTTGATAAGACTGAGTTTTTATGATCAACGATAGGGTGGTTGAAGCCCTCGCCTCTTTCCAACCTATTAAAGATCTATTTTGCTAAATCACTCTTTTCCCCTGACTTCCACATTTGAACTTTCTTATACCTTGAACGCACATCGTATTTTCAAGCCTTTTATTGGTTGTATACCTCGATAACTCCGACGGAACTGAAGGAGACCGTCTGATTGCTTCGATAGTATAAGTCTTTGCCATGTGCATTTGTCCCAGGCAGGATGGGGTAATGCATGCTACATGCACACTCAATGAGTTACAGATACTTGGATGGAGAACGTAACACCCTGTGGTGAAACTTAGAAATTTGTTATATAAAGACGGATGGATCTGAGATCGACGTCTACACTACCAAGCTACAGGAGTTAGATACTTCGTGCTCGAATCTGATTAACCAACTTTACCAACGGATCGAATTCCATACCAAGAGGGTGGGTCCCTCAGATTCATGGCTTGGCCACTGCAGCTCACCTACCCATAATCTAACAAATCATTCATCTGGCTCGCAAACACACTGACTAGGCTGTTGAGCATGGAAATTTTCCGAAGCATGGTGCTTCATCTCCTACTTTTGTTAATGGCAAGAGAACGTGGGATAGGGTGAGGTATAAGTCCTTCAACAACAACAACCATAACGGTAGCAACAACAACAGGGCTCGGGGAAGAGCCTTTGAGATTGGCCTTGGGAAAGCTAGGACTGATAACAATGTCGTGACGGGTACGACACTCTTGCTTCTATTTTATATGATCCTGGTGCAGACTATAGTTTTGTGTCATCAAAACTTAGCAAACAACTAGGGATGGTTCCTACTCTTCTTGATACCCCGTACACCATAGAGTTAGCTGATGGAAAGCCTGTGAAGGTAACCCATATTCATCGTGACTGTAAGCTCGAGTTGGATGGGCAATCGTTTGCCATCAACATTCTACCTATCACCCTTGGAAGCTTTGATCTCGTGGTTGGCATGGACTAGTTGCCCAAGCAACACGCTGAAATTCTCTGTCCGGAGAAGATTGTTCGTATTCCCCCTCCCAAGTGGAGAACTTTTATCTATACAAGGTGATCGTGGTGGTGCCATGGTGGGCATCATCTCCTATCTAAAGGCCCAGAAGTGTATTCGTAAGGGCTGTCCAGCCATTTTGGCTAATATATCAGATACTCGAGCTGAAACTGAAATCAAGATTGAGGACATCCCAGTGGTCCGAGATTTCCCAGATGTCTTCCCAAAGGAATTACCTGGACTTCCACTCGTTCGTCAAGTGGAGTTCCAGATTGATCTTGCGCCGGGAGCAGCTCCAATTGAACGCGCACCATACCGCCTAGCACCAGGCGAACTTCAAGAACTATCTACCCAACTCCAAGAGCTATTGGGTAGGGGTTCCATTAGACCTAGTTCTTCGCCATGGGGAGCTCCAGTTCTGGTTGTTAAGAAGAAAGATGGGAGTTTCCGCATGTGTATTGATTATCGGGAGTTGAACAAAGTGACGATTAAGAACCGCTACCCTTTGCCTCGTATTGATGATTTGTTTGACCAACTGCAAGGGTCGAGCTTCTACTCTAAGATTGACTTGAGGTCAGGATACCATCAGCTGAGAGTCCGAGAGGAGGATGTGGCAAAGACGGCGTTTCGAACTCGTTATGGACATTATGAGTTTTTGGTAATGCCATTTGGGCTAACTAATGCACCGGCGGTGTTCATGGATCTAATGAACCGTGTGTGCAAGCCTTACTTGGACAAATTCGTCATAGTGTTCATAGATGACATATTAATTTATTCCAAGAGCAGGGAGTAGCACGAGCAGCACCTGCGGTTAATCTTGGAACTACTGAGGAATGAGCAGCTGTATGCAAAGTTTTCTAAATGTGATTTTTGGATTCAAGAAGTCCAATTCCTTGGGCATGTGGTCAACGAGGCAGGAATACATGTTCACCCAACCAAGATTGACGCTATCAAAAAGTGGGAGGCTCCTAGGACCCCTACTGAAGTGCGCCAATTTCTTGGTCTCGCGGGATACTATCGCAGATTTATTGAGGGATTTTCTAAGATCGCTCAACCCCTCACCGCCCTAACACAGAAAGGTATTACTTATAAGTGGGGAGATGCCCAAGAATCTACTTTTCAGCTACTAAAGTCAAAACTTTGCAGTGCACCGATACTATCGTTGCCTGAGGGTACAGAGGACTTTGTGGTGTACTGTGATGCGTCTATCCAAGGCTTAGGGTGCGTACTGATGCAACGTGATAAGGTAATTGCATATGCATCGCGGCAATTGAAGGTCCATGAGAAAAATTATCCCACTCATGATTTGGAACTAGGAGCGGTGGTTTTCGCTCTCAAAATCTGGAGACACTACCTCTATGGAACGAAGTGCACAATTTTCACTGATGACAAGAGCCTTCAGCATATATTTGATCAGAAGGTGCTGAACATACGACAACGTCGCTGGGTTGAACTTTTGAACGATTATGACTGTGCCATCAAATTTCATCTAGGGAAAGCTAATGTAGTAGCTGATGCCCTCAATCGTAAGGAAACGAAACCTAAACGGGTGCGAGCTTTACAACCCACTATACATTCTAATCTCCCTGATAAGGTACGCGAAGCCCAGGGCAAGGCTTGAAAGAAGAAAACATCGGGCTTGAAACTTTACATGGTGCTGATAAGCACTTGGAACGGGAGACGAATGGTCTTCAATACTTCGTGAATCGAGTCTGGATACCACGTTTTGGGATATCAGACAACTGGTGCTCGATGAAGCTCATACCTCTCGATATTCGGTACATCCTGGTTCGGACAAGATGTACCAAGATCTCAAAACTCCTTACCGGTGGCCAAACATGAAAGCTGAGATAGCCACTTATGTTAGTAAGTTCTTGACTTGTGCGAAGGTTAAGATTGAATAACAGAAACCTTCAGGCCTACTCCAGCAACCAGAAATCCCTATGGATGTCATCACAAAGCTCCCTAGAAGGCCAACTGGCCATACCATGATTTGGGTTATCGTGGATCGGTTAACCAAATCGGCACACTTTCTGGCGATAAAGGAAACGGACTCGCTGGAGAAGCTAGCAAATATCTACGTCAAGGAGGTAGTCTCTAGGCATCGGGTGCCTACTTCTATTTTATTGATCGCGATGCACGATTCACTTCTCATTTTTGGACTACTCTCCAAAACGCTTTGGGAACTCGCTTAGATATGAGCACAGCCTATCACCCACAGACGGATGGACAGAGTGAACGTACCATCCAAACATTGGAAGATCTACTACGAGCATGCGTGATGGATTTTGGCAACAGTTGGGATAAGCACTTGCCTTTGATTGAATTCTCGTATAACAACAGCTACCACACTTCGATACAGTGTGTTCCTTTTGAGGCACTTTATGGACGCAAGTGTAGGTCTCCTATCTGCGGGACTGAGGTTGGGGATAGCCAGCTAACAGGTCTCGAACTCGTGCACGAAACTTCTGAGAAGATAGTGCAAACCAGAAACCGGATGGCTGCTGCTCGTGATCGACAGAAAAGCTACGCTGATAAGCGTAGGAAACCTTTGGAGTTCCAGGTTGGGGACAAGATTCTATTGAAGGTGTCACCTTGGAAGGGGTGATACGCTTTGGAAAACGGGGAAAGTTGAACCCGCGATACGTTGGACCATTCGAGATTGTCGAAAGGATTGGTCCAGTAACTTACAGGTTGAACCTGCCTAATGAACTTAATGGGGTACACGACGTACTCCACGTGTCAAATATAAAGAAATGCCTGTTGGATACAACACTGATGGTGCCACTGGAGAAGATCCAGGTGGACGGACGGCTACGGTTCATGGATGAACCTAGGACCGGAATATACGTGGGAGCGCAAAGATCGAATGCGGCTCAAATATCCACACCTCTTTACTAAAACCTGAACTTGTACATAGATCAAACACTAAACATAAAGCAGCTCGCTCAAAGTGAATTTCGGGGCGAAATTCTTTTCAACTTGGGGATGATGTGACATTTGGGAACCAAGCACACACTTTTCTAGCTGGCATTATTGTTTACTTGCTAAATTTCGGGACGAAATTCTTTTCAACTTGGGGATGATGTGATACCCCGCAATTTCAGGTTCTCACTTTAACTAAACCCTAGTTACATTCCTTGCATTCTACTTAACTAGGGTTAGCTAGATAGGACACACGTTGCACAGTTATAGGTTAATAACTGCATGAAGTGGTAATTCGGAGAATTACCATACTGTATACATGATTAGTGAACCTCGGACGTTGGTGAACAATGAAGTTAAATAATTGAGAATTAATTGATTGAGTGATTGCAATTACGTTCTTTGATGATACAATGTGAAACTATGTGCAAACTGTATGTGATTATGTGAACTTAAATCGAATACGTTAATAAAAATCGTTAAAGGTGGACCATTAGAATGATTGGGGTCTTAACACATGGGGTTACACTTGTTACGGTCCGAAATAGCGAAAACGTCGAAGGAAAACACGTCGGGTGACAAAACGGGCCACCCACGCGGGCCAAAGCCCTGTGAGCGGCCGCTCACAGGGGCCAAGCGGCCGCGCGCGGGTGCCTGACGCCACCAAACCGACTTAAACACCTATTTAAGCAACCCTAAGCCTCTTGTATCACCAAAACTCAAACCCTAATCGCCCCTACTGCCCTACTTACGAATTATTAACCCCTAAACACCTGCAAAAGCTCAAGAACATCAATCGGGAAGCTTGGAGAGCGTTCGGTTGGTTGTTTTGGAGTGCTTGTGGTATAATCTTCATTCCCTTATGTTTTAATCTTCTTTAAATTGTTTTAAAACATCAAAACCTTGTTTGTCCAGGTCTGAAAGTATTTTATAAAAGTTAAAACATGACGATTACGAAGATTAAAAGAGTCAAGCATATTGTTATATAATGAATGTTATGTGTTTAGCATGATTATGCATGTTGACTTCTAGGGTTTGTGAATAATGATGTTAGTGATGTATAATTAGGGTTTTGATCAGATGTGGTTCTTATTAATGTTGTATGATGATTATTAGGTGTTATTGATTGATAATATGCAACTAGGGTTTGATATAATTGATAATATTGCATGATTTAGAATCTGGACAGAATCTGAATGTCGATTTGTAGGGTCTGTTTCGTGGCTTGAAAATAATTGGTTTGATCGATTCTTTGCATGAATAGATTTTACATAGTCTTAGCTTTTTAGAATGGGCAAAATCATCTGATTTGGATGTCGTTTGATATGCTTTTGGAATTTTATTTGAAAATAGGTCATATCAGAATTTCGGGTTAACAAACTGAGTCGACTTTAAAACGTCATAACTCGAGTTTTCTAAAGAATTAGGTTATGAAATTTTTACAGAAGATTAACATTGAAATAATTTGAGTTTTCCAAGTGGATTCATCCTGTTTGGATGAATACACAATTTTTGGAAATTTTTATACTAAACTGACCTGTTATGAAAGTTTTCTGAACATAGCTGTGTTGAACGAATTTTAATTATTTTTGTGTTTGGTTTTGAGACAAAACAAAAATATGGGTTATCAAATGAATCCCAAATAATATTCAGTAAAACTTTGGGAGTTTAACTCACTGATTAACTATTTTAAATAAATTGGTTTTGATGACGCACAATCTGTCCTAAAAACACAGATTGTGTATTATGTGTTTATGTGACTAATTGAAGTCCTAGGTGGTATGTATTTGATGTGTAACTGAATGGGCACTTGTATGAGACGCATATGGAATGTAAAACTAATTGTAACTAACGTATTCACCAACGGGTCCGTAGGATTTATTTATGCATGTAGAATCACTAGGTGTCACCTACACGCTTTTGAACATTTAAACGTCTTGGACAAACGGGTTATATGGTGTAATGATATTACACATATACTTACTTAGTGACACTTGTACTAGGGAGTCATAGTGCACCCTACTTGGAATTTGGATTTACTTGCTTGCATACAAAGGTGAGTTTCACTACCCTTTTTCTCAAAAGCATGCGTCTCGGATTGAGACAACTTACTTAACTTTCTAGTCCAGTTTGGGACTACTCAGGTTTTACGATTCCTTGTGTGGATCGGGTTTTACGATTCCTTGTGTGGATCGGGTTTTACGATTCCTTGTGTGGATCGAGTTTTCGGTCAGTTTAAAACTTAGTGGTCCTTTGTAATCTAAACACTCTATCATTTAAAGTCCTTGCATATTATTGGGTTAATCGCTGGAGGCGAACGGGGTATTAGTTGATAGCGCTATTAGGTTGATGCAGCAACCTCATGTCTGAGGTGCTTGAGGCACGGGCATGAACTTCTGACCACAATTTCCGACTAGTGTTGATAGACGTCAGTCATTGAGGCAAATAACTATTTTTCCGAAGGTGTCCCAATAATTTTGTTTAGCTACATTAAGTGGGCTAGCTACCCCTGACACACTTAAACTGATAACTCTTGAACATTTTGGTCTGGAGGACCTACGTTTTTACTTGGTTACGTGGTTTTGGAAACCAGCGCATTTACTTACTCATTTTCTTTACTTAGTGAACTCACCAACATTGTTTGTTGACCCACGATATACATGCTTTTGCAGGTAGTTAGCTTCCGGTGCCACGATTAGAAAGCACTGCACACTTCACTGCATTTGGGGTCTTGGGCATACGCTTAAATTATATATCATGCTTTTATATTTTCTTTCGTATGGTTTTAATTTGGGCGCGTTGTTTTGCGCATGGTTTTAAAAGGTTTAAATTTGGTTTACGCTTCCGCAGCTTAACTAAACTTGGTTTTTGAAAACGAACTAAATGGTTTGGGCATTTAGAGTTCGTTCATATGACTTATGGCTATGGGATCCTGGTATGTCATGCGCCTCGCGGTATAAACCCCGCAGTGGAAATTTGAGGGTGTGACAAAACACTTATGCAAAAGTTCCAACTAGAAAGAGTTACATAGACATAACTCGTGCATAAACAAATGTTGTGATAAAAGGGAACAAAGTACTCGGATTATATTAATGCGAGGTTGTTTCCCGATGACCAATTAATCAATTAACCAACCCAAATCCTACCCGCAATATCTCGATTGTTAGCAACACCAAGAACGTACGATTAAGACTAAATATTGGTAAAGTAATTAACAACTACAAACAATTGTTCAAACACCACAATAGTCAAGCAAACATACTAGATTATCATTCTAGAAATTCATAGGAACATACATAAGAGTTCAAGAAAAACTTCACCAAGGAATGATCACCAATTGTTTAGCCTAGCATAGCTTGGTGAATCATCATCATCTTCAAGCAATTGTTCATGAGGATTACAAACATCAAAACAATGATTAGAAAATGTTCTCCAATGATTAGTTCAGCCAAAAATCGCCCCCAAGAGTCTTAGAAAACGTTCACAATGAAAAAGATACCCAAAAGACACCATAACTTCGTCTTAAATGGTGGGAGTTACAGGTTGGTGCAGAGGCCACCGTACCTTACGGTGGCCACCGTAAGGTACGGTGGGGTTGGAGATTGTTACGGTGGATATAGACTGATGAACGGTGGGATTTCTTGTCCAGAAGCCACCGTACCTTACGGTGGCTACCGTAAGGTACGGTGGAGCTCTCCTAAAAATGACTTTTTCTTCTTTCAATTTTTGTTTTGCTCCATCCCGTTCCGGTTCGTTCCAAAGCCCGTATTTCTTCGTTTTTCGCTCCTTTTCACACCTGCAACCAAAGTACTCGTAGTCACCCAATTCCAAGCAATATCATGATCAAATGTGGTTAATATAAGCGTTTTAACAATATAGAGGGTTGTTCCTTGATCCACCCGTCACATCCCCACACTTAACCATTGCTTGTCCCAAGCAATCCACCAAAAATCTATTTCCCACAAAAACGATCATTTTAAAATCAAGCATCAACATGTAATCCTTGTATTAACCCATCCTCAACACCTAAATCAACACACCCCTCACAATGTCTCTCCTCTCGGTTACAAGTAAGCTCTAGCATAGATGAGCTAGACACACAAAAGGCAAACGGGCGGCTGCACAACCATAGGCTTGTACCTAAATCAATCTTCCTCTTATGAGTGTTAAACATGACTGCAAATCAAAGGGACTTTCAAGGTTGTAACTTGGCTAAGTGTAAAGGTAGGGAATGGAATATATATGAGTAGCGCAAACTTTACCCGGTCTTTTATTACACAATGACACACACGCACATAGCTAACACACGCAAACATACATACATACGAACACGAACATAATAAATATCACATATAAACTTCCTTCTTTTTTTCTTCTTTTCCTTTTTTTTTCTTTTCTTCATATATATATTTTTTCTCTCTTTTTCTTTTCTTTTTTTTTTTCAAACCAAGTAAACTCTATAAACAAACGAAACGCACACAACTAAACTTCAAACTTATACTAGAATAACATACTAACACTCTATTTAAACACACAAGACCGGGTCAAGTTGGGTGTTAATTTAGGGAGCTAGTTTGAGGGTTAATAATTGATAGGCTTTTAGGCACAAAAATGGGCAACTAAATGTCCAAACCCCCACCCATCTCGCTACCATGCTCATATATGTAATGTATGAGGTCCAACCCCCCAAAACCCACACTCTCACTCAACTAGACGAGGCTACCTAATGCCCTTATCCTTTTCACACTCATGTCCAACTAAAGACTCAAATTGTATCCAAGCACAAGTTCTAGTGCACCCCCACCCGTTGCCACTCTCTCAAAGAAAGGTATTATTTATGTACAAGTGTGGCTTAAACTCTCACCAAGAATAAAAGTGGGTGTTAAGGATTGCCGGTGTGTCTATTGGGGTTAATTCAAGGTGTTCCAATTTTCACAATGTTTACGCTTGATTACAAAAAAAAAAAATTTAGAAACCTCAAAAATTTCCCCCATCCCCACACTTGGGATACATTGTCCCCAATGTGTGGGTTTTTTGGAAGGAAAAGCTCCCATACTCAAACCACAAACTTCTTTTTGGTATTTTCATTTTATATTTTTTTTTAGTTTTTTTTTTTCATTTTTAAACAACACACCTCCTACTACCACAACCCGAACCAATCATCATCAATTAAAACACCACCCAAGCACCCGATCCCAAAAAAAAAACATAAAGGAAAGACAAGCAGAAAATAAAGCTATGTACAAAAGAGCACGACCTGGTCAGTAGTAGCGAGGCTGAGGCGGCCCGAACACCGAGGTGAACAAGTCATTCCACTCGCCAAAACCAAACACTCCTTCACCGCTTCCTCCTTGCTCCGAGGCTTGTTGTTGTTGCTGTTGTGGATCGACCCATTGAGAATGATGGAGTGGTGGGGTCGGATATGAGATGCTTCCATCAAATGGCAGTAGAGACCCGTAATCCACCGGTTGTGGATTTGCCACTACGGGTCTCCCCGCATGCTAGTCATCGTTCATTCGCCTATTTTGATCATCAATATATCTATGATTGATCTCCACCTGTTGAGCATAAGCATGTCCCCTGTTCCACATCTCCTGACGATCAAAGCCCTGCTTCATCGTTCTCACCATGCTGGCACTCATCATTGTCTGATGATCAAATAGAGTGCGTTCCGACCCCGACCACGTGTCGAATACCGAAGCTGGGGGGCGTTGGTCTTCAATCACTTGTTGCATACTCCTCCCAAAAGCCCAACCATCAGCATAAACCCTCTCGGTAAAGTCATAGAAACCTCCACCATGTGTCCCACTAGAACTCCCCTGTCCTATATCTATATGTCCTCCAGTTGGATTCTCTTCATAGTCCTCATTGTCACTCGGTGGCTGTTCACCCCCACTCTCAACATCATCTACCTCACCGGGCAAGAGTGCCCTCGCATCTCTCTTTAGCACTCTCCATCTCTGACCCCCGCTTTTAAGCTTATGGTACCTTTCCGACTGAGAATAAACCCAACCGGTCCCCATTGTTGATAGCTCAAAAGGCTTGAATTTCTTTCTTTTTCTTCCCACATCTTCTTCAGTTATAGCACCCTGCTGCTTCAACAAACCTGTGATCATTCTACAGTATGGGATAATTGATCTTTCCACCGAATTTCTACACATCCAGACATGATTCAGAATCAAATACCGAATGGCGAATTTCGGGCCACCATGCATCAAGGAGTAAAGGATTGGAATTTCTGGAAACCGCACCTCTTGCTTATCTGCCCGTCTTGGTAACACATTCACAATAATAAACGTCAACAGAAGTTTCGGCTCAATCCTCAAATTCTTCCGATACAGTGTCCCAGTATAAGTACCTGGCAGAAATAACGCATCCAACATCTCCATCCACCGTGGATGCTTTTCCGGGCTAATTAACAAATCATTAATGCTCGGGTTTTTATACTCCTTTGCCGGTAGACTATCATACTTGGCCAACCAGCGCAATGTCTCATAGGACATTTCCACTTCCACCCCATTCACTTCACCAATTAATTTCATCTTGGATGGAGAATCATACCTAGGACATCTCAATGTCGCCATCCATTCCTCAATTTCATCCAAAAATAAATACTTATCTTCTGGTCATAACAATGGAGCGCCGCTTCCCAACCTAAAGGCTTGAATCTATCAAACACTCCGAACGGTCCAAAATCTCTTTCGCGCACCTCTCTTTCACAAAGGAATGCCCCAGCTCGATCTGACAACCCCTTAATTTGGTCATGGAACAATGTCGGTTGCCAATCCCTTGGTTTTTCATTCAGAGGACCCGTCTTCCATTCCGGCTTATTAGCCGGGTCTAACCTTGGCGCTTCAGGTGCTTGTTCCATTTCCTCATCTGACTCGTTATTCTGTGCAACATACTTTCTTCGTTTATATTGCTGCGCGGGTTGCTTCCCTCTAGCCTTTGCGGCGGATGAACTTGATCCTGCTACTTCACCAGTTCGTGCCATATTCCTACACAATGTACAAACAAACACAAAAACAAAACAAACAAAACAAATCATCCCCATATAGTAAACACATCCCCACACTTGCTTGTTATCATGGTAGTAAATGTTTGTGAACAAAAATACCGTCTTTGGTTTGACAAAAATTGGGCATGACGCCTCTACAATCTTAACATTACCAAAAGTTCACAATGTGCATCTCAAAATACATCTACTACCATATTATTATTCAAACAACACTATATACATATTAACATCTAATAACAAGCAAATGGGTATGAACAAGTAAGAACAAGAACCTCTATTTTATCACAATGGAGCATCAAAATAAACAAATTAGAGCACATACCTTTATGCAGAAGATGCTACAACACAAGAAAATAAGAAACTTGAAAAAGCCCCAAATTTTCGGATCCTAGGGTTTTTAATTCGAGCACCAAAAAGTGATTTTCTTGTAATTTTCTTCCCACAATCGAAACCCTTGTGAAATTTTAGTCAAGATTGACCCAAAAATCACTAAGATTGGTTAGATATTGAAGGATTTATGAGTGATTTAATGTGAAGAAGGTTATGGGTTATGATGGTTTAGAAAGAACTTTTGAAGAAGAAGAAGAAGAAGAAGAAGAAAAAGTAAAAGGTGTGTGTGGTGAAGATTTACGGTAGGTTAGAAAGAGAAAAGGAAAATATTTTTTTTATAAAAAACGATGGGTAGCAGCTCCAGACCCCACCGTACCATACGGTGGGGACCGTAAAGAACGGTGAAAGTGTGCACACAATTGACCACCGTATGGCAGTCTCAACCAACCGTCAGCTTTGGGATTCCACCGTAAGGAACGGTGGCACCGTCCCTTACGGTAGCCACTGTTCTTTTTTTTTTTTTCAAGAAAACCTTACAAAAACATGTTTTTTTTTTAAAAAAAAAACCTTTATAAAACTAAAACTTCTAAACTTAAAACACTTGTAATTTTAAAAACATAAAATTACCCTACCCCCTCGAAAATCCCGTGTTGTCCTCAACACAATGCTAGAACCGTTTCGCGACCCAAGCGTCCCCACACTTGTTTCAAACACGGGTTTCGATGAAAAAACGAAATTGGGCAATAAAACAAAATAAAATAAAATAAAAACTCTAACTATTTACACTAAAAAACCTGGGCCTCTCATTGTTGCACTTCTTCCACCGGGCGTAAAAGATAGCCCGCTTGATCCATCTCCAAAGTGATGATGTCGTTGCCATCCAAGTATGGCTTCAAGCGATGTCCATTCACCGTTTGTTGCTTGTTGGTGTTTTCATCCAATATTTCAACCTCACCAAACTTACCAACTCGGCAAACGATGTACGGACCCATCCATTTACTCTTCAACTTGCCCGCGAACATCTTCAATCGCGAATTGTACAACCAAACCCTTTGACCCACTTCAAAGGTTTTCTTTCTCAATTTGACATCATGAACCTTCTTTAATTTGTCTTTATAAGCTGATGCACATTCATATGCCTCATCTCTAATCTCCTCCAACTCACTTAATTACAACTTCCTTGTTCTACCCGCCTCATCGTAATCCGCATTTACCATCGTGATTGCCCAATGTGCTCGATGCGCTAACTCCATTGGCAAGTGACAACCCTTTCCATACACCATCCGATAAGGTGTTGTGCCAATCGGAGTTTTGTAAGCCGTACGGTATGCCCACAAAGCATCATCTAGTTTGCTTGACCAATCTTTTCTATCTACTCGAACCGTCTTCATGAGAATTTCTTTGATTTGACGGTTGGACACTTCAACTTGTCCACTCGTTTGCGGATGGTACGGTGTGGCAACCCGGTGATTCACACTATATCTCTTCAATAGCTTCCCAAAATTAAAATTTTTGAAGTGTGACCCACCATCACTTATGATTACTCTTGGAATTCCAAACCGGGCGAAAATGTTAGATTGAACAAATTTACAAACAACTAAATGGTCATTTGTTCTTGTAGCAATTGCTTCAATCCACTTCGAGACATAATCTACCGCCACCAAAATATACAAAAACCCGTTTGAATTAGGAAACGGCCCCATAAAGTCGATGCCCCAAACATCAAATATCTCCACAACCAAGATCGGTTGCATTGGCATCTCATCCCTTTTGGATATGCTCCCCAACCTTTGACAATTTAAACAATTCCGGGCGAATTCGCAAGCATCTTTAAAAATTGTAGGCCAATAAAACCCACATGAAAGCACCCGGTAGCCGGTTTTATGTCCACTAAAGTGCCCACCACATGCGGAAGAATGAGCATGTGTCAAGATTTCTTTAACTTCCGACTCGGGAATACATCTTCGGATCACTTGATCGGGCCCAATCTTGAAAAGATCCGGTTCATCCCAAATATATTGCTTCACTTGGACCATGAATTGTTGTCGTCGTTTCTTGGTCCAATGATCTGGAATAGCACCCGTGGCCAAATAATTAACATAGTGGGCATACCACGGTGCAGCTTGAGTAGACACGGCTAACAGTTGCTCATCCGGGAATCTTTCATTTATTTCAGTCAAATCATCACTCCCTTCTACTGGAATTCGAGACAAGTGATCCGCTACAACATTTTCACTCCCTTTTTTATCCTGAATCTCCAAATCAAACTCTTGGAGTAACAAGACCCATCGAATCAATCGTGGCTTGGCATCTTTCTTCTCCATCAAATATCGAACCGCACTATGGTCCGAATATACTACCACCTTGCTCCCCCAAATATACGAACGAAACTTGTCCAAAGCATACACCACCGCTAATAATTCTTTTTCGGTTGTGGTGTAATTCAGTTGCGCTTCGGACAAAGTTTTGCTCGCATAGTAGATTACCACCGGCTTCTTGTCAACTCGTTGGCCCAAAACAGCTCCAATTGTAGTGTCACTTGCATCACACATCATCTCGAAAGACTTCGACCAATCCGGCGGTTGCAAAATAGGAGCCTTGACCAAATGTTCCTTCAACACATTGAAAGCTTGCAAACATTCATTAGTAAAATCAAAAGGAACATCTTTCAATAACAAATTACATAAAGGCTTGGTAATGACACTAAAACCTTTAATAAAACGTCTATAGAAGCCCGCATGTCCCAAGAATGATCTCACTCCCTTCACATTTTTCGGTGGTGGCAATGATGATATTACCCGAATTTTTGCCTTATCCACCTCCATACCCCGCTCAGAAATTACATGGCCTAACACAATTCCCTCTTGCACCATGAAATGGCTTTTTTCCCAACTAAGCACTAAATTTTTTCAACACATCTTTTTAAAACTTTTTGTAATTCGTTGAGACAAGATTCGAAACTAGTGCCAAATATTGAGAAATCGTCCATGAACACTTCCAACGACTCTCCAACCATGTCCGAGAAAATACTCATCATACATCGTTGAAAAGTCGCCGGAGCGTTACACAATCCAAATGGCATCCGCCGAAAGGCAAAAGTACCATATGGACAAGTGAAGGTGGTCTTGTGTTGGTCATCTGGGTGTATTGCTATTTGATTATATCCCGAATACCCATCTAGAAAGCAATAGTATTTTTGACCTGAAAGTTTTTCAATAATTTGGTCAATAAATGGAAGTGGGAAATGGTCCTTAGAAGTAGCGGCATTCAATTTTCGGTAATCAATGCACACCCGCCACCCGGTGACGGGTCGGGTAGC
Organism: Ambrosia trifida; assembly: GCA_028751855.1. Classification (NCBI taxonomy): domain Eukaryota; kingdom Viridiplantae; phylum Streptophyta; class Magnoliopsida; order Asterales; family Asteraceae; genus Ambrosia; species Ambrosia trifida. Next base: position 106,208,978 of record CM054126.1, on the reverse strand, counting down.
AATTTGTTCACCATTGTCATCTTTAATTACTTGAATACCGGACTTCTTAGGGACCACTTGAGTAGGACTTACCCAAGCACTATCCGAAATGGGATAGATAATTCCCGCATCCAACCACTTAATTACCTCTTTCTTTACCACTTCCCTAAGGTTCGGGTTCAACCTTCTTTGCGCTTCTCTCGTGGGTTTTGCATCCTCGGTTGTGATAATCTTGTGCATGACAATGGATGGACTAATTCCTTTAAGATCGGCAATCATCCATCCAATAGCTTCTTTATTCTCCTTCAAGACTTCCAACAACGCTAGCTCTTGGGCTATCTCCAAATTATAGGCAATAATGACCGGTAATGTGTCATTATCCCCTAAAAACACATACTTCACGTGGCTTGGCAAATCTTTGAGTTCCAACTTTGGTGCCACTTCTAATGAGGGCTTGGTGCCCGAATCAATTTCCACCGGCAAACTATCAAAATGGTGAGACCATGGTGGTCGACCCTCCTTCAAAGCTAACACATCTTGCTTTCCTTCTTCAATCTCCAAATCAAAAGCATGTACCTGTTCAGAAAAATTACAAACACACAATTCCATTCCATCTTTCTCATACTCACATGGATTGCATCCCTCAATAATATCTACCATAAAACATTCTTCAACACCGGAATCATTAGTATTGTTAGTAAAAACATTTAAACGCATTTTCCGGTTTCCAAATGTCATATCGACCGTGCCAAATCTACAATCAATTACCGCATGTGCGGTGTTCAAAAATGGCCGACCCAATATAACATTTTGTTGTTGTTTTGAATCTGCGGATGAGTAATCCAATACCAAAAAATCAACCGGGTAATAAAATTCATCAATTTTAACAATGACATTTTGAACCATTCCCCGGGGTAACTTATGAGACAAATCGGCTAAAACAACCGTTGTCTCCACCCTAGCTAATGGACCAAAGTCATATTGATCATACAACCCACCCGGTAAAATACTCACCCCGGCTCCAAGATCTAGCAATGCCTTTGCCATTTGAAAATTACCAACTTCAATATTTATTAATGGCGTGCCCAGATCTTGGAGCTTAGGAGGAAGCTCCCCATTTAAAACTGCACTCACTTGACCGGTAACATTTACCCGCTTAGGCATTTTTTTCTTTTGTTGCCTCTTTTGCGTGCACAATTCTTTCAAAAATTTAGCATATGCGGGTACTTGTTTTATTGCATCAAGTAAAGGAAGATTTATTTTAACTTGTTTAAACATGTCCCACATTTCTTCTTTTTGGGGACCCCTTGATGCAATAAAATTTTTCTTACCCGGGTCAAGTAGAGCCGATGGAAATGGAACTTAATTCGGCTCATTTTCAGTTTTTTCACTCTCACTCGCTTCCGGTTTTTTAATATTTAATTCTTTTTGTAAAACCGGTGTAACTTCATCATTTTTCACTTTCTTCACCCGTAACATCCTCAACTACCCCCTCGACAAAACCCGGTGACAAATCAGCTTTAAATTCTTTACCGCTCCTTAAAACACTCACTTGATTAACATTAACATTGTTACCTCGTGAAGAGCCATGTGACGGATTTACCTGAGTATCGCTAGGAAGCTTTCCTTTACCTTTCTTCAATTCCTCCACGTCAGTTGCTAATTGACCCATTTGAGTTGTCAATGCTTGAATGCTTTTATCACGAACTTCATCCTTTTGTATCCGAGCTTCATCAAGTTGGTTTCGCTTTTGCATGTCTTGTTGCATAGCTCTAAGCATCTCCATGACTTCATTTCCGCTTGATGAATCTTGACCCGAATTTCTTTGACCCGTTTGAGCTTGCCCTTGGTAGCCACTGTTGTATCCACCTCTATAATTTCCTTGATTGTATTGTTGGCGAGGCACATAATTACCTTGAGCAGCTTGAAAATTCAGGTTGGCTTGATTTGATGCATTTCCATAGCGAAAGTTTGGATGATTTCGTAACCCGGGGTGATAAGTGTTAGAATTCATGTCATAATTTCTACCACCCCCTTGAATAGCATTCACTTCCTCTGTTTGTCCTTCATTTACCACCACTTGACAAACCTCCACCGTGTGGCCTATTTCTTGACAATTGTTACAAACATTGTACAATTGATTTGAATTTTGTACATTACCACTTTCTACCCCATGCACTTGAGGTCTTTGAATTACATGCCTTGCTCGTCTAGATGATTAAGCCTTTCTTTTGGAAGTCACCGCCATTTGCTCTAAAAATGCCCAATCATCTTGCTCATAATTTGTACCAAAAGTACCATTTGTAATAGACATTAAATCACGAGCATCCTCCGAACTCAAACCTTCATGAAAAGCATTCAATAATTCCCAAAGTTGAATCCCATGGTGAGGACAATTTCTTAGCATCATATTGAACCTCTCGAACGCTTCATGAAACATCTCACCTAATTGTTGTTGAAAGCTTCTCAACCCTCTCCTTGCATCATTGGTCTTTTGAGAACTATAGAATTCATCCAAAAATATTTGTTGCATATCGGCCCATGTAAAAATGGAGGCGGATGCTAAAGTGTGAAACCATCTTTTTGCCTTGTCTTCCAATGAAAATTGGAAGAGAACCAACTTCACATCATCTGCAGAAAAACCTTGTCCCCCAATGGTGTTGCAAATCGAATCATATGTCTCCAAATGAAAATAAGGCTCTTCCGTTGCTAGCCCCTTGAACTTTGGTAAACTTTGGAGTGCGGTTGTTCTAACTTCAAAAGTTCTTCCATTTACATTTTGCGGAATCACTATTGGTGATGGATTATTAGTGATAATCGGCTGAAAATGCGCCTCAATTCCCCGTACAACATCACGGTGAAGTCTTCTAGGTGCTCCCAATGGCGCTCTTGGTTGACCCATTTGTCCTTGCATTGCACCTTGTGGTGAAAATTGTTGTTGATGTTGATTTTGATGCATAGGTGGTTGTTGTTGGTGAATCGGCCTTTGATGTTGAGCTTGCATGTTTGGAGGCCGCATTTGATTAAGTGGTGAGGGACGTTGCAAGTGCAATCCTTGCGGTCTAACATGTTGCACACCAACCGGTAGTCTTCCCGGTTCTTGAAATGGTAAAAGTGGTTGACTTACTTGACTCGTTTGAGCTTGAGAGCCCACAAATGCACCTTCACCTCCATAATAATATCCCTCTTCATTGTACCCACTAAATTCTTCATCATCATACACATCTCTTTGAAGTCTAGAATTTTGGCCACCTTGAAAAGATGAGTAGTAAAAACCCGATTGGTTAGGTGGTTGGTAAGTAGATGTGGTGTGGACAATTGTTGAACCTTGTCCTTGTGGTTGTGGGATAGTAGAAGATGATTGACCCGTAGTTGGGAAAAAATGGGAAAATGGTGGTATAGTGTTTGATGGATTAAAGGTAAGGTTTTGATCACTTTGAGTGAAACTCGGTTAGGTGGTATGGATTGGTGTTTCAGGACTAGTGGAAAGGTTAGGCAATGTGGTGTTGGGTGAAAGTTGTGAAGAAGTAGGCATGAATGATGAGGTCGTTTGACCCGTTGTTGGTATGTGAGAGTCTTGCATTATGTTTCTTGGTGTAAATGGTGAAGTAGGTGATACAATGACTCTGTTTCTTCTTATCAAAACTTGGTTCTTTCTCAATGTTCTTTCAATCTCCGGATCAAACAAAAGTGGTGATGATTCGTGAGAGCCCCTAGTATGCATACACTTGAAGTACCTGCACACTAAACACAACCCGTGTAAACCCGAAAATAACAAAACAAAACTAAAAGATTAACACACGTTGCGCACTACTCCCCGGCAACGGCGCCAAAATTTGACGTGCTTGTCGTGGTACACGTAAAATTTCCCAATTACAACTAACGTATAGTGGCAAGAAGGTATCGAACACAGGGAGTTTGTGGAATGTGTGTAAACTAACAATTTTACGAATTAACTAAAATTAATCTACTAAATAAAAATAAAGATCAAGAGTTGTTGATTGTTTTAGATTTAAACTAAATTATAAACTAATTACTTAATCAAAGTGAATTTTGTTTCTTAAGATTATAAAAGCAATGACCATTCCAGGATCCGTTTTCCCTAAACACTTATGCAAAAGTTCCAACTAGAAAGAGTTACATAGACATAACTCGTGCATAAACAAATGTTGTGATAAAAGGGAACAAAGTACTCGGATTATATTAATGCGAGGTTGTTTCCCGATGACCAATTAATCAATTAACCAACCCAAATCCTACCCGCAATATCTCGATTGTTAGCAACACCAAGAACGTACGATTAAGACTAAATATTGGTAAAGTAATTAACAACTACAAACAATTGTTCAAACACCACAATAGTCAAGCAAACATACTAGATTATCATTCTAGAAATTCATAGGAACATACATAAGAGTTCAAGAAAAACTTCACCAAGGAATGATCACCAATTGTTTAGCCTAGCATAGCTTGGTGAATCATCATCATCTTCAAGCAATTGTTCATGAGGATTACAAACATCAAAACAATGATTAGAAAATGTTCTCCAATAATTAGTTCCGCCAAAAATCGCCCCCAAGAGTCTTAGAAAACGTTCACAATGAAAAAGATACCCAAAAGACACCATAACTTCGTCTTAAATGGTGGGAGTTACAAGTTGGTGCAGAGGCCACCGTACCTTACGGTGGCCACCGTAAGGTACGGTGGGGTTGGAGATTGTTACGGTGGATATAGACTGATGAACGGTGGGATTTCTTGTCCAGAAGCCACCGTACCTTACGGTGACTACCGTAAGGTACGGTGGAGCTCTCCTAAAAATGACTTTTTCTTCTTTCAATTCTTGTTTTGCTCCATCCCGTTCCGGTTCGTTCCAAAGCCCGTATTTCTTCGTTTTTCGCTCCTTTTCACACCTGCAACCAAAGTACTCATAGTCACCCAATTCCAAGCAATATCATGATCAAATGTGGTTAATATAAGCGTTTTAACAATATAGAGGGTTGTTCCTTGAACCACCCGTCATGTGCTGGCCAGAAGGCACCGTCCTTCGAAGTGATGAAGGATTTTCAAGAGGAGGCCTGGTTTCTGGAGTTGTGTGCGCACCCTACTCGCCTGGATGACCTAGATAGGCTGGACGAGGGTATACTTTGTCTGTTGGGACTGAGCCGCCTAGGCGTCAGGGAGGGTTATGATGTGGCCCCTGTTGGTGATCACGGGCCGTTGTCTGTTGAAGGTAAATTGTGTATTATTATTACTTATTTGTATCATCCTTCTTTTGTTGATGTGCATGTCTTCTTTGCAGGTGAGTTGTTGTTTGAGATTTTTGCTGCTCGTGGTACGAAGACCACTTATCTTGCGGTACCCGAGGGAGGTGTGTCGGAGTTGGAGCAGAAGGTGGAGAATTTCCTTTTCCCCGCGCCAATGGAAGGTGCGCCCTCTAACCTTGAAGTCGGTTTCTTGATCAATCCTGAGCCGTTGTCCGTGCGCACGGCGACTGGGATTGATTATGTTTTTTATCCGATGATGAGTCGAGCGGGTCATCGTCCAGTCTAATTCACGGTATGCGTCGCTCTGCAAGTGGTGGAAGTTCCAGTGTGTCTGCAGCCGTGGCGCAAGGTGGTGTTATGACTGGTGAAGCCAGTGCAACTGAGGGAGTGACTACTGAGATTAAGTGTGTTGACCTTTTTTGAGTTTTTTTGTCTTTGTTTGCGTTGTGTAGGCTAAGCTTTGTTTTCTTTGTGTGTAGGTCACAAGCGTAAACAGCAGGAGACGGTTGAGGAGGATGTACCTCAGGGTTCGTCTCCGAAGAGGGCGGCCACAGGTGGTGGTACTGTCGACCCTCCGCAGAGTTTGGAGCTTGATCACCCGCTAGAGAGTGAGCCCTTCTACAAAAAGGCTCTGAGAAAAATTAGTAGTGAGTGGTTTTGTAATATCTTTTTGCCTTCTTGATGGTTTTAACAAGTGTTGAATGCATCCTGCTTATTTGTTTGTAGGTTCTGTTCCTCCGTCTGTGAAGCAATTTCAAGAGGAGAGGAAGAAGAAGCTGGAGGAGGAGAGGGCCCAGGCTGAAGCTACGGGTCAGTTGGAATTGGTGCAAAAGCTAGATGAAGAGAAGCGTGCTGCTGAGGCCGCTTCGAAGAAGAAGGGGGAGGAAGCCCGCGCTCTGCAGGGGGAGGCCGAGCGTAAGCGGGCTGAAGATGTTCGTTTAGCCGCCTTGGCTGCCAAAGAAAAGGAGGAGGCAGAGCAGCGCAGGCTGGCTCTATTGAAGCAGCATGAAGATCTGGTGAAGGTTAAGAGGGAGCAGGCCCAAGGTATGGTTGCTCAGGGTGGTGGTAGCTCACAAATTGAGGCTGATTTTGTTGATCTTGATGAGAGGGACGTACAGGAAACGTCGCCTGAGGGGGTCGGGATTGGTGATCCGAAGATGAAGAAGATCGAAGGTGGTGGAGCGTCATCAACTGCTCTTACTTTCAGGTTGGATGCTCCGGTTTATACGCCTGAGTGGCGTATAACCGAGAGTTGTCGTTTCCTCAACCCCTTTGTGGCTGAGGAATTTGTCAACTACGCGCTTCCTCCTGTGGAGCGCACTCATCACCATTCTCAAAACCGGGGTACACTTTTCTCGGAGTTGTGTAAGAACTTGACACAATCTTTGGGAACTTTGTACGCCCTTCACCGCGGAGAGGGTGAATTTTTGGATGAGCAGGCGGCGGTTACAGGTGAAGCCGATCGCCTGGCAAGGGAAAAGGAGGTGTATGAGACCGCGCAGAAGCGGCTTTTGGAGCAGGTTCGGAAACTGGAGTCCGACCTGCGTCAGAAAGACGTTGATGCAGCGGAGAAGTAGAAGGCGTGGGCCAACTCCACGGCGACTGTGAACATGGTGTTGGAGCGCCGCCGTCTGCTGGTGCAGAAAGCTGAGTATGCGTTGGCGGAGCAGAAGAAGGTGGAGGCAGCCAAGGTCAAGGAATTGGAGGAGATGTCCTCCAAGTATGCTACTGCCTTGACTGACCTTAAGGCGAAGGATGCTGATGTGGTGCGGATGACCACTCGAGTGTCTGAGTTGGAAGGTCAGATTAATGACCTTATCAAGGAGAAGGAGGCGTGGTTCGTTGAAGAGGCCAGTTTGTTGGAAGAAAAGAGGGATTCTGAGGAGAAGGCCCTGTGGATGATGTATGACGACGTTTCAGCGGTAAGTCTTCTTCTTTTAGTTGTATTTGTGTTAAGTGTTTCATGCTCCTACTAACTTGTGTTTTTGTTTCTGTTGTAGATCTTCAACCGTTGCTGGAATGAGCCGAAGATGGGCGAGCAGGTGGTGGAGATAGTGCAGGCTGCGCGCGTGGCTAGTTTGCGCGTAGGCTGGTTGGAGGGTTACTTGGCGGCGAAGAATGGGGCCCTTATTGAAGAGGAGCCATTTCAGGATATCAACCCTGAGGATGAACTGGTGAACCAACTGAAGAAGTTGGAGCAGATGAAATTTCCCGTTCTTCAGACGGTTGGGAAGTGCCTCATGGATTCGGATCCCATTGGTCGCTTCCGGCAATGGGTTGAAGAGTCTGATTGTCTTGGGCGGGAGAAGGCTCAGAAGGCGTTAGCGGACAAGGCGGTCGGGTTGGGTAGTTCGGGGACGGCGCATGAGCCTCCTCAGTAGGTTGTTGTGTTGTAGCGTCAATTGTCCTTTGCATTTGTATATGTAACTCTTTTTGAATGGAAATGAAGTTTGACGCTTTGATATTTGTTCATGTTTGTTCTGAATGCTTTTGTGGGATAAGTTGCTATGTGTATGAAGAGTAGATTAGCTTCATAGGTTAGGAGTAAACTTAGCGTCCATTGTGTAGAGTAAATTAGCTTCACAATTTAGGGCTAAGGGCATCAGGGGTGTTCCTAGTGTTTTTTCTCTCCTTCACTGATTTTAACAAATCCTGCTTTGCCACATCACTTCACTGATTTACTTCACTGAAACACATTTTTGTAGGCAGCACTCCACTGATTCTTTTTATTCATTTTCATTTTAATACCCAAACATTTTATTTTTTTTTTACATTTTTACACAGTTTTAACATTTTATTCTACTATTTCAACCGTTCCACCAAACGGTCAGCCAAATTTAAGTTTTTATCTTGGAAACCGTTGAGTAAATTGAATTAACTCACCTAAACGGTCAGCGAATTAATTCTTAACAGTGCCACCGTCATTGTATATACAGTGATCAAATCGTGGGGTTAAAAGCCATAATTTACCACGGTTTAAAAACCCAAACACACACAAAAATGAACCTGTGGACCGAAGAAGAAGAAATGACCCTTGTGGTTTGCCACAAGGATGCGTCGAATGACCCCGAAATTCAACTCCCCCTCCCCCCCGAGGGGTTTTGGGCTCGAGTGTTTAGCGACTTCGTTGAACACGTTGGCCACAACACAACCAAGACTATCCGCGACCTCCAGTTCAAGTGGGGCGACCTCAACATCAAATGTGAGAGGTGGACCACCCTATACGAGCAACAAGTGACGGACGATCCGGAGCTTGACGAGGAGTTGGCTATCGAATTCGCTCAATATGAGTAAGAGGTTCGATACGGCAACGCTTTCGACCATGTCGAGGCATGGCGAATGTTGCGCAAACTTTAAGTGTTTTTCTTTGTTTTTAATGTATTTTTTAGTATTTATTAATGCAAGGTTTTTTTATTTACTTTACATTATAAACATGCGGTTAATACAAAACCCTAAATAAATAAACATTATACATATAAAACAGACGGTCAAAATAAAAAAACACTAAAACAGACGGGGGGTAAAATGAAAACTTGGCATTTATAAAAACCACATAAACAACCGGTACCAGCTTGGAAAAGAGCACTAGAAAAACGGTCCACGAGACCACTACGAGCGTGTATGGCGGCGGTGATGCCGTGCTGGTACTTGGTACCCGTGGACAATTCGGTAGGCGCCCCGTCCCCCCTAATAGATTGTCGTTTCTAAGTTATGAAGAGTAAATTAGCTTCATAAGTTAGAAGTATGGCAATGTTTGGCGTCTAGGTTATGAAGAGTAAATTAACTTCATAAGTTAGAGCCAAAGTAATAATTGCGCAGTTGTGGACAAAATGTAAAGTGATGGAGTGTATTCTTCCAAAACTGTGATTTGCATAAGTAACATGGGCGCAATTGCGCTACATTCCATGATCTAGGTATGGGCGTGCCGTCGAGTCTTTCGAGCGCGTATGCCCCTTTTCCTAGTACTTGTTGAATCTTGTAAGGCCCTTCCCAATTGGGCGCTAGCTTTCCAGGGCGCTCGGAATAAGACGCGTAGTTGTCTCTTAGGACGTAATCCCCAATGTCAAATGCACAGGCTTTAACTTTGGAGTTGTAATAGCGCTCCAATTATTTCTTATAGTTTTCCTCACGTATAGCGACGATCTCGCGTCTTTCTTCTTAGAGGTCCAAGTTGAGGCGCAGTTCTCTGTTGTTGTCTGTTTGCGCAGTGTTGAGGACCCTTGGCGACGGAAATGATATTTCGGCAGGGATTACGGCTTCAGAGCCATATGTTAGGCTAAAAGGGGTTTCGCCTGTGCTGGTCTTTGTGAGGGTGCGATGCGCCCATAAGACATGCGGGAGTTCATCTACCCAACCTGCTCGTTTGGATCCTAGGCGTCTCTTTATGCCTTCGACCAGCGATCTGTTGATACGTTCTACCTGACCGTTTCCTTGAGGGTGGGCGAAAGATGTAAAGATCTGGTTGACGCCCAACTGGGTTAACCAGGCTTGAATCTTTTTGTACGTGAATTGCGTCCCGTAGTCTGTGACGATCTCCATGGGTAGGCCGAAGCGGCAGATGATGAATTCCCAGATGAATTTTTTGATGTGTTCAGCGATGATCGATGCTAGCGGCTTCGCTTCAACCCATTTTGTGAAGTAGTCGACGGCGACTATAAGATATTGTATCCTTCCAAGGGCCATTGGGCACGGGCCAACTAGATCGTTACCCCATTTCTAGAATGGCCAAGCGGCGGATGGCGCCAATGAAGAAACACGGATCCCGGATTACCGTATAGACGCTAATCCAGGTGGTGATTCTACTGCATTTTGTAAAGAGAGATGTTTATAAAATACGTGAAGGTCTAAGGAAAAGACCAAGGAGTTTAGAAGACTACCGATTAGAAGAGCCAAGCCTCTAAAGGTTAGTGTAATAAACAAGGGGTTGAAAACGGTACAAAAGAGTTCGTATTCTTTTTGAGTGAAAGTGTATGTGATATCAAATGCCAACAAAAGGAGAATGAGCTCTTCCTTTTGTAGTACCTTGACATCTCACTTTCTCGGCCCATCCTCTACCCTTGATGTGGCCCGGCCCAGGTAGAGGTGTCTCCAAGATTCCAAGCCAAGTCCTTAAGCCCATTTGGTGTAAGTGGGTTTTAGTAAAAAGGAGAAATTAAATGTAAAGGGGGGATGTTACCGTCCTAACGATGGTACGCGTGGCATCCGCTGAATGGACGCTGATGGTCGGCGGACACGTGGAGCCCACCTATTGGTAGACTGAGGATGGTGGGTAATCATTCTTTTTCTTTGACCTCGAGACAAGTTGAGAAAGCCTGCTGTCAAGGAGATATCTTGGCTGGGAGGCTGCCACGTCGTCATCCTTTCTGCATGTCAGACTGGGAGCAGTCTCTGATTGGAGAGGAACTCTGACGGGCAGCCTGTTGCGTTAGAGATATTTTGCCTAGGGCAGGGGTGAGTCCCAAGGCTGCCCCAAAAGGCATCTTCCAGCTGTGTTGTCGAAGCTTCAACTGGCTTGCTGGGGAAGCTTTGAAGCATATTGGGTCCGCTGACGTAAAACGGGCGGACGAGCTTGCGCCTGGCGTCGATTGGACGCCAGGTGTATCGCCGACGTAAAACGGGCGGGTAAGGTTGCGTCTGGCGTCAGTTGGACGCCAGGTGTGTCGCCGACGTAAAACGGGCGGGTGGACGCCAGACATTCCACTGACGTAAAACGGGCGGATGGATGTCAGGCGATGCCGGTTTCAGTTGGGCGATGATATGGTATTTATGATGTTTTGGTACCATAAGGTTTTTGACACGTTTTAAACATAAAATATGTGTGTTTTTGTAAACTAAAATGGATGTTCTAAAAATGTTGTTCTATGTCGTGGGATAGTGGTGATGTTGATATTGTTTTTATAGTTAACAAAAGTTCACATAAGCTTGTTTAAATAGCTGATTTAAACGTTGTTTGTAAAGATGATACGAATACACTTAAAAATGGTTTAGATCACCATAAAATAATCATCTAAAATATAATAACTTGATGAACTTGTAAGATCTTGAAAGATTGTAAAAGTTACGTCTCTAAAGTTTACTAACTTTGAAACATCAGGATGGACTTTATAGAGTAAAAACAAAAGTTACACCTACTAGTAACCTTAATATCATCATTATGAACTATTAATCATGTTGAAACACTATAATGATCTATAACGAAAAGTTCACAAAATAAAGTTTACCTAGTTTTAGTAAACTTTGTCACTTTTGGAAGTTTAAGGATAAGAATGTATCTTTAAAAGTTAAAGGTTGTAATATGTCATTTTGGGAAACTATGACTTAAAGTGAGACTTTTGAAAGTTTGGTATTAAACATGGAAATATGTGACTTTCCCAGACTTATAATGAAAATATCTACAAAACTTACAAAAATATTTTTGTATAAAATATATTTTTATAAAATATGATTTTATAAAAATATGAAGCTTCTAAAGATGATAAGGAAAATTAAAATTAAGGTTTTTATTTCAAAAATTGGCAATTTAAAGACTTTGTGAAATTTTACAAAGATGAACATTTTTATATTTATGGGAATATAAAAATGATGGAGCATTTTATGTTAAAAATAACCAAGTCTTGGTTTTGAACATACAAAAGTTATTTTATAAGTTTTCAAGTGAAAATATGGAGAAATTAAAAGATGATTAATTTCAAGTAAAACATATTTTTCGAAATTTAAGGAAAATAACTAAATATATATTTTGAATGTAGGAGAAATAATGTTACGACAAGAAGTAATTATTCCTACAAAAAATATAAATGTGTAACTTATATCATTCATGATGCGAAAAGAATATAAGTTGATTAATCGGACATGAACGTATTGTATTACGACGATTTATCGGACAAAAATGTGAATAAGACGAATAAGTATATATTGTATAACTTCCTACAAGATACACATATATGTTATTGCGTCAAATATAGTAACTATTCTAAGAGGAATGTGAATGTGAAATATATATTTATATATGGACAAATATATATATATATGAATAATTATGGGTGAAAAATGTATACAACACTTTCCTAAGTGTTTGAAATTCTTCGTGGGAGAATTAATGTAAAATAATCTTTAAAGATTATATGTTTAAATGAAAACTTTGTATGAAAACTTAACTGTGTGAAATGAAACCCCGAATTGACAAGATTCTAGTATATTGATGTCGTGTGGTTTTAGTGACTTAAACTTCTTTTTCTAAAAATGGTAAGTTCCTAGTGGAAATACCAAAAACTTGTTGAAAACGGTAATTAAGTCAAAACTTTGAGGTAAGACACTTTTCAAGTTTTAAATTTATAAAATAAAACGATAAATGCTAAACGTTCTATGCCCGCACAATAGGCAAGTGTACCTATCGAGTATAGTATAGACACAAGCAAGTACCGAGTATCGAACCCAAAGACACTACTTCCCCTACTCATCTTTAAGTAGCTAAAGTAAAAATAAAGATAAATAAAATTGAGAGAGAACGAGAATAACTTAAAAGAAAACCAATGTCCAAAGAAAAGTGTTGCTTGGGGATCCAACTTGTCTTGGTACGGACTAACAGTAAACGTTTAATCAAGTGATGTGTCCAAGATGTGCATTACCGCATAACTATAAAGACGATTTGTGTTCTCATTTGTTATTGTGAGGGGAGGATCACCCGAGACTGTGTTAACCCAACCCCTAAGAACCCACCTCCCAGTATTGCGATATTGACATCAAACGACTCTAAACTTTTATGAATAACTTGCCGGCGGCCGGAGCATGGCCGAACAAGCTACCACTTGACATCATAGAGGAGTCGTGGCTACCCCGCTCACGCGCATCCCGTACTTGAATTAGTTAACTTTTCAAAAAGTGATTGGCCTATTACTAATTGTGCGGAAATATAGTAATGGAAGAGAATAAAGACCGTTCACTTCCAACACGGGTTCACCAATTCTTGGTTTGTGCCAAAGCTAACACATAGACTATGAAGCTAAGTCGCAAAACCAAGTCTTGGCTTATCATTAGGACCAAGTATAAAGACTGTACCGACCCTAAGTGAGATTTTGATAATAAAGGATTTCTAAACAAAAATTGGCCAATCACTACTCATGAAATTAGGTTAGCATACGAGTGTGTGGGTTATTACACACCACGGGTACACTCATAAGTCCATCCACTTCTTATCAAAATACCCACAAGACCAAATACTAGATTATTGATTAGTTAATTCATCAAACAAAGTTAAGGTAGAAAGAATTAAATAAGAACACAAAACATCACTCAATAAAATATAAACTATATAATCCATACCAAGATAGTCTTCACCCTAGCAACACTCTAAAATCCTAGCCAAGAGATGGCATTACAACAATCACACTAGATAGGTTTTGATGAGAAAACATGGAGAGGGTTGTTAAAGGATTTGGAGGGTTTTGGGATGATTTGATGTGGTTTCTCTCAAGCTCACACTCTCTAAGTGTTTATGGAGTGATCCCAAGCTCCAAAGGTCACTTACAAGACCCTAAGATAGAAGAAATATGAGAGAGATTCTGGTGGAATGGGATAGGATGGGATGCCAAAGTGAAAAGTGAAACTCTCTATTTATAGACCTTCCAGGGGGTGCGCGCCCGTGCTCCAAGGTGGGCACACCCGTGCTAAGTAGTCTGGTACTGTCCGATGGTACTGGAAGTCCTTCTGATCAGGTATGGTATGTTGGAGTCTTAGGGAGCACGTATCAGATGGCACGGTCGTGCACTAGGGTGTGCACGCACGTGCACCTTGAATTTCTCATATGGGTGGCTGAAAACGTTGACTGGTTGACTTCGGGCAGGAGCACGGCCATGCACACTTTGCAGCAGTCTTCAAAGTCTTCAAATTCCTTCCCATTGTGCCAGTGTCCGCTCCTTTTTTTCATTCCTTGATCTCAAAACCTTGCATGTGGGAGACAAGGTTGTTGTACCATGTACTCTTTGTCCCCTAGCCATAACTTTGTCTTCTTATGAGAAGCTTGTTCTCCACTCATCCCGTAAATATGCTCGTTCCCCCCCCCCCCTTTTACTACTTTTTGTCTTTTTGGCTCCAAATACCCGCAATTAACTTAAGGGAATGATTTAGCTTTGTTTTGCAAAGATAGAGGCACAAATACATACAAAAAGTATGGGAAATACATGTATTAAACATGTAAAAATAATGACACATTATATATTTATTAAATGGGAAAATAAATATATTGTAAAGTGAGTCAAGTCGAATGTTAAAAATGAAATCTCGATCGGCAAGATCCTAGTATAATTATTTAATGGAAAAATAATTATACGGTAAAGTGAGTCGAGTCGGACATACTGTTATTTGAAGTTAGTGAATATATATTGTAAATATATATTGAATGACAAGATCATGACGTGGTTAAATTGGGCATTGATCTTGGTTCGGGGCGACGAACCTAACTAACTTTGAGATTAATGTTGAACGGTAATTAAAATATAAGTTATGTGAAACTTATAACAGGGGTAATCCATCATTAACGGACCCAGGACATGTGTTTTAATTAAATGGGGGAATTGTATGTAAATAGTGGTGTTGGGAGTTGGGTATACAACTTGCTGGTAGAGCACACACTAAGGACCTAGTGTCTTATATGACTAGAACACTTGTAGGTGTTTGACTGTGGATTATAGCTATTCTCTACTGCTGCGTGCACATTGTTAATAAGGTGAGCCTCATGGCCCCATTTTAAGCTGTTTTGCAATTTTTTTTTGGGGGGGGGGGGGGGGAAGGGGAAAGGTATGTTTGTAAAACTGTCGTTACATAAAGTCTCGTCCGACAAGACCCTAGTATATTTATAGGAAGATAAATATACGTTAAAGTGAGTCGAGTGGAGGATGATAAGTGGCACGATGGGTACCTGGGTAACTGGAAACCACTCGGGGTAGGTCCTCGCTTGTTTACCGTAACCATTAATTCAGGGAAACGAAACCAAAGGAATATTTGGATAGTACTATTGGTGCCTGACTAGGCCCACCTCTGATTGATAGCATCAACTCGGTAAAGACAAGAGGTGCATGTATTCTGAATTGAGTTGTTATTTCGAGAAAAAAACTTGCGGGGCAAATTGTTGTATAGTCTTGGTTTGGTTAGGGGCTCAGGATAGGTCATTGTCGTCATATAGGAGCTCGCTAATCCTCATATATGACACTACTTAATCTAGTTTTGTTACGAGCATGATTTTGAAATGTTTTATGATGTGAAACTTAAACCTATGAACTCACCAATATTTTATATATTGACGTCTTTTTAAACATATCTTTCAGGTAACTAAGTGTTGAATGGGTTGTGGCTAGTACAGTGGAATATGGGATGTCGGACTTTTGTCGGGGGTTTCACTAATATTTACCATTGGGTTGTGATATAGATGGGATACCTTACATTTGAACCTTATGTTAATGTTCTGTGTAATATTTGAGACAAGAATGAAATGTTATTTTCTAATTAAATATTTTTTGTGTTAATCATAACTTTGATATGCTTTCGAGCATTGCGCCACGTGTTTCCACCATTGGTGTGGTGTGACACCCGCTCTCACTCAAAGCCTAACACTTAAAGCTCTAGACAACCCAACATTCCATCACCTCTCGATCTCAAGAAAGGAACAACATCTAACTCCTCTAAAGTTTCTAATCAAGTTCCTATGTTTTTTGTGTACAAAACCACAAACTAAGCTACAAGCACCATTCAAGCAACCCTAATAATCATCCAAACATGAAAGACATTCCCTAAGACGATTATCGAACTATCAAGATAATAAATTAAACCTAGATACGCATACACATCTTAGTAAAAATCAATTAAATCGTTACCAAAACAATAACCATTCAAAATAAATCTCAAACCGAGAACTATAAAATTAACATGTAGTCATTATACAACCTATGTAGTAGTTCAAGATTTAGCTACTCATAGTATGGAAAACGATAAAAACAAAGGTTCAAATAAATGTAAAGTCATCGTAATAATATTTACGAACACTAAGTAATTAAATATAAAACTAAAACTTTCAATGCTCAAACCTATAGCTTCAATCTTGATTCCGATCTTCCTCACTGTCAAATCGCAACCCAAGGTCACAAAAAAACTATAAAATCCGAACAACCTATAGCGTGTGGGCCACGGTTGCGATGCGTGGCCATGAAACTGTTCACGCACGGAGGGCACGTGGGGTGATCTGCGCAAGGGTGGCCGATGACTAGGGCTGTTCACGAGCCGAGCCAAATCGAATGGACCTTTGCTCATGCTTGGGTCATTTACAAACCGAACCGAGCTGAGCAGCTCATTTACAAACACGCCGAAAAGCGAGCAAGCATTTTTCGAGCGCAAATTGTTTCGAGCGAGTGTCGAGCGAGAAACGAGCGGAGAGTAATTTGGACAACCATGAAATTTGGATATTTTCTCTGATGTTTTCGTTGTCGAGTGACAACTAAGGTCGAACTGTCTAACAAGGACACTAATATTGAGGTCCAAGTGTCTGAGAATGAGGCTTAGGTTTTGGCTAGTCATATTTTAATTGCATATATTGAGCCAAATATTGTGTATAAAACTATAAATATCACTATGATGGTGGGTGTATATATATACACACACATATATATATAATTACATATAATAGATAAATAATAATTTATTCAAGCCGAGTGGACCTATGCTCGTGCTTGGCTCGTTCACAAACTGAACGGAGCCGATATACTCATTTACAACCGAGCGGACGATCGAGCAAGCATTTTTTGAGAAGTGTCCGAACGAGCGGCGAGCGAGCGACTTGAACAGCCCAACCGACGACAGGGTATAGGGCAGACGGTGGAAGTGGTAGTGATGTTAAGGTGTGGTTTGTTATGATTAACTCTTTAAATCTTGGTGGCTAAAACTTGTGCAAGGTTAATCCTAGGGTTAGAGAATGACATGATTATATACTCACCTCATTTACACTCTAATCCCTCAAGTGTCGACTTGCTCCCTAGTGTGCTAAATATGATCTATAAATAACTACCTAACCTACACACCTAGTAATTTAAAACAAACTTAACTAAACCAGACCATATGACACACAAGTGTACCTATCAATGCAGTACATACTAAGTATGTCCGAGTATTGAACCCACATGACACTAATGGAAAACTAAAATAAACTCAAACGGTCTCAAAACACTAAGAATACTAAAGTACTCTAATGACTCGATCACCTCTCGGTCTCTCTAATCATAATACACTCGAAGATGTAAAGGGGTAATCCAATTGTGTTAACTATGACTTGGAATTGCAAGAAACTAAAGATAACTAGGGAGGTTCACCTCCCGCTCTCACTCGAAACCTAACACCTAAAGCTCTAGACAACCTAACATTCCATCACCTCCCGGTCTCAAGAATGGAACAACATCTAAGTCCTCTAAAGTTTCTAATCAAGTTCCTATGTTTTTTTGTGTATGAAACCACAAACTAAGCTACAAGCACCATGCAAACAACCCTAATAATCATCCAAACATGAAAGACGATTATGGAACTATCAAGATATATGATAAATTAAACCCAGATATGCACACACATCTTAGTTAAAATCAATTAAATCGTTACCAAAACAATAACCATTCCAAATAAATCTCAAATCGAGAACTATAAAATTAACATGTAGTCATCATACAACCTATGTAGTATTTCAAGATTTAGCTACTCATAGTATGGAAAACGATAAAAACAAATATTCAAATAAATGTAAAGTCATCGTAATAATATTTACGAACACAACGTAAATAAATATAAAACTAATAGTGTGTTTGGTTGGTTAAAGGAATGGAATCACCCATTCCATAAGGCATTCCATTCCCTCAAAACCATTCCATCCACCCCACATGTTTTTTTTTTTTTCATTCCATCCCCTCATTCACCCTTTACTAACAACAACATAACCCACCACCACCATCGTCACCACCCACCACCGTTGACGCCACCACCCACCACCGTCGCCCACCACCATTGCCGCCACCACCCACCACCGTCCCGCCGCCACCAACCACCGCCACCCACTACCTTCCCCCACCCACCACCACCGTCGCCACCAATCACTATCACCCACCTACCACCGCCGCCATCCAACACCACCCACCGCCACCCACCGCTGCCTCTTCCACCTGCCACTGTCACTCACCACAATTTCCTTTTACCTACCACTACCACCACCACCCATCACCGCCACTACTCATCATCGTCGCCCACACACCCTCACCGTCATCCACCTCCACCTCCACCCATCGCTACCATTGCCGCCACCCACCGCCGTCGTCGCCACCACCTACCACCACGCTACCGCCACACACCACCACCTACCAATACCACAACCAACCACCACCCACCACCGCCACTACTCACCATCGTTGCCCACCCACCATCACGGCCATCCACCTCCACCTTCCACCGTCGCCACCACCGCCGCTACCGCCACATATCACCACCCACCATCACCGCCATTGACCACCACTATCACCGCCGCTAACCACTGATTTTATTTCTTCGTCTTTTCCTGCATATCCAACCACACAAAGTAATGTTTTGTTTCATTCCTACATGGCAACCAAACAAGACATGGAATAGTAATGATCCATTCCAT
The DNA here is from genome assembly GCA_028751855.1 of Ambrosia trifida. Taxonomy (NCBI): domain Eukaryota; kingdom Viridiplantae; phylum Streptophyta; class Magnoliopsida; order Asterales; family Asteraceae; genus Ambrosia; species Ambrosia trifida. Next base: position 106,190,072 of record CM054126.1, on the reverse strand, counting down.
TACCTTATCCATTCCATTACCTCCTCCATTTCATTCTCTCATCAATTCCATTAACCCATATCAAACAGACCCTAAAGCTTTTAATGTTCAAACCCGTAGTTTCAATCTTGATCCCGATCTTCCTCTCCGTCAAACCACAAGCCAAGGTCACTAAAAACTATAAAAGTCGAACAATCTACCGGTTGTCGCCTCCCCCCCCCCCCCCCCCCTAGCCATCATCCCCTCTTATCTATATTATCTTATTAAGGAGGAGTGATGGCCAAGATTGTAATTTTGTCAAGCATCCAACTATTAAAGTAATATGTACAATTGAATTATGCTTATATAATGAGGGTATAATTGGAACTTTATGGACATTTAAGACACTTAGAAGGGTAGAATGGTAAATTTAGCATAATCCATTACCTCACATCCTAAAATCTGATCCCAATTCTACCCTCATGTCCAACTTTTAGAACCCAAAATACAACCTATGATGCATCTTAAATGTGAGACCTTTCAATCCCTTATAATCATCAACCTCTCATAATCATCAATCTTTCATCATCATTATCATCAATTCATTAGTAACTCCTTCCTCTTATATATCTATATATCATCTATGTGGAGTCAACAACAACAAGAATCACCACATAAAGCACCAAACCTAATTCTTTGGTTTCTCGCCTCAAAACCCTTCTATCATCACAAGTTCCTTACCGTATCGTTCATTTTATTTATCATTTTTTTTCACTATGGCATTTCATTAAAGCTTGGTATGCAAACATTATTTCCTATCCGTATATTTCATTTTATTTATTGTTTTCTTTTTTTTTCTCTATGGCATTTTATTAAACCTTGATACGCAAACATTATTTCCACTGAAGCTTAATACGTAAGCATTGTGATGTTAATTAGTATTTTTTTTTAGGAATCTTGATTTAGTTGGTCAAATAGTTTTTTTAACCATAAAACTGGGTTAATGGAAAAAAATGAGTTCGTGGATTTATGGTGATTGATGATAATTGACAGGTGGGATTAATAGTCTCTAAATGGCAAAAGATGGATTCGAGATCACCGGGGATAACGCGAAAGGTCTCATCATCTCCTTATACTCTTATAAAGATTTTCTAAAGCATAGGTGATTTTTGTTTTAAGTATCAATTTTTATACGTATCAAGCATTTTGCTACCTGTTGTTTATAAGACTCAATACGTGTTATCTCTTTATGTTTTTATTCGCTTGATTTTGATTCTTGACTCTTTAGTACTTTTCTATCATCATGAGTTCTATGTTTTCTTTTGCAAATATCTATATCTATATCTATATCTATATCTATCTATATCTATACTGTATTATAAAGCATTTAAGAAGGATTCCAACCAAATTTAAGTAAATACTACATATTATGCTTATGGTACAACAACTTAATGAAGTTAGTAAGAGGGCAAAATTATCTTTCCATATAAATATTAAATTGAATAATGAATAATTATTTTATATACATTATGATCACATTCATTTTGCATTACTTGAAATTAAGATTATTGAATTGCTTTAATTCTTTTCAATGATTTGTAACCGTAGAAGCCTAAGAGTTGTATGATTATTGAAACAAATTAAAATAAAAAAATATCAAGTTTTGAGAATACAAAAAAAAAAACGTTAATAAATATTAAGATCAAATGTAGTATTTACATTAAACTGTAAGTTCTAAGAATATATAAAAAACCACTAATCTATATTATCTAAGGTAGTTACATTCTTTTTAAATTAGTAAAAAGAGTTGTGTGTTATCTAGGTAGAGTTCAAGATTATCCTTAGGGATTTTAGCACTCATTATTTATCCCAACCAGACAAGTGTGTGGGATGAAAATTTCTATGCTCGTACCTACCACTTGTTCCTAAATCTTCGCTTGGAGTAAAGATTATCACTAACCTTAAGTAAAGGAGCAATTTTTTGCTACCGCTAAAAGGATTTAGTTTATATAATTAATATTTCTTTGTTATAAACATATATATTATGGTGACTATACATATTCTAACTCTCATATACCATTAAGTTTGTATATTAATGTTATCTCTTAATAAATAGAGGCTTATTGTATTTGGTATAACTCATTGATTTAAAAAATAGTATAAAGAGTTGTGATATAATTAATCTTTCTTTGTAATAAACATATTTATTATGGTGACTATTTATATTCTAACTCCCATATACTATTAAGTTTGTATTAATGTTGTATCTCTATAAATATAGGTTTATTGTATTTGGTATAACTCATTGATAAAGAGTTCTCTCATTTTTCATCTTATCTTTCTCTTTATAATCTTTGTTCTTATGTTTACATACCTTGTATAGTGGTTGCTAGGAATAACCATTGAGAATACATGAAATGGTAGCATGTTGCGATAAACTTTAACAACTCATGTTCCTCATTGAGATATAGCTTAAACGAGAAACACGCAGGACGTGAAGCAGAGTGTATTACAAGGGAAATTGTGGACAACGATGGAAAATTCGTGCATCATGACACATTGTAGGTGATGGCCTAAGAGGTAACCCAGCCCACATTGGGTCAACATATGACACGGGTGGGACAATTCAAACATCGACCTAGATCTTAGATAAACATAAACAGGCATTCAACCAATTTGGCTCAACTTCTTCTTCGTTAAACAAAAATGCAGACATCGAAGTTCATTATTTGTTTTTGACATAATTATTAACTTATGTTTGAAACAAAACATTAATAGAGATTAAAAGGTGGGTATCGGTTTCCTATGAAAGAGTCCGTTGGCATAAGTCGTACAAGAGTTAATAAATTGTGTAATATACATACATGGTCCTTTGGCTAATTAAGCTTAAATTTAATTTTAGCCTTTGGCAAGAATAATTTATATGTTTGACCCCCATGATAAATTAGTTGCAATGTCTAACCAAATCAAGTTAAGCAAGCCAATTCGATTTTAGATCAAGCCGAGCTCGAGTTTAAGATTCCAGCTTGATTTTAAATTAGAGTCAACCCAAGCCAACTCGGTAGGAAGTGCAAGTCAAGCTCGAGCTAGCCTTAGCTCGATTTAACCTTTAAGTGTTGTGTTCCCGCCGCATCGCGCGGGCACCCCACTAGTCTCGAAAATAAGGTTCTTTTATTATTTCTTTAAGGGCTTGCACGTTATCCAATTCATGTTGTTGCAGCCAATTTTATATTTGACTTGGGCTTCCTGCTCGCGTGGGCTCCTAAAGGTATTTGGTCTCATTTCTTTATTATTTTCTTTTTGAGGCTCATGCTCAATTCACGAGCACTTGATTTATTTATTTATTTCTTTTTTTTTTTATTATTATTATTATTATTATTATTATTATTATTTCATGCTTCCCTCTCAAATATTCACATCTTTATCTCACTGTTAAAGTCTTCATTATTTTTCCTTCATTTTAAGCTCATTTCTCTATGAGCGCCTATAAAATAATAAATAAATAACAAATACGATTCAAACGAGTAAAAACCTAATTAAATAATATACAAAATACGTAGGAAAATAGATGTGTTTTGCAAAACATCGAATATCCTCATACTTAGAAACTTTTTTGTTCCTGAAAAAGCATTCAATAGAATCAAAATTGGACTATTGGTTTTCAAAAACTCATAGGTATATTAACTAAGACTTACTCATGCATAAACTAAAAATGACGGTATGGTTGTTCACATAAGCCCACCTATTAGCTAATCAAGCCCTAGTCATGTAAGCTCTTAAGTCAAGTTCAAGCAATCAATCTATGAGTCTCACAATCAAGAAATTCAGCTTCACCTAATCTCACCTCAAACTTTTGAAACAAAGGTTAGACCATATAGATTTCCCAACTACTGAAAACTAAACTCTCTAATGTATTAGAAATTAAATTTATGATGGATAAAGTTTATGAGATTAGATATATATAGTTGGGTTAACTATGACTTGGAATTGCAAGAAACTAAAGATAACTTGGAAAGGTTCACCTCTCGCTCTCACCCGGAACCTAACACCTAAAGTTCTAGACAGCCCAACATTCCATCACTTCCCGATCTCAAGAATAGAAGAACATCTAAGTCCTCTAAAGTTTCTAATCAAGTTCCTATGTCTTTCGTGCACAAAACCACAAACTAAGCTACAAGCACCATGTAAGCAACCCTAATAATCATTCAAACACGAAAGACATTCGCTAAGACGATTATGGAACTATCAAAGATAATAAATTAAACCTAGATACACACACATATCATAATTAAAATCAATTAAGGTTATACCAAAACATTAACCATTCAAAATAAATCTAAAACCAAAAACAATAAATCTAACTTTTAGTCATCATACAACCTATGTAGTATTCAAGATTTAGCTACTCATAGTCATGGAAAACGATAAAAATAAAGGTTCAAATAAATGTAAAGTCATCGTAATGATATTTACGAACACGAAGTAAATAAATATAAAACTAAAAGTTTCAATTCTCGAACCCGTAGCTTCAATCTTGATTCTGATCTTCCTCTCCGTTAAATCGCAACCCAAGGTCACAAAAAAAAACTATAAAAATCGAACCCTCATCCCTTTAAACTGCACTCAAGCCAACCTTTTACTTTATATTTTGTTGCAAGTTTCAACCTTTAGCACTAACTCTGTTTATTTTTGTTGTTATTTGTTGTTAAGTCAGGTGACATGCACATCACATTAGCCATTAGGGCATATTTGTCTTGTTACCATTTGTTCATTTATGAACCCATCTCCTATCCCAACTCCACCCACCCTTTATCATCTTGTCACCATTACAACTATCAACCTCCACCATCCCCTTCACCATCAACGGACAGTCAAGTTGCAATTTTATTTTGGATTAAATAATGTTACTAACTTGAAGTTACAAAGAAGGTATAAGAAACGTGTTTACTGTGTGGAGCAGCCGGTTAGGCCCACCATCTCCATCATCCAACACATAAGGGGGCCACCCAACACATATCCTACTTTTCATCATCTTTCCTCCCAATTTCATCTCAAATATTTAGCCTCTATGTAATTTCCAACAACTATACGACAAATGCCCTTTCTTCAACTTCAATTATTAATCAAATTTGTGGGTTAGGCTTCTTTTCCTCATAAAGCATCTTAAACCCATTTCAATTCCTTCAAATTTATTCAATTTGTGGGTGGCATGACTATGATTTTAAAGCCCTCGGGATTGAATTGAAACTAGAGCATGATATTGAAGCTGCTTCTTCATTAGCACCGGAAGAAGCTTCTACTTAACCGGAGATTGTGCGTGTGTAGGCTACCGAACCACAGAGAAAGCATCGGACGGTGACACAGGCGGCGTCTCCGAACCCAAAGATTGTGTTTTGATGACACCCTAGACTTGTTGACTTGGAAATTTTAATTAAGATTTTGAAGTCTGATGTGTCGTAAAACACATCTATTCTCCTATGTATTTTGAGTTATAATTGAGTCTTTTGTATATAGTTTTTAGTAGTTTTATGCTTGTATTCGTTTGTATGTCTATTTTTATCATTGTATAGTTTTTATTAGTTTTTAGTACTTATTTATTTATTTTATTATTTTTATAGGTGTTCGTGGAAAGTGAGCTCAAAAAGAAAGAATTTTAATTGAGACACGAACACTAGAGAGCATGTGTTCATGGACGTTGAAGCATAAACGAGAAACTTTGGTCGAGCCAAGAACACCCGAATTAAGAGCACGGAGCTAGAATGCTATATATAATAATAGTAAATAATAATAATAATTAATAAAAAAAAGGAATTGAGCTTGGGCCCGTGGCCCAAGCCAAACCTAAATACACAAAACAACAACTTTGTCAAAGTCGGTTATGAAAAAGATAAGGATATATGTTGTTATAATACGATGGCAGCATTTTTTTTGGGGATGCAACATTCATTCGATCGAGATATTTTTGGAGCAACAATATTATCTTCGAAAACAAGCAGTAGGGATCGACTAAAGGAGCTTTGGAGGTAAGAAGGTCTCGGGTGCGCTAAAGATTAATTATTTGAAGACCCGGTGGTTTGTTTACTTCGTTTTAATTATTTAGAGACATGCTTATTATTGTTTTTCGAGACTTTATTGTAACATTTCGCATTAAATACATGTACGTTACAACGACAAGCCTTATTATTATTATTTTTGGTGATATTTTGAACCCTAATACAATGATATATATATAAAAGTTAATAATAATAATAATAATAATAATAATAATAATAATAATAATAATAATAATAACAATAATTCTAGAATAATAAAAATCAGATTTTATTTATTTAGAATTATTTTCTTTAAACCATAAGTTATCTCCAAACCAAACCCAAAGCCCACCCCTCATTTCCTTTATTTCGGAGCCCAGATACATCCAGCCCAAACTGATACCCGGCCCATCAGGAACCCGGCCCAAACCACATCTCCACCTCTCCTCTTCTCGCTGTTTTAAAAAAAAAAAAGGAAAAGGCTGCTTCTTTTGAGGCTCGAACCGGAGCCAAGCCACAACCACACACACGTCCCCACCAGTTGAGCCACAACCCATCTTGTGAATTATTATGGTGCAAATTGTATAAAAGGGCTTAATAGCCTGCAGCTGCTACTTCGCTGCACAAGGGGTCGCTCGCAGTCAGCACCGAGACCAATAATTTATCAATCAACGCACTAATATGGTAGGAATACATGATTTTCGGCCTTTCTATGACTCAGCAACACATTGATTGATCATCAATTGTTACCAATTTTACCTATTACGCGTGTATCATTGAATGTTTGGTCAAAACTTGCCAAATCAAACACCAATCCTTTACACTATAAATTGAGCGCTTCTAAACATTCACAACTCGCCAATCCTCTTTTCTCAATCTTTAATTTCTCTCAGAATTGTCTGTTCTTGAGTCCTTTGTTCGAGTTTGACTTCGTAGCTTTGACCATCCATTCATATACGAATCGTGCTTGTAAGTATGATTTTTCTTGTGGGTTTCATTAATCGGCTGATGCACAACATTAACCCTATGGTTAATTGGGTTAATGTTGTGTGGATTGTTCAATTGGTAAATTAGGGCTCGATTGGGGAAGAACATGAAGATCAGTTATGCTATTTATTTTTTTAAAAACAAGAATCAACACAACCACTGGTCTAGACCAAGTGGTTGTGTGTGGTGCTCACAAACCAAGCCACCCGGGTTCGAGTCCCGGCTATGGCGATTTCTTTTTTTTTTTTTTGTTTTATTTTAAAAACAAACAAACATTACATATATATGTACTTATATCTTATAAATTCATTTTAAAATATTAAAACTCTTTTAAAAATTCTACAAAAATTATCTTATATTAATCTGATGTAAAAGTTCAACTTACAATTTTTAGTTTTCAAAAATTTATTTATTTAATATATATAATAAATAAATCAAGTTTATTCTATTTTATTTATAAAAATCTATAAAAATATCAAAACAATCTTATTAATTTCCACAAAAATTATCCTGAGTTTTTATAACATTAAGCTTTTCATACATGATTTTTATTTCTGAAAAATCATTTATTTAATATTTTTAATCAATTTTTGTTAGTTTTAATCATAATTAAATCATAATAAATCCAATTTTTAATATTTTTGCACCAAAATTTTATACAAATTATTTCTGACTATTTAGAATAGAAATATGAATTTTAAACTTATAATTCTTTAATTTTGATATTTCTAAATATTAAAGTTAAATTTTGACAATTTGTTATAAATAGAATTAATCTTCTATTTTAAAGAAAATAATTTTGTAAAAATTATTTTTACACTTTAAACACATTATTGTGACCATCTTAAATTTAAATTTCATAAAAAGATTTTTGATTATTTATTTACTAATATTCTCTCAATTATCAAACATTTTTGATAATAATCAAACGAGCATTTATCCCTAATTTCGAAGCCCTAGAAACTTATACATTTGTAGACTAGATAGACTTAGACATATTATTACCTTATTATAGGGTGATACTTGACACATTTGGGCAACACCATTATTCAATCTTTTCAACAGATATAACATTTTGCTAAGGTGAGTTTTACATAGCCCATTTTCTATTTATCACCATTTTTGGGGTGAAACATGTTACAACATTATTCATGCAATTCAAACATCAATGTGTCTATGTGTATTTCTATGTTGCATTATGTCTTGAACATGACTAGGGTAAGCACAATTCTAGCATAAACATTCATCAGCCAAACGGTATACATTGATAGATCTATTGGACTGACAATCCCACCCGGATACGTGCCTCCTACAAAGGTTGCGTGGGTGTTTGTTACTGCAATATAAACGAGTGAACCATGAGCGTATGGGATGTACCACAATACAACAAGTCACAATGGTTGATTATGCACTCGATTTACTTCTAGTATGTTTTCACATATGGACTAGATTGCCATGACACATGAATTGCACAACAATTTTATTTGATTATCAAAACCTATGTAATTCTCACCAACTTTTGTTGACCCAAAATATTTTCAACTTAACATGTTTCAGGTTCTACTTGCTTGAAGAATTGCTTGAAGATGTGTGCATAGTTTTACTCAATTTGATGTACAAATTCTTGTAGAACAATTGTATGTAACTTATTTAAATTATTTAATGAAATTTTTATTTCACCATGAGCTACTGAACAATCATCAATACGTGACATCCCGATGTTTCCGCCATCGGTTGGGGTACTACAGATTGGTATCAGAGCCATGGTTATAGGGAATTAGGTTATTGGAAAAATAATCTAGTCTATAACCATAGGATTTAACCAGTACTTGCTTCTTTTACTTGCTAATCTCTATCTCCCTCCTACTTCATATCCCTACTTTCATCCCTACAAGAAGGTTGCTCTCCATCACTGGATCCACTCTTAGACTAATAAGGCAAAATCCTCAGGTTTAACCTGAACCACCTTGAGATCTCGTCGAAGTGCTAGATTTTAATAACGAACACGTGCAATTTGGAAGGGTGAACGCCTGTATTCTGAGTCTTCTGTCTAGGCTGGCATTGCGCATATATCCCAATCAGACGAGGGACCCGGATGCCTACCTGGGAATTCTCGGGATGAGTGTTCACTTATAGGCTAAAGCATGTCTTCATATGTATTAGAATTTAGAATCTTTGATAAGTCAACGTTTTCGTTTATTCGTTTTAATGAATAAATGATTACATTCCTTATATAACCTCATTCATTACATTGTGTCACTTACAGATCATGCCTCCACGTCGCAGCGCTCGTCTTAACAGTGGTGAAAATCATGATGAAGGGAGTAGCAATCACAACCATAACCATGACACCAACACCAACAACAACAACAATAATGGTGTCGATGCTCAGCTGGCTGCAATCATTTCTCAACAAATGGCGCAGCAAATCGCAACTCTGGTTCCCAACTTACTAGCTCAAGTCATCCAGTTGAACGGCAACGGCAACGGGAATGGAAATGGAAACCACAACGGGAATGGGAATGGTCTTCCAGCCTGCACTCTTAAGCACTTTAATTCTTGTAATCCCCCAAAGTTCAGTGGAGAAGAAGGAGCTACAGGACTCCTACAATGGTTTGAGGGTATTGAGAATACCTTCATCAACAGTGAATGCCCCAACAACTTTAAAGTCCGTTATGCCATGAGTGTTCTTCACAAACGAGCACTCACTTGGTGGAATGAAGAAAAACGCACTCGCGGAGCTGAAACTGCACTAGCCTTAACTTGGGATCAAGCTAAAGACATTATGAAGGCAGAGTTCTGTCCTCGTAATGAAATTAAGAAGCTGGAAGATGAATTTCATGATCTTGCTCAAGACAGTGGGGAAAACCTTGCTTACAACACTCGTTTTCACGAACTTAGCTTACTGCTACCCCACAAAGTCACCCCTTTGCCCATTGCGATCGAAAAATACATTGGTGGCTTACCAATGCAGATTCAAGACACGGTGTGGGGAAGGAACCCTGCTATTTTGGAGGAAGCAAAGCGTTTGGCTGCCACCCTAACAGATAACCATGTGAAGGCAGGAACCCTGACTCGTAAAGGGGAAAGGAAAAAGGATACTCCCCAACCTGCCATTGATATCAAAACTGAGGCCTCAACCAACGGAAAGTGCAAGGTCAGGAATTTTGCAATAGACACCACTGCCCCACCCAACAAGAAACAATACAACGGGAAGCTACCTAAGTGTAACACCTGCCAGTATCACCATCCAGCCCAAGTGCCCTGCCGTCAGTGTACTAATTGTCAAAGGTATGGGCATCTTGCGAAAGCTTGTCGAATTCCTGCTACAAACGCCCTTGCTTCTCCAAATAATCCCGCTACTTAACAAGCAAACTCCACCATTTGAACGATGCCTACTTTCTCTTTAATTCTATGTATTGGCACTTTTTGATTCAATTAATAAATGCAAGTATTATCATATTATATGAGTGCATGCTTGTTTGAATGTGAATTAATTGCTATATCTATAATCATACTTGCTTACTTGTACAACAATTAGTTGACTACCAAACAACCTACTTAACAATTGGTAGAGGTCATCATGTCTTTCCAACAGTCGGGAGAGGCCCTACCACCTGCTCAACGACTAGTGGAGACTATCGAACCTGCTCAACAATCGGTAAAGTCATAAAAGGACGCAAAACCCTAATGTAAGGTAAATTGGTAATTACGGTCCGGAACGTAATCATGAATTTACAGGTACGTTAAGGTAGTGAGAAATTTTATCAAGGTTTTCGGTAGTCGACCAATTGTCAACTTGGTGTCTTTCTTTAACTTCGGGACGAAGTTCCTAAAAGTAGGGGAGACTGTAACATTTCGCATTAAATACATGTACGTTACAACGACAAGCCTTATTATTATTATTTTTGGTGATATTTTGAACCCTAATACAATGATATATATATAAAAGTTAATAATAATAATAATAATAATAATAATAATAATAATAATAATAATAATAATAATAATAATAACAATAAATCTAGAATAATAAAAATCAGATTTTATTTATTTAGAATTATTTTCTTTAAACCATAAGTTATCTCCAAACCAAACCCAAAGCCCACCCCTCATTTCCTTTATTTCGGAGCCCAGATACATCCAGCCCAAACTGATACCCGACCCATCAGGAACCCGGCCCAAACCACATCTCCACCTCTCTTCTTCTCGCTGTTTTAAAAAAAAAGGAAAAGGCTGCTTCGTTTGAGGCTCGAACCGGAGCCAAGCCACAACCACACACACGTCCCCACCAGTTGAGCCACAACCCATCTTGTGAATTATTATGGTGCAAATTGTATAAAAGGGCTTAATAGCCTGCAGCTGCTACTTCGCTGCACAAGGGGTCGCTCGCAGTCAGCACCGAGACCAATAATTTATCAATCAACGCACTAATATGGTAGGAATACATGATTTTCGGCCTTTCTATGACTCAGCAACACATTGATTGATCATCAATTGTTACCAATTTTACCTATTACGCGTGTATCATTGAATGTTTGGTCAAAACTTGCCAAATCAAACACCAATCCTTTACACTATAAATTAAGCGCTTCTAAACATTCACAACTCGCCAATCCTCTCTTCTCAATCTTTAATTTCTCTCAGAATTGTCTGTTCTTGAGTCCTTTGTTCGAGTTTGACTTCGTAGCTTTGACCATCCATTCATATACGAATCGTGCTTGTAAGTATGATTTTTCTTGTGGGTTTCATTAATCGGCTGATGCACAACATTAACCCTATGGTTAATTGGGTTAATGTTGTGTGGATTGTTCAATTGGTAAATTAGGGCTCGATTGGGGAAGAACATGAAGATCAGTTATGCTATTTATTTTTTTTAAAACAAGAATCAACACAACCACTGGTCTAGACCAAGTGGTTGTGTCTGGTGCTCATAAACCAAGCCACCCGGGTTCGAGTCCCGGCTGTGGCGATTTTTTTTTTTTTTGTTTTATTTTAAAAACAAACAAACACTACATATATATGTACTTATATCTTATAAATTCATTTTAAAATATTAAAACTCTTTTAAAAATTCTACAAAAATTATCTTATATTAATCTGATGTAAAAGTTCAACTTACAATTTTTAGTTTTCAAAAATTTATTTATTTCATATATATAATAAATAAATCAAGTTTATTCTATTTTATTTATAAAAATCTATAAAAATATCAAAACCATCTTATTAATTTCCACAAAAATTATCCTGAGTTTTTATAACATTAAGCTTTTCATAAATGATTTTTATTTCTGAAAAATCATTTATTTAATATTTTTAATCAATTTTTGTTAGTTTTAATCATAATTAAATCATAATAAATCCAATTTTTAATATTTTTGCACCAAAATTTTATACAAATTATTTCTGACTATTTAGAACAGAAATATGAATTTTAAACTTATAATTCTTTAATTTTGTTATTTTTAAATATTAAAGTTAAATTTTGACAATTTGTTATAAATAGAATTAATCTTCTATTTTAAAGAAAATAATTTTGTAAAAATTATTTTTACACTTTAAACACATTATTGTGACCATCTTAAATTTAAATTTCATAAAAAGATTTTTGATTATTTATTTACTAATATTCTCTCAATTATCAAACATTTTTGATAATAATCAAACGAGCATTTATCCCCAATTTCGAAGCCCTAGAAACTTATACATTTGTAGACTAGATAGACTTAGACATATTATTACCTTATTATAGGGTGATACTTGACACATTTGGGCAACACCATTATTCAATCTTTTCAACAGATATAACATTTTGCTAAGGTGAGTTTTACATAGCCCCTTTTCTATTTATCACCATTTTTGGGGTGAAACATGTTACAACATTATTCATGCAATTCAAACATCAATGTGTCTATGTGTATTTCTATGTTGCATTATGTCTTGAACATGACTAGGGTAAGCACAATTCTAGCATAAACATTCATCAGCCAAACGGTATACATTGATAGATCTATTGGACTGACAATCCCACCCGGATACGTGCCTCCTACAAAGGTTGCGTGGGTGTTTGTTACTGCAATATAAACGAGTGAACCATGAGCGTATGGGATGTACCACAATACAACAAGTCACAATGGTTGATTATGCACTCGATTTACTTCTAGTATGTTTTCACATATGGACTAGATTGCCATGACACATGAATTGCACAACAATTTTATTCGATTATCAAAACCTATGTAATTCTCACCAACTTTTGTTGACCCAAAATATTTTCAACTTAACATGTTTCAGGTTCTACTTGCTTGAAGAATTGCTTGAAGATGTGTGCATAGTTTTACCCAATTTGATGTACAAATTCTTATAGAACAATTGTATGTAACATATTTAAATTATTTAATGAAATTATTATTTCACTATGAGCTACTGAACAATCATCAATACGTGACATCCCGATGTTTCCGCCATCGGTTGGGGTGTTACATTTATGACTATGTTTCTGATTATAACTATGAACTAGACTTTTATGGTTGCTTAGGTTTATGAACTAGACACGTTTTATGCAGTATTTAATGATTTTTGGTTTTTAATTTTGATGTGTAGAATTACATGATTTTAACTCTTATTGTTGGATTTGATATATGTGTGTTGGTGTTAATTTTATTTGAAGTTTGTTTATTGGTTCTTTGGAGCTAGGCATGTAGAGATACCCCCTAGGCCTTGAAATCAATCTAGTTCGTCAACTTAGGTTAGCGTGCTAGTATTTGGAGTTGGAGTACGACACAAGTATGACAAACTAATATAATAAATTAACTAAAACGTGCAGTCCATTCTTGAGGGTGAGAAATCTAACTCGAGATTGCTAGGTAACTAACTAGGCATTGTTCGGTAGTTGACAAGCGCTAGGGCGGGAGTCGCTACTTGTCCGTGTTTAGAGTTTTCCTAGGTTTCTTTAGTAGAGTTTAAGTCTGCTTCATAGTTTGAGGGTTTTAATCTAGGAGAGGTTTTAACTTGATTTCTATGGGATTTTGGTACGCTAGGGCGATCCAGATCCATCTTAGCATTTCTTCACTTGTCCCGCCTTAAGTCTAGTGAGCCATCCTTGACAGGAGGGTTATTAGATAAGAATAGGGTCTCAAGTTAATTACCAGATTCAGGATTTATTGCTAGTGTCTATGGATTTTACCTAAGTAACCAGCCTTCTTTCTATCTGATTTCTCCAAGTTCCTAGTTTCCTATAAGCAGTTGAGGTTATTTTGTTTATATTTAGTTCCTTCTAAGTTTATAATTAGTAGTTTAAAATACCCCCCATTTAAGTATATATTTATTTAGGCTAGTATTCGGTATAGGTTGTGATCTAGAGTTGCATTCGCGTCTTTGGGTTCGATACTCGGTTTTATCTGTTTACTGCTTTGCGACCGGTACACTTGCCGTGCGTGTGTAGTTTTTAGGTGAGTCGTTTTAATTAAAGCTTGTGTTATTTTTATATATATATATATATTTACACACATCAAAATCTAAACAATCAAAAAATGCTTCTAACAAAAGGGGAAGAAAGTCACAAATCAAACTTATGACACGACTTCAATTTGTTTAGATTACAAACTGGAAAATGGATTGGCATGGCTAATGGCTAATGCATAATCAGGCTAAGATATTTTTGGGTTAATATATATTGTTATTTTCTTTTTTATTTAAACTTTTATGTTTTAAAAATGGGTGAACGTACCAATATGCCCTCACATGATGTGCATGTGACCTGACTTAACAACAAAAATAAACAGAGTTAGTTCTAAAGGTTGAAACTTGCAACAAAATATAAAGTAAAAGGTTGGTTTGGGTGCATTTTGAACCTAAAGGTTGAAACCTGCAATTTTTGACATACATAAAGGATGTTTTCGGTAATTTTGTCTTTAAAAGTACATATGCATTGCACGGATGAATAAACCCGTGTGTTATGCTAATATAATAAATATAAGAGTAATTTACTCTAAATATAATTTGTTAACTTATATAGTCTGTATTTAGAAAAATGAACATCGACGTGATAGTTGTATATTTTGTTAAGTTAAATTTTAAATCGTTATTTCTTTGATTAGGTATTAACTTTGATTTTCTAATGCCACCTATTTTCTATTTTTTAACAATTGTATTTTTACCATTCTTTACGCTCATGGGTATAGGTAGTTTAAACGCTCACTATAGCATTTATTTGCCGTTGAGGGAAATAGGCTCAATGATAAACAAGTCATCGATTTATAATAAAACCAACCAACTTGTTAATCAAGAAAATTTGTATTAATATTAGGAAATAAAATAAATCTTACTCATGCTAATATAAACTTACCAAAATAACGATGAAAATAACTCCAAAAATACGACCCGATTGGAAATAAAAAGCTACCATCTATGTTAATGTACGAAAACAATCAGAACCAAAATAACAATGTTTAACAAAACGGAATAAAGAAAATACAATTATTCATAATATTTAAATTATTATTTACGGTTAAACCATGTGTAGTATACGGGTTTAATAAATGTATTTTTATATATTAAATATTACAAAAGTTAATTAGTTAACAAAACAATCTTAAATAATTGAGAAATAAATGTGATTTAATAATGTTATTTCATATGAGAGAGAAGTGAAATAATTATAAGATTTTTATCTATACATCTAATAAAACAAAGTCCATGAGGACATTTGGCACTCCCACATTCATCCTCCAATTACATAGCCTATCAACTAATGCCAAGTGTCCCCATTGTGAGAATTTATAAAATTTTTCTTTTTTCTAAAAATCAAAAATCATTTATTTCTTTTGTTCAAAATTGGTCAAGAGTTTTATTGACTTTCCTAAATCACGATCATCATTATGACCATTCCTAAAACACAATCAAATCCTTTAAATGAGTTTAGGTTACAGCTTCATCTCTGCCTCCTCTATACGAATTCTATCATCTAAAGCAAACCATCCAAATCTGTGACTTTGTTCTACCAGGTTCGATAAGCTTCCGAAGATCGGGGACGTTTCATCAAAGTTTCCGATACGTTTCTGATTAGTTTTAGGGCTTAAACTGTTGGTATTCCTTACCTGGCCCATTTAGAAAACCTTTCAAATCCAACACTCTTAAAACATCATCGGCCTATTCTTTCATCATCATCATCATCGATCAATTCCCTCTGTCTCTCTAATTAATTCATCATCATTCTGCGCCAAAGTTTGTAAGTGTGTTTATTGTTCAGCTTTGTTCTTCAGCGCCGCTATAATGCACAGCCTTTGCCGGCGTTTGTTTTTCAGAGGATACGGTCTTACCGATATATTGCTTTGTCATTCAGCTTTGTTCTTTGTTCTTTACAGGGATATATATTGCTATGTTTTTATTCAAGAAAGTGGTTGGCATGTTGTCTTTTTTAGGGATATATACACATATTGCTTTGTTTTTATTCAAGAAAGTGTGTTTGACAGCTTGCTTTTCAAGGGATATATTTATATTATTGTTTCTTTTTTATTCCACAATGTGATGTATAGGTGTTGTTTAATTATAAATTAAAGTGTGGTTTTTTATTAATCGTAAATTGGTCAAGAGTTTTAGATCTGAATTATATTTTCTTTTTTTCATTCTAATCTGCTCTTTTTTTTTTGTTAATTTGTTCTCTATTTGGCTGTTCGTTGATACTTTTGATGATTGTATGTTTGTTCAGAGAAAGAAAGAGCACACAACGGAGCACCACCGTGTAAGTCATGAAATCTTCTTATTCAATTATTCATTATTATTTAATCTAAACAATTTCCCTTCTGTTTTTTTTTTTTTTGTTTTTGCTTTTGTTCGATGAACAGATCAATTCATCACTTCAGTTAACAAATAAGACCGATGATCATGTGGGGTTCAAGGTAAAATTTTAAACCTTTATTGTTTTTTTTTTCTGGGTGATTATGTTATGATCTTATTTTTGATTGGTGTGTGGTGATTTAGGCAATCTTCGACAAGTATTTAGGCATCCCCTTTCATTCGCAAACTTTAGTTGATAATTTTAATTTTTTTTTTCTGATTTGTTTTTGTTTTTTTATCAACAAATTTGTTTTTTTATCAACATATTTTTTGGTTGTTTAGACTGCTCGGGTTTTGATTAAAGATCATTCGGTGTTTGATTAGGCGGCTTTTAATACACGAGTTTTTTCATCTCAATATACAGGACGGGCAATTATTAGTTTCAATCCCAGAGACGGTTCACCTCACGGTAAGAGTTTCTAATCTTCTTTATTTAGTTGTTCATCAATATTTCCCATGCTCATGTTATGAATTACATTCAATTTACCTCTAAAACGATTATTAGGTTCAGTTATAGATAATAATAATGTATTGTTTTTGGATTTATGCGTAAATTTATAAAGAAAAAAATGGTTTGGAAAACGATGTCTTCAATTTGGGTCGTTTTTAAAAGGTGTTGTTAAAACGGCGTTAGTGGCAATTTGTTAAATGTGTCATATTCCAAGGCTGTTTTTTATGTTCATGCTTTGTATGATAGAGATATTGATAAATTGAAGATATGTCACGTTTTCACGTTTTAGTCTTTTTACTTCTTTTTTTTTTTAAAAAAAAGCAAAAAAATGAGAATGAGAAAGGAAACTGACGTAAATTAGGAACTCATTAAATTTCCTTATTACATTCAAATTACTCACTTCCTAAATTTAGTGTAATTTATATTGGTAATAAATTACATTTTGAATTTTGAATTTCAAAATTCAAATTAAAATTAAAAATATTTAAATTCGAATTATACAAAATTTCAAATTTTGAGTTTTGGTTAATAATGGTAAAAATTACACATACTAATTATCCTTTTAATTACACATTTAATAAGATTCAAAGTTTCTACATAAGTAGTGTCAACTCTCCAATTAATACATTAATTGATCCTATTAATTGTGTTATATTGTTCTAATATTAGTTTAGCTTATATTGGTAATTAGTTAAATATCGAATTTTGAATTTCAAATTTCAATTTTCAAATTCCAAATTAAAGTTCGTTATAGGTGAATTGGGGTCAACGCCATAGGTGAATTGGGGCAAGTTATTAAACACTTTGACCGAAACATTAATGAATGATTTTCGATTTTTAAAAAATTATTTTTTTTATAAAAACATTAATGACTATTTTTTGAATTTTAAAAATAGAATAGTCATTAAATGTTTTTTATTTTAAAAAAATTAAAAATCTGGATTATAGTGTTTAGGAAAGTTATTAAACACTTTGACCGAAACATTAATGAATGATTTTCGATTTTAAAAAATATTTATTTTTATAAAAACATTAATGACTCTTTTTTGACTTTTAAAAATAGAATAGTCATTAAATGTTTTTTATTTTAAAAAAAGTAAAAATTTGGATTATATTGTTTAGGAAAGTTATTAAACACGTTGACCGAAACATTAATGAATGATTTTCGATTTTTAAAAAATAAATTCTTTTATAAAAACATGACTCTTTTTTGAATTTTAAAAATAGAATAGTCATTAAATGTCTTTTATTTTAAAAAACATAAAAAATCTGGATTATAGTGTTTAGGAAAGTTATTAAACACTTTGACCGAAACATTAATGAATAATTTTCGATTATTAAAAAATAAAAAAATTTATAAAAACATTAATGACTCTTTTTTGAATTTTAAAAATAAATAGTCATTAAATGTTTTTTATTTTAAGAAAATTAAAAATATGGATTACAGTGTTTAGGAAAGTTATTAAACACGTTGACCCAAACATTAATGAATGATTTCGATTTTTAAAAAATAAATTTTTTTATAAAAACATTAATGACTTTTTTTTGAATTTTAAAAATAGAATAGTTATTAAATGTTTTTATTTTAAAAAAAATAAAAATTATGGATTATAGTGTTTAGGAATGTTATTAAACACCCGGCTGTGGAGTAGTCCGGGAAGCAAAAGGTGGAAGAAGATTTACACAATGTGGGGTTAGCAACGATTTCGCAAATATGGAGCGCGAGAAATTTAAAGACTTTTGAGGACAGGTTTGTCTCTGATAATACTATTTGCGGGCGTCATCCTATCGGTGTTTTTCTACATGTAAGTAATGTTATATACGTAATTACCTCTCGCTGAAGTTCATTGATTATTTATTTGAAAACTGAATGTCCATTTGGTATTTGACTTTTGACTTATATGTGGATTTTTGAGGTATCACAGCTAATTCTATGATTTTGATCGCTTAAAGCTCATATAATCGCTTTTAAAACGCACATCCAAACACACTGTTTTTTGTATTGTTAGTTTACTTGATCTTAGTACTTAAATATTTGTAGGCAACACTCTGAAATGAGTAAGCATATCGATGTTGATGCAAAGTTAAGGAAGTTCTAAGTTGCTTACTCAGAGACCTTGAACGGTAGCTTTTTTATCAAATGCAAGCATATGGGTTATGTGAATTAGTTGATTAGTTAAAAGAGGGTTATAAAATGTTGTTTTAGTGGTGTAGGTTCATGTTTGTTTACTTATAAATCGGTCGATTTGGGTAATGTTCAACTTTTCCAATGGGTCAAATAGGGTAAAAGTCGCCAACAGTGTGTTTATGGTGTTTTGATTAGATTGATGTTCCTTTATCTAATACATAGGCCATAGGTGAATTGGGGCAATCTTCCCTTTTCTTAACGGGTCGATTTGGGTAATGTTTGCCTTTTCAAAGGTGTCAAATAGAATAAAATATGCTCGAAGCTTTTTTAGCGGGTCGATATGGGTAATGCTCATCTTCTCAGACGTGTCAAATTAAATTGTGAAATTTAGGTGGTAGTTAGTTTCTTATTTTCATTTTTATTACTTTCTTATTGTTGAATATGCCATAAGTCTATTTTTAACACATACCATTTAAGTCGCCTTATTCAGGTTGGATTGTATTTAAGAAACCCTGTATTCTCACATGGCCAGCTTTATGTCGCATTGTCAAGACTTAAAAGCAGGGCAGGCGTGAAGTTACTTATACTTGATGCTGGTGGGAAACTGATGACTAAAACAAAAAATGTGGTTTATAAGGAAATTTTCAGCGATATTTGAATAAATGTGTATTCGTTGCTTTTAAATTTTAATAAAATGTTTCTACTTTATTTTTCTTATACGTTATACTACTCCAAATAATCGTACGTTGTTGAACTGCGTGTCAACGCGGGCAAATATCTAGTTTATTATATAATAAAATAATAAAGATAAAGATTATAAATTGAAGAATATTAGTTTATAAAAAGGAGGGAAACCAAAAAATAGATATTTTAAATGAATGACATGTGTCCAAATTATATTGGTTTATCATAATAGATATATTATGACATTCTCGCTCTCAAGTGTTCGCATCTCAGTCGTCACGTCTTGATTATTTTTCCTTCATTTTTAGCTCATAAAAATAATTAAATAAATAAATAATACAAACAACTCAAACGAGTAAAATCCTAATTAAGTAATTTACAAAATACACAATATCGTTGCTTCGGTATTGGTAGTGAAAAATACAGGTAGTGAGTTACAAAATTATGTTGCGGTATAGTACCGCTACTTCAGCATTGTTAGTAAAAAAATACTTAAATCAACACCAGTCAAAACAGAAAAATGAATTTCGGTATCAGTACCAATGTTGTTCAGGTGCTCCTAGTTCGCTTCCATTTAACTAATAGAGTTATTCAATATTTTTTAGTTACACAAAAGTTTTCTCATATAACCAAAAAATAATCTATATATATATATATATATATATATATATATATATATATAATAAACCAAAGCATTTTTAATGACATGTCATAATATTATGCAATCTCTCTTTTGAGAGATGCCACATAAGATGTGATGTGCCAACTCTAGACCAATTAAAAAAAGGAATAAATATGATTTAAATATGATTTAACATAATCTATTAAATATCTAATCTACTAAATGTAAATATTAAAACTTTATTATTTTCTCTCCCATGTTTCCTCTCATAACTTTTAAATGTTAATATCTTTTATATACGAGATTTTTTAAAGAAAAAAATTACACCAAATTATCGAGCGTTTTATTATCCTTCCAACAAATACCATAGCGCTATATAAAAAACGGAGGAAAAAAACGCCTATTTTTTGTAACCCGACAGGTATTGTGTCAGGTTTGGAATTAGTTTAAAAAAAATTGTGGGTTTGGGTCGGGCCTGGGATTAGGTGATACCTGACCCAATTACCCTTTTTTTTATATTAGAATATGATAACTTATGGCAGAGATTTGTTTAAAATAATAATAATAATAATAATAATAATAATAATAATAATAATAATAATAATAATAATAATATTCATTAATTATATATTGGCAGATGCCATTTTTATATTTTAGATACTTTTAATTTTATTTACTTTACTTAGATTTTTCAACACGGTATGCTCCTGAGTATAAACTAGTATCATGATATACCCAAAATAATTGCCGCACATGTTTTTCATCGATTAAAATCATTAAAACAAAAACCATGTTTGTTTCAAACAAAAAAAAAATTGATACACTCCCACAAGGTCTCTTAGGTAGGTACGCATATATTTTAGAAATCACCTGCAATAAAAACTTCAACATACATACGTCGAAATATCTTATTATAACATCAAACTGGTTCATCGACCGGCCACCTTATACATACATAGATATAATTGAGTACAGAACCACCACAAATCAACCAAGACTTTTTAATGTGTTTGGCCACCACCCCCGCTACTAATTCGACCACCGTCAGCCGCCGCGTCACCGGGGTTGATTTTCCCGCCCCCAATAGGCACGATCAGTGGATTATTGCTTTCAGCTCCAGGATTACTATCCACTGTTGTGCTATCAGTCTGATTATATCAAAAACATGAAATTTATTATCTTACAATTAATAATATCAATGAAAGTATATTAATATTATTTATAGTTAGAGTTATGTAATCATCCTTACGTTTTAAAACAAATTTAATTAATTACTTTTCACATGTGACAAAGTAAATTACTTATGATCCCATCAAGACAGTAATTGTTTATCATCAATCCTAAATATTTACATAAAAGACATATATTGAAGTTACAGCCTAGCTTGGATTTTTAATGAATGTTTACATACCTTGAGGCTTGAGAAATCAAAGGAAATCAACAGATCAACGGAGTCAATATCTGAACCAATGAAAGACGCAGATTCAACTCATAATTGTCATATTAAAAAAAAAAAAAAAAAAAAAAAAAAAAAAAAAAAAAAAAAAACTAATTTGATTATTCATTGAAACGAGATTCCTAGAAAAGGCAATTCAATAGAGAAAAATTTACTAAACGTGATCTCACCGGAGAGGCCAACCGCGATTTGCAGAGGTTTACCGGATGTCTTGTCGCTTTTTATGCTCAGCTTCACTGCACCCTTTTGCTGAAAAAAAAAAAAAAAAAAAGTAATACACAAATTGTGTTAAAATAATTTTGACAAATTAGGGTGTTCATCAGGTACTTTTTTTGAGTTTTGGGTTGTTTAAGTTTTTGGCTAGAAAAAATTACCAAGTAACCAAGCTATTTAAAGTTTGGGTTGGTCGGATTCGTGTTGTTTGGTTTTCACGTTTAGATGTAAAATTATGAGAAATATGTTTTTTTTTTCTTTGATAGAATGACATGATAACGTTTACAAGTGTTAAAACTTAAAGTTCCAAATATCAAAGGCTCCAAACCACAACAAATCTATAAAAAAATTAAAGACAACATAAAAATGGTCGGTTTTTTTTTCTTGGGTCTTATTTTTTGTCGGCTTGTTCAGGTTTTTTGTGAGGAAAAATGACATGATAGGCAATAACTGATCCATATAAGGGTTGGCTTTGTCGGGTTCTTGAATTTTTTGTGTATTCTCTAATTTGGTTCGGGTGAGTTCGAATACGGGTTGGGATTCTGATAGAAATGGAAAGCGCTACTCATAATGGAAGCTAAAAACCTAAGGCAAGTTGTTGTGCCGAATACTAGTGAAAAGGGGCCTTGTTTTTTTGGATGCAAAGAAAAATATTTATTTGTAACAGGGTAATGATAAGCATGAAATATGCAACTTAATTTATTTATTTTTTATGCAAATCAAGTCATTATTATAGCTAATCTTCACAAAACGGACATGGCAACGCGAGTAACAACCTAGTTAAAATGAATTTGGGTCAGGATGGACTAGTTTAAAAATAGATTCATTTTTGTTCAACTTAAAACCGGTTCAAGACAAATTGGCTCCAGTCAAAACATGTCGTATTAAAGAAATATATCAAATTACTAATTAATTATCACATTTTCTTTTCGCGATCATCCATGTTCGTTCGTTTAACTTTAGCAAAAAAAAAAAAAAGAAGAAGAACACGCAAATGGATTTCCTTGTTTGTTTGTTAAGAAAATAAACATTTTCTTGTTTGCTTGTGTCCGTTCTTTAATATATTATAATATAATAGAACATAAACAAACAAACGATAATAAACGTGAATACGTACCGGTAGGGGTTGGCTAGCCGTATATGCTGCCGGATCATAGTTATTCACATAAATAACTGGTGCTGGTGCAGTGTTATCAACAACCGTAACAGGTGTTGGTGTAGTGTTATCCACGAACGTAACCGGTGTTGGTGCAGTGTTATCAACAACCGTAATAGGTGTTGGTGTAGTGTTATCCACGAACGTAACCAGTGTTGGTGCCGTGTTATCAACAACGGTAACTGGTGTTGGTGGAAATACTGGAGTCGCAACCTTAACCTTGTCACCGTCGGCTTCCATTTTAGAGAGTGAGGTGCATTTAGAAGTGTTAGTGTCACGTATTTATAACCATTGAAAGATATAAAGAGAACCAACCACTAATGCATTTATTATTTGATATGAACGCATTATCTGCTTCTATTATTGAGTAAGCATGTGCATGCTTTCCGAAAATAGTAAACATTCAGGAATTCTTTTAGTTTTTTTTAAAGGCGAAGTGTAATGGTGAAATACTAGTCCTAGCAAACTTCGGGTTACAAGTTCGAGTCTTTCCACACGTCAGGCCCCCTTCAACCTTTAATGGGTATAATTTTTCGATGGACGAGAATCGAACCTATGACTAACCCCAGGCGTGAACCCTCTGAAGAGGTAAACCCTCCCACTTTAAACTAGCTAGGTTGGAGATCACCGGCATGAATTCTTTTAGTTATTAACTAATTTGTTAGGTGATGAAGCCACAGCTTGCGGAGCCAACTTGGTTTTATCCACAAGGTCATGAGTTTGATTTTTTTGGAGTGGCACGCCTTATGAGGTTTTCCCAGGGAATTTGTGGAATAGGTATTAAGTGGGGTGGCTCGAGCTCGAAGCAGGACGTGATATTAGTAGCGTCTCACAGGCCATTGGTCTCGAATTCGAGGCTTAATGTGTCACACCCTCAAATTTCCACGTGCGGGGTTTTACCGCGAGGCGCGTGACACACCAGGATCCAAGTCAACGGTCACAATAAACAACACTATATGATACGTAAAAAAAATGACATAAGCAAACCATTAAGTTTTCATAAATGATCCAACGCTGCGGAAGCGTAAAACTTTATTACAACGTGAAATCAAAAGTACGAAAGTCTGAAAATACTAAATGAGATGCACATGAATCCTAGATGCCGTGAGACTCCGTGCGCCTATCGACAGCTGCTACCTTAGCGACCTGAGACAAACATGCTAAATACGTCAGCAAATAATGCCGGTGAGTTCACAGGTTTTTAATGAATACCGACTCCAAATGTATACCAATTCCAAGTGAAAATTGACTCCAACTGAATACTGACTCCCAAATGAATACCCATGATCAATCCAGACCACATGCATGCAAATCATATGAATACCTGTTACTACTGCGATTGGAAAACCATTACTGGACTCGAATACTGTGAATACTGAATACGTGCCCGAATGAATACTGAATACTGAATACTGCATACTGAATACTGAATACCTAAGAGACAATATGCACCCGCCCGGCCCTCCAAGCCGTCGAGTGGGGCGGGTCAAGCCCAAATAGCGCTATCCACATTTCCCCCGTTGTGCATCCCCGCACATTCATGGTTTCCCCCGGGACTTCCAAAGATCGCATAGTAATATAATGAATACTCCAAAACATAATGAATACGTGAAAACATAATGAATACTCCAAACCCAATGAATTCATGAATACCAAAACGTAGTTGACACATCTTTCCTGAAAACTTAGTTGAAACGCCTTTTATGAAAACATAGTTGCAACGCCTTTTATGAAAACATAGTTGACACATGTTTAAAGGACACAGCATGTTTTCTCCCCCAAAAATGTAAAACCAGTAAAAGAGTGGGGCCGTGAAACTCACCTTAGATTGCGTCTTCCGATAACTAGAATTCCAACACGTGTATGATAATCCCAACTAATGACAACCTATCAATGAGTTTACATAAGTGTGATGACTACTAACCCGAAGGCTAACAAGTCCCCGATTGTCCAGATCATAACCAAGTATGTTTTAAAACGTGTTTAAATGTTTAACTGACACACTAGACCGACCCGACATCCCGTTGGTGATCCATTACCCTAACTAATCAAGTACACATAGATTACACGCAAGGTTCAAGCATAAAACACTTAGTTCGTATCAAAAATCTCATTTCTGTTAACGTAGGGTCGAACGTGGCTGTAAGTGGTCGAAGGTGTCCCTAAAAGGTCGAATGTGGCTTTGAACTTCCACCTTCGCCCCTTTTTCTCCCACCTTCGCCCATTTATGGCACCTTCGCCCCTTTTGCTTCCAGGTTCGACCCCTGGAATCCACCTTCGCCCGTTCGACTGGCCGAAGGTGTTCCAGGTTCGACCCTGCTGTGTTGTTTACTCAAAAACGCGTCCAAAAACATCCGAAAACATCACGAAACATCATGAGTTACAGCAGTCAAGCATCATTAATATATTCCTACGAAACCCTACCAATTTTACCCCAAAATCTATCCGTTTTACAAGTTTCCTAAAATAGTAAATTATGGAGATGTCACATCATCATGCATGAAAATATTACCCAATTAGGAAACTTTCTGAAATCAATCAATAATCAGCTCATCATACTCAGATCATCATGAACAAGAAACCCCTATCATAACCTTATCATAACCATCCAAAAACGAGCCCTAAATCTAACTAAAAACCCCTTTAATTGTCAAAACACCATCAACAATCAAAGGTAACATGTTTCAATCATAACCCATCATTAATAACAGCCCTAGGTTGTTGTCATATCATCTATACAACAAGTAATCATCAAACAATGCATAATATCATATTAACACATGTTTAGTTTGCATAAAAACTCATTGTTTATGAATAGGTTTTATTTAGAAAGATGTTAGGAAGGTTTTTACCCATAAAACATGTTGATATCAGATCTGGACCCTTGGGGTTTAGATGAAAACAAGTTAAAATTGTTTAAAAAGGATTTGTAATGAAGAACACACCTTAGATCTTCACTTGTAATGATTTAGAGAGTTAGGTTATGAAAAACAAGTTCAAAAACTCCTTCCCCAATGATAATAGCTGATAGAGAGTGTTTGGAGGCGTTTAGGGTTTGTGAAATGGTGAAAAATGGCTAAGGATGGTATTTATACCAGGTCCAGGTTCGCCCCTTTTATATGGTCGAATGTGGAACTTTTCCACATTCGCCCATTTGTAATGGTCGAACGTGGAATCTTTCCACATTCGCCCACTTTGTTTCTACATTCGCCCATTTCTCAAGTTCCATTTCCACATTCGCCCACTATTTCCACATTCAGGTCATCAGCACTTTTTAACACATGTAAACAGCACTTTTTAACACATGTTAACCTTTTTCCAGTTTGTCGTGTTTAACGCATTCTAACACATCTTAACACATAAGCATGCATCCATAGTCTATACTTAGCATGTTTAGGCACGTATAATCATTTGTACATCGTTTAAGCAAGTATAAGTATACAATCCACCACACGACCCATAATCTACACATATACTTAATTAGTTCATGTAATGTCACCAACAACGGAACCCGGTACTAGTGTATTCCCCAAAATGACTCCCAATGATCCTCCAGATCATTGAACCCTGGACAATCCTAATCTGACCCGACTCAACTAACCCAATTAAGTTTGTTTATAAACGTTTCTCGCTAAGGTAGACTTATGTGTTCATAAAATGTTGACCCAAACATGCCGGGTGTCACATCATCCCCCTGTTGAAAGAATTTTCGTCCCGAAAATTTCCCGAAGTCAAAGAGAACGAAGCGATAAAAAGAAAAATTTTCCCGGTCGTCACATAATGTCCTGGCGGTCGTTCCAAAAAAAGTTATAAACTAATTTTTTAGCTGCATTACGAAGG
Organism: Ambrosia trifida; assembly: GCA_028751855.1. Taxonomy (NCBI): domain Eukaryota; kingdom Viridiplantae; phylum Streptophyta; class Magnoliopsida; order Asterales; family Asteraceae; genus Ambrosia; species Ambrosia trifida. Next base: position 106,162,708 of record CM054126.1, on the reverse strand, counting down.
GTTGTAAACATTCTGGTTGCTCATTTTTAGTGGCGCAGCTTAGTTGGGGTGGACGGGAGCAGCCGACCCCCTCCCCCCGAAGTTTCGCACAGAAGTTCTGATTATATAGTATTCGTATAGAAAATTTTGGAAATATAGGGTTTCGACCCCCCGAAACTGGTTTTTGACCCTCCGAAACTAGTGACTTTCGATCCCCCGGTGATTTCTGACCCCCCGAACCTTCGGGTTAAGCTTCGCCACTGCTCATTTTCATAGTAGTGCTTAATCGACTTCTACTTGAACTTAAACCATAAAATGAGTTTCATTTAGTAAACAGAATTATAAAACTAAACTGGTGTTGGTGGAAATACTGGAGTCGCAATTTTAACCTTGTCTCCGTCTACTTCCATTTTAACAAGTGAGGCGCATTTAGAAATAGTGTTAGTGTCATGTATTTATAACCATTGAAATTTGAAAGATATAAAGAAGAGTTTAATAGGAACCAAGCATTTACTATTTGATTTGAATGCATTATCTACTTCCACAGGATAGAGTATCAAATCTCAACTTGGATCGGACCAACACAATCCCCAATAACACGCGGGAAGAGCCCATATGCATGTCTCCAATACAAGATCTTCACGCTAACTGCTGTAAGTCTAATGTGGGACATGGCAATACACGTGTGGTACAGAAGGCTGTCAACTCGTTGGACGACAAGGACATAAGTGTACGAACCACTCACAATCATTGGCTGTGTGCTCATTGCATTACACACGTCCGCCCTATCTTTACATGACACTTGGCACAAGGGAGACAACAAATACGCACCAACATTCTCCACTTATTACCATTAGGATGACGCCACGTGGCATACGACACTACTAGAAAAATATTTTCTTGACACGGATTGTGCGTCGTAAAATGGTGCTTTTGACACACAAAAAAGTGTCATTGAAGGACATGTCATAAAATTAACATGACACGCATACGTGTGTTATTTTTTTATGACACGTATTAATGACACTCTTTCATGACACACGTTTATGACACTCTTTCATGACGCGCTATGTGTGCCATCGTTTATGACGCAAATTTATGATATTCATTTCGCGTGTTACGCTTTTATTTGTACGAAAAATCTATAAAATTACAAATTTACCCTGGACTCATATATATATATAAGGTGGGGTTAGGATACAAAGTGTGTGTTTTGTAAGAAGGGTGAGAAGTAATTTTGTCCTTTAGATCATGTTGATGGATGGTTGAGATTAAATGAATGGCAAAGTTGTAAATTGTGTGATATTAGAAATTTATAATTAATAAATTGAGGGTTGTTGGGGTATAAGAGCATTCACAATAGAATTCTCATCCCCCATCCACTCACAACCAATCACAACCACATATTACACTAAACCCCATTAAAGTTTCTCTCTCCTCCACTCACAACCACTTTCAACAAATATTAAAAAATAAATACATTTTTTCTGTTTTCCCTAAAAGATTCCCAAAGAACCCAATATATACCGACACACTGTAGATTCCCCATTCTCTTCACTCACAACCACTTCCAACCCCCAAAAAAATTATAGGGTTTTGTCACCCAAAAAAATAGGGTCTCTATTGTGAATGCTCTAATTCTCAAAACACATAAAAGCCATTAAATATCTCCATCATTTAAGGATATCATCTCTCTCCTTTTAATTGTGGCTCTCCCCCCCCCCCCCCCCCTCTCATCAACCATACAAAACACATGTAAAAATTATCGAAGCATAAGAGTACCCCACCCTCAACATATTGTGTTTTATCTTCTTCTTCTCTCCTCATCTCTTTCTCTCCATCTCTATTTTACTTTAGCTCTGAGAAAAGGGGCATAATTGTGTTTTATCTATTCCGGCGAATAGAAGCTGTAAACTATATATATTAGAAATTCTGAATGATTATTTATGATATAAGAGGAGTTTTGCTCTATTCCAGCGAATATAGAGCAGAAGTTTCCACCGTCAAAACCTTTCCTTCACCTCCAACTAAAAAGTGGCCGCTGACGTTTCCACCGTCAAATCTGAGAAAAGGGGCGGAACTGTAATTTGCACAATGATGGATTGTTGTTGTTGTTTTGTATGTCCCCGGATTGTGTTGTTGTTGCTATTGTAGTTTGTTTGAAGATATCGGTGTGTTTTATCTTCAAAGAGATAGTGGGTTTCTATTTAATGTTTGTTTAGATTTTGTGTTTTACCTTCATTGTGTGTTTAAATCTCTTTATTAATGGTTTCTATTTAATGTTTGTTAGGGGAAAGTTCTTATTATTCTTGATTATATGTTTTATGTTAATTGAAAGTTCGTATTTTAAGGGAAAGTTCTTGTTGTTCTTGATTGTGTGTTTTATATGTAATCATTAGTGTATAGAACACTTGGTTGTATGTTTTATGTTTAAAGTTAACTGATGAGACACAATGAAGAATCAATGTCACTTTTGTCCAGTAAAACACATCAGTGGAAATGTATAGAACACTCGGTTGTGCGTTTTATGTTTAAAGTTAACTGATGAAACGCTATAAAGAATCAATGTCACTTTTATCCAGTAAAACGCATCACTTAAAATGTATTGAACACTAGGTTTTGTGTTTTATGTTTAAAGTTAACCGATAAAACACAATGAAGAATCAATGTCACTTTGTCCAGTAAAACACATCACTAAAACTAGTTCTTTGAAACTCGTCTGATAACATACTTATTGATATTTTTAAATGTGATAAACTTTTGATTAAATCCCTAAAAACTCTCCACAATTAAAATCACCAAAAATAAAAATTAAATTATACACGTAATATTACCTTTGTACCCTTGGTCTTAAAATACTACATCAGTTGCACGTGTCAGCATGAGAATGCTTCTTACCTTTCTCAAAATTTCCACTCTTTGTACCGGAACCCTTTTATATATATATATATATATATATATATAAGAATTTCCTTTAATTCTTTACAAACTTCAGCATCAAATTCTAGATATGGCTTTAGCTATGGATAAACAAAACAAAGGCTATGAAGTTGTAGAAAGAACAGATGAAGAAGGAAAGGGTACAGGAATATTGGTTCTACAGATTTCTCATCCTACAACAATCACAGAAGAACAAATAATTCAATTCTACCATCATGGTATGATTGATTATTTAGAAGTCAAATATAATCGAAAGACAGAAGATCTTCTCAATAAACTTGGAGAAAAGATTCTATTAACAGCAGGAAATATCACAGCAAGAACTGTTGCACCAAGGATTCGTTGCAAAATCATTGCATCATTCCCATTTGCAGATTCATACACCTATAGACCAGCCAGAAAAAGAGTTTTAAACATAGTAATCCACCACCCCCTCTGATAATTATATCAGGATTTTTTTAATTTAAATCACATATAAATTATACATGTAGATTTAAATTAAAAAATCCTGACATAATTATTAGGACAGCTAATATAGAATATAGTCCACTAGATAGGGAAGAATTCAAAAAACAAATCCCTGAAATGATTAATCAAGGTTTAATTAAAAAATCAGAAAGCCCACATAGATCTTCAGCATTTCTAGTTAGAAATCATAGTGAAATAAAAAGAGGTAAAGCTAGAATAGTATACAATTATAAACGGTTAAATGATAACACAATAGAAGATAGGTATAATATTCCTAATAAAGACACTTTATTAAATCTTATACAAAATAAAAAGATCTTCTCAAAATTTGATTTAAAATCAGGATATAATCAGCTAAAATTAGAGGAAAGTTTTAAACCATGGACAGCTTTTACATGTTCAGAAGGCCAATATGAATGGAATGTTCTTAGTTTTGGACTTAAGAATGCTCCTTCAATATTTCAAAGATTTATGGATAGTATATTCTTAAAATATGATTTTTGTTTGGTATATATTGATGATATTTTAGTTGCAAGTAATACAGTACAGGAACATGAGAAGCATTTACAACAGGTTTTTGAAGAAATAAAGAAGAATGGTATAGTAGTTTCTAAAAGGAAAATGGAATTATTTAAAAGAAAAATATCCTTTTTGGGTTTAGAAATTGGAAATGGGAAAATAGAATTACAACCACATATTTCTACAAAAATTTTAAATTTTCCTGAAAAATTTGAAAATGTAAAACAAATACAGGCATTTTTAGGATTGGTAAATTATGCTAGAAAATTTATTCCAAATTTATCAAAACTAGTAGGACCTCTTTACAGTAAAACAACTAAAAATGGTCAAAGGTATTTTAATCAGGAAGATGTTAAATTAGTACAAAAAATAAAAACAGCTGTAAAAAATATTAAGCCATTAGAGTTACCATTAGTGACAGATTATATAACTATTGAGACAGATGGATGTAAAGAAGGATGGGGAGCGGTCCGTCTATGTAAACCAAATAAATACAGTTCGAAGGAAGAAGAGAAAATTTGTGCTTATGCAAGCGGTAATTTTCAAAATAAAACAAATTGGAATACAACAGATTTTGAAATACAGGCTTTAATTAGTGCTTTAGAAAAATTTAAACTTTTTCTTGATAAAGAATTTACAATAAGAACTGATTGTGAAGCAATAGTAAAGTTTGTAAAAAATGATCAAAGTAAAAAAGTAAATAGGACTCGATGGGTTAATTTGCAAAATATTATTCAAGGGAATGGATATATTATAAATTTTGAACACATTAAAGGAAAAAATAATGGGATAGCAGATATGTTGTCTCGTAATATAAACAAATGGCTTATTACAGATGGACAGGAAAAAGAGCAAAGGTAAAGCAATCCTTGTACAGCCTACACAGAGTAAGAGATCATCTTCAATGACCTCTGATTCAGAAACAGAAAAACAAATGGGACAGACCATTAGAACAGAGGAAGAAAAAATTCAACAGGCATACAAGCAGTCAGCTGAAAAAATAAACAGTCAAAGAAGGCTTCCAGCCTCTATTACAGGTGTAGAAATGACTCAATATTACAATCCGAGTGTTGAAGATATGTCTCAATATTATCAAACTCCACCAAAAAATACACAAAGTACACAGCGTACACCAAGGTCGTCTTCTTCAACACAAAGTACACAGAACTATTGCATTCGATTTGGAACATATGATCTCCAAATATGCAATGATGCTTACAAAAAATTTCGTCCTGTTATTGGAATGAAATTGACAGAAAACAACAATGCTTATTGGACAACATTTGGCATATTCAAACCATGCCACAAGCTTCAAATTTTAAAGTCCAAGTTTTAAATGCATTAAGTTTCTATTTTGCTGAACAAACGGTTACAACACCTGAAAAACATAACAAACCCATATTTACACACTATATTATTTTTAGAGTGACAAAAATTGGAATTTTTAATAAATGGGAAACAGTTGCTAAACATATTCAATGTCCCAATCCTATTTACAAAGGTTATGAAAATTTTCAACAAGCAATGGAAGCAGCAAGAGAATACTTTGGGTTAAAAAATTTCCATATTGAACCCGAAGAAGTCCAAACGTTTGCTGATATAACAAATAAAAAGCCTGATCAAATAATTAAAGCACAACAGGAAGTGATTGCTGACTTACAATCACAACTTATACAGCAAGAAAAAAATACACAGAGTATAAAATATAAAATCGAAAATGAAATATATAAAAAACAAATTGCAGTGCTCGAGGAAAAGAATACACAGTTATTACAAAGGTTAGAGAAAAAGAAAGAAAAAACAGAATTAAACAGGTCTTTTGAGTCCTTCAAAATCAGGATTCTTGATACTCCTTGGAGAAATTGCTTGGAACCTGTTACAGAAAGATTCCCAGAATTTGAGCATCTTGTTTCACTAAAAATATGTGAAGAATTTCCTTTAATTCTTTACAAACTCCAGCATCAAATTCTAGATATGGCTATTGCTATGGATAAACAAAACAAAGGCTATGAAGTTGTAGAAAGAACAGATGAAGAAGGAAAGGATACAGGAATATTGGTTCTACAGATTTCTCATCCTACAACAATCACAGAAGAACAAATAATTCAATTCTACCATCATGGTATGATTGATTATTTAGAAGTCAAATATAACAGAAAGACAGAAGATCTTCTCAATAAACTTGGAGAAAAGATTATATTAACAGCAGGAAATATCGCAGTAAGAACTGCTGCACCAAGGATTCGTTGCAAAATCATTGCATCATTCCCATTTGCAAATTCATACACCTATAGACCAGCCAGAAAAAGAGTTTTTATAGAAGATGATCATACATACCCTTGTCCTTGGTTACGTATGAGCATGGTAAACCCAAACATAGATTTTGCAGAAATATTCTGGCTAAATCAAAATGCTCAACAACCGTTGTATGAGTTAAAAAATTTCTTTAAAAAACATCAAGAAACTCCTACAATTCCAGATAATGTGCCATGGAGACAGTACAAATTAATAGGTGAAGGACACTGTATTTAAGTATATGCAAAGGACAATTGGCGTGTTCTTTTACCTTTTCAGGTGAAGGAGAAACCCTACAGATAAAACATTTCATAAACCTTGCAGAAGATGAGGACCTAGAAGACTGTTCAAGTCCACAGTCAATAGACAGTACACACAGGGATTTCTAAAAGCAAACGTAAGCAGTGACGTTACACAAACATGGAAAACAGTTGTACAACAAGACACTGAGCATCTCTACAAGATACAAAGCATCTAAATAAAAGTCAAGAAGAGGCCAATGTTTGTATTAATAATGGCCAACATCCACTAGATTATTGTTTGAACTTTGTAAAAGTAGTTTTGTCGTTTATTTTCTTTAGTTGTTAACCATACATGTATGTTAGAGCTATAGTGTTTTGTTTCTGTGTAGTTTGCCTATAAAAGGCAACCATTTCTTTCATTGTAGACACACCAAGAAAAACCATTGAAAGCAATAAAATTTCAACTTTCATGGCACACTAAAATCCCTCCGACGCTCCTTAACTAAACCTCCTTATTCTTTTATTTGTCCAAGATCTTTATATTATATTCCAACAACTATAAAAAAAAAAAAAAAAACTACTAATCCACCGCTGTGCATACTCTCTACAATCTATCTGCTATGCAAATCTCATTGTAAGTGTTATGATTACTATGCTTCTTTATAATTTTTTAGTATTAATTCTACTTTATATATGTATTTATTTAAAAAGAATTAAGTTTTGTTTCGTTTCGTTTTAAACATAGTAATCCACCACCCCCTCTGATATATATATATATATATATATATATATATATATATATATATATATATATATATATAGGGTAGGGTTCAATTGAGAACCAACCCTTAGTTAGGAACTTTAGGAACAAATCTCATCCATCCATATTCAATGGCATGATGGTAAATATGATAAACATTAATTAACTTTTTAATTAAAGCAAGGGGTAATGTTGTCTTTTTGTATTTGAGTTTTAATAGGTTATTTATTATACATTGTAACTGACAAAACACCACAACTAACCTAATTTATGCGATTATTCTATACATCAAAGAAAGGGAAGAAATGCACATAATAACGATGATCGACAATTATACAGGTATGTATCAAGATCCAATTTGTTTTTTTTATTTCCTTTAATCGATCGGTTATTGTAAGTAAAAATTTATTTCTTCATAAATCGATTTTATGTTTTTTGGGTTTGAAAAAATCTGATTAATCATTTAAGGGTTTGATTGTTTATGTTTTAGTGTTTTGGCGATCGCATTGTTTATGTTTTAATCCGTAATTGTTGTTTCTTTATAAAAGGGTTTCTGAAACCCTATTAAAAAAACCTAGGTTTGTAATGTACGATCATCGAATGTGGTACAGAGTTTAATATACACCATCGTATATTGAGTGTACACCAAACTTTTTTTTACGTAAGTTTTGGGGTATTGAATTGTACACATAGAATATACATCAGTGTATATACTTGACACTAATGAATACACCAAACTTTTGTACATCAGTGTATATTCAATTGTACACATAGAATATACATCAGTGTATATACTTGACACTAATGAATACACCAAACTTTTGTACATCAGTGTATATTCAATTGTACACATAGAATATACATCAGTGTACATTTTATATACACTGGTGTATATAAAATGTACAAGTGTATATAACATACGCACATTGTTACCGTATGGATTAAGTATTCATTGGTGTATATAATTGACTATATGATTAAAAAGCATGTTTGACTTCAGTATACACTATTGTGAACTATATGTTTTGTGTGTATTTTATTTAGGTTTTGGTTACAAGGTGAAGTTGACAACAAGTAAATTACATAATGAATGTGCTCTAATGCTAGGACACGGAGCTTTTGAGTTTGGAGAAGGAGATGTAATTTTTGGCAATGAAACATACAATGTGGTTTATGAGTACATTAATAGGAATCCACGTTATTGTACCAACTGTGGTCGTTTGGGATATCATGACGCACGACACTGTCCTTTAAAAAAAATTGGTTTTAGTATTTGATTGAAACGATGTCCAATTTTTTTTTTATTATGTATTAGTTTACCTAATAATAAAAGTACTGTTTGTTTTTCTTTATGTGTTTTCTGCTATTATTCACTGTCGTATATTTCTTCTTGCATACACCATGATGTTGAAGTTGAATATTATCATGATACACATTGGTGCATTGCTAATGGGTTGATATTATAGAAAGCAGAAACTATTATTAATAAGAATCAATTTAGTATTGAAACCCGTGAAACCCCAAAATCATATCCAATTTTAGTTTGAATCTTTAATAGATAATCAACATTATAATGTACCATAATATTCAACAAATATACATCAGTGTATATTCATACTTTTACAATTATACATCAGTGTATAGTCCAACTAGTACTATAAAACCAGTGTACTGTACCATAATATTCAACAAATATACGTCAGTGTATATTCATACTTCACAATTATACATCAGTTTATAGTCCTACTTGTTATACATAGACATTCTATAGCAACTGATGCAAACATCAAACATAAAACACTATTTAATTACACCTGTGTATATGCAACATTATAATGTACCATAATATTCAAAAAATATACATCAGTGTATATTTATACTTCACAATTATACATCAGTGTATATTCCAACTAGTACTATAAAAACAGTGTAATGTACCATAATATTCAACAAATATACGTCAGTGTATATTCATACTTCACAATTATACATCAGTGTATAGGCCTACTAGTTATACACAGACATTCTTACACACGCATTGCATCCAGTTGATTTAATATTAGATCAACGAGATCTTTCAGCCTTTTCCTCAACGTTTTCAGCACCTTCAAGCGATGTTGTCTTTGCATTTGAACACAAAATGTACCTATTTATAGTCACACCATCTACTTGTTTTCGTGTAGACAAACGAGTTCCAAAACCGGCTGCCTCTCCATCGTTTTCGTACATTATGATAGCTTCGTCCAACGTTCTAAACTTGGCACCTACAAATGGTTTAACATTGTCTGGTACAACAGGAGTCCAATATCTCGTCCCACCAGGAGACTCGTATACTTTGCTGGACGAGGAACCTACAATAAACAAATGCACATTAGAACCTACGTCAGACATTACATTTTAAATAATTAATATACACCTGTGTATGTTACTGTTATTTGTTTATGTACGCTCAAAAAATCTTAGGATATCATTGCGCTTAAGCATATATACACTGGTGTATAACAAAACAGTAAACTAATATACATCAGTGTATAGATGAATAAACATTAAACTAATATACATCAGTGTATAGATGAATAAACATTAAACTAATATACATCAGTGTTCATGACAAAACATTAAACTAATATACATCAGTGTATAGATGAATGTTAGTGTATCTGTACGCTTCAACATGATCTGAATTATACATCGGTGTACTTATGAAAAATGTAACATGATCTGAAAACTGCTATATCGCAACATGATCTGAATTATACATCGGTGTACGTATGAAAACTGCTATATGCACATTAGAACCTACGTCAGACATTACATTTTAAATAATTAATATACACCTGTGTATGTTACTGTTATTTGTTTATGTACGCTCAAAAAATCTTAGGATATCATTGCGCTTAAGCATATATACACTGGTGTATAACAAAACAGTTAACTAATATACATCAGTGTATAGATGAATAAACATTAAACTGATGTATATCAGTGACGATTCAGATGAGGATTGAGGCGAATTTGTGAATTCGTGACTCGTTTCTATCTCTGTGTGTTTAAAATATGAACGTAAAATGCAGACAAAAATGGTGGTGGAAGAGACAATAGAGAATGGATGTTAGAAGATGACTGATCTGATATACGCCCCCTCCGCAACCGTACGCAACCACTCTTCTCGATCTATTTTTTTTTTCTGAATCGTTTTCATCATTCGAAGGAAGGAGACGGTGGTTAGGGTTTGGAATTGGGGTTTTTTTAGAGAGAGAAAGTATAGGAGATAAGAGTGGTGTGAGAATGGTGGAGAGAAAGAGATGGGGGATTTTATAACTTTTTTTTTAAATTAAAATATAAAACATAATTGTTCAATTACCATCCTACCCTTAGATCAAGATTAAAAGATGAATGGCTCAGATTGGTTCCTAAGTTCCTAACTAGTACCTTGGTTCCTAATTGATCTTTTTCCTATATATATATATATATATATATATATATATATATATATATATATATATAGGGGGAGGATAAATTGAAAACCCACTCGAGTTAAGAAAACTAAGAAAACCCTTGTAAAAACCATCTAAACAATTTTTTTTTGAAAAAAATACACAAGGCAACATACATGTATAAAAGCGTTTTGGGCCAAAAAAATAAAAAAAGCGCTGATTGGATATTTTTAAAAAAAAAAATAAACAAAATTTGCACTGTTACATATGTAACAACTGATTATCTCTACTACATTATAAAGAGGGGGCAATGGGCAAAAATGTCAAACTTGGCAAAGTTAAGATGGCATTCCAAAAGTCTCAAGTGTAATCTCTAAATTTTTACTCCATTTCTTCCATTTATACCCTTGTGTACAACCTTTAATGCCAATAGTATAATTGTCTTATACACAATTTCTACCCCTTTAAATATGTAACCCTCATTATAAAGACCCAATTCAATATTACAAATCCCTTCCATTCCCTCCTTTTTATTTTTTGATCGGTGAACAACTTTGTGGCAACCACCCTTGCGGGGCGCCGTGCCCAGGAATCGACTACTCGACCTCCAGCAGCCCCCGCCTTCTCCCGATGCGCGGAAACCCGAGCCCCACCCGCCCGTAGGCATGACAGTGTTGTAGAATTCGGTAAAACCTCGCCGTCCGTCATATTCGAACCGGCGCCACCCGTATTCGATCTTCACCCGGATACCAAACCATAAATGATGGAAGTGGGGATCGAACCTTTGATCACATAAATGAAACAAAAGCCACTCCACCACTCCGCCATTATGGATTAATTCCCAATTCAATCGTATAAAAGTCTTATTATTTACTTATTTTATTGATCCGGACGTAATAGTTTTAGCCATAAAGGATTTGTTAAATAAAGTAGGATTAAAGAGATATAATGGGTATCATAGGTTCATATGTCATATTTAAAAGGTCTAAAGAGTATGCAATTTTTTTTTTCATTTTCCAGGGATATCTCATTTGGAGGTTGAAATTAAGGTAGGGGCGAAGTGTGAAAATTCAGGCATAGTCTTGAAGCCAAAACAATAAGTTATAAGAGAATGATCAACCACATTTTATTCATAATTCATACAAGATATATATACAATGAAGAAAAGACATAATCTAACCTATAATTAATAGTAATAAAACACTTTGACTATGACCATGACTATAACTTGGTCTTTGACTTTGACTTGAAATACATATCCAATATGCCCCTGCAAGATGGACGGCCTTGGAATAAGTCCAATATTTGTATAGAAGTAGATGATATCATTGTTTGAGCAAGAGAAGAAGTTGATGAAGTTGAAGATGTAAGAAAGATGAAGTTGATTAAGCAGACGAATCAAGAGAAAATACATTTTTTTTAATATTGCAGATGAAGAACATGAATAAAAGAGAATTTGGTGCATATCTTGTATGGATGAAATAGAGATGGTTAAAAGCCATAAAAGAGAAATAGAGAAGAATGATCATAGGGTAAACGGAATAGGTGATAGAAGATTAGAGGTACAGTTTGTCCGGAAAATAAAGGTTGTGGCACAAAAAGGATTTTAGGTTTTGCAAAACCATGCAGAAGGAGAATAAGTTAAGCTTAAACTTTGAAGGAGTACAAAGTGTAATATGTGAGGTAGATAGAGCTTGTTTAGGGTATGGGATCAAAGTTTTGAAGATGTTGATAGATGTGAGTTTTGGAGATGTTGGAGAGGTGATAAAAAGAAATGGTAAGGGATGTTTTAAAGAAATTTAGAGTGGTGGTGATCACGGAATAGTTGAAGAAATGGAGCTTTAGGTAGACATGGTGGGGATTGAAGTAGCTTGCAAAGAAATTTAGGGGTGATGGGCGACGGTTCCCATTTTGATAGGATCAAGAGCTTTCTCGTTGGAGATAATGCTCTGATACCATATAAGAGAATGATCAACCACATTTTATTCATAATTCATACAAGATATATATACAATGAAGAAAAGACATAATCTAACCTATAATTAATAGTAATAAAACACTTTGACTTGAAATACATATCCAATATAAGTTATTATTAAATCCGCAGCTCAAATCATTCATTATAGAATGGAAATTAACTGAGTTCAATATACCAACTTGAATAATTAGAATCATAAAAAGATGGTTAAACTAACATTTGGTTAGACAATAATGAATAATCTTAACAGTTAGTTTCAATAAAGTGTTGGATTTGATTGGTCATATTGACTTGTAGTGACTTCAAGTTGTAATACCAACTTAAGGAGCACATCCAAGCACCTATATATGTTGTACGTATCAAAAATGTTTTTTTATTGTTTTAGTATAATTCCTATTTTCTTATACAACTTTTACACATTTTGAAAGAGAATTTATGCTTCCTCCGTTTAGTGTAACTAAAGCCCCATCCACTTTTTTTTTTTTGTCAATATGTATATAGAACGTAGTATGGTATCATGTAACTATCCTAATTAATGTTAGAACTTCCCTACCGTTAAGTGTGAGTGTTTTTATATATAAATATATACAACTTACATATGATTTTTTTATCGTTTTAAGGTTTGAATTATGTTCCCGCCTTGTATTGCCGACCCCACCGCAACGCGCGGGTTCCATACTAGTACTACATTATAAAGGGGGAGAGATGACTAAAATAGTCACTTCATGTCAATTTTAAGATGGCATACAAAATGTCACAAGGTAAACAACTATCTTTTTATCAAATCGTTCCCTTTATACCCCTATGTGCAACATTTGATTACAATTGTACAAATGACTAATGCAAGTCATTAACTTATGCTTAATGAACTAAATAAGAAATTGATGGTTGTGTCTAACATATTAATGGCCAATAAACCATCAAAGGTATATTCATAACCTTGTCACTTTATCAAAATGTGTATATACAATACATCTTGATGATTATTTTGTGTGGCATGTATAACTATGTGGAAGTTTTATCATGGCATTAATTCTTTTTGTGTTATATTTGAAGCACTCACCTCCACTTTATCATGCTTATTTTGCAATGACGGTATCACGCCACGCGTAATCTCTTTCGTGATACTCGCTCGTTTGACGTTTCAGTCTAATTTTAATCAACAAGTTTTATAACAGTGATCAAGTTGCAAATTTTTACCCCGCAGCAACACGTGGGTTTCTCACTAGTATGTTATAAAAATTAAATACTCGTTACACTACATTTTCTTGTAGTGATACCATCTCTAAGGTTAGTTAGGCCTTTACTCGGTGTTGGCCGGCCCACCTTTGTATCAATATTAAGCTGCCACACTTGTGCTTCACTTACAAAATAATTATGTATAATATGTAGGAACACCGTTCATAAAAATAAAAGAAATACTAATATTATTAGGAATTTCGGATTACAATACATAAATAAAAAGTAAATACATTACAAAGACAGAAATTAAAATTACAAGAAATGGAAATACAGAAAGCGAAAGGAATCTCGTGGTGACTGAGGCACGTGTAGAACACGCTTCCCTTAAAACAGATTTCGGGCCACCCAGGTGAACCCGTCTGTTTCCCAGGGTACAACATCCTAAGCAGATTGCACTGCCGGAGAAAACCTAGCACCTGAAATAGTACCTGAAACAAGAGTGCGGAGGGCAGCGAAGTCAGGAAAATTATCAGACAGTAGGTGGTGGTTCGTGAACATGTATTCAGAGGATTTTTTATTATGTGTCTCAACAGAGCTCACAACTCTGTATTTATCAACATGAAGGGAGGCATGCCAAGAATCCATATTCAAAAGTATTGAATTACTAGACTTAATCACAATTTAAGTCTTTGTAATTAATCACAAGACTTAATGACTCTTGACAGGTGAAGAATACATTCCTCTACAGAATTCTACATATAAACCAACACATGATTTATATCTCCACCAATGTGGGACAAGCACAAATTCCCACAACATTAAAGTTTCACCACACACACTTAAAGCTTAGAACTCTCATTCATCTAGCTTTTATAATTAAATATCATTATATTAAACATTAATATAATATTTAAATTATTAAATTTCCAACAATCCCCCTCATGAATGGAGATCGCCCCACACACTCAAGTGTCACAATAAAATTTCAGCGGTTAAGCAATGCAGGATAGGTAGGTATTCCCTTTGAACCCTCCTTTGTGATGTGCACTTTGTCTCCTAGCGGTTAGTAGACGCGATGTCCTTGAACCAACCCCTTTTTACGTAGACGTTATTACACATCACACATTACTCTCCCTGGTCTGGTTAACTCCTCATTGTCGTGTCCGTTTATGGTCATGGAGCACTATCCTGGTTCTGCGAGAGCTCTAGGAATTGCGCCCCCCACAATTCCATTTGAAGCGACCCCACTTCTCTCTAACATAGGTGATTTTACCAAAATCATTAAAAGCCATATGCTTATCCTCCTTTGACATCACTGATTTATTTTAAGGACGGACTAGGAAGTATGCAACTCCCTTTGTGTTTTGGGGTACTCCCCCACAGTGATCTTAGTCCGTACAGTTGGGTGGTCCTATTGAGCCTAGATCATGGGATCTCCAATCTTCTAGGATAGGTTTTCCGTTGTACA
Organism: Ambrosia trifida; assembly: GCA_028751855.1. NCBI lineage: Eukaryota > Viridiplantae > Streptophyta > Magnoliopsida > Asterales > Asteraceae > Ambrosia > Ambrosia trifida. The sequence goes on along the minus strand of CM054126.1, from coordinate 106,147,440 downwards.
AACTTATTCCAAGGGCTTTAGTCCCATTCCTATTGACGACTTATGTACTACCTCTCTGCTTAAGCCTTTTGTAAGCGGATCCGCAATGTTATCCTTTGACTTCACATAGTCAATAGTGATAACCCCTGTTGAGAGCAGTTGTCGTATCGTATTATGCCTACGTCGTATGTGCCTCGATTTGCCATTATACATTGCACTTTTAGCTCTACCAATTGCCGACTGGCAATCACAATGTATGCAAATAGCCGTAACAGGCTTAGGCCATCTTGGAATATATTCCAAAAACTGACGTATCCATTCTGTCTCTTCTCCAGCTTTATCTAAAGCAATAAATTCAGATTCCATCGTGGACCTAGCTATAAGAGTTTGCTTGGAAGATTTCCAAGCTATAGCTGCTCCTCCAAGGGTAAACACATAACCACTTGTGGATTTAGAATCTTTCATATCGGATATCCAGTTGGCATCACTGTATCCTTCCACAACAGCTGGATCTTGGCCATAATGCAGTCCATAATTCCTTGTGTATCTCAAATACCTTAACAGTCTTGTCATGCTTTTCCAATGTTCAGCACTAGGATTACTAGTATATCTGCTTAGCCTGCTCACAGCATATGCTAAGTCTGGCCTGGTACATGACATGAGATACATCAAACTGCCAATGATCCTTGAATATTCCAATTGAGCAACACCCTCACCTCTATTCTTTGCCAAATGTTGAGAGGTATCAATCGGGGTTTGAGCCACACTTGTGTCTTCCGAATTGAACTTCTCAAGGATCTTATCCACATAATGAGATTGACTTAACACAAGACCAGTTTGGGTTCTAATAATCTTCACTCCAAGAATTACATCAGCTAGACCCATGTCTTTCATGTCAAATCTCGCTTTCAACATGTCTTTAGTAGATCTGATCATCTTGTCATCACTCCCAACGATAAGCATATCATCCACATAAAGACATAAGATTACATAACCTTTAGAAGTGTCTTTCACATAGACACACTTGTCACATTCATTTATTTTGAAACCACTGTTAAGCATAACATGGGCAAACTTTTGATGCCATTGTTTTGGAGCTTGCTTTAAGCCATACAGTGACTTGACGAGTTTACATACTATACCTTCTTGGCCAGGAGCAGAGAAACCCTCAGGTTGCTCCATGTAAATCTCTTCCTCTAACTCCCCATTTAGAAATGCAGTTTTTACATCCATTTGATGTATTTCCAAATTTCTCAACGCTGCAATTGCAAGCACCAATCTTATAGAGGTTATTCTAGTCACAGGCGAGTACGTGTCAAAGTAGTCAAGACCTTCCTTTTGTCTATACCCTTTGATTACGAGCCTTGCCTTATATTTGTCAACAGAGCCATCAGCTTTCATCTTTTTCTTGAATATCCATCGATATCCAAGTGGCTTGCACCCTGGTGGAAGATCAACTAACTCCCATGTATGATTCTGCAAAATAGAATCAATCTCACTTTTGATGGCTTCTTTCCATTGAGGTCCATCTGAAGAGGTGACTGCTTCTCGATAGGTTTGAGGCTCACTCTCAACCATGTAGGTAAGAAAATCAGGCCCAAAGGATTTTTCAATCCTTTGCCTTTTGCTTCTTCTTGGCTCAACCTCTTCATCCTCTGATCGTTCATGGGTTTTATTTTGAACAACCTTATCAACCGCTGTTGATGAACTCGCATGAGTTTGTTCTAATAACATTGGGAACTCCTCTTCAAAATAAGTTGCATTTCCTGGCCTTGTTTCTATTATGGAGTTCTTATGAACATCAGGATTTTTGGACTCATGCACAAGAAAACGATGTGAAGTCCCATTTTGGGCATATCCAATAAATATGCAATCAACAGTTTTAGGCCCAATTCTAAGAGCCTTTGGAGGTGTAACAATTACCTTGGCCAGGCACCCCCACACTTTCAAGTATTTGTAGGATGATTTATGTCCCCACCATAACTCATATGGTGTTACATCCTTATTCTGGAAAGGAACTTTATTTAACAAAAAATTGGCCGACAAAATGGCCTCCCCTCACATGTCCTGGCTCATCCCAGAACTTATCAACATGGCATTCATCATTTCCTTTAGTGTACGATTCTTTCGTTCCGCAATGCCATTTGATTGGGGTGTATAGGGTGGGGTACACTCATGTATTATGCCACTTTTGGCACATTCATCCCCAAATGGTGAAACATATTCACCTCCCCTATCACTTCTCACACGCTTTATTTTCTTATTAAGTTGATTTTCAACTTCAGATTTATACAAGATAAACTTGTCAATTGCTTCATCTTTACTCTTAAGTAAATACACATAACAATACCGCGTACTGTCGTCAATAAAAGTAATAAAATACTTATTTCCACCTCTAGTGGGAATTGATTTTAAATCACACACATCAGTGTGAATCAAGTCAAGGGGCTCAGTTATTCGATTAACTGATTTAAACGATGATCTTGTTTGTTTGGCTTCAACACATGTTTTACATTTTGATTTCGAGTCTATGGCAAAAGTTGGTATGTAATCTAATTTAATCAAACGACGCATCGAATTAAAATTAACATGACCAAGACGACCATGCCAAACATTAGGAGACTCAACCAAGTAAGCAGAAGTAGTAGCATTCTTATTCATATTCTTAGTAACAGCCATTACATTGAGTTTGAACATACCATTCTGGGCATAGCCCTTACCAACAAACATACCACGCTTACTTAAAACAAACTTGTCACTCTCAAAGAGTAGACGAAAACCAAACTTATTAAGCAACCAACCCGACACAAGACTCTTACGCAGGTCAGGAACATAAAGCACATTGCTTAAAGTGAGCTCTTTTCCAGAAGTCCACTTCAAGATCACATCACCTTCACCCTTGATATCTGCTGTAGCAGCATTCCCCATGTACAGCTTCTCATCTCCCACCACCTCTCTAAACGTACTAAAGAGGGCCCTATCTGGGCAAACATGGCGAGTAGCCCCAGTGTCCACCCACCACCCTTTTGGACTATTAGACACCAAATTAACCTCCTCCATCATGGCAGTGAGGTCTGAAATCATGGCCACTAAAGGCACATCATCATCAACAACCATAAGCGCCTTCTCACGTTTAGGTGCTTTGCATTGATCAGCTTTGTGACCAGCTTCATTACAATTGTAACATTTCCCTTTGAAGGAACTAACCTTCTTTCTCACACCACCTTTCTTAGGCCCAAGATCACGACCCTTACCTTTTGATTTTTCACCAAATTTGTGGCCTTTGTTGCTCTTATTCCCCCTTGAAGACTGACCATGCTCAACAATGTTGGCTCTTGCAGTACCTTCAACTTGAGTTCCTTTTAGAGACACTCTATTATCTTCCTCAATACGCAAGCGAACCACAAGATCTTCAATGGTCATTTCCTTTCGCTTATGCTTAAGGTAATTCTTAAAATCTGTCCAACTTGGAGGAAGTTTTTCAACCATTGCAGCCACTTGGAATGTTTCACTAAGATTCATTCCTTCAGACAGAATATCACTGAGGATCACTTGCAATTCTTGGATTTGGCTAATAACGGTTTTGGAATCCACCATTTTATAGTCCAAAAATCGAGCCACAACATATTTCTTAGTACCAGCATCTTCAGTTTTGTACTTGCGCTCCAAAGATTCCCAAAGTTCTTTGGCAGTTGGTATTTTGCAGTACACGTTATACAATGGATCAGCCAGTCCATTCAACACATAGTTTCTGCATAGGTACTCAGAGTGTTTCCAAGCATCAAGTGCGCTCACAGATTGCGCATCAGAGTTCCCTTCAGCAAGTTGAGGGGGAACCTCAATCAAGAATCTCGCAAGATTCAGAGTTGTTAAGTAAAACAACATCTTTTGCTGCCATCTTTTGAAGTTCAAACCAGAAAACTTTTCTGGTTTCTCAGCATGGTTCGCAACCGCCTGGGCTGCCTGGGTACCAACTAATGGTCCCACAGTGGTGGATGTCGATCCAACAGTTGTTGATGAAGCATTAACACTCGTAGCCATTTCTGAAACAAGAGTACAAAATTAGTTTACAGAAATAATCGAAGAAAGGAATAATCCTTTTTTAACAATAGAATTTGGTTTACAAAAAACCAAACTGTTTGGTTTACAAAAAAACCAAATGGAACTCACAAAGAGTTTATCAAAACAGTTTGTTTTGCAATCCGAAAATTTTTAAAACAAAGTATGAACGGAGTTTTAAAAATCTGTTTTAAGCTTGTAGGAACACCGTTCATAAAAATAAAAGAAATACTAATATTATTAGGAATTTCGGATTACAATACATAAATAAAAAGTAAATACATTACAAAGACAGAAATTAAAATTACAAGAAATGGAAATACAGAAAGCGAAAGGAATCTCGTGGTGACTGAGGCACGTGTAGAACACGCTTCCCTTAAAACAGATTTCGGGCCACCCAGGTGAACCCGTCTGTTTCCCAGGGTACAACAGCCTAAGCAGATTGCACTGCCGGAGAAAACCTAGCACCTGAAATAGTACCTGAAACAAGAGTGCGGAGGGCAACGAAGTCAGGAAAATTATCAGACAGTAGGTGGTGGTTCGTGAACATGTATTCAGAGGATTTTTTCTGTGTGTCTCAACAGAGCTCACAACTCTGTATTTATCAACATGAAGGGAGGCATGCCAAGAGTCCATATTCAATAGTATTGAATTACTAGACTTAATCACAATTTAAGTCTTTGTAATTAATCACAAGACTTAATGACTCTTGACAGGTGAAGAATCTGACAGTCCCGGTCCTGAGCCCGTGCCCGGGCGCGGGCGCGGGCGCGTCGGGTGCTTCGCACCCTCCTGGCTTCCACTGGGTGTGTCCTGTTGTATATGAATACATTCCTCTACAGAATTCTACATATAAACCAACATATGATTTATATCTCCACCAATGTGGGACAAGCACAAATTCCCACAACATTAAAGTTTCACCACACACACTTAAAGCTTAGAACTCTCATTCATCTAGCTTTTATAATTAAATATCATTATATTAAACATTAATATAATATTTAAATTATTAAATTTCCAACATAATAATAAGTTCACTTGATTTTATTTAGAGACAAAGATACAATAGTTATTTGTATAATATGTTTTTACACACAACGTGGCGATACACATTACCTTGTCTAGTTAATGTATGGCTAGGGAATTTGGTACATTCAACAAACATAAAAATAATGTTTATGAATCATATAAAAATTACAATCACAGATTGTGAGTTACAAAATTATGTTGCAGTACAATACTCCCAATTCCGCTTTGGTAGTCAAGAATATTGAACCCAACACTAGTCGAAACAAAAATTGAATTTAGCTATCATTACTTCATTACCATTGTTGTTTAGGAAGTCTCGGTTTGGTTCTATTTTACTAAAATATGTTGTTTTATATTTTTTTTAACTACACAAAAGTTTTCTCATGTAATAAAAAATAAAGGTGATATAACAAAAACAATTTAACACATATTAATGCTTTATTTCGATTAAAAACATAAAACAGAAAAACCATATTATGGTTACAAACAAAGTAAGAGTGATACACTTCCGCAACGTCTCTTACGTTGATACACATACATAAAAGAAATTACATGGCGATAAAAACTTTGACATACACACATGGAAATATCTTATTATATGATCAACAAATTAACACCTGGTTCAATCCAAGGCTAGTCGGCCACAATACATACACATATTTCATGATCACACAACCACCATAATCAACGGACACTTTTTAATGTGTTTTGCCACCACCCCCGTCGCTAATAAATTTATCCGGACCGGTTTCTCCTGTTGTGTTATCAGTCTCGTTCTATCACATGAAGTATAAATAGAATCAATATCTAATTGAGTTACAAACTTAAGATATATTATTACTATAGATATATCAATGACAACCAACTTGGAGCTGGCTCGCCTATCTGGTAGAGGTTTATTCCTCTTAGACCCTCCGTAGTGGGGCGCGATTTGAGGGTTTTTTTAAAAAATAGCGCCCCCCACACCGTTACGGGGGGCACTATAGGCAAAAATTGGTTTGGGGCTTCATATTAATAACGCCCAACACACTTTATTTTACCCAATCAGACTTTGCCACGTGGCAAGGTCAAATATTCACCCAATCAGATTGAAAACATGGGCTTTATAAATAAAGTCCCACCACTACACCCCTTTCTCATTTTATCTCTTCATGCTGACTCAGCAGCCACGTGAACCAATCAGAAATGGGGGCTTTATATATAAAGCCCCCCACTACATATGGTCTTTAAAGGGAAAGTAATAGGTTAAATTTAGGCAATAATATATTTGATATAAAATGCAGTGAAGGTAATATTAGCCATTCAAAATAAAGGTTTTTCATCAATCGTACACCTCATAAAATACATTTATTGAAATGTCAACCTATGATCAAATATAACCAAGTGTTAGGATGAATATAGCATCACGTTACTAATAAATAAGTTTATATTACGCTGTTATTTTTTTAAAATACACTTTTTTTTTTAAAAAAAAAAGTGAACGAATTATGGGAGGAAGAAGAAAGGCAACATTATTGTTGACTTTTAACTTTTTTTTTTCTAACTCCACTTTTTTTTAACTAATAAATAAGTTTATATTACGCTGTTATTTTTTTTAAATATACTCATTAGGGATGAGTTCGGGGCGGTATCGGTACCGAACCGATACCGATACCGACACCGACAATACCGATACCGAAAAGTTCAAAAAACCAATACCGATACCGATTATACTGGTACGGTATCGGTATCGGTTCGGTATCGGTACGGTACCGGTGTGGTATCGGTATTTTACCTTAAAATACCGATACCATACCGATCCCGTACCGATACCGATAATACTGAAACAGAAAACCTCTAAATGTGGGTACCGATACCGAACACCCTCGGTTCGGTATCGGTTCGGTACGGGTCGGTATTTTTTCCGTTCGGGATCGGTTTTCGGGACCGTATGCTCATCCCTAATACTCATATTGGTCATATTTTTTGTTATAAACATGAATATAATATTGTTATATTTAAAAAAATAAACATGTAACAATGGACGAAGTCGTGCAATGGGACGTGTTTAAGCGTTCTAGTCAAACATTACAACATAAGACCACCCGTAGTGGATTTTAAATGGGGCGTGAAAGAGTGATTTAGCGCCCTTTAAGGCCCTCTAAACCACCCCCAGGCGCTAATCAACCCAAACTTCCCCAAGAGTTAAAATTTGGGGAAATGGAATCTAATAATCCCAACTTTGGGGGGTTGGAAGGCAGCAGTCCCAACTTGCAACTTGTACCACAACAGTCCCAACTTGTCAACATTTTTATTTTAATGGTCCCAGACTTAACTCAGTTAAAAAACTCTGTTAAGTGCCACGTGGGCATCCCACGTGGCAGTCCTACGTGGAAAAAAGTGATTATCTGTCAAAAAAAAAGGTGGGGCCATGTCCACATCAGATTAATTTTAATGTTTTAATATTATTTATAAAAAGGGGGCCCATTATCCACCATTATCCACCATCTCCATCATCTCCACCACCATCACCACCACCGTCATCTTCACCACCACCACCACCACAACCACCTGCCACCACCGTCATCTTCACCACCACCACCACTACCATCTTCACCAAACCCACTGGCAAAAAACGTTTATAAACCTGTCGCCAAACACCCTTGAATCATAGCTGTTAAACCAGTTCCCAAACACTCCTTATTTGGTCCACATATAAACCCCCCTCCTCTCTTGTTTCTCTGCACATTCACACACGACACACACACTTGTGTATGTGTGTACAGAGCATCGACCGGAGCTCTATTCCGGTGACCGGTACTGGCGCCGCCTTCCTCCTCCTTTCCGTTAAGCATCTTTCTCTCTCCCCTCTCAATAACATAACCAATTACCACCATAAACCTCCTTTTGTTCTGTCTTCAGTTACCATCATCGAACCACAACCTCTGTTTCTTTTAACCACCACCGACGGCGGCGTTAGGGTTTCAGAAGAAGCGACGGCGGCGTTAGGGTTTCAGAAATCGGGTGGCTTCAACTTCTTGGAAACGTGGGGATGATTATAATCAAAGGTAGAGGATGATTAGGGTTAGGTTTTAGAAATTGGAGGTTTTGGTGGTGTTCAGGTCTCTATGTGTGTTTGAGACAAGGGTGGGGGTAGAAAGAGGGTTTTGGTGGTGGTTGACGGTGGTGGCAGGTGGTTGTGGTGGCGGAAGGTGGTTGACGGTGGTGGCAGGTGGGTGACGGTGGTGGTGGAAGGTGGTTGTGGTGAAGATGATGATGATATATATGTGTATATATATAATATGTTTATCTAAAGTATATATATATATATTATATATAAAAGTTAATAAAACATTATTTAAAAGATTTTTTGAATATTAAAACATGTGGGCCCTACCTCATTTTTTTTAATTGAAAAATAATTATATTTGATTAAAACATGTGGGCCCCACATCATTTTTTTGACAGATACAACTTTCTTGCCACGTAGGACTGCCACGTGTGATGCCTACGTGGCACTTAACTGGAAAAACTAACCTCAGTTAGTCTGGGACCAACCAAGTTAAATAGTTGACAAGTTGGGACTGCTGTGGTACAAGTTGCAAGTTGGGACTGCTGCCTTCCAACCCCCCAAAGTTGGGATTATTAGATTTCATTTCCCCTTAAAATTTTAACGCTATAAACCAAATCCATTCCACCAATCAATGATCCCAACGTATACTACCATTTTGTTTTAATTTAAAAAAATTTTAACGTATACTACCATTTTGTTTTAATTTAAAAAGCCTTATGCTATCTAGGACGACACGTGTAACAATCTGCCCATGTGAGGGCTTTAAAATTAAAGCCCACTACACATTGTCTAAGCATCATGGGGTTTTCAAAGTACGGAGTGGGTGTTTTTTTTAAAATGATTGTTATAGAATATACGTACCTTGAGGCTTGAGAAGTCGAAGGAAATCGACAGATCAATGGAGTCAGTATCTGAAACAACGAACGACGCAAATTCAACTCATGATCGTCGCATTTAAAAGAATAATTTTATTATTTATCGAAACTACGTTCCTAGAAATGGCAATTCAAGAGAGAATTTACTAAACGTGATCTTACCAGAGATACCAATGGCGATCTGTAGGGCTTTAGGCTTTGTCTTGTCGCGGCTCACCTTCACCACGATCTTTTGCTTCAAAACAATTGAATTACACAAATTGCCTTAAAACTGATTTAAACAAATGTAAGCTGAAAACCGTAGGCAAGTGTTGTGCCGAATACGGGTAAAAAAGAATTTGGTCACATACTAAAAAAGGCTCCCTTGTATTTTAGTGAATATATGCTAACAAATATAAAAAACGCCGAGTGGTTTTTTTTTTCAAAATAAATAAGGTTTGCAGAGTATCATATGTTAGGTCAGTAATAGATACATGTTATTTATTTATTTTTAAAAAACCACTCGCGCTTTTTCCATTTTTTTGGCTCAAAACTCTTAAAAACATGTATATTACATATGTACAATTTTTCAAAAAAAAAAAAAAAAAAAAGCTCCGGAAGTAGGAGTTTTCTAAGGTTTTTCCGTTTCAGAGGGTTTTCTCCCTATAATTCCACTATATTTTATATGATCATCAATATAAATATGAAAATTAGAACTAAAATTTACGTGCAACTCGTTATGATAGCTAAGCCTCGCAAAAAGGGAAACTTGGTTCAGATAACAAGTCAAAACATCGGTTTCTATCCATAATATATAGGTGTCACAATGGGTTCTAGATGGACATATGTCCGTCCGTCTTTGCTTATGTCGTTTGTTAATATTTTAATAAAACACATACAATTATAAACATGAATAGATACTACTTACCGGATCATAGTTATTCACTTCAATCACCGGAGCTGGTGAAGAGTTGTCCACAACCGTATCTGGTGAGGAGTCGTCCACAACCGTATCTTGTGTTGGTGGTGGAAATGGAGTCGCGAAGTCATCACTGTTGGCTTCCATTTTAAAGAGTGAGGTGCATTAAGAATAGGGTGAGTGTCATGTATTTATAGCCAATGAAAGACATCAAGAGGAGTTTAGGCTACACGGTGTGGTTATTAAAGGGGCATGGATCAATATATGGAATTCCATTTCAAGTGGTGGTGGCATGGGAGAGTGGCGTGGAAGGGTTTTAATCTTTATTTTAATAAAACAACCAATCATAATCTTTCATAAACCAATAATCAACCACAACCATCCACTTCATCCTCACCTTTTATCCCATGCCGATAGAGATCTTCAGGCGCTAAGAGGCCAAACCCCTTCCACGCTACATAGGGGTGGCGTTAGTAACGTGGAGGGGCTTCACACACCCCTTTCACGCCCCCACACCGTGTAATTTTATTAAGAACCAACTAGTCATGCTTGGGTGGCGGGTTACACTTAATAAGCCGGTTCTTGAAAGTTTGCCTATTTATTATTTCTCCATGTACAAAGCCTTGGGGAAGATCATTGATAAGTTGGAGAGTATCATGAGAAATATCTTGTGGTCAGGTTCTAGTGAAGTTAATTAAATAAAATGGATGACATGGGAAAGGGTTACGATGCCAAAAAAGTTAGGTGGTTAGGGCATTAAAAATTTAAAGGACGTTAATGATGCACTTAGGGTAAAATGGATCTGGAGGTACAAAGCCGAAGGTGACAATCTTTGGAAACGGGTCATCTTGGTTTGTCATAAGTCAAATTGGAATATAGTACTGTTTAACAAACAAATATGTGCGGGGTTGTTGGAGCTCTATAATGAAGTTAGGCAACAAAATAAAGTTTGAAAGTAAAGAGCTGAACGAGTGGTTTAAAGGTGTAGTAGGTAATGGTAAAAACATGTGTTTCTGGATTAATGAGTGGTTAGGAGAGGTGTGTCTGAAAAACAGGTGGTCACGGCAGGGGTGGAGCTACGTTAATGAGTATGTGGTCACGGGACCGCGGTGAATTTTTGGTAGTATATGGAGATTTATATAATGGTTTTTCAAATGACATCAATGTTTTTTTGTGTGGTGACTTCATTTTTGAATGGTGAACTGGATGGGAAAAGAAAGAATGACAAGAGAAGTTGAAGAAGAGGTTGAAAAGATAAATAAAATCAAGTTCAAAGTTTTGATGACGAACCTGGTTCTCTATTGGAGTTTTGGAGAAGAAGAACCTGCCTAGAAGAGCATATAATAAAAAAATATTAAATACAATTAGCTGTAAAAAGGGAAAGGTTAAAATACTAAAAAGGAAACAATAACCTGCCAACTATGTAGACTGTTAAACTTAAAAATAGAGTACTCCACTTCATTCACTAATTGCTTTTTTTATTGAAATTATATATTATTTTCTTTATAATTTTTATTTGATTGTTTATCTTTTTAGTTTGATAATAAACAAATGTTACTGTTAATTAATTTTATTCTGAACAAAAATTTTATTGTTTATGTTACTATTATTTTTCTTCAAGGTTATTATATTATAGTATTATACAAGCTTGTCCTCTATTTATACATACATACATACATATATATATATATATATTGTATATTTCTCACGTAGAGGTGTTTTTATGACGAATTAAGATTAAAACATAATCAAATAGCAATCAAGTGATGAAAAAATGGTTAGAAAAATAGTTGAACTATTTAAAGATGTAATTGTTGTAAGTTGAGCATTGCCGGTACCAACTAACAATAAAATTAATAAATAAAGAGATAAAGAGATCATGTAATTACTACAACCGAGCTGAATTGAAGAGACCCGTAAAAATAATGACTACATTAGAATAAAATCCTGGATCCCCACTGGGTCACAGCTGTTTGGTTCAGAAAAAAAAAGGTTGCCTTTTTGCGGATAGAGTGGGAGAGGGCTTTTCTATAGCCGACGCTAGTTGGTATGTTGAACATCCACTTGACTCGGTGGAGTTGGCTGTAGAATGGGCAGAAGGTAAGGGCATTATTTGCACGGTTAGTCTTTCAATTCGTCATGACGAGTGGAAATGGTCGGGTGATTTCAACAGTACTTTCATGATAAAAATCGGTTAAAGTTTTATTTGATAAGAGTAACGATTACAACGGGGGTTTTAGGCTGAGCAGTGGATCTCAATGGTTTCAAAAAAACATACTATCTTTGTTTGGCGAGCGGAGATGGATAGGGTACCAACGAAAGTCGCTCTTGTGCAAAGATACATGAATCTAAATGATGTGACCTGTACTCTTTGTGATTCCACTGACAAAACGAGGGTTAAGGAAAGAGTGAGCAATGTCAAATCTTTATCTTTTTTGTGGTTGAAAAGTCGATCTAGGTTTTCTCAGTTTCTTTGGAAGAATTGGATACCCTTTATATATGTTGTAATAGATTCGTTTCGACAGTCCCCGTTTGAGGACTGTGCCATTTTTTATTAAAGTAATTCATATATATATATATATATATATATATATATATATATATATATATATATATATATATATATAGGGTTAGGATCCGTTGAGAACTCGATGAGTTGTGAGAACTCGCGAGAACTCGATGTAAAATGCAAAAAAAAAATATTTTTTTTGCACACTAGTGTAAAAACACTTAAACCCCACTGTAAAATTTCTTTATAAAAAAATACATTAATTTACACCAAATTACATCGGTGTAAGAGATTTTTACCCCCATACAAGTATATTAATATTTTATTCATTGTTTTATTGTTGTTTAATTTTGGACCACATATTCATTTTTCATTATAATAAGTGTGTGGTTATAAAGTGAGTTCCTATGGTTCTCACAACTCATAGGAGTTCTCAAATGATTCAGATCCTATATATATATATATATATATATATATATATATATATATATATATATATAGTCATGCATTTTTTATTGATGTGAAAGCGTTGTCTACTTCCCTTTTTGAATAAACATGTGCATGCTTGTCTGTAGGGATGAGCTTGGGACGGTATCGGTACCAACGGATATTGATCCCGAAAACTCCCAAAACCTAATACCGAAAACATACGGTATGGTACGGTATCTGTATTTTACCTTAAAACACCGATACCATACCGATCCCGTACCGATACTAAAAACCTCTAAATGTGATTACCGATACTGATACCGAGCACCCTCGGTTCAGTATGGGATCGGTATCGGTTTAGTATTCGGTGCAATATGCTCATCTCTACTTGTTTGAAAATAGTAATTAATATTTTGGACTAGATTTAATCCAACTAATTACGAAGGGATGTGAACGTTTCTAGTTGCTCATTTTCATCTCTAACAATGACCGGTATGGGGGTGGCATCCCTCCACGTATGCTTTTTTCTTTGTGTCAATAGCGTCTCTCTCTATTTTCCCAGCATCATTAAGGGGCGCTACTGAATGCTTAGCAGCCCAATAACAAGGGCCAACGAGCAAAAGTGGGTGGTGGTATTGGATTTGACCGTTTGATAACGGTCAAAATTTTTAAAAACCGTATATATATATATATATATACAAATTCCATTTTTTTCCTTACCACATTCACTCTCAAATACTCACTACAAAAGCTCAATATTTTTTTTAAATGTCAGCACAATCTGACTCTCCACGTGAATTGGGCATGCTCGACGAGTTGCTTTTAACTTTAGCACAGGGGACGATTCAACTTTTAAAAGATGAAGCCGAATCGTCAGCACCATGTACTAGACAAACACCACTTGAACGTGAATGGGAAGGTAGTGTTTGATGAATGGTTATTTTTTTGAGAATCCGTTGTATAATGAGGAACAATTTCGTCGATGCTTTCGTATAAGCTGCTATCTTATTTTGCAAATTAGTGGCATTTTAGAACTTGAATATATATTTTTCAAACAAAGGGAGAATTCAAGTCATAAACTTAGATTCTATGCGTTGCAAACTATACGATCAGTAGAAGTCAACTAGCATACGGTATATCGATCGAGGCATGGGACAAAATTTAAGAATGCCAGAACGCAAGTGTCCAGATTTTCTTCACCATTTTTGTGAAGGTATATTTTTTTATTGTTGTCAAATATTTTTTTGATTTATATTAATTCTAAATATTTAATATTATTATTATTGTTTTTTTTTTGAACGGCCAACGAAACGATCTCCGAGCCCCCGGGTACTTAGGCTAATTCCCCTTGACCCGAACCCGCCTCCCGGACCGCCCCAGATCCGCGAGTCGAACCCGGGTGAAATCCGTTCAAACTCTTCATTGCGATGTCCATCAACCAGTTGAGCTGAGTAGTCATGACTTTATTATTATTGTTAATTATTATTTCTTATGCATTATTGATCTATATGGACGGCGTGAAATCTGACTACGAGTGGCATTTCACTTTTATACTCGGCCCATCAAGGAATACACAGTTTCCTCGGATGTTGGGTAGCCTTGATTACACACAATGGGATTAGGTGGCATGTCCAATTGCTTGGAAAGGTCAACACACGAGGTGAGCATAATGGTCCAACCCTAATACTACAACCAATCGCGTCAAAAAATCTATTGATTTAGCATGCGTACTTTGGTATGTGTAGAAATAGGAATGATAGTTCTGGTTGGATTGTGTGGTGTTTGATTTTGGTTCTGGTTTTGTGTAGTGGTTTGTCTAACAGTATTGTTTGGTAAGGTGTTTTGGCGGTTTTGGTAATTGTTTTGTTGTTGAAAATTGGAGTTGTTTTGACTTTGGTATGATACCTGATTTTGACGGTTCTGATAGTTGGTGTTGAAAGGATTCCTGTTCCCCTGCTGTGCTGGCTGTGTGCATTCTCTCTTGAAGTGACCTTTCCCACCACAGTTAAAACATGTCACTTTGGCTTTGTTGAATCCATATGTGGTGTTTGGAGAAGTAGAAAGATCAGTTCTGCCCGTCTTCTCGATGAACTCAGTCGCTCTCCTCATAACACTTGCAAACACCCAATGGATGTCAATGAGCTCCATCTCTTCTTTGTCAATTTGCGCATAGTCCTTCCTAGTTAGATTGTTATTACCAATTTGACTAGCGACTAAACCGTTATAAGAAGCGACCATAGCAGAAACCAATGCTACATGTTGCTGTGCAACTTCAACAGTAACATTGTTCAAGTTCAAAGTCTCCAGCACAATTGGACTCTGATTAGGTTGATTTGGGTGCATTTGGTTTTGATTCACTTGAGGAATATAAGATTGTTGTTGAGGTTGGTTTAAACTTGCAGAATAACAAGCAGCTTGTTGCATTGATGAAAATGGTGGAATGTAAGTAGTAGTAGGGTATGATGGTGGGGTATAAGATGAGGTTTGAGCAAGATAGTTTATGGGGGCTTTGGGTGGTTCAACAATACTTGATACACAAGCAATGTGTGGAGCAACAGTAGTACTTGAACTTGAACTAGCTAGAGATGAAGATGTACCGCCATGGTATAACTCTGGATTCTGAGGAACTTATGCTCTTTTCGCCTTCCTCTTTTCTTCCATCTCTTTGTTTTCAAGCTTCTGGATAAACTCATTGATGGTCCAGTATTGGTACGCATCCTTCTCCTTGAGTACCTCAATGTGTTGATTACAGTATGGTGGCAATGCATCAGCGAACTTGTCCACCAGCTCAGACATTGGTATATTGATCTCATAACTTGAAAGTTCAGTCAATAAGTGACAGTACCTCAGAATCAACTCCTTTAGCGTCTCATTTCCCATATAGCTGAAGTTCTCAAACTCTTTTCTTAACTCCTCCATTCTAAGCTTCCTCGTCTTTTCATTCCCATCGTGACGATTCCTTAACATGTTCCACAGTTGTTTAGAAGTGGTGCATGACCCAAACTGATGTAAGAGATCAGTGTTAACTGTTAATGGCCTGGGACAGTTGGGAAAACGCCTTATTTTCCACCGCAAACTTCTTTTTCTCATCCTCAGCAAGACTCTCTAACGGAATCGGCTCACCTGTGTTCTCCAAAACCGGAGCAACATACCCCTTAGCAATCATTTGCCAAGCTTCCGTTCCTTCTAATCCCATTCCCTCTAGATGAATCTTAAACTTGGTCTTCCATTGGTTGTAGTCTACCATTTCCATCAACTTCAGTGGACGGCTGCCACTACCTGAAGATAAGTCATGAATAAGTGTCGAAATCGCATTGGTAGTCTGAGAGTGTACCGTCGCTGCTGCAACTCCCCAGTAATCAGCCATAGGTTGTGGTTGTGGTTGTGCAACTTGTTGGGGCATAGAACTAGTCATCGCCAAATAGTTAATCGGTTGGGATGGTTGACTAGTCTTCTGAGCAGCTACCGACCAAGGATCCCTAGTTGTCTGCTGTTGTGTTGTTGCATTAGGTCGTGGTGTTGTTGGAAAGTTCCACATATCGCTCTGAAAATGATAAAACACGAAACGATTAGAAAAATTTAACAACAGTTTCTACGTTTGACCCCTTCTAACGTATCGTGTGGTCGAATGTGAAATTTAATCCAGATTCGACCGTTTGACAAGTATCTAATGTAGAAAATAACAGATTCGTTTCACTTTCGACCAATTTAAACCATGTTTGACCACCCGATTGGTCGAATGTACCAATTATGGTTGAATGAACAACAACACACTAAAACTTTCTAGGTTCGACCAAATAACACTCCACGTTCGACCACAAAATCCCTAGTTCGACCTAAAAATTCCACTCTCGACCAAATCTCGCTAGGTTCGACTCTTTCATTTTGAAAAACGGTTATACTTTGAAAATCAGTTATTTTGATCCAAAATTTTCAAATGTTGATGAAATTTGATGATCTTATGCAGGTTTTGCTTCAGATTGGATTTGGAACAAGTTTAACAAAGAGAACTTTGAATTTTATCCATGAAAACAAGTTCAAATCAATCAATTTAACATCAAATTCAAATGTTCAATGAAAAACAAAAAGTTTTGATCAAAATTGGGTCCAAATCAGCTGTAATATTATCAATTTGTGGTTGTTTGATCCTTATGGCTCTGATACCACTTTGTATGCGTATAGGATCGGCTGATAAACAAAGAATATGATCAAACAAGTTCAATTCAGGTGCGAAATCCCTGAATTGATCACAAAATGATAATAAAACTAGCAAAACACAGAAATCATCATAAACACATTCATTCCATTCATTAACATAATCATTTACACTTTGAAAGCTTGTTTATAATGATATCAATCAATTACAGACTTATCAAAAACCCTAGGGAGAGACACACTCTGAGAGGGAAACAAAATGACCAAAAGTTAAACATTCAAAAATGATTCAGCCTTATATAGACCTGCACATTCGCCCAAATAGCTTGGTCGAATGTGCAGGTTCGACCATTCATATAGGGCGAACCTGGACATATATACATGTAAATCTTCATTCGACCTCCCAGACCCTTCGACCGTTCACTTCTACCTTCGACCAGATACAACTACCTTCGACCATTCAAAAGCCACATTCGACCACTCGATAATCAGCAATACATGTTGAAATTCGCAATTCAATAACACTAGTCGCACTTTCGTGTTTCTACAAACTCCCCCTCGACTATTGCTTGAATTGCTTCAGCCTTCGCTCTTCATCCATCGTCTTATTCATCAGTTTGATACGCAATAACGTCTTTTGTTCTTTCGTCATCACTGGTTCATGAGTTTGCTTTGGTTTCTTCTTTTCAACATTCTGAATTTTAATAAACTTCCCCAGCTTCTTGTCAAAATCACAACCCGCATTGACATCCCATGCAAAACATAAGAATACCACACGTTGGTATTTGGATGCTTGTTCGCTGTCTTTCTCTTCACAGTAAATCGGATTATAGTATAGCATGATGATATCCTCATGCGAGCAATTGATCAGCCACATTGGGTCAAAGATATGAATCTACTTAAAATCCTTCATACCATCCTTCAGAACAATAATAGCCTCTGCTGTCTTCCAGTCGTAGTACCACCCATGCGTATAGGATTGGCTGATCAACAAAGAATATGATCAAACAAGTTCAATTCAGGTGCGGAATCCCTGAATTGATCACAAAATGATAATAAAACTAGCAAAACACGGAAATCATCATAAACACATTCATTCCATTCATTAACATAATCATTTACACTTTGAAAGCTTGTTTATAATGATATTAATCAATTACAAACTTATCAAAAACCCTAGGGAGAGACACACTTTGAGAGAGAAACAAAATGACCAAAAGTTTAACATTCAAAAATGATTTAGCCTTATATAGACCTGCACATTCACCCAAATAGCTTGGTCGAATGTGCCGGTTCGACCATTCATATAGGGCGAACCTGGACATATATACATGTAAATATTCATTCGACCTCCCAGAGACTCCTTTGACCGTTCACTTCTACCTTCGACCAGTTACAACTACCTTCGACCATTCAAAAGCCACATTCAACCACTTGATAATCAGCAATACATCTTGAAATTCGCAATTCAATAGCACTAGTCGCACTTTCGTGTATCTACAGTATGGATGGTGCAAACAATTATCTTGTTTTAAATTCATCGTATATTTTTAAGGATGTCATAGACGAGGTTGCCCCAGATACATCATTTTATGCAAATGATGTGCATTACAAGTACGTGTATAAACTTGTTGGTGTATATATCCGGAGTGGGTCATGTTGATGAAAAAGCTCTCATGCCCTGACGATGAAAAACGTTTGTCCAACAAGAAAAAACACGAGTTGCCGAGAAAAGATATCAAACACGCATGTGGGGTGTTAAAGAAATGATGAACTATCTTGACAAACCATCACGTATACAAGAAATGTAAAGAATGAGAAATATGATGTATACTTGCATTATATTACATAACATAATTTTGGAGGACACAGACCGAGCCATTTGTGCTGACTATGACGATAGCATTCGGCCATCAAATCCAATTCTAACGTATGCCGAGAAAAAAACTACTTGATTGAAAATAAGAAGCATGGACAAACACTTGGATCTTTGATTGGATTTGGTTTAGTATCTATTGTTGGATCGTTTGACAAATATGGAAAATAATGATGACGACAAGGACGAGTAGTTGTAAATAGTATTCTAATGTTGATTTGTATTTTTTAAATTAAATGTTATTCTTTTCAATGTTATGTTTTTTATGTGATATTTTTTGTTTATTTAATTTAATTGTTATCTTTTTAATTTATATTTAATTTAAATGTTACCTTTTGTAATCTTTATTTAATTTAAATGTTAGACAAAAAAAATAATAAAAAAAAGTATTATTAAACAATAATTGAGGAGGCTTTATTTCATTTCGTGTGTTATTGGAAGGAGACAATGGAGTCCCCTTTTAACATGTCGCTAAGGTGGGAGAATGGAGCCCCCTAAGAGGGAGAGGGCGACATCCTTAGGTACCTTGAATCCATGTAATTTTGCACTGCTACCTCATTACCCATATTAATTACCCTTAAATAATTTTTTTTTGAAGCACAACTCTAAACTAATTTCCTAAAATGTTTTTTGAACAAAATATGCATTTTAATTAAAACAAACTAATAATTAAATTAACATTCTAATCACATAAAGTAACTTTACTTTAATTAAAACTTAAAAATATAAAAATGTGATCAAATAAAAATTAAATAGACTAAAAAGTATAGCTTAGGAAAACATAGAATTCAAATTAAACTATTCTAAATCCGACTTCTGGGCGTAGGGTAGGTCTAGAGCTGTAAAATGTTCCACAAGGTCATTTCAAAATCAGAATTGCATATCTCGATCTTTTAACCTCGATAGGGCATCAGGGTCGAACACTGGATCCACTAGGGATCCATTACTTTGACCGGTGACATTACACATCCATTTTCCTTCAAGATCATGTTGTGGAATATCATGCACGTATAAACACTAGTTCTACATATTTCAACAGACGTGCCTAACAAGGGTGGCTTAATTATGTCCCATTCACTGAATGATCGCTCTGCATCCTTTCTTGCTCTCTCTTGCCTCCTAACGAATATCTTTTCTTGAAAGATTGCCTATTTATTATTTTTCCATGTATAAAGCCCTAGGGAAGATCATTGAATGGTTAAGTGAGAGGTATGGTTAGTATTTATAGTGATTTAAAAAAAATTATCTTAAGCCACCAACGTCTAGTATACCATTACACACATTCCAATGTTACCAATTTCCCACCGTTAAATACAACCTTTGCCCTCTACCCGAACCCCACTACCTGGGACACCGATGACGATATTTTTGTGTAGGTAGTGTGGTACATGTGGCCTAAATGAATGGCGTCCCGAGACCTTTGAGTTTAGTAGAGCTTATGGGCTTTTTTTTGTAGTATTTGTCTAATTAAGTGTTAAATAGTAAGAGGGTCTAAATGATTCAACATCCATTTTTAGCTGAATGGTTAACACTCTGTTCCATAGTTTCATTAAAAGATGGAAGAGAAAGGATTGGGAAGGAAGTAGGAAAAAAATGTGTTCCAGAGTTTTTTGTAGAAGGGAAGGGGAGGGAATGAGGGGGATAATAAAGAGAATTTTAGTGTGATTTTCAATCTTTCCAATTTGGAAGGAATTGGAGAGAAGGGAAGAGGAGGGAGATCCTTTCTCTTCCATCCTTTAATGAAACTCGGGAACACAGCGTAAGAGCTTAATGGAACTATTTAGATGTTTTTTTTAGTTGAAACAAACACTCCCTCTGAATGGTTATTAAGAGGCTACATTTGAATGGTTTATAACCTCTTAATGGTTAAGATGTAATCTTAAATATTAATGGTTAAGAGGTAACATCATAATGGTTGCCTTTTAATCATTTAAACATAAGGTTACCTCTTAACCATTTAGAGGTTCTGGACCATTAAGAGGTAACCTCTGAATAGTCATTAAGAGGCTACCAAAAAGCCCCTTAATGCTAAATGATTAAGAGGTGAATGATTAAAACGCTAACAAATACCCATTAATCTACTTCTAGTTGAATTCAACCATTAATTGATAATCATTTAACAAACCAATTTATTTAAATGTAAGTCTAAACAAGCCTACTATTGTTATGAGAGAAGCAATTGTACAAAGGCTCCTTAAAATACAAAGTGTAAAAAGCAATGTTGACTATCGATCTGTGTTTTAATCAAAATCATCCTAAATTAATTAACCACGCGTGTTTTTAGCTTCAGTTAACAAAAGAAAGGAAAATTAGACAAATTGCGAGTATAATAATTTAATTTTTTTAATAATTGCGCCCAAATCATAGCAATCGTTCTCAAAAAATTTTAATTAAACCGCTCAAATCTCATTAATTCTTGAGAACGATTACATTTACAGACAATCGATAGATTTGCAATTCTCATTTCATAACAAGCGATCAGTCGATTTGCTCTGAAACATGCTCTGTTTTTTTAAACAAATAAACAGAGGATGATACCGATGTTGAAAAAACACTCCAAAATAAAAGAATAAGATGAAATGTATAAAAGTGTGTTATCATTGTAAAAAACTTTTATGAACGAGGGTTCTGTTTTCAAACGAAAAACAGAGCATGGTTAATAAAAACAGAGCTACAATAAAAAAAACTAAAAAATGCACCCATAAAACGCACTAATAAAAACAAAAAACACACCCATAAAATCATAAAACGCACCAATAAAATCATAAAACGCACCCATAAAAATCATAAAACGCACATTCGTCTCTCTAAGGCAGAACAACGAAATAAGCACTCAAAGACCTGCACCCATAAAAAGCACTCATAAAAACATAAAACGCACTCATAAAATCATAAAACGCACCCATAAAAATCATAAAACGCACCCATAAAAAAAAAAAAAAACACATGCTACCTTGATCGTTGTTTTTATGTAATCACCCATAAGTTCATAAAACGCACCGATAAAATCATAAAACGCACCTTCATCTTCATATTCTTATTGATCATCAAAAATCTTCTTCTTCTTCATTCTGTTCACTACCTCAATGATCGTTGTTTTTCAGTAAACAGATATAGTCAACATATAAAACTAAGAGGGTGTTTGGGATTGAGTTTCAAAACAACTTATTGACTTATTGGCTTTTCCAAAAAGCCAATAAGTCAATAAGCTGTTTGTGTAACCCAAAAGCAATTTCTGTTTTGACTTTTGGCTTTTAGCTTTTAAGGGTGGAAAAGTTGTTTTTGAAAAGTTAGAAATCCTGGCTTTTGGCTTTTGGCTTTTGGAAAAAAAAAATACTAGTATACCACCCATACAACCAATATTCACAATAAGTTAAGCGAAACACTTAAAAAACAACAATTTATTGACTTTTTGACGTTTCTCATCCCAAAAGCTAATCCAAACACTTTTTTTAAAACTTCTTTTCAAAAAGTCATAAGTTAATAAGCACTTTTGGCCAAAAGCACTTTTGCATCTCCAAACTCAATCCCAAACACCCTCTAAATCACTCATGGGATCAACACTCATTATCAATCGTGAACAAACGTTATAAAAATGAATGAAAAACAAAGCGTTAGATGAACTCTGATTAGATATTTGAATAAGATAAGAAATATTAATCGAATATTGTGAAATCAGTTATAAAAAAATTAAATTCATATTTAACGATAAAACAGGGATTGTATTATTACATAATTAAATGAGGGATGGAAAAGTCTATAATGCCTTTGAATTGGATTCAGATGTTATAACCGTCAAGTTACACATGGCCAATTTTGATGACTTTCTACGCTTTGTAGGTTAAGGTACTTTCTACTAAATACTTTATTGTAGTCCTATTGTCATTTATACATAATATTTTTATATAAGAAAAACTACTCGTGCCCGATCCTTGTTCACGCCTGAAACTTTAGCTGGTGGATTTGCCGGATGAGTTATTGTCATGTATTTAAAGCCATTGAAAGTGCAAAATGTCAGGGATAAGAGGATGGTGTTATCTACTTCCATTATTAAAATAATAAACATGTGCGTGCTTTTATGAAAAAAAAAAAAAAAAAAAAAAAAAAAAAAAAAAAACACAAACAAGAAGAAAAAGACTCCATTCTAGTTCTAGAGTTGGAAGTAACTAGAGTAATTCCTCTCGCTCTACGTCACAAAACGTTTTTGAACTGGATCTGTTCGGCTTTATTTCGTTGTTGATTTATGTCAAATACATTCATTCCACTCCTCACAATTTCCCCCCTTCACATGGGATTCAAAAATACCACATAGCGCTTCATCCCCCCCCCCCCCCCCCCAACCCACACACACACACAAACACACTCCTTAGACTATATGGTGTGGAGTCGGAAAGAGCTTTAGGGGAGCTGAGTTGGCACTTTCCCCCAATGGTAACACCGCCCCCTCCATAAAATTTCAGTGAGTTGGGGGAATTTTCCCCTTTCTTCTCTTGTAACATGATTGGCCCATTTTCTTTTTTCTTTTTTTTAATTAAACTTTATATAATAAAAATAAAGGGAGAGTAGGGGAATTAGGGGAATACCATTACTACACTTTAAGGGAGAAAATGGAGGAAATGATGTGGCGCTGATGTGACATTTGAAGGAGTTGAGGGAATTATGCACCACACCAAATAGTCTTATATTCTTAGTAGAGCCTGATTCTTTACCGTACATGTACATCTATATTATAGAATATATATATATATATATATATATATATATATATATATATATAGGAGAATTATCTTGAGAACGCTAAATATTGTGAAACCGTGAGAACGAGTAAAAAAATCAACCAAAATCAATTTTTTTTAATACAAACTTCATTATAATCAAAATACAACATTAATAAATGAATTTTCTTTCCAAATAATTCATCTTTTCTTGCAAAAACATTTTCAAATTAACTTTGTACACATGTGTAAATGAAACAGTTTACACATACATAAATAGTAAATTTATACATGTGTAAAAACAATTTATTTACGTATACGTTCGAATTTTTACTCGTAAATTGTGTTTTTGAGATTGTATTTTAGTAATAAAGACAAATGTAAAAAGAAATTTTGAATTTGAATGATTTTAGATGCAAACCGTGAGAACGGCATTTAAAACCATTCAAATTCAAAATTTCTTTTTACACTTGTCTTTATTACTAAAATACAATCTCAAAAACACAATTTACGCATAAAAATTCAAACGTATACGAAAATATTTTTTTGATTTATAATGTTGTATTTTGATTTATAATGAGGTTTGTATTAAAAAAAATGATTTTGATTGATTTTTTTACTTATTCTCACGGTTCTCACAATATTTAGCGTTCTCAAGATAACCCTCCCTATATATATGTAACATTTGCGTGTTTTCTAATTTTATCGTAATTTCATTTTAGTCCTCATATTACGATCTTTTGGAATTTTAAATAAAACTTATGTTGCATTATTCGTTAACTCTTATTTATATACGTTTTATTATAAAACTTCAAATAAAATTTGTCGAGGGATGTTGGAAAACGTCAAGTATTACGATGAAAAAGGAATAAAAACTTAAAAATATTGGTAAAAGTTTTATAAAAGATGAAAAAAAAAATTATAGTTTTAAAGTTTTAAAAAGGTTTTTGGTTAGAAATACTTAACATTGGTTAAGTTTTATAAGAAAACAATTGACCAAATTAACCAAACTAACTGAGTGACCAAAGTTGTCAAAGTGTCAAGGTTTTAAAAGAAAAAAAAATCATTTTCTGGCCCTAATCACGGGCCGCAAATCCGGCGGCCAGAATTGTTCTCCGGCGACATTAAAAACTCATTTTTAGGTGTTACAACTCGATAAAATTGATGGGGTTACATTTCTCCATCATAATCTCTTGAATTCCCTCATCAAAACAGTCTTAATTCGCGTTTAATTGCGTCCTATAAACCGTAGGTGACTTGTAACCGCCAGAGTCCTTTAAACCTTGCAAAATGCCATTTTTTCAAGACCATTATATAAATTAAGCATGGGGTTAGTTTCCTATGCTCATTACCTTCAAAACCCACCAAAAATTTCACAAAAAACCTATCCAAAACACGTCAAAATTGCGAAATAGAGTGCGGCTATTGTAGCTCCGTTTGCGACTTCATTACACAATGTGAGTCCAACTTTTTGATGCCATTCTCTTCCTTTAATCGTAGTCTTTGAAAGCCCTCTTGATTCGAGTTATAATCTGTACGAATTGAAGGTTATAAAAAACTATGGTTAGGGTTTATAGAATGAGGAAGAAGATGAAGTTAGGAGTTTTATAAATAATATTTGGTTTGAAAGAAAATAACATATGACTATGTGGTCTAATGGTTGTGTATGGTGGTTGGCAAAGAAACTGCTCAGGTTCGAGTCCCCTGGAGCCCCGTTTTTTTTTGCTGCATTCTTGTTTTTAGTATTTCATTATTCATATGTATTTATCTATATATATATATATATATATATATATATATGCTATAATCTTATAATATTCCTAGAAAATTCATTTTGAGTCCAAAAATTATGAAAATTTAAGGGAAACATCTTGACACTCTAAAGAAAATTATCATATTTTTATTTTCTGGAAAATACATTATTTTCATTTTCCTATTTTTCTTGATTTAAATTGTTGTAAACATAATTAAATGATTAAAAATTCATTTTAAGTGATTTTAACCTCAAATTTTCTGGAGATTTATTTTTATGTATAATAAAATGAATTTTCTCAGAAAATAATAATTTTTGTTATTTTTTTAGTATTTTTAATCATTAAAACACTATTTAAACTTATTAAATATGTTTTAAATACAAATAAATTAAAAGAAACTATGGAAATATTATTTTCAGTATTTCACATTAGAAAATAATGATTTTTCATAAAAATTTCATGTTTTTGATCATATATCGTATTATTTATCCTATTTATATTTAAATTAGATATAATAAATTGCTTAATTAAACATAAATCATAAAATCTATTTCGTGGATATTTTTCTATAAAATAGAAACTGTTTCTAAGTGTGGGATACCTAAGTGTTTTAGTCTCTTATTTAATTAATCGTGATATATTTATTTCAAAACTATTGTTCAAATTATTATTAAAAACTTCATCTTCCCTAAACAAGTCTAGTAAACCCTAATGCCTTAGATTTTGGTTGCCTTAGACTTTTAAGTTATTTTCCTCATTAGTATTCTATCATATATAGGTTGAGTTCTTCGGAATTCTAAGTCCTTACAACGAACTTTTGTGGAAATTACAATTAGCGAAACTGTGAGTATATCTTTTCCCTTTTTCATTTTACTTTTGGGGCTACTCATGTACTTATATCAAGTTTCTATTTCCTTTTATTAAAATAGCAATTCTCATGTTTGTTTGCTTGTGTTAATTTGTGTGTTTATGACTTGTCAAAATCATTAACCTTTGAGGGCCTGCATTTCAATGAATAGTACTATGGTGTATACCCCTTATGACTCTATTGAGAGACCTTGGTCATTGTCTTGATATTCATATTACTCAAAAATGGTTTGATTCTTGATACTTGTTTCTTAGGGTTGATTTTGAACGGACATTACTTAAATTACACAATTGCAAACGGTATATAACATAAGAATTGCGAAACGTTTTTGTACTATATATATCAAACGGATGTACTCACCAATGCATTATATGTATTGACAAATTATTTTGTACATGTTTCAGGTGACGTTTGATTTTACTTTCTTTCACGCTTAGGCTGGATCTAGTGCTTAAATAAGAGATTGAATATTTATTTTTCTATGTTTGGGATTTCTATTAAGACTTATGTATTTCATTTTGATTAATGGAAGTTGATTGCTATTAATATTTACAATTTAGTCAATGAGCTATTGAACAATCGTCATTACATGACGCCTCGATGTTTCCGCCATCGGTTGGGGTGTTATAGATTGGTATCAGAGCCATAATTATAGGGAATTAGGTTATTAGTGAATACTTTTGACCTAGACTATAACTAAGCTACCCTTTTTATGCTCTCTTTTATCCTCATATTTCTTTAGATAGTTTTTCTCCTATTACTTTATATTCGAAGAAGATCATATTCCACAAACGAAACGAAAACACCAAGTTAGGAGTGATATTCATACCTTGGTGAATAGTTTCACTCCATCGTATTTTTACTTTTGAAGTATATCTTGAGTTAGGAGTGAAATCCACATCTCAAGGATATATTTCCACATCTCAAGTTTCGCTAGAGTTTTAAAATTTATTTGTGATGGGGCACGTACAATCTGGAATGGTGAGCGCCTGTATTTTGAGTTTTTTTTCTAGGCCTGGCATTTCGCATAAATCCCAATCAGACGAGGGACCCGTATGCTGACCTGGGAACTCTCGGGATGAGCATTCACTTATAGGCTAAAGTACGCCCCCACAAGTCATTAATAATATTTCAATTACTTTAGTTTGTCAACAGTTTCTTTGGAAACACTCTTATACCTCGTTTTATACTTGGTATTTTCATTTGAAGTCTTATCATGATTTTCTTTATGATATTCATAATTTTTCTTATATCAATTTATAATTACTATATCTCATGTTATGTGATACTTTTCTTGATATAAACTATGATATTTGCAAGATTTTTGGAATCAAATCTCATAATTATTGTTGCACTTTTGTAGATGTCCGATCGCGAATCTCGTAAGAGAGCCTCGAAGTGTCAGGCTAAACTAAAATCTGATCGTTGAATCGCGTCCATGCTTAATGATAAGTTGGAAACGCTTATTCCTAACATCATTAATGCTATTATCCCAAACCTTAACCCAAACGGTAGCTCGAATGGGAACTCAAACGGGAATGCGGGTGGAAACGGTGGAACCACAGAGAATAAGTGCACTTTCAAGCACTTCAACTCTTGTCATCCCAACAAGTTTAACGGAACTGTGGGAGCCACTGGATTACTCGAATGGTTCGAAAGTATGCAGAATACTTTCATTAATAGCGACTGTCCTGACAACCTGCGTGTTCGTCATGCCTCGAGTGTTCTTCAAAAGAGGGCACTCACTTGGTGGAACGGGGAAAAACACACTCGAGGGACGGAAGCTGTTTTGGCTATGTCTTGGGAGGATTTCAAAATTTCCATGATTACTGAGTTTTGTCCTCATAACGAGATGAAGAAATTGGAGGATGAGTTCTATCACCTCAAGCAGGATATTGGAAACAACGTTCCCTACAACAACCGTTACCACGGGTTGAGCTTACTGATTCCTCGTATGGTAACCCCGGTGTCCTTGGCTATCCAGAAGTATATTGAGGGACTGCCACCTCAGATCCATGATTCGGTTATGGGAAGTAAGCCTGCTACTGTAGAGGATGCCATTCGTCTTGCAGCATCTCTTACTGACAAGCATGTCAAGGATGGTACTCTAACTTGTAAGGGTACTAAAAGACCTACTGAAACCACTTCAACCCCTGCTACCACTGAACCTTCCCAAGAAAACTCTACCTCTGCCTCTAGTTCCAATAAGAAACGAAAAGGTGGAAACCAAAACTATGCTGTAGTTGCACCCTCTAACCAGGTTCCTGTTGCAAACCCACCTACCGCACCTCAAACAACCCCAAGGGCTTATATTGGGAAACAACCTCAATGCGCTACTTGCCTCTACCATCATCCTACCAATTTACCTTGTCGTAAGTGTGATGCTTGTGGAAGACTGGGTCATACCACCCCTTTCTGTCGTGTTGCCAATCGACCCGTGAATAACCCACAGACTGCTACCTAAAACCAGGGAGCTGGTCAACCTAGAGTTTGTTACGCTTGTGGTGATCCTGATCATATGCAAAATAGATGCCCTCATCTCACGGCTTTTATCCAGGCTTGTCAGCAAAACCTAGCAGCCTCGGCAGTTCCAGCAATTCAAGCAGCTCCAGCTCGTGGTCGTGCTTTCAACATCAATGCTAACTAAGATCAAGCTACCAACGACGTTGTCAATGGTACATTTCTTATTACTAATTTATATGCTTCGATTTTGTTAATACCGGTGCGGATAGGAGTTTTGTCTCGTTAGAATTTGAACCTTTGCTTGCTCGTACTTATCCTCACCTTACCCATCCTTTTACTGTGGAGGTTGCTAATGGCAATCTTATTCTTATAAAATCTATGCTCCGTAATTGCACGTTGAACCTAAACGATTAGAACTTTTCTGTAGATCTTATACCCGTTTTTTAGGAACCTTATGAATCGAGTTTATAAACCTTTCTTGGATCAATTCGTAATTGTTTTCATCGATAATATCCTCATATATTCCACAACCAAAAACCTTTACTTGAAGTAATTTCGGGGCGAAATTTTCTAAGGTAGGGGAGACTGTAACATTTGCGCGTTTTCTAATTTTATCGTAATTTCCTTTTAGTCCTCATATTACGATCTTTTGGAATTTCAAATAAAACTTATGTTGCATTATTCGTTAACCCTTATTTATATACGTTTTATTATAAAACTTCAAATAAAATTTCTCGAGGGATGTTGTAAAACGTCAAGTTTTACGATGAAAAGGAATAAAAACTTAAAAATATTGGTAAAAGTTTATAAAAGATGAAAAAAAATATAGTTTTAAAGTTTTAAAAAGGTTTTTGGTTAGAAATACTTAACATTGGTTAAGTTTTATAAGAAAACAATTGACCCAATTAATCAAACTAACTGAGGGACCAAAGTTGCTAAAGTGTTAAAGTTTTAAAAGAAAAAAAATCATTTTTTGACCCTAATCGCCGGCCGCAAATCCGGCGGCCGGAATTGTTCTCCGGTGACATTAAAAACTCGTTTTTAGGCGTTACAACTCGATAAAATTGATGGGGTTACGTTTCTCCAACATAATCTCTTGAATTCCCTCATCAAAACAGTCCTAATTCGCGTTTTATTGCGTCCTAAAAACCGTAGGTGACTTGTAACCGCCGGATTCCTTTAAACCTTGCAAAACGCCAATTTTTCAAGACCATTATATAAATTAAGCATAGGGTTAGTTTCCTCTGCTCATTACTTTCAAAACCCACCAAAAATTACATGAAAACCTGTCCAGAACACGTCTAAATTGCGAAATAGAGTGCGGCTATTAAAGCTCCGTTTGCGACTACATTACACATTGTGAGTCCAACTTTTTGATGTTATTCTCTTCATTTAATCGTAGTCTTTGAAAGCCCTCTTGATTCGGGTTATAATCTGTATGAATTGAAGGTTCTAAAAAGCTAGGGTTAGGGTTTATAGAATGAGGAAGAAGATGAAGTTAGGAGTTTTATAAATACTATTTGATTTGAAAGAAAATAACATATGACTATGTGGTCTAGTGGTTGTGTATGGTGGTTGGCAAAGAAACTACTCAGGTTTGAGTCCCCTAGAGCCCCGTTTTTTTTTTGCTGAATTTTTTTTAGTATTTCATAATCCATATGTATTTATCAATATATATATATATATATATGTATGCTATAATCTTATAATATTCCTAGAAAATTCATTTTTAGTCCAAAAATTATGAAAATTTAAGGGAAACATCTTGACACTATAACCCTGTTTTTTTTTTTTTTTGCTTCATTTTTTTAGTACTTCATTATTAATATGTATTTATCAATATATATATATATATATATATATGCTATAATCTTATAATATTCTTAAAAAATTCCTTTTAGTCCAAAAATTATGAGAATTTAAGGGAAACATCTTGAGACTCTAAAGAAAATTATCATATTTTTATATTCTGGAAAATACATTATTTTCATTTTCCTATTTTTCTTGGTTTAAATTGTTTTAATCATAATTAAATGATAAAAATTCATTTTAAGTGATTTTATCCTCAACTATAGATTTATTTTTATGTATAATAAACTGGAATAAAATGAAATTTCTTAGAAAATAATTATTTTTGTTATTTTTTTACTATTTTTAATTATTTAAACTTATTAAATATGTTTTAACTACAAATAAATTAAAAGAAACTAGGGAAATATTATTTTCAGTATTTCACATCAGAAAATATTGATTTTTCATATAAATATCATTTTTTGATCATATCTCGTATTATTTATCCTACTTATATTTAAATTAGATATAATAAATTCTTTAATTAAATATAAATCATAAAATCTATTTCGTGGATAATTTTCTATAAAATAGGAACTGTTTCTAAGTGTGGGTTACCTAAGTGTTTTAATCGCTTATTTAATTAATCGTGATATATTTATTTCAAAACTATTGTTCAAATTATTATTAAGAACTTCATCTTCCCTACACAAGTCTCGTAAACCCTAATGCCTTAGATTTTGGTTGCCTTAGACTTTTAAGTTATTTTCCTCATTAGAATTCTATCATATATAGGTTGAGTTCTTCGGAATTCTAAGTCCTTACGACGAACTTTCGTGGAAATTACAATTAGCGAAACTGTGAGTATACCATTCCCCTTTTTCATTTTACTTTTGGGGCTACTCATGTACTTATATCAAGTTTCTATTTCCTTTTACTAAAATAGCAATTCTCATGTGTGTTTGCTTGTGTTAATTTGTGTGTCTATGACTTGTCAAAATCATTAACCCTTAAGGTTTTGGCATTTCAATGAATAGTACTATGGTATATACCCCTTGTGAATCTGTTGAGAGACCTTGGTCCATTGTCTTGTGATTCATATTACTCAAAAATGGTTTGATTCTTGATTCTTGATACTTGTTTCTTAGGGTTGATTTTGAACAGACATTACTTAAATTACATAATTGCAAACGGTATACAACATAAGAATTGCGAAACGTTTTTGTACTATATATATATCAAACGGATGTACTCACCAATGCATTATATGTGTTGACAAATTATATTGTACATGTTTCAGGTGACGTTTGATTTTACTTTCTTTCACGCTTAGGCTTGATCTAGTGCTTAAATAAGAGATTGAATATTTATTTTTCTATGTTTAGGATTTCTATTAAGACTTATGTATTTCATTTTGATTAATGGAAGTTGATTCCTATTAATATTTACAATTTAGTTCATGAGCTATTGAACAATCGTCATTACGTGACACCTCGATGTTTTTGCCATCGGTTGGGGTGTTACAATATATATATATATATATATATATATATATATATATATATATATATAGGGGAGAGTTATCTTGAGAATGCTAAATATCGTGACAAACTGTGAGAACAAATGAGAAAACCAATCAAAATCATTTTTTCTCAATACAAACCTAATTATAATTAAAATATAACATTAAAAATAAATTTTCTTTCCAAATAATTCATCTTTTCCGAATCGAACAAAGTTTGGAGGTGGATTTCCGTCTGTCACCCCGTTAGAAGGCCGTCTTGGAATGCCTACAAAAGCCTCACGCCCAAGACTTCCTTACTGTGTTACCTATCGAAGGCTTGGGACAAAGAATATCGGCGGTGGAGTACAGGGAAATCCTTAAATACCGACTGATGATACCCATTTTCCCTAATGACGAAAGTTGTCCGGTTTGCCGGAAAGCATGCTTTGATAAGTATGGGGAACATGCGTTACATTGTAAGGAATTGCCAGGGTTTAAATACCGGCACGATTTTGTCTGGGACGCATTGGCAGACATCCTTAGAAGAACGGGGATCTCCGCAAGAAAAGAGGCGTCAGTTAATTTTCTCACAGACCTCGCTGAGGGGAGGTCCACCTTGCGCCCAGCAGATGTCCTAGGGTTTGGTTAGGAAGGTGGGAAACATGCGTGCGTTGATCTTACCGGGGCTATCTCCCCTAGTTGGGCTTCGGGATAGTAGGTTTGTGGCCGGGCAAGCGGTCATGAGAGTTGAATCCAAGAAAGTGGAAAAGCACGATAAAGCATGTGAGGATAATGAACATGTTTTCGTTCCCGTAGCCTTTGACACGATCGGTTCCTTGGCACCGGAAGCAGTGCGGTTTTTGGCTCGGGTTCAGCGGGTAGTGCACAGCAACTTTACCACCCCTCAAGGGCGGGGGTTTGGTTTTAGCAGATTAGGATTTTCTATCCAGAAAGGGGTGGCGTCGCAGCTTGTTGCCCGTCTACCTACTGTCCTTATGTAATTTATCCTTTATTTTAAATGGAACTCATATATTGAAAATCTTTTCTTGCAAAAACAATCTAAAATTAACTTTTTGCACATGTGTAAATAAAACAATTTACACATGTATAAACAGTAAATTTACACATGTATAAAAACAATTTATTTTCGTATACGTTTAAATTTTTATGCGTAAATTTTGGTTTTGAGGCTGTATTTTAATAATAAAGACAATTGTAAGAAGAAATTTTGAATTTGAATGACTTTAGATAGCGTTGTCGCGGTTCACACGAAATACATGTGTTCTCAAATTAGTCTTCCCCTGTATATATATATATATATATATATATATATATATATATATATATATATATATATATATAGGCGAAGTATCCTATGAAAACCTTATTGAGTTGTGAAAACTCTAGAAACTCATCCAATGGTTGTCATGCTTCCACATCTCATTTCTCATCATTTAGAAGAAGGGTAAGATGGTAACTTCCCCCATATCCTTTTCTGACCACCTTTTTAAACAAGCATCACCCACACACACACACACATACTACCCCCTCTCTCTCACTAACACTCCTCTCTCTCTCTCTCTTTCTATCTATCAGACACACACTAATCTTTCACTCTCTCTCACACACACTCCTATCTCTCTCTCTCTCTCTCTGTCCCTCTCTCATCTGATGAACCGACGATGGTGGTTTCGAGGTGGTGGTTCGACGACGACAGACAACAGACGACCACCGTGAATGGTGGTGGTGGTTAAGAGGTTCTTGGAGATCTTGGATCTGGAAGAGATGACGTGCCATTTGATGAACTTGTTAATCTTTGGTATGTAGAGGTATGTTTGTTTTAGATCTACTCTATATTATTATTATTCCGATCAAAAAACATGGGTTTTTTTGTGATTATTGTTTTCAGATCTGAACCATTAAAGCTTCAAAGGTTGTGTGGGTTTTTTTTGTGATTATTGTTTTCAGAGCTGAACCGTATCTCTTCCATCAGGTTCATATTATTATTATTATTATTATTATTATTATTATTATTATTATTATTATTATTATTATTATTATTATTATTATTATTAGATGAATTGATCTCAAAATTCTTTGTCAGTCTTCGAGCTTCTGTTACTGCTATTTTATGATCTATTTGATCTTAAAATCATGGTTTATTTTTTAATTTATATTTGTCGCATCTTCAATGTGTATTCATAATGTGTAGATCTGGTGGTTCTTGATTGGTTATTATATACTATTATATAATAGTCCAAATTTTAGCCCATAAAGAAATCAACAAACTTTGAAGAAGCATTTGGATAAAAGCTGTTTGCTTGACAGAAGGTGAGTAATTCTTTTTCAAGATTTTGTTTATAGCAAGCATTTTTTTAATAGAAAAAGCAAACATTTTTTTAATAGAAAAAAGATCATGTTACATAAATATATTTTTAAAATGTTCATTTTTTTTTTTTTTTTTTTTTTTTACATTCTACCATTTTTCTTTTGTGCTGATGGATTTTTTGATGAAGGGTGTGAAAGAACATGATATGGGTTGTTATAATGAACATTTTTTATTTGAGACATGTTATCATTTTTTATTACAAGTGTACATTTAATAATTAATAGATTGTTATGTTCTTTTTATTTCTTTAAATATAATCAAATGCATTTTGTTTATTTCTACTGTAGATGTTACATAAATCTAACATGGGGATTATAAGTTGTAACATGGTAACAAAAATCATAATATACTATAAGTAAAAGATGTAACACGTAACAAAAAGTTGTTTCATGTATATACATGTTTTTATTATAAGTTGGCATTTTTGTAACATGTTTTTGTAACAAATATCAATGATACCTATAACATGTTACAACGTAACACATAAGTGTTACAGACAAAACTAACTGATGATACCTATGACATGTTAAAACGTAACACATAAGTGTTACAGACAAATCTGACTGATCGGTTATCCATTAAAAGGTAATAAATTTGAATAAATGTAAAAGAGGGTAGAGAGATGAGAGAGATGCAGGAGATTAAAAGAGGAGAGAGAAGTGAATGAAAAAAGAGGACTAGGAAAAGCAAAATACCAAATGTGCCCTTCTGTACCCTTTAATTTCAAAGTCACCTTTTTTTTGGAATAAAAAATGCTTGGATGAATCTTAATCATTGATGAGTGTAGATCAATGGCTATAAATGGGTTTCTAGAGTTTTCACAACTCAAGAGGGTTTTTATTTTAACCCAACCCTATATATATATATATATATATATATATATATATATATATATATATATATATATATATATAGGGGAAAGTTCAATTGAAA
Source organism: Ambrosia trifida (assembly GCA_028751855.1). NCBI lineage: Eukaryota > Viridiplantae > Streptophyta > Magnoliopsida > Asterales > Asteraceae > Ambrosia > Ambrosia trifida. Next base: position 106,112,159 of record CM054126.1, on the reverse strand, counting down.
ACTCAAAAACTCCTACTTAAATTAAGAAAAAAATAAAAAAAAAATCATAACTCAAAATTTGAGTCAAAAACCAAAATTTTGGTTCGGAGCTTCTTTTTCCCAAGTCATCCCCATTTAGAAAAAAATTAAAGAACAAACATGTGACTTCTAATGCACATGTGTAGCAAATGCTTGGTTAGTTTTAGGGTTTGGCTTACATTTTAGGGTTAGTTTTTTTTTTTTTTTTTTTTTAAGTTTAGCTTGTAAGGTTTAGGTTTTGGGGCGTGGGGTGGGGTGGGTTTAGGTTTTTTAGTGGGGGTTAGTTTTTTTTGTTGTGATGGGTGGGGCTTAGGCTTTTTGGTAGGCGGCGGGTGTGGTGGGTTTAGGTTTTTGGGTGGGGGTTGGATGGGTGGTTTATGTTATTTGGTAAACGATTTAAGTTTTTGGGTGAAGGTGAGGTGGTGTGGAATTAGATTTTTCGGTAGGGGTAAGTTGGGGGTGAGGGGTTTAGGTTTTTGGGTTATACTACACATGTGCAATAGCGTTTTTTAGGGGTTTTTTTTCCTAAACGGGGATGATGTGGGAAAAAGAAGCTCCGAACTAGTTTTCTATGTTTTACTTAAATTTTGAGTTATGATTTTTTATTATTATTTTTTGCATTTATTTTGGAGTTCTCGAGTTGTCTCCCTAAAATGAGTTTTCTATTGAATCATCCCCTATATATATATATATATATATATATATATATATATATATATATATATATATATATATATATATATATAGGATTTGGATTATTTGAGAACCACCATTTAGGGAGAGAACCAAAGAACCAGTGTGAACAGGTGGTATTTTTGTAAATATGAATGTGTTTACAAAAACCCCTCCATAAAAAAATAAAAAAAAATATATAACCTAAATAAATAAAAAAATAAAAAAAGTAAAAACACCAAAATGATTATTTTGCATTATTAATTCGTAAAAAAAAATAAAAAAAAATGGCTTGTGACGTCGTATGACGTCATCCTGATGCACATGTGCATTTCGCTGTTATATATACAGAAATACACCATATGCACATGTGCATTTCACTATTAAATCACACTTTTGAAAGAATTGTCAATTACCATACTTAAATGATTATTAAATTGACGCGATACAAATATATAAGGGGTCACAAATTTTATTCAATGATCATTAAATGAATGCAAAGTAAGATATAAAATACAATCGAACTCGTCAAGTGTTTATACATGCATATTATGACATAAATTGAAAATAAAATACTTGTATGACAACAAACATGAATAAACTTAAAATACCATTATATAAGAAATATAAAATAGAAACGTATACTGCATGCACATGTGCATTTCACTAATATAGTTAAATTTTTTTAGTGGGTTAGCTTTTGGGATTAATTTTTAGGTATGGTGGGATGGGTGTGTGGTGGTGGGTTTAGTGGTTCACTAATATAATCATGCCCATATACGTCAATTTTATTATCATACGAATTTACATACGCTAAAAATAATAATTACAAACGTAATCAACCTATCAACCACCATATAAGACCACCCAAAATATACATATGTGCATACATCATCCTTCAAATAACAAAGCTTTTATACCAAATTGTTTGTATCATACAACTACATTTGGTTTTTACCAAACGCATTAACTCAATAAAACAAATGATAACAAAAAAAATATCCATATTACAAACCAACGATGTTACCACTAACCACATGCCTACACACTTCTAATTACTTACTTGTCCCTTCTCATTTTCTTCCCCTTTTACATATCTTCTTTCAACACTCTTCACACCTCATTGATGCATCATCTAACATCTCCCTTGTTTTTTCATCTGTCAAACTAAACATCATATGCTTATCAAATTTATCACATTGTTCGTTTGTTTAAACAACTAACAATTAACATTTATTAGTTAACATTAAAAATATACATATATGCACATGTGCATATATATATATATGCACATGTGCATTTTTACCTAAATTGCTTAAATAAATAATAGCGACCTTTTTTAACTTCATGATCAACGGTTATGTCATCATCCTCAATCGTATTCGGCAGCTTTTTAAGACCTTTTCTCCCTCGATTATAACACAAAAATTACATTCATTGATTTTATCTCATCTTTGTCTACAAATAATAAATAACACATAAGAAAACCAAACTTTCAATATTAATGCACATGTGCATTAACATTACTTTTTTCATTACCATATAACATATGCACATATGCGTTTGAGCGAAAGACTTTAATGATGTTAACAAGATTTCAACGTTAATGCACATGTGCATGAACATTAATCTTATCATTACCATATAAATTATACACATGTTCATCAAGATAAACAACTTTAATGTTAACAAGATGTCAATAACTGCACATTACATAACATTAAATTGTTTTTTTTTTCAAATTAAATAAAATAATAATAATAGAACCTACCAGAAAATATCAAATAAAAATACAAAACAAAAAGTCTTACCTTTCACGAGAAGAAGTGTGTAGACTTGAACTTTTAGTTATGTACTCTTGATTATATTAATAATCAACCAAAGATACTTATATATCGTCACATATTTATATACGCACAGACAACATAAACAGATCTCATAATCAAGCTCTATATGCTTCAGCTTTTGACATGACAGATAACCGACTAGGCCTCGGCTGAAACGAAGTCCTCCGTCGTTGTTGATGAGACGACGGTCTAATCAACGCAGCAAGAGCTCGTTTAACCAAATCACCACCTTCAACTGTTCCAATACCTACCAAAGAGTTCATCATGACTGACCATCTAGCGTTCTGCCTATTCGAAGGATACACCACTGTACTGTTTTGATGTTGTGGTTGTTGCTGGAATTGTTATTACTGTTTTTATGCAGGCGATATGTAAACGAACCTGTATGAGAGGTAGTTGAACGCATACACATCATCTTCACCGCCTGATTGTTATTCCTCGACGGCGAGGATATCGATTTGCTAGGAGGAGATCGGACGGTTATCGATTGAGCGGACGAAGACGATGACATCGTATGTAACTGTTCGGTGGTGTTTGGTTCTGGAAAAACGAACCTGAATGAATGTTTATGTGTTTCATGTTATTTTTATTTATTTTAATTCTTTATCATATTTACGACAATGCCCTCTGTTCACATTGGTTCCTTGGTTCTCTCCCTAAACTTGGTTCTCGTATGATCCCTACCCTATATATATATATATATATATATATATATATATATATAGGGAAAGTACAAATTGAAAACTCCATTGAGTTGATAAAACTTAGAAAACCAATGTAAAAACCATCTAATTTTTTTTTTTGAAAAATACACGAGGTAACATACATGTATTTAGGCGTTTTGGGCCAAAGAAATAAAAAAAACCCCGATGTGATATTTTTTTAAAAAATAAAAAATGTTTGCGCTGTTACATATGTTAAAAAGCAAAAAACATATGTTAACAATGCAAACTTTGTTTATTTTTTTAAAAATATCCCATCGGCGCTTTTTTTTTTTGCCAAAACACTTAAAAATATGTATGTTACCTTGTGTATTTTTTTCAAAAAAATTTTTCCCAAATTGTGTCGCTTTTATTATAAACACCAAGACAAAACAAGTTACATTTAGATGGTTGGTAAGCGGGAAACAAGCTGCGCCGCTATCCCCTTTTGAATCGCAAAGCCTATCTTGCTAAACACAAACCCTTGGTTCTTAGGGCTCTGCAAGTCACTTTGGACCACCTTCTACACTCGTTTCAGGAACAGTACTGCCTCAGGGGCTAGAGATCCAAATGTGTCAAAAGCAAACGGCAAGAACACATGTTGATTCTCTAAACAGGCTGCTCCGTGCTTAGCGACCTTCTTAGCTTCTGCCCTCAAAATTGCTTGCCCCGGTACAAAGCCGCTGTCTCACAAACCTACCAAGGGGGAAACCTTTGTCAGGTCAACACAAGCATGCTTGCCCCCAACCCATCCAAACACAAGAACATCCGCAGGGCGCAAGGTAGATCTCCCCTCCCGCGGATCAGTCAAAAAATTGATCGGTGCTTCTTTCTTGGCTGAGACCCCCACACATCGAAGCACATCCTATAGAACATCTCTGACCAAATCATGGCGGTACTTGAACCCCCGCAATTCCTTGTAGTGGAGCACATGCTCTCCAAATTTATCCAGACATGCTCTTTTGTAAATGGAGCATGGTTCATCTGGTGGGAAAAGAATTTAGATGGTTTTTACATGGGTTTTCTAAGTTTTTTCAACTCAAGAGGGTTTTCAATTTATCATTCCCTTATATTTATATAGGTTAGGGTACAAATGCCTCTTTTCGTACGAAAGGTAAGAAGGTTTGTGGGAGTGACACGTAACACAATTTTAATTTAATTATAAGGGCAATAGAGTAAATACGCAATTAGTCAAGAAACATAAAAAAATTAATCTCCTAATATAATGGAGAGATTTACGGCCATTTAATATAAAGATTCTCCAACGTTTGCTAAAATCTTGAATACCCAAGTAGCTAAAAGAACAGTGGATTAAGAAAAAGTGCTCCTTCTTTGTGTTTTTTTAGTCATCTGATGATCATAGATTATGGTAAGAAAAAAAATGTTCCTTCTCATCCACAATCTTCTAATGATATTATATATTTTGCATGACGCAATCATATCTTGATAAGCTCATATGTAAATATCACCATCGTCACAATCCAGTATATTTTATCATTATTAAACCAACTTTGCGATTAATAATCCAGTGTGTTTTATCACCATCGAATCAACTTTGTGTTTAATAATTCAGTGTGTTTTTATCACTTTACAAAGGTCACCCCACTGATGTCATTGTCTTTTATCTCTATCGGATCAACTTGGTGGTTTAACACCATTTGATAAACACAAAACACACCAAATCAAATACAGTTACATGTTGTGTTTTAAAACCAACCACAAATCAGTTACCTAATGTGTTTTGACCCTAACCCAATAAACATTCAACCAAATGTCTATGTTGTGTTATAACACCATCGAATTAATATAAAACTCATCAATCGGATATTTTCCACTAAAAATATAAACTTTTAAACATAAAACACACACCCAAATGTTCTATACACTAACGTTTACATAAAACAAAGAATAATCAGACTTTTCCCTAAAAATACAAACTTTTAAACATAAAACACACATCCATGGGTTCTGTAAATTGCCTCAACAATCCAACGATCTGAACGGGGACGTGTGGATAGATGCATGTACAGTTGAGCTTCATGTTGCAAACGCATGGGAGGGACTTGGCTGATATTAGTGGTGAACCATGGTGGAGCAAAGAGAAAGAGAAAGAGAGGAGAGAGAGAGAGAGAAGAAAGAAAGAAAGAAAGCAAGAAATGTAAATAAACAGGGGGGAGAGAGAGGGGAGTTATGAAAATCTCCTTAAATGAAAGAGGTGTTTAATTTTTTTTTATTTTTTTTTGTGTTGACATTTATACCCTCACAAGTGGTACCCACTTACTTCATCTTCCCACCACCACCACTTTCAATAACACCTAAGAGTTAATAATCTGATGGCGAGCAACCGAAACAGACCTTATAGTCACATCCTCATTCAAACCAACCCTAGCTACACCACCACCACCATCATTTAATCCATCATTCCTCCTCAAAACAGACCTCCCACACCTCTGAGAACTCAAATCCACACTACCTCCACCATCAACAACCGAATTAACACAATTATGACTCCTTGAAACCAACCTCGAATGCCGTTGAAACTTCGCCGGCGTTATCTCCTCCTTCACAGAACCCATGAAAAGAAACTCAGTCGCCAGATCATCCAAACTAATTTCAGAAAAATTACAACCTCTATCGATGTTAACAACTGATTCAATTTCTGATTGAATCGGCCGTGAGAATTAACTTAAACTTCTAGAACGTTAGTGAGGTTTGGAAGAGGAAGAAGAAGAAGACGGTGAATGTCGATGAGGTTTGTCTTGAAAGAAAGGACCGTGGGTCAAAGAGTCGTGGAACTCAAGGTTGATTTTATACTCACTGTTCTGACAGTAAGCTCTGACAATTAATTATATTTATTCTTATGTTTTCACTTTTCATGTTTAAGCTAGAGCTCCTTTTGTTCTCTGTTGATGGAGATGAAGAAGTCAGTTTCGATTTCTGAGGTTTTTTATATAAATTGTGGATGATGAAGATTTATAGGTTTAACAGTAAAGGGTTTTGATGAAGAATATGAAGGTTTGAAATTGGGGTGGTGATATTTAATGTTCGAGAAGGGGGTGGAAGATACTGGTTGTGGTGGTTGGGTAGGTGGTGGTGGTGATGGGTTGGGGAATATGAAGTGGGTGGGTCCCACATTGATTCTTTTTATATTTTTTTAATAACAATGGTAGTTTAGTAATTTCACATCAACTTAACTGGATTATTTAACCTCCATCCACTCCAAGAACTATCCGAGTTAAGTGACACCAAAAGTTAGGGACTACAGATGTAATTTTGAAAAGTTAGGGACTAAAGGTGAAATTTAGACAAACCACAAGAACTATTCAAGAAATTTTCTCACCGATGAATAAAGAAAATCTCATGAATAGAATGATTAAAAAATAAGAAAGAAGGTACTAAATCAATTAAGAAAGTGACCAGCAATTAATATGGAGTGTCCTCTACAATAAATTTCAAGAACAATTATGCAGGTGGAGTTGTTTTTTACAATCAATTGAGAATGAATCTTGCCCAAGGCATTATAGTCTAGTGGCATCTTGGTGGTGAGATAAGACTTAGGGGCCATAAGGTCCTGGGTTCGAATCTAACAAAGGGGGTTTTCTCATAATTATGAGTTTCCTCCTGAATTGGTGACTTGGTGGTGAAATATGATCGCGTGGAAACATTAGTGTCATGATGATACTCCAGTGTTCCGTGAGTGATTCCAATTTGTTGGCCGTTAAAAAAAATTGAGAATGAATCTTAGCAGTATGTATGGATGTATTTTTCAAGTTTGAGAACAAATCAGATGCATATACCAAATTTTTTGTTGCAATCAAATTTTGAGTATGCATACAGGATTAAATATTCCTAAAAAGGATGTCGAGCCAGGGGTCTCTGGAAGCAGCCTCTTTATGTGCAAGGATAAGGGTATGGTTTGTCTACATCTCACCCTTCCCAGACCTTACTCTTAGCTTTGCTAATTGTAGGATTTACTAGGTAAGATTGTTGTTGTTGTTGTAATGTAAGGTTAGTAGAGAGTGAATTAGAGTGTAATAATGAAAGGTAGAGAGTGAATATTTGAGTGAATTGATATTTAAAGATATAAAATGGGTTGAATTAAATATTAATTTTTCAAACGGTTAACTTTATTTATTAATTACTTTTTTCTTTTTTTTTTTAATCCCAACGGTATAAAATTTGAATGATTGATTTTTTTTTCTTTTTTATTTAAATGAAGGGGCCCACCATAACCAACTAGATGAGGCCGGTATTTCAAACGGACCTTAATCCGACCAAACCTAAAATGGGGGCGTCCACTTCATGCGGACGGTCCGAAAGAGGTCCTTTGTGGGTGCATTAAGGATGTGGTGCTATAAGGTACCCTAACACCATCCAATCACAAGCTGTCACTTTAGATTTTTTCCGCACTACCCTAAAACATCATATTTGGTGAGGACACTACCCTAAGAGCATTCACATCCTTTAGACCAAAATTTTGTGTGTGTATCCCTCATATTTTAAAAAGTGATTTTGAAGGGTTGTGAGTTAATGAGAGAGAAAATGTTATTTTTTTAATATTTGTAAAAGTGGTTGTGAGTGAAGAAGAATAAAAATGTAATGATAAATGTATTGAAAGTTTATTTAATTGAAAGGGTAAATTGCTGAAATCGTCCATGTGGTTTGCTGAAAGTTGCTACTTATGTACATACTTGTGATTTTTTGTCATAAACATACCATGTTTTCAATTACTTGTCACGTTCGTCACTGGCACTAACGACGTCTAGTTAGTCCAGTTAAGTCAGGGGTATAATGGTCAATTCACGTTCTAAAGTATTTTTTGCCAAATTCACCCCTCTCCAATTTGAACGTTATAAACCCCAAATGTCCCAATTACAAGCCCTATTTTTACAATCAGTTTGACCTAAAATTTGAATCGAATTTTATGCTCTCAATTAACGATGGTATGGTGTGCATGTGGCTCTACAACAATGATTCGTATTGTGTGGACGAGTCAAAACCCAGGTAGACAATTTTATTGTTGCAACAGGGGATGTGGTTTTGTTGGATGGTTGTGTGAAAATAGACGAACGCTACATACACCTAGAAGACATTATCAGTAATGTGAAGGCTGAGAACAAAAGTGTAAGGACAGAAAGGATTGAAGAAACCACTTTTTGCCAACCTTGGTCTAATTGATACTTCTGCCAAAATATCCTAAATATAGAACTACTGAAGAAAGAAGACACAAGTACAGAAGAAGGATTCAACAAGTACTTAAAAAGAAAGATCAGAAGTTCTGAAGTCAAACCAGACAAGTCTACTGAAGAACTACTGAAGACAAACTACTCATCAGTAGTTTGTCATTCATCAGCACTTGTAATAGAATCTTTCCACCGCCCTTATGTTTCAGTAGTTTATTAGTTTATTATTACTTTATCATTTTGTACAAGTTCCAAGACTACAGCCTGTTGTAGTATTGCTTTTGTGTAAAGTTTTGAACAAGTTGTATGTATCTACTCATCTATAAATAGATGGGTTCATCCCACTATTTTAGACATTGATTTTAATAGAAAACTAAAATCTTTCAAAACTCATACTTGTTATTCCATTTCATTAACTGAGAATCTATGTGCTTATTTATTGTCATCTACATTCAATACTTAGATTCTCATTAACTATCTTTAGTAGGCAAACATCGAGGGGAAGTAATAACTCCTGTTGATAGCAAAACTTTATAACTTATTCCGCTGTGCAAAACTGATTAAACTTGCAAAACGCATAAGTGTTCATAAGCAAGTAAACTGTTAAAGAGCATACTGATCCAACAATTGGTATCAGAGCATTAGTTTATCTGATCAAATATCAATCTAACAAATTGAGAATCAGACACAGGCTCTTATTGATATTCAATAAAGGATAGAAGTTCACTTTTTCAACATCCATCACTTTGAGAGAAACTTGACAAATCAATACTCTTTAAAATGGATCCTCATAATACTGGTTCTGCCAATAAACCTGCTATGCTTGTTCGTTCTGAATATAACATATGGCAGAAAAGGATGGCACATACTTTGTCTCAGACCAACACTGGTTGTTTGAAATCTGTGATATATGGTCCTCACAAACCAGTAAACATTAATTTTGAAACTAAAGTTGAAATACCAAAGGACCCAAAAAACTACACAGATGAAGATTTCCTAAAACTTGAGCTTGATGCTAAAGCTTTTTCTATGTTGGCAATGGCACTCCAAATGAAATCTACTCTGGACTTTTACACTGTGAAAGTGCCAAAGAGCTTTGGGACTACCTAAAAGAGCAGTTTGGAGGAACTGAAGAGGTGATTGCCAACACCAGAGAAATCATGGCTCAACAATATGAAACATTTATTCACATTAATGGGGAAACTTTAACACAACAATTTGAAAGATTTTCCTCATTAATATCTGAGTTGAAATTAAATGGTCAAACCTATACAAATGTATCTATGCTTCATAGATTTTTAAGGTCTTTACTAGAAAAATGGGAAACTTACTCTATAGTTCTCAGATCTTCACCAGACTTTAACTCCCTCACTCTTACAAAATTACATGGGAGATTGCTAACTTTTGAAAGGGAAATTGATCAAAAGAAAAAGTTGCAAAGTTCTGGTAAAACAGCTGATGACTATGTACCTACTTGTTCAAATAATTTTGGATCTTTTGACCACATTGACATAACTGCTGGGATCTCATCAGAAAGATCATTCCTAGCTTATGACAATGATGAATATAGTCAAACTGCTAATAACATGTGTTTTATCATGGATGATTTGAAAATTTTTAGCAGTGATGACTTAGAAGAAATGGACATTTTACACCAACTGGCCATGTTAAGTATAAAAACTAACAAAATTTATAAAAGGTTAGAAAGGAAATTTCCAGGACTGAACAGTTCTACAAAAATTGGTTTTGACAAATCTAAGCTTAGATGTCACAAGTGTCAGAAGTTGGGACACTTTGCTAGAGAGTGTAGAAGCTCTAGCTATAACCAATCACAGTCTGGAAATCAGTTTAACCCTAGTTATAATAGGAATAATGGAACACAAGGAAGTGCACATTTTGTACATGCACAAGCTCCACAAATCCAATATGTGCCACAAATACAATCTGTACAGATGCTTGCTCAACAAATGCAGAGCCAACAATCAATCCCTTCCATTCCAGCTGCTCAACAACCTCCACAAACTCAGCAACCCTCACAACAAAGTCTGTTCAATTCAGGGTATGTTGACTGTAGCAGTCTTCCTTTTGACACAACAGAGTGTAATCCTGATGCAGACAACAAAATGTTTGACATCAACTAGGAAGAACCTGACAATGACAGAAAGAACTTTGCCTTAATGGCATTTGAGGGATGCACCTCAAAATCTGCCTTGTCTCAGGTATCAAAAGAATCTTTAACAAAACTTTGTTCAAACTCATGTAAAGAATCTTTTACTCTCATAAGAGATACTAATGTGCATTTGCAAGGCAATACCAATGACTCTGAGAGAAAATTTACTCAAATGAAATGTGATTTAGAAAGAAAGCTTGCTGCTAAATCAAAAGAAAATTCTAAATTAACTAACAATGCTATTGAAACCCAAGCAGAACTTAAAATCATGATAGAAGACCTAGGAAATGTCAGAAAAGAGCTTGCTGACACCAAGGTTGACTGTGAATAATGGGTTGAGTCATGTAAAGGGTACCAACTGCTGCTTAACAAACAAAGTGCATCAAATGTTAGGTATGGCATAGGGTACAATCACACTGAAACACCAACTGATTTTTCTCCCAAAACTACTGAAGATGGGAGAAAAAATGTTCAAAATGAAACTTCTGAAGAGAAAGAATGCACATCTTTTCATGAAAACTTTCTAAAAATTCAAAAAGAAAGTTCTTCAAAAGTACTGATAAAATCTGACTTTAAGCCATCAATAGTTTCATCTACATCAGGAGTTGAGAACTTGAAAACTACTAATGACCTGAATCAAAACAAGACAATTAGAAATTTGCCTTTAAATGACAAAGAAAAGGCAAAAGAATGTGAAATTTGTGGTTTGTTTAACCACAAAACAGAATTTTGTAGATACAGAAAAGGAATTCAGTATAACAAGAAAATTTCACAACTGGTTGTGGGAAAACAACTCAAAAATAATTTTGAAGAAACTTTCCTTCCCAAGAAACAACAACCAGGCAACACCTTTTCTCAGAAAAAGATGAAATCTCAACGACAGTCTTTTTCTCAAAATTCTCATTTAGTAGTTAGACCTAAATCATTAGCAGTTTCACAAACTGCTGAGATTAAAGATCTCATGAATATGGTACAACTACTGATGACCAAGGTTGATGATGGTCCTCAAAAGGATACCACCATTGCTATTAATGAAAAATCCATTGCCAAAAAGACATGGATTCCTCAACCTGATCAAGAACAAACTGTAAATATTCTCAACAGCAAACCCAAAGCCAAATTGGCTTGGGTTCCGAAATCTAACTAATTTGCTACTTTGTGCAAAGGGTCTCCAGAGGCTTAAATAGCATTTGGTATGTTGACAGTAGAGGCTCAATGCACATGACAGGATGCAGATACCTGATAAACAATTTTATCAGTCAAAGAGAAGGATCTGTATCCTTTGGGAACAATGCCAAGGGATATGTGCTAGGACATGGCAATGTCTCTTCTGGAAAAATACAGTTTGACAAGGTCAATCTGGTTGAAAACCTTGAGTACAACTTGCTGAGTGTGTCACAAATGTGTGATAAAGGATATTCTTCCTTTTTCACAAAGACAACATGCAAGATCATATCACCAGAAGGCCAGAAGTTGATAGAGAAGATCATTGAAGATCATACTTTGTTGATAGCCAAAAGATGTGGCAATGTCTATGCAGTGGACATTGAAAAGGACAAAGTACTGAACAACACTACTTGTTTCTTCTCAAGGGCATCAACTTCAGAGACTGATCTCTGGCACAGGAAACTTGGCCATGTGAACTTTAAAACCATAAATAAAGTCACAAAAATGGGCTTGGTCAGAGGTCTACCCTTGAAAGTATACCATTGTCAAGAACACTGTGTATCCTGTTTAAAGGGAAAGCAGCATAAGTCCTCCTATAAGTCTATTGAAGAATCTAAAACAACTGCATGTCTTCAACTACTCCATATGAACTTATTTGGGCTAGTAAAAATCATGAGCCTTGGTAAGAAGAAGTACTGCTTAGTCATCATTGATGACTATTCAAAATTCACCTCGGTATTCTTCTTATTTTCCAAGGATGAGGCAGCTGAAATCATCAAGTTCTTCATTCTACAAGTAGAGAAACAATATTCTCTATCTGTCAAAGCCATTAGAAGTGATAATGGGACAGAGTTCAGGAACAAAACTCTGGATGAATTCTGTTTATCTAAAGGGATTATTAGACAATTCAGTGTTCCCATAACTCCTGAACAAAATGGTGTGGTAGAAAGGAAGAACAGAACACTGATTGAAGCAGCAAGAACCATGTTAGCTGATTTAGGCCTACCATTGTATTTCTGGGCTGAAGCAGTTAACACTACATGTTATGTTCAAAATAGAGTCCTTGTCAACAAGAGACACTCCAAGACTACCTATGAAGTTCTTCATGGCATAAAGCCCCTTATCTCCTTTTTTAGGGCTTTTGGATGTCAATGTTTCATTCTAAACATTAAAGACTCTATTTCAAAGTTTGCTGCTAAAGTTGATTCAGGTTATTTTCTTGGTTACTCTTCCACTAGAAAAGCCTACAAGGTTTTTAACTCAAGAACCAAGATAGTAGAAAAAACACTGATTGTCAAGTTCAATGAGTTAAAACACACTCTCATTCCAGTACATCCTGCTGAACTCTTTGACCTTGACAGCTTCCATTTCGGACCTGAACAGACTGTCACTTCATCTAAACCTACTTATTATGGTGATCAAGGGTTTGATGATGAGGATCCAACACCATGGACTCCTAATACAGTCATTAAGTCAACTTTCAAACCATCAGAAGTTTAACAAAACTTCTGATTCAACAACTGCTGATGTACAAATTCAAACATCTGTTTCAGCTCCTACAACTACTGAAGATGTTCAAACATCTGAACCAGACATTATAAACCTCAGTGGGTTGTTTAAAGAAATACAAGAGCCACCTGCACCTGTCAGTGGTTTACAACAACTGATTGAACACAAGGATCATCCATTGGATCAAATCATGGGTGATATTGCATCAGGTGTTCTCACAAGAAACCAGCTTTCCAACTTTTGCTTCTTCTCAGCATTCATTTCCCAGTTGGAACCTAAGAAGTACCAAGAAGCCCTCAAAGACAACAATTGGGTGCAAGCTATGCAAGATGAGTTGCTCCAATTCAGGAAGCAACAGGTCTGGAAAATATGTCCCTTACCACCAAACAAGCTACCAATTGGCACAAGATGGGTTTTTAGGAATAAACAAGATGAAGATGGTATGATTATTAAGAACAACGCGAGACTGGTGGTACAAGGTTATTCTCAAGAAGAGAGAATTGACTATGATGAAACCTTTGCTCCAGTTGCAAGACTTGAAGCCATCAGGTTATTCCTGGCTTATGCTATTTCCAACAAAATAAAAGTTTTTCAAATGGATGTTAAAAGTGAATTTTTGTATGGAAACATCAAAGAGGAAGTGTATGTATGTCAGCCACCTGGGTTTGAGGATCCTTCTCATCCTGAGTGGGTGTACAAGCTTGACAAAGCTCTTTATGGGCTAAAACAGGCTCCTAGAGCCTGGTATGAAACACTTTCCAACTTTTTGCTCAAAAATAACTTTACAAGAGGCTCCATTAATAAAACTCTTTTCATAAAACATGTTGGAAATCATGTCCTGCTTGTTCAAATTTATGTTGATGATATCATATTTGGTTCAACAAACACAAAACTGTGTGATGAATTCAAGAAACTCATGTAATCAAAATATGAGATGAGTACAATGGGAGAGCTGCAGTAGTTTTTAGGACTGCAGATTAAACAACAAACAAGTGGAACTTTTATACATCAATCTAAATATGTTAAAGAATTATTAAACAAATTTTCTTTACAAGACTGTTAATCATGTTCCACTCCCATGACACCAACCACACAAGTTGAACCAGATGATCAAGGAAAACATGTTGATCAAACCATGTATAGATGTATGATATGTTCCCTTTTATATCTAACTCTAACTGCTCCTAGACCAGATATTATGTTTTCAACATGTGTCTTTGCTAGATATTAATCAGCTCCTAGGGAATCACACCTCATTGCAGTCAAAAGAATATTCAGATATCTAAAAGGAACTCCTACACTTGGAATTTGGTATCCTGCTTCTAGCAATACCAAGTTATTAGCTTTTTCAGATAGTGACTATGCGGGGTGCAAAATGTCAAGAAAATCAACATCTGGTGGTTGTCAATTCTTGGGAAACTATCTAGTGTCATGGCAATCAAAGAAGCAAACATCTGTTGCAACTTCAACTGCTGAAGCTGAATACATTGCAGCTGCAAGTTGTACATCACAGATACAATGGCTCCAATATCAACTTCTTGATTATGGAATCAAAGAGACCAAGACACCATTGCTTGTAGACAGTAAATCTGCCATTAGCATCATCCAAAATCCTATTCAGTTCTCAAATACTAAACATATTGAAATCAGGTATCATTTCATAAGGGATTGCTATGAAAAAGGCAAAATTGAAGTGAAGCATGTGACAACAGCTAATCAAATAGCTGACATATTCATTAAACCCCTTGACACATCAACATTTAAGAAGTTAGTATCCATGCTTGGGAGCTAAATTTGTAAGTGTTTTTGTTATTTTTCTGCACATATTTTTATTTTTCACTTACATTTGTCTATTATAAAACTTCTGAAAAGCAAAAAGTGAGAAACTACTGATGTAAAAAACATCAGTATGGGGATATTTTCTGAAAAATGATTACCTTTTGATAAAATAAACTTCAGAAGTTATGAATAAAGTGTTTATAAAACATTCTCATCAGTTGTTAACAAACTACCGAAGAGAAAATGAGAACTACTGATGAAATTTGTTCTTCATCAACAGTTTTGTCATTAAGGGTAAATAAGACATTTCCCGCTTCAGAAGTTTGACCTAGGGCGGTTATAAACTTTTGATAAACACCTTTTCCATCACTTATCCTTTCAAAAAGCAACATTCCCTCCTTCTCTCTCAAAAACACTTTCTAAACCTAACCTACAAACAAAAAACACTGTTCGATCCACACACACAGAAACCACATGGCTCTTATACTAAAACAGGGACACAATCAACGAGGCTACTTTGAGAAACATGAAGCCTGGTCCCAATACGGCGAAATCATTGATTTAGTCATCAAATCCCAATACTTCACTGCCCTCACCATTGATCCTCCAATCCATACTGAAACTCTTAATGAGTTCTGGGCGAACCCAGAGACGGTGACAGTGAATGATCAAGTTATTTCCCTCAAATCAACTATCTAAGGGAAAGTAATGGCAATCCCAACGGCTACTTTGGGAATTAGACTGGGTCTGGATGATGTGGATGCACCAGATAATTTTCCCAACTCTGAAATTCATTTGACCATGACAGAGTGTGGTTACCAAGGTACTCTCTCACATGAAACAATTTTTAACAAATATTTTGAACCAAAATATAAACTTTTGTTTCATTACATCATCATGTGTTTGAGTCCAAAAACTGGATCTTATGATCAGATGCCCTCTACTTTTCAACCAATTTTTCATTCCATTGTGAATGAAACAAAATTCAAGGCATCAGCACTTTTCTTTAATGAGTTGGTGTTACATCACCTAAATTCTAAAAAGAAGTTTTTGTTGTATCCAAGGTTCATAATGCATTGCATAAATAAAGAACTTGGAGATGAGGTGCTTGTGGGAAAAACAACTGTTTTAAACCTATTTACCTCACAAGCATACTCAAGGCATAACAAACCAGCTGCCTGGCTAGAAGATGACCAAGGGGAACAAGAAACAGTCCCCATGGAACCATCATCTTCCAAACCCTCAACCAAAAAGGCCAAGAAAACCAACCAACAAAAACCTAAACCCACCAACCTTAAAAGAAAGGCAGTTCAGGAAGTTGAGATGCCTGAAACTGTTGACGTGCAATCTGCACTTGTTAAAGATGTGACTGAAACATCCTCTTAGTCTCATCCATCTCAAACCCCCACAAATGTAACACCCCAACCGATGGCGGAAACATCGGGATGTCACGTAGTGATGATTGTTCAGTAGCTCCTGGTGAATAATAAATTTCATTAAATGATTTAAATAAATTATATACAATTTGTTCTACAAGAATTCGTACATCAAATTGAATAAAACTATGCACATATCTTCAAGCAAATCTTCAAGCAAGTAGAACCTGAAACATGTTAAGTTGAAAATATTTTGGGTCAACAAAAGTTGGTGAGAATTACATAGGTTTTGATAATAGAATAAGATTGTTGTGCAATTCATGTGTCATGGCAATCTAGTCCATATGCGAAAACATACTAGAAGTGAATCGAGTGCATAATCAACCTTGTGACTGTTGTATTGTGGTACATCCCATACGCTCATGGTTCACTCGTTTATATTGCAGTAACAAACACCCACGTAACCTTTGTAGGAGGCACGTATCCGGGTGGGATTGTCAGTCCAATAGATCTATCAATGTATACCGTTTGGCTGATGAATGTTTATGCTAGAATTGTGCTTACCCTAGTCATGTTCAAGACATAATGCAACATAGAAATACACATAGACACATTGATGATTGAATTGCATAAATATTGTTGTAACATGTTTCACCCCAAAAGTGGTGATAAATAGAAAAGGGGCTATGTAAAACTCACCTTAGCAAAATGTTATAACTGTTGAAAAATTGAAATATGGTGTTGCCCAAATGTATCAAGTATCACCCTATAATAAGGTAATAAATATGTCTAAGTCTATCAAGTCTACAAATGTATAAGTTTCTAGGGCTTCGAATTTGGGGATAAATGCTCGTCTGATTATTATTAAAAATGTTTGATAATTGAGAGAATATTAGTAAATAAATAACCAAAAATCTTTTTATGAATTTTAAATCTAAGATGGTCACAAGAATGTGTTTAAAGTCTAAAAATAATTTTTATAAAATTATTTTCTTTAAAATAGATTATTAAATCTATTTTTTACAAATTGTCAAACTTTAACTTTTATAATTAAAAATTACTAAAATTAAAGAATTATCAGTTTAAAAATTTTATTTTTGTTCTAAATATTCAGAAATAATTTGTATAAAATTTTGGTGCAAAAATATTAAAAATTGGATTTATTATGATTTAATTATGATTAAAACTAACAAAAATAGATTAAAAATATTAAATAAATGATTTTTCAGAATTAAAAATCATTTCAGGAAAGTTTATCTTTATATAAACTCAGATTAATTTTTGTGGAAATTTATAAAATTGTTTTGATATTTTAATGGAATTTTATAAATATAATAGAATAAAATTGATTTAATTATTAAATATATTAAATAAATGAATTTTTGAAAACTAAAAATTGTAGGTGAAGCATTTATATCAGATTAACTAAAAGTAATTTTTTTTAGAATTTTTAAAAGGATTTTGATAATTAAAAACGAATTTATAAAATTAAATATATAAATATTTGTTTTGTTTAAAAAGGATAAATGAGAAAAAAAAGATAAAAGGACGCCACTGCCGGGACTCGAACCCGGGTGGCTCGTGTATAAGGAACCAGACACAACCATCTGGTCCAGCCAGTGGTTGTGTTGATTCTTGTTTTTAAAAAAAATAAATATCATAACAGATTTATCATGTTCTTCCCCAAATAATTGCAATCGAGCCCTAATAATTTCAATCGGGGAATTCTCACAACATTAACCCAATTAATCATGGGGTTAATGTTGTGCAGACGCCGATCAACGAATCCCACAACAAAAATTAAACTTACAATGTGGAATCGATTACGAACGAACGGTCAATCAAAAAAAGTCATCTCTGTGCTAAAAAACGTATGAACAGCAGCTTTAACAAGAAATTGAGGGTTGGGAATGTGTTGTCGGCGAGTTGTGAAGGTTTGGAGCTGTTCAATTTATAGGGATGGTGTCTAGATCAATCAATTGGTAAGGTTGACCTTGTATTAAATGGGTTTCGTTAATTTAAGTATGATTAGTACGAATTGATGATAATAATACGCGTATAAGACTCGTGACAGGCCGGTGACTACGAGTACATTCCTATTCTGGATCAATCACGCGTTACTGATGTTAATTAGATTAGTCAAAATAGGAGTTTAATATTGATTTGGTCAACCTTCAAGTCTATTGCTGCACGTCGAAGCAGTAGCAGAAGTTAAGAAGACCATATATATATTACGGGTTGGATATAAACCAAATGATCCACATGGCTTAGCTGGTTGGTGCATGTGTGTTGTGTGTGGTTGGCTCCGGTTCGAAACCCGGCAGAAGCAACCTTTTTCTTTATTTTTTATACAGTGAAGGGGAGGGGTAGTTGGGCCGGCCTGATGGGCCTATCTCATTTCTGGGCTGGGTTTACAGGTTTGGGTTGATGGGCCGATGGTTCAATCAGTTTTGTTTAGCCAATGATTTTACAAAAACTGATTATTTTTTTTTATTATAACCGATTTTTATTACTATTATTATTATTATTATTGTTATATATATACGTTTATATATATATATATGAATAAATATCGTTGTATTAGGGTTCAAAATATCACCAAAAATAATAATAAGGCTTGTCGGTGTAATCCGTAACGTACAATTTATCTAATGCGAAATGTTACAGTCTCCCCTACTTTTAGGAACTTCGTCCCGAAGTTAAAGGAAGACACTAGGTTTACAATTAGTCGACTACCGAAAACCTTGATAAAATTCCACACTACCTTAATGTACCTGTAAATTCATGATTACGTTCCGGACCGTAATTATCAATTTACCTTACATTAGGGTTTTGCGTCCTTCTATGACTCTACCGATTGTTGAGCAGGTTCGATAGTCTCCACCAGTCGTTGAGCTGGTGGTAGGGCCTCTCCCGACTGTTGGAAAGACATGATGACCTCTACCAATCGTTGAGTAGGTTGTTTGATAGTCAACTAATTGATGTACAAGTAAGCAAGTATGATTATAGATATAGCAATTAGTTCACATTCAAACAAGCATGCACTCAGATGTTATGATAATACTTGAATTTTATTACTTGAATCAAAATGTGTCAATACATAGAATTTAAATAGGTAGACATTATTCAAATGGTGGAGTTTGCTGTTAAGTAGCTGAAGGGTCTCAAGCGGGGTTATTTGGAGCATCAAGAGCATTTGTAGCAGGGATTCGACAAACATCTGCAAGGTGCCCATACCTTTGACAATTGGTGCACTGTCGGCAGGGTACTTGAGTTGGATGGTGATACTAGCAGGTGTTACACTTAGGTAGCTTCCCGTTGTATTGTTTCTTGTTGGGTGGGGCAGTGGTGTCTATTGCAAAATTCCTGACCTTGCACTTCCCTTTGGTTGAGGCCTCGGTTTTGATTTCAGCGGCAGGTTGGGGGGTATCCTTTTTCTTTTCCCCTTTCCGAGTCAGGGTTCCTGCCTTCACATGGTTATCTGTTAGGGTGGCAGCCAAACGCTTTGCTTCCTCCAAAGTAGCAGGGTTCCTTCCCCACACCGTGTCTTGAATCTGCATCAGTAAGCCACCAATGTATTTTTCGATTGCAATAGGCAAGGGGGTGACCTTGTGGGGTAGCAGTAGGCTAAGTTCGTGAAAACGAGTGTTGTAAGCAAGGTTTTCCCCACTGTCTTGAGCAAGATCATGAAATTCATCTTCCAGCTTCTTAATTTCATTACGAGGACAGAACTCTGCCTTCATAATGTCTTTAGCTTGATCCCAAGTTAAGGCTAGCGCAGCTTCAGCTCCGCAAGTGTGTTTTTCTTCATTCCACCAAGTGAGTGCTCGTTTGTGAAGAACACTCATGGCATAACGGACTTTAAAGTTGTCGGGGCATTCACTGTTAATGAAGGTATTCTCAATACCCTCAAACAATTGTAGGAGTCCTGTAGCTCCTTCTTCTCCACTGAATTTTGGGGGATTGCAAGAATTAAAGTGTTTAAGGGTACAGGCTGGAAGACCATTTCCATTCCCGTTGTGGTTTCCATTTCCATTCCCGTTGCCGTTACCGTTCCCGTTGCCGTTCAACTGGATGACTTGAGCTAGTAAGTTGGGAACCAAGGTTGCGATTTGCTGCGCCATTTGTTGAGAAATGATTGCAGCCAGTTGAGCATCGACACCATTGTTGTTGTTGTTGTTGTTGTTGTTAGTGTCATGGTTATGGTTGTGATTGCTACTCCCTTCATCATGATTATTACCACTGTTAAGACGAGTGCTGCGACGTGGAGGCATGATCTGTAAGTGACACAATGAAATGAATGAGGTTATATAAGGAATGTAATCATTTATTCATTAAAACGAATAAACGAAAACGTTGACTAATCAAAGATTCTAAATTCTAATAACATATGAAGACATGCTTTAGCCTATAAGTGAACACTCATCCCGAGAATTCCCAGGTAGGCATCCGGGTCCCTCGTCTGATTGGGATATATGCGCAATGCCAGCCTAGACAGAAGACTCAGAATACAGGCGTTCACCCTTCCAGATTGCACGTGTTCGTTATTAAAATCTAGAACTTCGACGAGATCTCAAGGTGGTTCAGGTTAAACCTGAGGATTTTGCCTTATTAGTCTAAGAGTGAATCCAGTGATGGAGAGCAACCTTTTTGTAGGGATGAAAGTAGGGATATGAAGTAGGAGGGAGATAGAGAATAGCAAACAAAAGAAGCAAGTACTGGTTAAATCCTATGGTTATAGACTAGATTATTTTTCTAATAACCTAATTCCCTATAACCATGGCTCTGATACCAATCTGTAACACCCCAACCGATGGCGGAAACATCGGGATGTCACGTAGTGATGATTGTTCAGTAGCTCATGGTGAATAATAAATTTCATTAAATGATTTAAATAAATTATATACAATTTGTTCTACAAGAATTCGTACATCAAATTGAATAAAACTATGCACATATCTTCAAGCAAGTAGAACCTGAAACATGTTAAGTTGAAAATATTTTGGGTCAACAAAAGTTGGTGAGAATTACATAGGTTTTGATAATAGAATAAGATTGTTGTGCAATTCATGTGTCATGGCAATCTAGTCCATATGCGAAAACATACTAGAAGTGAATCGAGTGCATAATCAACCTTGTGACTGTTGTATTGTGGTACATCCCATACGCTCATGGTTCACTCGTTTATATTGCAGTAACAAACACCCACGTAACCTTTGTAGGAGGCACGTATCCGGGTGGGATTGTCAGTCCAATAGATCTATCAATGTATACCGTTTGGCTGATGAACGTTTATGCTAGAATTGTGCTTACCCTAGTCATGTTCAAGACATAATGCAACATAGAAATACACATAGACACATTGATGATTGAATTGCATAAATATTGTTGTAACATGTTTCACCCCAAAAGTTGTGATAAATAAAAAAGGGGCTATGTAAAACTCACCTTAGCAAAATGTTATAACTGTTGAAAAATTGAAATATGGTGTTGCCCAAATGTATCAAGTATCACCCTATAATAAGGTAATAAATATGTCTAAGTCTATCAAGTCTACAAATGTATAAGTTTCTAGGGCTTCGAATTTGGGGATAAATGCTCGTCTGATTATTATTAAAAATGTTTGATAATTTAGAGAATATTAGTAAATAAATAACCAAAAATCTTTTATGAATTTTAAATCTAAGATGGTCACAAGAATTTGTTTAAAGTATAAAAATAATTTTTATAAAATTATTTTCTTTAAAATAGATTATTAAATCTATTTTTTACAAATTGTCAAACTTTAACTTTAATAATTAAAAATTACTAAAATTAAAGAATTATCAGTTTAAAAATTTTATTTCTGTTCTAAATATTCAGAAATAATTTGTATAAAATTTTGGTGCAAAAATATTAAAAATTGGATTTATTATGATTTAATTATGATTAAAACTAACAAAAATTGATTTAAAATATTAAATAAATGATTTTTCAGAATTAAAAATCATTTCAGGAAAGTTTATCTTTATATAAACTCAGAATAATTTTTGTGGAAATTTATAAAATTGTTTTGATATTTTAATGGAATTTTATAAATATAATAGAATAAAATTGATTTAATTATTAAATATATTAAATAAATGAATTTTTGAAAACTAAAAATTGTAGGTGAAGCATTTATATCAGATTAACTAAAAGTAATTTTTTTTAGAATTTTTAAAAGGATTTTGATAATTAAAAACGAATTTATAAAATTAAATATATAAATATTTGTTTTGTTTAAAAAGGATAAATGAGAAAAAAAAGATAAAAGGACGCCACTGCCAGGACTCGAACCCGGGTGGCTCGTGTATAAGGAACCAGACACAACCATCTGGTCCAGCCAGTGGTTGTGTTGATTCTTGTTTTTAAAAAAAAAAAAAAAATATCATAACAGATTTATCATGTTCTTCCCCAAATAATTGCAATCGAGCCCTAATAATTTCAATCGGGGAATTCTCACAACATTAACCCAATTAATCATGGGGTTAATGTTGTGCAGACGCCGATCAACGAATCCCACAACAAAAATTAAACTTACAATGTGGAATCGATTACGAACGAACGGTCAATCAAAAAAAGTCATCTCTGTGCTAAAAAACGTATGAACAGCAGCTTTAACAAGAAATTGAGGGTTGGGAATGTGTTGTCGGCGAGTTGTGAAGGTTTGGAGCTGTTCAATTTATAGGGATGGTGTCTAGATCAATCAATTGGTAAGGTTGACCTTGTATTAAATGGGTTTCGTTAATTTAAGTATGATTAGTACGAATTGATGATAATAATACGCGTACAAGACTCGTGACAGGCCGGTGACTACGAGTACATTCCTATTCCGGATCAATCACGCGTTATTGATGTTAATTAGATTAGTCAAAATAGGAGTTTAATATTGATTTGGTCAACCTTCAAGTCTGTTGCTGCACGTCGAAGCAGTAGCAGAAGTTAAGAAGACCTTATATATATTACGGGTTGGATATAAACCAAATGATCCACATGGCTTAGCTGGTTGGTGCATGTGTGTTGTGTGTGGTTGGCTCCGGTTCGAAACCCGGCAGAAGCAACCTTTTTCTTTATTTTTTATACAGTGAAGGGGAGGGGTAGTTGGGCCGGCCTGATGGGCCTATCTCATTTCTGGGCTGGGTTTACAGGTTTGGGTTGATGGGCCGATGGTTCAATCAGTTTTGTTTAGCCAATGATTTTACAAAAACTGATTATTTTTTTTTATTATAACCGATTTTTATTACTATTATTATTATTATTGTTATATATATACATTTATATATATATTTGAATAAATATCGTTGTATTAGGGTTCAAAATATCATCAAAAATAATAATAATAAGGCTTGTCGTTGTAATCTGTAACGTACAATTTATCTAATGCGAAATGTTACAACAAGAGCCCCTATTACCATTATTTTCAAAAGAAAGAAATTCAAGAAAACCATAACTACTCACCCTTCTTTTGAAACTGCTGAACCTTTACCCCAATCTACTGAACCAGAACCATCAACCATAGAAATTGCCAAACTTCTCTCTGAGCTAAAAGAAACTATCCCATCAGAACATGTTAGTCCCCAACAACCACATCAAACAGGGGACGTACCATCAGACTTTGACATGAATGTGGATGTCTTTAGCCCAAACCCAAGAGATGAAGATGAACCAGGGTTTCTAAGCCCAAACTTAGAGACCTTAGGTACATTTAAGGCTGCTACTACTCAATTACCACCCAGTGGTGGACCTGAGGACAGAAGTAACATAGCTAAGACCTCACTTGTGGCAACTACTGATGAAGGCTTTATGCCTGAGGTAGGAAATCCTCAGAACCAAAAAACAGAGGTTCATGAGACAACTTGGTTGGGCCCAGCTCATGATACAACTGATAATGTCCTCATTGAGGATGTCATCAGGGATTCGGATGATTCCATTAATTTGGATGATGATTCACACTCCACAAAACATGAATTGACGGCTGCTAGTGAAGGTCCTGAATCTGGTGTCTCTAAGCTCAAAGAGCTGGTCACAACAGATCTGGTTAAAGTCCACTTAATCCCTGATTCCCCTAAAGTGGCATCTTCAGTACATCCTGAAGATCACCCAAAAACACCCCCTCACTAAAAATGCCTACCCAATTCCCTGGGTCATCAAGCATAGACCTGAACCACCTATGCTGCCCTAATGGTCCCCTATACCAGATGATGAACACCCTAATTTCTGATCATCTCAAAACCTTCACAACTTCTTGGGAGTTGAAAACCAAAGCCCAATTTGAGGTTATCAACAATAAACTAAGTGAGCAATCCAACAAAGTAGATAACAATACAAGGAAGCTTGCTAAGTTATCTGGTAGAACTTCTCAACCTGGCAGGCTTCCAGAAGTGGATGAAGCCAAAAAGGGGGAGAAGATTAAGGAACCAAGAGAGTCGCTAGAAGCCAGGATAAAGGAAAGAGTGGCTCTACAACAACAACAACATCTAATAGAAAGAGCCCAAAAAGAAAAAGAAGATCAAGATAGGCTTCTTTCTACAACTAAAGTTGAAGCTGAACCTTCCCAAGGCCACAATGAAGAAACTTCTAAAGACTCAGAAAGTAGTGAAGACAATCCTTCAGTAGTTGATGCTTCTATCAACACTTCAGTAGTTAACACTTCCAACATACAAACTGAAGAGCCTTCCAAGCCAACTGAACAACAACCAACTCCTATTCCAAGGCCTACAACGACTCAAATGACTGTACTGAACCCTTCTCCCATTTCAATGTCCAAAGAACTACTGGAGAAGAGTTTACTTGCAGCCCAAAGAAAGGCTAAGGAAAATGAGATCTGGAACAACCTGGAAGCAATGAAAGATATGAGCTACACAAAAAAGCTTCAAGCTTATGAAGAAGAGCTGAATAGACAAGCTGAGATTGAAAGAGTTGCTAAAGAAGACAAAAGACAACAACTGATGTCTTTCATCACAAAGAACAGCAAGACAAAAGCCTATTCACTCAAAGGGCTCTCAATAGATGAGCTAACAAGAAGAGCTCAACTTGTTGCTGACAAGATTGCAACTGAAAAAGACAAAAAAGCAAAGAGAGCATAGATAATTGATGAGTTTGTAGCCAATGACTATGGTTCAAAAGCCTCAGTGTCAAAGTGGAGAGAAGACAAACTACTGGACACATATAAAAGATTCAAGGCTGATAAGGCTGCAAATCCAGAGAAGTACAAAACTTCTGAAGTGTCAACTTCAGTAGTTAGAACTTCTGGTGTTAAACATTCAAGACCTACTACCAAAAGAAAGCCAGAGGACAATACAAAGACCGACTTCAAGATGGTATTGCTGGAAGGCAATACAGTTGTACAAGGAGACTTTGATATTGAAGAAAAGCCTCTGATAACACAATTCAGGGATCCTTCAACATTTGCTTACCAAATCCAGAAGACTATAACTGATAGACTGCACACAAAGGTAATTACTGAACATCACTTACCTGCATTTGAAATACCTAATGTGGTGCAAACAGAAGATAGAAGAGAATCCCACCTGAGGGTCACTGAAATAGAGAACATCCAACACTCAGGAACATCCCAGGGATCCAGCATGGTCCCTTACATTTTAGATTTTGACAGATCTAAAGTTCTGATTATGAAGTGGTTCTTTACTGATTCCAACTCAGTATTGGTGACAAGGAGAGATTGTTTAAGCAACGCCTTCAAATCTATGAATGAACTGAAGAACCTATCTACACAAGACTTGCTTACAATTCAACATCTTGAACCTGAACAAGGATCTCTCACAAATGAACAGCTGAATCAACTTAAGAATTCCATGTTCAAAGAAATCTGGAAGATAGTTGAAGATAGAAGAAAACAATAAAGAATTAGATAAGGTTTCGGCTTCATCAATCCAGGGGGAGATTGTAAGGACGGAAAGGATTGAAGAAACCAGTTTTGCCAACCTTAGTCTAATTCATACTTCTGCCAAAATGTTCTAAGTATAGAACTACTGAAGAAAGAAGACACAAGTATTGAAGAAGGATTCAACAAGTACTAAAGAAGAAAGATCAGAAGTTCTGAAGTCAAACCAGACAAATCTACTGAAGAACTACCGAAGTCAAACTACTCATCAGTAGTTTGTCATTCATCAGCACTTGTAATAGAATCTTTCCACCGCCCTTATGTTTCAGTAGTTTATTAGTTTATTATTACTTTATCATTTTGTATAAGTTCCAAGGCTACAGCCTGTTGTAGTATTGCTTTTGTGTAAAGTTCTGAACAAGTTGTATGTATCTTCTCGTCTATAAATAGATGGGTTCATCCCACTATTTTAGACATTGATTTTAATAGAAAACTGAAATCCTTCAAAACTCATACTTGTTATTCCATTTCATTAACTGAGAATCTATCTGCTTATTTATTGGCATCTACATTCAATACTTAGATTCTCATTAACTATCTTTAGTTTGCAAACATCCAGGGGGAGTAATAACTCCTGTTGATAGTGAAACTTATAACTTATTCCGTTGTGCAAAACTGATTAAACTTGCAAAATACATAAGTGTTCATAAGCAAGTAAACTATTATAGAGCATAATGATCCAACAAAAAGGCTTAGGGTTGTTGTTGTGGTCATCATTTTGTGTGTTTTGATGTATCAGTTTATGTAAATGACCAGTTAAAGGTCATATCTTTATGTAATGAATTGTTGAATGTTAAGGAAAATCAATGTTCTTGCTGTGTATACCATCTTTCTGATTTTGTTTGATGATTTGTTATGCTAATTTAGTGAATGAAGTACAGGTTACAAAACATGCATTACATTGATAAACAAAGATGCAAAATACACATGCTAGACATAAACATAATAGATAAAGATCATGCTAAAACATACTAAAAGACATACTGAAAAGATAGAGAGAGATTGAAAGTTATGTCACTTCCAGTGACAATCGTCATCCGAACAGTAGTCCGAATCTGTGCCATGCTCTCCTTCATAGGGATCATGGTACCACTCGTCCGAATCCGTGGTGTCATAATCATAAGCCCTTTTTAAAACCTCTGGATCATAGTCTCTAGTTGGAACATCTTCCTCTTCGGATGTGTCACCTTGACCATGAAGTTTTGTCCCAACTTGTTGCTGATCCTATTTCTGATCCTCAACATCTTTGGATTTGTCACCAGCAGCTGGATCAACCTCTTGTTTCTAATCCTACACAACCTGTGAATGATCAACCTCCTGTTTCTGACCCTGCACAACCTGTGAGTGATTAACCTGCACTTCTTTTTTGTGATGCATTTTGTATCTTTTTCTTCCAACCTGTGAACCATCATCCTGCAGCATGTTCTTATTACCATCCATGTTAACCATTCAAAGTGATGCTATTTCATGCTTAACCATATGACCTATTTAATAGACAAATGAGCCATTAAATTGTTGTATCTACCCATCTACCCACTGACCCATTAACATCAACACATACCATACCATTAAAGGCAAGCATTGAATTCATCCACCAATAACATTAGTCAAACATAATAAGTCAAACATAGTCAAAGATAATAAGCCATACATAATTAAGTCATACATACCATACCATAACATCAGTCAAACATAAAAAGCCAAAGTCAAATATGCTTAAACTTAATTAGATCAAAAAATGAATTGTTTGACACCAATTGAAAAAAAAAACTAAGCATGCTCCCCATCAACCCCTTCAGTAGTTCCTGCACTCTCACCAGCTTCTACCACCTTATTTCTACATGTTCTTTTGTTATCCCCCCCCCCCCACATAGTTTACAAGTGATACTAGCCCCCTTTCTTCCCATTTTTCTTGTCTTGTTGATGGCCTCACTCATCTCTTCCAACTCCACAACATATTTCTTCCTTTTCTTCTTGGGTCTTACAACCTGCTTGTGCACTTTTGGAGGTATTAAAGTGGTTGGGCATTGAGATGGTAACCACATGTCCCTATCATTAATTGGCTCAATGGTGTTTGCATAAACCTTTTTCCATGTTTCAAGCCAATAAGCCTGATCAACCCGCTGTTCAACCACACCATCACCCATCCCATTCATGGCCATGTTCCAGATACAAGCAACTGCATGTCTACATGGCATGCCAGTTAATTGGTACCTCCTACATGCACAAGTCCTTTCGTTGAGATTAACAACCCTTTTCTCAAGTTCTGGCCCATCGACCTGGCATGAAAAAAAAAGAACATGTGAGGCCCTTTTCACACATAGCTAATGTATCTAAGATATAACCATTACAAACCTGATACTTCCCATTTCCACACCAAATGACAGTGTACTTTGCATCTTTAGACATGATCTTTTGCAACATTTCCTTTGCTTTTGGTGTTAAGGGCCCATGACATTTAGCAATTTTGTTATGAACAACACCAATTCTCTTCATCAGATACTCCCTAATGAGCTCAATGCATGTTAATATTGGTTTGTCCCTGGCTTCAAGCAACTCCTTATTAAATGACTCACATAGGTTGTTCAACAACACATCAGTCTTGGGCCTTTATGTAATGCACATTATATTATATGGTAAACTATCAATTTAAACACACAAAACAAGCAATACAATGTATAAAACATACCTTTAAAAAAAGGCTCTTTACCACTCCTTCTGTGGAATCCCTTTCAAATAAGCATGAAGGGCCTTGTCCTCCTTTAAGATCTTTTTCCATATCTCTGTCATGCTTCTAGGGTGTTATTGCACTAGCAGTATCCCATAATAGGTTCTTATACGTATCACCTTTCCATTTAGCCTTCATGTTTTCATGTATATTTCTTAAGCAATATCTATGTTCAACATTTGGAAAGAGTCTGGCTATGGCTGGTATTAGACCCTGCAATTACAACATACAAATGCAAGTTATAAAACATTTACAACATATGTCACTTATAAAACATTGACTATTGACATACCTTTTGCCTGTCACTTATAAAACTGAATTGACCATTGACCCCAATATCCAGGTCACCCCCAAGCATTCCAAAAACCATGTCCAGCTAGCCGTTGTTTTAGCTTCTACCATAACATAGGCAAATGGGTAGATCCCATTGTTTGCATGCACACACACCAACAGCTGTCAAAATCTGTCCAGGAAAGGGCCCTTTAAAAAACAACCATCTAACCCAAGGAGATCTCTCCCAGCCATATTAAACCCCCTTTTTAATGCTCCTAAGTAGATGTATATCCTCCTGAACTGTTTAGTGTGACTGTTTGGTTTAGGCTCATGTTCAACATCTAACTTTACTGTAGTTCCTGGGTTAGATCTTAAAAGCTCTTCTCCATATTGTCTAAGAAGCTCATATTGTGCTACATGATCACCATGAACCCTGTCTATGGCTTGTGTGTTTACCCTAAACATTTGATGAGTTGTAATCTGAATTTGACGCTTCTTCTGAAGAATATCTACAAGGGCCCTCAATTTAAATTCTGGACTGACATGAACAATGGGCTCAAATGCATGTGATATCCAATTGATAGTGTATAAATTGACTTCTCTAGTCTGCAAACATTTGTGTTCTTTCTTGTAGGTATTCACCGTCCATGTGCCCCTTACTTCTGGCCTCAAAATGTGCAAAACCCAAGGACATGTTGGAATAATATTCTTCCCATTCTCCCTTATTTTTATTTTCTTTTTAGAATACCCCACATTATTTGTCCCACTTTCTACTGGTTTTGAACTTGTTTTGTCAGTATTGCCCTTCTTCACAAGTGGTTTTACTGAATTACCCTTCTTCACAAGTGGTTTTACTAAATTAGCCTTCAGAACAGATTGTTTTAAACATTTTGGTAAAACATAAGTCTACCTTAGCGAGAAACATTTATAAACGGACCTAACTAGGTTAGCTGAGTTGGGTTATGATAGGATTGTCCAAAGTTCAATGATCTGGAGGATCATTGGGAGTCGTTTTGGGAATACACTGGTACCGGGTCCTGTTGTTGGTGAAATTACATGAATTGAATCAAGTATGGTATGGAGATTATTGGCATACATGTAACATAACATGATAATACGTGCTACAAGGTGTGAACATGATTATACGTGCCTATATATGCTTAACATGTGTTAGAATTACATGTTCATACGTTAGGATGTGTTTAAATGCGTTAAAACGACAAAACTGGAAAACTTAGAAAACATAAGTCCTGGTTCGACCCATAGTGTGGGGGCGAACCTGGAAATGGGTCTTGGTTCGACCCATGGCAAGGGGGCGAACCTGGAAGAAAGAACAACATTAACTCATTCGACCTTGTAGAAGGGGCGAAGGTGGCACCTTCGACCCTATACAAAGGGCGAATGTGGAACTAGTATAAATACCACACTTTGTCATTTTTAACCATTTCATAAACCCTAAACGCCTCTAAACACTCTCAAACGATTTTAATCACTGAGGAAGGAGTTTTTGCTCTCGTTTTGCATAATCTAACCTACAAACAATATCTAACCAAGAATCCAAGGTGTGATCTTAATCCTAAACCCTTTTTAAAGCATTTTGATTCGTTTCCATCTAACCCTAAATGTCCAGATCCGTTCTAAGGATGTTTTTATGATTAAAAACCTTTAAACATCTTCCTAAACCTAAACCTTATCATTAAACATAGGTTTTCATATCAATAAACATATGTTAATTATGTGTTATGTGATATTATGTGTTGTTTAATGATTTGCTGATGTACTAATGATAGAAACATGATCTAGGGCTGCTATTATTTTGGGTATATGATTGTTTAAGGTTATAACTAGATGAATGATGATGTTATGTCGAATTTGGGATTTTGATAAATCTAGGGCTTGTTGCATGATAGTGTTATCAATCAAACTATTGGGGGTTTTCATATACACATTAAACTGAGCATGATCAGATGATTGTGAAAGGATTTCGAAAAGTTTCCAAATTGGGTAAAGATTTCATGCATGATGTGACATTTCATAATTTTTACCATTTTGGGAAAGAGTTAAAACGAACAGGTTTTTGGGCAAAATTGGTGGGGTTTTGTGGGGATATGTTATTCATACTTGACTGTTGTGATTGGTGATGTTTCGTGTTGTTTTCGGATGTTTTTGAAGCGTTTTGTGGAAGAACACTCTGCCAGGGTCGAACCTGGGCACCTTCGACCAGTCATGGAGTCGAAGGTGGACTCCAGGGTCGAACCTGGACATCAGATTGGTCAAATCTATTTTATTTGGGTCGAACGTGGCTCAAAAGGGTCGAATATGGCTCAAAAAGGGTCGAACGTGGCAAAAAGGGGCGAACGTGGAACTGTAAACTCTGGTTCGACCCTATACAATCAAAAATGAGATTTTTTATGCAAACTAAGTGTTTTATGCTTGAACCTTGTGTGTAATCTGTGTATACTTGATTAGTTTAGGTAATAGGTCACCAACGGGATGTCTGGTCGGTCTAGTGTGTCAGTTAAACATTTAAACACGTTTTAAAACATACTTGGTCACGATCTGGACAATCGGGGACTAGATAACCTTGTGGTTATTAGTCGGAACACTTATATGAACATTTTGATAGATCTCCGGTAGTTGGGATTATCAAGGGCTTGGCTTTCTTGTATTATTGAAGAACACAACCTAAGGTAAGTTCACGGCCCCACTTTTACTGCTTTTACTATTGGGGGAGAAAACATGTGCTAAATTTATTTTGGTAACATATGTCATACTATGATTTAACTTTGCGTTGCTATACGATTTTTGAAAGTCCTGGGGGAAACCATGAATGTGCGGGGATGCACAACGGGGGAAATGTGGATAGATCTATTGGGTTTGATAGGCCCCACTCGACGGCTTGGAGGGTTGGGCGGGTGCATATTGCCTCAAACTTGCTAAACATTGCTGAACACTCAGGCTGAACATTGGTAACAGTCTAGTAATGGTTTTCCAATCGTAGTAGTAACAAAACATATGCCTAGCTAGCATACTTTGGTAACATTGGTATAGTATGGACAGGTTGGAACTTGATAACATTTTGTAACACTTTGGTAACATTTTTAACAAACCTGTGAACTCACCAGCATTATATGTTGACGTCGTTTTGGCATGTTTTCTCAGGTTGCTAAGGTAGCACAAACGGACTAGGCGCACGGGTTTGCATTGGCGTCTAGGCTTAGTATCATGTTTTGAAAT
This sequence comes from Ambrosia trifida, assembly GCA_028751855.1. NCBI lineage: Eukaryota > Viridiplantae > Streptophyta > Magnoliopsida > Asterales > Asteraceae > Ambrosia > Ambrosia trifida. Next base: position 106,079,574 of record CM054126.1, on the reverse strand, counting down.
AAATGTTTCGAATACGTTGGTACATGGATTTGTACTAATTAAATGCTTCCGCTACGGTTTTATTTATTATGAGAACTATGTTTTGAGTTCATGTATTTCATATAGTGTTGTTTATTGTGACCGTTGACTTGGATCCTGGTTTGTCATGCGCCTCGCGGTAAAACTCCGCAAGTGGAAATTGGAGGGTGTGACAGTCATTCTTGCATATATACAGTTGCCTTCTAGTTTTTATAGCTTACTTTTTTACAAGCCTCTTTATCTAATCTCTATCTTTAAATGTTTGGGTAACATAAAAAGGGATTGTCAGCATGTTGTTGTCTTGGTCGGTGTGTCTTCCTAATACACCTAATAGCCATGTCCTTAGCAGTTGTCTCTTCATCACTAAAACTATCAAAATCATCTAACTCAAAGTCATTGTGCTCAGCATACACTGTCACACCCCAACCGATGGCGGAATACATTAGGGCGAGACTTAGGATAGATTGTTCAAAGACTTCATGACACTAGAATTCGTGACAATATAATTTAAAGATAAAATTTCATTCATAGCATTTCATTATCTAAGAGGAAACAGAATACAAATTGTCTCATAGAAAGGGAAAAAAGAATACAACATCGAAACATAGAAAAATTAAACTAGTTGCGAGTTTCTAGTCGAATCCTAAGTAGTTTTCTTGATAATCCTGCATTAAACATTTCGTGCAACATGTATAAAATATCCGTCAACACATAAAGCATTGGTGAGCATACTAGTTTTGAGTCTAAGTACATAATATAAGAAAAGTCTACTCGAATCATCATGCTATAGGCATATGCACGTAGAACCATACAAACGACAACAACACTCGATAACACAAAAGACTTCATCTTATCATGACCCATAAAGGGGGCGGCGTGTCAACCTATAGTGCTATACATGTAAGGTGGGTTGTTAACTAATCGTACATTTGTATGTAAGACTTTGAATTCTAGCATGGCATAGCATAATAGCATTTAGATTGAGCATAATAGTTTTAAGAGTATGAAATCGTTTAAGTTTTGATAGTGATACATGTTGAGCCCCAAAGAATAAAGAATAAAAAGGGGGACAAGTATGAACTCACCTTTGGATGCGTTTTATAGAGTTCCAAAAAGGTAAGTCTTGGTAGGTTTAGTTTTAGCCTTGGTTATCTAGAATTAAAGAATAAAGGGTCTTAGGTTCGGGTTTAGATTATAGATTCACGAGAGTCATGCAAGCCTTCTAGGAAAACCAAGCACAAATTGCCTTTAGGGCAATCCGGATGGTCATGAGATTAAGTTAGACCAAGCACAAAATCATCCTAGATGATTCGGATGGCATAAAGTTAGGAATGTGAATCCATTTGATAGGTTCATGTCATAACCACTTCGTTTATGGAATAAACGTGGGTTTTGGACACGGGATTTCCCCTTTCTAGTGTGGATAAATCTGTAGCACAAGAAGGGTCAAGAGAGTTGGTAAGGTAGGGTGTAACCACAAACCTTCCAAAGATTAATAATAAGCTAGTAAGATAGAAACTTGAAAGTATATTCTTATATTAATATTTCTTAGGACATAAAAACAATTCAGAAAACAAACTCATTTGGGACCTCTTTTAGGTGCTCTACCCTTATCACACTTTTGTGGATAAACATGGGGAAGATCCTAGAGGGTTCTACAAGGAGTTTTGGATAGAAAAGAGAAGGAAAATAGATTGAAAGTTGAGGTTTTAAGCCAAGAAACTTACTGATGCAAAACAGGAAGTTTGGCTTGAAAACTTGAAGATTAAAGAGTTTTAGAGAGAGTTTTAGAGATGAACAAAGGATTAAGGAGTGGGGGGATTGTATTTATAGGTGAGGTGAGGTGGTTGGCTATTAAATGGAGTTATTAGGGTGGTTAGGAGGAGATTAGGTGGTGGTTAAACTTGGTTAATATGGAATGGCTCTAGTTGGTTGAGTCTGATGTTGACATCAAAAAAAAAATAATACAACGACAAACAATAATATATTGATTTCATCTTGTATATTATTGTTACTTGTCACAAATTCAAAGTTAATCAACGTTTTTCCCCATTTCATTTTAATATTTTTTTTTTGAAAGTATTATTATTAAAATAAATATATATTAAGATCTTAACCAAATGAGTTTTTTGTTATAGTGCCTAAATTGAATAGGGTAAATTATAATGACGACTCCTCATAAATTGGTAGGAGTAACATAAACTAAGCGTATAGAGGCGAACTTAGAGTTTGTTAAATATAGAATTTAAAATACATGTAAAAAAAAGTAATAATCACGCGATGTTACAGTCTCCCCTACTTTAGGAAATTTCGTCTCGAAATTAAATTAAGAGTCAACCTTTTGAAAAAGAGGTAAGTGGTTTGATATGAGAACAAGGCTTGTTAGTTTATGTTTAAAGCGAATAAGGTATCTAGTCACTTGTGCGATAATTTTGCTCGTAAGAGAGTACTTTTAAAAATTTTAACCAAGGCTATACATAGAAATTTGAAAGTTTAACCGGCTAAAGCATTTTTTGTAAATTGTGAAATAAGGGGTACGTATAAATAGGTTTGTATATAGAGTTGATGCAGCATGTTTTTGAAAAGTAAGTAAATATACAGTATAACATACATGAAATAGTAAAAGAAATCTTGTGAAGGTAGGTAAGTATATTGTGTATAAGAAATAGTAAGAATTTTTAGGGAAAGTAAGTATCTATACGGTATGAAATAGTGAAAATTGAAGGTAGGTAAGTATATTTGTATAACATATAGAAATTTTGGGAAAATAAGTAGTTATATAGTATATCATATATGAAATAGTAGAATTGTTGGCTTGTAAAAGAGGTGTCTTTGGGTAATTGGGGGGAATAGTAATTAAAATGTGAGCATAATGAGTGACTAGATGTGGGATTGAGTAGTATTTAGTAATAGATATTTGGTTTGCACAAGGTCGAAAATTTTGTTTTGGAAAAACTTTTTTAGAAGTGATTAAATAAACGAGAAATTGGACTATTTGGAAAACAACTTTTTTTTGGCGAAATAAATAGTAGTTATTTAGTTTTGAAATCAAAATATGAAAGCGAGGAATAAATCTTGTTTTAAATGCATGAATGCCTTAACGGATTAAGGACAGGGGTTACGGGACTTAGAACGAGATTTTTGGTAATGATAGGATTGCTGATTAAGCAAGGAAAGGCAAAAGGAAAGAGTCGAAGTTGATGGAGATTACAGGTATAGATTATTCATAGCAAGGATGATATTGCATAGTAGAGAGTGTGGTTCAAAACAAGGTTATAATATGCATAAAAGATAAATAATCCAAGCGTAATTAGACTAGTAAACTATAACATAAATGGTATCGCAAAAGATAAATAACGTAAGTGTTGGTCAAAATTTAATCTCGACACCAAAACTTCTCATGGCACGAATAACTCTACTTGTGGTAGTATGACATGACATTTATGTATAGGATGTACCGGCGGCGTATCCACCATGTCGTTATCATACCTCATCCGTGTTGTTATTCAAGTCATGATAGGTTACACACACTGGGACTTGTTATGTTTTCCATGCGCCCAATTTTTCTAATTACGTGTGCACCCGTAATTTGTCCGATTGTCATATGGTCCACATAATTTGTCTTAGTTATGTGTGGGTCGCTATTGGACACAAAATACTTATACACAATGAAAAAGACATTAAACAATTTTGATGTTGTAAACATAGCAAGCAAGCAAACACATAATGTGAAAAGGCATTAAGCATGTTTTTGATGTTGTTAACCGTACGTGTTTTTGGCGTAGATATATTGTTTCATGACATAACGTCGTAGACTTGTGGTTACGTTCAAATGTATAAAATCAAACAAAAGAATGGACAATTGGATTCCTAATGGAAACATGTAAAATATTTTGACTGAAGGTAACATAAAATTCGAGTTCATTACAAATTGAGTTTATGGGTACGAGAACAATTTTAGCTTTTCAAGATTAAGGATCAAGTTTGATGGTAGAAGAATTTAGTCCGTTGGATGTTAAAGAAAAACATATCGAATATGGTCGTTTGATTTATGGAAAAAAATCCATTTTATTAAGCGTGAAAAATAGTTTATTGACAATTTTAGTTTGGCTTTGATGAATATTTTGAGAGAAAAGGTTTTGAGATTATAAAGAAGTAGATTATTTGATTTAGCGTGTCTTTGCTCACAAGTCCTGTTTACAAAATATTTTTTCTAACACTTTTACCATTTACAATCTTGTTTGTCATACAGACTCGACACACACATTTGTTACTGGTTTGAAAGTGAGGATTTTATACAAGAATAGGCATCCTCTTAGAAATAGTAGGAAGAATTTTGTTCAAAAATTTTGAAAATGATTGTTGATGACCTGTCGTTACGGGTCATGCAAAACCTAATTAACCTAGGTAGATAGGGTAAATAGGGTATCAATCCAAGGAGCGTGTGGTTAGTGAATATTGCTTAGCTGATTAAACGGTATTATTTATGAAGATGCTAGAAAAACTATGAAGCTTGTGCTTTGTTCATTTAAGAATTTGATTTTAAAGTTGTTGTTTATTATATTAAGAATTTAATTGAAATTATAAATAAAAATGATATTTGTAAACAATTGGATTAAAAAGATTACACTAGGGATTCGGCAACTGAATACTAGGGCTTTAACAATTGGGTAAACAGTAACAATGTAATTGGCACTAACGGAGTGATTGTTCAATAGGCTTAGGTATCAAGTTTATCAATATCAAGATAGATTAAACTATACTTCATTACCTAGAACATACAATCCTATGTTTGTGTTAACGCAAGGAATCATGCTTATCTCACTAGAAATTGGCACAAGATCAATTAACTAAAATGAGTTTAGCATAAGATTAATCACCAATCAACACAGTTAATTCAAGTGCACAAAAACATCAACAAAAGTTTAAGAACAATACCCAAATGTGTCAAACCCTAGATATCAAAATCCTACATCCCCAGTGTAATACAAAGGGATTAGCCACTCATGACCAAAGTGTTCTTCATTGATCTTTGTTCTTCAAAACCTTGTTGTCCTAGGATAATATGCGATCTGCTCTCTCAAAGATGTCCAAAACCCTCCTGCCCCTCCTGACTATATTTTCGATTCTCCTCCTCACAGCCGTCCCTAAAGATGATATATAATAAAACCCTCTTGTGCATTTCGAGACCATCTAAAAGGCCCAAAACAAATCTTTTGCACTCTCAATTATAAACAATTCGTGGCCTTCTGTGGCCCAATTCACAAATTGCAACATTTTTATTTTTATTTTTGTTTTAATATTATGATATATTATTATTATTATTATTATTATTATTATTATTATTATTATTATTATTATTATTATTATTATAGTAGACTTCATGCATGTTACTTGGTGCTCAGGTCTCGAATATAATTTCTATTTTTTCTGCCCTGCTCTACACGAGCACCTACCAAAAGTATAAAATAAATAAATAAAGTAACCAAAAAGTAATAAAATATATACAATAGTAAAATAATAGAGTACAAGCCTAAAACTAATAAAAATACTATCTAATCGACTCAAAAATATACAAAACTGATAAATAAATGTGATGCATTTACCAACACATCACACCCCCACACATACCTTTTTTCGTCTCGAAAAAATTATCTATATACTCTGCTCAAGACATTATCACAGACTAGCACCCCAGTCACCCCATCATACCTTAGCTAAGGTCCAAAGTCATACCCCATTTACAGATCAGCATTAGATGTGTTAATTCAGCAAGTCAAATTGACTTCCATTTAAAAACAGAACTTACCCGACTAAATCTAACATGCTTCCGGTTTTTATTTTCATGCAACACACCCCTTCGTAATTTTTCACTCCACTCGGTTTAATATCTGGACTAGCATGTAATGCGCTAGTATTAATCACTCAAAAACCAAGTATGCAACTCTGTTATCATAGGCTTGTATGAGAATCACACCTCAACTGTAGGCAATGCACATATCTAAAGGACTTACGGATTTTGGGCTTAGGGTAAAGGTAGGAAACATTTGGCTAACAAGTGGCTAAAACGAAGACACGTACCGACCCATGACAATCTTTTATTCATACTAAACACAATAACTAAAACAGCGGGTTAGTTTCAACCCGTATTACATAATACTCACAATTTTTTTCTTTTTTTCTTTTCTTTTCTTTTTTTTTCTTTCTTCAATCACCTCCTTTGGTATATTGGCCTCATGAATTGACTGATTTTTTTTTTCAGCGTATAAATACTAAACATCATAATAACTACATTTAGATTGTCAAGTAACACTGGTGACACAAAAGGTCGGTTTAAGAAACTGATTTGGGTTTAGCAAACGAATAGGTAAAGGCTCAACATGGCTACTAAGGGTAATATTGTTGGTAAACAGGTTAATCACGTAGACAAATACACGGGTATCAAACGAAAAGGGTAATCCTAAATTGCCTTTATCATCTATGTGCATATCTAGTCTACAACCTCGACATGTATCAAATCACACAAGTTCTGCAACAGAGAAACATCTGGCCTACTCTCACAAATGAAAATATATAATTCAATCTATCAACTAGTAGGCTCAAGATCTCACAAAAGTGGGGAAATGGGTTACCGATGTGTGCCTGCATTTATTACCAATAGCTTGTTAAATCTAGTCAAGTAATTCTAAACTTTTTTCTTAAAAAACGCCTGCTGAAAACGGTTCATACTACTTTTCCACAAATTAGACCATGACTAACGATCTACTGCCAAAACAATCAAGAAACAACTGGTATGTACTGAAAAAGGTGCTTTTATGTCTGATTAGAATGCTTTTTTTTAGGAACAATTTTCAAGACATTTTCAAATTTTTTATTTTTTTTTTTCAATTTTAATTTTTTTAAGACACAAAAATAAATAAAAATGAAGTTTCCCCACCACCACACTTGAACGACACATTGTCCTCAATGTGAGCTAGGAATAAAATAAAGCAGAAATAAAAATAAAATACAACAGTAAAAGAAACAGACTCCCCTGGATATAGGCATTGCGCGTATGAGTCTCTGGAATTCCTCCCAATCGAACCGTATAGCATTTCATTCACGGCCGATAAACAAACCTGAAACTAAGACTCAAAAGAAAAATAAAAACGTAAAATCCTGGGATGCCTGATACACCGATGGTGTACAAATTTACCCTGCCTGAATGGAGATTGAGTACAGGCAAGTTAAACTCCAAGCATTCCCAGAAATCAAAAGAGACTCAAAATACTAACTAAAAATAAAAGAAAAATAAAACAAAATAAATAAATACACAAACTGTACAAGAATCATACCTGATATTCATTCATGGTGGTCTCAAAGAACATTTACCTACCGAATTTCCAATGTATGCTCGGTAGTTTACCTTCCATGCCCCAATCTGTTCATTCTCTTTCAAATTATCCATCGAGTCCAAGCATGAAGGTTTTATCCCACATTTTCCTACCGAGTTTCCAACATACACTCGGTAGTTCACATGCCAAATCCAGAATTGCTTCCAAGTTATTGGCATGGGAATTGAGTCATTCTTGTTGCAGGGCTATTTTACAATAAATTGCCCAATGTCCTCCCAGCTCACCTTCCTCTTCTTCATCTTTGAACCTTCATCCTCCTCTTTGTTGGGTGCCTTAATCAACACAGAATGCGATTCGTGAGGAGCTTTCACCTCAGCCACCAACTCTTCATGCGATGCTAAGTCTTCAGTTGGGTTTAACCATTCAGAAAGACTTGCAGTATCTTCATCTATATCAGCATCTACCGCTACACCACTAGCCAGCTCATCACGCTCACATTTAAGTTGGGTAAATTCCTCGGCTAATTGATGAACCTGCATGACCAAAGCTTCATGAGCTTTGTCTCTCACTTCATTTCACTGCTGCGACTCTTTTATCATATTTATGATATCATCAAACTTGGAATCTCGTGAGTTTTGAGGTTCTTCATATGCCGGTTGAGGACATTCATTGTGGTTCATATTGTAGTCTTCTTGGTAACTTGAAAATGGCTCCTCTTTGATTCATAACCTTCATAGACCCAATTTGAGTTATAATTGTGGTTGGCTTTTGGTTGGTAATTTTCTTGACGTGCCTTTGCCCTATAACCAGCCCTCAATTTTTCTTTCCAATACTTTGGATTACTCCAAAATACTGGGCACTCTTTACTTATGTGAATTTTCCCGCAACAAAAACAAGGATGATCTTCCGGTGGTGGAGGTGGTTTAAGGTGTGGATGGCATAATGTGTATTGTACGGGTCGTTGGTTGGGATATTGTCGGTTTTGGTTTTGTGGATGTGGTGGAGTATTGGCACGGTTTTGGTTAATGAGAGTTGGTGGAAGGGGTGGTCGCCGGTTGTTACCTTCTCGATAAATTGTTTTGGTTTTGCATGATGGTGAAGAAGATAAATGTGAACCTCCAGGTTTTTCGAGCCCAAAAATAATACGATCTTCTCGTTCTTTAAATGCTTCCATTTTCCTACGGGCCACTAGACAATCTCACCACAAATGATATGGGCTCCCACAACAAGGACAAGTATTATCATCATTTTCCGAATACATTGTGATGATGACGATCAAGTCTTGCTAAATTCCCAATCTTCAGATTTTACACAAGTGGCATGCATGCATTATCTGTCACCTGCACACTTCACACACCACGCGTAAAAATGAACAAAAAGAAGTAACAAAGACAAATTAAACAGTTAATCACAATAATCAACTAAAAACTAAACACTAAGCGCATTAGCTCCCCGGCAACGGCGCCATTTGATGAGCCGGTCGTTACGGGTCATGCAAAACCTAATTAACCTAGGTAGATAGGGTGAATAGGGTATCAATCCAAGGAGCGTGTGGTTAGTGAATGTTGTTTAGTTGATTAGAAAATGTTGGTTATGAAGTTGCTAGTTTAATTATGAAGAGTGCAAGTTATCATTTAAGAGTTTGATTTTTAAAAGATTTTGTTTATTGTAATAGAACTTGAATATTGTAAGAAAAAAAATAATATGGGTTGTAAATAATTTAATTAAAAATATCACACTAGGGTTTCAACAATTGAATACTAGGGATTTCACAAATGGGTAAACAATAATAATGTAATTGGTGTTAACGGAGTGATTGCTTAATAGGCTTAGGTGTCAAGTTTTATCAATATCGAAGATAGAATAAACTACACTTCATTACCTAGAACATACAATCCTATGTTTGTGTTTAAGCAAGGAACCATGTTCATATCATTAGAAATTGGAACAATATCAATTAACTAAAATGAGTTCAACATAAGGTTAATCACAATTCAACACAGTTAATTCAAACACACAAAAACACAATCAATAGTTTAAGAACAATACCCAATTGCAAACCCTAGATCTTTAAAAGTTTACATCCCCAATGTGATACAAAGGGATTAGCCACTCATGACCATAAAGCTTGCTCCTTCAAAAGTTGGATCTCTCTTTCTTGTCTCCTTGTGTGCTGCGACCTCTGTCTCCTAAATTAAAATTTGCGATCTCCAAAGCTGTCCTCCTCAACTTGTGAAAAAATCCACTCTTGTTTTGCTTAACATTTTTCATGAGGTGATAAGGCGATATAAGCCTTATCCTTTCTTCTTTCATAGCTTAGAATGTCGTACTTATAACTGAGCCATTTTAGCCGACATTCTTGCGATTGATGAGGTTTTGCTAATTCTTTTTCGACTTTAGAAAGTTGCACTTTAAATGTAATCTTGTCAAGTCTGCTTTGATCTGCCTGAAGTTGCCGCTTATGTTCGGCGTTCACTAGTGCTTGGTAGTGTTGAAAGGTTGGAGGAGGGGCAAGCTCTTCATAGTACAAGACCGGGGTGTTCTCCCATATTTCATAAGCAATTAAATACCTTCTTGCTGCCTCCTTTTTCAATGCAAGCTTTAGACAATATTCAAAAGTGTGGCGCGGATCCCCACAAACCGTACATGTATCGCGATATGCATACATGGTCAAAACTTGAGCTTCTTTTACCTGCGAAAGAAAGATCCTGCACAGACAACTAGAAAACCCAAAGTGAAATCTAATAAAATTTAAAAAAAAAACTAAAAATAAAAACAAAGATTTTTTTTTTTTTGAATTTTAAAACAACTAAATATACACACAAACAAACACGCAATGCAACACTAAGCGCACTAGCTCCCCGGCAACGGCGCCATTTGATGACCTGTCGTTACGGGTCATGCAAAACCTAATTAACCTAGGTAGATAGGGTAAATAGGGTATCAATCCAAGGAGCGTGTGGTTATTGAATATTGCTTAGTTGATTAAACGGTATTATATATGAAGATGCTAGAAAAACTATGAAGCTTGTGCTTTATTCATTTAAGAATTTGATTTTAAAGTTGTTGTTTATTATATTAAGAATTTAATTGAAATTATAAATAAAAATGATATTTGTAAACAATTGGATTAAAAAGATTACACTAGGGATTCGGCAACTGAATACTAGGGCTTTAACAATTGGGTAAACAGTAACAATGTAATTGGCACTAACGGAGTGATTGTTCAATAGGCTTAGGTATCAAGTTTATCAATATCAAGATAGATTAAACTATACTTCATTACCTAGAACATACAATCCTATGTTTGTGTTAACGCAAGGAATCATGCTTATCTCACTAGAAATTGGCACAAGATCAATTAACTAAAATGAGTTTAGCATAAGATTAATCACCAATCAACACAGTTAATTCAAGTGCACAAAAACATCAACAAAAGTTTAAGAACAATACCCAAATGTGTCAAACCCTAGATATCAAAATCCTACATCCCCAGTGTAATACAAAGGGATTAGCCACTCATGACCATAGTGTTCTTCATTGATCTTTGTTCTTCCAAGAATAATAATAATCTTCAAAACCTTGCTGTCCTAGGATAATATGCGATCTGCTCTCTCAAAGATGTCCAAAACCCTCCTGCCCCTCCTGACTATATTTTCGATTCTTCTCCTCATAGCCGTCCCAAAAGATGATATATAATAAAACCCTATTGTGCATTTCGAGACCATCTAAAAGGCCCAAAAAAAAATCTTTTGCACTCTCAATTATAAACAATTCGTGGCCTTCTGTGGCCCAATTCACAAATTGCAACATTTTTATTTTTATTTTTGTTTTAATATTATGATATATTATTATTATTATTATTATTATTATTATTATTAGTATTAATATAGTACACTTCATGCATGTTACTTGGTGCTCAGGTCTCGAATATAATTTCTAATTTTTCTGCCCTGCTCTACACGAGCACCTACCAAAAGTATAAAATAAATAAATAAAGTGACCAAAAAGTAATAAAATATATACAATACTAAAATAATAGAGTACAAGCCTAAAACTAATAAAAATACTATTTAATCGAATCAAAAATATACAAAACTGATAAATAAATGTGATGCATTTACCAACACATCAATTGTGCGCGAGGAGAAAAGAGTTTTGCGATGTTTGAGTTTTGCCGATAAATTATGATTGTAAACTAGGACAACGATGGTATTTCATAAAAAGGAAAATTTCACATCTGAACAATTTCTTGAAAATATTACATAAGGAAATTCTCATTTTTTTTTAAGAAAAGAAGAGTCAATCTTCTTTAATGTGGTGAGTGGGTATTCCAGCATCGTAAGTCTTGGGCAATGGTTGCGCCCATGGGTTGGGTCGTTGCACTCGGAGCATATCCATGCATTGGTTTTAGTGGGTGAGGTAGTGCTAGTTGGTTTTTTTTTTTTTGGGATCGTGGTTTAGTGGTGTGGCGACATGTTTTCGCTAAATGACCATATGCATCACGGTTGGCGCATATGCGGCATGTTGTGTGAGTGGGATGGTGGAATTTACAACTCTTGCCTAACGGATGGGTTCCACGGCACTGCTTTTTGTTAGGGATCGGAGTCTCAAGGGTTGTCGAAGTGTGGCTTCGCTTGAGGCTTTTGCGTTTTCGGTTATCCATTTTCGTTTGTTTGGTATGGGTAGATGGTTTAGTATCTACATGGTTTGTGTTGTCTTGGATGGTATCATTGGAGTTTGGAGTTGGGTTTGTTGGTGTCTCGAAGTTAGGGAATCTTGATCAATTCTTGGGCAATAAGACTTGCCAGTTGGTGGAGATCGATGTTGTTGAGACGGGAGGATATCTACAAGAATCATACATAAGAAAATTTGCATAAACGTTTTTTTAAGCAAGGTGACTTTTGAATTTAGGAAATGAGTTATTAGAATTTTGATTAACAATGAAAACTTGTGAGTAAGGTTTCACTAGATCGGTAAAGTTGGTGCAAATTTAAATATATAAAAAAATATATGTATACTAAAGTTTAAGTTGTTCTCAGAGACTTAGTATGCAAGCTCTAGTTACACGTATAGGACGCAAGTTTCACATTGTTCAAATAGCATAACACGTATGTATAAGCAAGTATCATGCACTTAGTTAACATAAAGGATTTTTGATTTATGTTGGTTTGCGAATATTATTATTGTTCGGAGATTGCAAGAGTAGCTTGAAATGCGAGTCTTGAGAGCCTTTTCGAGTAGTAAAAAAATCAAATATGTAGTGAAAACATAGCATGAAAACAACATTGAAAATAATATTAACATACAATGAGAGGCTTGTTTTAAACAAGCAATTGGAGTGTTCCGGAACGGAACTAAGACTAACCAAAGTGATTCGAATTTACCTTTGAGTTTGGAAACATGCTTTGGCCTAATAGGTGGAAATACTCTCGCCGAAACTTTCGGTTAACGGTATTCACCCTTCCAGTTACTACATGTTCCTTGTCATTAGTAAATTTGAGACTTTGGCGAGATTAAAAAAAATAATCAAGGATTGAAACTAATCGCTAAGTTACGGATTTCACTCCTATCTTAGCGAGGTCGTTTCTGGAGTGTGGTTTGTGCACTTGTCCAACGATGTAGAAAATTAATTCCAACATTCAAGTGGTAAGTTTCCACTAGAATGAAAATTTATGATATTTTCACCAAGGTAAGGAAATCACGCCTATCTTGGTGTAGTTTCAAAACACAGAAGGTAAGAGGAATCACTCCTAGCTTGATGATAAGGTTGCTATGATAATATATAGGAATGAAGCACTACCAAGATAAAGGAATTCACTCTTAACTTGGCAGTAGAGCTTCTACGAAATGAGGGAATATGAAACTAGTCATCAAGATGTGGATATCACTCCTAACTCGATGATGTCGTCTTCGAATTGTGGATTGGTACTTACCCATAGAGTAAAGGAAGTTAATCCTAACTCTTTGGTAAGGTTCACTTAGAATGAGATGACTGAATTTGTCATCAAGGTAAGGAAATCACTCCTATCTCGATGGTGAAATTTCAAAAATTAAAGGAATGAAACAGATTGAAAGTTGTCACCAAAGTAAGGGTTTCATGCCTATTTTAGTGAGTTTCTTTCGTTTGTGAAATACGAGTATCTTTGTACAGGAGTATACGTTCCCTTAGGAAAGGCTTGTATATGTAGGTATAGAAATGAAATAAGCATGAAAATCAAGTTTTTTTTTTTTTTTAAAGCATGATAAGGGAAGTAGTCAAATAAAGGTTCCTAACTATAGACTAGGTCAATCATGGCAATTTGCCTAATTCCCTATAGTTATGGCTCTGATACTAATCTGACACACCCCAACCGATGGCGGAATACATTGGGGCGAGACTTGGGATAGATTGTTCAAAGACTTCATGACACTAGAATTCGTGACAATATAATTTAAAGATAAAATTTCATTCATCGCATTTCATTGTCTAAGAGGAAACAGAATATAAATTGTCTCATAGAAAGAGAAAAAAGAATACAACATCGAAACATAGAAAAATTAAACTAGTTGCGAGTTTCTAGTCCAATCCTAAGTAGTTTTCTTGATAATCCTGCATTAAACATTTCCTGCAACATGTATAAAATATTCATCAACACATAAAGCATTGGTGAGCATACTAGTTTTGAGTCTAAGTACATAGTATAAGAAAAGTCTACTCGAATCATCATGCTACAGGCATATGCACGTAGAACCATACAAACGGCAACAACACTCGATAACACAAAAGACTTCATCTTATCATGACCCATAAAGGGGGCGGCGTGTCAACCTATAGCGCTATACATGTAAGGTGGGTTGTTAACTAATCATACATTTGTATGTAAGACTTTGAATTCTAGCATGGCATAGCATAATAGCATTTAGATTGAGCATAATAGTTTTAAGAGTATGAAATCGTTTAAGTTTTGATAGTGATACATGTTGAGCCCCAAAGAATAAAGAATAAAAAAGGGGACAAGTATGAACTCACCTTTGGATGCGTTTGATAGAGTTCCAAAAAGGTAAGTCTTGGTAGGTTTAGCTTTAGCCTTGGTTATCTAGAATTAAAGAATAAAGGGTCTTAGGTTCGGATTTAGATTATAGATTCACGAGAGTCATGCAAGCCTTTTAGGCAAACCAAGCACAAATTGCCTTTAGGGCAATCCGGATGGTCATGAGATTAAGTTAGACCAAGCACAAAATCATCCAAGATGATTCGGATGGTATAAAGTTAGGAATGTGAATCCATTTGATAGGTTCATGTCATAACCACTTCGTTTATGGAATAAATGTGGGTTTTGAACACGGGATTTCCCCTTTCTAGTGTGGATAAATCTGTAGCACAAGAAGGGTCAAGAGAGTTGGTAAGGTAGGGTGTAACCACAAACCTTCCAAAGATTAATAATAAGCTAGTAAAATAGAAACTTGAAAGTATATTCTTATATTAATATTTCTTAGGACATAAAAACAATTCAGAAAACAAACCCATTTCGGACCTCTTTTAGGTGTTCTACCCTTATCACACTTCTGTGGATAAACATGGGGAAGATCCTAGAGGGTTCTCCAAGGAGTTTTGGATAGATAAGAGAAGGAAAATAGAATGAAATTTGAAGTTTTAAGCCAAGAAACTTACTGATGCAAAACAGGAAGTTTGGCTTGAAAACTTGAAGATTAGAGAGTTTTAGAGATGAACAAAGGATTAAGGAGTGGGGAGGGGTTGTATTTATAGGTGAGGTGAGGTGGTTGGGTATTAAATGGAGTTATTAGGGTGGTTAGGAGGAGATTAGGTGGGGGATTAAACTTGGTTAATATGGAATGGCTCTAGTTGGTTGAGTCTGACGTCGACTTCAAAAAAAAATAATACAACGACAAACAATAATATATTGATTTCATCTTGTATATTATTGTTACTTGTCACAAATTCAAAGTTAATCAACGTTTTTCCCCATTTCATTTTAATATTATTATTAGTTTTTTTTGAAAGTATTATTATTAAAATAAATATATATTAAGATCTTATCCAAATGAGTTTCTTGTTATAGTGCCTAAATTGAATAGGGTAAATTATAATGACGACTCGTCATAAATTGGTATGAGTAACATAAACTAAGCGTATAGAGGCGAACTTGGAGTTTGTTAAATATAGAATTTAAAATACATGTAAAAAAAGTAATAATCACGTGATGTTACATACACCTCAATCACCTTGTTAGCTTGGACATAGCCTAGCATTCTATGAACATCATTATCACTGTCCAATGCCCTTAATCCAAAATCCATATCCTCTCCAAGTACCAGATAATGCAATCTTATTATGTCTAGCTCATTTTCTTCATAACCAATATGATTTAGCATATTAAACAAGGTTATGTGACACGAAATGTTAGAATGTACCCTATCAATGTGAATCACTGAATTGTTGATGTACGTTACTTCTAGAAAATCTGAAAATTCACCCCATGATGCATCTCTATTGTGAAAACTCCAGGTTCATCAGCTGAATATAGAGCAATAAAAGAAAAAGAAAAACTGGGGTGATTATTATTGACAACAAGGATGTGTATATTTGTAATAAAGATCAAAATAAGCTTACCATATTCGTATTGAGGATCAAATTCAGCATTTGGGTCTCAAGCTTCCCAGATCGTCCATGATCAGATTGTGTGTAAACGATGAGGATGATATCAGTTAATTAGAGTTTTTTTTACAAGGACTTAAAACGTCTGGGTAAAAGGTAGGTTTAAATAAGGATTTATAATTGGGGAGGGACAAATTTGGCAAAAAAAAGATTTAAAACACGAGTTGACGATTATACCCCTGAGTTTACGTGTGTGACACCTGGCATGTTTAGGTCAACATTTTATGAACACGTAAGTCTACCTTAGCGAAAAACGTTTATTAAACATACTTGACGGGGTCAGTCGAGTCGGAACACAGTCCGTATTGTCCAGGGTTCAATGATTCGGAGGATCATTGGGTTAGTCACACACACACGTTACGAGTCCCGTTGTTGGTGAATTACATAAACTAGGTCATGTGTTATGCGTAGATTGATTCTTGTGGTAGATTATAAGCAAATACGTGTTTAAGTGATGTGTAGATAATCATCCGTGCTTAAATATGTTAAACATAGACTAAGGTTGCATGCTCGTATGTTAAGGTGCGTTAAAATGCGTTAAACACGACAAACTGGAAAACTAGGAAAAACATAAGTCCTGGTTCGACCACATCGAGTGGGCGAACCTGGAAATTCATCTTGGTTCGACCCTTAGCAAAGGGGCGAACCTGGAATGTGGAAATGAAAAAGTTTCATTCGACCAGAACATGCACATTCGACCCTGTGAAAGGGGCGAATGTGGGTACATTCGCCCAGGTGAAAGGGGCGAATGTGGACATAGTATAAATACCATACTTTGTCATTTTTCACCATTTCACAAACCCTAAACGCCTCTAAACACTCTCTAGCAACTTTAAACATTGGGGAAGGAGTTTTTGCCCTTGTTTTCTATAATCTAACCTACAAACATTTTCTACACAAAGATCTAAGGTGTGTTCTTCATTCTAAATCATTTTTAAAGCATTTCAATTCGTTTTCATTAAACCCCAAGAGTCCAGATCTGATTCAAACATGTTTTCATGGATAAAAACCTTCCTAATATCTTTGTAAACAAAACCTATTCATAAACAATGAGTTTTCATACAAATTAACATGTGTAAATGGTGTTTTATGTGGTGTTATGTATTGTTTGATGATTGATTGTTGTATAGATGTTATAACAATGATCTAGGACTGTTATTTATGATTGAGATAGGTTACAATTGATTATTGATGATGTTTTGTTCATTTTGCGGATTTGGGTTAGATCTAGGGCTTGTTCATGATGATAGTGATAAGGATATGATTGGGGGTTTCTTATTCATGATAATCTGAGTATATTGAGTTGATTATTGATTGATTTCAGAAAGTTTCCTAATTGGGTAAAGATTACATGCGTTTGATGTGACATCTCCATAATTTGCTATTTCGGGTAACTTGTAAAATGAACAGATTTCGGGATAAAATTGATAGGGTTTTGTAGGAATATGTTAATGATAGTTGACTGTTGTGATTGGTGATGTTTCGTGATGTTTTCGGACTGTTTAGATGCGTTTTGGTGCGTTTTATGAAATGCTGATGCAAACGGGCGAACGTGGCTCTCATTCGACCCTTCGTGTGGGCGAACGTGGCTCAAACGGGTGAACGTAGCCCAAACGGGCGAACGTGGCTCAAACGGGCGAACGTGGAAATGGGAAAAGCCACATTCGACCATCTGATGTCCGGAATGAGATTTTTGATGCAAACTAAGTGTTTTATGCTTGAAATTTATGTGTTAACTTTATGTGCATGACTAATTGATGTAATGGGTCACCAACGGAATGTCGGGTCTGTCTGGTATGTCCGGTTAATGTTTAAACGCACTTTTTAACACATAGAGTCAAGATCTGGACAATCGGGGACTAGTTAGCCTTCGGGTTAGTAGTCATCACACTTATGTAAACTCATTAATAGGTTGTTATTTGTCGGGAGTATCATACGCGGGTTGGATCTCTAGTTATCAAGAAGACGCACTCTAAGGTGAGTTTCACGGCCCCACTCTTTTACTGGTTTTACATTTTCGGGGGAGAAAACATGTTGTGTTCTTTAAACGTGTGTCAACTATGTTTTTATAAAAGGCGTTTCAACTATGTTTTCATAAAGGGTGTGTCAACTATGTTTTTGGGGTATTCATGTATTCACTACATTTTGGGAGTATTCATTACGTTTGGGAGTATTCATTACGTTTGGGGAGTATTCATTTGGGTTCAAGGTATTCATTTATGTTCAGTATCATATGGCCTATGTTGTGGCAGTTCGTTAGCCGCGATGCGGTAGTTCGTTAGCCCCTAAGTGGTAGTCCGTTAGCTATGATATGGTAGTTCGTTGACCATGGGATGGTAGTCCGTTAGCTATGATATAGTAGTTCGTTGACCATGTGATGGTAGTTCGTTAACCGCGGTGGCGATAGTTTTTTTGGGAGGTTCGTTATGGAGTTCAAACGTTTATCGAGTGTTTCATCAGTCGGTAGCATCATGATAGTCTTTCAAAAGTTCGTGAAACGTTTTACTTAAAAACCTGTGAACTCACCAGCATTATTTGCTGACGTCTTTTAGCATGTTTGTCTCAGGTCGCTAAGGTAGCAGCTATCGATAGGCGCACGGAGTCTCACGGCGTCTAGGACTCATTTGCATTTCATTTTGAGTATTTCAGACTTGAGTTTTACTTTTGAGTTGTAATAATACATTTTGCTTCCGCTGTGTTAGAACGGTTTTTGAGAACTTAATGGGCAAATTTACGTTGTTTTCATATCATTTAGTTGTCGTTTATTGTGACCGTTGACTTGGATCCTGGTGTGTCACGCGCCTCGCGGTAAAACCCCGCATGTGGAATTTGAGGGTGTGACAACGTGACTTAAGTGGACGTCGTTAGTGCCAGGGACGAACGTGACAAGTAATTGAAACCATGGTACGGTCATGACAAAAAGTCACAAGTATGTACGTACGTAGCAACTTTCAGCAAACCACAGGAACGATTTCAGCAATTTACCCTAATTGAAAAGAAGAGAGAAAATATAGTAATTTTTAGTGTAATTGGGTGGATGAAGATGGGAGATGGGATGCGAATGCTCTAAGGTAGCATAAACATGTTTTTAAAATTTAAATACATTAAACATTTTATTTTAACAAACCAAAAACAAAATTCATTTAAATAAACAAAAAGCTTACATTAATTAAAAAAGTACGAAAATTAAAAAAAAAACTATCCGTCGTCGTCCGCATCAAGGTATTGTAGCTTTATAGATGTAAGATGCTACACAAGATCAAATCAAAGTCAGAAATCCGTATTTTCATTTGGCATATCCCTAAGAGCATTTTCGTCAAAGGCTGGCTCAACCAGTGGATCCCTTTTGTGGATGAGGGATATCACTCTTCCCTCCTCCTTTAAGATCATGTTGTTCAACGCCATGCACGTATACATAATTCCCTTAATCTTGCCTACGGTCATCTGTCGCAATGGCAGCCTATGTGTACCCTATTTTGCTTTTAGAACACCAAAAGACAGCTCAACATCTTTTTGAAAGCTTTAAGGTTTCGATTATTATTGATGATCTCATAAACAAAACAAGAAGCCCTTTATATAGGCAATGAATACAATGAAACCCTAGCTATAAATTAGGAAAGGATATACATAACTAATTACAAGATAAATCAATTCTATAAACAAATAATATCTTGAATAATTATCGGCTAATACTCCCCCACAGTTTGAGTGGGCAGTGGACAAACGCTCAAGCTGGATCGAAAAGACTAGAAAAGTTGGTGAGTGTGCCCCTTGGTGAAGATATCAGCATATTGCAATGACGTAGGAACATATAGGACACGAATATGGCCAATGCGAACCTTCTCACGAACAAAATGAATATTAATCTCTATGTGTTTAGTCCTCTGATGTTGAACCGGATTGTCCGACATATATACCATTGAAACATTATCACAATAAACCACGGTAGCATGCCGAAGGGGAAGATGCCACACAAGTAGTAGATTTCGTAATCAGGTTGATTCAGCAACGACATTAGCAACCCCCCGATACTCAGCCTCAACACTTGAACGCAAAATGGTAGGTTGTCGTTTAGAGGACCATGAAATTAGATTATCGCCTAGGAAAACACAGTAACCACTAGTTGAATAAGAATCTGGGCAACCACCCCAATCTGCATCTGAATAAGCTACCAATGAATGAGTAGTAGATCGGACAATCCGTATGCCATAGTCGATTGTACCTTGTAAATACCTAATGATCTGCTTTAGAAAAGCAAAGTGCGGATCACGAGATTCATGCATAAAAATGTGATACCCCGCAAATTCAGGTTCTCACTTTAACTAAACTCTAGTTACGTTCCTTGCATTATACTTAACTAGGGTTAACTAGATAGGATATATGTGCATTGTTGTGAGTTAATATCGGGTACATGATTAGTGAACCTCGGACGTTGGTGAATAACGAACTTATGTGTCTCTGTGATATTTGATGAACTTATGTGAAAACCATACGTGATTATGTGAACCTAAACCGAATACGTTAATAAAAATCACTAAAAGTGGAGTATGAGGTTGATTAGGGTCTTAACGCATGGGGTTGCACTTGTTACGGTCCGAAATAACGAAAACGTCAAAGGATAACGCGTCGGGTGACGAAACGAGACACGAACGAGGGCCTCGGGCCTGTGAGCGGCCGCTCACAGGGCCCGAGCGGCCGCTCGCTCGTGTCTGACGGGTTTAAACCGCCTTAAACTCCTATTTAAGCATCCTTAACCCCCATGCAACCCCTAAACTCAACCCTAATCGCCCCCTTACTGCCCCACACGAAATATTAACCCTAAAGCTCCTGCTAAGGCTCAAGATCATCAATTGGGAAGCTCCAAAGGCGCACGGTTGATCGAATCGAAGAGCCAAGGGTATAATCTTTGATTCCTTACGCTTCTATCTTGTGTTTTTGTTATAAAAATCATGTAACAAAGTTTGTCCAGGTCTGAAAGTTTTTAACAATCATTAAAACATGAAGTTTTTGAAGATTAAACGGATCAAACATAATAATAAACGATTAGTAACATCATAGGATACTTGTTGCGCAAGTTATTGATGTTTTGGTCTTTAAAGTTGTGATCTTTGCATGTTTAGTAGTAGAATCTGATCATAATAAGTATTAGGGATGTTTGGTAATGATGATTGATGTTTGTTGATTGTTTTTATGCATACGGTAGTCGATTAAAGTATGATTTAGGCGAAACTAAAATCTGGACAGAATGATTAGACGAACTTGTAGGAGCTGTAACACGGCCTTAACATAATGATTTTGGTATTTTCTTTGCATGCTTGAGTCACACTTGGGCTTAGCTTTTCATAATGGGTAAAATCAAGTGTTTTGGACATAGGTTAAGTCGTTTTTGGAATTTTCATTGAAAATAGGTCAGGTCAGAATTTCGGGTGTCAAACTGAGTCAACTTTGAAACATCATAACTCAAGTTTTATAAAGAGTTGGATTGTGAAATTTTTACAGAAGGTTAATATTGGAGTAATATGAGTTTTTCAAGTAGATTCATCCCGTTTTGATGAATACACAAGTTTTGGGAATTTATCTACCAAACTGACCTGTTAGGAAGGTTTTCTGAACATAGCTGAATTAGACGAATTTTAATTATTTTTGTGTTTGGATTTAAGACAAAAACAAAATAGGTATTGTTTAGTGAATCCCAAAGATAATTCAGTAAATATTTGGGAGGATAACTCACTGATTTACTATTTTAAATAAATTCGTTTTGATGGCGCACAATCTGTCCTGAAAACACAGATTGTGTATTATGTGCTTATGTGATTAATTGAGGTCTTGGGTGGTATGGAATTGACATGTAACTGAAGTACACTTGTCTGAGACACATACGGAATGTAGAAACTAATTGTAACCAACACATTCACCAACGAGAACGTAGGGTTTACTATTGCATGTAGAATCACTAGGCGTCGCATATACACTTTTGAACGTTTAAAACGCCTTGGACAAACGAGTTATATGGTGTAATGATATTACGCCTATACTCACTTAGTGACACTGTTATTAGGGTGTCGGTAGCATGCTTTACTTGCGGTTCGGATTTCTTTTGCTTGCACGTTATGGTGAGTTTCACTACTCTTTTTCTCAAAGGCATGCGTCTCAGGTATGAGACAACTTACTTAACATTTTCTAGTCCGGTTTGGGACTACTTACATATCCCGGGTTGGGATGCTATGGACCCTTGTGTGGGTCGGTTGCTGTGCTAGTTCGCAATTGTGTCCTTGATTAACTAAACCATTTCTATCATCTGTAAGTCCTCACGTACCGAATGAGTTGCCAGGGTGGCAAGCGGGTTATTAGTTGATAGCGCTATTAGGTCTTACAAACCTCACACCGGCTCGGGGAGCGCGGGCGTGAACTATAACTTAACGAAACTTTATCATTGTGGATAGACAATGATGTCAGGCATGCGGCACACTTTTGTGGCTACACGTACATAGCAGTTCGGTATATTCGGTGTTAGTTATCATGAATGGGCTAGCTACCCTTGACATGCGATGAACTAGTGGTTACACGGTTCGGGGAACCAACTTACTTTACCTATATACGTGGTTTTGGAAACCAACGCATTTGCATACTAAATTACTTTACTTTGTGAACTCACCAACTTTATGTCGACACACGATAGCATGCTTTTGCAGGTAACTAGGAACGGAGAACGGTTAGGTCATGCATCATATCATGGGTCTCAAACATTAAACTATTTTGCACATTTACTATTTATTTGGTTTTGGGCGCGGTGTTTTGCGCAGACTTTATTTACTGTTTTTCATTCGCTTCCGCTATACTATTATTGGTTTGGTTAAAACTTTAAAACTTGTTTTCTTACAATAACGAACTAAATGGTTGGGCATTTAGAGTCGTTCATGTGACTTATGGCTATGGGATCCTGGTTTGTCATGCGCCTCGCGGTATAAACCCCGCAGTGGAAATTTGAGGGTGTGACAAAAAAGACAAACTTGCTGCACCGCATAGGAGATATCTAGTCGTGTGAATGTGAGGTACTATAAAGCACCAGCTAGACTACGATAAAGACTCAGATCATGAAACAAAGGACCATCTGTAGCACTGAGCTTCAAGGATAAATCAAGTGGAGTAGTGCATGGTTTACATGCGGTCATTGAGGCGCGTGCAATAATGTCCTTTGTATACTGGGCCTGATCTAAAAATAAACCTGTAGAATTTTGGGTCACCCGAATACTCAAAAAATGTTGTAACTGTCCCAAATCAGTCATTGCAAACTCTCATGAGAGGATGCGAATAATATTCTGTAATAGCTTGTCAAAAGAGGCGGTGAGGACTATGTCATCAACATACAGTAACAAATAAGCAGTATGCGTGCCATGAGTGTAGACAAATAAGGAATTATCACAAACACTTCTACAAAATCCCTTGGCCAAAATATGATTGGAAAATATGGTGTACCACGCCTGAGGTACCTGCTTTAAGCAATATAGAGACTTTTTCAACCAACAAAAAAATTAGGAAAATGTCTATCGGTAAAGCCCGGGAGATGATGAATGAATACTGTTTCATTTAACGTCCCATGTAAGAAAGTGTTCTTGACATCCAATTGATGGATAGGCCATGACCGAGAGACAGTAATAGACAAGATTGTCCGAATAGTAGCCGGCTTAACAACTGGGATGAATGTGTCCTCACAATCAATACCAACCATCTTAGATTTCCCATCAAATTTAAACTTATGCCTGAATAACCACATACATCTAATAATAGGCCGATCGTGTGGACGTGGCACCAATTCCCTGTGTTGTTTTCCAGCAAAGCACTAAACTCTGCCTGCATGACATGTAACCAATTAGGGTCGGAAAAGCCCCTAGCATATGAGGTGAGTACGGGGCTGATAGAGGCAGTATGGAGAGTGTGGTGAGCTTTTGAACGGGTGGTCACGGGGTGAAAGTTAGTGAAGGATATGGGCTGAGAGGTATTTGGGATAGGAGGTGGGGTGGTGGGCTACTGAGAAGTGGGGAAGGGGGCCGTAGGCTATGGAGAAGCAGCCGGTGATGGATCAGTTGGTGGTGGGGGTTAGGTGTGAGCTGTTGTGGGACTCGTGGTTTGGGTAGGATTTGGAGGCGTCGGCTTTGGATGAAGAGAGTATGTGACAGGGAATGGGGAGGTGGTGTGAAGATGTGGTGGGGTAGGTGAGGGTGTGGGTATAGGTCGTGGGAAGGTAAAACCCAAGGGTATAGAGTTGTCCAAAGAGGAATATGAGGTGGGTGGGGTGGGTATAGGATACGGGAAGGTATGTTTGTCAAAAGTTACATGGCGTGAGATGTGTACCTTACCCGTAGTGGGGTCAAAGCATCGGTATCCTTGGAAGTCAGGTGGGTAAGATGCACCGAATGGCACTCGGGTGAAGGCGGTGGGGTCGTATGGCGGATGTGTTGGGATAACAAGCGCATCTGAAGACACGTAAATGGTCATAGGTTGGGCGAAGGTAGGGGTGAAAAAACTGAGGCGTTTTGTTGGTATAATGTTATGAAGATATGTGGCAGTGTAGAGGGCCTCAACCCAAAAAAATAGGCGGTAGCTGTGCATATATGAGTAGTGAGCGGATGATGTCATTAAGGCGACGAATCATACGCTCTGCGCGACCGTTTTGGGAGGAGGTTTGGGGGCAAGAGAAATGGAATAAAAGTCTGTGTTGGTGGGCAAATGATTTAAAAGCTTGGATGTCAAACTCTCCCCATAAATCACATTGTAATGTTTTGATGTCGCGTTTAAATTGTGTTGCAATGAGTCGGTGAAATTTGGTGAAGGTGGGGAAGGTTTTAGATTTATATTTCAAGGGATATGCCCAAACAAAGTTTGAAAAGTTGTCAATCAGGACCATGTAGTATATATACCCGGTTTTACTAGGTATAGGTCAGGTCCATAAATCGCAGTATATAATATCAAAAGGAGAAAATGTAAAAGAATTGGAATCATAAAAGGTAAACATTTGCTATTAGATTAATGGCATGAATTACGAAAAAATTGTTTATTTGAATGACAGGAAAAACCAAACGTTCTAGTTAAAGTATCTAGAACTTGACTGCTAGGGTGCCTGAGACGATCATGCCAAGGTAAGGTCTTAGAGGCAAGGAAACAGGCTTGAGGCGGAAAAGTGGGTAGAGTAACGAGGTAGAAGTCGCCCGTGCTATTATGGCGGGAAAGGAGCCGTCCAGATGTGAGATCCTTCAAAGAAAAACAAACAGGTCAAATTCAACAAAAACATTGTTATCCTGGGTAAGATGACTGATAGACGATAGGTTTTTAATTATGTGGGGGACTGTAGAGCTTGTTGCCTAGGATATAGGTACGGTTATGTATTGGTAGTTAACTTGTGCCCGGGCCCTTAATCGGTAAACATTGGCCGTTTCTGACTAAAAGTTTAGTATTTACAAGAAAAGACTCAGGGAAACGAATCATATCTTGGTTATCGGTCACGTGACGCTCCACACCGGTGTCCATGAATTTAGTGGGATCGGTGTAAGAAAGCTGCATAGTATTAAGCGCGACACTTAAGTCGAATGGGCTCAATGCGTCATAGCCAGGTGGTTTGTAAACTACTGTGGTGGGCCGTAGGCTGAAGGACCTAAAAACCAGTGTAGTGGGCTGCCGGGTTTTGTGGTTGATTGCGCCAACAAGTGTATTGGGCCGGATAAGGACAAGGTGGTGTGTTCCACCAAGCCCACCATAGGTAAGACGGGTGACCGAACTGGTTCTGGAATTGCCATGAGGGCCCTGTAGGGTTGCCTCGATTTTCTACGACCCCTATAGTTGTTGCATCCTCGTACGCGGCCCCAACTGTTGGACTGATAAGATGAGTTAGTTGGCTGCTGCTATGATTGGTTCGATGGTGCAGGTGGATGCTGCTGATGGTCCGATTGGTTGCTGTTTGTTGTTTGGGTGACACGGACAAAGGCCGGAGAGGACTATTGTCATGCCTGTTGTCTAATCACTTCATCTTGTAACAATGATCATGCTAAATCCCGATCATCTTGTTGGGAATTAATAAGAGAAGCAGTTGTATCAAATTCTTGGGACAAGCCATGAACAAGATGCAGAAGGAGACGTGATTCGGTCACCGGTTGATCAACATCTAAAAGCTGATCGATAAGCTCCTTCAATTTTTTGCAATAATCATCCATGGAGCTGTAGGCTGCAAGAGTTAAGTTTACGAACTAGGTCTCTAATGCGGCAGCCTTTGCTTGCATATTGCTTAAGAACAGTTTCTCGAGCTGCAGCCAAGTCGTGTGGGCAGAGGCTTCAGTATCGAGAATACGCCCGAGCCAATCATCACTGACGGTGCTGTAAATCCATTTGGACACCAAAGCATCAACTTATTTCCAGGTATAATAGGTCGAGTTTGTGGGTTCCGATGGGTCAGAGGTGCTATCGATGTGATCACGTACACGGTAAGTGACCGCATGGAATTTGAAAAGCTTGACCCAAGATGAGTAGGTGACAGAGGTGCCATCGAGTGTGCAGATCTTGGATTGGATATTTGTGACTGGATAAGCTGGTGTAGGGCCGGAAAGGGTTTCTTGGCGGATGATGACTGTTCGTTTGGTTTGGTCATGGTGACGGGTATGGATCAGTAAAGTGAAGGAACAAGTGGGGAGATGAGTGAATCTGTCACAAAGGACAGAACAAGGTTGTTGTAAAAGGAAGAAAGAATCAGACAGAGCCGTAGCTCTGCTGATGGGTGATCCGAGGAGGAAGGGTAGGGTATCGAAAAAAAGAAAAGGTAATCAGAACCGTAGCTCTGATACCATGAAAGATTCAAGGTTTCGATTATTAACAAAACAAGAAGCCCTTTATATAGGCAATGAATACAATGAAACCCAAGCTATAAATTAGAAAAGGATATACATAACTAATTACAAGATAAATCAATTATATAAACAAATAATATCTTGAATAATTATCGGCTAAGACTTTTCTTGCTGACTCTTATGCCTTAGTTAACCTCTTTTCTTTTGGATCGGTCGGATAACGAAATTCTTACTCAAACATTGACCAAGTGGGGTAGATCCTATTGGTAAGATAGTACCCACGTTTGTAAAATTGACCTTTGACGTAAGATGAACCATCAAGCGCAGTTCCATTTCATACAGTGTGAAATATTGGACTTTGTAGGGGAGCGTTAACGTCATTGTTTGATCCAGGCGGACCACAAAACAAATTCCAATACCATAAATCTTGTGAGGCAACCGCCTTAAGCACCACATTCGAGTTCTGCTGATCACCTATCATATATTGGCCACTAAACTCTGTAGGACACACTCTCCAAACGAAATATGTACAAATAGTGTTGCCATGCATACAAGGAAAAGAAAGTTTCTCGTCGTGTACCTTGTACAAACGCGTAATATCGTGGCTTGTTGGTCTGCATAAGAACTCTTTGTCGTATAAATTAATTATTGTGTTACAAAAGTATTATAGACATTCACACAAAACCCATGCAGACATACATAAATACTTATCGTACTTGTCAGGAGGATTACCTGTTGCAAGTTGTTTAATACTAGATGTGCAATTTTGTAACGCCCTAAAACTTTTTTTATACCTTAAGTTCCTCTTGAAACCATACGTACTTTGTTTCAATATCACCTACAATTTTTAAAAATAAATATTTCGACATACGAAACATATATATAACGTTTCTTCATTGTACTTGAGGTTTACAAGTAGATAATATTACTTTAAAACTTCTTGACCTTTTTCATGTTCACGTTCCACAAATCTTCTACTATATGTTGCTCACGAGACGATATCCTTCATCAATTCTAATCCATTGTGTTTTAAAATATTTTGTGAAATGAAGAAGGTCGTATGGATTTTAGGTTTAAAAGGGTGTGAAATGGTGAAGGTTTAATAAGTTTTGTTGAAATGAATGGTATTTAAATAGAAAATACACTTTTTTTTTAAAAAAAAAAAAAAAAAAAAAAAAACCCTCAACGGTCAATTTTTTTTATTGTTACAACCCCACCATTTGTTCGGTTGATTGCACCCAAGAAGGATACCCAAAGTATAATACTCGAGACCCTACTCAAGACCACACCCACCACCTTAAGAATCTAGGAAACCAGCACAAACGAACTCTAATTGAGCTTACTATAGCGGCACTAAAACCGGCTCATGGAACCCTAAACAGGAACCTAAAAATTTTAACCCTAAAGCCTAAAGCAAAACCCAAATTCCAAACCCTAAAGCTAAGCCCTAAATCCTAATTCTAAACTCTAAAGAATAACCTAAGACTAAATCATGAATATATTTATTTAGGGTTTAATGGTCAGTTTCTCCACTGCTGGAATGACTTTAATCGAAGTTTTTTAAAGCCGGTTTCTTATGATTCTTATGTAAAAGTCTCTTTGTAGTTGATCACACCTCTATAAATTTATGCTATGACTAGTTTTTTTTAATTGATTTGAGTACTTATGCCGGTTTTTTTGATAATTGTGTTGCTATAAAGGTGCTAGGGGATAAGCAAATTGTGGTAATAGTAAATGCACCTTAATACTTGAGGAAGCTTATTTGTCAATTGGTTAAAGTTAATTAGAAATCTGATGAATGTAGGGAGTTACCATGTTTTAACTGTGTATATGTGTTTTAAGTGTGAAATAACTTATACTTCATAGTTTAAGCTTCATTTTAAGCCATTCTTAGAACTTAAACTTTCAAGTTCATGATTTTATAAAGGCTTTATGTAATATGTTTGAAATGTGACTAATATTGATGTATTATATTTAAACGGTAATAAATGATAAATCCTGATTTAGAAGTTGAATTCAAGTGTCGTATAGATACATAGGAGGTTTTAGACCTAACTTGATGGAATAAGGGTTTCACGTTAGTGCAAGCAAGGGTGGAGATTACCTTCCAAGGTTGTCTTGTTAATTAAAAAAATGGTTTGATAAAGATTAGATGAATGAGTTTTGGTGAAAGACATCACCTAAACGGATCAATGGATTATGAAATGAAGAAAAAAGCTTTAAGTTGGATTGTAACGGTAAACGAGCCTATGTGACTTAATGTAAGCAAAATACAGTGCAAATTCAAGGTGGAAAAATAAGACTTTTGCATGAAAATAGGAAAGTCACACGCCCTCGTGCTCCTCCCACACGCCCACGTGCTTGTTACCCATCAAAATGACAAAAGAAGCCTTCTAAATCAAGCGGTGCCTAATTAAACACGCCCCCGTGTCATATCCTTCAGAAGATTGCAAATCAAAGGACATTGGGACCCACAAAGTTGACTTGGGACATGCCTTAGCTCACACGGCCCCGTGTCAGTGTATGAAATTTGGTCATAAAAGACAAAATGGAAGCAAAAAACCAATCACATGGTCCGTGTTGTGTTTCATTAGACATGAGGTTGAGCCTCCCTCCTGATCCAATCTATAAATGAAGATGTTTGGGTAGCCATTTTCTCCATTCTTTGGCACCTACTCTCTCTCACTCACTACCACTATCCACCACTTTCCACCACCGTTTCAATCTTATTTAGAGTTTGGTTTGTCTTAGGATCCAAGATTGTAAGAACTTGTATTTATAACAATTCAATTTTTCAACTTGTTTATTCATACAATCTTGATAACGGTCATTGCTATGGCTATTGTTCTTACATCACTCGGTGAAGATGAACCTTTTGTTAATTTTGAACTTTTAATTTGGTGTGTATTAATGACTTTGAATCTAATTGTGTTATATTGAAATTGAGTCTAATCACTTATAATCCAAACTTATTTAATACTTTTTTCCAACTTTGCAGGATGGTTTTAGACCAATATAGCCAGTGCAACGTTTGCCAAAAAAAAAAAAGGAAACTTGCAAACTTGATGGCTAATAGCATAGAAATTCATTTTCTTTATAGAACGACTTTAGGTGGCTTTTTTCGTAAGTACTCAAGAGAACACACCGAAGAGACGTATTTATCGTATAATATGTGACACCCGGCAAATTCTGGTTAACAACGTTGTCTAGATAAAAGTCTACCTTAGCGAGTCACGCGTATATTGTACTTAACTGGGTTAGTTAAGTCGGGTTATGGTTCGGGAACTATCGGTTTAGTCTAGAGGATCATTGGATGTTGGTCTAGAGGTTCATTAGATGTCGGTCCTTAACCAAGTGTACAAACGGTGACGATTTGTAGGATCGTCAGGGCATACGGAACATACAAGTCTCGAGTCCCGGGAATTGGTGAACGAGTGTGAATATGTGTATTTACAAGTGTTATGTGTTTACAATCATTATGTGACTTGTCGGTATGTGAATATGTGTTAACATATGTTAAAACGGGGTTTAACGCGCAAAACACACGAAACCAGCCCCTATAGGCGATTAGGAAGGCCTAATCGCCTATAAGGGAGGCGAGTAGGCAATAATAGGGGCGAGTAGGGGCTAATCGTGTGCCCTAGGGGGCGATTAGGCCCCAATTGCTTGAACATCATGCGATTAGGATTCCTAATCGCGTGTACTGGCTGCATAATCGCTAGTTACGTGTTGGACGACTAAAAACGACTATGAATACCATACTTGACCTCATAAACTTCATTATACAAACCCTAGTCGTTCCATAACCTGCCCCAACACACACACAACCTCTGGAACGCGATTTTTGATCAAAACACAAGGTTTCAAGCTTAATCCATCATCCTTTTACAAATCTAAGGTTTGGTTTTCATCCATGCAATCTTATAAACGTTTTTATTCAATCCCTAATAGTCCAGACCTGTTCTAAAATGAAAAAGCTTTCTGAAAATCGTTAATAAGTGTTGTTAATCGGATTTTAACTAGTATACATGTGTTATGTGTGTTTATGATTAGAAAGCTAGGGTTTTTGTGATTCAAGATGAAGGATTAACATGTTATTAGGATTAATTCAGAATATTAATAATATTATGATGATAAAATCTGAGAATTTATTATTAGGGTTGTAGTTACGCATGTTAGTGTAATGTTGCATGCTATGTGAATGGTGTTTGGGATTACGTGATTGCATGCAGGGCTGATAATACGAGGCAAAACGAAGGGTTTTAGTTGAAACATGTTTAGGATAGTGTTTGGGATGATATTGGGTGGTTACACACGTTCTGGGTCTGATTTGGAGCGTTAAACGCGCGAAAAAATCGGAACAGCATGCTTACAGGCGATTAGCATCCTAATCGCCTATGTTAGAGGCGATTAGGAGGCTAAATGCCTATGTTATAGGCGAGTAGGGCCTAAATGCTATTAGATACATGCGAGTAGGGCCTAAATGCTAGTAGTTACATGTGGTATAGCCTAAATGCTAGTAGTTACATGTGGTATAGCCTAAATGCTAGTAGTTACATGTGGTATAGCCCTAAATGCTAGTAATTATATGTGGTATAGCCCTAATCGCCTATATTATAGGCGATTAGCCTTCCTAAATGCTAGTTGACCAACCTAAATGCTAGTTGACTTTTCCTAATCGCGTGTACTGCTGCTATAAGTATAAATTAGCATTCCGAGACCCGATTTGACATGTAGGAACATGCTAGGAACCCCGTAACATATCTAATAACTTGGTAACATATGTTTGGATGTAATTCGGTGATACGTGAACTATGTGCTATAACTTGTTGTGCGTTAACGTATGTTAAGTGTGATTGCATGATTGTCTGTTTGAGAGCGTAAACATAACACGGGGAGTCTCGGGTCACCAATGGGATGTCGAGTCTTGTACTTTGGGTCAGTTAAACAGTCACGGTGTTTTCAAACGAACTTGGTTATGGTCTGGACATCTAGGGACTAATTAACCTGCGGGTTATTAGTCTAAGTACTTGTAACTGTCATATGTTAGGTCGCCGCTTTACGGGACTAGCATAGCAGCTGAGTTTACTCGGGTTAAGGAGTAACGCAACTTAAGGTGAGTTTACGGCCCCTCTTTTAAACTGGTTTCATACTTTTGGGGGAGAAAACATGTGTTAAAACGATTATTTGGTAACTACTGTCATACTATGGGTTTCTATTGTGTACTACACGATCTTTGGAAGTCCCGGGGGGAACCATGAATGTGCGGGTTTGCACAACGGGGAAATGTGAATAGCGCTATTGGGAATGACCAACCCCGCTCGTCGGCTTGGAGGGCCGGGCGAGTGCATATTGTCTCAAACAGGAACAACAGGAACAACTGGTTTACTTTTCGGGCACAACATCTGGTATGCGTGTTAGTAATGGTTTTCCAATCGTGGTAGTAACAAAACATACGCCTAGCTAGCGTACACTGGTTTTCGATTTGTTATAGTATGGACAGGTTGACTTGGTACTTGGATACAAAACCTGTAAACTCACCAGCATTTTTGTGCTGACGTAAACTTTTACATGTTTTCTCAGGTCGCTAAGGTAGCACAATGGAACTAGGGCGCACGCGTCTGCACGGCGTCTAGTTAGAGTTGCATGGTTTTACAAACGTTGAACATTGGTTTATTATTGAATAATTGTTTTGAATAAGCTTCCGCTGTAAACGGGGATTTTAAACATTGTTTTGAAATTGCATTATGTTCATGTTAGACTTGTTTATTGTGATCGTTGGTTTGGATCCTGGTTTGTCATGCGCCTCGCGGTAAAACTCTGCAAGTGGATTTTGAGGGTGTGACAGATTGGTATCAGAGCCAATGGTTATAGTGAACTAGGACTGCATGTAGAGTCTAGTCTATAGCCGAGTCGCACACACTAGACGATCACATGGTACTAAACATTATGGTGGTTTACGTATGGTCTTGTCGGGGTGTCTCTAAATCGTTGGTCTTTCTACGTTACATCATCCGTTCTATCATAGGTTGGGTTACTTGCTTTCTAGGCAGTGTAGTATAGTGGGGTAACTCGTATACTCTTGAGATTTGTCCAAGGCTCGGACATCTCCCTTTCATACTCCAATAGAAACACTTGCCATAAACTACCGTAGTATTACGGTGTATAGCTAAGAGTCTATGTTCGGTGATTCGAACTTTGAACTAGGAGAACACTTGGAGGACCATGTAGAGCGGTTTATCATTTTGGGTGCACACAAAATCATAAACCGAAATGCATGGAAGCCCTAGTGAGCTCTGGGTTTGAGGGGATAGTCCTGGATTGGATCTAGCTTTGATCTTGTGAACATTAGTGATTATCTTTAGCTGCGAAACTAAATTTTCTCGTTCTTTCTGCCAGAATCATGTCTGGAGTAAGAGGAGGACGTGGAGGTGGTCGCAATGGTGGACGTGGTGGTGGTCGTGGTGGTGCTGGTGGTCGTGGAGGTATTAACCTATCGCAGGCTGATCTGAACAACTTGCTCCAAGCTGCCTTCCAGTTAGGGCACAATGGTGGTGGTAAGTTGAATTATCCATTTTCTTTGCCTCATTGGTGAACCTTGTTCACATTCTTCGTGGTTTCTCATGCGTTTCATTTCAGGTGGCCCTGTTAACCCACCCCCACCCATGTGTACCTACAAGATGTTTCGGGACTGTAAGCCCCAGGAATTCTCTGGCACTGAGGGTGCGGTGAGCTTGCTTAGGTGGTTGGAAAAAGTGGAGTCAGTGTTTCTGATGTGTAACTGTCTCCCAGAAGATCGGGTTAAGTATGCTGCTGCGTTATTCCAGGATGTTGCATTGACTTGGTGGAATAACATCACCCAGAATATGGGTATTGGGGAGGCGTATGCTATGCCTTGGGAGAATTTTGTGCAGTTGCTGAAGCGTGAGTACTGTCCGAGGGAAGAGGTGCAGAAGTTAGAGCACGAAGTGTGGAATCTCAAGATGACTGGGTCTGAAATTGAAAAGTATACTGTGAGGCGGAATGAGTTGGCAGTGCTGTGTCCTGATCTGCATGTGCCAGAATACAGGAGGATTGAGCATTATATCTCGGGGTTAGTACCTGAGATCGCCGGGTTAGTGGCTGCAGGAAATCATCCTACATACTCAGAGGTGGTTCGATCGGCTCATAGGATGACCAACTTAAAGGTGAATGAGGGTATTTTGCCTGCGAAGGGTTCGACTGTTAAGGCCCCAGGGAATAACAAGCGCAAGTGGGAAAATGACGGGAAGGGATCTGGGCCAGCACAGCAGAATAAGAGGTTCGACAATGGGGGTTCTTCTTCTTCTTCGGGTAACAAACAGGGTGGTTATGCGGGGAAACTGCCCAAATGTAACAAGTGTGGACGCCATCATCAAGGGAACTGCGACAGTAACGGTTGTCACCGCTGCCAGCGAACTGGGCATTATGCTAAAGATTGTCGGGTTACACTTCCATCGACCCAGGCCCCGACTACTAACTCAGCTCCTACTACTCAAGGGACTACGGGAAGACAAGGATGTTACAATTGTGGTGAGACCGGGCATTACAAGAAGGATTGCCCAAAACTGAAGCAGGGCGGGAACAACGGTAATGGGAACAACGGGGGCAGCGGCAGAAATGCACGTGCCTTCGTCATTGGAGCCGCTGAGGCTAGACAGGATCCTGACACAGTCACCGGTACGTTCCTTCTCAATAATCGTTCTGTTAGTGTGTTATTTGATTCTGGTGCCGACAAGAGTTTTGTATCCATGGAAGTTAGTCGACTGCTAGATGTAGTACCCGTACCATTAAAGACTAAGTATATTATTGAGTTGGCTGACGGGAAAATGATTGAAGCTACTAGTATCCTTCGGGAGTGTCAATTAGAGTTGTCGGGTTTATCGTTCCCCATCGACCTTATGCCGGTACCTTTGGGTAGTTTTGACGTTGTTGTAGGCATGGATTGGTTGTCCCTGTATCGCGCGGAGATTGTCTGTTACGATAAGGTTATTCGGATTCCTCTCCCTGATGGAGAATTCCTTTCTGTTTACGGTATCAAGGGTGGTGTTCCGCTGAATATCATCTCTAGCATGGAAGCCCTTAAGTGTCTTCGAAAGGGGTATCCAGCCGTTTTGGCGCTTTTATCTGTTTCCTCTGGTGATGAGAAGAAGATCGACGATATTCCAGTTGTACGCGAGTTTCCTGATGTTTTTCCCGATGATTTATCTGGTCTTCCTCCTCATCGTCAAGTCGAGTTCGGTATTGATCTTGTACCAGGGGCTGCTCCTATTGCTCGGGCCCCCTACCGTCTTGCACCTCCCGAGATGCAGGAATTGTCTAGTCAGTTACAGGAACTCTTGGACAAGGGTTTCATCAGGCCAAGTTCTTCCCCTTGGGGAGCCCCGATTCTATTTGTTAAGAAGAAGGATGGAAGTTTCCGATTGTGTGTAGACTACAGAGAACTGAACAAATTGACCGTCAAAAACCGTTATCCTCTTCCACGTATTGATGATCTATTCGACCAGGGTTCTAGTTACTATTCCAAGATTGACTTGAGGTCCGGTTATCACCAGCCGCGCGTCAGGGAGGCTGACGTTGCAAAGACTGCCTTTCGTACACGTTATGGCCATTTCGAATTCTTGGTCATGCCTTTCGGTCTCACGAACGCACCGGCGGTTTTCATGGACTTGATGAACCGCGTTTGCAAACCATATCTGGACAAATTCGTCATTGTGTTTATTGATGACATTCTGATCTACTCTAAGAGCGAGACCGAACACGAGGAACATCTGCGGTTAGTTTTGGAACTCTTGCGACGGGAACAACTTTACGCCAAGTTCTCAAAGTGTGACTTTTGGTTACGCGAAGTTCAGTTCCTAGGACATGTGGTTAATGAACTAGGAATTCATGTCGATCCAGCTAAGATCGAAGCGATCAAGGACTGGGGAGCACCAAAGACGCCAACTGAGGTGCGGCAATTCCTAGGCCTTGCGGGCTACTATCGTCGTTTCATTCAGGGGTTCTCGAAGATCGCTCAACCCCTCACCACTCTTACTCAGAAGGATAGAAAATTTGACTGGGGTGAACCACAAGAGTCAGCGTTTGAGGAACTAAAGTCTAAACTTTGTTCCGCTCCTATTTTGTCTTTACCTGAAGGCCCTGATGATTTCGTTGTTTACTGTGATGCTTCTATTCATGGTCTCGGTTGCGTGTTGATGCAACGTGAGAAAGTGATCGCGTATGCTTCTCGTCAACTCAAGGTGCACGAGAAGAACTACACCACCCATGACTTGGAGTTGGGTGCCGTGGTATTCGCGTTGAAAATTTGGAGACATTACTAGTACGGTACCAAATGCACCATCTACACCGATCACAAGAGTCTCCAACATATTTTCGACCAACAACATTTGAACATACGGCAGCGTCGTTGGATTGAACTTCTGAACGACTATGATTGTGCCATTAAGTACCATCCTGGCAAGGCGAATGTTGTAGCAGACGCCTTGAGCAGGAAGGAATCGACTAAACCTCGTCGCGTTCGGGCATTGCAGCTCACCATTCATTCATCCCTACCTGATCAACTCCGTTCTGCCCAGTTAGAAGCTTTGAAGGAGGAAAACCTTAAAGCTGAGACTATGCACGGTGCCGACAAGCACCTCGAGCGAAGGCCTGATGGCCTGCACTACTTCGCAGAACGCATATGGGTTCCTTATTTCGGGGGACTACGGGAGCTTGTCCTTGATGAGGCTCATAAGTCCCGGTATTCTATTCATCCTGGTTCGGATAAGATGTACCAAGATCTGAAGGTGCTCTACTGGTGGCCAAACATGAGGTCGGATATAGCCTCATACGTGAGCAAATGCTTGACCTGTGCTAAGGTCAAGGTGGAATACCAAAAACCGTCGGGTCTCTTGCAACAACCTGAAATTCCGGAATGGAAATGGGAACGGATTACCATGGATTTTGTCACGCAACTTCCTAAATCACCCAGTGGTAATGACAAGATATGGGTGATTGTCGATCGGTTGACGAAATCAGCCCATTTTCTTGCTATTAAGGAGACCGACACCATGGATCGTTTGGCTCGCCTTTATTTGAAGGAGGTTGTTTCTAAGCACGGGGTGCCAGTTTCTATTATCTCGGATCGAGACTCCCATTTTACTTCTCACTTCTGGAAGTCCTTGCACAAGGCTTTGGGTACCCAACTAGACATGGGTATGGCTTATCATCCACAGACTGACGGTCAGAGTGAGCGCACGATTCAAACTTTAGAAGACATGCTGCGGGCATGTGTGATCGATTTTGGCAAGGGTTGGGAAGCTCATCTACCATTAGTAGAATTCTCGTACAACAACAGTTATCACACGAGCATCAAGGCAGCTCCGTTCGAGGCACTGTACGGACGGAAATGCCGTTCTCCTCTTTGTTGGGCTGAAGTGGGTGAGAGTCAACTCACTGGGCCTGAACTAGTGTACGAAACTTCGGAGAAGATCGTACAGATTCGTAACCGGTTGGCAGCGGCACGGGATCGGCAAAAGAGTTATGCTGATCAGCGTCGCAAACCATTGGAATTCCAAGTTAATGACAAAGTACTTCTAAAAGTCTCACCATGGAAGGGCGTCATACGCTTTGGGAAGTGTGGCAAACTCAATCCGCGGTATGTCGGCCCATTTACGATCCTGGAACGGATTGGGCCGGTGGCATATCGTCTTGATTTACCGACGGAGCTCGGTAACGTACATAACGTCTTCCATGTGTCCAACTTGAAGAAGTGTCTGGCTGACGAGTCCCTCATTGTTCCACTGGAAGAGATCAAGGTTGATGATCGTCTTCGGATTGTGGAAGAACCTGTGGAGATTCTGGATTACAAGATTCGTAGCCTACGTCACAGCAAGATTCGTATCGTTAAGGTTCGGTGGAACTCGAACCGGGGACCAGAGTATACGTGGGAACGGGAGGATCAGATGAAGTCTAAGTATCCTCATCTCTTTCCGAAGGAAGCGTTCGAATCGAGATATATCTCTTCTGCAGCTGAATGAATCTCGGGGCGAGATTCCTTTTTAACGTGGGGATGATGTGACAACTCGGGTAAATCTCTCTTTTGGTTTCTATCTTTTGTTTGTTCCCTTCGTTATTTCTTTTGTTCTTTTGGTACTTGTGCAATTTTCGGGACGAAAATTCTTTTAACGTGGGGATGATGTGACACCCGGCAAATTCTGGTTAACAACTTTGTCTAGATAAAAGTCTACCTTAGCGAGTCACGCGTATATTGTACTTAACTGGGTTAGTTAAGTCGGGTTATGGTTCGGGAACTATCGGTTTAGTCTAGAGGATCATTGGATGTTGGTCTAGAGGTTCATTAGATGTCGGTCCTTAACCAAGTGTACAAACGGTGACGATTTGTAGGATCGTCAGGGCATACGGAACATACAAGTCTCGAGTCCCGGGAATTGGTGAACGAGTGTGAATATGTGTATTTACAAGTGTTATGTGTTTACAATCATTATGTGACTTGTCGGTATGTGAATATGTGTTAACATATGTTAAAACGGGGTTTAACGCGCAAAACACACGAAACCAGCCCCTATAGGCGATTAGGAAGGCCTAATCGCCTATAAGGGAGGCGAGTAGGCAATAATAGGGGCGAGTAGGGGCTAATCGTGTGCCCTAGGGGGCGATTAGGCCCCAATTGCTTGAACATCATGCGATTAGGATTCCTAATCGCGTGTACTGGCTGCATAATCGCTAGTTACGTGCTGGATGACTAAAAACGACTATAAATACCATACTTGACCTCATAAACTTCATTATACAAACCCTAGTCGTTCCATAACCTGCCCCAACACACACACAACCTCTGGAACGCGATTTTTGATCAAAACACAAGGTTTCAAGCTTAATCCATCATCCTTTTACAAATCTAAGGTTTGGTTTTCATCCATGCAATCTTATAAACGTTTTTATTCAATCCCTAATAGTCCAGACCTGTTCTAAAACGAAAAAGCTTTCTGAAAATCGTTAATAAGTGTTGTTAATCGGATTTTAACTAGTATACATGTGTTATGTGTGTTTATGATTAGAAAGCTAGGGTTTTTGTGATTCAAGATGAAGGATTAACATGTTATTAGGATTAATTCAGAATATTAATAATATTATGATGATAAAATCTGAGAATTTATTATTAGGGTTGTAGTTACGCATGTTAGTGTAATGTTGCATGCTATGTGAATGGTGTTTGGGATTACGTGATTGCATGCAGGGCTGATAATACGAGGCAAAACAAAGGGTTTTAGTTGAAACATGTTTAGGATAGTGTTTGGGATGATATTGGGTGGTTACACACGTTCTGGGTCTGATTTGGAGCGTTAAACGCGCGAAAAAACCGGAACAGCATGCTTACAGGCGATTAGCATCCTAATCGCCTATGTTAGAGGCGATTAGGAGGCTAAATGCCTATGTTATAGGCG
Source organism: Ambrosia trifida (assembly GCA_028751855.1). Classification (NCBI taxonomy): domain Eukaryota; kingdom Viridiplantae; phylum Streptophyta; class Magnoliopsida; order Asterales; family Asteraceae; genus Ambrosia; species Ambrosia trifida. The sequence continues at coordinate 106,040,264 of CM054126.1, read as the reverse complement.
AGTAGGGCCTAAATGCTATTAGATACATGCGAGTAGGGCCTAAATGCTAGTAGTTACATGTGGTATAGCCTAAATGCTAGTAGTTACATGTGGTATAGCCTAAATGCTAGTAGTTACATGTGGTATAGCCCTAAATGCTAGTAATTATATGTGGTATAGCCCTAATCGCCTACATTATAGGCGATTAGCCTTCCTAAATGCTAGTTGACCAACCTAAATGCTAGTTGACTTTTCCTAATCGCGTGTACTGCTGCTGTAAGTATAAATTAGCATTCCGAGACCCGATTTGACATGTAGGAACATGCTAGGAACCCCGTAACATATCTAATAACTTGGTAACATATGTTTGGATGTAATTCGGTGATACGTGAACTATGTGCTATAACTTGTTGTGCGTTAACGTATGTTAAGTGTGATTGCATGATTGTCTGTTTGAGAGCGTAAACATAACACGGGGAGTCTCGGGTCACCAATGGGATGTCGAGTCTTGTACTTTGGGTCAGTTAAACAGTCACGGTGTTTTCAAACGAACTTGGTTATGGTCTGGACATCTAGGGACTAATTAACCTGATGGTTATTAGTCTAAGTACTTGTAACTGTCATATGTTAGGTCGCCGCTTTACGGGACTAGCATAGCAGCTGAGTTTACTCGGGTTAAGGAGTAACGCAACTTAAGGTGAGTTTACGGCCCCTCTTTTAAACTGGTTTCATACTTTCGGGGGAGAAAACATGTGTTAAAACGATTATTTGGTAACTACTGTCATACTATGGGTTTCTATTGTGTACTACACGATCTTTGGAAGTCCCGGGGGGAACCATGAATGTGCGGGTTTGCACAACGGGGAAATGTGAATAGCGCTATTGGGAATGACCAACCCCGCTCGTCGGCTTGGAGGGCCGGGCGAGTGCATATTGTCTCAAACAGGAACAACAGGAACAACTGGTTTACTTTTCGGGCACAACATCTGGTATGCGTGTTAGTAATGGTTTTCCAATCGTGGTAGTAACAAAACATACGCCTAGCTAGCGTACACTGGTTTTCGATTTGTTATAGTATGGACAGGTTGACTTGGTACTTGGATACAAAACCTGTAAACTCACCAGCATTTTTGTGCTGACGTAAACTTTTACATGTTTTCTCAGGTCGCTAAGGTAGCACAATGGAACTAGGGCGCACGCGTCTGCACGGCGTCTAGTTAGAGTTGCATGGTTTTACAAACGTTGAACATTGGTTTATTATTGAATAATTGTTTTGAATAAGCTTCCGCTGTAAACGGGGATTTTAAACATTGTTTTGAAATTGCATTATGTTCATGTTAGACTTGTTTATTGTGATCGTTGGTTTGGATCCTGGTTTGTCATGCGCCTCGCGGTAAAACTCCGCAAGTGGATTTTGAGGGTGTGACATAATAATATCTTGAAAATCCTTAACCAAAGAAGTCGGATCCAAATGATTCTTCATGTTATTACTTTCGTTTATTTTATTTCCCTTGTGTTATGTTAAAACCCCTTCCAATATTCACTTTTCGGTTTGACTAGATGTTGATAACATTCCGGTATTAAGAGCTCTTGTGTCCTCGAGCAATCTCGGTATCTTATCATCGCTATATTACGCTAGCGATGGGTACACTTGCCCTAACGTGTTGTAGAAGTGACTGTATTTTATCATGTTTATAAATTTAAATCATGAGATTGTGTTAAAAACCAGCCAAAAATAGTCAATACTTTCTATATACATCTCAACATGTTAGCTATCTCAAAGAAAGTTGAAGTATGCCTAGACTTTTTATGTTAGTATGATCCTGTATCTAATCCCTTCTAAATCTTGATGGTTGAAAGTTTTTGTAAATTAAAAGAATTAGTAATAAATTAAAAAAAAGTAAACTAATAAAAAGATTTGGATTTTTGGGATAATTGTTTTTGAAGTCTTCTATATCAAACCACTTGTTATACTCACTATATATGAATATAATTTTATCTTTACATTAAATTTGTCTAAAGAAAATTTAGAGTTGTTTTTGTGATTTGTGAATAGGTTACTTCAACTATTTGTTGCAATGATAGACGATCACTGATTGAGAAAGATACAAGACCAAAGCACCTATTTCCTAAGGTTTGCAGAAGATAATGAGTTAGGAATCCTCCTCTGTTTTCTAAATCACTCAAGCTAAAGAGAATTAGAAAAGTTTGTTCCTTCTTGTCTAGAGATGATGCATGCAAAAAGGGTGAGATTGTTATATGAATGTTTTCAAAGAGCAAAGTGTCAATAAATGATCTTCAGCAAAGTATATATGGAAACCATAAGTCTAGTAGCGATAGTTGGGTCTTGAAATTGAGACTGGAGCTTTCCAAATTGAAGTTTACAATACACATGGATTGATGGTTAGACCATAAGTAACGGTTTATGCTCTTAAGGGGGTATTTTCCGCCACATCATTATCATAAAACCCCTCAAAAAAAATGTGTAATGGTTAAAACTACTTAATGCTCTTTTTAGTTATTACTTTTCATATTTTTTATCCTATTTGAACATTATACTAGAAATGCCCTTCCCTCTTAATGCCCATATAATGCCTAAGGGGACGGTGTTCGGGGCATTATCATGCTTATTCATGCCCCTATAATGCCCATTACGCATGGTCTTACGAAGAAGATTCAATAGATTAATAACATTAGCTAAAGGGAAGATTGTTGGGTCTAAATGGGTGATCTAATATTATCACCAATATCAAAGTCAACGAGATAAGAAGATCGACAACATCGAATTCGATCACGTAAACTGAATGAGAAGATCGAGACAAGGGTTGGCGGTTCTGATTATTTTAATATGTTTTGTTTTAGACAAAATATATTAATTATATTAGTCTAGTAGATTTCATTTTAAAAGCTAACGGGAAAAAACTCTCTCCGTACGATTCCGTACAAAAATTCAAAAACTATATCCCTATGAAGACCAAGAGACACGGCCCATTACGTCTCTCCAATGAAGATATCTCCGATGCTAGAAGAAGAAAAGATGCGGAGCTTTCAAAGATCAACAATGGAGACTACTCAAAGCAAGACAGTTGGTATCAAGTGATTAGCAAGGATGAGTATCCAAGACAAACTACAACGTCTTAGATATACTACGTCTTTTTTCGTATCCAACTTACCGGATGGTTGTTCAGGGCAGAAACTATGGGAGGCTTTTCAACATTTCGACAATCTTGAAGATGCGTACGTTCCGGTTAAGAGAGACGGTGCTGGGAATCGATTCGGCGATTCGGTTTTATTCGTTTCTCCAGATTCAGCAATGCTTTGGAATAGGTGGATATTCTTAGAGAGGTTACCATTGAGGGGGCTATTATTGGTGTGAATGTGGCCAAGTTTAATCGTGATGGCTCGAAGAACATTGTTGGTTCATCTGCTTCCGGGAAGACGGGTCTGGCTGCCATGCCCGTGAAGGCTGCTCCATCCTCTGTTGCTCCTAGCAATGAACCCTTTAATCGGCCGGTTTTGGTGAGTGGTGGTAATGGCTCGTATGCTAAGGCGGTTGGAGGGATTTCGGTTACTCCTAGTAATGTCATTGAGCTCCCTCCGTTGGTTACGAAGGGCAGATCCGTCTTGATGAATTCCTCTTTGATAGGTGAAGCTAAGGAGTTGGGGGTGATTGAAAACTTTGATGAAATCTTTTCGGTTCTGTTACCTAGGGGTGTCAGGATCCGTTACATAGGTAGGTTGAAGGTGTTAGTCTCCTTTCGCTCCAAGGACGATGCGGTCCTCTTCCTGGATTCTCAATTTGAACTATGGGGAAGTTGGTTCTCACGGTTGTATTTGTGGGATGGAGTGGACCCTCAGTTTGATAGGGCGGCTTGGATTAAGGTGTTGGGCGTTTCGGTTAACCTGTGGGATCGTCACATGTTTAACCGGATTGGTGAGCGATGTGGGAGACTTATTTCTAAATCGAAGGCTTCGGTTGAAGATTCAGACTTGTCTAGTAGTCGGATGGCTATCCTTGTCAATTTCGGTCATCGGGTGTCTAGGGAATTCAAATTGGTCTGGAACGATTGTATTTTTCGGGTCTGGATCGAGGAAGTTGATTATGACTGGATCCCGGATTGTTTATCTATTTCGTCGGAGTCGGCTGACCGGATTCAGGATAAAGTTAATTTAAAATCGGTGGTGGTGTCTAATTCGTCTACGCCGGAACCTGTGGATGCTCCGGTGGGGATCAGGCTAAACTCCGTTCTTGTTTCTGATCGTCGGATTGAAGTGGAAGATGAAAGGGTTGGCAATATTAATCCCTCTACTTTGTTGGAGGTTGGTGTGGACCTTGCTTCTACTCAGACCCCCCAAGTCCTTGAGCCTGTGGCCCATCAGGGGTCTAGCCCACTTGATTCTAGTTGCCACCTGCCGATTAAAGATGTGGGGGATGGGCCCATCGAGCCCGCTATCCCAGACTTAAACTTATCCAATGATAGTGATCCTTTTGACCTCATTGATATCATCCACCAAGACTCTGTTGCTAGAAGGAGGAGCAAGAAGAAAAACTTGGAGCCACTTCCAGTTGCCATTGAATGTCTAAGCAATAATGATGAACCTTCTGGTTCGCTGAACGGGGAGGATTTCGATGATGATTCTGAGTCCGATTTTGAGAATGAAGTTGAAGGAACGACTTTGTACGGCGAATCGCTTGGCATCAACCTTGACGGCTTCGGTAACCAGGTTCGTAAACTGGTTCTGGGTGAGAGGGACGCTAATGGTGCTCAATGATTTTTCTATCCGTTAATACGAGGGGTGTTACTGGGCTTGAGAAGCTTGCTTGGATTCGGGGTTTAAAAAGTAGTTGTAAAGCGAGTTTCCTGGGGATTCAAGAAACGCACCTGCATTCAGTTTCTAAGGAGTATTGGGGGAGGATTTGGGGTAATTTTCCTTACGAGTATGTTCATCTTGATGCGATTGGTAGGTCGGGAGGGATTGTTTCGATCTGGGATCCCTCCTGGCTTAAGGTGGATAATATGATTTCAGATCACGGCTTCGTGTTCACTTCGGGCATTGTTGCCGATGTCTCGAAGAGACTAAATGTCTTTAATGTTTATGCGCCTAACGACCCTCTGAGCCACGCCCATTTATGGACCAAAATTCTGAATATTATGGGTCAACTCGAGGGCATTTGGATCCTCCTGGGCGATTTTAATGAGGTACGTAATAGGGATGAAAGGCTGAATTTGGAGTTTGACGCTCATTCGGCCAGTCTTTTTAATCAGTTTATCGAGTCAGTGGGCCTTTTTGAGTACCGTCAATCGGGGGGAAAGTTCACCTATATCTCAGACCATATCAACGTTAAGTTTAGCAAACTTGATCGTTTCTTAGTTTGTGCCGATTTCCTCTCCTTATGGCCTAATGCTACGGTGGAGGTGTTGAAAAAAGGGCCTTCGGACCATTGCCCGATTCTTCTATCCTGTATTAAAAAAGAGTTTGGTCCGATACCGTTCAAATTATTTAATAGTTGGTTGAGTGATCCGGAGGTAAATAACATTGTGTCAAATTCCATGGTGCCTATTGGAACGGGAGCCGATGGCTTTGTTTATATGGCAACGGTCTTAAAACGAGTCAAGGAAGAATTGAAAAAGTGGCGTAGTAGGAAAAATCTTGACTTGAACAAGGAGCTCCTAGATTGTTCTCGTGTGGTGGAAAATATTGAGTTCAATGCCCAGTCCAGATCCCTCTCAAATGCAGAAAAGGAGGAGCGTGTTCTTCTTAGAAAACGGATCTTGGAGCTGGAAAAATCGAAGGCGATGGACATCCACCAACAGGCCAGGGTCAAGTGGCTTAAATTTGGGGATGACAATACCTCTTATTTCCATAAGTTGGTTAACGTTAAAGCGGCCAAGAACCGGATTAATGGGCTTGATTTTAATGGAGAATGGGTGTCGGACCCGGTCATGTTAAAAGAGTGCACCAGAGATTGGTTTAAGAGATACTTTAAAGAACCGATGAGGCGTAGACCGATGTATTCCAATTTGGGTCTACCCGAATTGTCTTCGGAGCAGGCTGATTTGATCTCGGGTGTTTTTTCGGTTGATGAAGTGTTTGGTGCGATCAAAGACTGCAGTGGGGATAAAGCCCCAGGTCCCGATGGCTTCACTCTTAAGTTTTTTAAGAAGTTTTGGCCCACTCTCAAACCCAGTATTATGAAATTGATGGCTAATTTTTACTATAGTGGCTCGATTGGCGATGGGTGTAATGAAACTTTTATAGCATTGATCTCTAAAGTGGCGGACCCTCAGGTCCTCTCGGACTTCCGTCCTATTTCCTTGGTGTGTTCTTTATATAAAATTATATCCAAAGTCCTCGCAAATCGGTTGAAACTGGTGATTAGTTCTATTATTTCTCCGGTTCAATCGGCTTTCGTCGGTGGTAGAAACATAACTGATAGCCCGTTAATCCTTGGTGAAATTGTGTCTTGGGCAAAAAAGGCGATGGTCAAGTTGTTGATGTTTAAGGTGGATTTTCAGCGCGCTTACGACTCGATTAACTGGAAATTCCTCCTCAAAACCTTGGAATTTATGAAGTTCCCATCGCAATGGATTAAATGGATTCGGGGCTGCTTATATTCGAGAAGAGGGCCGATTATTATCAACAGTTCGCCGAGTAATGAGTTTGCTTTCAAACGTGGGCTTAGACAAGGAGACCCGTTATCTCCGTTTCTCTTTATCATCGCCATGGAAGTCCTTAATATGCTCATGAATCAAGCGGTTAATTTAGGTTTGTTTCATAGTGTGCAACTCCCTAACAACATGCCGAGGATTTCTCATCTTTGTTATGCAGACGACGTGATTTTCTTGGGAGCTTGGTCGGAACAGAATGTGTTAAGTTTAGCCCGGTTCCTAAGATGTCTTTATCTTATATCGGGTCTAAAGGTCAACCATAGGAAGTGCAAACTCTTTGGAGTGAACGTGAATGATTCGGAGTTTGTAGACTTCGCGAGTAGGCTGTTATGTGAACCGGTGCGCTTCCTTTTACTTATTTGGGTATCCCTATCGGAGCTAATATGAAACTCGCTAAAAATTGGGAGCCGGTCATTGCCAAACTCAGTGGTAAACTAGCCTCTTGGAAGGTCAAGTTCCTCTCCTTTGCGGGTCGCCTTACATTGGCCAAGGCTGTTCTCGGCTCTGTCCCATCATGCCTCTTATCGCTTTTTACAGCCCCGACTTGTGTTATCAAGCGAATTAAAAGAATTAGGCGCGATTTTGTGTGGGACAAATCGGCGAACGGGTCCAAGATTCGCTGGATCAAATGGGATAAGATGGTTAGACCTAAGAAGCTTGGCGGTTTTGGTCTTGGGGGTGTCCATGATTTTAATGTGGCGATGATTACAAAGTGATGGTGGCGGTATAAAAGCGACCCGAATCATCTTTGGGTTAAAGTTGTTACGACTATTCATAAATCTCGGCCCCATAACCTCTTAATTCATGTTAAAAAACGATTCCTGACATTTGGAAAGATATCGGTTCGGCTGTGGATGTTCTCAATAAGGTGGACCTCTCTATTAATGATAATCTGAAGGTGTCGGTTGGGGATGGCAAGAAGACTAAGTTTTGGAAGGATTTGTGGATTACCGAGGCTCCTTTGAAAGATCAATTCCCTGATTTATTCGGTATAGCGTCCCTTAAAGATGGTTCGGTGGCTGACCACTTGTCCCGTATTGATGGTTTGGTCGGTTGGAGACTGCCTTTGACAGCTAACAGCCTCTCACAGAGCAACTCCTTGGAGATTTCCCAGCTGTTACAGATTCTCCGGGGCTTCTCGGGTGGGTTGGGGCCTGATCGCTGGTCTTGGATTAATCCGTTGGGGGTGGAATTTTCAGCTAAACATCTTAGATTTCAATGGCATGAGAAAGCTTGTTCTGATCTGGAAAGTTTCCTGTTTAAATGGAACTCATGGTCGCCTCCTAAGTGTAATTACTTATTGTGGCGTGTGCTTCTTGGTAAAGTAGCGTCAAAAGCGGATCTAATCAGGAGAGGAGTCCCTGCTTTAAATCCTCCGTGTGATCGCTGGCAATGTCGTGACGAAGATATCGATCACATATTCTTCAACTGTTTATGGGCCCGTAGTATATGGTGGCAGGTGTTGGTCTGGATCCGCATTCCATTTCCTCTTCAGGCCCAAAAGATTTCGGAGGTTATTTCCATGGTCTTGAGCAGCCCCGGCTCAAGGAGGTGGAAGAAGACTGTGTATGCGATTGTCATTGCCACGATTTGGAGACTATGGCATGCAAGAAATGTGAAGGTGTTTGAGGACTCGTTCATTGCCCCTACAAAAACGGTGGAGCTTGTTAAAAAAGACGCGTTCCTTTGGATTTCAAACCGTTCCAAGATTCAGCTTCCGAGCTGGGAGAATTGGATTAATTTTGATATTTTAGATATGCTGTAATTTTCTTTTTGTCTGCGGACTGGGTGTATCTCGTGTCAGTCTCTTGCTGAGCCTATATATATATATATATATATATATATATATATATATATATATATATGGGAAAGTTAATTTGAGAACACCTATATTTCATGCGAACTGTGAGAACGGCACTAAAACCATTCAAATTCAAAATTTCTTTTTACACTTATCTTTATTACTAAAATACAATTCCAAAAACACAATTTACGCATAAAAGTTCAAACGTATACGAAAATAAATTGTTTTTACACATGTGTAAATTTACTATTTATGCATGTGTAAACTGTTTCATTTTCACGTGTGTAAAAAGTTAATTTGAAAATGTTTTTGCAAGAAAAGATGAACTATTTGGAAAAAAAAAATTCATTTATTAATGTTGTATTTAGATTATAATGAGTTTTGTATTAAAATTTTTTGATTTTGATTGAGTTTTTTACTTATTCTCACGGTTCTCACAATATTTAGCGTTCTCAAGATAACCCTCCCCTCTATATATATATATATATATATATATATATATATATATATATATATATATAAAGTCGTTTATCGTTCAAAAAAAAAACTAGGGACATGAATGTAATTAGCCTACTTGTCAATCTATACTCTATTATAATGTATGAGGTAAGGGTAGTTTAAGATACCCAAAAGTTAAGAATTTTATTTTCATTAACAACCCTAAAATGTTGGTAAATTAGTCATCCAAACACTTTTACACTTTGATACCTCATCTTAATTAGTTACACTTTAAACCCTTAAACTTTACTAACCTTTTGCTTATTTAAATTATAGTTAAACTTCTTTTCCTTATTTTAAGCAAAATATCCCTATGATTTTTAAACAATCACATTATTTTTTTCATTCGTTGATACTTTTATAAAAAAAATTACATCTAATAATGAGCATTTTATTATATTTAATTTGAGTATAGTATTGCTATTTGTTTTAATTTAAAAAAATTTATTTGCTACGTGATTAACTATATATAAGAGTGAGCAATAACTAAACCGTTCACTAAAGCAAAACCAAAAAACAGACACAACTGAACCAAAATCAACTGAAAACTGAATTGACCAATATCCGATTTAACTTATAATCGGTTATCGTTTTCTTTTTGTACCATTAGTTAACCGAAATCAATCAAACTGAAATGTAACCATTCATATATTCATAACAGTGTGCCCGCACGATGTAGTAGGGAACACAGACACTTCTAATGATGCATGGTTGGGTTTGGTTCAGTTAGGTTATTAGCCTAAACCGAAACAAAAATTGACATTATCGGTTTATATATCTTATTAACCAACTGGTTAATTGGTTGAGTCTACTTTGTTAGATTGTCGTTTTTAGTTTGGTTTAGTTAATTTTGCTTAATAACCAAAACCAAACTTTGGTTAAAATTTTTGCTTAGAATTACATTAAATGAAGGTATATCTACATGAAATGGATGTAAAAAAGATACAAATATATGAATGTATCAGTTTCAGTTTGTTACTTTTGATTAACTTAGGGTACAGAAAAACCGATATTAGGTTAACTCGTCATAGAGTTCATGGATTCTATTGAATAGTAATCTTACACAGATGATTCTTAAGTGTTTAATTCTCATTTGAAAAAGTTTTTATGTGGTTAATTTCCAGCTTATATGTCATTTTTGTCTTTGTAGTTATTTAGATCTCATTTGAACAAGTTTTTATGTGGTTAATTCTATGGTTAAGATCAATTGTGGATTTTGATCAAAATTAAAGATGTATCTTTAGTGACAAAGGAGTAATATGGTCCAGAAAAAAATTACTTTCCTCTCTCCTCTCCAGGTTATTGTAAGATGAAACTAATGTTTACCAAGTTTAGAAACCTCATTTAATAGACGTTTTATGTAACAATTACATATTTTTTTCACAACTTATCTCACAATAACATATGATAAATTATATCCCAACAACAAAAATATATGTTTTCACAACTTATCTCACTAAAAACGTGTAATAAATTATAACCCAACAATAAAAACATGTAGAATTATAACATAAACAACAAAAACATAAGTTTTTAAATGAAAAAAACAAATACTTTTAGATGAAAATCAAGCTTTGATAGACAAATTATTTAGAAAACAAGACAGAAAATCTAAATCTATAAAATTTATAAGATTCGCTAAACCTATTAAAAGTGCAAGATCAGTGAAAAAATTATTTACAAACAAAACCCATCATCTTGAACCCTCGGATCCGTTCTTGGATCTGTACTTCCTTCCTCAGTTTTTCATTATCTTGCATAAAACCAAGATCAGTAGCAAAAACCCGATGTTGGATCTGTTAAACCATCGCTATTGGTGGTGGGTTTGGGTTTTGGGGTAACAAACTATTGGTCTTTTTCTTGTTGGGGGTAGTTGTACCAAGTGCAGAAACATATGTACCTTGTTTTTCTTGAGATGAGATCTAAAGACGACCAACATTAAAACCACCTAAACCGCTCCATCACATGGCTTCTTGTTCTTGTTCTTGCTTTGGGTAGTTGTACTAAGTGCAGAAAAAAGTTGTACCTTGCTTCTTCTTGAGATGAGATCTGAAGACGACCAACCGTCACAACCATAGCCACCTAACCCGAGCGTCACAACAAACTCTTGGTCTTATTCTTGCTTTGAGTATTGTTCTTTCCGGATCTGTCAAGCCATATACATATATAAAATGTTGAGTATGTGTGTCCTTTAATTTTAAGGTAAACAACTTAAACTAAATAGTTAATGTGTGTGTTGAGTTAGGAAGATAGAGATGAGGGTGAGAGAGTAGAGAGAGATGAGGGTTAAAGAGTAGAGAGAGAGATGAGGGTGAGAGAGTAGAGAGAGATGAGGGTTAAAGAGTAGAGAGAGATAAGGCAGGAGAGTAGTTTAGAGAGAGATAGTGATGAGATTTGAAGAGAGTTATGTGTGTGTCAGTTTGTAGAGAAAGAGAGAGAGAGAGAGAGGGGTGTGTAATGTCTATAATACCCCTTTCTCAAACTTTAGGATGGTAGACGTGGAAGAACTATGGCCATACAATGAGGTCTCCTTTGGTTTGCTCAAGTGGAGGTGATTTGCAATTTAGAATTGCCCTATATATATATAGAGGATCTTGTAGGAAAATTGGTTTTTGTAATAAGTGTGAGAAGGATTAAGAATTGACATGTAGCCATCATGTTTTGGATTTAGGAATGATGTTTTGGATTGTCTTGGCTTGAAAAACACTAAACACAACAATTTAAAACACAATGCAATGTATTACAGTCATTAAATTTTAAACACAGATAAAACACACTAGTAAACACTTAAAACACACTGCTTAATGTTTTTAGCATGGTGTTTTAAGTTTTAAGCCTAAAATACATTGTTTTCGGTTTTTAGTTGTTATGTTTGGTGTTTTTCTAGGCAAAACAATCCAAAACATCATGAATAAGTCCAAAAATGATACATGCATATAAATTTTTATCCTTCTCACACTTCTCACAAAAACATATTTTCTTACCGGATCCTTTCCCTATATAACAATGAGATTCACATGTGCATTTAAAACTCTCACCCCCAAAAACCTAAACCCCCACCCCATCCTCCTAAAAACATGCTTTAATTGATACGCCATTTCCTTATTTTTTTATCCTAAACTGGGATGTAAGACAGTACATGTGTGCATCCCCCCTCCCACCACATCTAAAAACTAACCCTAAGAGCACTCACATCTCATCCACTAAATGTATGTGAGTGTGTCCACCAAATTATATGGGGTGAGTGTAAGTGGTTGTGAGTGTGGGAGAGAGAAAATATTTGGTGGAAGCATTGTTCCACCCTAAATATGAAAAACTACTGTTCACCCCTATATATATTTTAATATTTTTGTAAGTAGTTGTGAGTGAGGAGAGAGAAAATGTAATGATAAAAGTATGAAAATGTATTATTATTTTAATTAGGAGAGAGATGATTTAGGGGTGAAGTAGTGATTTTTTAGTGTAATTTGATAGATGAGATTTGGTAGAGGGGGTGTGAATGCTCTAAAGCTAAAGCCCTCAAAAAACCTAACAATAATAATAAAATGCACATGTGCATACAGTACACGTTTTTATATGTAATAAAAAGGGTTTGAAATCCTATAATACATGACCCTTTCTTTTTTTTTTAACAATCAAACACTTTATAGCTGAATATAAAGAGCCAGCAAGCCGCTGGGATACACCGAGCACCAAGAAAACAGAAACAAACAAAACACCATCACGAACTAGCACGCAGGAGCCCAAACAAAATTGGAAACACTAAAAGAAACCCAATCCTCCCAAGAGAGCTCGAACATCCTGCCACGGTTACAAACCCAAAAGAAAGCATCTTCTTTCACCAGATCTACCACAGTCCGGACCGGAAGGAAGTTGTTATCGAACACTTCAGAGTTTCGGGCAAGCCAAAGCCTCCAAATTGTAGCAGCCGCAATCGTAAGCACCATCTTCTTCCATTTCCTAGTCCCTGGGGCATTCCTTATGTAATCCACCATACCCGATATAGAGTCAACGTTCATAGGCCAAGAGAGCTTAATCCAAATGATAATATTCCACCACACTGCTTTCAACCATAGACGGTCAAGAAAGGCATGATCAGTGTCTTCCACGTTGATGCCACACCTAGGGTAGGAGAGAACCAGAAGACTAACCCAACGAGTAGCCAGCTCGACCATGATAGTGACTTTTTTTATCAAGCACCCTCCATAGGAGGTAGTTAGATTTTAATGGCACCCAAGAATTCCAAAAAAAAGCCCCCACCTTGCTGTTGCACCTGATCAGAGGAGGCGATTTGGTATCTCACGTCCTTTACCGAGAAGAGAGGACCCACCGAACCAATCCAAGACCATTTGTCTTGAATCCCGTTTAGGCTAGCACTCTGTAAATGCATCCCCAAATCTTCCAACTGCAGGATCTCCGGATTAGAAAATGGGTAACGTGACCAGTCCCAGCAAGCTGGGTCGAAACGGCCGCTGCTATCAAAGAAATCACAAACCCGGGCCTGTTTATTACTTGCTAGCTTAAACAAATCTAGAAAGCGAGTGGCGAACGGTTGAGCCGAAATCCAGACGTCTTTCCAGAAGCTAGTCTTAGCCTCGTTGCGCACTTTCACAACCAAATTATCTTTGATATCTATCCCTTCGCAATGAAGGCTGCAGTCGACATTGCAAATGTCCTTCCAAACTCCCACAATAGCCTTTTTAATTGGTAATAAGTGCATGACCCGATTAGAGGAATGAATCGAATTAACTACATCGATCCAAAGTTGAGGGGACTCATTTTTATATCTCCATCACCACTTGGCCAACATCGCTAAATTAAACTCTTCAATACTACCAACCCCCAATCCCCCAAGCTTTTTAGGCTTTAGAATCTTACTCCACCTCACCCATCGAAGCTTACACCTACCACCGTTACTACCCCAAAGAAAGTCTCTTCTAATATCTTCAAGTTTTTTCAACACGAACTTAGGGGCTTGAAAGAGAGAAAGGTAATAGGAAGGGAGCCTCCCTAGAACTGCATTAATAAAAGTAAGCCTACCCATAAATGATAAGGTTTTTACCTTCCACGTGGATAACTTTTTGTTAAATTTCTCAACAACCGGCTACCAAAATTTTATTCGTTTCATATTAGCACCAATTGGGATGCCAAGGTAGATAAAAGGAAGTGAACCCGGTTGGCAACCAAGAGAAACGGCATAATCTTGCACTTCTTTATCATTGACCCCAATACCAAATAGTTGGCATTTTTGATAGTTAACTTGGAGGCCGGAGACTAGGTAAAGGCATCTTAATAAGCTATTGAGGCTAATAACATTGTGTTTTGACCATTCTCCTATAAAAATAATATCATCCGCGTAGCATAAATGCGAGAGAACCGGACCATTATTAGGAAGTTGAAGACCATGAAATAAACTCATATGCACCGCCTTCTTCATGAACATGCTAACAACTTCCATCACCAAGATAAAAAGGAAAGGAGATAACGGGTCGCCTTGACGGATGCCTCTTTTGAACTTGAACTCCTCGGTAGGCGTCCCATTCACTAGAACCGACTCCTTGCTCGATGAGAGACAACCCTTAATCCAATCAATCCACCTAGCCGGGAACCCCATATCCTCCATAGATTTAAGCAAAAATTTCCAGTTTAACGTATCGTACGCACGGAGAAAATCAACTTTAAAAATAAGAGTTTTAACCTTTGACTTCTTTGCCCACGAGATCGCTTCACTCACAATAAGAGGCCCATCCAGAATATTGCGTCCGCCAACAAACGCGGACTGAACTGGACTTATAGTATCATTGAGCGCCGCCTTTAGCCTGTTAGAGAGCACTTTGGAGATGATTTTATATAACGAACTCACTAATGAAATGGGTCTAAAATCAATAAGCTTTTGCGGGTCCGTTTTTTTCGCTATCAGAGCAATAAAAGAAGAATTGCAGCCGTTCGATATATGACCAGAAGAGTGAAATTCATGAAGCATAATACTAAGCGGCGATTTCAGCTCATCCCAAAAGAATTTGAAAAACTTGAGGGAAAACCCGTCCGGGCCCGGCGATTTACTACCGTTGCAGTCACTAATAGTAGCCCTGATTTCAGCCAGATCAAACTCTTTGACAAGCATAGACGCCTGATCCTCCGAAATAGAAGGCAGCCCCGAGTTCGAGAAGGCCGGTCTTCTACGAATTGGTTCGTTAAATTGCTTCTTAAACCAATTAAATGTTTCCGTTTTGATAGCCGCAGGATCCGAAATCCAATCCTCCCCCATTTTAAGGCCGGGCAGTTTATTAGACGTCTTATTAATATTGACAACACCATGGAAAAATTTCAAATTTTCATCACCGAGTTTCAACCAGTTGACTCGAGCCTTCTGCATAAGATCTTTGCTCCTTTTCCTCTCAATCTCCAAAAGCTTGGTTTTTGCACATACCCTATTTCTTTTATTCGCACTAGAAAGAGGGCCTAATACAGCTAACTTTTCAATATCCTCAATAATATTGGAAAGCTTTCGCAACTCGCGATCATCCTCCAATTTTTTTCTTTTGTCTCCAAGCTTTAATCTCAATCTTAATATTCTTCAAAGTGCTCAATAGAGCTTTATCCATTCTACCGAAGTCGTTCAAGAGGAACAATTTATCACTAACAATTTTCCCCAAGTCTGCTTTCCCCCGCCAGCTATTAAAGAATTTAAACGGTATAGGCTCAAAATTGCGGGAATCACACACCAAAGAGATCGGACAGTGATCCGACCACTTCCGTTCAAGAACCAAAAATTTTGGGTCAGACCACTTTCTCATAAAATCGTCACAACATGACCCTTTCTAGTGTTTATATAGAGTTGTTTTAAGTTTATTTATGCTTGTGGTCCCACACGTGTCTTATTTTCAATTTATGTTATAATATGCATGACTAAACATTTGACGAGTTCGAGTGTATTTTATATCTCACTTCGTGTCCACTTAATGATCATTGAATAAAATTTTTGCCTCATTATATCTCACATCACGTCCATTTAATGATCATTTAGTTATGATAATTGACTATTCAAGAGTGTGCTCTAATAGTGAAATGCACATGTGCATACGGTACATGTCTGATATGTATCTAACAGTGAAATACACACTGGCCGTTTTGATTCTTTTAAACAACTCGATGAAATACACACTAGCCTTTTTTTCTCATAAGAATACCCAATTAAATTCCAAAGTTTGTATCCTTTTTTTCTCATAAGAATACCTAATTACCGCAGTAGAATCAAGAAACTACAACCAGAGCTTAACCTAAAGCTCTGATACCATGTCAAATTTTATGGTATATCAGATATTATAACCAAAAATACTCAAGACTTTATTAGAAACTTTAACAGAAACACTGATTACAAATAACCTCACTGCAACTCTCAGGCTCAACACTCCTAAATCATCAACATGATGATCTAATACTACTACAATCAAGATCTCAACAAGGTTACAAATCAAACTATGACACAACCCTAGATCTGAATAATATCAAGAAGACTGACAGAGAGAACTCTAAAGGTTAAAGACTGAATGAAACACAAATGACAAAAAAACTATTCTCAGTAGGTGAGAGAAAGCCTTTTATAGAGGAGATAAAGTCAAAGAAACACAAATCCAACGACTGTGATCAATTTGTGTTTCTTTGATTAATGGCTGAGATTTATCTCCCTATCTATGACACGGATTAGTGACCTGGCAATCCTTTTGAGCTGGGCCGGTGGAACACCAAGCCCATTCTTCTTTCTTTAGTTCCAGCCCACGATCCTCTTTCTTTTCCTTAGCCCAAGTCACCTTCCAGCTTAGCCCATCATCACTTGAGGTCCATTCCATTTATATAGACATGTATAACACAATAAAAGTGGATTAGAAATAATATTGACATTAATATTTCAACACTATTTATTATGAAATGGACAACTAGATTTCTATCAATTGCAACATTATGGTGTGATGGATGGCTGCCAACCTATGTTACTTTAAACAACATATATATATTCATATTCCCTCTCAGCCTCTCTCATGTGTCCTTTGTCCGTTGAGGCATCGGATATTGTAAATCACCTTGTTTATTTCATGCTACTTTGATGTGGTTGAGTGGCAGTTGGTTAGTAATTGTAGCAGCATTCCTCAAATTTATACTATCAGTTCGTGACGTTATCCATTACATCATATAGTCTTGTTGAAGAGACTTGTATCTCGACCCAACCAATGGGCCCAAGTCAAGACATGTCATCACCTATAGAATCACTAACAATGGTAAATAGAAGGTCCTGTAAGCCTTACGCGCCACGTAGGACCTTCCAGTTACAAGGAGACAACATGAAAGGACATCTAGCCAATGGGATTGGAGGATGACCTGCTTTATGATCTTCTCCCAAATAGGTGGCGACAAATGAGACAACAATGACTATTGACAATGACATCGAACCAATAGCAGGATGACATCACACGCCCTCTTCTGAATTTCATAGCGGTTAGCAGAGTACAGACCACGCGGTGTGAGCTGGCAGCAACATTCAGTCAATTAGTGGATTCAACTATAAATACCCCATTCTCCCATAGGACAAGGGTCGGGTCTTTACACACTCAAATACTTATACACATTCGTGATTGTTGGCGGAGACCTCCTATTGAACATTGTCTAATTCTAATCATTTTATATCACACTTGTAACCCTCAAAGCTTACAAATAAATGATGATCTCTTGTTCTACATATTTGTTATAGTCAGACTAGTGTTTCTTCATTTGTGTCATCCGTTAAGAGCATTAGAACAACAAGCTACCTCCTCCTTTCTCCGAGTCTACTTCGTCGGCCGCCAATGCTAACTCGTTTAGTGCCGGTCCCCTAGACAGCAACCTGCAAGGAGGACAAGTAAACCAACAAATATATGAAAATATTCGTGTTGTCTCCCCACTAAAGAAGATCCGCAACATCAGCATGATTCAAGGCTGACGGCACGGGCGGAAGCATTCAAAAATGAGCAATCTCAATCATGATGCGAGCAACCCGTATGTTTTCCAATTATCAAAGGCGGACCATCATTGACACACCCGCAGATCATCACCACCATCTTCGGTCACTACAGAACAAGATATACCTTCACGGACACAAAAAGCACCTCCGACATCAAGTCTCTTGTTGCCTATAGATAGAGGTATAGATCTAATGAATGTTACTTATCACAATCACTGATGTCTGAATTCAACTTATCAATAATAACCACATTTTGATCAATAGCATTATTTACAGCTTATTGTCAAGAAATCAAAATTCAGAAAGCAAGTCCAAATAACTTTAATTTATAAAGGAAGATAAAACTATATTTACATAAAAAATAAATACAAGTTGAATATAAAAACAAGACAATATATCTCTTCAAAACATAATAGTGATTATCCATACATGATAAAAGTGACTTCACAAGACAAAATAAACCCGAAAAAATATCATATATAAAGAAAGATAAGGAGGTAAGACAACATCGACTCAACGCCCATCATTAGACCGTGGACTATCAGAAAATGACTGATCCCGAGTCAACTCACCAGCATTTGGTTTACTAAACAGATTCGGATACGACATAAAACCATCGTCCATTGATGGAAGCCGCTGAGGCTGATGAGAAGTTGCCACTGGTGAAGGACTTGTAACAGCATCATGGTCAACATTTGACTTTTCGGGCTCACCAGAAAACGGGTTCTCATTTGACTCGTATTCATTCTGTTTCTTGACCAGTTCACTGATTCTCATCTGGGCAAGGCTTGCAGCCATCCGAGCAGCTGTTGCTGCCCGTTCAGCACTTTCTGCAGCCGCCTGTGCAGCTGCCAATACATCCTGCAAGTCATCTTTCACCCCAGGTTTGATCCTTGGAACTGGAACGCGTTCTTGAACTTCTTTCACTGTCTGCAAGTAATCAGTTTGGGGTCTGGGAGATGGAACGGGTTCTTTTACGGAAACGGTGTCTGATGGTGGAGATATGAATGGTAAAAACTGTTTCTGTTCGGTTTCATTTGTTGCTGATTTTTCATATATATTTTCGGGTTCTTCATTGTTGAGGTCAGATAAGGCAGATGGTGGGAATGGAAGCATTTCTGGTCTAGAAACGGTTTCGGAAGGAGCATTAGGTTGTATGGATGAACTGGGAACCTCGGGAAGATCTAGGATGTCGTAATCTGAATCAGAATCTGACTGTACATAATGGGGTTGTTCTGATACCGCTTGTACTGGTTCCTCTTGTTTTTCTTCCGGAGGCGGCAATTTTGGACTAGCTAGCTGTGACGGACCGTTCTACAAAGAAAAAAATCATTTTGTGGATCAAATCAAAAGTTATGTTGAATTAAAGTTGGCGAGCAACTTGGGTTATGTTTTGGTAATTTTATCTCTAGTCAAATGGAGCTAAGACATTCAACTAAAACTGAAACGGGTCAAAAAATATCCAAAGTGCATTTAAACTTGTAGTGCAAACAAAAATCAACAGAAAAGATCTCTAGCGCTTTGGTCAATGTAGCCCACCGATCACATTGATCTAGTAATTTTGGCAACCCGAGCTAAAACATGCATTTTCCGATGGGTACAGGCCGAAATAACTTGGGTCAAAAATGTCAATATTTTGTTCAACTTAGGATGTAGATTTGAAGCTTGCAAATAGAACATGTAATCATTGTATTAACACAGAAAACTAAATGACTGTCTAACAAAATCAAAAAGAGAAAATTGCTAACCAACAAATCTTCATGTGGCTTAAGCAATTCAGTTTCAGATGCGGTAGGATCCCAATCAAGCTCATACTCCTCTGCTATTTCCTTCAACAGATTAAGCTTTACATCGGGAGCTGGAGCACGGACGGATAGGTGCTCAATCAACTGTAATGCACAAGAAAGGTTCACGAGTAATTAACCACCAAGATCAAGCGTATTAACCACAATTGCTTAAAAGGTATATTTTGGTCCTGAAGATTCATCAAAGACGGCTTCATGACATTAATAGTGCATACATATTAAATATAAGTGACATTTAATTACCTGGCGATTAACACCACATTCTGGCATGAGTTCTGTAGCAGCAGCAACAAACTCTTTGCCATATTTAGAAGCAAAAGCCATCTGAACCTGAATCAGCTCCGGAAGATCCGCGCATCTTGGACCAGCAAAACACAGACTCGAAATCGCCTCCTTCAAATCAAGAGGACATTCCCTATGCATACAAAATTCCAAAACAAGAATTAGTAAGATTCATATAGAAATTGATAAGATAAACCAGTGACTGCAGAACAAGTCTGAATTCTTGTTCTGTAATAAAGCAATATGAATAAATTTTAAGAAAATAGCTGTGAATTTAAGCCGTGGAATCCAGTTAATTACACTCTGTATCTCGTCTGCGCTAGTTATTACTTTAATATTAAGAAATATATCCATTAAAGCGGCTTATTGCAATGAAATTTTGTTCAATTTCTAATACGGCAGGTCTACAAATAGATAACGTGACAAACACAATCTTACAGCAAGCAGCTATTTATCTAACAACTTAAGAGAGATGCTATGCAAATGCAATATAAAAAGCTCACATACGTACTACATTCGATAAATGGCTGTAAACAGTAATACCCCTCCCAATGTTGTGTAGTAAGTTCCCACTTAACCATGCAAGCTATAGCAGCCGAACTCAATCAAAAAGGACATGTGAAGTGACTTAATTATTTCATTGAAAGTTTATTTGGTAAGCGACACATATACTATTTGGGAAGAACGCAAATCAATGATTTAAACCAATACGTCTACGTTTCCAAGTTCCATACTTTCACGCTTCTTGATTAAGCCTCATAACTTTCCAATTCTGTCAGATATTTCGATATGTGTTACTCTTAAAACCAAATTCAAGCATAATTATTTATCCTGCCCAGCCTATTAATAATTTTGCACGTTCAAATCTTCCTGCTGTAACATATTTCACACGTATCCGACGAAAGAAACCCTAATATAATGTTAAACCAAAGTAAACAAGCAAACACCAATGACCTCAATGAAGCGCGAATAAAACAAACCTTTGAGCTTCAATAATCGGTAGACGAACAACCACGAGCTCGCAAAACAACTCAATGATTTCTTGAGCTGCCATCATTTTCTCTTCCCTAATTATATGCTCTACCTATATAAGTTACATTAACCATAAGTCAATTAAACTCCTATGTTCTTTTTCTAATCTATAACAAAAAAAAAAAAAAAAAAAAAAGGGTCAAAGGGATTATACCCGAATCCGGGCTGTGGCTTCTTGCCCGGTCTCTAAAAGCTTCGCGATATCACGCCGCATCTGCTTTATATGAATCTCTCTACGATTCCTCAACAATTTTATCCGCGGTATCGTCAATTTCAAAAGCGTCTTACTGTTATCAACAATCAATTCACAACCAAACAGTTACAATCAAACCCCATATCATATTAATCATCAAAAACAAAGTAAACCCATATAATAAAAAAAAAACATATAATTAAGCAAATAAACAAAAGTTATACCATTTAGAAGCCTTGAAAGCACCCTTAGCAAAGATTGAATCAAGCATAGACATCTTGATCTTCTGGTTACAAATTATATATGCAGCGGATCTAAAGATTAAAAACAAATAATAGATTAAGTATGTGATCAAAGGGCAAAGGATTAATTTACAAATATAATTGATTATTAGAGCTATTTGATGTATACATAAAACTACTCCACTATGAATAGAAGGAATTATAGGCGTCTTATATATTATTATTGAATTGATGATTGATAATAATATACGAGTGAATACATATGGGGTTTGATTTGCTTACTTAAGAATTAAGATACATAGAAGAAAAAATAGTTTGCTTCTTCGTAGATTCCAATTGCTAAGCTTTGGGATAAAATGAAATTTTAGGATTTTTTTTTTTTTTTTATTTTATTTTATTTTTTTATAATTTGGGGATTTTTGAGACTTTTCACTATGGAAGAAAAAACTCAGTCGGCACATTAAATGTTGGGAAATTACACTTATACCCCTTGTTTTTGGTATAATCTAACATTTTGAGAAATTTTCTGTTAGAGTGTGGGGGGTGGCAGCGTGGAATGGCGTAGGTTTACCCCATAATCAAGGTTTTCAGAACCGGACCGGACGTCGAACCGGACCCCCGGCCGGTTCACCGGTTCGACCGGTCCGACCGGTCCGACCGGTTCGACGAACCGGCCCAAAAAACAAAAAAAAATTAAAAAAAATAAAATAAATTAAAAAATCCGGTCCGACCGGTCCGGTTTCCGGTCCGACCGGCCGGTTTTCCGGTCCGACCGGCCGGTTCACCGGTTCAACCCCGGTTCGCTGCAAAAACGGTCCGACTACCCGAACCGGACCGGTCCAGGCCCCGGAGCCCGGTCCGACCGGTCCGACCGGCCGGTCCGGTCCGGTTTTCAAAACAATGCCCATAATGCCGGGAACACCATCCCCACCGGCGTGGGAGATGGCATGGCCCCTTGGGGTTGGAAGAAACTCACGAGCGTGGGGTGGTTTTTGTGACACGATTTGTTTAGACATGTCAAGTTGTGAGAAAGATGTAATGAAAGTAGTTATGTATTTTAGATTTGATGTACCTCTTTTTGGTTACGTTAGAGGCTAATTAATTACGTATATAGTGAGGAGCTATATGACATCAAACGCAACCTAATATTTACATTGTGCGATAGTGTATTCTTATGTGTTACTTTTCTTTCGTGTGTCGTTAACATAATGTAATGCATTAAGTTTGTTTTAACGCATATAATGGCCAATTTCACAACCCATCTAAACACAAAAAGACATATAGATTTAATATGAATTGGTGGTATTCCATCGATGATTGTTATCTAAGCATATAATTGGTATTAAAATCCCATGATTAATTGTTGTTTATTGTTGGTCTATAAGCTCAATCATGGGAATGATGTTGCGTGATGCTAATAACATAGCCAGAATATTGAAGCACAACTTATGGTTACTTCATAGTCGTTGGTTTTCATGACATCTGGCGTAAAGTAGAGAGAGCACGTTAAGCTTATACATCATATAAAAACAATTTTTATCTACCTTCCCCATTTAATAAATTTTATGTTGTCTTCGAGATCTAAAGATCAAGTAATGTCTTTGGCACTCCATTATACAAAAAACAACAGCAAAGATTGGGAATAATGGTCAAACGTTGTCTTAAAATGCCCAACAAGTTATTCAGAATTCATTCACCGTGATATGTATTTTGTACATTTTTAATTATTTTATGTTCTCAGTGGTATCTGTAACAACTGGGAAATTTATCTTTCTTTCGTCTCTTCATCTCCGGATTTCATTTAATTTTCAGGACGAAAATTCTTTCAACTAGGGGATGATGTGACACCCGACATATTTAGGTTAATACTTTTCATACCTTACGTGCATACGTTTCATACTTTACATACATACGAGTCTACCTCAACGAAAACATCGAAAATAACTACTTAATATCATACTTGACCGGGTCGGTTGAGTCGTGTCTTACAATGGTCCGAGCGATCATTGGGTGTCGGTCCATAACCATGTGTACAAGGAATGGTGATTCGTAGAATTGTCGGGTTATTGCACACACGCAAGTCTTGAGTCCCGGGAATTGGTGATCGGATGGGAACGTGTTAGTTATCATGCATTATATACTTATAATCATTATATGACTTGTCGGTATGTGAAAACGTGCTTATATATGTTAAAATAGAGTTTAACGCGCCAAAACCCCGGTTAAACATGCTGCAGGCGATTAGGCCACAGTGGATAGCCTAATCGCCAGTAAGATGGGCGATTGGAGGAGTTTTTATAGGCGATTGGGCTAATCGCCAGTGGTTACATGCGATTAGAAACCCTAATCGCCTGTAACTGCTGCACAATCGCCTGACGCGTACTAAACGACTAGAAACGCCTATAAAT
The DNA here is from genome assembly GCA_028751855.1 of Ambrosia trifida. NCBI lineage: Eukaryota > Viridiplantae > Streptophyta > Magnoliopsida > Asterales > Asteraceae > Ambrosia > Ambrosia trifida. Next base: position 106,016,355 of record CM054126.1, on the reverse strand, counting down.
ACCACCCTTATGTTGTAAAACATCATTTTTGAAACCCTAATACACCCCAAAGCCACCCCACACCTTATTCAACCTCTGAAACACATTTTTGATCAAGCAATCACATTTCCAAGCTTTACACCTCATAATCTTACAATTTCAATGTCTGTTCTTCATCCCAAACCTTTGCAATGATATTGTTTTGATCCCTAAAGGTCCGTACCTGGTTTCTAAACATTTGTGTCTTTGAAAACTCATTAAAATCAGTTTCTAAACAAACCCAAACCTCTATGCTTGTTATATGTGATGTATTCATACAAGATAGGATTTTTATCGTTTAAACATGGTTGTTCTTGTATTATTGATATGTTTCTGATCTAAATGAGTTGATATGATTTTAACCTAGGAGTTTGAAGGTTCATAGATGTGTATTATTGATATTAGGCGTTTTGACCCGTTTGAATGATTATGGAGGATTGATGATGATATGTTGTGTTTTGTTGATTGCTTGAGGTTAGGGTTTACTCTAGGATGATGCTATAACGGTAGGATATTGTCGGACAACGTCATTATGTGATGAAATCTGGATATTTGCTATTTAGGGTAAGTTTTGCATGTTGATGTGATGTTTGCATGCTAGTTATGCTATTTTGGGAAAACGCTTGCATTCGGGACGGCTAGGATGATGATAAATTAGGGGTTTTTGCTTCAAATAGTTGGATTAATGTTTTGGGTTTGATATTGGGTGTTTCCACATGTTTCGGATCTGATTTGGATGGTTAAACGCGCAAAAAGACGACACAGTGCAGCAGTGGCGATTAGGGAACCCTAATCGCCTATAGTAGAGGCGATTGGCCCCAATCGCGTGTAACAGGAGGCGATTGGGAGCCCAATCACTAGTATGTCTGGTGATTGCAATCCTAATCGCCAGTTGACCCTCCTAATCACCAGTTGACTTTTCCTAATTGCATGTTTGATTCCTAATCGTGTGTACTGCTGTCATATGTGTATTTTAACATCCCGGAACACGATTTGACACCTAGGAACATGTTAGGAACCCCGTGACATGTCCAATAACTTAGTTATACGTGTTCGGACCTGTTTATGCGTTAATTAGGCTTCATGCTAGATATAGTGAACTATGGTGTATACTAAGTGTTTGATTGCATATGATTGCATGATATCTTGCATTCGGCTAACACGTGGGGTGTCGGGTCACCAATGGGATGTCAGGTCTTGTCTGGTGTGGTCGGTTAAACGTTTAAACATCATTTCAAATGTACACGGTTATGGTCCGGACTGTCGGGGACTAATCAACCTACGGGGTGTTAGTCTAACATCTTATGTGCTCGTCATGATAGGTCACCGGTAGTTGGTGCCGTCTATTGAGCGGGTTTACTTGTCTTAGAGGGGAAGCAGTATCAGGTGAGTTTCACGGCCCCACTTTAAGTCTTTACATTTCGGGGGAGACACATGCTTTATACTTATTTCATAAATTATCGTGTTATACTAGTGTTAATTCATTTACATATTATACGATACGTAAAGTCCCAGGGAAACCATGAATGTGCGGGGCACAACGGGGGAAATGTGGATAGATCTATTGGGACTGACAGACCCCACTCGTCGGCTGGGAGCCGGGCGGGTGCATATTGTCTCGGTCATAATGCTACCGTGGGACGGTAGTGCATATCGTTTCGGGCAAAATCATATATCGTTGTCTGTAATGGTTTCCGGTCGTAGTAGTTATTCATGCGTCTAGCTAATGCTATCATTTCTAACATAGTGATAACATGATGGCTTTCATTACTTAAATGTTTAACATAAAACCTGTGAACTCACCGGCATTATTTGCTGACGTTTTTAGCATGTTTGTCTCAGGTCGTTGAGGTAGCAGCATTTCATAGGCGCACGGAGTCTCACGGCGTCTAGGATTCATATGCGTCTTATTTAGCATTTTCAGACTTTTATGCTTTTACTTTCGTGTTGTAATAAAGTTTTACGCTTCCGCAGCGGTGGATTGTTTATGAAAACTTAATGGTTTGCTTATGTCGTTTTTACGTATCATATAGTGTTGTTTATTGTGACCGTTGACTTAGATCCTGGTTTGTCACGCGCCTCGCGGTAAAACCCCGCACGTGGAATTTGAGGGTGTGACAGATTGGTATCAGAGCCAATGGTTATAGTGAACTAGGACTGCACGTTGAGTCAAGTCTATAGCCGAGTCGCACACACTAAACGGTCACATTCATATAAGTCATATCATGTGGGGAATTTCCGGGGTGTTAGTATTACATTCGTTATTATCATTTATGCTTACATCTTCTATCTATTATCCTTATATCTTATTCTATTCTTCTTCTTCGTGCTGAAGACGAAAAGGCTTACTATCCTTGCACAGTAGTGGCGTACATTGGAGTGGCTTCTGCATCCTTCGGAGATTTGTCCAAGATTCGGACATCTCCCCTTTCTATACTCCAATGGACACACTTGCTCGCACACATTATCGCACACTTGTACTTGTTGTTTTACATCTTGGGTGTTTTATCACCTAGGAGTTCTTATCTATTCTAGAACGTGGGTGCCTTATGGTTTGAAAGTCAAGCTAGGAGCACGCCTCGGGGACCATGTAGAGCGACTTATCATTTCGGGTGCACACGAAATAACAAGTTGAAATGCATGGAAATCTTGGTGGACTCTGTGTTTGATCCGACAATCATGATGGAATCCAGTTCTCTGGTTTAACTTTGTTACTTATGATTTCCTGTTGTCTATTCTGAAATCTGATGTCTTGCCTTTGGCTTTGACAGAAGATGTCAGGACGTCGTGGTGGTCGCGTTGGTGGTCGGAATGGCGGTGGACGCAATGGGGGTCGTGGTAACATCAGCATGACCCAGGCTGAGCTGACTAATCTGATTCAGGAACACGTGGCAGCCGCTATTGCTGCACAGCAGGCCGCCCAGCAGGGCCATGGTGGTAATTTAATTACCCCTGCCCTCATTCCTTATCTTTTGTTTGTGGTATTCGTTTTCTGACCCGTGTTGCTTGTTGTAACAGGGAATGCTTTTCATCCTCCACCACCTCCTCCAGTCCACTGTACTTACAAGATGTTTCAGGACTGTAAGCCCCATAACTTCAGTGGGACTGAGGGAGCTGTGGGACTACTTCGATGGTTGGAGAAGGTCGAGTCATCCTTCTCCATGTGTAACTGCCCAGAGGAGTATCGTGTGAAGTATGCTTCAGGGACATTTGAGGGACGTGCCTTGACTTGGTGGAATTCGACTGTGCAGACTATTGGTTTACTTGAGGCCCATGCGTTGCCATGGACCGAGTTTGTGTTTCGTTTGAAGATGGAGTATTGTCCCAGGGATGAGATCAAGAGTTTGGAGCATGAGCTGTGGAATCATCAGATGGTGGGATCTGAGGTCGAGGAGTATACCACTCGTTATCATGAGTTGGCACTTTTGTGCCCGGGTTCTGTGACTCCTGAGTATAAGGCTATTGAGTTCTACATTAGTGGGTTGGTGCCTGAGATTCGCGGGTTGGTGACCGCGAATGATGCTACTACACTTCGGGATACCATTCGGTTGGCTCATAGGCTAACCAAACAGAAGGTTCCAGAGGGTGTTTTGCCTCCTAAGGGTATTGTGGTGAAGACCTCTTATGGCAACAAAAGGAAATGGGAGAGCGCAGGTAAGGGTACAGTTCAGCCTCAGCAGCAGCAGCCGAGGAAATTTGAGGCTACGGGTTCATCTTCTGAGCAAAGGCAGAGTAGGTATACTGGGAGACTGCCTAGGTGTGATCGTTGTGGGTATCATCATGTTGGGAATTGTAGTTATTGTACCCGTTGTAAGAAGAACGGGCATCAGGCCCAGAGCTGCAGGGTGAATCTTCATGCTCAGCAACAGGTGGTTGCCCCTATTACTGCTACTACTACCACTGTTGCTCCTAAGGGAAATCAGGGATGCTTCAACTGTGGTGAAGCGGGGCACTTTAGGAAGGATTGCCCCAAACTGAAGCAGGGGAATGCTGGGAGGAATGACAGGGGTAACGGGGGTGGCGGAAGGAACGCGCGCGCCTTCGTCATTGGGTCGGGCGAGGCCCGTCAGGATCTGGATACTGTTACTGGTACGTTTCTTCTTAACGATCGTTATGCCTCTGTTTTATTTGATTCGGGTGCCGACAAGAGTTTTATATCTGTTGAGTTTAGTCTGTTGTTAGACATAGTACCGACGCCTTTGGAGGTTAAGTACTTAGTTGAATTGGCTGATGGTAAGAAAATTGAGACAACTCATACTCTTAAGGGATGCCAATTAGAACTTTCTGGGTTATCTTTTCCTATTGATCTCATGCCGGTGTCTTTGGGTAGCTTCGACGCTGTTGTGGGTATGGATTGGTTATCCTTATATCGTGCGGAAATCGTTTGTTTTGATAAAATCATTCGCCTTCCTCTCCCGGATGGAGAGATTCTTTTGGTTCATGGCGAGAAAAGTGGTGTTCCTTTGAGCATCATTTCATGTATGAAAGCTTATAAGTATTTGCGTAAAGGGTATTCTGATATCTTAGCTCTTGTTTCGGTCTCATCTAACGATGAAAAGAGAATTGAGGACATTCCTGTTGTTCGTGATTTTCCCGACGTGTTTCCCGACGATTTGCCTGGTCTTCCACCTCACCGTCAGGTCGAATTTAACATTGATCTTGCACCCGGTGCTGCACCTATTGCACGGGCTCCTTACCGCCTTGCACCTCCCGAGATGCAGGAATTATCTAATCAACTACAGGAGTTGTTGGAAAAAGGATTCATTAGGCCTAGTTCATCCCCATGGGGAGCTCCTATCTTATTTGTCAAAAAGAAAGATGGAAGCCTTTGTATGTGTATTGTCTATCGGGAACTGAACAAGGTAACCATCAAGAATCGTTACCCACTTCCCCGTATTGACGATTTATTCGACCAGCTCCAATGCTCCAGTTTTTATTCTAAGATAGATCTGAGGTCTGGGTATCATCAGTTGAGGGTGCAGGAAGCTGACATTCCGAAGACTGCCTTTCGTACACATTATGGCCACTTCGAGTTCCTGGTCATGCCTTTTTCGGTCTCACGAATGCACCTGTTGTTTTTATGGATTTGATGAATCGGGTTTGCAAGCCCTATCTTGATAAGTTCGTGATTGTTTTCATTGACGACATTCTCATTTACTCCAAGAACGAGTTGGACCATCAGGAACACCTGCGTCTGGTTTTGGAACTCTTGAGGCAAGAACGATTGTACGCAAAATTCTCCAAGTGTGACTTTTGGCTACGTGAGGTTCAATTCCTTGGTCACGTAGTTAATGAAAGGGAAATTCATGTCGATCCTGCTAAGCTAACAACCATCAAGGATTGGGAAGCACCAAAATCTCCAACAGAGGTGCGGCAGTTCTTAGGCCTAGCCGGCTACTACCGTCGTTTCATTGAGGGTTTTTCGAAGATTGCTCAACCCCTCACCTACCTTACCCAGAAGGACAAGAAGTTTGACTGGGGTGATTCGCAAGAGTCTTCCTTCCAGACTCTGAAACTTAAACTTTTTTCTGCTCCCATCTTATCGTTGCCTGAGGGCATAGATGACTTTGTGGTTTATTGTGATGCATCGATACAGGGTCTCGGTTGTGTGTTGATGCAACGTGACAAAGTCATTGCTTATACTTCTCGTCAACTGAAAGTTCACGAGAAGAACTACACCACCCACGACTTGGAGTTGGGTGCGGTTGTGTTTGCATTAAAGATCTGGAAGCACTACTTGTACGGTACCAAGTGCACCATTTACACCGATCACAAGAGTCTCGAGCACCTCTTTAATCAAAAGGAGCTGAACATGCGACAGCGTCGCTGGATCGAGCTTCTTAATGATTATGATTGCGCAATTAAGTACCATCCTGGCAAGGCAAATGTTGTGGCAGACGCCCTGAGCAGGAAAGAATCTCTTAAGCCTCGTCGCGTTCGGGCCTTGCAGCTTACCCTTCATTCTGGCCTACCTGATCAAATCCGTTCGGCTCAACAAGAAGCTTTGAAGGAGGAAAACCTTAAAGCCGAAACCATGCACAGTGCCGATAAGCATCTCGAGCTCAGGTCTGATGGCCTACATTATTTTGCCGAACGAATTTGGGTTCCTTTGTTTGGGGGTTTACGGGAGCTCGTCATGAATGAGGCTCACAAATCCCAGTATTCTATTCATCTGGGCTCCGATAAGATGTATCAAGACCTAAAGATACTTTATTGGTGGCCAAACATGAAGGCTGACATAGCTTCGTATGTCAACAAATGTCTGACCTGTGCTAAGGTCAAGGTGGAGTACCAGAAGCCGTCTGGTCTTCTACAGCAACCAGAAATTCCGGAATGGAAATGGGAACGGATTACAATGGATTTTGTGACCAAACTTCCGAAATCACCTAGTGGTTGTGACATGATCTGGGTGATTGTCGACCGGTTGACAAAGTCCGCACACTTCCTCGCTATTAAGGAAACCGACAATTTGGAGCGGTTGTCTCGTATCTATCTTAAGGAAGTGGTTGCCAAGCACGGGGTGCCCGTCTCTATCATCTCCGATCGTGATTCCTGTTTCACTTCCCGTTCTGGAAGCAATTGCATAAAGCGTTAGGTACTCAACTGGACATGAGCACCGCATATCATCCGCAAACTGATGGCCAGAGTGAGCGGACGATTCAAACGCTTGAAGACATGCTTCGATCATGTGTCATCGATTTCAGTAAGAGTTGGGAGATTCACCTGCCGCTGGTGGAGTTCTCTTACAACAATAGTTACCACTCTAGCATCAAGGCGGCACCGTTCGAGGCTCTGTATGGACGGAAGTGCCGATCTCCTCTTTGTTGGGCCGAGGTGTGCGAGAGCCAACTCACTGGTCCAGAAATGTTGTACGAGACTTCCAAAAAGATCGTACAAATTCGTAATCGTATGGCGGCAGCTCGTGATCGTCAAAAGAGCTACGCCGATCGTCGTCACAAACCTTTGGAGTTCCAGGTCGGTGACAGAGTCTTATTGAAGGTATCTCCATGGAAGGGCGTTATACGCTTTGGGAAGCGCGACAAACTTAACCCTCGTTATGTCGGACCATTCCCAATTCTGGAATGGATTGGACCGGTGGCATACAGACTTGACTTACCAGCCGAGCTCAGTAGCGTGCATAACGTCTTCCATGTCTCGAATCTTAAGAAGTGCTTAGCTGACGAATCTCTCGTTGTTTCTCTCGAGGAGATCAAGGTTGATGATCGTTTACGTATTGTAGAGGAACCGGTTGAAATTCTTGATTATAAGATTCGTAGCCTTCATCGGAGTAAAATCCGCATCGTCAAGGTTAGTTGGAATTCAAATCGTGGATCGGAGTTCACGTGGGAACGGGAAGATCAGATGAAGGCCAAGTACCCTCATCTATTTCCTAAGCGTGCTTTTGAGTCAAACTATGTTGCTTCCAAAACTAAATGAATCTCGGGTCGAGATTCCTTTCAACTGGGGGATGATGTAACAAGTGGGAAATTTTTCTTTCTTTCATCTCTTCATCTCTGGATTTCATTTAATTTTCGGGACGAAATTTCTTTCAATTGGGAGATGATGTTTACACCCGGCATATTCAGGTTAATACTTTTCATACCTTACGTGCATACGTTTCATACTTTGCATACATACGAGTCTACCTCAAATAAAACATCGAAAACAACTACTTAATATCATACTTGACCGGGTCGGTTGAGTCGTGTCTTACAATGGTCCGAAGGATCATTGGGTGTCGGTCCATAAACATGTGTACAAGGATTGACGATTCGTAGAATCGTCGGGTTATTGCACACACGCAAGTCTTGAGTGCCGGGAATTGGTGATCGAATGGGAACATGTTAGTTATCATGCATTAAATACTTATAATCATTATATGACTTGTCAGTTTGTGAAAACGTGCTTATATATGTTAAAATAGAGTTTAACGCGCCAAAAACCCGGTTAAACATGCTGCAGACGATTAGGCCACAGTGGATTGCCTAATCGCCAGTAAGATAGGCGATTGGAGGAGTTTTTATTGGCGATTGGGCTAATCGCCAGTGGGTACACACGATTAGAAACCCTAATCGCCTGTAACTGCTGCACAATCGCCTAACGCGTACTAAACGACTAGAAACGCCTATAAATACCACCCTTATGTTGTAAAACATCATTTGTGAAACCCTAATACACCCCAAAGCCACCCCACACCTTATTCAACCTCTGAAACACGTTTTTGATCAAGAAATCACATTTCCAAGCTTAACACCTCATAATCTTACAATTTCAAGGTGTGTTCTTCATCCCAAACCTTTGTAATGATATTGTTTTGATCCCTAAAGGTCCAGACCTGGTTTATAAACATTTGTGTCTTTGAAAACTCATTAAAATCAATTTCTAAACAAACCCAAACCTCTATGCTTGTTATATGTGATGTATTCATACAAGATAGGATTTTTATCGTTTAAACATGGTTGTTCTTGTATTATTGATATGTTTCTGATCTAAATGAGTTGATATGATGTTAACCTAGGAGTTTGAAGGTTCATAGATGTGTATTATTGATATTAGGCGTTTTGACCCATTTGAATGATTATGGAGGATTGATGATGATATGTTGTGTTTTGTTGATTGCTTGAGGTTAGGGTTTACTCTAGGATGATGCTAGAACAATAGGATATTGTCGGACAACGTCATTATGTGATGAAATCTGAATATTTGCTATTTAGGGTAAGTTTTGCATGTTGATGTGTTGTGTACATGCTAGTTATGCTATTTTGGGAAAACGCTTGCATTCGGGACTGCTAGGATGATGATAAATTAGGGGTTTTTGCTTCAAATAGTTGGATTAATTTTTTGGGTTTGATATTGGGTGTTTCCACATGTTTCGGATCTAATTTGGAGGGTTAAACGCGCAAAAAGACGACACAGTGCAGTAGGGGCGATTAGGGAACCCTAATCGCCTATAGTAGAGGCGATTGGCCCCAATCGCGTGTAACAGGAGGCGATTGGGAGCCCAATCGCTAGTATGTCTGGTGATTGCAATCCTAATCGCCAGTTGACCCACCTAATCACTAGTTGACTTTTCCTAATTGCATGTTTGATTCCTAATCGCGTGTACTGCTGTCATATGTGTATTTTAACATCCCGGAACACGGTTTGACACCTAGGAACATGTTAGAAACCCCGTGACATGTCCAATAACTTAGTTATACGTGTTCGGACCTATTTATGCGTTAATTAGGCTTTATGCTAGATATAGTGAACTATGGTGTATACTAAGTGTTTGATTGCATATGATTGCATGATATCTTGCATTCGGCTAACACGTGGGGAGTCGGGTCACCAATGGGATGTCGGGTCTTGTCTGGTGTGGTCGGTTAAACGTTTAAACATCATTTCAAATGTACACGGTTATGGTCTGGACTGTCGGGGACTAATCAACCTACGGGTTGTTAGTCTAACATCTTATGCGCTCGTCGTGATAGGTCACCGGTAGTTGGTGCCGTCTATTGAGTGGGTTTACTTGTCTTAGAGGGGAAGCAGTATCAGGTGAGTTTCACGACCCCACTTTAAGTCTTTACATTTCGGGGAGACACATGCTTTATACTTATTTCATAAATTATCATGTTATAATAGTGTTAATTCATTTACATACTATACGATACGTAAAGTCCCGGGGAAACCATGAATGTGCGGGGCACAACGGGGGAAATGTGGATAGATCTATTGGGACTGACAGACCCCACTCATCAGCTGGGAGCCGGGCGGGTGCATATTGTCTCGGTCATAACGCTACCGTGAGACGGTAGTGCATATCGTTTTGGGCAAAATCATATATCGTTGTCTGTAATGGTTTCCGGTCGTAGTAGTATTATTCATGCGTTTAGCTAACGCTATCATTTCTAACATAGTGATAACATGATGGCTTTCATTACTTAAATGTTTAACATAAAACATGTGAACTCACCGGCATTATTTGCTGACGTTTTTAGCATGTTTGTCTCAGGTCGTTGAGGTAGCAGCATTTCATAGGCGCACGGAGTCTCACGGCGTCTAGGATTCATATGCATCTTATTTAGCATTTTCAGACTTTTATGCTTTTACTCTCGTGTTGTAATAAAGTTTTACGCTTCCGCAGCGGTGGATTGTTTATGAAAACTTAATGGTTTGCTTATGTCGTTTTTACGTATCATATAGTGTCGTTTATTGTGACCGTTGACTTAGATCCTGGTTTGTCACGCACCTCGCGGTAAAACCCCGCACGTGGAATTTGAGGGTGTGATAGTATCCATATCTTTTCATGCCTACAAATTATCCCGTTTTTTCATCCTGCTCATCCCACAAGTCTCACTTCTCCGTACGTGCTTTCACACCAAAAATTATCCCTCTCACACCAAACTATATTCACTTTTATAGTTTTCTATTTTGATACGAGTTGATTATGATATTATTCAGTATTTTTTTCACTACCAATACTCAAACCAATACATATCAATGTAAAACACATTTCAATATCTTTTTCTAACTACCGATTTATTTTTGGTTACACGGTAAAACACATGCACAAAAAAATGGGTTGTGAAACCGAACCGGTAGAACCCAATCGAACCGGTCTGGGATTGGTATTTTCCCGGATCGATTTTAGTTCCTATTTAGAACCACATGTCCCTAATCGATTCCCCATCTCCAAACTTAAAACCAATAGAAGCGGTTTTCTTTACCGGTTCCAAATTAGTTTGGATAAAAATCGGTATGAAAAAACGGTATTTTTTATTAAATAAAAAAGTTAAATTTTACATAAAAAAATTGTATATAACAAAATTCAACCAAAAAGTTTTTACACATACAAATATACTTATACACCTTAAAAAATTGTAAAAATAAATAAAAGTTGAAGTATACGTAAAAAAATTGTTGCTTTTTTTTTTTTTAAAAAAAGGGACGTGCAAGAATTGATTCACGAACCGAAACTGTACCGAATTGCAATCGAACCAAAATCAATCTTCAAAACCAGTTTTATAAACCAAACCGGTCCCAATCCAAAACCAATTTAGAAAGAAACCGGTAAAGGCTCAAAACAGTTTGGAACCGGTTTGGGTTCCAAAAAAACAAACCGGCATGCGCACCTCTACACATTAAACCATCAAATATAAGACTAAGCGGAGTGGAAGCGTGGAAGGGGCGGGAAGGGGGGGTAACACCGCCGCAAAAGGGGCGTGGAAGTGGCGTGGGGCTGGGGGCGGGAGAGGCTTCACCGGCGTGGGGCTTGGGGTGGGGGTGAGGTGGCAGCTTCTTATTGGTCAGGTTTTTTTTTTTTATTTTTTTTTTTAACTTTAACACAATATAATATTATTTCCTTCCCCCCCTCTTCCCCCCCTTCCACTCCCCACAATTATTTTCCCCCCCACAAGGGTCCCACAAGTGCCACATGGCGCTTCATCCCCCTCTTTCCCGCCCCCCACTCCTTATAGTCTAACTAGGCAACACAAGCCCATCTCCACCGTGAAAAGACCCTTGGTTCAACCACCGTCGCCGCATCAGTGACCGCAACCACATTTTCACAACACCAACACCATGTTCCACCGTCCAATCCACCAAACCAATTCTCTCTCCACCCATTTCCTCACTCTCCTTCACCTCTCAACCACACCACACTTCCTAATAACCTACCTAACCACCACCCTAAACCTCTCTACCCCACAAGCCACATCCATCACCTCCAAAATCCCCCACTTAAAAACCCTCCAAAACCCCCAATCAGTCATCACCTTCCTAACCAACCATAACCTAACCACCCCCCAAATCACATCATTAATCCTAACCCACCCAAACATCCTTCTCCGTAACGTTAACAAAACCCTCGAACCCAAATTTAAACATTTGTTACAACTAGGCTTTTCTGTTCAGGATTTGGTAGTTATTATTAATAGAGACCCTAATTTATTGGTTAGAGGCTTGGATACAGCTATTGTACCTACATTAAACTTGTTAATGAAAATGTTGGGTAGTAAGGAAAAGGTTGTTAAGGCTGTTATGAGGTCACATTGGCCTTTTTATGGGAAGTATTTTAGGACTAATGTTGAGTTGTTACAGAGGTATGGGGTTTGTGATAAGGATATTGAGAGGGTAATATTAAGGAATCCTAGGTTGGTTACTCAGAGTCCTGTGAGGTTAGAGGAGAAGTTGGTTGAGGTAGAGAGGGAGTTTGGGATAACGACGGGGTCGTCGATGTTTACGTATGGGCTTTCGGCGTTGTGTTCGATGAATAAGGTGAATTTGAGGAGGAAGGTTGGGGTTTTTAAGGGGTTTGGGTGGGGTGAGGGGGAGGTGTTTGCGGTTGTTAGGAGTCAGCCGTTGGTTTTGACGCATTCGGAGGAGAGGCTGAGGAGGGGGTTGGGGTATTTTATGGGGGAGCTTGGGCTTACGGCGGAGTGGTTGTCGAGGCGTGGGAATCTTTTGATGTATAGTTTGGAGAAGAGGGTTAAGCCGAGGTATAGTGTTTATGTGGTGTTGAAGGAGAAAGGGTTGATGACTAGGGAACTGCATACGTTGATGTGTTTGTCGGATGCGGATTTTGTGAAGAATGTTGTGCTGCGGCATAGGGAGGATATGCCTGATGATTTGTATGATAGTTTGATCAAGAACAGCGAGCGGTAGTCATATATTTTGCATTCTAGCCCCAGGTGAGTGATCTTGACTCTGTTGATAGCTATTTTGTCTGGATGGGTTGATAAAACATTGATTACTATTTTTGTTCTTGAGCTGCATGATATTGTGAATCCCTTGAATTGGACCTCAACTCAGGAAGCTAGCTTTACATTGTAGTTGTTTCTCTCATCTAGACCCTTGTTGTTAATAGCGCTCGCTATGCTCGCTATCGCGAAAAGCGTAGCATAGCGTGAGCTTCCTGCTATAAGGTCTTTAGCGCCTACATAACGATGAAATAGTGACCTTATAGGTTTTTTTCTTTATTTTTTTTAAAAATACAAGTATATACTTAACAAATAAGCGTATTTTTGGGTTTTTTTTGTTCCAAGATTGAAATAAGACGCGTATATTCTTCCATATTTATAGTACCTTTTATAAAATATAAATATAAAATATTTTTAAATAGTGTATCGCTATTTATAAAATAACGCTCGCTAGTTCATCGCTATCGTTACATAGCGTATAGGTAACTTGTCGCTATTTACCGCTATTCGCTATCAACAACTATGATCTAGACTATAATATATGAAGCTCTTAGTATGATTACTGATTTGATCATACACTGTGTAGTTGGGCGAGTTAGGGTATTTCGACTCATTAGTCTATCAAAGCCGGAATAGTTTTAATCTATTTTAGCATTATCTGAATAAGCAACAGTTGTTAACAACGAAGTTATCGGTCAATCTTCATATCATAATAAATCTCAAACCTAATCACAACAATGTTTTGATTTGAAGAATACACCCCTCTCCCTAGAATTTGAGATGACCACCACCACCGCCACTTTAATGACAACCTCCGCCATTGCTACCGTCATCACGACTCTGACTGTACAATCAAGATTCATTTTGTTTCTGATTGTGGCTATGTTATTAGCTTGTGTTGTGTTATTGTGCTTGTGTGTTTTCGAGGCAGGCCAATGTCGCGTTCTAAATTTAAATTAAATGCCTACTGCATATAAAAATCAAAACCAACATATATAAGTATAAATTACCGGCAAGCGACACAATCATAACACTGATCAGTAAAAGCAAACAGTCAACCATACGATTAAAAAAATTCTGAATTACTTTTACTTGAAACAGACCAAGATACAATCTCAGATTGTAATAACATTTAGCACGAATAGAGAAATTACCAAGAGGGTGATCAAGTTTGAAGGAGCTTTTGGCCATGGCGATCAATAGAATGCAATCAACTGCAAAAGAAAAAAAATGACAACAGATGAGCACAGATCAGTTTATGGTTTGGATCAAATACATCAAATCACATGAAGCGATTGAAAATTGAAGAAACAAGTTCGAGGAATTTAATGAAAATCCTACCAAAAATGTATGGATTATAGTTGAAGATATGGTTTGGATGTATGATGTTCTGATACAATGAATCTGGCATTTTTTGTTTTTTTGAAAGGTAATGAATCTGGCATTTAAACAGATGGTTTCATAAGGTGGGTGAAGGTTATGCATTTAAAAGTAAACGAATGCCCTGTTCTTTCTCTGGATTAAATGGTAGGTCACCGATTGGTATCCTTGAAACCATGTGTACAAGACAAGAAGGCACAGACTATAAACGAGTATTTAAGAGTTTTATTGGGTTTGCGAATTCGGTTAAAAGAAATCCAAACGCGATTCATAAATAAAAGTGGTAACCGGTGATGATGGTGTAAAGATGCTAATCAAAGTTTGGTAGGTGAGAGGCTAATGTGCTACTGCATCAAGCATGAACAAAGGTAGGAAGGAAACAATTTCATGACATTTTGGGGTTTAAGCGGGAGTCTTTTGCTATCCCATTTTAAAATCTTGTCAAAATTACCATGTGGTACATCTTTGTAACTTTATAATAATTTATAAGGGTGTGTGTAGTGGTGGATAGTTATGTTGGGGTTATAGGATTAAAATATTAAAAAGTAATAGAAAAGGTGTTATGTTGGGGTTATGGAAAAAGAGGGTGTAGTGGGAAGGAGGGTTATGTTGGGGTTATAAATGATTGGTAATGATTGGTTAATTATTGTTTTTTATTTAAATAAGAATATTTAATACTTAATAATATTTCATTAAAAATAAAAAAAATTACAAATACTAAAACAAAAAAAAAATACAAATACTAAAAAAAAAATTACAAACCATAAATAAAAGATAAAAATACTAGAAACCATATTTTTTTTCGATTTTTGCCTTTCGGCTCATAGCCATTTCCAGCGCTTTCCCCTCTAGGTGGTCAAAGTTTGACGTGTAAAACGCAAAGTCGCGTTCAAACTGTCGTTCCTTCATGATGTCAACGACCTCTCGGTTTTCTTGGATACGCTGAGCCCCGATATCGCGCAAGTCTTGGAGCCGCTGGTTCATTTCAGCAAATGCCGGGACTAACTTATCAACCCCCGACGAAGACTCCGTCCTTGCGGCTCGAGCAGCCCGTCGACCGGGGGGACGAGGTAGCTCCTCCGCCCCCTCCTCCCCTGCAAAAAAGGGATTTTCTTCTGGTGAGTTGAGGTCGACATAACGCGCGTCAGACGTAGGCGTTTCGGGATCAACCGAGTCAGAGGTCCTCGACTTTTTTGAAGGCCTCATATTTTTGGCCCTAGATGAAGAAGATCCAACAGTTGGGCGCACGGGGTGCCATTTGGTGCAGTCTTTCAGCACGCGCCAACATTTCACGTACGGGAAATTCCCGTACGTCTGATTGTATTCTTCCAAAGCCGCCACAAAGACATCCTCGTCACTTTGCCCACTTTTCCACCCGAACTTGGTGCGCTGATAAATGCCCTGAAAATTAGTGCATTTTTGGTTGATATCGGTCCACTTGCCCGATATCGAATCATTCTCCCGGTAGCCTTCTCCTTTACCCGAGAGATCAAAAAATATTTCCCGTACTCTTTTCCAAAAATCGCCTTTAGATTGATAGTTGGCTGAAAAAAACATACCAAAAAATATAACATTACCAAAAATTATATATCTTACCAAAAAAATTTAACATTACCAAAAAAATATATAATATCTTACCGACTTCAGGATCCTCCGACACGTCAACCCACGCTCGGGTTAACGAGTACAACTCGTGGTCGGTCCATGGTATAACCTTTTTCTTGGCACGACCGCCCGTCTCTTTTCTTGCGTGACTCCGTCGCGCGGGTGCCTTGCCTCGCCCGGGCTCTTCCTCTTCAACCGGGCCTTGTGTCTCCGGAACCGACTCTTGCCAAGCATTTGAAGAGCCGAACATTTGGGATGACCCGTACACTTGTGTTTGGCCAAACCCACCTCCTATGGGCATCCCAAAACTCCCTCCCATGTTAACATTATACATGTTCGGGTCCCAACCATACGGTTGGTTTAAGAGGTGCGTGAAACTTTGCGGGTTTGATCCCGAACCCGGAGCTATAGGTCGGGTGTTTTCGCCACTGGTTTGGGAACCAAACCCGAAACCTTGACCGAAAGGATTCATGTTAGTGGTGGTTTGATCAAGTGTAGTGTGTGTGCTCTTGTGTAGTGTGTGTGCTCTTGTGTAGTGGTGAAGAGATCAAGTAGTGGGTATTTATAAAACAAAAATTATTTTTTTTTTTTTAAAGACCTCGAGTGTCCCCCGGTCAAAAGAGCATTCAACCCACTCTTCCCAATGCAAGCCAAAACGCCTGCTATGTCCAAAACGAAAGCCCTCCATAACGCCCTATAGCGCCTGGGGGGGCGGTGTTCCCCGGCGCTATAGGGCTAATAACGCCGTATAACGTGCTCCACTACAGGTACTCTAATTATAACTAGCACTGAACCTGTTTGCTAGGACGGTTCCTAAAATTTACAAGATTTAAACTATGTACATATTGAAGATCCTGATAACCTCTTATCTAACTGGGATCAGTAGACGCAAAAAATGATTAATTAATGTACATGTAAACTCAAATTCTGTTATTTAGTTGGCACAATTTAATCTTTGTTTCGATGTGTTTAATCCGAATATTTTTAAGAACAAAAACAACTAAATAGCAATTGTCACAAATAGACTCCATGACTTTTAGAAGAAAAAAAAAGAAAGAAAAATAAAAATCAATCGGATAACCAGTAGAGCAGAGATTGAAAAGCAATTATCCCTCTACGGTCATAACCTAATCTCTCTCCTCATACATTCTCCCTCGAATTCGCCGGCGAACATGGCCGCCACCGTCACCGTCGCTGCCATCACCACCACCACCACTCTCCGAAAATCTCCGGCTACATTTTATCCTCGCTCCCCTCAAACACACTGCAACTTTTCCTTCTCCGGCGGTCTAAGACTCCCAACCCTAACAATCAAACTTAAAACCAGATCCCGCCGTTCCGGCGGCGTTTTTGGCGCTAAAATGACCGATTCCGCCGCCGGAAGCTACGCCGCAGCTCTAGCGGAAGTTGCAAACTCAAACGGAACCCTAGACGCAACCTTATCCGACATCGAGAAGATTAACAAACTCTTCTCCGACAATGAATCCGCACTAAGCTTCTTCACCAGCCCAATCGTAACCCTAGAACAGAAACACAAGCTGATCGACGATATAACATCATCAGGACTGCTCCAACTGCACGTGTGCAACTTTATAAACATTTTGGTTGAGAGGAATCGGATAGGTTTGGTTAGGGAGATAGGGAAGGAGTTTGAGATTGTTTATAATCGATTGACGGGGACGGAGATGGCGGTTGTGTCGTCGGTTGTGAAGTTGGAGAAGCAGCATTTGGCGCAGATTGCGAAACAGGTGCAGCGCCTTACTGGGGCGAGGAATGTGAGGATTAAGACGGCGATTGATGAGGCGTTGGTGGCGGGGTTTACGATTAGGTATGGGAGTAGTTTGTCGAAATTGATTGATATGAGTGTGAAGAAGCAGTTGGATGATATTACTGCTCAGCTTGAGATCGTTGATGTTGTGATTCCTGTGTGATTGATTATATGTTTGAATGTATGGAGGAGATGCAGTTTTGTTAATTAAATGGGAATTGAGTTGATTTGTTTGTTTGTTATGTATGTATACAGTGTTCTTGATGTTGATTGATCCTCAATACCAGTACTATGAGATAATTTGCTAAAAACTGATCTAACACTTAGGCATTGTGTAATGGAGCAACGCCCCTGCAACCGAGGCAGCCGTTTAGGCTTGTAACACCAACCCAAGGGGCGTTATGGAGGCGTGAAGGGCTCTCCATGAGTGGACGGACGGAGTCAACCTGCATTCTCATTCAGGAACTATATCCATGGCAGCGAATTGTAGGGTTTTGCAAAGGGGTGCAAACGAGTCGAGCTTGAGCTCAAAAAACTTATGAGAGCTCGAGCTCGACTCGTTTGGAGACTTGTTTTCAAAGCTCCAGCTCAGCTCGTTAGAAATTTCTTAAGCTCAAGCTTAACTCAGTTCATTTAGTATCTATTAATTAATGTATAAATAAAAATAATATAAATAATATGCTTGTAGCTTGATAAATGAAGCTCAGCTCGAGCTCATTTAGTAAAACAAGCTTAAATGAGGGGGTGAATATTTATTAAATATTAATAAAACTAATATTATACTTAGGCTCGAATAAACGAGCTTTGTTTTAAACTCAAGCTCGGCTTGGGTTCGATAAGGCTCGGCTCGTTTCGAGCTTTTTACCGAGCTGCTCGGCTCGTTTGCACCCTTAGTTTAGCGAGAGCGGGAAAGAGCAGGGGAAAATGGGGTTTTGGGTTATTGTTAAGTATGATCGACACAAGCTCGAAGAAAACCACTCTCATATAGATCGAATTTATATTTACATATTTATGCAAACATAATAACTTCTATGCCTTGGACATTATAGTCCAGGAAAGCAAATAGTGTTACATATCTTTATCTCTCATAGATTCACATAACCAATAATAATTTGGTGTTGACTTTTAGGATTAGGAACGTGACAATATTTTTAACTTGCGGGTTCACGACATCGAGCCGACCAAAGTGAATTTAGTGCCCGAAGACGTTGAAAGTACTCCCCTAACGCGAGCAATCCTCTTGCAGCCTGATGTGGGGTTAAGATTCGAGACATTTGTTGCAACACTTGTTGTCGTAGGTGATCCGCCTGTAAGTTCTTTTAATGTTAGCCGGCGACATAGGCTATATCGTAACTGTAACTATATATATACAAATCTGTATTAAACTTTTTCAAAAAGAAATGTGCGTCTTGTCTATGATAAAAAAAAAAAACAGACAACATTCCGCAATTCGTTACATTTTTCTTGGTAAAAGTTGTTTTTTTTTTTAAAATAAAAATATAAGTTGAACCTCCTAACAGTATTCCACATACAAAGAACTATATGATAGCATCATGTTAAAAAAAAAAAAAAAAAATTATGGCAATTTTTTAGAACAAAAATAGTTGTATTTACCTGGTTCATGAAATTTTCAATTCCTTCAAGCCTTTCCATTGCCAAAGTCATCTGCGGATTGTAACTTCCAACTCCGGTTATGTCGATAGTGATGCCTTGAGCGACAGTCTGTTGAAGCTTATCCATTCCTATACTTAGTGCATCCTCGGCTTGTCTACAAGCGTGTTTCAGAGTCGATATGCTTACAAGTTGTGCATCCGTTAACGGCTCAAGTTGTGGCATTAGCATCTATCCATGAAAAAAAAAAAAAAAATCGCGTAAACTGACTACTTAATAGAGGTGCAAGCCTCACAGAAGTACTGAAACAACCACTGTTATACCCTTTTAGAGAGTTACATAGTCTCAACACTTACATATAGGAGCTCTGATGGCCTTGGTCCTCCAAGCCATTGGAAGAACCTTTCGATAGGCGATCTCCACATCCCATTCATCAGATAAAACACGTCGGCTTTCGCAACATTAGCTTTCAATTGGAAAAGCTCATAGTAGTGGTTCAACCCACTATCAACAAACATACGAAGCTCGAGGTCGCTTACTTGACTTTGCAACACCTCCTTCAGTTCATTGTCCTTCTTTTGTTGTGTGGCAACCCACAAATCATACGCCATCTCAAATGCAACGACACCTACAAATTACTTGTCAAGATCAACACTTTCTACTTGTAGTGAATATGCGCGTTTGGGTCATTATGTATAATACATTCAACTTACCTGAGTTGACATTAGTAGATAATACACCATTGGTTGCGTTAAGTAAACCATCGTACACACGCTACAATCAATCAACCATCGTTGTGTTTAATATAAAAGGAAAAAAAAGTCGAAACTGTCTCAAAAGTGAAACATAGCGCGATTTACCTGTTGTCGAGCTCTCTCAAGTTCTTGCTCCAATTGTGCCAACTTCAAACGACCTGTTTCCAATTGTTGAACATATGCCTGCAATGTGACATGTAAAATGTATCAATGATATTATTTGTGTACACAAGTGGTAGTATAGAGGATTCTAATGTCTCATATGTATGATAGTTGATGTGTCTTATATTAGTGTTATTGGCGTACCTTTTTTCTTAGACGACTTTTACGGGCAGCTTCCCTGTTTTGTGCTAATCTTCGTTGCAACTATATGTTGACAAGTATAGGTTAATAATTATGCATATGTATATAAGAGCATTAAAAGGAATGAAGGAATGTATACCTTATCAGACAAGGTTTTTGCTTCTTGACTGTCTGATGAAGGTCCAAGCGATTCTTGAGAATTGTATTCAGACTAGATAGTCCAAAAGTTTATATGTTAAAAGAGATATCACACCAAATGAATTACGTTTAAAGATTTTATTATAAAATAACCATATACATATGTGTATGTGTATGTGTACGTATACGTATATGTTTGTCGAGTGCCTCCCTTGAATTGCTCGTGGAGACATTCCCCCGTTGTTGTACACTCTAGTTTTAGTATCGCTGGACAACCATTAAAACTTATCTTTATGTCATGGTGTAAGGCTATGTGTTACCAATAAACACCCCTGATGAGGTGGTTGTTAACTTGCGTTATACACCGAGCCCTAGGGGCGCTAAACCTCCCCCCATTAGCTGTGTATAGCTCGTGAAAGAGGATTTGACGTTGAGTGTGTGGGCCCCATGCATTAAACGGCTAACACACCTTCTTTCGAGGGCGGAAGAGAGATCGGGGAGACACATAACTTCACTAGCGATGTTGTGGCTAACTTCCGGAGCGAAAAAGAGGAAGGTTAAAGGCAATTTAAACATCAAACCCCAATGTTTTGTTTAAGTTAAGTTATAACCTAAAGTTATAATCATTAAATTTTTGTTACACCTAAAAGTATTTTTATAATTTACTAATTAAATTGCTTGGTTAAAAACGATAATTGTTAATCGATTTTAAATTTTATTGTTCTTTTTCAATTGAATTAATATTACTAATTGATTCACATAAAATTTAAATAAAAAAATAATTGAAAAATGATTGGGTGCGGCTAAAACCAAGGAAACCACTATAGGGTGCAACTAAAAAAATTGAAGGAAAGTGGTCTGGTCAGATACCTTATGACATGATATTTACAAAGAGTAAACTGCCATTTTCGTCCTTGAGGTTTGGCACTTTTTGCCAGTTTCATCCAAAAATTTTTTTTTTCTCAACTGGCTCCACTAGTTTTCAAATTCTTGCTGGTTTCGTCCAAGTGCCTAACTCCGTTAGTCAATCTCAGTTAACTGAGGGGCAGTTTTGTCATTTTATTGTAGCCAAACACCTTTTATTCCTGTTATTAAACTTGTCACCAAACACCCCTCTAGCTAGTTCCTACACCCGCATCCAAACATCCCCTAATCTGTCCCTCCTTTATCAACCAAACATCATCTCCCACACCTGCAACTCAATCACTAACCCAACCATCAATAACCCAACCATTGATCAATTTCCCTAAAACTTTCTTTAACCATCAAAACCCCACCTTTATAAAAACCCAACCCATCCATCCCTGCCCTTTAATTCTACACACATCATATTGTTTATAAAACATTTATAAACACCAATAACATAACATCAAACAGAACCAATGAAACTACAACTCAACCAAATTCAATAACACATCCACATTTCTCACTATAACAAACAACTTAAAACATTTAATTCCAAATAAACGTTATAACTTCTAAGTTGGCATATAAATTGGATAATATTATTATTATCAAGGATCAAGTTCACGTGAAGTGAATGTACACAACTTAAAACATTTAATCCCAAACCCATCCCGACGTAAGGAGACAGACGGAGGAGGAAGACGAAGACGACGGAGGAGGAAGACGAAGAGAGAGAGACAGACGGAGGAGGAAGCAGAAGAGAGAGAGAGACAGACGGAGGAGGAAGACGAAGACGACGGTGGTCGGCGGTGGTTCCATCGTCCTCTGTCTTTCATCACTCCTCATCTTCTCTCACTTCACTTACACTCTCTCTCTAACTAATCACGTTGACGAAGAAGACGACGAAGACCTTAGCTTCCTTGAAGAACCACAAGATCCACACACCTCAACCCACGACGACCCAGATCTCCCAGACATGGACGAATTCGCCGGAGACGAAGACGACGACTTCGACAGCTACAACTACGAAGACGAAGACTTCGAACCACCCTCTGATTACAACAACAATAAATATGAAGAGGATAGGAGAGTGATGAAAGACAGAGGTATAGGAGAGATAAGAGAGAGAGGAAAAAGAGAGAGGGGCTAAGAGAGAGATTAAAACATCTGTTGTTGTTATTATTATTATTATTATTATTATTATTATTATTATTATTATTATAATACAGATAATATTTGAATTGACAACTTTACCCCTCAGTTAACTGAGATTGACTAACGGAGTTAGGCACTTGGACGAAACCAGCAAGAATTTGAAAACTAGTGGAGCCAGTTGAGAAAAAAATTTTTTTTGGATGAAACTGGCAAAAAGTGCCAAACCTCAAGGACGAAAATGGCAGTTTACTCTATTTACAAATAATGAAACCATAACACATCATCTAAGATGTATGGTAGGTCTAGGGCGGACGATTTTCTATTTCTGGATACAAACATGTCATCTCAGTATACCCTTTGGAATATAAGTTCTCTAACAAAATTACGTATATAAATACTTTGTTCGTTTCATTTCATTTGAACTTTTATATTATCTTTGGTATTTTTTATTTTTTAATATACTCCAATATTCATCGCTTGAGAATACATAATTACAAGTATCACTTTTTTTCAAATTGTTAGGATGTTATTGGGCCACATGCACACATAAACAAGCATATAAGTTGATCCAATAATCCACAATATGAACCCATGTTCGCCAGTCTTATCTCTTGCTTATGTTTTTTTTTTTCTTTTTAACCACAAATTTTATTACATTTTAAATTCTACGTCATTTTGTACTTGCAAGAATTTAAACATATAACCTCACATTTGTAAAGAATGACACTATACCACTAAACCAAGAGTTCATGAGTATCTCATATTATGTGAAAAATATGGACTAAGGACATGCCTTTTTGCTTATGTGGATTGTGGACATTTGCTTATGTGGATTGTGGACAATGGAGTATATGGAGTTATGGACATGCCTTTTTTTTTTTTTTTTGCGGGGAATTTCATATTATGTGAAAAATATGCCTTTAAGGATTATTTATATAGAAACGAATTTTATATACACTCATGTTAAATTTGCTAATATTATATAGGTTTTATAAGGATTATGTATATAGAAACGAATTTTAATATAATAACTAACATATTTAACTATTACTTTAACTTTAGTATTAAAGAGGCAGATCATATACACATGAAAAGAAGTATATGTGTATACACACACTTTATATTCTAGTTCTAGTATTATATATATATAAATATAAAACAGTATATGAGCTACATGACAACTTGATTTTACAAATAGATCTATGGAAGTATGGACGTGTCTTTATTAAGTATAAATTATTATATAAAATACTACAAATAAAGCAAGATGGAAGATCTAGTTGTCATGAATGATACATCTTACCTTGTTATCTTGTCTTGTATCTTCTTTAAATATAATTTATAATACTACAAACTTAGCAAGATGAAGGAGATCGAATGATAAATCTTACCTTGTTAGTTTGCCTTGTGTCGACTTGTGAGATCGAAGAAGGCCCCGTGTTTGGGCTAATATCACATCCAAATGCGTCGTCCCACATGTTCATATGGTGGAGTGGATCGTACATGCCCATCCTTCTAGAAGTCACAAAGTGCGTTGACGTAGATGCCATCGAGGCTTACTTGAACCTATTAAACACGTTGACATGAGTCGCAAATCATCGTCATAAACTTGAACGAATAGAACACAAACACTCAATCCAATTTCTATCCTTTGACTTTTATGTTTGAACTTGTTTTCTTCAAAGCTAAAATTTAAATCTATTTTTTTAACCTTTTCTGCTCAACTTTTTTCCTTTGTAATTAACTAAAATTAATTATTATTTTCTCCGTTAAAGGAAAACGATATTGTGGTAGTTGTGAAGTATAAATGATTACTTGTTTGATTGTAAAAGTCAAAAAGTTAAAAGTCTAGTGCCCATTAAGAACAACATAATGGTCATATAGAACTCGAAACCCTAGTACACACACACAAACACACTTACCTTACACACACATAGACAAGAATATGCATCTTGAGTGTAAACACATGTATATATCAAAGAAGAATACACACATAGATTGTAACAAGAACAACTGAAAACTTATATATATACACACATAGATTGTAACAAGAACAACTGAAAACTTATATATATACACACATGGAGAAAGAGAGGGAGAGAGAGAGGCTAACCTGTTCGTGAACAGCAGAATGATAAAGCGAGAAGTTCAAAAACCAAAAAGATGCAATTCTTTGAGGGTTTTATAAACAATAAATTTAACCCGTTAAAGTAGAGATATATGAGTAAAGGTTGTTTGGGTAAAAAGGCATCAAATCATATGATTTTTGGAGAAAAAGGAAGACCATCATGGGTTTAAAAGCAAGAGAAGCACCAATTGGCCAAGAAACAGACAACCTAAATGAATTGACAAATTAAGCACTCAACTTTTAATCAAAATAATTGTGTTTACATTGTGATAAATTAAAGCTTAGGGATTGTGGAATGAAAAAAAGACAAAGCAATTAACATCATATTATAATTATAAGAATATAATATGCTTTGTGTAGATATAAAAACACTAAATTTTAAAAAATCTATTAGAGGCTGTTTGTTTTAGCTCTTGATGGGACATATGTCTGAATCAGTCAGACATAGTTCATTTAAACTATTTATTTCGCAAGAAGATGTCTTAATAAGTCAAACATTTGCCTCTAAATGTGTAGGCATTAAACTAAGTCCGAGGGACTATTTAGGCAAGGACTGAACCAGTAAAAGTTCTGAATAGGTAAGTGGCTCTGAACTAGTAACTGATAAGCCATTAAGTGTTGTTTGGTTAAACCTTTGAATAACTCTACAAAATTACTATTTTACCCCTCACTTTATTTTTATAATAATATATAATAAATCAAACACACACATGACACCACACAAACTTCTTTTTTTTAACCCACCTTATTTCTCTTTTAACAACCCCCCACCCCACACATGACACCACACAAACGCACGCGCGCACACACACACTTGCTCTCTCTCCCTGTTTCTTTTTCTTTCTTTTTCTTAAACCCACACAAACACACACACACACACACACTTGACACCATACACCCACACAAAACACACACTTAAAATAACCAGAGAAGTAGAGAGAGAGACGAGAGAGATGGGAGAGATGGAGGATGGCGACGCAAGAGGAGAGGGAGGAAAGGAAGGGGGTAGTGGCTGGCGGGGAAGCAGGGATGAGAGGCGTAAAGGTGGGGGCAGCGGCTGGGGATCGGAGTAGAGGGAGACGAGGGGAGTAAAAGGGTGGGCGACTGCAACGGCTGGTCAGAGCAGGAGGAGATGAGAGGAGGAAGGGTGGGCGGCGGCGGCGACGTGTGGTCGGAGTAGGAGGACAAAGAGGATAAAGGCTTTTTTTAGGAGAGGATAGAGGATAGGAGAGGATGAAGGGTAAGGTCTGTCTATTTTTTTTCATTCAACATCATTTATATGCTGAATCATTCAGCTCTGAATAGAACCATTCAGAGGTTGTGTTTTGGCAACCAAATACCACCCAACTCTGACCGATTCAGAGGTTACCTCTGAATGGAGCCATTCAGAGGTGAACCAAACAGCCCAGGAATATTTCAGACCATTTACTAGTTCACCACTTACTGGTTCATACCTCTTACTAATTCATTACTTATCCATTTTAAAGTTGCTAAATAGCCTCTAATTATATATATGTGAAACTAGATTATACCCCGGGAGTGTCTCGGGGTTGAGAAATCTAATATTGCATATCAATTTTACATAGGAAGTAGACTGATGCTATTTATAGTTACATGTAGAAAAGCTTCGGGTAACACATACTCTAAAACAATTAACAATGTATCTCCAATGTTAACGCCTAGCCTTAAACATTAATGTATAACTCTAATGTTAACATCTTACCTAAAACAATGTATAACTCTAATAATAATACTTAACCTAAAACAATGTACAACTCCAATGTAACACCCATTGAAAATAGAATTCATATTTTCTGGTTTGGACATAATTATTGACTTGCCTATACATGATTAATGAATTTTCTGAACACTTTGTGTTTTTTTTCCTGTATGAACAAAATCCTATAAAAAATAGTCGTTTTTTTCTCCGTGTTTTATATAGCACTATGGTACTCGTTGGAAAGATAATAAAATGCTCGTTAATTTGATGTAATTTTTTTCTTTAAAAAATCTCGTATATAAAAGATATTAACGTTTACAAATTATAGGAGAAAACATGAGAGAGAAAAATCAAATTTTATTTTTATTTATTTTTTTTCCTAAAATCACTTAATGCTACATGAAATGCCATTTTTGGCTTTAATTTTATATCATTAATGACATGTCATTGTCACATGACACACTCAAAGGGGAGGATGTCTTTTTTGAGTGTCATGTATGATTTATTGCTTTCAATTATTATAATAGATAGATTTGGATACCATTGTTCATCCATTATAATATGTAAATTGGACAATTCAAAATTTTCTTTATCAAGCACTAGATTATACCCCGGAAGCGTTTCGGGGTTGAGAAATCTAATATGACACATCAATTTTACATATGAAATAAACTGATGCACTTCACATTTACATGCAGGAACCTGAAACAATTAGCAATGTATATCTCAAATGTTAACACCTAACCTAAAATAGTGTAAAACTTCGTTGTTAACACCTAACATTAAACAATATAATTCTAATGTTAACATGTAACCTAAAATAATGTATAACTCTAATATTAATAACTACTTAAAACTATGTATAACAAATCATTTGAATAAGAATGAAAATGTATATTAAAAAGAAAATATATGTTTGGATGAGGAGCATAGCCAGAAACAACTATTGTAGGGTGTGATTGAAGTAGTGATTTTGAAGATGTGACTTTTTTTTTAAATGAGTTATTATAACCTATTCCGTTCTGAATGAAAATAGAATTCATATTTACTAGTTTGAACATAATTAGTGACTTGTCCATACATGATTAATAAATTACTTGAACACATTGTGTTTTTTTTTCTGTATGAACAAAACCCCACAAAAAAATAGCCGTTTTTTCTCCAATTTTTATATTGCACTATGGTACTCGTTGGAAAAAAAATAATAAAACGCTCGTTAATTTGGTGTAATTTTTTTCTTTAAAAAATGTCGTATATAAAAGATATTAATGTTTAAAAATTATGGGAGGAAACATGAGAGAGAAAAATCCAATTTTGATTTTAATTTTTTTCCCTAAAATTTTCTAATGCCACATGACACACTTAAAGAAGATGTTGGTCTCTTTGAGTGTCATGTGAGATTTTTTGCTTTCAATTATTATAATACATAGATGAATCAAATGAGTAAGATAAAAATAAATTAACGACATATAAAATAAAGATATTAAACAGTTTCCAAATAGACTAATGTAATTCAGTCCTTAGAGCATTCATAGTAGTTGCTCCATCTCCATCTTTATAATTAACTAAAAATTAGTATCTTTCTCTCTCATTTTCTATTTAATAATATTTATTCTATACTTTTATCATTACCTTTTCTCTCTCCTCTACTCACAACCACTTTTAAAAATATTAAAAAATTATGGAGGATGAACAATGTCTCATCCAAATTTAGCGGTGAACAGTGTGTCCTCTAAATATTTTCTCTCTCCTCTACTCACAACCACTTATATCCACTCTATATAATATAAAGATTACACTCACACCATTATGGATGAGCTGATGTGAATGCTCTTAGATTCTTCTAAACAAGATATATTTATTATTTATTATTATTATTATTATTTATAGATATATTATTATCGACTGCAATAATGTTATAATTATATTATAAATATATTAATAGGCCATCGATTTGAATAGTAACTTTGGTTTGGTGACTTTTATAATGCTTTATATAACATCATTTGTAACATTCATTCAATATTATGCTTTGGTTCAGTGGTTTGTGGTGATCTTTATAACTAGTCGGCCCGGGTTCGATTCTTTGGGGGGCCTTTTTTTGGTAATGTATTTTTAGGTTGTGTTTGGCAGATGGGTATTTATGGGGGTGACTTTGGTTTGGTGCCTTTTATAATGCTTTATATAACATCATTTGTAACATTCATTCAATATTGTGCTTTGGTTCAGTGGTTTGTGGTGATCTTTATAACCAGTCGACCCGGGTTCGATTCTTTGGGGCCCTTTTTTCGGTAATTTATTTTTAGGTTGTGTTTGGCAGATGGGAATTTATGGGGGTGTGTGTGTTGGCGGTTCATTAGCGTTCTTCACTTTATAATAACATCTCTGCTCTCTCTCTTTACAACTTCTGCGTAACATATCTCTGCTCTCTCTCTCTACAACCCCTTCGTCTTCCTCTTTCATCCACCGTTTATGATCACCATCTTTATTTTTCAAAACCACCACTGTCATAGGCATCTGGTGTTACACCGGAATAGAATGGCAGGCATTGATCTTCTCTGATACTCTTTATCTCGGTCTCTTTCTGTTTTTCTTTATAATCTATATTTGATAAGTGTGTGTGTATCTGTGTGCTAAACCCTAGCCGCCACCGTTTGCATTTGTTTTTCAGTTGTTAGATGATGGTGGTCGTGGGTTTGCCTGTGATTGAAGGGATGGAGGCCATTTTCTTGCAAAACCCTAGCCGTTTTCTTTGTGTGCTAAACCCTAGCCGCCACCGTCAACATTTCTTTTTCGGTTGTTAGATGATGGTGGTCGTGCGTTGGCATGTGATTGAAGGGGTGGAGGCCCCTTTCCTGCTAAACCCTAGCCGTCATCGTCTACATTTGTTTAGATGATGGTGGTCGTCAGTTGGCCTGTAATTGAAGGGATGGAGGTCTTGAGCTTCTATTGCTATTTTTTTTAATGACATGCATCGATTTTCAGTTTGGGTTAAATATTTATTTTTTCGTTACTCTGCTTGCATGAGGTTAAAATAAAGTTTGCCGTGTCTGCCTCAATGGTTTTTTTATGTGTGTTTGCTTTTCTGAAGTTGTTGTTGATCAATCAGTAGAAAGGAATAGAATTGATAGTTTATGTTGATCAGTTTAAAGCAATATGATTAATAGTTTAGTCTTTGAAGTTTTTTATGTTATGGCTTTACTGTTGTGTGTTGTATTGTTTATTTTATGAAAATCTTTTATTAAGTGGTCTTGGTTTTCGCTGTCATGTGTGTATGAGCCTATCAAGGCCAAGTCTATGTGTCAAATGGTGCATGTTTCTTGGTGTTTGAATAACTCTTTCTTATCAATCTTTGTTGGTACATGTTTGTTATTGTTATTTGCACTTTTAGCTGCATATAAAATTAAGTATGTGTTTGAACGTTATGATTTATTGAAGCTGAGGTTGATGATTAACCGGATTCAGCAATTGAAGATTTAAATACTTTCCATATTTAGCCGAAAACGATATGCACTGGTCCATCTGTGAAAGCAGCGGTCACTACAGATGAACCTGGATGGGGTGCAAAGAAAAGTCAAAATGACGCTAATAAGAGCTCCTGATCAGGTTGGGGTCAAAAGGACCTCCTATGTGTTACAATTTTGTATATAGAAGCGCATCATACGGGTTATAATAGGAGGTTGGTATTACCTATTATGGTTGATAGTGGGATAATTTTGTGTGTAGGACTGTCACTTAGGTATGTGAATCCGCTTCCTAAAGGACCTCCTATGTGTTACAATTTTATATGTAGGACTGCCACTTATGTATGTAAATCACTTCCTATGTGTTATAAAACTCAGTTTCACTTATTTTTGTAGTTTAGTCGACAAGTTTAAAACCAATTTGGAAGTTTTCTTTATGTCATTTGCGACTTGGATAACGGGTCAAAACATTTGAGCTTTTGTTAGTTGCATTGTGTACGTGTTTATTTAGTTGTTTGCTATTCTAGGTCTAGAATCCGCTCCCATGTTAGGACTTGCGTTGACACCTCTGATTGATGAATCAATGATCTGGACACCAACGTGGTTTCGCCAAGTCTGCCAGTTATGTATTCTGTGCGTTTGTTTGTTCAGTTGTTTACTAATCTTACTGAATTTTTTAGCCTTTGTGTCTAGGTCTAGAATTGGCTCACACGTTAGGACTTGCGTTGACACTTCAGAGTGATGAATCAAGACCTAGACACCAACGTGGCTTCGCCTACCCTGTGAATTGTGGTTGTGCTTCATGTCAACTTGTTGCATTTCTCAAACATTATTTTTGTTGATTGATTTGTGAGCTTCATGCGTTTTTGGGTTTTTTTATGCGATCATGACTACGTTTTTATGCATGCATATTTGATGCTTACATTAGTGATCATCATTTTGGTGGCATCAATACATTTTGTGTTTTTTTATGTTATATGTTTTTTGACCAGCTGATGAAACATTATGTTTTTTAAGTGATTATAGGGTGGTAAAAGATTATTTTTAATGGTGCTGGCATAATTCGGATGTCGTGCATTGATTTCCATTTTTTTGTTAAATACTTATTTTTACCTTGGGCTGCTTGCATGAGGTTAAAAGAATGTTTGTTGTGTGTGGTTCAATGGGTTTTTTTATGCGTGTGTGGTCTCCTTATGCAAAAGTGAGGCATTGATGCGTTTGCGGAGCCTATGAGTTTTTGTTTGTTGGGTTTAACAGGCTTTTTCATTGGTTATTGAAGGTTATGATTTGTGTCTGAGTTTGCAACGCTCTACGTGATATTCGCTTATGATGGTTGTGAAACTACCAAGTGGGATGGCTTAACACAAGCAACCATTGTGTTTCATTTTTGGGCCTAATTTGTGTCTACATGAATGGTAACTGCATTTTACCAATATATTTTTGCCATGCAAATTTAATGAGTCATTGTGGGAGGCCTAAGGCGATGATGTTATAGAATGGTTTGTTATTTTGTTATGGCGAGGCGATAGTTTGATCGCAGCCACAATTAATCGCCTTTCTTTGAGCCTTAAAGTATGTTTGTGAAAAAAAACACGAGGTTATATAACTTCCGGTCAGGATGATTGGGAAAGATCAAACCAGTTTGAATAGTAAAGGCCATAGGCTATAGTGTTCAAATTGCTGGCCTATTAATGCATATATATATATATATATATATATATATATATATATATATATATATATATATATATATATATATATATATATATATATATATATAATACAATTTCTCATCACGGGTTGTGGCTTGACCTTTGATGTATTTTATACTTCTGTGGGGATGATGGAAAAAGAGGACTTAGGGCGATGATGTTAAGGAAGGGTACGTTATATTGTTTTGGCGAGGCGATAGTTTAATCGCAGCCATAATTAATTACCCTTCCCTGAGCCTTAATGTATGTTTCAAAATAAAAGTGTGGCTATGATGCGTTTGTTGTGCCAGTGATGGTTTTGAGGCCTAATAGGCCAACGATTTTAACGATAACTTTGGTCAACTGAGTTCGATTGTTTGGCGTGCCAAAGATGACCACAAGCCACTAAACTAAAGCACAATACTGAATGATTATTTGAAACAATGTTATATAAAATGTGATACAGGGCAGAAAACTTAAGTTACTGTTCAAGTCACTGTTTCACACGCAGTCGACCCGGGTTTGATTCTTTGGGGTCATTTGTTTTCAAATAATATTCTTCATACTGCTTTACACGTCTCTGTCTATGGTATGTTCCTCGCCACGTTTACAATGCCTTTTAATACATAATTACAATTATTCAGTAACTATAGAATAATAAACCTCATCTTCGTCTGCCAAAGAACCTTCGATTCTGCTATCCTGGTTTTTTTATTTTATTTTTTGTTCTTCAAGATACTTCATTACGCAAGCATTCTGTTAAAACCCATGCTGTTGTTCTTCTTGGTTTTGTGAGCTTCGTACGTTTTCGGTATTTTTATTCAAACATTAGTATGTTTTAATGGATGCATGGTTGATGGTTGCATTAGTGATCATCATTTTAGTGTCATTTGCATTTGGTTCTTAAAGATAATTGAACACCTACATTCTATTAAAAATCATTCTCTGTTTTCTTATGCATTTTTGTAGTTTGGAAAAAAGAGGACTTAAGGCGATGATGATAAATAAGGGTTGATTGTGTTGTTATGGCGAGGCGACAGTTTGGTCGCAACCACAATTGATCACCCATCTGAGCCTTAGAAAGTCGACCTGTTTTTTTTTTTTTTTTTTTTTTTTTTTTTTTTATGATGAACCCTTATTTGTAATTATGTACTTTCAAACTGGCTCCCACGTTAGGACTTGCGTTGACACCTTTGAGTGATGAATCAACGATCTGGACACCGACGCGGCTTCGCCAAGTCTGTCAGTTGTGTATTTTGTGTGTCACGTTTACATCACTTTATTTGTTGCATTGTTTATGTGTTTGTTCTGTTGTTTACTATTGTTACTGATTTTATTAACAACTGTATCTAGCTCTAAGATTGGCTCCCACGTTAGGACTTGCATTGAAACCTTTGAGTGATGAATCAACGATCTGGACATCAACGTGGCATCGCCAAGTCTGTCACATGTCGTTGTTCTTCGTGTCTTTCTTGAATCTGCTTTGTTTTGGTTACATTTTTGGGGATTGCATGAATTTTGATGTTCAAATCTGTGTTTGCTTTATTGATATAAGGCGTACAGTTATTAGATGTTTAACTTGGTTATGATGAGTTACACATACTTTTGGACAACTAATAACGATGGCGTGGCAAGGCCTTGGAATGACAGGTCTTAACCTGCAATCTGCAAGACTCTAAACCAATTAGGTTATTCATCCGTCTTAGCTGATGCAGGTTTGAACAACAATGATGGCTGCAACGAGGGTTGCTTAGTGTTGGTTTGTGCCACCTGATGCGTGAAGACATCATTTTATCGAATTATACATTTAATAAGAAATGTTTTTTTTTGTGTTTTTTATGGATTGAATTGTAACAATACGTTTTGTATTTTTTATAAATCCAGTTGTATCAACACTCATTTTTATTTATGATGGTTTCCTCTATGTTTTGTTGGCTCTTTTTCTTACGCAAATTTATGTTATGTTTTTTTTACTGTGTTTCTGTTGAAAAAGTTATATGTTTGATGGAAGAGATTGGGTTTATGTTTCGTTGATGACAAAAGTGTAAGGCGCACATCGCGCGGCCATTGATACCACTAGTTTATATATATAATTCGAAAAATTATCAACATGATCCTTTTTGAGTCTTTACCCAACCCTTAATCAACTAGGGGGACGAGGCGCCTTGTGGGTGTTGCGTTCGTGGTGAAGCCCGACCTAATCTGGGTCGGTTTTTTGGTTGGTGGTAGGGATGGACCTACATACATGCTAAGGGAGCGGGAGCCACCTTGGAAATTGTTGCGTTTTTTAAGTCGATTGGTAGATGTTTTTCAACCTTTCGGTTTTTTTTTAAAAATTTGTAGGTTTCGGCAACTTTTTATTTTTTATTTTTTAGGTTTCGGTAACTTTTTTTTTATTTTTAGGTTTCGGTGTTTTTTTAATGTCTACTTCATTGTAACTTTTTTTAATGTTTGTGACTTTTTATGTTATTTATTTACTTATTTACTTATTTAAAAATTAGAAAATAAAAAATAAATGATGACTAATAGGAGTGGAGGACCACCTAAGGAAGACTACCCTTACACCCTTGGATAGTTCTCAAGTTGTCTAAAACCAAGGCTAACCCACTTTTTTGCTGACGTGGTACCTCAACCACACCACATAATCTAAGGAACATAGTTGTTTCATTTATTTGATTAGCCAATCAAATAATTATACTAGCCGTCAAAAACTTTAACACAATATTATTTGGCTTTGCATTTGAATAAGGAAAAAAAAGTCAACATAGTGACTTTCCAGCCGTCACAAACCTTAACACCATATTATTTGGCTTTGCATTTGACCCAGGAAACATAAAAGTCAACATAGTAACTTTCTTTTGTGGACAAATCGAACAGTGGCTGTGAAGCTGAAATAAGAACATGTTATTTTTTATTTTGTTTCAAAGTTCTTGTTTAGGATTGAGTTGGTTGTTTATATTTCATTGCGTATTGGTATTTATACGTTTCGTTTATTCATTTTATCGCTTAGAAGTTGTAGTTTCGTTTTAGTAATTAAATAGAAATATTGTCAAGTTATTAAGGCCCTGAGCCATAGTATTGTTTTAATTACATTAACCCAATACCGACTCCTTTCGGGTCAGCCACGTGCGTGTGCATGCAAAGTAATACTTAACAAGTGGTATCAGAGCAAGTGGAAGTTTACTCTTTGATTTTCAGTATTATGGCTGATGAGGGTAAAACGAAGATTGAGAAGTTTGATGGACAAAACTTTGGATGGTGGAAGATGCAATTCACGAATTTGCTAATACAGAAGGATCTAGATACGACGTTAGAGAAACCACCTAAGAAGATTACAGTAGAGTAGCTAACTATTGACAAGAAGGCCAAGTCAACGATTAGGCTTGTGTTGTCTATGAATGTGACATACAACATCTTAGAAGAAACCACAACACGTGGAATCATGGAGGCGTTATCAAACATGTACGAGAAGCCATGGGCTACAAACAAGGTGTTCCAAATTAGAGAGTTGGTGAACACACACATGAAGGAATGAAGCTCTGTTACCGCACACATAAACACCTTCAACTCTCATTTGACACGTTTGTCATCAATAAACTCCAAATTAGAGAGTTGGTGAACACACACATGAAGGAATGAAGCTTTTTTGTATCCAAGGTTCATTATGCAATGCATAATAAAAGAACTTGGAGAAGAGGTGCTTGTGGGTAAAACAACTATTTTACACCCATTAACCTCACAAGCATACTCTAGGCACAATAAACCGGCTGCCTAGCCAGAAGATGACCAACGGGAACACACAACAGTCCCCAAGGAACCCTCATGTTCCAAACCTTCAACCAAAAAGGCCAAGAAACCTAAACAGCAAAAATAAAAACCCACCAGCCTTAAAAGAAAGGCAGTTTAGGAAGTTGAGATGCCTGAACTTGCTAATGTGCAATCTGCACTTGATAAAGATGTGACTGAAACATCCTCTCAGTCTCATCCATCTCAAAACCCCCACTAGAGCACCAATCACAATTTTATTCAAAAGAAAGAAATTTAAGAAAACAATCCCCATTGACTCTTCTTTTGAAACTGCTGAACCATTAGCCCAAACTACTGAACCAGCACCACAAATTTCTGAACCTGAAGTCCTTGAAATTGCCAAACTTCTCTCTGGGCTAAAAGAGACTATCCCATCAGAACATGTCAGTCCCCATCAACCACATCAAACAGGGGACATACCTTCAGAACTTGACATGGATGTGGATGTCCATAGCCCTAACCCAAGAGATGAGGATGAACTAGGGTCTCTAAGCCCAAACTTAGAGACTTTAGGTACATTTGAGGCTGCTACTACTCATATACCACACAGTGGTGGATCTGAGGAAAGAAGTAACATTGCTAAGACCTCACTTGCGGCAACTACTGATGAAGGCTTAATGCCTGAGGTAGGAAATCCTCTGAACCAAGAACAAGAGGTACATGAGACAACTGGGTTGGGCCCAGCTCATGATATAACTGATACTGTCCTCATTGAGGAAGTAAGTAGGGATTCAGATGATTCCATTGATTTGGATGATGATTCACACTCCACCAAACTTGAATTGACGGTTGCTAGTGAAGGTCCTGCACCTGGTGTCTCTAAGCTCAAAGAGCTGGTCACACCAAATCAGGTTAAAGTCCACTTGATCCCTGATTCCCCTAAAGTGACATCTTCTGTACAACATGAAGATCACCCAAAAACACACCCCTCACTAAAAATGCCTACCCAATTCCCTGGGTCATCCAGCATAGACTTGAACCAACTATGCAGCCCAGATGGTCCCCTGTACGAGTTGATGAACACCCTCATTGCCAATCACCTCAAATCTTTCACAACTACTTTGGAATTGTTAACCAAAACTCAGTTTGAGGTGATCAACAAGAAACTTGGTGAGCTGTCCAACAAGATAGACAACAACTCAAGACAGCTTGCTGAACTCACTGGTAAAACTTCAAAACCTAGTAGGCTTCCAGAAGTGGATGAAGCCAAAAAGGGGGAGAAGATTAAGGAACCTAAGGAGTCACTGGAAGCCAGGATAAAGGCAAGAGTGGCTCTACAACAACAACAACTTCAAGAAAAAGCCCACAAACAAAAAGAAGATCAACAAAAGCTTAGTTCTGGAACTGAAGTTGAAGCTGAAACCTCCCAAGGCCATAATGAAGAAACTGCTGAAGACTCTGAAAGTACTGAAGACAATCCTTCAGTAGTTGACACTTCTGTCAACACTTCAGCAGTTAACACTTCCAACATACAAACAGCTGAAGAGCCTTCCAGACCAACTGATCAACAACAACCAACTCCTATTCCAAGGCCTACAACAACTACAACAATGACTGTGCTGAACCTTCTCCACTTTCAATGTCCAAAGAACTACTAGAGAAGAGTTTGATTGCAGCCCAAAGAAAGGCTAAGGAAGAAGAGATCTGGAACAACTTGGAGGCAAGGGAAGATTTAAGCTTAAATGAAAAGCTTCAAGCTTATGAAGCAAAGTTAAATAGGCAAGCTGAAACAGAGAGAGTTGCTGAAGAAGACAAAAGACAACAATTGGTGTCTTTTATAACAAAGAACAGCACAACAAATGCCTATTCACTCAAAGGGCTCTCAATGGATGAGCTAACCAGAAGAGCTCAACTTGTTGCTGACAAACTTGCAACAGACAAAGATAGAAAGGCCAAAAGAGCAGAAATGATTGAAGAACTGGTAGCTAATGACTATGGTTCAAAAGCCTCTGTGTCAAAATGGAAAGAAGACAGACTACTGGACACATACAAGAAATACAAGGCTGCCAAGGCTGCTAATCTAGAGAAGTTCAAAACTTCTGAAGTATCAACTTCAGTAGTTAGAACTTCTGGTGTTAAACAAAGACCAGCTACCAAGAAGAAACCAGAGGACAATACAAAGACTGACTTCAAGATGGTGCTGCTAGAAGGCAACACAGTTGTGCAAGGAGACTTTGATATTGAAGAGAAGCCTCTGATAACTCAATTTAGGGATCCTTCAACATTTGCTTACTAAATTCAGAAGACTATCACTGACAAACTGCACACAAAGGTAATTACTGAACATCATTTACCAACTTTCAAATTACCTGATGTAGTGCAAACAGAAGACAGAAGTGAATCCCACCTGAGAGTCATAGAAATAGTGAACATCCAACACTCAGGAACATCCCAGGGATCCAGCATGGTTCCCTATACTTTAGATTTTGACAAATCTAAAGTGCTGATCATCAGATGGTCCTTTACTAATGACAACTCAGTATTGGTGACAAGAAGAGATCTTACAAGCAAGGCCTACAAGTCCATGAATGAACTGAAGAATCTATCAACTCAGGACTTGCTTACAATTCAACACTTGGAACCTTAAAAGGGATCTCTCACTGATGAACAGCTTAATCAACTAAAGAATTCCATGTTCAAGGAGATATGGAAGATTGTGAATGACAGAAGAAAACAATAAGGAATTAGAAAAGGTTTTGGCTTCATCAATCCAGGGGGAGATTGTTAGGACAAAAAGGATTGAGGAAACCACTTTTGTAAACCTTAGTCTAATTCATACTTCTGCAAATATTCTAAGTATAGAACTACTGAAGAAAGAAGACCGAAGTACTGAAGAAGGATTCAACAAGTACTGAAGAAGAAGTATCAGAAGTTCTGAAGTCTAACCAGACAAGTTCACTGAAGAACTACTGAAAACAAAATACTCATCAGTAGTTTGTCATTCATCAGCACTTGTACAAGAATCTTTCCACCACCTTATGTTTCAGTAGTTTATTTGTTTAGTATTACTTTATCTTTTTGCGCAAGTTCCAAGAATGCAACTTGTTTCAGACTTGCTTTTTGGCAAGGTTCATGTATATGTAAAGTCTATAAATAGATGGGTTCATCCCTCTGTTTTAGACATTGATTTTTATTGAAACTGAAATCCTTCAAAGCTTATTATTGTTATTTCCATTTCATTTATTGAGAATCTATTTGAGTATTTATTATCATTCACATTCAATACTTAGATTCTCATTAAACTTGTCTTTAGTTTTCAAACATCCAGGGGGAGTAATAACTCATGTTGATAGTGTAAATTTACTTACTCATTCCGCTGTGCAAATCTGATTGAACTTGCTAAACACATAAGTGTTCACTAGCAAGCATTACATTAAGAGCAATACTGATCCAACACTTTTGGCATAGGAGACTTGGCCATGTGAACTTTAAGCCATATACAAAGTCACAAAAATGGGCTTGGTCAGAGGTCTACCCTTGATGGAATATCAGTGTAAAGAACACCGTGTTTCCTGTCTTAAGGGAAAACAACATAAGTCCTCTTATAAGTCTATTGAAGAATAAAAACAACTGCATGTCTTCAACTACTCCATATGGACTTATTTGGACCAGTCAAGATCATGAGCCTTGGTAAGAAGAAGTATTGCTTGGTCATCATTGATGACTACTCAAGATTCACATGGGTCTTTGATGTTGTGTGGATTAGGTCTTTTTTAAACGTCCTTTTTAAAACCAACACTTTTTCGAAAGAAGTGTCAAGACTCGGTAAAAAGGGTAATTAAGCAAAACCTTTTATTTAAAACACTAATATAAGTTTTAAATTTATAAAAGTAAAACGATAGCTGCTGACTACTTTAAACCCACATGATAGGCAAGTGGACCTATCGAGTGTAGTATAGTCTATAGCAAGTACCGAGTATCAAACCCTAAGATACGACTTCCCTTACTAAACTCTAAGCTGCTGTGATAAAAAGAAAAGATAATAAAATAAAGAAAGAAAGCAAGAGTGATCAGAATAAAAACCAATACCAAACGAAGTGCTGCTTCAGGATCCGACTTACTTTCGGAATGGACTAATAGTAACTACCTAGTTAAGTGGTGTAAACAAGTGTGCACTTTTGCTGAACTTGGAGTTGCTACAGCATTCTCCTGTGGTGTTTGTTATCGCAATATGAGCTGTGTTCTTGTTTGGAAAATGATCGTCTCCCGGCCTGGTAAGCTCACCTCTCGACTATGACAACTAGATGACTCAAGATTGTGTATGCCCAACCCCGAATAATCCAACTCCCAAAGCCACAATAATGCATCTAATACTTAAAAGCCTCTATGGACAACTTGCCGGCGGCCGGAGCATGACCGATCAAGAAGCCACTTGATATCATAAAGGAGTCGTGACCTACCGGCACATGTGCATCCTTTACTTGACCCAAATAACTATTTTAATAAGTGAGTGGTCTATCAGTAACTGTGCGGCAGTATAAAGATGAGAGAAAATAAAGACCATTCTCTCTCAACACGGGTTCATCAAATCTTAGCTTGTGCCAAAGCTATCACATAGATAATGAAGCTAAGTCGCAAAACTAAGACCCGACTTATCGCTATGACCGAATATAAAGACCGTAACGACCCTAAGAGAGATCTTGATAAGTTGTGAGTTTTAAGTTCACAAGTGCATGGGTTTTTACACACCATGGGTACACTCATGAGTCCTTCCCATTTCCCATCAAGACACCCACAAGACCAAAAACTAGTTAATTAGTTATTTAGTTAACCAAACAAGAATCTAAGTAAAAGAATTTAACAAGAACACAACATCACTTAACTAAAAAGATCTATATAAATCCATGCCAAAATAAGTCTTCACCTTAGCAGCACTCAAGTACACTAGCAATGGACAATGATGGATACATGGTGGTGAGTGTGAAGTGGATTAAAGAGGGTGGTTTGGATGATTTTTAGTGAACTCTCTCAATACTCTCAATCTTCAAGCCTTTATGGAGTGATCCCAAGCTCCAAAGGTGACTTGCAAGACCTCTGAGGTAGTTGAAGTGTGAGTAAAACTCAAGTGAAATGGGATGCCCAAAATGTGGAGTGGAGGCCTCTATTTATAGGCAAAGCAGCCCTTGCACACCCTTGACAACTCTCTGGCACGCCCATGCACAATAACGCGTACTGTTGCACATTACTTTTGCGGAGTATTGTCTGTACCAGGGCTTGCACGCCCGTGCTTAGTAGGGTGGCACGCCCATGCAAGTTGTTGGGAGTAACCGTCTTGTCAGTCTTTGTCGGTTTGAGCCTTAGAGAAGACGCTGAAGCTGAGCACGCCCGTGCTTAAGGTGGGAGCACGCCCGCTCATGTCTGGAACTTTCATTTTTGCCTTCTGTTGACTGGTAGTGTAACAACCGGCAAAAATGAGGTAATTCCGTACTAATTAACTAATATGCGATTAACGTAATTAAATGAAATTATGTGTTGATTTATTTATCAAGGCCTTAGAAAGATAGCAATTCCCAAATAATGCATGGGAATGCATACGTTTAATGACAAAATATGATAGGATCATGTGCGAGTAAACTTATCTGGTATGGACACTGGCAATTACCCGGTAAAAATTAAATAAACGAAAAGGATCCCGGACACCCGGGATATAAAATAAAGGGTAATTTCACAAAATATAATGAGTTTTGGAACTCCAAAGCCATAAGTGAGAGCTTTTCATACAAATCTCCCGGTAACGAATAAAGTGCGCGTACCGCACCCGATACGCGTGTAACTTATAACTTCACCCGACAAAAGCCTAAATAACTAATCAACGCTTAAAATAGGCTATGTTTAAGGGTTATTAAATGTATTTTTAATATCCAGATAACGCGCGGTTAAAACCCGAAAAATACCCGGACGACACCCGAACAAGGAGGAATTTAACATAACAAATAATGGGTAAATATTTAGTGTCGTGGAACCCACCCAAACACCCCAAGGGGCCGGCCTAAACCCCACCCCCATGATTAATCTTTTCCTTTTATTAATTAACCCACTTATTATTAAGAGTAATCATGAGATTAGAATGCATGGATGAGCATTGGGCAAAATTTAACAAATCCCCTTCTCTCTCTCTCTAACTCACGGCCAAACACCCTCTTACTTAATCTCCCAAAGATTTTTAATATCTCACATAATCTTCATTAAGATCTCACATAATCCATGGAAGATATATGCAATCTTTAGAGATATGAAGAGGATATTATAAGGATACATGTATGCACACTTGAACCAACAAAGCAAAAATCTCCTTCTTTTCTTCCCTCTTGGCCGTAGCATATACCACCCCCACATACATTTTCTTTTCAAGTTTAACACTTCCAAATCACCTCTAAATATTCATCTTTCAAAACCCCATTGTGTGTTTCAAGAGCTTGGAGCTTAACCACTTGGAAGAACACACTAAACCCCATTCAAATCAAAGGTTTTTGTCTTCCCTAGCCTTGAGCTAGTAGTAAGCTTTTTAACCTTGCTTTGATCATTAATATTCATGTTATGTGTTCTTAGAAGCATGTTGTACATGAAGGGTTAAAATGTGGTTTTGAAACATAAGCTTTAATATATTTTACAAGAGTAAAATGGATGAGTAAAAACATGTAGATGGATCATGGATTTGATGTTAGTAATGTAGTATTTCTAAAATTATAAAACATACACATACACTTATGAAGGATGATGATTTGAACATGATTTGTGAAAGTAACTTGAATATGCTGAAAGATAGTTTTAATCATCATAAAATGACCATCTAAAGTCTAATATAAGTTGGAATATGTTAGAAGTTCATAAATGTAGAAGTTACATATTTAAAGTCTACTCACTTGGATGAGTGAAATTTGGATATGTTGGATAAAAACACTACACACACATGTTAGTAGCCTTAATGATGGAATATAAGACTATAAAAAGTGGTATGATGTAAAAATAATATAACATTAAGAAGATTCTTCAAAGTACACTAATTTGGGAGAAAAATGCTAACCTTGGAAGTTAGGATGGAAAAATGCAACATTTATAAGTTAAGGGACTAATGTTGTAACTTTGAAAGTTGAG
Organism: Ambrosia trifida; assembly: GCA_028751855.1. Lineage (NCBI taxonomy): Eukaryota > Viridiplantae > Streptophyta > Magnoliopsida > Asterales > Asteraceae > Ambrosia > Ambrosia trifida. The sequence goes on along the minus strand of CM054126.1, from coordinate 105,974,131 downwards.
GGACTAAAATAAACATTTTAGAAACTTTGGTCCAAAAATGCAATGATGGAAAGTTTGGTGTCAAAAGCATAAATAATGATTTTTCAAGGATGGTTTTGGTAAACACTAGTAAACTACTTGTGTATTTTGTATAAAAAGGGTATTTTTATAAAAATGTAAGTTTATAAAAATATGGACTTGTAATAACATAAGGATTTTATAAAAATAGAGATATTTATAAAAATGTTGAACAAGATTAAAAACTTGAGAAAACTTAGACAAAAATGAATACTTTTATATAAATGGGAATATAAAAGTGTTGGAAACATTTTTGGTATATAAGTTAACAAGTTGGGTTAAAAATACAAAAGTATATTTTTGAACCTTTCAAGTAATATGTGTTGAGGAATTGGAAGTATAAATAATATATCTATAAGACGCATATTGGGAAAAACTTGGAAAAATTAACTATCGGACTTAGTTACATAAACTAACTATAGCGGATAAACAGACAAACAAGAGAAAAATGCCATTGCGGCAAGATGAGAAAATATATATTTTAGGAAGTAAAATATATATAACATGGGTGAAAATTATATAACACTTTCCTAAGTGTTGGAGAAAACATTCGTGGGAGAAAACATAACGTAAAAGATTAAAACGTTAAACAACGTATGGACTTAACAAGAAAAACTACACGTTTATATATGTACATATGTGCTCGTCTCGACGAAATTCTAGTATATCTATTTGAATGGGAAAGTAGATATGCGGGAAGGAAAACCGAGACGAGTAGACAAAATATACATATATATATATATATATGTGTATACCGACGAGATCCTAATGTATTTATTTGAATGGGAAAATAAATACACGGCATGGTAAGTCGAGTCGGGCGTTAAGAATATACTACCGAACGACAAGACCTTAGCATATTTATTTGAATGGGAAAATAAATATGCGGCAAAGTGAGTCGGGTCGGGTGTTAAGAATATATTATATCGAACGATACGATCTTAAGTATAATTATTTGAATGGGAAAATAACTATACGTTAGGTGAAGTCGAATTGAGGATAATAATAAACAAGTTAAAAGGATATTAACAAGAGTAATATATGACTTGTAAGAAAAGGGTAAACCATCGCTAACGAACCTAGGATACGCGTTTAATTAAATGGGAATTGGAATAACACGTGGTCGGGGAGTTGGGTGTACAACTTGCCAAGGCACATACACTATAGGTGTAGTGACTTATACGTCTAGGACGTTTGTAGGTGCGAGACCACAAATTTGCTATCTTTCCTTTTTGAGCCGAGCACAGATTCAGGTGAGTCTCACGGCCCCATTTTAAACTATTTTACGTTTTTCGGGGGAAAGATATGTTAGGGAAAATGTTTGACGGAATAATTACTTGAGTTGTGATCGCCACTCGGGGTTGAGACCTTTCTACTATAATCATTAATTCAGGGAAATGAAACTGAAGGAATATTTGAATAATACTATTGGTGCCTGACAAGGCCCACCCCTAATCGATAACGTCGATTATGCATCGGCGTATGCCTGGGGTGCACGTATTCTGAAATCAAGTCGTAGGATACCGAGTAACGACTTGGAGCGGGGCATTATTATTATTTGTCTTGGTTTGGTTATAGGCTCAAGTAGAATTGTAGGAACTTGCAACTCCTATAAATTGTCATAACATGGTAATTCCCAAGAGATAAAGTTTTGGAAAACTAAAACCTGTGAACTCACCAATATTTATATATTGACGAATTTTAAACATATCTTTCAGGTAATTGATTGATGATGGACAACATGGCAAGCTGGGTCAGGGGAATCTCTCAACTGGGCGTCGAGTGTTTTGAAGGGGTTTCACCTTTATTTCCCAAGGATTTGGGATATATTTGAGGAGCCTCCTTATTTTTATTAAAAACAATTTCGTTTATGTGTGAACATGAAACATGGTTTTTGACGTCTTAATAAATGACCCATTTTCTTAATTACTTATGATTTGTGTTAACCTTGACTTTATGCGCTTGAACCGTCGCGCCACGTGTTTCCGCCATTGGCGTGGTGTGACAGGTAGACCTGGAATAAGTGCACGGTGCACAGGTATGAGCGCGGCCGTGCTTCATCTGGATCTTCTCCGAAAGTCTTCAAATCCTTGTCTTTTTCGCCTGTTTTTGCTTCTTTTGACTTTTCACCCTCAATTATCAACAAAGGAGAACAAAACGTGACAATGCCAAGATAATTGCATAAAATAAAGTGATAAATAGGTGAAAATATGCATGTAAAACATGTTAATTTTGGGACTCATCAGTCTTCTTCTTATTTTCCAAGGATGATGCAGCAGAAATAAACAAATTCTCCATTCTACAAGTAGAGAAACAATATTCTCTCTCTGTCAAAGTCACCAAAAGTGACAATGGGACAGAGTTTAGGAGCAAAAATCTGGATGAATTCTACTTGTCTAAATGATTGTTAGACAGTTTAGCATTCCCAAAACTCCTGAACAAAAGGGTGTTGTAGAAAGGAAGAATAGGTTATTGATATAAGCAGCAAGAACAATGTTAGCTGATTCAGGCCTACCACTTTATTTTTGGGCAGAAGCAGTTAACACAGGTAATTATGTTCAGAACAGGGTCCTTATCAACAAAAGACATTCCAAGACTGCTTATGAAGTTCTTCATAGCATTAAGCCCCTTGGTTATTCTTCCACAAGGAAAGCTTACTAGGTAGTCAATTCAAGAACCAAGATTGTAGAAGAGACACTGAATGTCAAGTTCAATGAGTCAAAACATGCACCCATTCCAGCACATCCTGCTGAACTCTTTGACCTTGACAGCTTTAATTTTTGACCTGAAAAGACTGTAATAAACTCATCATAACCCACTTATTATGGTGATCAAGGGTTTGATGATGGTCCCCCTTCATGGACTCCCAATACAGTTTGCAAATCAACTCCAAAACCATCAGAAGTTTCTCAAACTTCCAATTCAACAAACCAAACCACTACTGATTCAGAAGCCAAAACTTCTGATACAGTCCAAATAGCTGAATCAGACATCATTAACCTCAGTAGTTTGTTTGAAGAAGTTCAAGAGCCCATTGTTCAAACCCAAGAGCAATTGATAGAACACAAAGATCATCCATTGGAACAAATCCTAGGTGATATAGCTTCAGGGGTGCTGACAAGAAACCAACTTTCCAATTTCTGCTTTTACACTGCCTTTATTTCACAGTTGGAATAAAAAAAAAAATACCAAGAAGCCCTTAAAGACAACAATTGGTTGGAAGCTATGCAGGATGAGTTACTGCAATTCAAGAAGCAACATGTCTGCGAAATCTGTCCTTTACCTCCTAACAAGCTACCAATTGGCACAAGATGGGTATTTAGAAACAAACAAGATGAAGCTGGTCTAATCATCAAGAACAAGGCAATACTGGTGGTCCAAGGTTTTTCCCAAGAAGAGAGAATTGATTATGATGAAACTTTTGCACCAGTAGCAAGGCTTGAAGCCATCAGGTTAGTTTTGGCTTATGCAATTTACAACAAAATCAAAGTTTTTCAAATGGATGTTAAAAGTGCATTTTAATATGGAAAAATAAAAGAGGAAGTGTATGTTTGTCAACTACCTGGGTTTGAGGATCCTGCTCCTCTTGATTGGGTGTACAAACTAGACAAGGCTCTATATGGGCTAAAACAGGCTCCAAGAGCTTGGTATGACACACTTTCCACATTTTTATTGAAAAATCACTTCACAAGAGGTTCCATTGATAAAACACTTTTCATAAAGCATGTTGGAAATCACATCCTTCTTGTTCAAATTTATGTTGATGATATCATTTTTGGTTCAACAAACACCAAACCGTGTGATGAATTTAAGAAACTCATGCAATCAAAATTTGAGATGAGTAGTATGGGAGAACTGCAGTACTTTTTGGGATTGCAGATTAAACAACAAGCAAATGGAACTTTTATACATCAATCAAAATATATTAAAAAATTATTAAGCAAATTTTCTTTACAAGACTGTAAATCATGTTCCACTCCCATGAGCCCAACCATACAAGTTGAACCTGATGATCAAGGAAAACAGGTTGAACTAACCATGTATGATTGGTTCCCTACTTTATTTAACTGCTTCTAGACCCTATATTATGTTTTCAACATGTGTTTGTGCTAGATATCAATCAGCTCAAAGGGAATCACACCTCATAGCAGTCAAAAGAATTTTTAAATATCTGAAAGGAACTCCCAACTTAGGGATTTGGTATCCTGCTATCAGCAGCATCAAATTAATAGCTTTTCAGATAGTGACTATGTAGGGTGTAAAATGTCAAGAAAATCAACATCTGGTGGATGTCAATTTATAGGAAACTGTCTGGTGTCCCGCAATCAAAGAAGCAAACTTCTGTGGCAACATCAACTGCTGAGGCATAATACATAGCAGCTGCAAGCTGTACATCACTAATACTATGGCTTCAAAATCAACTGGTTGATTATGAAATCAAAGAGACCAAGACTCCACTGCTCCTAGACAATACCTCAGCCATTAGCATCATTCAAAACCCTGTCCAATTTTCAAAGACAAAACACACTGAAATAAGGTATCATTTCATCAGGGATTGCTATGAAAAAGGAAAAATTGAGGTGAAGTATGTGTCAACAGCTAATCAAATAGCTAATGTGTTCACAAAACCCCTTGACTCATCAACCTTTCAGAGGTTAGTATCCATGCTTGGGATGCTAAATTTGGAGTAAATTTTGTAAGTGTTTTCATTTTTCTGCACAGATTTCATTTTCACTTATTTGTTACTTAACTGTTCATAAATCTCTTATGACCAAAGAGGGAGAAACTACTGATGTACAAAACATCAGAAGGGGAATATTTCCTGAAAAGAGAAACTACTGATGATAAAAATCATCAGAAGTTATATTGGGTGTTTTTAAACATATTATCAGCTGTTGAAAACTACTGATGGGAAAATGGGAAACTCCTGATGAACAGATTTGTTCATCAGAGGCTTTGGTCAAAAGGACAAATCAGTCTTCTTTCATTAAGAAGTTTGACCTAAGGCGGTTATAAAATTTCTAAAAAGCCCTCTTTCTCATTTATTACATTTTAAAACTGTTAGGACAAAGAGGATTGGTGAAACCACTTTTGTAAACCTTAGTCTAATTCACTTCTGTCATTTTTGGCTAAGTATAGAAGTACTGAAGAGAAGACAAGAAACTGCTGATTAGAAGATATGAGAAGTGCTGAAGTTGCAGAAGTTCTGAAGTCCAAACCAGACAAGTTCACTTCAGAAGTACTGAAGACAAAACTACTCTTCAGTAGTTGTCCTTCATCAGCACTTAGCAATAGATATTTCCCACCGCCTTTTTGCATCAGTAGTTTGTTGTTTAATATTACTTTTAGCTGTATTTGTTTCTTTCAATGTTGCAACTTGTGCAACTTGTCACTGTAGTTTCTGTGCTTGCTTTTTAGGCAAGATACATGCATGTAATCGTCTATAAATAGGAGGCTTCAACCTTCTATTTTAGACATTGATTTTCAACAGAAAAATCCTTCAAACACTCTCATTGTTATATTCCATTTCTGTATTTATTGTGAATCTCTCTAAGTATCTAATTCTCATTTACAACTTAGATTCATAATAAATACTTTGTCATTTATTAGTTTCAAACATCTAGGGGGAGTTATAACTCTGCCTTTGTATAAAAAGTGTTGCTTTAACTTATAACATTCCGCTGTGCTTATAATCTGATTTACAAGGACTTGCTAAACACTTAAGTGTCAAGATAGCAAGTTCTTACTTAGCATAAAAGAGCAAACTGATCCAACAATTGGTATCAGAGCTTTGGTTTATCTGATCACATATCAATCTAACAAATTGAGAATCAGACACAAAGCTCTTATTGATATTCAATAAAAAGATCAAAAGTTCACTTTTTATCAATATCCATCACTTAAAAGAGTCATCTGACAAATATATACTCTTTAAAAATGGATCCACATAATACTGGTTCTGCCACCAAACCTGCCATGCTTGTGAGAAATGAGTACAATATATGGCAAAAGAGAATGGCACATACCTTGTCACAAACCAACACAGGTTGTTGGAGATCTGTGATATATGGTCCACACAAACCAGTAAACATAAATCTTGAAACTAAAGAAGGGATTCCAAAGGATCCCAAAGACTATACAGATGAGGATTTCCTAAAACTTGAGCTAGATGCTAAGGCATTCTCTATGTTGGCAATGGCTCTCCCAAATGAAATATACTCTGGCCTTTTACATTGTGAAAGTGCCAAAGAACTTTGGGACTGTCTTAAAGAACAGTTTGGAGGAACTGAAGAGGTGATTGCCAACACCAGAGAAATTTTGGCTCAACAATATGAAACATTTGCTTATATTAATGGGGAAACTTTGACACAACAATTTGAAAGATTCTCCTCATTAATCTCTGAGCTAAAGTTAAATGGTCAGACCTATACAACAGTATCTATGTTACATAGATTTTTAAGGTCTCTACCTGACAAATGGGAAACTTACTCCATTGTCTTAAGATCCTCACCAGATTTTAGCTCCCTCACTCTTACAAAACTCCATGGGAGATTACTTACTTTTGAGAGAGAAATCGATCAAAAGAAGAAATTACAAACTTCTGGTAAAACTGCTGATGACTACCTACCAGGTAGTACAGCACTTTTGGGACAAGATTCACCAATTTGTTCCTATGGATCTTATGACAATATTGACATAACCACTGGGATCTCATCAGAAAGATCTTTCCCAGGTTATGACAATGATGACCAAAGTCAAACTGCTGATAATCTATGTTTTATCATGGATGATTTGAAAAATTTTAGCAGTGATGACTTAGAAGAAATGGACATATTACACCAACTGGCCATGCTAAGCATTAAAACTAACAAGTTTTATAAAAGGTCAGGAAGGAAATTTCCAGGATTGACCAGTAATACAAAAATTGGTTTTGACAAATCTAAACTGAGATGTCACAAGTGTCAGAAGTTGGGACACTTTGCTAGAGAGTGTAGAAGCTCTAGCTTTAACCAATCACAATCTGGAAATAACTATAACCCCAATTATAATAGGAACAATGGAACTCAAGGGAGTGCTCATTTTGTACAGGCACAAGCTCCTCAACAGCAATATATGCCTCAAGTACAATATGTTCAAGTGCCTGCTCAACAGATGCAGAGCCAACAATCAATCCCTCCCTTTCCAGCTGCTCAACTTCCTCCACAGCCTCAACAACCCCCTCAACAAAGTCTCTTTACCTCGGGGTATGTTGACTGGAGCAGTCTCCCTTATGACACCACAGAGTGCAATCCTGATGCAGACAACAAAGTGTTTGACATCAACTGGGGAGAACCAGACAATGGCAGAAAGAACTTTGCCTTAATGGCATTTGAAGGCTGTACCTCAAAATCTGCATTGTGTCAGGTATCAAAAGAATCTTTGACAAAACTTTGCTCAAACTCTTGCAAAGAAACTTTTGCTCTCATAAGAGAGACAAACGTGCACCTACAAGGCAAAGCCAATGATTTAGAAAGAAAATACACACAGATAAAATGTGATTTAGAAAGAAAACTGTGTGCTAAAACAAAAGAGGTTTCTAAATTAACTGACTCTGCTATTGAAACCCAAGCACAAATCAAAATGATGCTAAATGACCTGGGAGATGTCAGACAAGAGCTTGCTGACACCAGGATCACTTGTGAAAAATGGGTGGAATCTTGTAGGGGGTATCAACTACTGCTAAACAAACAAAGTGCTTCAAATGTTAAGTTTGGCATAGGATACCATCATGTTGAAACACCAACAGATTTTTCTCCCAAAACTACTGAAGATGGGAGAAGAATTGTTTCAAATGAAACTTCTGAAGGGAAAGAATGCACATCTTTCCATGAAAACTTTCTAAACAGAAATCCTGGCATTTTTAAAGAAAGTACTTCAGAAGTATTTACAAAAACTGACAACAAGCCATCAGTAGTTTCATCTACTTCAGGAGTTGAGACCCTGAAAACTACTGATGAACAAATTCTTTTCACAACTGTCAGAAATTTGCCTTCAGATCAAAAACAAAAGGCAAAAGAATGTGAAATTTGTGGCCTGTTCAACCACAAAACTGAATTTTGTAGATACAGAAAAGGAATTCAGTTCAATCAAAAATTTAAACAACAGGTTGTGGGAAATCAAATCAGAAATGATTATGAAAGAGTCTTTAAACCCAAGAAACAACAACCTGAAAACACCTTTTCTCAGAAAAAGATAAAATCTCAACCAAAATCTTTTTCTCAAAATTCCTTGTCAGTAGTTAGACCAGAATCTTCAGCAGTTTCACAAACTGCTGAGATTCAAAATCTAAAGAACATGGTAGAACTACTGATGACCAAGGTTGATGGTGGTCCTAAAAAGGATACCACCATGGTTCTTAATGAAAAATCCATTGCCAAAAAGACATGGATTTCTCAACCTGGTCAAGAACAAACTGTAACTGTTCTCAAGAGCAAACCCAAAGCCAAACAGGCTTGGGTTTCCAAATCTAACTAATTTGCTTTTATGTGCAGAGAGTTTCCAGGGGCTTAAACAGCATATGGTATGTTGATAGTGGAGGCTCTATGCACATGACTGGATGCAGATACCTGATAAACAATTTTATCAGCCAAAGAGAAGGATCTGTATCCTTTGGGAACAATGCTAAGGGATATGTGCTAGGACATGGAAATGTCTCCTCTGGCAAAATACAGTTTGACAAGGTCAATCTGGTGGAAAACCTTGAATACAACTTGCTGAGCGTGTCACAAATGTGTGATAAAGGATATTCTTCCTTCTTCACAAAGACAGCTTGCAAGATCATCTCACCAGAAGGCCAGAAGTTGATTGAGAAGATTATAGAAGATCATACTTTGCTGATTGCCAAAAGATGTGGCAATGTCTATGCAGTGGACATTGAGAAAGACAAAGTATTGAACAACACTGCCTGTTTCTTCTCAAGGGCATCAACTTCAGAAACAGATCTCTGGCACAGGAGACTTGGCCATGTGAACTTTAAAACCATAAATAAAGTCACAAAAATGGGCTTGGTCAGAGGTCTACCTTTGAAAGTATACCAGTGTCAAGAACACTGTGTATCATGTTTAAAGGGAAAACAGCATAAGTCCTCCTATAAGTCTATTGAAGAATCAAAAACAACTGCATGTCTTCAACTACTCCATATGGACTTATTTGGACCTGTCAAGATTATGAGCCTTGGTAAAAAGAAGTACTGCTTAGTCATCATTGATGACTACTCAAGATTCACATGGGTATTCTTCTTATTTTCCAAGGATGAGGCTGCTGAAATCATCAAGTTCTTCATTCTACAAGTAGAGAAACAATATTCTCTATCTGTCAAAACCATTAGAAGTGACAATGGGACAGAGTTCAGGAACAAAACTCTGGATGAATTCTGTTTGTCTAAAGGGATTATTAGACAATACAGTGTTCCCAGAACTCCTGAACAAAATGGTGTAGTAGAAAGGAAGAACAGAACATTGATAGAAGGAGCAAGAACAATGTTAGCTGATTCTGGACTGCCATTGTACTTTTGGGCAGAAGCAGTTAACACAGCATGTTATGTTCAGAATAGAGTTCTTGTGGTCAAGAGACATTCCAAGACTGCCTATGAAGTTCTTCATGGCATGAAGCCCCTTATCTCCTTTTTCAGGGCTTTTGGGTGTCAATGTTTTATCTTGAACATCAAGGAATCTATTTCAAAGTTTGCTGCCAAAGTTGACTCAGGTTACTTTCTTGGTTACTCTTCAACTAGAAAAGCCTACAAGGTTTTTAATTCTCACACCAGGATAGTAGAAGAAACATTGAATGTCAAGTTCAATGAGTCAAAACACACTCTTATTCCAGCACATCCTGCTGAACTCTTTGACCTTGACAACTTTCACTTTGGACCTGAAAAGACTGTTACTTCTTCCAAACCTACTTATTATGGTGATCAAAGGTTTGAAGATGAGGATCCTGCACCATGGACTCCTCAAACAGTCATTAAGTCAACTACAACACCATCAGAAGTTTTTCAAACTTCTGATCAAACAAATACTGAAGGCCAAACTCAAACATCTGCTTCAGCACCTGCAACTACTGAAGAAGCTCAAACTGCTGAACCAGATATTATAGACCTCAGTAGTTTGTTTGAAGAACAAGAACCACCTACACCTGTCAGTGGTTTACAACAACTGATTGAACACAGAGATCATCCACTTGATCAAATCATGGGTGATATAGCTACAGGTGTTCTGACCAGAAACCAGCTCTCCAACTTTTACCTATTCTCAGCCTTTATTTCACAGTTGGAACCAAAGAAGTACCAGGAAGCCCTCAAAGACAATAATTGGGTGCAAGCTATGCAAGATGAACTACTTCAGTTCAACAAGCAACAGGTCTGGGAAATCTGTCCCTTACCTCAAAACAAGCAACCAATTGGTACAAGATGGGTTTTCAGGAACAAACAAGATGAAGCTGGTATGATAATCAAGAACAAGGCAAGACTGGTAGTTCAAGGGTACTCTCAAGAAGAGGGAATTGACTATGATGAAACCTTTGCTCCAGTTGCAAGGCTTGAGGCCATCAGGTTATTTCTGGCCTATGCCATTTCCAACAAATTTAAAGTTTATCAAATGGATGTAAAAAGTGCATTTTTGTATGGAAAAATCAAAGAGGAGGTGTATGTCTGTCAGCCACCTGGGTTTGAGGATCCTTCTCATCCTGAGTGGGTGTACAGACTGGACAAAGCTCTTTATGGGCTCAAACAGGCTCCAAGAGCCTGGTATGATACACTCTCCACTTTTTTACTCAAAAATAACTTTACAAGAGGTGCCATTGATAAAACACTTTTCATTAAACATGTTGGAAATCATGTCTTACTTGTTCAAATTTATGTTGATGATATCATCTTTGGTTCAACAAACACAAAACTGTGTGATGATTTTAAGAAACTCATGCAATCAAAATTCGAGATGAGTACCATGGGAGAACTGCAGTACTTTCTAGGACTGCAGATCAAACAACAAACAAATGGAACTTTTATACATCAATCAAAATATGTTAAAGAATTATTGAACAAATTTTCTTTAAATGACTGTAAATCATGTTCCACTCCCATGACACCAATCACACAAGTTGAACCTGATGATCAAGGAAAACAGGTTGATCAAACCATGTACAGATGCATGATAGGTTCCCTTTTATACTTAACTGCTTCTAGACCAGATATTATGTTCTCAACATGTGTCTGTGCTAGATATCAATCAGCACCAAGGGAATCACACCTTATTGCAGTCAAAAGAATTTTTAGATATCTGAAAGGAACTCCAACACTGGGAATTTGGTATCCTGCTTCAAGCAATACCAAGTTATCAGCTTTTTCAGATAGTGACTATGCAGGGTGTAAGATGACAAGAAAGTCAACATCTGGTGGTTGTCAATTCCTGGGTAACTGTCTAGTGTCATGGCAATCAAAGAAGCAAACATCTGTTGCAACTTCAACTGCTGAAGCTGAATACATTGCAGCTGCAAGTTGTACATCACAGATACAATGGCTCCAATATCAACTTCTTGATTATGGAATCAAAGAGACCAAGACACCTTTGTTTGTAGACAGCAAATCTGCCATTAGCATCATTCAAAATCCGGTACAGTTCTCAAAAACCAAACATATTGAGATCAGGTACCATTTCATAAGAGATTGCTATGAAAAAGGCAAGATTGAGGTGAAGCATGTAGCAACAGCTAATCAAATAGCTGACATCTTCACTAAGCCCCTTGACACATCAACATTTCAGAAGTTAGTATCCATGCTTGGAATGCTAAATTTGTAAGTGTTTACTTTATTTTTATTTTTATTTTTATTTTTATTTTTTTTTGCATATCAGTTAGAATCCAAGTTAACACTTGATTCTACCCAACTCTACATCAAACTTCTACATCAATCACTACTGTTATGCATAAAACATCAAAATTTTCTTTTTCCTTTTTCCATCCTTGATTCCATCCTGTTTACCTTGGTGGATTTCAAGCTAACCTTTTCCATCTTTTTTCTGGTTTTCACTTACAAATGACAAAAGTCTGCAACAAAACTTCTGAAAAACAAACTACTGATTAAACAAAAATCAGTATGAGAGAAACTACTGATGAACAAAAATCATCAGTATGGGATAATTTTCTGAAAAAGTGTGTAACTTCTGATAAAATAAACTTCAGAAGTTATGAATAAAGTATTTATAAAAACATTTCTCATCAGATGTTAAAACTGCTGAAGAGAAAATGGGAACTACTGATGAAGTAATCCTTCATCAGCAGTTTAAGTCAAAAGGGCAAATCTGACTTTTCCCATCATCAGAGGTTTGACCTAATCAGTTTAAAACCTCTGATAAAGAGATTTTTAACCAAAGGCGGTTTTAAAACTTCTAATAAAGAAGATTCAAGCGGTTAAAACTTCTAATAAATACCTTTTCTACACACTTATCCTTTCAAACTCAAAAATATCCCTCCCTCTCTCTCAAAACTCTCTCAACCTAAACCTGCAAAATCCACTGTTCGATCAAAAACCCAAACCACATGGCTCTAGTTCTAAAACAGGGACACAATCAAAGAGCCTTTCTTGAAAAACAAGAAGGTTGGTCCCAATACGATGAGATCATTGATCTTGTCGTCAAATCCCAATACTTTACTGCTCTCACAATAAACCCACCAATTCACACTGAAACTCTGAATGAGTTCTGGGCAAATGCTGAGACGGTTACAATGGGCGATGAGGTCATTTCCCTCAACTCAAAGATAAAAGGGAAACAACTGACCATCACACCGGCCACACTAGCAACAAGACTGGGTCTGGATGATGTAACTGCCCCTGACCATGTTGCTAACACTGATATTCATCTAACCATGACTGAGTGTGGTTATCAAGGTACTCTCTCCCATGCTACTATATTCAAAAAATATTTTGAACCAAAATACAAACTTTTGTTTCATTATATTATTATGTGTTTGAGTCCAAAAACAGGGTCCTATGACCAGATGCCCTCCACTTTTCAACCAATATTTCATTCCATTGTGAATGAAACTAAATTCAGGGCATCAAAACTATTTTTCAATGAGTTGGTGTTACATCACAATAATACCAAGAAAAAGTTTTTGTTGTACCCAAGGTTCATTATGCAATGCATAATAGGGGAACTGGGTAATGAGGTGCTTGTGGGAAAAATTTCAACTTTAAACCCTTTAACATCACAAGCATACTCAAGACTTAACAAACCGGCTGCCTGGCCAGAAGATGATCAGGGAGAACAACAACAAGTCCCCCTGAAGCCCACATCTTCCAAACTCACACCACCAAAAGCCAAAAAGCCTAAGCCAACAAAAACTGCACCCCACCAACCCAAAAGAAAAGCTGTTCAGGAGGTTGAGATGCCTGAACATGCTCATGAGCATTCTGCTCTTCAAATAGTTGAGACTGAAACACCCTCTCAGTCTCATCCATCTCAAACCCCACCAAGAGCACCCATATATGTTCAATTCAAAAGAAAAAGACTTAGAAAAACATATCAAACACACTCTTCTTTTGAAACTGCTGAACAACAACCTATTGCCCAAACTACTGAACCAACCCCACAAATTTCTGAACAAGAGGCAATAGAAATTGCCAAACTTCTCTCTGGGCTAAAAGAGAATGTCCCATCTGATCATGTCAGTCCCCATCAACCACAACAAACAGGGGACATAACTACTACATCAGACATGGATGTGGACATCACTAGCCCTATCCCAAGAGATGAGGGTGGACCAGAGTCTTTAAGCCCAATTTTAGAGACTCTTGGGGCATCTGAGGCTGCTACTACTCAGTTACCATCCAGTGGTGGATCTGAGGACAGAAGTAACATAGCTAAGACCTCAGATGTGGCAACTACTGATGAAGGCTTAATGCCTGAAGTAGGAAATCCTCAGTACCAAGACAAAGAGGTTCATGAGAGAACTGAGTTGGGCTCAACTCATGATTTAACTGAGACAGTCCTCACTGAGGGCAACATCAGGGATTCAGATGATTCCATTAGTTTGGATGATGTTTCACACACTCAAACTACTGAATTGACGGCACTTTCTGAAGGTCCTGTTGCAAAGGTATCCAGGCTCAAGAAGCCAGTCACCTCTGCACAGGTTAAAGCCCACTCAATCCCTAAAACCCCTAGAGTGGCATCCTCTGTACAACATGAGGATCTCCCAAAAACACCCCCTTCACAGCAAATGCCTACCCAATTCCCTGGGCAAACAAGCATAGACCTGAACCAGCTATGCAGCCCAGAGGGTCCCCTGTACCACATGATGAATACACTCATCAGAAATCACTTCCAAACATATACAGCTGACTTGGAGCTGTCCATCAAGAACCAATTTGGAGTGATCAAGACCAAGATGAACGATCTGTCCAACAAAATAGACTTCAACAGCCAGCAGATTGCTCATCTTCAAGGACAATTCTCCCAACCCTCTGCTTCAAGGGTTAAAATTGATGAATCCAAAAAGGGGGAGAAGATCAGGGAACCTAAGGAGTCATTCCAAGCCAGGATAAAGGCAAGAGTGGCACTCCTTGAAAGAGATCAGAAAGATCAGGCCAGGAAAGAAAAATTGGCCAAACAGTTTGGTGTCTCAATTGAAGAAATTGAAGCTGCAGAAAAAGAAGATGAGACCCAAACATCTGAAGATTCCCTAAGGCATAATGAAGAAACTTCTGATGACCAAACTTCTGATGAAGAATCAGAAAGTACTGAAGACAATCCTTCAGTAGCTGACAAACCATCAGCAGTTGTCAGCACATCAGAAGTTAACACTTCCCAACCTCAAACCACTGAACCTTCCAGAACCACTGCTCCCATTCAACCAACATCTGATCCCATCAGGCCTACATCTGTTACAACAATGACTGTATTAAACCCTTCTCCTATCTCTCAATCAGCTGAACTATTAGAGAAGAGCTTAATTGCAGCCAACAAAAAGGCCAGAGAAGATCAGATTTGGAAATCTCTGGAAGAAAGGGATGATTTGGACTTAAGCCATGAAGAAAAACTTCAGGCTTATGCAGCTGAACTACAAAGGCAGGCTAGCCTTGATGAGATTGCTGAACAGGATAAAAGACAACAACTGGTGTCTTATATTACCAAGAACAGCAAGACTAAAGCCTTTACACTCAAAGGACTCTCTATGCAAGAGCTGACAAGAAGAGCACAACTGCTTGCAGACAAAATGGCCACAAGCAAAGATGGAAAGGCCAAGAGAGCCCAGATAATAGAAGAGCTAGTAGCAGAAGGATATGGTTCAAAAGCCTCTGTATCCAGATGGAAAGAAGAAAGACTAATGGATACATATAGAAAATACTTGGCTGCCAAGGCTGCAAATCCTGAGAAGTTTCAAACTGCTGATCCTTCAAGATCAGTAGTTAGAACTTCTGGTGCATACAAAAGATCTGCTACTCAGAAGAAGAAGGCAGAGGACAATGTCAAAACTGATTTCAAAATGGTACTACTTGAAGGAAGTTCAATAGTCCATTCAGATTTTGACATTGAGGAGAAACCTCTGTTAACACAATTCAGGGATCCTTCCACTTTTGCTTATCAAATACAAAAGACCATCAAAGAAAAGATGCATACCAGAGTAGTGACTGAACACCATCTCCCAACTGTTCAGATGCCTGATATGCAACAACAACAAGGAAGAGAATCCCACCTGAGGCTATCTGAAACTGAAGACATCCAGCACTCAGGACCATCAACCCAAGGGACAAGTCTGGTTCCCTATTCTTCTGACTTTAACAAGTCAAAGATCCCTATCATCAGATGGTCACTTACTGATAACAACTCAGTACTGTTGACAAGAAGAGACTTCTCAAGCAGGGCTTACAAGAAGATCAGTGATCTGAAGAAACTGTCAACACAAGACCTGCTCACAATTCAACATCTAGAACCACAGAGAGGATCTCTATCTGATGATCAGTACAACCAGCTCAAGAACACCATGTACAAAGAGATATGGAAGATTGTTCAAGACAGAAGAAACACATAAGGAATTAGTAAGGTTTTGGCTTCATCAATCCAGGGGGAGATTGTTAGGACAAAGAGGATTGGTGAAACCACTTTTGTAAACCTTAGTCTAATTCACTTCTGTCATTTTTGGCTAAGTATAGAAGTACTGAAGAGAAGACAAGAAACTGCTGATTAGAAGATATGAGAAGTGCTGAAGTTGCAGAAGTTCTGAAGTCCAAACCAGACAAGTTCACTTCAGAAGTACTGAAGACAAAACTACTCTTCAGTAGTTGTCCTTCATCAGCACTTAGCAATAGATATTTCCCACCGCCTTTTTGCATCAGTAGTTTGTTGTTTAATATTACTTTTAGCTGTATTTGTTTCTTTCAATGTTGCAACTTGTGCAACTTGTCACTGTAGTTTCTGTGCTTGCTTTTTAGGCAAGATACATGCATGTAATCGTCTATAAATAGGAGGCTTCAACCTTCTATTTTAGACATTGATTTTCAACAGAAAAATCCTTCAAACACTCTCATTGTTATATTCCATTTCTGTATTTATTGTGAATCTCTCTAAGTATCTAATTCTCATTTACAACTTAGATTCATAATAAATACTTTGTCATTTATTAGTTTCAAACATCTAGGGGGAGTTATAACTCTGCCTTTGTATAAAAAGTGTTGCTTTAACTTATAACATTCCGCTGTGCTTATAATCTGATTTACAAGGACTTGCTAAACACTTAAGTGTCAAGATAGCAAGTTCTTACTTAGCATAAAAGGGCAAACTGATCCAACAAAAACCTAAATTCCCTCACTCAAACCATCTATAAACCTAAAGAACTGTTCTATCAAACAACCATGGCTCTCGTGCTTAAACAGGGACACAATAAAAAAGGCTACTCCGTGAAGGACAAAGCCTAGTCCAAATACGACGAAATCATTGATTTGGTCATAAAGTCGAACTATCACACAACGTTCACTGTCGACCCACCAATCCATACTGAAACTCTCAATGAGTTCTGGGCCAACGCTGTTGCTATCACTATTGATGGCAAGGTCATTTCCCTGAAGACGACGATCAAAAGGAAGACCATGGCAATAACACTGTAGACTCTGGGCATAAGACTAGGTCTAAAAGATATTGAAGCCCCAGAACACATCCCAACTGGTATTGTTCAGTTAACCATGACAGAGTGTGGTTACCAAAGTACTATATCACATGATACTATCTATAAAAAGTTTTTTGATGCACCATAAAAAATACTTTTTCATTATATAATCATGTGTTTGAGTCCAAAAACTGGCTCTTATGATCAGATGCCCTCTGCTTTACAACAAATTTTCCATTCCATTGTGAATGAAACATCTTTCAGGACATTATCATATTTTTTCAATGAATTGGTGTTGCATCACCAAAATGACAAAAAGAAATTTTTGCTTTAGCCAAGGTTCATAATGCATTGAATAATTAAGGAACTTGGTGAAGAGATACTTGTAGGTAATGTTTCAAAACTGAACCCTTTAACCTCACAAGTATTCTCTAGGCACAACAAACCGGCTAGTAGGCCATAAGATGACCAAGGTGAACAGGAAATAGTCCCCATGGAGCCAACATCTTCCAAACCCATTTCCCCAAAGACCCAGAAGCCCAAGAAGCAAAAATCCAAAACCACCAATCCTAAAAGAAAAACACCTTAGGAGGTTGAGATGCCTGAGGATATTAATATGCAATCTGCACTTGAGAAAGATGTAACTGAAACTTTCTCTCAATTACATTCACCATCTCCACCATTACCAAAAAGAGCCAAAACTTTCAGATTTTAGTTTTCAAGTAAGAAATCTAAAACTTCTAACCCTATCCCTAAAACTACTGAAACACAACCCAAAACTCTTGATGTTCCTAAAACTACTGATATACCAATCAATGAACCTGAACTTTCCCCATCACACACGGTAGAAATAACCCAATTTCTCTCTGGGTTGAAAGATATCTCATCATCAAGTGGCAATCCCTAATCACCACATCAAACAGGGGAAGAAACTACTAATACGGCCATTGATGAGAATATCATCAACCCTAACCCAAGAGATGAGGAAGGACCAAAGTCTCTCAACCAAATCTTTGAGACTTTAGGCATAGATGAGGCTGTTGCTACTTTTTTACCACCCCTTGGTGGATCAGAGTCCAGTGGTAACATAATTAAGACCTCATGTGTGGCAACTTCTGATGAAGGCTCTGAGCCTGAGGCTGTAAATCCCCAGAACCAAGAAAAAGGGGTTCATGAGACTACTAGGTTGGGCCTAGGCCTAGCTCATGGTGAAACTGATGATGCTCTCATCAGGGATTCACATGATTCCATTAGTTTGGATGATGAATCAAATATGAAGGATTTGACGGCTTCTTGTGAAGGTCTCGAATCCAATGTCTCTATACTCAAAGAGTTAGTCACAAAGGATTAGATTAAAGACCACTTACACCCTAATTCCCACAAAGTGGCATCCCTAGTTTATTCTGAGGATCACCCAAAAACACCCCATACACAAACAAAATAGCCTACCCAAACATCTTAGTCTAGTGCTACAAGCATAGCCACAAACCAGCTATGCAGCCCAGATGGTGTCTTATATCAAATGATACATCAACTCCTTTCTGCTTATCTCCAAACATTCACTACTGCCATGGAACTAAAAAACAAGACCCAAATGGAGATAATCAACAATTCCATAGACCTAAAGATGAGAGAGTGGTCAAGAAAAGTTGAAGACAACAGAAGAAAACTTGAACATTTGACTAGTGTTGCCCTTCCTACTCCTTAGTTTCCTTAAGTTGATGAAGCTAAAAAGAAGGAAAAAGGCAAGGTACATGAGAAGATAGACCTTGATCAGAGCAAGAAAGCTCGTGAAGCTCAAAAACTCAAGGAGGAAAATAAAAGATCTCAACAAACTAAACAAGTTGAAGCTTTGAAAGAAAGACATCTATATCAAGAAGCTCAAGAAAAATTCCTTAGAGAACAAGCTGAGAAGGCTTCCCAACCTTAAGTCGTTGCAACTCAAACCTCAAAACCAACATCTTCTGAAACCACAACTCCAACTGTCCCAATCCTCACTGCCCCATCTAAACCTTCAGAAGTTCTCAACCCTGAACCACTTGCCTTCATTTCAGAACAATTAGAAAAGAGACTTCAGGAAGTGAAGAAAAAGGCAAAAGAAGATGAGTTATGGAACAAGATTGATGCAAGGGAAGACTTGTGCTATGAAACCAAGCTTAAACTATGGGAAGAAGAGCTGAATCAGCAAGAGAGACTTGAAGAAGAACAAATCCAAATTGCTGAAGAAGACAAGAGGCAACAACGGATAAACTGGATTGTTAAAAATAGCAAAACAAAGAAGTACTATCTTAGGGGTCTCACAACTTTAGAACTTGAACACAGAGCAAGACTAATTTCAGATAGACAAAATACTGGAAAAGAAAGGAAGTTGAAGAGAGCCCAAATCATAGAAAAATTGGCAGCCAATGACTATGGCACAAAGGCTCAACTATAAAAATGGAAAGAAGCTGATCTGAATGATACATACAAAAGATTCAAGGCCTTAAAGAAATCAAATCCTGAAAATTCAAATCATCAGAAGTTTCCCAAACTTCTAATCCTGCAAGAAAACCAACATCAAAGCCTGCTGCTAAGAAGCAAAAGAAATAAGGGGAACAAGTGAAAACATATTTCAAGATGATACTCCTTGAAGGCAACCATATTGTTGATCAAGACATATCTTGGGAAGAAAAACTCTGATAACACAACACAGGGATCCAACTACATTTGCATATCAACTGACTCAAACCATCACTGAACAAAAATAAACCAAGGTGATCATTGAACATCACATGCCCATTCCTAGTGATACTCCTAGTGTTGTACAAGTTAAACATAGAAGAAGATCCAACTTGATACTTACTGAAATTGAAGAGCAACCTCAATCATCAGGTGCAAACTAAGAACAGGGTATCATACCCTACAAATTAGATTTTGAAAGTCCAAATCCATAATAGTGAAATGGTCTTTCACCCACAAGTCAAATGCTATCTGCCTGGAGAGAGAAGATTGTTTATACAAAGTACTGGAACACAAGAGTGAACGGAACAACCTTTCATTAGAAGATTTACTAATAGTTCGGTATCTTGAACCAGAGCAGGGACCATCCCTCACCGGACAACAGGTTAGGGAACTCAAGATGTCCATGTTAAAAGATATATGGAGGATCCTTGAAAGCAGAAGAAGAGGAAGTTATAAATAAAGATTAGATAAGGTTTTGGCTTCATCAATCCAGGGGGAGATTGTTGGGTCAAAGAGGATTGACAAGCCTGTTAAACCTTAGTCTAATATCCTCTCTACATATTTTGGCTAAGCATAGAAAGTGCTGAAGAAGAAAAGGGAAGTACTGACGAAGCTAACACAAAGTGCTGAAGATTAAAGTCCTAAAGGTGAACCAGACAAACACCTGAAGAATAACTTTGATCAGTTTACTCATCAAAAGTTGTTTGGTCTTCAGCAGTTTTAGTAGAAGCTTCCCACCGCCCATGATATTGGTTTTTGTTTACTTTATGTACAAGTTCCAATACTACAACCCGTTGTAGTATTATAGTATTAGATTTTATACTTCCTATGTACGTTTACTTCTGTCTATAAATAGATGGGTTCACACCATCTATTTAGACAGACTTGCATATTATATCTTTTTTTCTAAAATATGAGAAACATTTGAAAACTCTTAACTGTTATATCATTTACTTCTTTGATTTTCATATACACTTTTGCTACTTTAGTTATAAATTTAAGGGGGAGCATTTATTGATCATAAAAGTAAACTATTAACTTAGAACACTTATTATTATTCCGATGCATTTACTTTGATTCAACTGTTCTAAAAGAAACTGTGACATGAAACTGATCCAACAAAGATGATCTACATAGTCCCAAGGACGCCACAACAAAAGATAGTTTCTAAACATATGAATAGGACTTTAATTGAGAGAGCCAAAAGCATGAGGCTTAATGTTGGTCTCCTTAAGACCTTTGGGCTGATGTAGTGAACAATTGTACATATCTAATAAACTGAGGACCTTCGGTTCCTCTTGGTTTCAAACTTCCTGAAGAGGTGTGGACAGGCAAGGAGGTTAAGTTCAAAGACTTTGTGAAGGGCAAGATTGATCATAAGGTAAAACAATGTACTTTCATCTGTTATGGAGATGAAAAGATGGGCTATAGGCTCTGGATTGAAACCAAAAAGGTATGCAAGTGTTATGATCTATTGTTTAATGAAGTAAAGCTTTACAAGGACAAGAACATAGCTATACAAGAACCTAATAAGGACCAAGTAGTGTTTAATGATAAGGGAATATACAGTCTGAGATCAAAAGAAGAGAACACTAAAGATGTTGAGTAAGAAAATTAGGACGAAGATGGAGATGATGGTGACTGTCACACCCAGCTAAGGTGGAATCGCAAGGTGCGATTTCGAATGATTTCCATGCACAAAGGTCACACAAGCATTGATTAAAATAAAATAGGAACTTCCATTAAACAATCAAGTTTATCAAAACATAAAGATAATTGTTCAATTTCAAAACCATTGCATATAAATGTTTGGTATTAAAACAACAACACAACGGTTCAAGGGGAGGTATCCCATAAATGCTCGCATGCGAGCCCCACAAGTTCCATGATCCATGCTAATTTCCTCAATAACATGCATGTAAAAATATAGGTCAACATAAAGTTGGTGAGTTCACGGGTTTTCTATATGATGGACATGTAATCCGAAACCGACTAAATCATTGCCTAGCTAGGGCAATAATTACCATGTGATCTAAAATGAGCGCATAACCAGACCTTGACATGTTGTGCCTCGCCCATTGTTCACTAAAGACAATGAAATAATGTGAAATACAAGCACTCTTTTGATATCTGTCATCCGGTCAGAGCGACTGACCAAGAGTGGGGGGTGTCAACCCACTAGATTTATTCTGGTGGCTCATGGCTAAGTCCATAGCTAATGGTTATGGTATGATGTATGACACGAGGGCTTAATGGATCCTGAACCTTAATGTCTCATGTTCACATAATAGTCATGATTGTAACTGAAAACTGCACGCATGTTTTTCCCCCGGAAAAATGTAAAACAGTGAAAAGGGGCCGTGAAAAACTCAATTGATGTCTGGATGCTATACTGAACTAAATCTGATGTGGTGTATCTGGTCTGGGATGCCCTATGTTCATTTTAAAGGCAACTTAAGTCTGTGTTTGGTTCTAACTATCATGCAATTGTTCACCCGACTGGAACACATATGGATTAGGGGTTTCTATACCACTATCCATGTGTGTCACACACTGTATGTGTCAAAAAATGCTCGTTATTATCATTAATGTGACTATGTTTAGTCTGTTTTTGGTAAAACAAGTGTCTTGACTTACTTAATGTTACCGAGTGTTACTTATGCCTCAGTTATGTAAGTCTAGAGGTGAGATATGGACATATTCTTTAGATTATTGTATAAAAACAACATATTTATGTATTTTGCCCTTGTACATGCACGCATATTAATGTTTTTCATAGGTTTTCAAGAAAAATCTCGTGTTAAGTTTGTTAACACATGTTTATTAAAACAAGCCTTAGTATATGTTATAAAACTAAGCGAAATTGATTTGTTTTGGGCCGGCCTCAACCCTATACACTCACGCATACATGCATATATGCGTATGTCCATACATATGTTCTAGGAGGTATGTAATCGTATATATGGGTGTGTGTATCATTAAGTGAAAACATTGGACTTTAATCATAAAACTTAGGTGTTTAAGTTAGTTTTACTCGACTAGCAACAACTTTGTGGTGTGTGCGAGTGGGTGCCTTCTGGTGGACATTACATGTAACCGATTCATTGTAAGAAAAGAAGGAAAACAACTCGGTTCTAGTACCTTATGTGTGTAGCCGATTGTTATCAAAAGAAAATAAGATAACTCCCCCAAATTGTGATTCCTAAGTGCTTATTAGTGACTTGTAACTTCCAAATGGTGATGGTGATCGGTTGAACCAAGCTCTTTGGTTGTTTGTGTCTTTGGCCGAGGGGTAACAACAGAGGAAAGAGGCGTTTTCAAGTGTTAGTGAGATTTGTGGTGTTGTGGTGTGATCTCAAGTGTTCAAATGCTCCTATGTATAGCTGAGAATGGGGAAAGAAGCTATGGATTCATTGGTTCACAATTGTGAAAGGTGAATACTTGCTTTCTTGGTGTGCATTCCACTAGAGGCCTTTAGAGTGAAAATAGTTGACTTGGAAGTTTTAGTTTGACATTTAGGGGTGGTGTAGCTACCGTAACACATGGGGAAGGGGAAAATCATTTGAGGCAAGGTTGACAAGGTATAATGGTTCATGTGTTTTATGTTTTGCCATGTTAGTATAAGGAGTTGACTAGTGTTCTTGGTTGTTTGAGTGCACACTTCTTGGAAGCCAAAAATCATGGGAAAAAGGGAGGTTATTGTGGCTAGTCAACTTAGCTTGGAGGTTGTGAGAGCTTGTGTTAGTTCCATGTTTGTATAAGGGTTCAAGACTAATGGTTGCTAAGGATAAGAATGGTGACATGGTTGTGAGTGTATGTGTGCCGTGTATATGTATATATATGGTGAATGAGAGTTGTTTCTACCAAGGCTATACATACATGCTCCTAATTGATATTGGAACTTGAAATGTGGATGTTAGGTTAGTTATCCAAGCATGGTTTTATTGTGATAGGTTTTTAGAGTCCTAATTTGGTGAAATGGTAGCTTGGAGCTTAGGTTGGTCTAGGGTGCTCATGTCGTGATGTATATATGTGTGTGTTGGATGGGATGTTCAAGCAAATGATAATGTATACATTTTGCATGTATATGGGAATATACTCTTGTTGATACAAGCATTTATACACACATGTATGTGCATCGCATACATATATACATAGTTATATGGCCTTAAATTTTGCTTATCATCCATTTGTCTATGTGTGTCTATATGTAGATGTATTTCAAATGGTGTCTATGTACACATGTTAGATGGGGATCTAATCACCCTTGTAGTTTGTATGGATCTCCAATAATCAGTCGTGAATTATTTGACTTAATAGGACTTTGTGTTAACTAGTGTGTCAACTTTTAGACTGTGTGTCTTGGGATTAGCTTATCGGAACCTTGTATGGCCCAATTGTATTAACACATGCAAAATGTAGTGTCAAGCACAGTGTATACGTGTAGTTAGGTGTATGGATATGACCTGTGATTTCGACGGGTGTCACAATGACTTATATGAAAGTGGGAGTTCAGAGGTTGTTACTAAATTAGAACTAGAACAAGTGCACCTCAGTAAAAGGTTTGGAGGTCTATTAGAGCTAGTAAACCTACTACGATATATTCTCCATCAGCTGATTTTCTTCTACTGACTGAGAATGGTGAACAACAATATTAGTCTGAGGTAGTTATCTTGAAAGACTCGACTCAGCAGGAGCGAGCTATGAAGGAGGAGCTGGATCCACTGAATTAGAACAAGACATGGGTTAGCAAATGGGTATACAGAATCAAGGATGTGAGTGATGGAACTAAACAATACAAAGAGTTAAGGGGTTTCAACAAAAACCAGAGGTGGACTTTAATAATATTTTCTCGCATGTGGTGAAAGTGACTACAATCAGGTTAGTGCTTAGTATAGTAGCTGCACATAATCTACATCTAGAGCAACTAGATTTAAAGACTGCTTTTCTGCATGGTGACCATGAAAAGGATATCAACATGGCAAAACCAGTGGGATTTCAGACTATTGGAAAATAAAGCATGATGTGCATGTTGAAGAGGAGCTTATATGATCCGAAGTAAGCACCCATGAAGTGGTATATCAAGTTTGAGGATTTTATGGCAGGACTGGAAACAAGAGATGTTCGATGGACCACTGTTGTTATCTCAAGAAATTT
The DNA here is from genome assembly GCA_028751855.1 of Ambrosia trifida. NCBI lineage: Eukaryota > Viridiplantae > Streptophyta > Magnoliopsida > Asterales > Asteraceae > Ambrosia > Ambrosia trifida. The sequence continues at coordinate 105,949,057 of CM054126.1, read as the reverse complement.
GCTAATTCCCAAATCATTCTACTTCTGTATGTAGATGAGATGTTGATAGCCGACTCAAACATGTTAGAGATTAATAAGTTGAAACAACATATATCTATTTGAAATGAAGGACTTAGGTCTAGCCAAGCAGATCGTAGAGAATTTCAACATGGACAGTAAGAATACCACTACTCATTGGATGCCTATGGGTAGTCACATTACACTCTCAAAAGATCATTTTCCCAAGATAGATGAAGATAGGGCAAAAATGGCAAAAACTTTGTATGCCAAATTAGTTTGTGAGGTAGAGTGATATTAGGAAACTTAATAAAAATAAGTTGAAAGATGTAAATACTACGCATGATATAGTGATAAAAACAAGTTAGAATTCAGGATATGGCTCGGAATATAGTATGTAAACATAGAAATAAAAGCAAGTAGAACACTCGATATATGAGGAAAGCCTTTAATCTAGTATGATCACCGACACAATACCTCGGGAGGTGACAACTGTCACACTGCCTCCATTAATTTTATTAAATATGTGTAAGATATAACTCATGAAAAGAATTTGACCAATCTAAGTGTTACAACTGATATGTGTAGGTGATTGAATATTAGAGTGTTGCGAATTGCATTAGCTAAAGTGTGTTAAATGTCAGTGTTGTGCTTATTCGACCAGTTCATGTCCCATTTTATAGTTAAAAACCTATAACTAACTATCGGATATTACCGGGATGTGGAGACTTATTCCTCTTGCCGTTAGAGACTCCATGGACTGTTGTATAACTTTCATCTTCAACCACTCCTCTTCTTTATTTACAAGACTTGGTCTTCAATCCGTTTGAGTTATGTGTTACCCTACGATCAAAGTCAATTCACAAGAAACAATTAGTAAACATTAGGATAAGCTCTAGAATATCAATCTCAACTCGATGTCAAGAACTCTACTTATCAATAGAAATATTGAGTAGGATTTTCACCCATAACAACTATAACCATCTATTATCATTTCTTTACCTTTCTTAAAACGTAGATATTCATCTTGAAGAGATTGAAATTTAGCAAGTCAAAAGGAACTCTCTTGAACTCCCAGGTTCAGTATCTAGGAAAGAGGATGAACTTGCTTCAACATTCGGTTGTGATTCAGATTATGGTTGTCGTTGTTGGATTTCTAACAGTGGTTTTTAGTGGTAGTTTAGTAGATATTGGTGTTGCAAACACTGATGGAGTAACAAAATAGCTTAGGCTGACAGTTCCAACGCTGATCCTAGGATCTTTTCTTCTTCGTTTCCTAGGATGACGATCAACGACATAATATATATCTTTAGCTACATGCTGCACTTGTACAGATGGAGTAGTAGAAGGAGGATTCCTAGCACTCTTCTGTATAATTGAAAGCATAGTTGTCATCTTAGCAACAATTCGTAATAATATATCTGATGGAGTAACAAAATAGCTTAGGCTGACAGTTCCAACGCTGATCCTAGGATCTTTTCTTCTTCGTTTCCTAGGATGACGATCAACGACATAATATATATCTTTAGCTACATGCTGCACTTGTACAGATGGAGTAGTAGAAGGAGGATTCCTAGCACTCTTCTGTATAATAGAAAGCATAGTTGTCATCTTAGCAACAATTAGTAATAAAATTGGTACCTGAGGTTTTGGATTTAAAGCAGCTTCATGAACCTCCTCATCATCCAAGATATCAACATTTTCAACTTCAATTTTTTCCTCAGGTTGTTGAATGATTTGCATATCGTGCTCATTAGCAATAACTGCATTTATATTGACAGCTAGAGGTGGTTGTTCAACACCCGCAATCTCAACAAAATTAACAAACTTCTCCAAAGGAAATGTTCGTTTCTAAGGCGCTTTAGCTTCATTTCTAGGTTGTTTCATTAAATCAAAGGCAGTTGGTCCCATAACTTTACTGTCCAATGGTTCAATAGTCATCTCTTAGTTTTGATACCTTGCATCAAAGATCATCTAAATGAACCTTGGATACATCTTGAATAGCCTCTTCTTCATCCCTCTCAAATTACCCTTCATTTAATCATATATATACTTCGAGTAATTGTAATCCTACCCCATTATCAGTTAGATCATCATGGATGATTGAACTTGATTTAGTTCATCCATGACTCCTTTGTTTCCACTAAGACACATCATATACACATGAGCAAGTAATCTCCAATACAGATGCAATAAATTCTTTAGAATAAGTGGATAATCTCTTTCATAACTTAGTCTAGGCAACACTGGTAAGATTTCAATCTTTGAGTTTTTTGTCGGATGCTCAAGCAAGTCTCCAAACAGTAAGACCATTCGAATAATTTTCTTCCACACAACTATCTCCTTATTCTGAATCTTTAATTTAATAACGTATTCAACCTTCTTGTTGATGTATGCATTTTCCTTGAATTTTGTGATCCAACATTTGCAACTGACGTGAGTGATTCGACAAACATTCAGTCCAACAATAAGGGCCAACTTTCAACAAATAAGATCAATGTGGATGTGATCTTTGGATAAGTTAAGAAGAAACAACAATTCAACAGGGGACCTAGGGCCTCTCGGCCAAGCCTTGGTTCCCAAGGCAAGGGCCCCCCTTGATTTAGATTGATTTCGTTATGGATTCCACTAGGTGTTTTTGAATCTTGTTGGATGGAATTTTGATGATTAGGAAAGTAATTAGCTGACTAATCATAATTAAGTTGACTAGTTTAGGAAAAACCATGAAATTAGACATTGTTTATGGTAATTTAGGCGTATTAAGGCTAACGAGATCACTAATTGGGGTTTACAAGTGAAAATCGGGAATTAGGGTTTGTAATTACCTTGTTAGGGTTTTCACACCCTTACAAACTAAATTCCACACATATATGCCACTAATTTAATGTTCCAAGAATACTGGAATGATCTTGGATGCCACCTGCAATCGCCGCTGGCATCCACTTGTTTACAGCCCACCACTTAACACCGCCATCATTACCCACCGATATCATCGTAACCACCCACTATCGCCGCCACCTACCATCACCGCTGCTGCCACCACCACTTTTATCGTCACTCACCCTCACTACTGTCACTATCCACCTTTGCCACATATCACCACCACCCACCACTACAACTCACCATCGATTTTTTCCTTCGCCTTATCCTTCCACCCAAACAACAAAGAGTAACGATTTTTTTCATTCTCAGGTGGCAACCTAACAAGAAATTGAAAGGCAATGATGTGTTCCATTACCTTTTTCATTCCATTACCTTGTCCATTCAATTACCTTTTCCATTCCCTTACCTCGTCCATTCCATTATCCTATCTATACCATTCCTTCGTTTATTCCATTTCCCCATATCAAACAAACCTATACACTTTATGTTAAAATATACTTTGAAAAGGTGGTATCATAAACGAAGAGCTTTTACTTTCTCCCCAATAAGTTACAAAACTGTTTTGAAGAGTACCTTGCATCCCTTGTAAGACTACCCTTGTTCTAATTGCTCTTCTGTAATGTATGTCATTATCATTAAAAAAAAATTGTCTCAAATTCGCGTGCAATTTTGATATGCCCAAAATGATACTGACATGTGTTTTACGTGGATCGAAAATTCTGGTACCATCTTCGTTAATACATGTTGTTATAGATACCAAATGTTAATATGGGCCCAGTTCGTCATGGTATCGTACAATATCAACAATCGCTATAGCTTACAAAAATAATAGTTTATGTTGAATACAACTCTATTGTTAGAAACATTTATGCCACTGACACTCAATATAGCAATTGATGTGCCGTTATATACACATGTTTTACATATGCATTTAACATCATTTTGTACAAAAATAATGCTTTTATCATAGTAAATCGTGCCTAAATCATTCCTTATTGATAATTGAAGGTTTTTGAACTTAAGAAGCAAAAAGGAAAGAAAAACAACACAAAATATGAAGAATTGAAGACTTGAAGAACATCAACAGATGTTGCAACGGCTGTGCACAACTGTGCACTGGTCCCTTGTCATCAATTTAGAGTTAACTGGAAGAAAAAATCAACATACACGGGCATTCATGGGGGTGCAACCGACCTAAAAACGTCACTGAAGGTTCTGGAACCGAAGAAGACTACCAAAAGTAGTGCTACGTGGCATGCACGGGCATGCAACACAATTGCCTGCAATAAGCTCTGCAAAAAAAAAAAAAAAAAAAAAAAAAAAAAAAAAACTCGTAGTACCAACGGACAGTTTATTGGTATGGTGTTGCTAGGGTGAAGATGAAACTTGGTATGTGATAAATAATATATTTTTATTTTAAGTGGTGTTTTGTGTTCTTGATAATTCCTTTTTTCTCATTGTTTGTTTAATGAATTAATTAACAAATAAACTTAGTCTTGATCTTGTGGGTGTTCTTGATAGAAAGTGGATGGACTTATGAGTGTACCCGTGGCGTGTAAAAACCACACACTTGTAAGCTAACCATTAACTCCACGTGTAGTGATTAGCCCGTTTGTGGAGTGGAAACACACACACTTTATGGAATATCCTCATCTATCAAACTTCAGTCAAGGTCGGTACGGTCTATATACTTGAGCTTGGTGTTAAGCCAAGCTTTGATTTTACGACTTAGTTACATGATCTATGTGCTAACTTTGGCGCGAACCAAGGGATTGGTGAACCCATGTAAGGAATAAACGATCTTTAATTATTCCCATTATTATATTGCCGCATAACTAATAAAGGTTAATCACTTTTTGGTAAATTAATTAACTCAAGCAAAGGTTCAGCGGGATCGAAAGGAGACGAGGCCTTTGCATGTCAAGTGGTTGCATGCTAATCGCTACAAGTTTTATTAAGTCATTCATAAAATAAACGGATAGTTGGATGTCTGTATCACAACTTTGGGTGATGTGTTCCTCAAGGGTGAGACGTCACATCTGTGGGTAATAAATCTTTCATAAATTGGGAAGTGAGCTCAGTGGGATGGGAGACCTTCCTAATAACCTCAAGAACATAAATTCTAAAAATCATGGCTGAGAACTTGGTTTTTAAACACACCACTTAATTATTAATTAACTATTATTTCATCCCAAGTTAATTCTAATCCCGAAGCAACACTACTGTTTTGGTATTGATTATTTTCTAGGCTACACATTTTTTTAGAAATGAACATTCTAAAGCCTACTAAACTTATATTTGGTAACTTATAATTGAGCAGTAAAAGTCGTGTATTTGGATTTGATACTCGGTACTTGCATAAAGCTATATTATACACGGTAAGTTCACTTGCCTATGGTGTGAGTTTTAGTCTATTAAGAAGCTGTCGTTTCTAATAAATTTAAAACTTTGATAACGTTTTGGTAAAAACTCTACGTTTTCTTTGGCTATAAAACATCAAGTTTTTGACGCTATTGAATTACTTTTTAAACTGACTAAAACTACACATCAGCAACCAACAAGATAAAAAAGTGTTGTGATATGTCCGAAAGCATATCGACACGTATTTACATCGGTTGAAAATCATGAAAATGAATAAACATCGTGATATGTCAAAACGATACCGACATGTGGTTTACATGGATAGAAAACCATATAAATAAATACGAGTACTAGTTCTGATAATAAGTGACACAAATATCGATGTCGGTTCAACATGATACCGGTATAGTATAGACAATCACTATAGTTTACAAAAAAAAATAGTGTACTTTGAATACAACTCTGTATTCAACGAAATTTCTGGTAGTTATGTAGAAACATCAAGAAAATAATTAACCAGACCAACCTATTCAACTTTTAAAAAAAAAGTTAACTCATACAAATAAAATGAAACATAAGTTTATTAAAGAATATGTGTGTTATTTAAAGTTAAGAATGCAATTAAAACTTAAAACGTAAGAGAATTCATGTTATATATATTGAATGTTACTATTCACTTCCCAACAAAGTTAACTAGTAATTTTACTCTATACGTTGCGTCGTAAGTTGGTTTGGTTTGTCATGTTAGTAAGAAAACACATTAAACGGAGAAATACAAAAAGCAATAAAATTCGAGGGTATAAACATACATATTACCAAAACAAAATTTAAATTAAATGGAGTAAACATGTATACAAGCAAAATAAAGTAGGCTGATTGAATAATAAGTAGGAGAGAGTTGCCATTTAATATACAAAAGTTTTCTAAGAAAAAAAAAATTAGGCTGAATAATGAATGAGTAGGAGAGACTTGCCACTTATTATTATTATTATTTTTTCTTTTTTGAAAGGTAAACTTCATTCAACAAAAAACCCGACAGGTCCTCAAATCAAGGACCGACGAGAAACATCAATCCAAGGGAAACGTACACCATTTTTTCCAATCTACATTGTGTCCTTTAGTTCTGTTACAATACCAAAAAAATGAAGTAGTTTTCACCGTCTCCACAATCTCGATAGGCCGCCTTCTCTTGTTGTTGAAAATTCGGTTGTTACGCTCGTTCCAAATAGCCCACAAAGCTGTATAAAGGATTCCCCTTAACACGTGAGTGGCGTTTTTGGAAGTCTTCTGCAAGTCCGGCAATTTAATCACGTCCATGATATCGAAAGGGAAACAAGGAGATAATCTGCACCAAGATTCAATTCTAAACCACACCTCTTGAGCGAACGCACACCCTGTAAACAAGTGCATAGTAGTTTCCGTATCGTCTTGCCACTTATTATATATATAATCCTCTATTACCATGTTAAGGATCAAAAATTTTTAATAAAGTAACTTTACATAAATTTTAAGACAGGAGTTGAATGGTCAACTTACAAGTCTTCAAGTTTTGGTTATTTTCTTCTCTTTATGTTCTCATGTACAACCTATAATGCTAATTATATAATTGTGTAATACAAACTTTATATCCCTTTCAATATGTATCCTTCATTCATAAACACTCAATTCAGTACCTTAGGCACAAATCTCTTCCCTTATGTTTATATACTCACGATACCAATTCAAACACCAATTGAATACTATATTAGTTATTTTGGTTACAAATATTTTCCCTCTTTCTTTCCCTGTCTTTATATGGACCAAAGATGTTCTTTTTGTTTTCATCTTGTTAGATTATAACCAACAGCACAAACTCACTCCTGTATAAGTCTTTAATTAGGTATGTTTGTTCATCTATAATGCAAATGCGATTAAGTGTTCTACCAATTTATTGGATTCATGATTCATTTGGTACAAATCCATTATATATAGTAATAAGTTATACTATGATGAAGCATCAATCTTAATTCTTAATCGAGTTCCTACTGTCCAGTGAACATTGTTCACGTGCTAAAACAAATTTTTATTTCACCAATTTAAAGGCTTGACATGTCTCTCGTGCAACTACGTGATACTTTTGCATAGATAATACTAATTATTTTTCATTAAATTTTTTAATAAATGTATAATATGAATTTATATGTGTTTCACAAGAAAGAAATTAAGGGGAAGCAATTCAAAAAAAAATAAACATCAAACATGGCAAGAAAATAGTCGAGTTTTAATTTGTTATATACAACTAGTTTGTTAAAAGGTTTTTGTTCGAGATATCGAGTTTTATTTCGCTCGGTCATATTTGTATTGACTTGCTTAATACATTTACATAAACACGTTGTTGCTACAATAAATAATAGCCTAACGCTAGTTCTGAGTCACAGGAAGGGTTAAAGGGTTTAAAGGTTTAAATCTGCCTAACGCAGATTGTGTCGTCCTACGTTGCAAAACGTAGAAGGAGATTCAAGATAATATTGTTTTTTAGTATTAAAATTATGGTTTGAGAGTGACTCAAGACCAGAATTGATATTCTAAACTCAGGTGATGTGTTCGTGTGATGGAGATATTCTCCTCACGTGTGTGGACCAAAAGAATAAAAGATTGAGTGTAAGAAAGAATAATCAGGGATGGATCAGATCTGTGGGATTGATCCTGATTATATAGAGAAAGTATCTTCTTATTTAGGTAAGGATATTATCTTGGAACATGGTGCAACAAGAGAACAAGCCACTTTAAGCCGATGGTGGCTTTGAACCTGCGGTCCGAGTAGTGCAGTGTCTACACGACAACTGCTTGGGCTGACCGAGGAAAAGATGACAAGACAGGTCATCTTTTGATCTATGCTTCTCCGTCCTTTGAACCTTCGTAGGTTTCAACCCTTCAAGTGTAGATTTATGATAGTTATTAATCTTTTTGCTTTAGGCTACCCACGTCATCAGCCCCCCAAGTCAAGAGTCTTTGTGGTGTAGCTAAAAGGCTTCTGACTATTTGCTAGTTTTCGCTTTTGCTTGAAAGGTTCAAAGGTTCATAGGTTTTGGACGATTGTTTTCTCTGGATTTGAATGGTGATTTGACTGCTGATATGACAGGTGTCAGCCGTGCAGTCTTTGTATAAATGTAAGGCATCATTACTTTTTATTAATATTATAACCGCTTTATATTTGGGTTATTATCTTTTCATCACACAAATTACTTTACTCTTTTTCTTCTTCTTCAACGATTCTCTCCAAATCTTCTTAGGGTTTTGCTTTGCAACTATCAAGTTAGTCTTTTCTTCCTTATTTTTCTTGCCCTTGATCATCCTTCAAGGCATTATGGGTTCTAAGAAGGATATGTCTATCACTTTCTCTTCCCTTATACAAGAGGAAGTTGAAGCATTTTGTTTGGAGTGGGACGTTGATCTGTCCTTCAAGCCTGCTGCTCCTGGTCTTACAGACCCTGTTTCTCGTTATCTTGATGGTTCGATTGCGTTGTACTGTCGTCATTTCGAGTTTTCCAACCTTCGTCATCCATTTTCCGTTTTCTTGCTAAATGTACTTGAATATTATAGGGTTTCGTTGGGTCAGATCCATCCACATGGGGTTAGCCGTATTTTGCATTTTGAAATCTTATGTAGGGCTCTTGGTTATGACCCAACCCTTCTTATGTTTAGGCGTTTCTTTCGCATTGCCAAAAATGGCGATTGGTTTACCTTTGAAGGGTCTTCGGTTGAAACCAACTTGATTTCGTCTCATGTGACAACTGTTGGTCAATGGAAAACAAGGTTTTTCTAGGTTTCTGAATCCATCTTTCCTTTCAAGCCTGTGTGGAGACATCCCGAGGCTGTTCTTAATGAAATGGAACTGTTGGAGTCTGAACTAGATGAAAATTTTCTTAAGGCTATTCAGGCATGTCCTTCAATGCTTCGTCCCATTGGCGAACCTTTTTTGGTTTTATCCGGTATTAGCACTCGATAGGACAAACAGGGTAGAGACCTTGCATGTTGTTTATGTTCTTGTTTTCCTTATTGTTTGCTCTGTAGTTATGTCCGCCCTAGATTTCATTAAAGGTGATGATGCTTCAGAAGTTATTTTTAAAGATGCTGAAGCTGTTGAAGGTGAGGATGCTCTGACGAAGTATGAGAATGGGAGGTATGATTGGAGTAATTATGTTGCTGTTCCAAACGTCAAGAGTTTTTCTAAAACTGCTTCGACTAGGAGGTCTAGCCGGCGTTTGTTAAAGGCTTCAAAGCCTGCTGATATTTTTGAGGCGGTGCATGTTAGTGATGACATAGAGGATTCAGGGGAAGATAAGGATCAGGATGTTGAAAATGTTGCTGATGAAGTTGTTGGGAAGAAGAGCAAAGGTAAGAAGGTGGCTGTTAAGGTTGTAATGTTGAAGAATACTGAGGGTTCCTCAAGTGTTGAAGTTGAAGGGGTGTATATCCCTGGTTGGAATGTGAAGCCTACTGATACATTCAAGTCTTCTTCTGTTTGTGAGGATGTGCTTGAATATCTTGCTACTCTGGGTGCCAAGGCTTGCCTGGAGGGGTTGGATGATGATGCCTTGTTGACAAAGATGATGGTTGGGACCTGCAACTTGGCTGCAATGCTTCCTGAAGGTGTTAGTAGGTTTAGAAATATGATGGGAGAGTATGGTGATTTTGCCAAGAAGAGAAGAGAAATGAAGCAGGCTCTTGCTTCTTTGAAGAAGGATTCTCTTGAATGGGCTGAGAAAGAAAAAACCCTTGTTGGTTTAATTGATAAACTGAAGAGAGGGCATGAAGCAGAGGCTGCTAAGCATGAGGCTGCTCGGTTGAAGGTTGAGGTTGACAGGTTGGCACTTGAAGCAGAGAGGAAGGTGTTTGAGGATGAGAAAATTGGGTTGGAGGCTTCCCTTGCTGGTGCTTTGGATGACAATCAGTGGCTGATTGAAGAGGGTTTTTAGCAAGTTGTCACTTATCTGCTTCATTCTGCTGAATTCAACTCTGCTCTTGGGGAGGTTTACACCAAACTCCTTATTCATGGTAAACATGCAGGTTTTGTTGCTAGCTTTAAGGCCCATGAGGCGGGTGAAGTTATGGAAGAGTCTCCTTTATATCAGCCTATGTCCATGGATGTTTTCAAAGAAACAGTTTTAAGGATGGAGCATTCAACCTATCTTTATGTTTCCCAGGTGTCTGCTTGCTATGGGAAACCTCTGCAGGTGTTGAAACAGTTGAAGACCATAGGATTAAATGAAGTTGTGTGTGCTAAAGTGTTTGAGTCAATTTCCAAGAAAAGGGCTCATTCTGGTGATAGTGAGGAGACTTTGGATGTTGACGAGATGCCGTCCAAGGATGCTAGTGTTGAAGCCTCTGAGGCTGGAATGGTTACTGAGAAGCTGCCAAAGAAAGGAAAGAAGTCTAAGAAGGCAAAGGTGGCGAAGGTGGTTGGAGAGGATGAAGCCTCGAAGCCTTCAGGGTCTGGTGGTATTGCTTAACTTCTTTTTGGTCCTTTATTCGTAGCTATCTTAGCAATCAGTCTGTAAACAATTAACTGATGTTTGAACAATTTGTCTTTTGATGGGATCTAGTAGATTCCCTTATGGTGGTGGGCTTTACTAGCCCTATGAACAATTTGTAGTATTTGGCCTGTTAAGGCCTTTATGTTTAATGTTTAAGCCCTTAAGGCTGTGTTAGGTTTCTTTGCTTTGCTGGCTTTCATTGTTTGATTTTTAACCGTGTTTGTTTTATGGTGTTTGTCTTTGTAATGTTTGGGAATGTTTAACCGGTAGCACCTTGAAAGGTTGAATGTTGCAGTCATTCATCCTAAAGGTAGTCTAGGCAAACAAGTCACCATCTATCCTATAAACACTACTTAGTGTTTTTTGTTTGGTTTTTTGTATGTTTTGTTTAAAAACTTAAAGAACAATTGGTGTAGGCTGCTCAAACCCGTCGATGAGACATGTAAAGAAAAATTTTGTAAGTCTCATGGAGTTGGATTGATCTAGGAACTCACCCCTTATATAGGTCCATTCAACCTTTGAACCTATTGAGCGATGTGGCCTAGGAGCTCATCCCCTTACATGGCCCTTGCCATGGAGTTTCTTGTAAGGTTCTCAACCTGAAAGTAGGATAGAAAGACAAATTTTCAAAAGAGGATCTACTGATCCCTTCATTGATTTAACATGTCATTGTTACATCATTCAACAGGTAAAGGACAACGTTTCTTGAAAGCCTAAACAAAGAACCTTTTAAGGTTCTTGCCGTTCCAGTGGCGTGGTAGCTTCTTGCCTTCCATGTTGGCAAGTTTATAGGATCCTCCTTTGTGGGACTCTAGGATGGTGTAAGGATCTTCCCATTTGGGTCCCAGCTTCCCTTGGTTTTCTTTCTTGCTTGCTTCATTGTCCCTTAAGACTAAATCTCCCGGCTTGAAGTGTTCATGCTTTACCCTAGCATTGTAGTAGGACTCCATCTTTTGTTTGTATTGAGCTTCTCGAATTGCTGCTGAGTCCCTGGCTTCTTGTAAGAGGTCTAGGTTGAGCAAAGCTTCTTCTTCATTAGTCTTAACATCAACATGAAGTGTTCGGGGTGTGGCAACCCCAATCTCGGCCGGGATGACTGCTTCGGATTCAAAAGTAAGGCTGTAAGGCGTTTTCTTGTTGCTTGTTTTTTCGATGGTTCAGATGGCCCATAAGACGCTTGGGAGCTCATCCAACCACTTTCCTCCTTTCTTGCCGAGCCTAGCCTTAATCCCTTCAACCACACTTCGGTTCATTCTTTCGACCTAGCCATTTGATTGGGGGTACGCCACATAACTGAAGACTTGCGTTATTCGATATTCTTTGCACCAAGCACTGAAGGGTTTCTCTGCAAACTGCTCCCCGTTATCTGTGACAAGTACTCCGGGCAAGCCATACCGACTATTAATGTTTTCCCAAACAAAGTCGATGATCTTCTTTCCGGATATCATTCCCAAAGGCTTCACTTCTGGCCATTTTGTGAAGTAATCTACAGCAACCAACAAGAACTTGACTCCTCCTTTTGCTGGTGGGAAGGGTCCAACAAAATCCATTCCCCATTTGTAAAATGGCCAAGCTGAGTTGATGGGGATCAAGTCATGCTTGGGACTCTTTGGGACGGGAGCGTGGATTTGACAAGCTTCACATTTTTTCAATTGCTCAGATGCATCACGATGCATGGAGGGCTAGAAGTAGCCGAGGTTCATGAGTTTTGCCACCATTGATCTTGGACCACAATGAGCTCCACATATGCCTTCGTGAACCTCCTTAATTAAATATCTGCTTTGTTTAGGGCCAACACATCGAAGCAATGGAGCCAAGTATCCTCTTTTATAGAGTATGTCTTCTTAGATGATGCATTGCCTTGACTTGATTCGGACCTTTTCAGCTTCAACATGATCGTGAGGTAGCTCACCTTTTTCAGGAACGTTATGAATGGAGTCATCCAAATTGGTTCATTTTCAGTGATTACATCATGCACTTCGAGTTCAGATATGGAGGGATGTTGGATCACTTCAACCAACACCTTCTTAGTGAGATGGGCAAAATTTAATGAGGTAAGCTTGCTAAGAGCGTCAACTTTCTTGTTGTGTGATCTTGGGACTTGTTTGATTTTGCAGGACTGGAAGGTGTTCATGATTTCCTTTGCCTTTTCTCTGTATTTTTTCATGTTTGGTTCTTTGGCTATGTAGCTATCATTCACTTGGTTGGAAACTAGGAGTGAATCAGTGAACACTTGAAGCTTTTGGACAACCATTTTTTTTTGCAAGCTTCAACCATGCTATCAGAGCTTCGTATTCTGCGGTTGGTTGTCTGAAATTCCAAGCGAAGAGCATATGTAAACTCTAACCCTTCGGGGTTGATTAGGACAAGACCGGCCCTTGATCCTTCAACGCTGGAAGCTCCGTCAGTGTAAAGCTTCCAGGCTTCCGGGTCAAGGGGTTCGTCTGTTGTAATGTTAACTTCGGTAGTTTCCACCTTTGGAATTTCAGCTATGAAATCAGCAAGTATCTGTGCCTTTATTGCTTTTCTCGAGATGTAGGTGATTTTGTGGTCACCTAGTTCGACGGCCCATTTGGCCAATCATCCCGAAGTTTCAAGTCTTTCAAGCACACTCTTGATGGGTTGGTCGGTGACCACTTGTATGGGGTGTGCTTGGAAGTACCTTCAAAGCCTTCTGGCTGTTTGTACTAAAGCCAAGGCCAGTTTTTCCAAAGGAGGGTACTTGACCTCTACCAACTTTAAAGTTTTACTGAAGAAGTAGACAGGTACCTGGGCTTTATCTCTTTCAATGGTGAGAACACCACTGAGGGCTTCGTCAGTAACAGAAAGATAGACAGAGATCGTTTCCTCTGCTTCGGGAGCTGCAATGGTGGGAAGGGAAGCTAGATATTGTTCCATTTGGTTAAAGGCTTCCTCGGCTTCTTCTGACCACCTGAAGTCTTTCTTGTATGTGCAGCCTTTGAGAGTCTTGAAGAAGGGTAGAGACCTTTCAGCTAGCTTTGACATGAAGCGTTTTAGGGCGGCAAGTTTACCATTCAAGCTTTCCACTTCTTTCTTGGTTTGTGGTGACTTCATGTTCAGGACGGCTCGAACCTTGTTGGGGTTGGCCTTTATGCTTTGCTTCCCCATGATATGTCCCAAGAACTTTCCTTCTTTGAAACCGAACGAACATTTTACAGGATTGAGTTTCATATTGATCTCCCTGAGGTTGTTAAACGTTTCTTGCATGTCTTCGAGCATTTGTTCCTCCGTCTTGCTTTTGATGACTAGGTCATCTACGTAAGCTTCCATGTTCTTGCCAATTTGCCCGGCTAACGCCTTGTAGACCAACCTTTGGTAAGTGGCACCTACATTTTTTAAACCAAAAGGCATCTTTCGATAACAAAAGATACCCTTGTCAGTGTGAAAGGCAGTTTTCTCTTCGTCTTCCTCTTTCATTTGTATCTGGTGATAGCCTTTATAGGCATCCAGGAAACACTTGAAGGGGAAACCTGTCAATGAATCAACTTTTAGATCAACCTCCGGCAAAGGATAACAATCCTTAGGGCAAGCCTTGTTGAGGTCCTTGAAGTCTATGCACATTCTCTATGAATCATCAGGTTTTCGGACCATCACTGGGTTTGCAACCCATGATTGGTATTTGACTTCACGGAGAATTCCTGCTTCAACTAGTTTGTCTACCTCTTGGCATGCAGCCTTGCTTCGTTTAGGATCAAGGCTCTGTTTCCTTTGAACAACCGGTTTGACATTTGGAGGAATCTTGAGCTCATGTTCAGCAACGTCTCGAGGGATGCCAGTCATGTCACTAGGACACCAGGCAAAAACATCAACATTGTTTCGTAACAACCCTTCAAGCTTTGAAAGTGTTTTTGTAGGGAGGTCTGTGTTGACCCGTATTCTCTGTTCTGGGTATTTTGGGTTGATGCTGAGGCCAAGCTTGCCTCGGTCACTGTTGCTTTCGTTTACCACTAGTACCGTGGTTGACGCTTGGAGGGTTGCGATCCCATCTTTTGTGGGGATCTTTGCACTCTTCCGACTAATGGAGATGGTCATATCAAAAACCACCATGCCAGGCCTGCCAATGATAACATCATAATTGGATGGCAGGTCTAAGACGATGAAGTTTAGTGGTTCAGTTCTCTGCATCTTTCCATCGGAGAAATTCACATCAAGTGTTATTTCTCCTAAGGGCTTGATGGGTATGTCTGCAATGCCTTTGATAGAGGCTTCTGTGGGTTGGAGCTTGGAGCGTTCCTCCGAACTTAGGAGGTTAAAGTATTTTACAAACATGATCTCGGTGGCTGCTCCCGTGTCTATGTAAGCCTTTTGTGTTTTTACTGAACCGACGGAGGCTTCAAAGAGGAGGGGATCACAATGTTTTTCTTCTTTAGTGTGAGGAAAACAGACACCTTGATGCTCCCAAGCTACCAACCTCTGACGCTTGTTTGGTGTTCCTTGTTCGGACAAGACCATGGCAACTTCTTTCTTTTTGTTTTCAGCCATGTTTTCTTTGTTACCTTTCACCAAGTGCGCTAGTTCCCTCGATTTAATGGCTTCCTCGATCCTCTTCTTAAGTTGGAAACAGTCATTGGTGTGATGTCCCTTTTCCTCATGAAACTCACAATACTGGTTGGAGTTTTCATTTCTTTTGCTCTTTGGCAAGGGACGAGGAGGTCTAAAGGTGTGTTTAACTTCCTCTATTGCTAGAATTCTTGAGGAGTTTTGGTCAGGACTGTGAAGTTGACATTTCTGTCCCTGCTTGGAGGGTTCCTGCTTTCTGACCTTCGAGACTCAGACCCCTGGGTCTTCTGTCATAGGTCCCATAGTTGCCCCTCTTTCTTTTAGGACTGTTGCTTCTCCAGGCGAAGCTCCTTTTTCTTTTCACCTTGATGTCTACAGCCTCTTCTCCTCGGATGTGGGCTTCAGCCCTTTTTAAGGCTTCTTCAAGAGTTCGTGGGAGACTCTTGTTGAAATCTCTGGTAAGGTACTTCAAATTGATAGCGTTCATGAACCCTGCAACCTTCATCTTTTCATCTACACCAACATAGGTAAGGCCTTCTTTCTTGTATCTTTCGATGAAGCTTCTCAGGCTTTCATCATCTTTCTGTTTGATCTGAAAGATGACTTTTGCGTCCTTGACAAAACGTCTTTGTTGCGAGAAGTTGGCCAGAAATCCTTTTCCTAGGTCGTTGAAGGTTTTAATGCTTCCCGCAGGTAAATCATTGAACCATATCCGAGCAGATCCGACCAGGGCTTGCATGAACATGAGGCAACATTCGGGGTCGTCCCATTTTTCTATTCGTGCAGCTCCGGAGAAGATCCGTAAATGGTCTTCAGGATCATCGGTACCATCATAGGTTCTGATATGAGCTGGCATCTTTAACTTGTTTGGGAACTCGTAATCTGCTATCTCTTGGGAGAAGCAGGATAGACTGTTAGGTTTATACGGTTGATGGGTAGTGTGTTCTACCCTGCTGTTGTTGTTCCCGTTAGGGTTCCCCTGTTGAGCAGCAATAGCTTGGCTAATGAGTTGTTGCCAGGGAAAGTGAGCCATCATTTAGGATATCATGTAGGGCATGAGGTTAAAGCCCTGTAGGCTCTCAGTTGTTGCTACGTTGTTTGCTACCATGGGGACACTCATGGAGGCACTACGAGCCATGGGTAGGGTGGCCATGGCTTGTGCCCATGAGGTGGCAGCTGGTGGTGGAACACTAGCAATGGGTGACTGTAAGAGTTGATCCAGAGTGAGTTCATACCCAGATATGTTGGGAGAAGCTTGATCTGTGCCCGGTGAGATCTGATTCACCTCTTCTTGAGACTCAGGGTCAGACATGCTAGAAAGTTGGAGCAACACGATCGATTTTTCAAAGAGACAATGGCGCAGCCCCACGGTGGGCGCCAACTTGTTGCTACAATAAATAATAGTCTAACGCTAGTTCTGAGTCACAGGAAGGGTTAAAGGGTTCAAGGGTTTTAAATCTGCCTAACGCAGGTCGTGGTGTCCTCCTACGTTGCAAAAGGTAGAAGGAGATTCAAGATAATATTGTTTTTGAGTATTAGAATTCTGGTTTGAGAGTGACTCAAGACCATAATTGATATTCTAAACTTAGGTGATGTGTTCGTGTGATGGAGATATTCTCCTCACGTGTGTGGACCAAAAGAATAGAAGATTGAGTGTAAGAAAGAATAATCAGAGATGGAACACATCTGTGGGATTGATCCCGATTATATAGAGAAAGCATCTTCTTATTTAGGTAAGGATATTATCTTGGAACATGGTGCAACAAGATGACAAGCCACTTTAAGCCGATGGTGGCTTTGGACCCGTGGTCCAAGTAGGGCAGTGTCTACACACCAACTGCTTGGGCTGACCGAGGAAAAGATGACAAGACAGGTCATCTTTTGATATGTGCTTCTCTGTCCTTTGAACCTTCGTAGGTTTCAACCCTTCAAGCATATTAATCTTTTTGCTTTAGGCTACCCACGTCATCACACGTTAACCCGACAACCCTTATTAAATTTGTTGGACTGTTAATCCGTCGAACGTATTTATTGCAACCCTTGAACCTGTTTAAAAAATATACAACTTGATTATCACATGTGATAATATGTTACTTTTTTTTAAACAATTGCTAATTGTTAAATAGGTCGTGTTAAGTCTGTGTCACTATTATGTTTATTGATACCTTCGACAAAAATATATATATTTGGTCTTGTTCATATTTAATACTTAACACGCCAACCTACTCCATAATGAATATCGATTTCATTTTTAACTAAAACTATCTTAAGCATCTAAACAAGGTCGAAAGATTTAATTAAAAACAACTAAAGTTGATTCGTAAATGGAGCTTTTTTTTCCTAAATAGGTGTTGTTGAAAGACTTATTTACTAAAATAGGCACTTTCAAAAGTATTTGCTATAATATGTACTTAAAAATTATTTTTTCTCTCTCCCACTTTTTTTTTTAACGGCAAATTTTATCACACCTTAATTCGACATCACCGTGCATTTGCAAGGATTTAAACCCACAACCTTACATTTGTAAGGGGGGACACCATATCACTAGACCAAGAGGTCATGGGTCTCTCTCCCACTTTTATTAAATAAAAATAATTATGATTGTTAACGGTATATATTGCCATACAAATCAATTCTCCTAAGTATGATTGTTAACTAGTTGCCAAATTTTAAAACTACTTGATGGTACGTACTAATTTATTATTTTTTGCATATGGTATTTCAAGGTCTTGTCACTTTTGGATGTGAACTTATTATCCCAAGCTTTTAGTAAAGCGAAAAGTTATATTTCCCTCACCAAAATGTCCTCAAATTGAATGCACTAACACCCTTTTTTGAAGTTTTTTCCAATGTTTTCAGGACCGGATTGGTCGTCGATTCAGACACCCCGGTGATTTCCGGTTCAACCGGTCAAAAAAGTCTACAAAAATCTCAAACATTCTATGAAATCCGGTTCAACCTTTATAAAATCCGCTTCAATCAGTTCAACAACATACCTATCGAACCATGCGACTCGGATCAGTCGGGGTCCGCTGATATATTAATCTTGTAATGCAACGTTTGGTAACTAGAAGGACTTAGTTGTCAATCTTGTAAACTAGGTTTTAGAGATAGATTTCCTAGTTTAAGTCAAAAGAAGTTTCTAGATTATTATAGTTCCTTGGTAGACAAGGAGTAAAGGCTTATAAATAGATGGAAGTTTTGTAAGTCATATATCACAATCACAATCACAATCAAATAATAAGAAACAAGTTTTGGCTTAATTCGTATGTGTCTTTGGTACCGATTTCTAACATCCGCTTCCCGATCCAACCGGTCGGACCGGCCGGTCCGATCGGGTCTCAAAAACATTGTTTTTTTCTCCTACAAAATTGTTCCCTACACTTGTCTTTGTATTTTATCATTTTGCTCCTGCAGACTACTCAATCTTTTTTTATTGGTTTCACAAAAATAAGGAAACATATATAAATAATATTGGATTTTAGTATGTTTTAAGTTCTTAAAGTTTAATATATAATAATAGTTCACATATAAATAGGAAATCCTTGCAGTGTAGTAGCATCTTGCAAGCGCTTTCCTTATGGAAAGACGGTTTTAGGTTTGCTGATTTGGTTTCTTCCCTTTTTGATAATACGGGGGAAGGTGTTCTCTTTACCCAGGATGTAAGGGGGATTGAGTCTTCTGAAGAGAGCCCCAATGTCAAACAATGCCTTAAAAAAGTTAGGGATGGTCACTTCACAGCTGCTTTCAAGGTCTTGTGTTACAGTGGGGTTGCCCCTTTCGGGGAATCTACCATGAGAGCCCTTATTGACAAACATCCGGTGATGCCTCCTCCGTCCTTGACCGCCAACTCTGACGTCATGCCCGCCCTTATTGTGGATATGGATTGTGTGCTTGGATGTCTCCGATCTTTCCCTAAAGGGACCTCCTGTGGGAGGGACGGTCTGAGGGCCCAACATTTGTTAGACGCCCTTACTGGAGAAGGGTCAGTGACGTCCGCGGGGTTGCTCTCGGCTATTACTGAAGTCGTCAACCTTTGGCTAGGGGGTTTGTGCCCAAGGGTTCTAGCTGAATTCATTTCTTCGGCCCCCTTACCCCTTTATTGAAACCTGATAACAGGATTCGGCCCATTGCAGTAGGGGCCATTTGGCGCAGATTAGTTTCTAAAGTGGCTATGAGGAAGGTTGGGAAGGAAATGGCTAAGTACCTTGGGGACTTTCAATTTTGGGTGGGAACTCCCAATGGGGCGGAGGCGGTGCTTCACAGCGCGAACAGGTTCTTAAGCTCCTTCCATGCGGACGGGTCTTTGGCTATGCTCACGGTGGATTTTTCGAACGCGTTTAATATGATCGACCGCACTGCCCTTCTTCGAGAGGTCCGTCAACATTGCCCGTCTCTCTATTCATGGGTCCAGTTCTTATATGCCCAGCCAGCTAGGCTGTATGTTGGTAATAATTGTATAGGGGCTACTACAGGGGTTCAGCAGGGGGACCCTTTAGGTCCCCTCCTTTTCGCCCTTGCTTTACACCCTATGGTTCTCCGAGTACAAGAAAATTGTAAACTCCCATTTCATGCATGGTACTTGGACGATGGGACGATTATTGGTGAGGCCACCGAAGTTGCTAAAGCCTTAGACATTATCCGTCTGGAGGGGCCATCCTTGGGGCTTCAGCTTAATATTAAGAAAACAGAGGTTTTCTGGCCGTCTTGTAATGGGGTGAAACATCGAGACGGGCTTTTTCCTAGTGGGATTGGTAGGCCAGAAAACGGGGTGAAGCTCCTCGGAGGGGCCGTTAGCCGTGACTCTTATTTTATTCGCGAATTGGCAAGGCAAAGGGCATCGCGCGCGGTTGAACTTATGAAACTCTTGCCTTGCCTTAGGGATCCCTAGAGTGAACTCCTCTTGCTCAGGTCCTGTATGGGGGTTGCTAAGTTGCTTTTTGGGTTACGGACCTGCCAACCCCCCATCATGGATGAAGCAGTGTCATGTTTTGACAAGGGTCTAAGGGAAGCCATTGAAGACATAGTGGTATCTGGGGGGCCTTTCTTTGGTGACCTACAATGGCGGATGGCGTCTTTGCCGATGCGTATGGGAGGATTAGGGCTACTCTCTGCAAAGGATGTCGGCATGTATGCGTTTGTGGTGGCGCGAGCTCGGTCCTGGAACCTTCAAGACCACATCCTACGAAATAGCGGGGTTGTCGGCGCAGACTTGGACTACGTGCAGGCCCTCGAAACGCTAAATGACTATCTCCCAGGTTTTGATATTGGTGGTTTTTCTAACAAGGACACTGCCCCCCCCCCCCCAAAGTCTCAAAAAACTTTGGCGAATGCCCTTTATGGCAAAATCGCTCAGAGCCTGGGTGAAGTTTTTGGTCTGTCCCCCCGTCAGAGGGCAGTTATTGAATGCTTGAAAAGCCTCCACGCTCAAGATTTCCTGACTGTTATCCCGATCGAAGGTCTAGGCCAAAGCATGTCCGCTATTGAATACAGAGCCATTCTTAAATATCGTCTGATGATCCCAATGTACCAAGAGGATGAAATCTGTCCGATTTGCCGTAAGGCTTGCCTGGATGAATACGGGGAACATGCGGTTCATTGTAAGGAGTTACCCGGTTTCAAATATCGGCATGACTGGGTTCGAGACATTCTGTGGGACATTTTAAGACGGGCTGGGATCTCAGTCAAGAAGGAGGCCCCTGTGAACTTCCTCTCGGATCCAGCAGAAGGGAGATCCACCCTACGACCAGCAGATCTCCTTGTCTTTGGGTGGGCCTGGGGGAAGCATGCTTTTGTTGACCTGACGGGTGTATCTCCCCTAATTGGGTTGAGGGATAGTGGCTTTGTAGCAGGGCAAGCGGTCCGGAAAGCAGAGGCAAAGAAGATAGAAAAAGATGCTAAAGCCTACGAGGAGAACCAACACGTTTTTGTACCCTTGGCTTTTGATACCTTTGGCTCATTGGCACCGGAGGCTATCCGTTTCCTGACCAGGGTTCAGCGGGTTATTCAAAGTAGTGTCTCGGCTCCGGGTGGGCATGACTACGTTTTTAGTAGATTAGGATTTGCTATTCAGAAAGGGGTGACGACGCAACTTATTGCCCGCCTACTCATTATTTTGATGTAATTTTCTTTGTCCTGGATTGAATGAGAAAATCTACAATTGGATATAAATAAACATTTGTAAATTATAAAAATCAGATTAAGTGATATAAGTCAGAATAGTGAGATATATATAACTGTTTTCTTTATAACTTATCTTTTATTTACTTTGTTGTCTTTTTAATATTTAATTCTAAGGTAAAAGAAAAAAAAAATCCAAGTGTCGTCATTTACCACTAAGAATCTCCAAGAATTTTGTTAGTTTGAGTTCATGCCATGTAATATTATTGTATATTATGTGTATCCAAAAAGAACGGTTGTACTTACTAGGATGGTATAAAAAATATCGTGTGATCATAATCATGTGATACACCTTTAGTATGAAATCTTACCTAATGAAAAACATAGAGTTTTATGAAATAAAAAAATATGATGCAAACTTGTGCTGGTTGGATCATCTGGTCGAGTGTGCTAGCCAAACCAATGAATCATCAACTGAAAAGCAGTAGGTGATGCACCGTTTTAAAAAAAATGACTCGCTTGTCTAGTTTTACACAGGACCGGCCCAAGGGTAAGGCATCCCAAGCTAGGGGTTTGGGCCTCACCTTTTCAAGGGCCCCATTTTATAAAGGTCTATATACCAGTTTGGGCCTGATTAATGGTGGATTCCTGATCACCATAACTGGTTGTGAGTTTGTGACGACAGTTTTGAATGAATAGATTGCAACCCCTTCAACTTCCAATGATGGATCAGTCAATGGGTACTCGAGTTTTGCAGGAATCATAGTGGTAAGCTCGAGTTTCTTCATCTTTTTTTTATTTCTATCTCCAATTATCTCTACTACCTTATTAAGGAGGAGTGATAGGTAAGAAAGTAATTTTACACAATTTTTAAGATGGGAGTTATAGAGTCCCTTCACAAATTTCCAATATTTAGTCATTTTGTTCCCTTTATGCCCTTATTTACAACCTATAATGCTCATTGTATATATGTGTAATGCATACTTCATATCCATTTCAACATGCAACCCCAACACCTAATTAAACCCCAATTCAATTTCAATAAAACCCAAGCTTTTCATTAAATCCTTTTACACATCTATTTAATAATAACAAGCAATGTTTGGTTCTATTAGGCTTTGTTGGAGCTTATAAACATTGTAGTAATTGGACATTTTTGTCTTTTTTTTGTTTGTTGAATTGTATAACTCTTTAAAGCATGATGTCTAACCTCATATAATATATGTATTTTTTGCCAATATATCTATCTCCTTCTCTCTGTATATTACAACTAACTAAAAGAAAACTTAATATCCTGATTTATATATATCAAATACTTTTAATTTAAAATTACCATTTTGGTAAAAAAAAAAATATATTTTTTAACTTGGGTTACCTTTACGTACTTAGTCAGGTTTAAAAACCGCCGCAACGCGCGGGGTAATTTACTAGTGTTGATAAAGTGCAAATTAAATGTTTGTATAGATTGTGTTTCTAACAAATTTATGGTTTAGGTTTTTTTTGCCGATTTTTATTTTTTCCCATAAACTGATGATAAGAAATTTGTGACCTGATCATTTGCATATTTTGCCGCATGATAATTTGTGAAAATATGTGTAAACTTCACAGCCCATTCTAAGTTTCAACTCAAAATTTAGGGTTTTGATTAATTAATTGTAGTTATGATTTATGTTCCTTTGATTAAAATAAAATGCAGCTAATTTTGACGGGGGAATCCAACTTTTGTCTTATGCTGCTCCAAGGATGTGTATTTATTCAAACATGAGATACTAACAGGAAAGATAATGTTTTATGCGAGGAATGTGATACACCAATTTAGTTTTGTAATTGGTTAACTTGGTTCTCCTTTAGCTAAAATAATTTCAAAGGTTTGTTTAGTATCATTGTTTTTAAACTTATATATTGCAAATTTAGCTTAGGGATAAAAGTAATTATAAAAAATCTAAATAAATCCCTTAAACTTTGCTTTTGTGTTTTGGCAGAGGATTGTAACAAGCCACGTTATTAAAAGTAGGTGAAAGCATTCATTGTAGTTCATGGGCTTTGGTAAAGGCATACTCATGTAATTTAATTTTGATCTATTGAAATTACTTTTTAAAGCATGTAACTTAGTTTTCATTTATTAGATTGAATTTGTAAGGTTAATACATGTCAATCCAAAAAGGCCCCAAATTTTTTTTTTGCTTTAGACCTCCAAGTGGCTTGAGGCAGCCCTGGTTTTACATATGCTTTCTGACAAAATGCGAAAGAAATAGTATCTTATGGCATGATCTTATCATTTAATAAATGGATATCTATTTTAGTATTTTTTTAGTGTCTAATTTGAAGGTTATAGCATAAAATCGGTGTAGCCTTAGAATTTCCGTTAATCATTTTTATAATATTTAGAGACTAGCCCTAACTTTTTCAAAAATTAAAACGTGATGGAAAACTTAATGGGTTACAAAATTAAGGGGGGAGGATCACTACCAGATAATGATAATGATACGAGTAGCTTACTACCTCCATGATACATCATCACCGGTAACAAGAATAGTAGGGGTGGGTACCATTTGATGGTTCCAACCAATGGGTTGAATAAAAAAAAGAGTTGGTTCTTATGCAAACGGTAATATAGCCGTTTGCATTTATTTTAAAATAAAGACTTTTTTTTAGCCTAAAATAACTATATATACACATATATGTTACACACACTATAATTCTCTACAATTTTTCTCTACAATATATATATATATATATATATATATATATATATATATATATATATATATATATATATATATATGCATTCCACCATTCGTTGTTCCGTGTTTATTATCAACCGATGGTAGCCTTTAATTTTTGCGGATATTGTCAAGCGAGCTTAACAAAAAGATATATCAACATCTAAAAAAAGATGTGTACCACTTATGATGATTATTTTGTCGACAACTCAAAATACATCAAAGCTACGTTTAAAGTAAGGTGTCATATGTCGAAACGTGTATTTTTAAAAATTGCAGCTGATGTTGAAGCAAACTTCAAATGGTTCAGAGAGGGCGTAGACGAGAGGTTTAAAAAAAGTTTTACGCCGATACAAAACGTCACGTCTCTAGTTAAACAACTCCTAACCGGTAATCCTTTTGATCGATACAATGAGTATTATGTATGTATGAAAGGAAGTCACGTGAATATTTACAATTTTTTTGCAATGCCATAATTAACTTATATGGGAAGAGTTTTTGCAAAGACGGACAAGTCACAACATTGCATGTTTATATGAAGCACACAAAGAAAGACATCACTTTCCCGATAAGATTAGTAGCATTGACTATGCACAATTAGTTTTGCGAGCATGTCCTGGGGAATTACAAGGGCAATATATGAGAGATACTCACCAATACCCTACGATCTACCCAGTTCACTCAATGACATTAATTTTCTCCAAACAATCTCCAATTTTTCTCACCCAACGGAACAGAATTACCCCTAAGTATCCATTTTTTTTAGATGACCACCTATATAAACGTGGATACCATCTTACTGATGGGATCTACCCTACGTGGGCAACGTTAGTGAAGGCGTTTTGATATCTGACTGATCCGAAGAAAAATAAATTCGTTACTGGTAAGAGGGGGCAGGGAAGGATGTTGAACGATCGTTCGATGCACTAATGGGGAAATGAGCCATAGTCAGGTGACCCTTGAGGGCCACGACCGTTGATAGGTATAGCATCATTGTCTATACGTGCATGCTATTGTACAACATGATCTTGAAGGACACGGGACGTGCAATATCACCAATCCACATAAGGGACCCCCAGTTGAACCAATGGGTTTGACCCTAATGCCCTTACGGAGTTAAAAGACTTAGATACACATTTCCGACTTCAAAATGATCTTGTGGGACATCTAGCAACTATATATCTACCCCACCTTGAAGTGGAATCAGTTTCAGAATAGTTTTTTTAATCTATTTTTTTAGTATATTTAATTTTTAGTTTATGTGTGTTTGCATTTCTATATGTTTTATAGTTTTAATAAATGTAAGTATATTTTATTTGAATGAAATTTTAATTAACGTTTATTTAAAACGAAAAAAAAGAAAAAGAAACATTTGAGGGTAGTGCTTCTTCAATTTGTATTTAAGGTTAGTGAATTAGTGAAGTGATTTAGCAATGGAAGATCGGTGGAAATAATGGTAGTTTGGTTACATTAGAGGTGACACACTCTCCCCTTGATAATTTATTATTGTAATTTATATAAATCTTTTACGTTTTAAAAGTGAATAAATATCATATATTTGTTTTACACCTACCTTATAGCGGAGTGGTATGAAAGCCTAATGATACGTGACTTGGGGGCCTAATGGTCACAAGTTTGAGCCTTAAAGGATACCAGGTTTTACCGATTATTCACTATAGTGCCTTCGGCGGGTGGGTGGTCGGGGTTTCCCTGGATTGATGGACCTGGAGGACCGGGTGCCCTGTGGGTATCCTGAATTCGTCATAAATGGATTCCTACGGAAGCCCGTAACGACTTTGTTGAACTCTCAAAAAATTATAATTTTTTTTTTTTTTTAGAATTTGACATGTACATATGTATCACCAACACTTTAACTTAAAAGTTTGGTTCGGTTTCTCGATCATTCTCAAGATTCACTTTCTTAATTTCATCTTTTAATTTATTTACATAGAAGAATACACACATGCGTACGTATATGTGTGTATTGTATACACATTGCACACCATCTTTACAAATTATTCACATAATATGCATGAATAAATCTGGTCATATGTATACTTTACAGTGACACATCTGAATGAAACGCTGAAAGATCGCGTGAGGTAAAAAGTTTTTGTTTAGGAGTAAGTGATACCTAAAACGCAAAAAAAAGTTTGCGATAGAAATGTACCTCGCCAAGGAAATTAAGAGAAAACTTGGGCCACCCCTCAATCCATGCTATAGATCCACTCCTCATTCCTTGTATATAGTAAATGTTAAGTGTACCCTTAAAGGTCATAATATATCATATTTGTATCTAGAGCTTTCTAACTAAATATCTTATTTAGTAAAAACTCAATTTTTTATTTTTCTATTGTTTTTGGTTTTTTATTTTTTAATTTTTCAATGTTTTTGGATTTTCTGATTATTCAAATATTTTTGCATTCTTCAATTAAACTCTTATCCACCTAAAAATGCAAAAACACTTTATACAAAACCGATTTACCGATGAGGACTAATCCTGTTTTTCTTTAACACCATTTACAAAAAAGCAAATATTCAAACCGTGATAAGTCAAAGGCTTTTGTAAAAAGTTCGGCAGGTTGGTGGTCCGTGTTGATTTTAGTAACATCAATCAATTTCTTTTCATACCAATCGCGTATGAAATGATATCTGATGTGAATGTGTTTAACCTTGGAGTGGTTTACTGCATTGTCAACATAAATAGGAGTTTTAAGAAATTGCAAACCGTAATCCTGCATATGTTTTTGAATCCAAAAACATGAGAGCAACAACTCGATCTTGGCAAGTATTCGGCTTCACAGGTTGATAACGCAACATATGTTTGCTTTTTGCAATGCCAGGATACAAGTCGTCCTCTTAAGAATTGATATTCAGCCTTTGTGGATTTCTTGTCGACTTTGCACCCACTATAGTCCAGACCAGTGTTGCAAAACTCGGTTTGGGCTTGTACTCGGCGACCTACCCTAGAGCGAGTACTCGGCCTAATCAGGGGAGTACTCGAGGTCAAATCGGCCTATGCGAGGTGTACTCGGAGTACTCGGCCAACTCGGCTATACTCGAAGACCTACCCTGGAGTGAGTACTCTGGGAGTAATCGGTCAACACGGCCTTGTTTTGCAACACTGGTCCAAATCACTAAAGGCTGTTATATCAAATTTATAGTCATTAGGGTACCATAAACCTTTGGTCGGAAAATCCTCTAGATACTAAAAGATGAGTTAAACCGTTGAAAAATGTGGCATCTTTGGTTTGACTAGTATCGCGCACAGAGACACGTTGTGAACATGATATCTGGCGAGAGGCTATCAGGTACATGAGATATTCGATCATAGCTCGATAAAATAAAGGGTCAAGGGTCACACTCTTTTCATCTAGACCAATCCCTTGATCGACCTGAAATGGAGTTTGTAAGTGCACTTTCGTGTATGTCTCCAACTAGTGATCCGGTACTGTATGTCGAAGGGATGAGTAAAATATCCATTCGGGTTGTCGTGAGGTCGAATGAGAACTAAAAGTTCTCATTCGGACCAATGCATGGGTCGAACCAGTACATTTGTACTTGCGATAGGTCGAATGAGTTTGTTTATATATAGGGGATATGTTAGTTGTTAGTTAGCACTTTTAATTATTTGTGTTTATCACCAGTTTTGTGAGATTCTCTGTATTAGGTCTAGGTCTGATCTGTAACATTCTACATTTGATCTAATACACGAGTAAAGTTATGGAAATTGCTCGGTGTTTCGTATTCTGTTTTCATCTCGTTCTTAACTGATTTTATATTTTTCGGTTTGCACAACCCGAGGGGATTCTGCACCCTACGGTTGATATTCGTGAGATGTCGGTTTGTATAAACGATCCTACAAAGTGGTATCAGAGTTAAGGCTCGATTTCACGATTGTAAACTAATCTGATTTTGTGAAAACAAATCAAAATTCTGGTTTAAAGTTCAAAGTTTCTAGGGTTTTGAAACTTTTCACAAAAACATGTTTTTGATTGATTTGGAGTTGATTTTGATGTTGTATTCAAAGATTCGTTCATAAAAGCTTGTCTAAAATAAAATCCGAACATGACCTATCCATTTTCATTACATTTGGTGAAGATTTTTCAAAGTCAGATCAAATTTGTGTGTTACAGATCTTGAAGACGATGAACAGACCTGAAAAGTACGAATGGGAATTTCGTGAGGTAGAATGAGTGGATCATTTTTTTCATTCGTGCTATATTTGGTACGATAGCACTCATTCGTACTACTTGATCATTCCTTTCAGTTTCATTCATACTGTTGGTTCTCATTCGTGCTTCTGTTATTTGGTTCGTGCTATCATGAGGTCGAACCAGAGTTCATTTTCTTCATTCGTCCTATAGTGTTTTCATTCGTATTTTTGAAAGCACAAATAGGATTCAAAATTTTCATTCTTGCTAACTGTTGGGTCGAATAGGAGTTTATCATTCTCATTCGTACCCTCGATCATTATTTGACCTAAATTTTCAAAAAATTAAGGGTGTAAAAATTTTGAAATTTTTTGAAATAATAAGTGTTGAAAAATGGCAAATTTGTGGGAATGCTATTGTCACACCCCAACCGATGGCGGAATCATCGAGGTGAGACTTAGTGGTAGATTGTTCAAAGACTTCATGACACTAGAATTCGTGACAATATGATTTAAAGATAAAATTTCATTCATAGCATAATTATCGTCTAAAAAGATAACAGAATACAAATTGTTTTCATGAAAAGAGAAATACGACATCAAAATATAGAACTTAAACTAGCGTGAGTTTCTAGTCCAATCCTAAGTAGATTTCTTGAATATCTTGCATCAAACATTTCCTGCAACATGTATAAAATATCCGTCAACACATAAAGCATTGGTGAGCATACTAGTTTTAGTTTACATACATAGTATTTTAGAATGGTTTACTCAAATCTCATACTATAGCATTGCACATACCTATCATACAAAAGACATAACTCAAACCCGCGAGTACCACAGCGTATACCTAACATATTCATGTTAGGCCGTTTAAATCTTAACAATGACCCATAAAGGGGGCGGTGTGCTAGTCCTATAGCGCTATACATGTTAAGTGGGCTAATAATAGTTAATGATTTATGTCTAAGTATCTAAGAATCATAAGCATGGCAAGTAGCATATAAGTATGTTTAATAGATTGAGCATGTGTGTTTATGAATGCATTAGTGTGTTTTGCATATGATACATGTTTACACCCCAAAGTGATAAAGAGTAAAAAGGGGACAAGTATGAACTCACCTTTGGGTGCGTTTTAGCAAGGTTCCAAAAGAATGAGTCTTGGGGGATTAGTTCCTTAGCCTTGGTTAACTAGAATTAGAAAAAATTAAGAGTCTTAGGTTTGAGTTTAGATTATAGATTCACGAGAGTCATGCAAGCCTTTTAGGCGAACCAAAACACAAACCACCATGATAGTGATTCGGATGGTCATAAGAGTCAAGCAAGCCTTTTAGGCGAACCAAAACACAAACCACCATAGAGGTGATTCGGATGGTTAGGAGAGTCAAGCATTGGTAAGGTAGGGATGTATCCACAAACCTTTCTGAGTTATTAAATTAGTAGAGTTTATATAATTTAGTATTTATATAATATAACTTAGAAACTAGGGTATGGTGACTTAGTTTGGATGAGCCTTGGCCTTCCTTTTGTCAACCATGAACCATAACACAAGTCCCTCCATCATTGAGTTGTTGGTGAACTTGGTTGGTATTATTAACAACTTAGTGCATAAAAGATAATAGAAGATGACCACATTTGAGGCCTCAAATTGGTGCCCTACTCATGTTTATTTGCCATGGCAAATAGGAGAGAGGTCCTAGAGGTTTCCTCAAAGGGTTTGAAGAAGAGGGGAGTGAAGAAAGTAGAAGAGAGGTTGAAGGTGAAGTGAGAAACTCACTTATTCTTGAGAGAATTCTTGAGAGATTTGAAGGTTTAGAGAGGATTTAGAAATGAGCAAGTGTTAGAATGGGTAGGAGTGGTGTATTTATAGTTGAGGTGAAGGGGTTGGGTATTTAATGAATTAATTAGGGTGGTTAGAAGTTAATTAGTGGTAATATATCTTTAAAAGAAAAAATAAAAATAAAAAAATAAAACCATAAATAAATTAAAAAAATGTACGGCCATTTTTGAAATGGCCATTCTTTAGCCAATTTTTTTTTTCATAATATTATTATTATTTTTTTTTGTATTGTTAAATATATATATATATATATATCTATATATATATATATGTTTTATTAATAATAAGTATATATTAAGATCTTAACTAAATAAGTTCCTTGTTATAACGCCTAAATTGAATAGGGTAAAAATATAATGGCGACTCGTCATGAATTGGTATGAGTAACATAAAAGAAGCGAGTAACGGCAAGCTTGGAATTTGTTTAAATATAGTATTCATAATACAAGAAAATTAAGAATCACGCGACGCTACATAAAGTTTATAGATTAAGATTAAATGCAATTGATAAAATACATTTCCATTGATCATAAGCTCGGGATTACAAGGGTACAAAATGGAAAGATACAAGAATACAAGAACTAGAATGGAAAATACGAAAAGTACAAAGGTTACAGCTATTTTGGAAGAGATCAACTAGAAGCTATACGATAATAGTCACAAAGACAAAAACCTCAAGTTGATCCATGGGGAATAATTTTTGTGCCTACAATTCAACAATTTGTTACAAGACCTACAGTTGATGTGTGGGGTAACTTAATAGCTCCATCTGTGCAACCAATTAATAAAAGAGTGCATGTTGATGAGTGTGTTAACAAAGAAAGTTTTGAAAGTGAAGTTTTGTGTCTTTCCATGCAAATGGGGAATGATGATTCAAGTAAATTGTCAAAGAGTGATTTGAGTTCTAATTAGAGTCTAGAACAGAGTGAATAGGGAGAAAGTGATTAATCAATTGTTGATGCAGGTTCTGAGAATGTAAATAGTACAGATGTAGTTGAGGTAAGTTTAAAATCTGGAAAAAGCTGATTTGATTGATCAAAAAATTGATCAAGAAGATGCTGAAATTAACAATCAGTCAGCTGATGATCAAAAGAAACATGATGGTGAGGTAAATGCAAAATTTTCAAAATCTGAATGTGCTAACTGTTCTGAGTGTGTTAAATTGAAAACAGAAGTGCTGAAACTTCTTGAGGACAAACAAAACATAGTAAGTGAATTAGAAAGATGCCAAACTGCAAATGAAACATTTGAAAAGAATGAAAAAGGTTTTTGAAGTCAAATCTAATCTTATAAGAAAGGGATTTTAGAACTTTATAAAATCATTTCAAAGGATAATTCCGCATCAGAGATGGAAGTCACAACACCTTGTGTTGCTGATCCCAAATATGAGGTGAGACCAGTTCTTGGAGTGAGAACTGAAAATGTGGTAGCTACTTCAGAACCTGAATATGAAGAGAAAACCATATTCAAGTTTCCTGAAGGAATAGAAGGATCCTACATCTTGGTGGGATGTGACAAATTGTTTTCTAATAAAAATTTTCCAATTGATCTCATCGAAAAATCTTTACTTAAATGTATTTATGTTGAGAATGATGATTTTTAGCTCAATTTAGAAATCAATTTGGTCACTTGCATTTCAAAATCAATCCTAACAAACATGAGAATGAAAAAAATCAGTTTGGGAACAAAAAGAAAGGTTCCAAGATAAAAGAACGAAAACTAATCAAATCGAAAGGTAATGATCAGATGAAAAATTCTTATCATAAAAATTCAAGGAATTTATCATCAGGATCATTTGATGATTATTCTTATCCAAGTACCTCTCGATTTGGAAGTTTTTGTGGAAGCAATTCACCACAGTATTCTCCTAAGTTTGTTGAATGGAGAAGTTTTTTTTAGTGTGGTGAGGTTGGAAATTTGTCTGCTCATTGCCCATACTGGTATTGGGATGAGGTAAATGTCTTTGAGTTTGAAGAACATAGGTCCTGCTTTAACTGCAGAGAGTATGGGCATTTAGTTGCTGCCTGTTTGTATGTTAGGCGCAAAAAGACAGAAGTGAAAGCTGCTAATCATTTAAGTAATGCCAAAAGGCCTGT
Organism: Ambrosia trifida; assembly: GCA_028751855.1. Taxonomy (NCBI): domain Eukaryota; kingdom Viridiplantae; phylum Streptophyta; class Magnoliopsida; order Asterales; family Asteraceae; genus Ambrosia; species Ambrosia trifida. Next base: position 105,916,847 of record CM054126.1, on the reverse strand, counting down.
ATCCCTAAAACATATCAAGAAACAAAAGGGGTAACAGTCTATTGTGTACGAAAATCGCAACAAGATTGCCTTGAACAAAAATGGAGGTTGTGAATGGGTTGATAAGGCAAGGGGAAGTCTAAGGCCACGCTTAAGAATAACTCTAAGTCTGGGTCTTCATCAGTTAAGTCTGAGAAGGTTCCAAACATAGTTCAGAAGCAGGTTTCAAACAAGATATCTGAAAAATCAAAAATAAAAAATCAAAAATCAAAACAAACTCAAAGAAAAAGAAATCTAAAATAAAACCTGAACTTGTTTGGAAGCCCAAATCACTTTCTCAATCCGCATCAACTTTTACTTCAAGTCAACCAATTGAGAAACCAAATGATTTCTCAAAAGGTGAATGGATTGATATCCCGAGGATTGATGACCTTGGACGACCCATCACTGTGAAAGGATGGGTCCCCCTCTTCAACTAATTGTTTAACAAGTGTGCAGGTTGTTCCTGAAACCTATCCTTTGATGGTTGATAGTGGAGCATCTGTATACAAATGTAGGCTTGATTTTCCTCATACACTTTATTTTGCTACATCTAGAGGAGATTAAGTTTTTGCTTTTTATTAGAGAGATAAAGGTCAAGAAAGTTAGATTGAAAAAGAAAAGAATGAGTTCAACAAAGAGGAGAGTGTTTCTCGTATGTTTCCTACCTGTAATGCCGGAAAATGTTGCAATCTAATGCAATTGCTCTCGGGTCTTGGAGTTTAACAACAGATGCGACATTACGGTTTATTCTAAACTCTCTTATCTTTGTCAATGGCTTTACTAACTGAAAGATCATAGCGATTCAAGTAATCTGAGTGAGAAAAATGGTTTTTGATGAACAATGAGTAAACCTCATCGGATATCATTTTATTTTGTCTTTTCTTCTAAAAGATTAAAAATAAAAAAATATGCTTATTTTTAAATTTTTAGGGGGAGATAGCAGATAATCTCAATGTTCAAGCGGTTATTCGTATTCCTGATCATCCGGAATCTCGGATTCATCAGATTCACCCGCTCGAACAAGTTATAGGTGATCGAGGTAGCAGCGTGATGACGAGAGGTCAACTCAGACGTGCAACTTCACATGACAATATTGGATCTCTTGCCCTGTATGCAAAAATATAGAAATCTGGATGTCAAAATGATTTGTCTTTTACTTGTTATGTTTCGCAGGTGGAGCCGCGGACATACATGGATGCTTTACAAGATGATTCATGGGTAGAAGCAAATAACAGTTGCATTATCTACATGTGAAGCCGAGTACGTGGCAACCTCGAGTTGTTGCTCACAGGTTGTGTGGATACAACAGTAGATGCGCGACTACGGTTTGTAATTTCTTAAAACCCCCATTCATTGCGATAATGAAGCAGCCATTGAACTCACTAAAGACAGTGTTAATCACTCTAAAGCTAAGCTCATCCGAATCAAGTATCACTTTATTCATGATTGATATGCTGAAGGTTTGATTGATATGGTCAAAATCCACACTGACTATCAGAGAGCTGATCTTTTTACCAAAGCTTTTGACAAATAAGATTTAAATTTTTACTAATAGTTAATGGTATTAAAGAAAAACAAGACTGATCGTCACATCGGTTTATCAATTTTATTTTGTTTTTATGCTTTCAGAAAATTAAAAAAAAAAAAATCCAAAAATATGTTTTTAATTTCAGGGGGAGCATTTTATTCAGAAAAACCAAAAACATTAAAACTTTCAAAATCCATAAAAATCAGAAAATCAAAAATGATTTTTCCTGGAGAAAAAGAGGAAATGATAGTACATCAGTGAGGATCTATCGCATGTTAAAGAAATAAAAAGTCAAATGCTTGATCAGTGTTAACTTTGTGTGATGTGCTGATAGGCTTCGCAGACTTACTACTACGTGCCTGATACATACATATCAAATTGTTTATTATGTGGATGAACACCTCATGGGCATATGGTCTTGGTACCGTAATTTCGTTTGATAGGGTTTGTACAAAATTCGGAGGTTTCGGGTCGTTATGTTATTTGTTATATGGGGATAGCCTATCTGATCTTTTGTCGTAATGCTTACGGACCTAGATCAGGCAGGGTATCTTAATAAAAGAGCTTTATTACAAAAACTGAAAGTTATTAAATTGAGGAACTTTAAATGTTAGTTGATAATCAAAGATTATCTAATGCATCGTATCTAATCGCTAATGAAAATCATGATTGATATAAGACCTCAACCTGGTAGAGTGCATATGTTACTCTGTAGCATTGATTTGCCGACATGTACACCTCTATGCCTCATACCTTGTAACTACGGATAACAATAGCATAATCACGCGTTACAATGGATATTTGTGCAAAATTCCTTGATACGGAAGTATGTCGTGTGTGTGGGAACCACAGGTGAATTAGTTTATACTATACATATCAGTATCAGTTTAAAGCATTGCATAACAGTCTGCATGTGAGTTTATGTGGACAACAATATCAGCAGTTGCCAAAGTTACATTGTCAGTACAGTTTAAATGAAACAGAACAACGGTGTGATGTGATCTCTCATAAACTGATATGATCCTCTTACCGGAAAATCACAAAAAATTTATTTCTTTATGTTGATTTAGTTCATATAAAAAAACTCAAAAAGATTTTTGGTGTGTTTTAATATAAATTTCAGAAAATTCAAAAGAATTTACATTTCTGCTTTATTTTTGATAACCGATGGTGATTGTTAATCATTTACTGAAGTTTAACAGACCAAATTGAGTTTTGTATCCTTCAAATGTAAAATGATGAATGTTTGAAAGTTTACATGGTTTAAAATGACAAAACGGGATTCGAATTTGATAATTGGTAAAAATTTCATTTTTCCAAAATTCTGATTCGACCTTTCGATAGGTCAAATGGAGTTTTGTGTCTTTGATTTGAACCATAAAATGAGGTCGAATGGGAGTGTTTTATTGATTGTTTTTCATTTGAGCCTTTTCTTTTTCATTCAAACCTTTAGGTAGGTCGAATGAAACTGAAAATTTCCCATTCGAACCCATGAGAGGGTCGAATGGAAGCATATATATATATATATATATATATATATATATGTTATCAGTCCATTCAAATCCCATTCAAAAATTTTTCAAAATCGAATTTTACCCCGTTTGCTTTTCACCTTGGATTATTTTTCCCTGATACTTTGTGATCATAACCATCCAAAAATTGCACGTAATCATCCATGGAATAGCCCAGAATCATTGAACAAAGTTTTCGAACCCTAGACTATCAATTTGTGATCATTAACTATTTCTAAACAACAATTGGACATTGATAAAAACTTATCGATGGTTTTAGGGGGAGAAAATTCAAATATCCAGAGTTTAATCATGTTATTGAACTGAATTGATGTTTAAACCCTAGATTTTAGGTGAAAACCATCAATAACTGTTTAATCAACAAAATTGATCATGAATGAGTGTAAATTTGAATTGCATCAGGTTCTATTCGACCAATTTGAAGATCAAATGAACACAATTTGGGTCGAATGGAACTTTTGTTCCTCATTCGACCTAGGGTTGTACACGAGCTGAGCTGAGCTCGAGCTCGAGCTCGATTACAAAACGAGCCAGCTCGGCTCGGCTCGTTTCTATGGTCGAGCTGAAAATTCGAGCTCTAGCTCGGCTCGAGCCAGCTCGTTATTTTTTTTTAAATTTTTTATTTTATTTTTATTTTTTTAAAATATTTATAAAATAAAAAACAAAAAATAAATAAATAAAATTACACATAAATGTATATTTTTTATATTTCTATAGGGTTTATTGTATATGAAGAGATGTGGTAGATAGCTAGTACGAGTGGGATTTTCAAAATTTGAATTTTAGAATTATGTTTTGAGCCAAAATATATTACTTTCATCTATATATTAATTACACATAGACAAGCCAGAGTCGAGCCATCGAGCCGAGCCACAAGCTGAACACCCCTGGCTCGAGCTCGGCTCGATTAAAAAACGAGCCGGCTCGGCTCGGCTTGAAAACAAAACGAGCCTTTTCGAGCGAGCCTCGAGCCGCGGGCTTTTTGTACACCCTAATTCGACCTAACAATTTTTCTGATTCGAACCCACGATTGGGTCGAATGGAGAATTGTTTTGACCAAAAATTTCTATATTTTCCGAATTAATGAATTTTAGTGTTTATTTGTTTGTTTTTGCAGGAAATCATGTCTGAACAATCTGATCAAGAGATTCCAGAACAGGCAACACTAGTAGCAGAGTAGTCAAAACCACCAAAGCAACTTAATTTTGGACAAGTACACAATTGTTGTGCTTACATTGGAGAGGTTGGCAAGTATGAGGAATTTTCTGGAATTATAGAGTTTTTGAGAAGATGCAGGGTAGTATATGCTATTGCTACATCAGTGACCATCTACAGAGATCATCGGGTCAACTTCTGGGAGAAAGCTGTGATAACCTTATGGGAAAACAAGTCTGTGATAGAAAGCAAGATTCAAGGTCAACGAGTACTTGTGAGTGAGCAGGATATTAGAGAAGCTCTACAGCTAAAAGATTCTCCTTCTGATCATACTGAGTTATCATGGACAGAGCAGAAGAAGTGTTTTCTGAGAATGAAATACAACGCTCCAATTACTGATTGCTTATTACACAAAGCAAAACTGTGTCCGAAGTTCAAGTATCTCTTACATGTAGTTTTGCATGTATTCAGACCAGTTAGTGGAGGGTATGATGTATTAAGGAATAGTTTATGTTCGTTGGTGGTCACTCTGGTGTTGAATAAACCATTCAATGTTTCTGGAATAGTATTCAAGCACATGATGGAAGTGTTGCAAGGTTTGAAGAAGGATAAGTTCTTAATGTATCCAAGATTTCTTCAGATGGTTTTTGATAACAAGTATCGAAACTTGTTGAGAGATCCAATTCAGGTAGTTAATCAAGTTCACATGAATCAAACTACTCTGGGAAGAATGAAGATTTACAAAGGGGTTCCTGCTGATTAACAACCACTATACAATAATTTATTTGGTCATCTAAGATCAGTTGCTTACAAAGATCTAAGACAAGACAAAGCAAGGAATGAGGATAGTAATTATGACTATGATAGCCCTTTATGTCCGGTTGACAAGATGCCAAACGGAAGGACAAGTGATCAATAAAGGTGCTAAGTCTGGAAAAGGTAAACAAAAGATGGTTGAAGTAGAGAGAAAGAAAAAGACTGTGAAATGAAAGGGTAAAGCAGCAACTATGCTTGTTGATGAAGAGTCTGTAGATTATGAAGAGACTCAAGCTGATGCTGAAACAACAAAAGTAACCAAACCCAAGGCCACCGTGGTTTGTGAAATCGAAGGATTAGAGAAGGATGTTGAAGAAAACAGATCCAGAGTGTTGGAAGATGAAGATTATGATTTGACTTGTGATAACCTTGATTTTGAAGGTTCTCTAGTTGTTGGTGTCAAATCTAAGAAAGGTCGAGGAAAGACTATGTCTAAGAAAGAAAATCCCAAGAAGAGAAGAGATCGGGAGATTGATTTACTGTTTGTTGGAAAGAAGGTACCAGCTATCGGAAGCTCAAAAGCTACAACACCGATCACATCCCCAACTGCAAAGAAGAAGAAAGTTGTCCAGGATGTCACTAAAACTGTTCCATCACCACATGTTGAACCTGAAAACTTTTCTTCATTGTTGAAAGATGTCTTAGAACAAGTACAGAAGAAGACTGCAAAACTTGCTACTACACTAATTTTTGAATCATCTACACCACATGTTACTGTTTCAAATGAAGTTATGGAAGCTGTTAATCGTTAGATTGAGAATGTGATGAAAGCATTTAATTAACAACAAGCTGAGATTAGACAGATGAAGGAAGATGAGAAGACTATGCTTCAGATTGTTCTATCTTCCAAATCTAACCAAGAAGAGGTGGAAGCTAAAGTTAAACAGCTTGAATCTCAGAACAAGATGTTGATTACTCGTGGTAAAAGAAACACCAAGAAGATAAAGATGCTTCAGATTGAAAACAAGAAATTAAGTCTGATAACAAAGGTCTCAAAAGCTGCATAGTTAGAAGGTACTGAGGAGGAAGAGGAGGATCAGGAAGAGGAAAAGGTGGATTATGAGCCGTCTGATGAGGAGGATGATCATGCAGGAGGAAAGAGTGGAAATAAAGATAAAGATGAAAGTTCAGATGATGATGATGATGATGATAACAATCAAGATACTGAACAATATAAGTTTAAGAAGAGAGATTCAGATCAAGGCAAAACAGGTGAGTCTAGTTCGAAGAAGACACCTGGAGAGAATGTTGATAATGATATCTTCTGGAATGAGAAGATCAGAGCCTTATCTGAGGAGGATAAAAGCTTATATCATCAAATGTTTGAGAAAAATGTGTGGACGATAGAGCTTATCGGAAGATTCCCCGATTTGGGTAAAATGAGGCCTTGTGTAATCCAAGGCCTTAATGGGTCGATTTGGGTAAAAATCGACATAAACATTCAAAAGTAAGACCCAAATCATAGTGACATAAAATGGATTATATTTTTAGTCAAACAAATGTCAATTTAGTTGAAAACATGAATTTTATGCTTTGGAGAGTCGTCAATGCGTTTGTGGATTGATTCATATGCTTTAGATTCAACAAGTAAAATTTAGAAGTAGTGAACGACTGTTCACATAGAGTGAACGACTTTTTAGGATTTACAAAATAGCAGGACAACCTTCGTGGCCCAGTGAACAACTGTTTGCTCTGAGTGAACGGCTATACAACCAGACAAATCTGTAGATTCAATGCTCTGGCCAAGTAAACGACCGTTCACTATGAGTAAACAGCCGTTCAGGCCGTCTGAAGTCCTTTGGGCAAAATTTTATTTTGGCCATTTGTTCTGGTTGGTTCCGTTTCTACGTGTAACTACTCTTAAACTATTTAAATGTATTATTGACAACCCACAAACCATTCTTTGTGTAATGGTGCTAGGTAAACATGTGATGGAAGTCTTAGAGCAAGGATCAAATCGCAAACTAAACCGAACACACCCGAACACTCATCAAGGTTCCGCAATAGAATTCAAGAGACTCCCGTTAAATCGTGAAATCTTATTTTATGCTTTAATAGTTAAAATGTAAAATTTGTGGAAATAAAAAATGTATTGATCACAACAGTTTGAGATTTTCACGATTATCAAAGTTTTAATCAGGAGTGGTTTTAAGTAAGGTTAAAATCGTAAGATTAGACGTTAATCGCGCGATTACGGGTTAGGGTCTTACAATAAGTTAGTTGGTAGTTAGAACTTTTGATCATCTGTTCTTATCCCCAGTTTTGTGAGATTCTCTATATTAGGTCTAGGTCTGATCTATAACATTTTACATTTGATCTAATACATGAGTAAAGTTATGGAAATTTCTCGGTGTTTCGTATTCTATTTTCATCTCGTTCTTAACTGATTTTATCTTGTTCGGTTTGCACAACCTGAGGGGATTCTACACCCTACGGTTGATATTCGTGAGATCTCAGTTTGTATAAACGATCCTACAGAGTTGCAGCAGGTTTCGAGTCATCCCACTACAAAAAATTGGGGTGTTTACCTACACAAAATTTACCTACACATATAAATGTGTGGGTAAATACCTACACATGTATGAATATGTGTAGGTAATGGTAGATAATATATTTTCATAATATTTTACACTTAATATGTGTTGGTAATACATTTTACCTACACTTGGAAAGGTTGGGAAAATTTCCCACAAAAAATGACAATCAATCGTATGTTACATTACCTACACATATGGCATAATTTTGTTATGCGTAAGAAAATTATCTACACGTATGTAAACAACAATTATATGTGTAGATAAATATTTATGTTTATCAACACATAATATTTGTAAATAAATATGTAGATAAATTAAGTAAATAAATTTTTTATTTTATTATTTGTAAATGACTTGGAAAAACAAATACTTACACATATTTAAAAATTTATAGTATGTGTATATATTAGGAAATGATGTGTCAAAACAAATGCCTACATATATTTAAAAAAAAATACAATATGTGTAAGTATTTGATACTTTAAAGGAGAAATGCCATACAAATGTAACCAAGTTTACTTGGTGTTCTAATTAAGTCACTCAAACTTTTTTTGTTTTTCTAAAGTCATTCAAGTTTCATTTGTTTTTCTAATACTATGTAATTACCAAGTCATTAGGTCACCTTCTTTTTTTTTATTTTTATTTTTTCTTTCATTTTAATGCTTACATGGATATTATTTTTATTAGGTGAGTTTTATAAAATGAAGATTTAAAAAAAATATTTTTTTTAAATCTTACATGTTTAAAAAATTTATTAAAAAATATTAAAACCTGACACATCATCGCTTTAAGCTGGAAACCTGATAATTACATAGTATTGGAACACTAAATGAAACTTGAGTGACTTTAGAGAGACAAAAAAAAGTTTGAGTGACTTAATTGAAACAGTTAGCAAACTTGGTTACATTTCTACAAAGTTACCCCTACTTTAAATTGGGTAACAAATATTTATTTTATTTTTTAAAAAAAGAGATGACAAAGAAAATACCTACATGTATTAAAAATGTACAAACTAATAGCTTCAAATACCTTTGTATAGGAAATGCTTACTAACTGATTTTTAGTCTCCCTTGTATGATTGTCAATCCAATAATGAGTGACTAACGTATGGTGACGGATGTTAGTTTTGATTTTCAATCTCTGAATAGTTTATTAGTCTTGGGTGCTATTGGTATCATAAGGTCAATAACGAGAAATTAGTGGTTCATGATCAATGATGATAAATTAAGGTCATTGATAGTTAATTGAGGCCAATTAGGGTCGGTGATGGTAAGGGTGTAAACGAGACAAATAGAGCGTCGATAGGAAGAACTTCAACTTGTTTAACTTTCGACAGCCAGGTCGCAAATATGCACGTGTTCGACTTGTTTAACTTACGAAAGCTAATTGTTTTCTTGTTTCGAGCTTATGATCAAGCCTGGGTCATGAATAGTTTTTCGGCTCGAGATCGGCTTGTTTACTATTTATTTATTAACTTATATACATATATAATTAATTTTATAAATATTTTTATTATGATATTTATATTTAGGATGATGTATACTTTTTAGTTATATATATGTGTATTTATTTAATATGTTAAATACAAATTAAAAAAAAAAAAAAAAACTTGAATTACTTGAAAACTTGAAAACTTTATTTCCGCCTAAATGTTTTGCGTCCATTGTGTTTCCACCAAAAATTTCAAATAGTCCCGCCCCTATCCCCTCCTCTTAATTATACGGTTCGGTTTTAATTTCATATATTGGGCGAACGACGATGAACTCTCCCTTTCTCCTTTGCTTACCGCTGCAATTCGTATGCGCTTGCGAAGATCAAACCTTGATACACTCTTCGTTAACACTCTCCTATACACGTAAAGTAGGTCATATCTCTTCTAATGATCATGTGTTATTGTTTATGTTTGTCTCATTGTCTGCGTTTTAAAACCATATATTTTTTTTGTGTGATTAAGAGTTATTATTGTTTTTTATACAACCAAAGGATCAGGGTCGGAAGGTGCAAGGAATTGGTTTTCTCGCTCCTCGTGGGTGCTAACACCAACACAATATTTCACAATTTGTGGTATGCCATGTCTAAATTTATATCTAAAGATATTTGTTCATGATTTTGTTTATGCGGATTTTATTGTTATTCCTTAAAATCGTGAATGTTGCACACCATCTGTTTGAGAAAATGTCTACAACAAGGCCGTTCTTAAGAATCTCGGAAATTTCGGGGTCCTAGGCGAGTGAAATTCATAGCCCTCCCTACTTCGTTGAATCGCTTAGTTTAGAGTTCGTCTCGCTTCTAGCCTCAATCTTAGAATCACACTCCTACTTTGTAATGTTTATTAGCGGCAAACATTCGTGCGCCACGACTGCTCGTTTTGTTAATTGAAGACTAAATTTAGTTAGATCATTAACACACAAATATACTATAATTAATTTGGAGGAAAACATGAAAAGTAAAATCATATAAAGATACACAGAAAGAAAGATAGATATATAATAATATGAAGATTATAGTTAAGTGAAATTGTTTAATTGATTTTAGAAATATGTAATATTTTCTAAAACTATAATATGTTTCATTTGCTATATCAAACAAAACGAGTAGGCTAGATTTCCATGAAAGATCTAGTTTGGAGGTTTTATAATGTCATGGCACCAATGATATATTAACACTGTAGGTTGCTGATCATTCTCGTGTTGTTGAATCTAATTATATTGTTACATTCAGGTACGAATTTTAATGAACAGGTTTCGCAACTGCTCATATACTCAAGATGTAAGTATCTTATCCAAACTATGGTATAGCTGTAACATTGTTTGTTAGAAACTCTTTGAGATTTAGTATTAAGAAAACTGACTAATTTGCTCAGAACCGTTTTGTTATTGTGTCATTTGTCTGTGTATATAGTAAGAACCATAGTACAAAAGCAATGCTAGTGAACAAAGTTAAATTCTTAGCAAGCAATGTGATTAATATATAGTCATATATAAATATGGAATTATTTTCTCAGCATTCTTTCGAATTTCTTACTTTTAGGTGTTACGTGGGGATAATAGTTCTCTTGCAAATGACATCCGGAAAGAGATGAAGGTAAATTATTTTTTAAGAAACGCAGAACTTGAATATTCCAATCTTTTTTTCCCTAAAATTTGTACTCCCGTCTATTGTAAATAACTTTACAGGCACTGAATAGTAAACTGTTGAAGGTTAAAGACGAAAACACAAAAAGGGACATAAGGAAGGAGCTCAAAATGCTTTCTAAAGAAGAACGCTAGACACAGCAACTGGCTGTGACAGATGTTATAAAAAACGCAGATGTCGTTTTAACAACTCACTGGTTTATTGTCAAAAAAATTAGATGGCACTTCATTTGATCTTGTGATAATTGATGAAGCGACTCAAGCACTTTTAACATCAAGATGCTAGTTTAATTTTCTATCTCGATTTTTAGGTGTATTTTTCTTGTATGTAATTCATTAATTTGGCCGCTTATGTTTCTATAATTGTTTTTGTATTTGTTTGTATACATTTGAAAATTATTATTTAAATAAATCATGGTTATTATTCACACATTTGAATATTTTACCAACACATGAATATATATTATTTTTACACATGTTAAGATCAATGTCTACACATGTTAAGTTCAATATCTACACATCCTTTACATTTACCTACACATAATTAGCTTCCATGTTGGATGCCATGTCAACTGCCACATCCTACCTCAATCTAACAAGTTGCTATACTTTTACCAACACATATATATTAGTTTTAGCCACACATATATGTGTAGGTATAGCTTGCTATATACCTACACATAATAAATGTGTAGGTAATGATCAATATCTACAGTGCGGAGTCTACACATCATAACACTTAATTTATGTGTAGGTAAACATAACTACTAACACATTATATGGTTTTTCCTACACATACTATGTGTGGGTAAATACCCAAATTTCTTGTAGTGTCCATCTGGAACTGGCTCAAGATGTCTGCAACAAACCTCGTCTGGTGAATGAAGAATCCCAAATCTTTTGTTGAACCTGTAGATCGATAAAGAACCACATTTCTCCCAACGCTCATCTCAAATCCATCATGTATAACTTGTCCAAATTCTTTGCAAAGCAATTCGTTAGTTGAACAAAATATAATATCATCGACGTATACCTGGACAAGCAAAAGGTTACCATCTCTCTCTTTGGTAATCAATGTGAAGTCAATAAGTCAACGGTTGAAACCATTAGAAATAAGGTACTTTGACAACGTTTCTACCATGCACGCGGAGCTTGATGAAGATCGTACAAAGCTTTTATTGGGAAATGTAAACTCTGTCATGGTGTATTGGGTCTTCAAACTCCGTGGTTGCCTGCCATACACTTCTTCCTGCACCTTCCCATAAAGAAATGCACTTTTCACATCTATCTAATAAACCTTAAACCGTTTGTAAGAAGCAAAAGATAAGAACATCCGGATAGCCTCCAGACAAGCTATTGATTCACACACTTCATTATAGTCAACACCCTCAATTTTTGAAACACTTGCATAACAAGATCAGCTTTGTTTCTGATAACAACACCACGGTCATCTTTCTTGCACTTGTAGACCCACTTTATTCCAATCTTCTTCTCGCCATGAGGAAGATCGATTTGGCTATAAACCCTTAGCTTTAGGAACTACTGAAGCATGCATTGCTTTGCTTCAATCCATGACTCGTCCTTCAATGCCTCATTAATACATTATGGTTCGTGTTGAGAGACAAATAAGGTAAAGGACAAGTCATTTTGTTCACATGATTCCCTTATTTGAGCATACATGCCTTGTGCATTCTGTTTAAGCTACCCCCTTGTCGTTATCCCGTTACCTGGATCTCCAATAACCTTTTGCATCGAGTGTGTGTCATGGATCCTAGACTCAGGATGAGTTAGGACAGGGACACTCTGACGCATAATTTATTTACTAAAATTAATCCCCAAATAGATTCCCGATGCATTAGAAGAAGATGGACCAGGTTTATTAACATTAGATGGTTAAATTGGAGTTGTAACAACAGATTTGTCATTAATAGCTGGTGCATCAATTAAAAATTCACTTGATTCGATGAACTCGTCATCTATTTATGATTCAAGATCTTCTGAAGCTTCTTGAAACACCTCTTCTTCTTCTAATTGACTACCAACTGTAGCAGACAGACCTGGTTTGACTGTGGCTGATGTAGGAGCATTAAACGTGATTTGACGAACCAGTAGAGAGATAGTTGCGTTCTCACACTCATAATAAAAATTTTCCACTGCTTCCTCAACCACATTATCGAGTCTGAATGACCCGAATAAAGATGCATAATCGGACATCCAATCTTGCCCTTGTCCTTGTAGATTAGTTGTATATCTCTGGACATCAACATTCATCCATTCACCAATACACCGTGTACGTTTATTCCAAACCCGTTTCTTAGGAGTAGCATAACCAACAAAGTATCCCTCTTCAGCTTTCTCCCCATTTTTTTTTGTTAGAAATGATCATGGTACATGGTACATGGAGCACAAAAAGGTTTGAGAAATTCAATATTTGGCTTACGACAGTTTAGAAACTCATAACTAGTTTTTCGAATTTCTTCACTGTCGGTACTCTATTGAGAGTATAGTAGGCATAATAGATAGCCTCACTCTAGAGAATAACCAGAATGTATGTGCGTGAAAGGATCGATAACAAACAAAGATTGATCAAACAAGTTAGTTTCAGGTGCGGAAACCCTAAAACTATCACAAAATAATAATCAAACAGATTCAAACACTCAGATCATCATTTTCAAACGTTTTCATTAATAAAACACTTGTTTACACGTTGAAATATAGATACAATCAAGGTATGAACGATAAACAGGTTTAACAAAACACTAGAGAGAGTTTCTGAAAGTGGAGGGAATAATAATGATCAAAAGTTACATTCAAAAATCAAACTTGTCTATTTATAGACTGCACATTCGCCCAAACTGTTCATGCGAATGTGCAGGTTCGCCCAAACCATAAGGTCGAACCAAGTTCTACTATAATCTAATCTTCATTCGTCCAAACAATCTTCCTTCGCACCTTTCAGTCTTCCTTCGTACCTTCTATTTCACTCCTTCGCACCTTCGATATCAACAAAAACAAAATGTATTGTACAATCCAAAGCTTTAGTCGCACATTTGCATCTACAAACTCCCCCTCGACTATTGCTTGGATTGTGTTCGTCGTTGTTCGTCCATCCTTTTGTTCATCAGTCTAATGTGTCTTTGAATCTGCTGTTCTCTTGTCAACACCGGTTCATGAAATTGCTTTTGCTTCTTCGTTTTCAGCTCTGGCACCTTTTGCTTCTCCACATACTTTCCCAACTTTTCATCATAGTCACACCCAGCATTGATATTAAACGCAAAGCACAGAAATACCACACGTTGGTACTTTCCTGCTTGCTCAGCATCTTTTGCATCTGAATAGATCGGATTATAGAAAAGCATGATGATATCCTCATATGAACAGTTTATCAACCACATGGGATCAAAGATATGCACTTTCTTGTAATTCGACTCTCCATCCTTCAACACAATCACGGCCTCTGCAATCTTCCAATCATAATACCACCAGATGAAGTCTTTGGCAAAGTGTTACGGAATAGGCATCAAAGGAATCTTTTTCAACACTTGCGGTGGTTTGTATTTTAACGTCACCTTGGGCATACCAGTTATCAAATCAATATCCTTCTTATGAACAATTCGCTTTGGATATTGTGGTGTAAACAAGTCCCACTTGGTTTGGCTTTCACGAGTCATCTTCTCAGCAAAGTAAGTAATCTGACTATTTGACGATCCCGTTAGACGGTGACGACAAATATCTCTGATTGCCCAATAAGGAAGGGTCTTCAAGTGATGAAACTTGTCGAAATACAAGATCCCCTTCTCCCACTTTACTGCGAAGCATCTCAACTCTTTAACAAACTTCCAGGCCAATGCACGACCTTTGAAAATCCTATTGTGAAGTTTGTAAAAGCTTCCTTGAATATCAGGTTTTGGACGATTGTTTTCCTTTTCTTTCAACTTCTTCAACAACTCTTTCAGACTTTCTGACTGCTCGAACCGTGGCTTGTTATGTCCTTTAAAGATTTCGTCTTCAAAGACTTTGCTCTTTTCTTTTGCTAGCTTCTCGGCATGGTTTAGCAGTTCATCTGAGAAAGAAAATCCACAATCTTGATTTGTCTTGAAATATTGTGGATATTCTTCTCTCGTAATATCTTCCATTTCAACTTCTTCGAATGCAGGAACGTCACGGTCATCAGAATGATTTCCGGCTTCCTTCTCAGGTATTTTAGGAATGAAGTTGTCAGCAAGTAATTCTTCTAAAGTCTTGCCTACTTGCTTTGCTAAACCTTCAAGAATCTCTTTCGAAATAGCCGCTGAAACTTCTCCATCCTCAAGATCAGGGTCATCAAACTCCAATTCAAATAGTTTATTGTTAGATTCAAATATTTCTGGAAACCTGCTAGTCATGTCGATCGTCCAGACTCGATCAGTGAGCATCTGGCGATACTTGTTCTTATCTTCTTTAGACAGTGACTGCAATTTCTCGTTCCAAAATATATCATCATCAACATTCTCACCAGGAGCTTTAGAGCTCGATTCACCACCCTTATCTGAGTCACGTTTCTCGTACATAAACTTATCAACGTCATCATCATCGTCATCACTACTCTCATCAAATGCAGAGCCGTCTCCATCACTCGAACCATCATCCGATCCTCCATCATCCTTATCATCCTTCTTCTTCTTCTTTGTATCATTACCATCATCTTCATCTAGTTCATCATCTTCTTCTTCATCAGATAGTTCGAAGTCAACTTGCTCTTCTTCTCTTTCTTTGTCTACTTCACCAGCTTGAAGTTGAGGAGCTTGAGAGTACAAGTTCTTGATCAGATCATCCATAAGTTTGTTACTCTTTTTCAGCTGTTTATTCTCCTCCTTCAAGACTATGATCCTCCTGGTATTACGTTGCTCATGTTTCAGCAACTTCTTGTTTTCTCTCTTCAATCTCTTGATTGTCTTCTTCAAGGTCTCATTATCATCTGCCGATGTGACTACGACCTCCAACATCTTCTTGTCATTAGATTTAACTGCTCAATCTCCGTCTGTTGTTTGTTAATCAGATTCATCATTTCAGACAGTCTCTGATTCACAGCAGTCATGATGTCACTATCCACCGATACTTTTGTCTTCTTTGGTGGTTCAACAGCATCAGGTAATTTACCTTTTCTGATCTTCTTTAGCACATTATCCAGTGCTTCATTAACATTATCCATCGGTATTTCTTCAGTTTGTGGTGTGCTAGATGTTGTTGCAGTCTTCTGCTTCTTATGAACTGGTGCAGTAACCGGTGATTTAGAACTTGTAGCTGGTGGCAGTTTCTTACCAGCTATCAAAGATTCTATCTCTTTCTTCCTCTTTATACTTGGCTTCTCCTGTTTCTTCTTCTCTTTTCTAGCAGCTTGCACAGGAGATCCAACAAACGTCTCTTCAACATTAAAACCCAGTTCTTCCACACCAACAGGAATAGGGCTTTTGTTCCCTTGATCTTCAACATTTTGGCTAGCAGACGCACCAGCCTCAGTGGCCTTGGGCATGGTCGTCTCTACCGTCTCAGCATCAGAATTCCATTGTTCTTCCTCTATCGTCTCTTCTGAATCAATGGAAGCTTCATCAACTAAATTCAATCCCTTTTTCACCATTCTCTTATTTCTTCTCTGAGTACTTTTCTTCTTCTCTGGTTCAGAAACCTCAATCCTTATCTCTGGTTTCTTTGTCTTACCACTCTTCGCGCCTACATTCACAACTTGTCTCTTGCACTTAGCGTCAGGATCAACATGATGTAAAGGATTATCCTGATCAGAATCACTGTTCACATTTCTAACAAGCCCCTCACCCGGATCTGTGTAATCCACTCTAGCTAGGTGTCCAAACAAACGTCTAACTGGAGGACGTTCTTCTACAGACAGACCCTTATAAGCTTTCATTCTAGCTAGTGTATTCAGTGACATGTGTTCCTGAACAACAATGTGTTTAGGATCTCTCTTCAGCTCTTTGTACTTGTGATCGAATATCATTTGAAGAAAACGAGGATATAAAAGAAACTTCAGGTTCCTCGTTCCATTAACGGGCTCCAGTAAGTGAGACTTCAGCATGCCAGAGACATTGAACGGTTTGTTCAATACTAAAGCAACCATCATCGAACTGATGCTCTTCCTCATTAAATCATAACCTCCTGCCGTAGATCCAAAAACGTGAATCAAAACGTGTGCCAGATACTTGAATTGTGGGCACAGTTTTCCTTTATGCAACGAACCGTCAGTGATTGGTCCGTTGTACTTCATCCTGAGAAAGCACTTTCGTTGATCCATGAATGTAAACTCCTTTGGATCTTTCGGATCATCATTCAGATTCAATGCTTCTCTCAAATCTTCTTCGCACACAATGACTCGTTGTCCCTGAATTTTGCTAGTCAAACAAGACTCGCACTTCCAGAAATCAAGTTTAGCATTCGTCCAGAATTCCTGAATCATATCTCGGTAAATAACTATCGGCGTGGCAATGGCATCAATCACTCTGCTTCTCTTCAGAAAATCAATGATACCGACAAATTCTGTGTGCTTCTTCACGTCTCCGAGATATGCACAGCAGTTGTGTGCATTCTCAAAATCTAGCTGTTTAGCAGGCTGTGATGAGGATCCTGCTTGTTCCGTCGTCTTCTGTTGTTCCGACATTGTTAGATCTGCAAAACAAACAAAAATACACGTTAAAAATCGACAAAGTATCAAATTGAAAATTTTTGGTCAAAAACTCCTCCTTCGCCCAAACGGGGGTACGAAGGAGCTTTTTTTATTGGTACGAATGAGAAACAAATGGTACGAATGTATTGATTTTGAGAAAATGTTTCATTCGCCCAGCTACTCCTCATTCGACCATATGAAACTCTTCCTTCGCCCATTCGATCTGGTCGAATGAGACAGTTCATATTTTTGAAATTACAATTTTGAAATTTAATGATCCTAAACATGTCCATTGGATTGAAATCAGTCCTAATAATGCCGATAAACATTTCTAAAACAACAGTTTCAACAATTATTTATTGTGTTTGTGTTTTCACCCAAAAACTAGGGTTTAAACCATGATAGATCAATCTGACAAGTTTTAAACTCTGGTTTTGGTTATTTCTCCCCCTAAAACACACACACAATAAACCCTGAGCATCAATTGGTGTTATTATGTTGATTTTAAACGTTTTTAGACAGTTAGGGCTCGGAAATGTAAAACAGAGATTAAGGCTTGAAATCTTGATGATAACCTGTTAAAAAGATAGCACAATGATCAGTGTGAATGCAGTAACACAATGGAATGATGTTAAGCAAACGAGCAATAAGGTGAGGTTACAGTTAAAATCTGGAAAAAATTATAAATGGGGTTCGAATGAGATGTTGGGTATATATAGGCTTGCCCCTTCGCCCGTTTTGGTCATACGAAGGAGAAACTTTTGTCTCCTTCGACCCTATTGAAAGGGTACGAATGAGGCTAAAAGGGTTCGAATGAGAAAAATTCATGAACACTCTCCTTCGCCCAACAAAACATACGAATGAACAATGAAAATCCCAGATTCGACCAACCAAATGGGCGAATGAGAATTGGGATTTGTGAAAATTTTCCAAATCTCAAAAACGAGTCCCGGTCCAATTATTTTCCAACTTTTAAGCATCCAACATTCATATTTTCACATTTTAAACGTTACAAAGCTCAAATGGTGTATCCAGGTTTAGAAAATCGACATCAACCACCATCAGTTATCAAAAATAAGATGAAAATGAAAAAATCTTTTTGGATTTTCTAAAGTTTATGCTAAAACACACCTAAAATCTTTTTGAATTTTGTAATTTTTGACGATAAAACAAAATGCAGAAATGTAAATGAAAACTGTAAATATTTTTGGGATTTCCGGTAAAGGGATCATATCAGTTATTGAGAAATCTGATCACATCGTTGATCTTTTTGAAATTATTATCATTAAAGACAATGTGTGATCTAGCAATTGCTGATATTGTGATCCACATAAACTCACATGCAGACTTTTGTGCAGTGCTTTATACTGATACTGATATTTATAGTATAAACGCAATTGTTTGTGGTTCCCACACACACGACATACTCCCGTATCAAGAAGTAAATGCACAAAGACTCATTGTAAAGCGTGATTATGCTTTCGTCGTCTGTAATTGTACAAGATATAATGCATAGAGGTGTACAGGTCAGCAAATTAATGCAGCAAAGTAACATATGCACTATACCAGGTTGAGGACTGATATTAATCACGATACGCATCAATGATCAATACGATGTAATAGATAATCTTTTATCATCATATAACATGGAAAGTTCCTCAATTCGGTAACTTTAGGATTTGGCATATAGCTCTTTCATAAAGACACCCTGTCTAATCTAGGTCCGTAATGACTTACAGCAGAAGATCAGAGAGGCTATCCCCAGACAACTAAAAACATAACGACCCTAAACCTCCGAGTTTTGTACAGATACCCTATCAAACGAAATTACGGTACTAAAACCATATGCCCATGAGGAGTTCATCCACACAACAATTCGTTTGATATGTATGTATCAGGCACGCAGTAATAGATCTACGAAGCCTATTAGCACATCGCACAGACTCAGACACACGCCCTATATAGCATTACATTATTTAGAATGTGTCAGATCCCCACTGATGTACTATCATTTCCCTTTATACTCCAGGAAATCATTTTAGAATTTTCTGGTTTTTATAGATTTTCGAATTTACTGTTCCCAAGGATAAGCTGGAGCATTTCAAATATGTGACTGCCCAGATATCGTTTGTTCACAGAAATCTGACGGCATTAATCTAAGGGAAGAAGATATAGCAGTCAGCAAAGAAAATTTTCAATTTTTTATGGTTTTTTTTTTCAATGTTTTTGGTTTTTCGAAATGTTTCTGAAAAACAGTAAAAAATTTAAACTAAAAAGTGATAGACTGAGGTGGTGATCAGTCCTGTTTTTCTTTAATACCATTAGCTTTTAAAAGATAATCAAATCTGGATTTGTCAAAAGCCTTGGTAAAAAGATCTACGCATTGGTAATCAGTGTGGATTTTGACCATATCGATCAACTCTTTAGCATAACAATCACGGATAAAATGATATTTAATCCGGATATGTTTAGCCTTTGAGTGATTTACTAAGTCTTTTGTTAATGCAATTGCGGCTTCATTATCACAGTAAATAGGGGTTTTAAGAAATTGCAAACCGTAATCCACCATCTGCTGTTGGATCCAAAGAACCTGTGAGCAGCAGCTCGATGCTGAAACGTATTCTGCTTCACATGTGGATAGTGCAACTGCGGTTTATTTCTTGCATTGCCAGGTCACGAGCCTGCTCCCCATAAACTGACATCCAGCCGTTGTGGATTTGCTGTCTTTGTCACAGCCGCCCCAATCTGCATCACTAAAAGCGATTAGGTCAAAATTATCATCATGAGGGTACCAAAGTCCTTTCGATGGACAACCCTTCAGATATCTAAGGATACGCTTGACAGCTGCAAGATGACTCTGTTTCGGCTTCGATTGATATCGTGCACAAAGACATGTCGCAAACATTATATCAGGTCTAGACGCGGTGAGATACATCAGAGATCCGACGATTGCTCTGTATGTAAATGGATCAGTCAGCTCCCCCTTAAGGTCAACTCCAATCCCGTGATTGGGCTGTATTGGGGTATCCATCGGCTTCGAATCATCCATCTGGAATCGGCTCAAGACTTCAGAAACATATTTCGTCTGGTGAATAAAGATCCCCGTTGGTCTTTGCTCCACCTGCAGGCCGAGGAAAAACTGCATTTCTCCCATAGCGCTCATTTCGAACTTTTCCTGCATAACTTGTTCAAATTCCCTGAACAGAAGTTCGATAGTTGACCCGAAAATAATATCATCAACATAAATTTGTACGAGAAGCAAATCATCTCCTGTTCGTTTCGTGAACAGTGTGCAGTCTACTAGTCCGCGTTTGAATCCTTTCGAGAGAAGATACGTGCTCAGCTCCTCATACCATTGTCTCGGAGCCTGGTGCAACCCGTAGAGAGCTTTGTTTAACACATAAACCTTATCCCGGTGAATAGGGTCCTCAAAGCCCGGCGGTTGACCTACGTAAACTTCCTCTTTGACCACACCGTAAAGAAAAGCGCTCTTTACATCCATATGATACACCTTAAATTTCTTCCATGATGCAAATGCGAGGAACATTCTGATAGCTTCCAAGCGTGCAACCGGTGCATAGATTTCGTTGTAGTCAATTCCTTCAACCTGATGAAAACCTTGAACGACCAAACGAGCTTTGTTTCGCACTATGACTCCTCTGTCATCCTTTTTGCACTTAAACACCCATTTGGTTCCAATTTTCTTTCTTCCAGGGGGCAAATCTGTCAGGGTCCATACACCAAGTTTCTGGAATTGTAATAACTCCTCCTGCATTGCTTCCACCCAGGCGTCATCCAAAAGAGCATCCTTGTATGTCCGCGGCTTTACCTGCGAAACATAACAAGCAAATGACCAGTCATTTTGAAAACCAGATTTCTGAATTTTGGCATATAAAGCAAGATTGCCAATGTTTTCTGGTGCTTGAGCATTTCTCAGCTGCCCTCTTGTCATTACACTGCTACCAGGATCACCAATAACCTGTTCAAGCGGGTGTATCCGATGTATCCGAGATTCCGGATAATCAGGAACTTGTACTCCCGTTTGAGTTGTCAAATTCTCTGTAGAAACCAGATCATTACCCACATTCGATGTTGAAGCATCAGTATTAGATGGGTTCACTGGTGGTGTCACTGTAGCGTTGTCCAGAATAGCTTCACTTGATGCATCATCGTCTTCATATTCTGATTCGGATGAATTAAGCGATGTAGAAGCCTCTTGGAACACCTCTTCTTCCAACACAGGAGCAGTGGTATCATTAGAAGCTATTTGGGGGTTTACCGTGATCGGACGCACTAACGGTGAAGGTACGGCATTTTCGACCTCGTAGTATAAGCGAAGTACATCTTCTTCAACCATGCTATCTAGATTGAATGATTCAAAGAAGTCTTTGTAATCAAACATCCAATCTGGTCCTCCACCCTGTACATTTTGTGTATATCTTTGAACTTCTACATTAGTCCACTCCTCGACTTTTCTTGTTCTTTTGTTGAATACCCGTTTTAATGGGGTTGCATATCCAACAAAATAACCTTCTTCAGCCTTTGGTGCAAACTTCTCCGAAGGATTTAGCATTGTACATGGGGCACCAAATGGTTCTAGATACTCCAGATTCGGCTTGCGTCGGTTCAACAGCTCATAAGAAGTCTTGCCAAACTTCTTCACTGTCAAAACACGATTAAGAGTATAACATGCCGCGTAAATAGCTTCGTTCCAGAACATGACTGGAAGATTTGAATCCGCAAGCATAGTTCTCGCCGTCTCTATAAGAGTCCTGTTCTTTCTCTCTGCGACACCGTTCTGTTGGGGTGTATACAGAGCGCTATATTCATGATGAATTCCCTTGTTTGCACAAAGTTCCTCCATCTGAGCATTTTTAAACTCCGTCCCATTGTCACTCCGGATTCTTTTGATCTTCAGACCATATATATTCTCCAGACGTGTAAACAGAACCTTTAGGTTATCAAAAGTGTCGCTCTTCTGATGCAAGCACATTACCCATGAAAATCTTGAATAATCATCAGTCACCACAAGACAGTATAACTCCCCGGCATGACTTTTATGTCTGACTGGACCGAATAAATCCATATGCAAACGTTCAAGTGGCAGCTCAACGGAATTAACTTTCTTTGGTCCATGGGATTGTTTGTGCTGCTTTCCCTTCTTGCAACTGATACACTTGTCATTCAGATGGAAATGTTCGACATTAACTCCCGTGACAAGTTCATTCTTTACAAGCTGATTCATTTTTCGCAAATGGATGTGTCCCATTTTCCTGTGCCAAATAATCGATTCTTTTTCTGTAGCCTTAGAGAGGAAACACGTAACTTGGCCATGGGTGGTCATTGCTTTGGACATGTCGAGAATATACAAGTTGTTTACTCTCGGTGCCTTCAGCATCACCCACTCTTTCGGTAGCTCAAACCCAGGTTTCAAGATATAACAGGATTTGTCATCAAAATACACAGAAAATTGTTTAACACAAATTTGACTAACATTGAGCAAATTATAGTCTATCTGTTTCACATATGAAATCCGCTCAAATGTTACGACCCCATTGCTTACACTACCCTCCATAGTAATGTAGCCTCCCTTATTACCAGCAAATGCCACATAACCTCCGTTAATGTTTTTGATGTCAAAGAGTAGCGTGAGGTCCCCTGTCATGTGACCAGAAGCTCCACTGTCAATAATCCATAGGCTGCTAATAGGGCCAGCTGGAGCTCCCTGCACATTTAAAGTAAAGCAGTTAGTTCTTTCGGGGGACCCAAGCCTGTTTGGTCTTGGGTCTTTGAACAGGTTGTTTCAAAGAGTCTTTTGAATCACAAACATCTTGGGTTACATTAACCCCTTTCTTCTCACTAACAATTTTCTTTTTCTCATTCTTCTCGCTCTGTGAAGTAGAGGCTCCTTCAGATTCCTTAGATGACCAAGATTGCTCAGATCTTTTCAAGATCCGAATCTGAGATTTTGAAGTCTCAGTCGGTTTCTTTACTTCTTCTTTAAAAGCAACCTTCTTGGTTACCTTCTCTGATTTAACAGAGACAGGTCCAACTGCTTGTTTTCCATTAGGTTTAGGAGCAACCTTTTTGTTATCAGCAGTTGAGTTCATCATAGGTTTCTTAGCAGATTTATCAGTGGTCATCCGGTTACGCTTATTGTACGTCATCGGACGGTTTTCCCCCTTGTTGTAAAAATTGTTTTGATGAAAATATGGTTCTTGCTGAGGGTAATACCGTCTTTGTTGATAGCCATAGTTGTCAACCGGATAATCATGATGTTTCCTCATCTCCACCTCGTGCCTTTTGTGTCGTACGTACGGGCAGGCGGCAAGTAAATGTCCCCGTTCCCCGCACTTATAACACGCACGGTATTCCTCATAGTTTTCCTTGATTAGCGACTTGGAAAAGCTAGCAATGGGATATCGATCGACCATGCATTGTTTCTTTAAACTCTCAGGAGCTGGGTCCTTCGAGTAAGTCGGTTCAATAAAACTATTTTCTTTATGAACAGGCAAAACAAATTATGTGACATTGACCTTAGCCTCTTTATCCGAATAAATTTTGTCTAAAATCTCTTGAGGAATGTCATTGGTCCTTTCAAATTTTGGAAACCAAATCGTACTTTCCTGCCAGATCTTTTCAATTTTTGAATAATTGACAAACTTAATCGGATATTCATCATCTGATAAAATCTTATCGGAGCCTTGCATCCGATAGAAGATTTTGACAGGTTTGTCACACGATTCGTTTTTCACATCATTGGTTTTCTCAGATTTAAGCTCATTTTTCTTTTCTACCGGTTTTACCACATTTTTCTCAGTTTTAGTTTCAACTTTCTTTTCAACCGGTTTTCTCACATTTTTCTCAACCTTCTTTACCTCTTTCTTTTCAAAACTCTTACCAACAAACTTTTCATTTTTCTTAACCTCATTTTTACGATGAGCATTTGCCATTGGATGAATGATCTGAGACGGTGAGACTGGCTCAGTAGTGATTATATGATTTTCATCAGGGATATCACTATCACTTTCAAACGTCTCAGATGGTTCATCTTCTTCATCTGAATCATCAGTAGCGACCACACCCTCATTATTTCCCAGTACTGGTCTCACATCAGAATATGGATCCCCAACACTGGAAGTGTTAGGCTCATTTTTTGGTGTGGAATCAGGATTGATTAAAGTCTCCGGTGGTATTGCATGTAAAGTGTGATTCTCAAACAATACCGGAGATGGGACCGACTTATAGTTTGCACTATTTGACTGGGAGGGTTCTTCAATGATATGGTCGACTACATATGCTATGTGCTTGTAACTTTCTAATTTCTTGTTAACTTTTTCAGCAAAGCACTTGATGGTTGCCATTTCCAATTTAGTGTTTTCCATTTCATTGATGTAATTATTAATGGCAAGTTGTTTGATTGATAATGTCTTTTTAAGTTCAGACACATCCTTTTTATAACCATCAAGAACTTTGTTGAAATATTTTAAGTCCTTTTGATAAATCTGACAGTTGATTTTGGCACTCTCAAGTTGGTCCTTGAGAAGCTTGTTTTCATCAGTCAGTTTTTCAAAATCAGCACATTTATCACATTTAACACACGCTTGAGATTGAGTTTCAGAACTTACCGACTTAGGAGGTTCTGTCATGGCCATCAAAGCAAAGTGAGCTTCCTTCCCTGCGAAGAATTTGGAGTAGTCAATCTTGGTGCACGCATCATCCACCATACATGACTTGCGGGTCATCAGGAAGTCAGCTTATGCTAGCAGTTGGTCAATGTCATCATCTAGTGAATTCACACTAGCCTCTGAATCAGATTCACTCTCCATGTCCGAGTAAGCTGAATCGTCTTGGTCTCCAACATCAGTGACAGAATCAAGAATCATCCCCGATCTCTTGTCTTCACTCTCAGCAATCACATCCTCATTCACTTCCTCAATCTTCAACTCCGACACTTTTTCAATAACCTCTTCTACAATCTCCTCATTCTCATCCAAACTCATCTGCTGTGCTACACAAGCTACATTCCCAGCAGTGATCTCCTCCACCCCCAATTGCATTCCAGTCCAATCAAAACCTTCATCCTTTTGGATCACAAGTGCTTGGTTTTGATTGTCAGTTTGGTTTTGGTTTTGTGTGTTGGGTGTAGTGATAGGAACAATAGTTCGGTTTGGATTTTGTTGAGGTTGGTTATGAGTTGTGGATTGTCTGGTGTTGTTGTTTTGTTGACGGTTCTGATAAGTGTTTTGTGGTTGAAAGCTTGAGATGTTTGGACTGTTGTAAGACACTTGATTTTGGTTTTGGTTTTGTCTATTTTGGTATGTTTAATTGAAAGGGTTTCGGTTACCTTGTTGTGCTGGCTGTGTGCATTCCCTTTTAAAGTGTCCCTTCTCACCACAGTTGAAGCATGTAACTTTTGCTTTGTTGAATCCGTATGTGGTGTTGGGAGAGGTTGAGAGATCAGTTCTGCCAGTCTTCTGAATAAAGTCAGTGGCTCTCCTCATAATGCTTGCAAATGCCCACTGAATGTCCATCAACTCCATCTCCTCTTTGTCGATTTGAGCGTAGTCCTCATTGGTGAGATTATTGTTACCAATTTGACTTGCTACCAAACCGTTGTAAGAAGCAACCATAGCAGATACAAGAGCAACATGCTGTTGAGCAATTTCAACAGTCACATTGTTAAGGTTTGAGGTCTCTAACACAATTGGGTTTTGACTTGATTGTGCTTGAGTAA
Source organism: Ambrosia trifida (assembly GCA_028751855.1). Taxonomy (NCBI): domain Eukaryota; kingdom Viridiplantae; phylum Streptophyta; class Magnoliopsida; order Asterales; family Asteraceae; genus Ambrosia; species Ambrosia trifida. The sequence goes on along the minus strand of CM054126.1, from coordinate 105,890,732 downwards.
TCTGCATCTGATTCACTTGAGGAGGATATTGTTGTTGTTGTTGAGGTTGACTTGATGTGTAGCATGCGGCTTGTTGTAATGGTGAAAATGGTGGAATAAAGTTTGGTGTTTGATAAGGTTGTTGTGTGTATGATGATGTGTAAGATGAAGTTTGGGCAAGGTAGTTAATGGGTGCTTTTGTTGGTTCAACAACGTTAGACACACATGCTATGTGAGGTGCAACATTAGAGGTGGTGCTTGAAGCAGAAAGAGAGTTAGATGTACCACTCACATATAAATCAGGATTCTGTGGAATCTGAGCTCTCTTAGCTTTTCTCTTTTCCTCCATCTCTTTGTTTTCCGGTTTTTGGATGAACTCGTTAATAGTCCAATACTGGTAAGCATCCTTCTCCTTTAACACTTCGATGTGTTGGTTCCAGTAGGGTGGTAAAGCATCAGCAAATTTATCTACTAACTCCGACATTGGAATGCTGATCTCATAGCTCGACAATTCAGTGAGCAAATGGCAGTACCGTGGAACCAACTCTTTTAGGGTCTCATTACCCATGTAACTGAAGTTTTCAAACTCCTTTCGAAGCTCTTCCATCCTAAGCTTCCTTGTCTTTTCATTTCCATCATGTCGATTTCTCAGCATATCCCATAGTTGTTTGGATGTTGTACACGATCCAAACTGATGCAATAGATCAGTGTTGATCGCCTGGGATAGCTGAGAGAATGCCTTCTTCTCTATCGCAAACCTTTTCTTCTCATCATCCGCCAAATTCTCCAGCGGGATCGGTTCTCCAGTATTCTCCAGAATAGGAGCAACGTAACCCTTCACAATCATTTGCCATGCCTCGGCTCCCTCAAGTCCTTGTCCCTCAACATGGATCTTAAACTTCGTCTTCCAAGTATTATACTCCTTCATGTCCATTAGCTTTGGTGGACGATTACCGCTTCCCGAAGATAGATCATGAATAAGAGTGGATATAGCATTGGTCGTCTGTGAATGGACTGCTGCTGCTGCAACTCCCCAATAGTTGTCAATCGGTTGTGATAATGGTTGAACAACTTGTTGTGGAGCCGAACTAGTCATTGCCATATAATTGATTGGCTGTGATGGTTGACTAGTCTTTTGAGCTGCAATGGACCATGGATCTTGTGTTGTCTGCTGTTGTGGTGCTTGAGTAGGTCTAGGCGTTGTTGGGAAGTTCCACATCTTGTCCTGCAAACGATTAAACACGAAAAGATTAAAAATGTTTTAAAACAGGATGCTCCTTCGTATAAACGGACGTGCGAATGAGAAATATAGTTCTCCTTCGACCGTTTTTAATGGATACGAATGTGAACTAAACAACAAAATCTCCTTCGACCACTTTAGTCTCTCTTTCGACCGTTTTTCAGCTCCTTCGACCGTTCGATCAGACGAAGGTAAAACAAATGGACGAATGTGAAAAAAATAAGCAATCAAAGTCTTCCTTCGACCACTAAAACACCTCCTTCGTACACAAAATCACTCTTTCGACCCAAATGATTTCCACTTTCGACCAAACTCTCTCGTTCGACCCCTGTGATTTCAAAAACGGTTATTCTTTGAAAATCAGTTAATTTTGATCATGTTTTTCAAATGTTGATGGATTTTGATGATCTCAATCAGGTTTTGAATCGGATTTGATTTGGAACAACTTTAATAAAGAGAATTATCCAATTTAAACTCGAAATCAAGGTGTAATCGATCAAAATCTTATCACATCAGTTTGTTCATTGAAAACAGAAACTTTTTGACCAAAATTGGGTCCAAATCAACTGAGAGATTATTAATTTGTGGTTGTTTGATCCGAAATGGCTCTGATACCACTTTGTATGTGCGTGAAAGGATCGATAACAAACAAAGATTGATCAAACAAGTTAGTTTCAGGTGCGGAAACCCTAAAACTATCACAAAATAATAATCAAACAGATTCTAACACTCAGATCATCATTTTCAAACGTTTTCATTAATAAAACACTTGTTTACACGTTGAAATATAGATACAATCAAGGTATGAACGATAAACAGGTTTAACAAAACACTAGAGAGAGTTTCTGAAAGTGGAGGGAATAATAATGATCAAAAGTTACATTCAAAAATCAAACTTGTCTATTTATAGATTGCACATTCGCCCAAACTGTTCATGCGAATGTGCAGGTTCGCCCAAACCATAAGGTCGAACCAAGTTCTACTATAATCTAATCTTCATTCGTCCAAACAATCTTCCTTCGCACCTTTCAGTCTTCCTTCGTACCTTCTATTTCACTCCTTCGCACCTTCGATATCAACAAAAACAAAATGTATTGTACAATCCAAAGCTTTAGTCGCACATTTGCATCTACACAGAAGCTTCGAATATGTAAACATTGTCCTTTCTATCTCTATTATGGTCTGAGTTTTTCTCTCTGTTGCGCTGTTTTGTTGCCGAGTGTATGTGGCACTGATTTCGTGATGACTACCCTTTTCCAAACAGAATGCCTCCATCGCTTTATTCTTAAACACTGTTCTGTTGTCACTGCGAATCCTTTGAATCTTATGATTGTATAGGGACTCGAGCTTTAGGGTGAGCATTTGAAGATTCTTAAACGTCTTATTCTTTTGGGCCATACACCTCACCTATGAAAACTAATAATAGTCATCAGTAACCACTAAGAAATATACATCTCCAGAAATGTTTTTATGCTTCATAGGTCCAAAGAAGTCTACGTGAAGTCATTCTAGTGGGGGGTTTACTAAGTTGACTTTCTTTGGGCGATGTGACTTTTTCGTTTGTTTGCCCTGTTTGCATGATACACATACGTCATTAAGATGAAAATGCTTTATAGTGACACCATCAACCAGGTTTTTCTTTACCAAAAGTTTCATTTTTCTAAGATGAATGCGTCCCATGCGTATGTGCCGTACAATTGATTCTTTTTCAGTACCTTTGACAAGAAGCAGGTAACCTGGGCGGATTAGTTATGGCTTGGCTCATATCAAGAACATATAAATTATTGATACTTGGAGCAGAAAGCACGATCCACTCATCGGGAATCCTAAAACTGGGCTTCAGGCTGAAACAAGCTTGATCATTGAAAAATACCAAAAACTGTTTATCACAAATTTGCGAGACACTTATCAAGTTGTGGTACAATTGCTTCACATAACAATTCTTCATAAAACTCACAATACCATTTTACATGCCCCCTTCTTTGGTGATGTACCTTCTTTTGTACCAGCAAAAGCAACATCCATCCTTTGATAATCTTAATGCCGAGTAAGAGAGATAAGTTGCATGTCATGTGCCCGGATGCTTCGCTATCAACAATCCACAAACTAGTAATAGTGGCTCCCAGAATACATTGCACAGAAAATTAAATACCAGTTTGAAACGGGGACCTAAGCTTTGCCAGTCCTAGGTCTTCCTTTATTATTAAGCACAGGGAACTCCATCCGTTCGCCTGATTGTTCTGATGATCCACCACCTTTTCGTACATTAACCTTCACATTTTATTTTGAAGTAGAGGAACTCTCAGGCAGTCCTTTAGCTGACTTAGGCTTCTAAATCTACTCATGCTTGTTCTTAGAAATATGTTGCTTAGCAGATTTGGTTTGGTCCTAAGGTTTTGCCTTTTCGCTAGCTGGTGGGTTCACATTATGGTTAGCCTTAGGACTTGTCTTCCTACCTAAGGACCTGTCTTTGGACCTCCCTTTCATTTTGCAATCTTAGGTGGAGCCTAGAACTTGTTGCATGGTCAGTCTTGGATTTTGGTTCTTCAATAGCAACTATTTGTTTTCTTTGCAATTGTTTGGGGGTAACTTCTACATTTCTTTATGATGACCCATTCTTGCAGTTGTTATTATTTCGAGGGGGCTATACTTCTTTGCCTTTTTGATTTCTCAAACATGGACAATTGGGGTACAAATGTCCAACTTCGTTACACTCAAAACACGACCTCCTTTCAACATAAGGTTGAGGTTCATATTGCGAGTGTCTTGAACTATGTTGAGAATACCTAGGGATTGAACTATCATAACTAGAGGGGCCAGATTGTTCATAGGCATTTTCCCAAATCAGATGCCAAGTTGCGATTATGAATAGTTAACCTTTATACCTAAGCATCTAAATCTATACACTTAGAGAAACTAAAGCTTGAAGAAGTGGAAATTTCATGTATTTGATTTTGAACATTGGCCATAAAGGTAAATTGAGAAGTAGATCCATCATTATAAAACTACTTTGAGTAGTTGATAGTGGATTCTGCAATCTCTTCAACCTAAAAAGACTTCCCGCACTTCAAAAAATCAGCCTCTTCAAGTAATTGATCAACATCTTAATCTAGACTCTCAAAATTCATGTATGAATAACCACCGAGGCTTCTAGAATAATCATCATATAAAGATTCAGAATTTCTTGCATCACTTTAACTATCTCCACTTCGAGACTCAGATTCAGCTTTCTGAACGTATTTGATGATTTCTACATAACACGCAACACCTCTTTGCCCATTCTCTTCTCCAAATTGAATATTCTAATTGAAACCATCGTCAGCTTGAACTATTAGTGCCCTGTCTCCATTATTGTTGGCAGGGGCAGCTAGATTCTAGTTATTTAGGGGGGTCAAGGCACATTCGGTATTGGGTGCGGGTGCTTAAGCAAGATCTTGTGGTTTTCTTATAAGGTTTTGATTCTGATTCTGATTTTTGAAAGGGTACTAGTGTCCCTGCTGCCTTGGTCTATCACACTCTCTTGCAAAGTGTCATTTAACCTCATAATTGAAACATATCACTTTGTCTTTGTTAAAACCGAATTGTGTATCCTCTAATGTAGTCTAATTTGTTCTTCCTGTTCACTCCAAGAAGTTCTGAGCTCTTCTAACAACAATCGTAGATTCCTACCGGATGTCCATGAGCTCCATTTCATCCTTATCAATCTGTGCATAGTCCTCTTTAGTCAGATTATAATTTCTAATCTGACTAGCTACCAGGCCGTTGTAAGATGCCACTAATGTTGATAGAAGAGCCATATGTTTCTTTTCTACTTCTACAGTGATATTTCCACAACTTGACATGTTTAACTGTACATAACTGGAGGCAACATGTGTTGTGCTAGAGGTACTGGGCATGTTTTGTGAGATTGAAATTGAGGGGGAAACTGGGGTTGTGGTTGCATTTGGCTTAAATAACCGTAAGGATTTGCTGCAGCAAAGGTTAGGTCAATAACTGGTGCTTGTGTTGGGACAATAGGGAAAGAAAATGGATATTTGTGGATTTTGGCTGTCACAAAAGCTGTTTGAATTCTAGTGCTCATTGAAGCTTGAGTTGATGCACTGATAGTACCATGATAAACCTCTGGATTCTGATGTAAAGGTAACCTTGAAGCCTTTCTTCTTTCTTCAATATCCTTGTTGTCAAGCTTTATGAAAAATTCATTGATAGATATCTGATCATATGATCCCATCTCCTTCAGAACTTCTAAGTATTGTCTCCATTGTGCTGAAAGAGTATCTACAAAACATTCAATTAATTCAACATTAGTATACATAAGACTATGTTTGCATACCTCGTTCATTAGATGATAATATCTAGCTATCGTCCATTTCAATGGTTCTTTCCAGATATGACAGAAGGCTTTAATTCCTTCTTTTAACTAATCTTTTTTGGTCTTCTTGGCTCTTCCATCTCCCTCACATCTAACTTTAAGAGCATTCAACAAATCATATGTTGTATAACATTACATAAAATTATGTAGAATATCATTCGGGAGAGCTTGAGTAAGTATTGGGAAAATCTTTTTTTCTTGATCGTATTTCTTTCGATCGTCATCACCAAGATTACAGACTTCTTCCGGAGGATTTGAGTTCTTTTGAATTAGCCTAACATACGGTTGTTCTATTCTCATCCACAGACTTGTGTGTATCCCTTTGACGTGTGTTTGGATCTGACCTTTGCACGAGTAGTATTCGTCCAAAAAGTTTAATTTTGGTGCTTTGTTGTTACTAACCATCTCATCATCACTTAAAAGTATGCTTTGAACACTCTCTGACTGGTTTGCTGCAGCTACGAATTCCCACGGGTTGGCTGGATTGATAAGTTGTTGTTGAGCCACTTGTTGACTTGGAGTCAATCAATAAATCGTCCACAGACTGGCTGCATTAATGATCGGTTGTTGAATTTGTTGAGTACTCCTTGCATTTTCCATAGCATACAAATTTGAAACATATCGTTGCGAGTTTGCGGCTGTGATTGCAGTTGTGGTGGTTACTATGTCAGAAATCCCCATGAACCGGTTAGATGCAGCATTTACCTGAAACAGTAACTCAAAAACCAATTAAAAAGTCTTAAATACACAAAAGTCAACCAAAAAGTCAATGGTGGTCAACACATAGTCAACGATATGAAAGCTTTCTAAAAACAACAATCTGGGCCGACTGAAAAGATTATATCAAACTAAGAGTTACTAGGGTGATGTGGGTTTTGAGCCAACTGGATGTGGCTTAAGTTTGGCTGTGTAAGTGTGATCGACTCGGTGAGAAGACTAATTGAAACTGATGATGGATTGATGGAGGTTGGCGACTGGATGAGGAGGTTTACTGGGTAAGGTCACCGATTGAATGTAAGAGGTAAATGTGGAAATCGACTAGGAGCAAGACCGGCCCAAGGGTAAGGCATCCCAAGCTAGGGGTTTGGGCCTCACCTTTTCAAGGGCCCCATTTTATAAAGGTCTAAATACCAGTTTGGGCTTGAGTAACGGTGGATTCCTGATCACCATAACTGGTTGTGAGTTTGTGACGACAGTTTTGAATGAATAGATTGCAACCCCTTCAACTTCCAATGATGGATCAGTCAATGGGTACTCGAGTTTTGCAGGAATCATAGTGGTAAGCTCGAGTTTCTTCATCTTTTTTTTATTTCTATCTCCAATTATGTTGATAAAGTGCAAATTAAATGTTTGTATATATTATGTTTCTAACAAATTTATGGTTTAAGTTTTTTTTTGCCGATTTTTATTTTTTCCCATAAACTGATGATAAGAAATTTGTGACCTGATCATTTGCATATTTTGCAGCATGATAATTTGTGAAAATATGTGTAAACTTCACAGCCCATTCTAAGTTTCAACTCAAAATTTAGGGTTTTGATTAATTAATTGTAGTTATGATTTATGTTCCTTTGATTAAAATAAAATGCAGCTAATTTGACGGGGGAATCCAACTTTTGTCTTATGCTGCTCCAAGGATGTGTATTTATTCAAACATGAGATACTAACAGGAAAGATAATGTTTCATGGGAGGAATGTAATATACCAATTTAGTTTTGTAATTGGTTAACTTGGTTCACCTTTAGCTGAAATAATTTCAAAGGTTTGTTTAGTATCATTGTTTTTTAACTTATATATTGCAAATTTAGCTTAGGGATAAAAGTAGTTATAAAAAATCTAAATAAATCCCTTAAACTTTGCTTTTGTGTTTTGGCAGAGGATTGTAACAAGCCACGTTATCAAAAGTAGGTGAAAGCATTCATTGTAGTTCATGGGCTTTGGTAAAGGTATACTCATGTAATTTAATTTTGATCTATTTAAAGTACTTTTTAAAGCATGTAACTTAGTTTTCATTTATTGGATTGAGTTTGTAAGGTTAATACATGTCAATCCAAAAATGCCCCCTCAATACATGCACTATTGCATTGAGTATAAGTACAACATCCTTCATGGACCGACCAAGTAATGCACTATGGACCCTCAGCATCAATATGCAGGAAGTCAGCTAGACCGCGTATATCATTTGTGAACTCACCCGGCACGCTTAGATGAATTACAACCAGATCACCTAGTTATGCCAATGTGAAGTCGACAATGTAATGCACTGCAGCCTCGTAGCATTAGTACCCAGGGATGTTATCTTGACCTAGTACATCATGCACAATCCAACTAGTCTTACATGCAATCTAATAAGACCCCTGATAGCTGGATTCCATACAGACAGACCAGATATTCAACGTAACACGTAGGTACCACCACTCAGTTGCATCTCCTACTTGAATTTATCTATGCATCACCCTTCACACCAACTGGAGAAGTCTAATTGTCAGTACCCAATTAAATCTCATAAGTGACACTGTGCAAAACAATCCACTCGGACACATGTATTTCCATTGAAAATTCCATTTTGTGCTGACTGTGACTGCATAAACACACATTCTTCTTTCAGAACAAGTTCCCTCAAACACAACGGAACTGGGTTGATTGTTTACAACTTGCGGAATAAAATATATTTGTTTTGGCCCATAATAGTCATCTGAATCGGATCATCGTACCGCAGTACTTCTGATTCTCTTGACTACCCCACAATATAACATTTCATGAGATTCTCTTGACTACCCCACAATATAACATTTCATCATCATAACTGACTGATCAGAAACCCATCTGTTACAATTACTAGATTCGACACAATATTTCAGTCCGAAGAGCTTGAACTCTTATAAAGAACAAACTGGAATAACTCGTATCCTTGATGAAGTATTCCGAGTTATTAAGCTCGAAGCCCTTTAAAGAAGCTATCCCACACTTGATCTTTATATAAAGAAGCAAACCAGCATAAACTCCTATCCTAGATGAAGTATTCCAAGTGTTTAAGCTTGAAACCTTAAAATGAAGTTTATTCTGATCACTCGTATCCCATATCAAGAGTCAGAGCACATCTTCCCAAAATATCACACAATAAATCAATACCAGTGATTAACAGTTGAACACTCGATACCGGATCAGTTTGAATTCAAAGCTTTTAATCATTTAACAAGTCTGGAATTTCGATCATAATCTTCCTGCAATACCATTTCTCTCAACAACATATATGTTCACCATCAAAATCTTATTCAAAATCTCCAAAATTTGCCATAAGTTTTTTACCCTTAAAAATTCCAATTTTTCATTCTGAATATCGAAAGGTCGAATGAATCTTTTTCCCTCTCCTTCAACCCTATTTTTAGCATGAATGAACATTAGTTGGCACGAATGAAAATTGGTTAGCACGAACGAATCTTTGAACAGCACGAATGAATTCTGAATTTTCTCATTCGACCTAATCTTGGCACGAATGGAGTATCCAAGGCACGAATGAGTATCAAGCACTTTGGTTTGATCTCACGAAGGCACAAATCAGTTTTTCATTTGACCTTTTGCAGATAAACGTATTCATCTGACCCATACTTCTGCAAATCAATCCAAAAACACTCTCATAGTTCGAATTCGATGATGAAACTTGTACAAAAAGGTGTGGAGATGAAAACCTAACCCTTGATTGATCAAAAACTTGGAAAAATCTTATGATTTTGTGTTCGGTTAAGGATCTAGGGTTTCTAGGGTTCCAACCTTTCAAAAAAATCTGATTTTAACGTCTAAAAACCATGAAAAAAGAGCTATGATTGTTAGATCATTCAAATCGGTACCACGGGTCTAATACCACTTGTGAAAACGGTTTAGGACCGTTTCCATGGATTGATTAAACAGTTACAGCTCGGTTTTAGATGGAGATTGGAGACGAAACGGAAATAGATAAAAACCACGTCAACACAAATTCGTATTACAGCAGAAACAATTACATACACTGTAATTTATACAAGTATCATAAATACCATAATACGAAGTAAAGTATAATAGAAAATTCAGTAGAATATTAAAATCCGTACCCATACCATTTTTACCTGTACCGATACTGAAAATACCGAATATCAAAATCAATGAAAGTGGGTATCGATACCTTTACCGAATACCCGAAATCGGTACGGGTATGGGTATTCAGGAAAAACTGCTCATCCCTAGTTCTTGTAACCAAGTCTTCTCAGAGATTTCTTGCAATCCGGAAGATGGAGAGAAACCAAACAACACTTAATGTTGGGAATGGAAAGGCTCTAATTGTGGAAGTCCTGGGATCCTAAGAATTTAAAATGAAATTGGTTTATGCATTAAACTTTATGACACATTATATGTTCTTGTGATTACTCGGAATCTTGTATTAGGACCAAAGTTAGATATGGATGGTTTTAATGTTTTTCATGGTCATGGAAAACTTACTATTATTTATGATTATCAAGTGTTTGGTTGTAGGTTTCTGGATGGTGGTCTCTATATGTTAGAACTAGACGATGACTTTTCAAAATCTTTGCTATCATACGATATTAATAAATAATTAACAAAGAAGAAAGGAAAAAGAGACTTAGAAAATTCATCCATGTTGTAGCATCAATATTTATGCCACAACTCACCAGAACGATTAACTCGGCTTATGAAGGATGGAGTCTTACCTCCTCTCGACTACACTGATTTTAAAACATTCGTCAAATTCCTTAAAGGTAAAATGACACCAGTGTATAAGAAAGGTACCACTAAGAGTTCTAATTTATTGGAACTCAGTCACACTAACCTTAGTGGCCCTTACACCATTGCTGGAATAACTGGACATAGTTAGTTTATCACTTTTATTGATCATTATTCCCCCCTATATGTACTTGTATCCCATTAAAGAAAAATCTGAATCACTAACAACTTTTAAAGATTATAAAGTTAAATCTGAAAAACAATTAAATCGTCACATTAAAGTTGTTAGATCAAATAGGGGAGGTGATATTATGGTAGACATACTGATGTGGGTCAGGCTCCTGGCCCATTTTATGTGGGTCACACTCCAAGGTGTAACTCTTTGGGCCGTACCTTGATAGTTACATTAAACAATCGATAATTTGACATAATTTCAAACCTTTAGTGATCAAAATAAATCATTACTCGACCATGTGGGGGAATGTAAGAATATATTTTACATATTCTATTTAAATGGCCATTATAATCATTTATCTAATAATGACCATTGACCTTATTACCCATATATCATTAATATGTAATTATTCAATGCACGTAATTGCCCTTACTAGATAATAATAGGGTTTCCCCTTAGGTGTATGTATAAGAGATTACAAGAGAGGTTAAAGACTAATGTAAACATAACACCATTACAAAATCATTTCTCTCTCTCTCTCCCTCACAACCGTGATCCCTTGATCACCTAACAACCATCCTAATCATACACCCTAAGCGGGAACTCAATCCAACTAAGAAGATGTCGTCCTCCAACACCCTGTCAGCATCTGTTTCTGGACTCACCACGAAGGCCCTGCTGAGTAACCTATGCTGTAATAGGAAGACATTTATCTGGTTAAAAGATTTACAATACTAGATTTATTGGTGTAATAATATAGAAATGTTGGTTTACAAATATCTTTTCTTAAGGAGAAAGTCAATGCGTGTAAGTGATTATATCTCTCATATCGTCTTTTAGCTTCTGTGCTTTTTAGTTAAGTTTTCTATAATATGTCTAATTTGCCTTTCCTACAATAATATTTAATCTAAATTGGGAAGTTTATCTATATGTAAATTCATAGAAATGATGACCTACACAAAAACAAAATTATTAAGATTATTACTTTTTCTTAAACAAAGTGATTTAAGAGATAAGAATGAACTACTTGTGGTTTTCCTTAAGTTTAGATGACAATATCTAATTTGAGCACCATCAACTATCACATTGAGATGATTAAAAGCAATACAATCAGTCTGCGTGTTCATGGATTAATCCAATAAACACAAACAGTAATCTTGAAATATAAGAAGTGATTTTGAAATGATTGGAATCTGATGAGTCCCGTTTAATTAGTAGACTTAAAATTAATTTAAAAGTTACAAGTGTAAAAATATTTATAATTATAAAGAGTTATTTTTAAAATGATTACTATGTAAAACACATGCACTATTGAAAAGGTTTAAGAAACTTCTAATAATAATTAAATAGAACAAAGGTATCCAACCACAATTTATTGGAAATCTATAGTATTATTAATATATTTAAAAACAGATTTTTAGAAACAACTAAAATTAAGTCATGTGTTGTAGGGTTCTTAAAACTAAAATTAGTGATCAACAACATTGAAAACACTCCTATTAAAAAGATAAACAATAAAACAAAATATAACCAAACAAAAAGTAGACCTAAAATCAATAAACCCCATAAGAAAAACGTAAAAAAATTAGAAAATAATAACTAAGTTGATCTAGAACCAGGGCGTTGCGATAGGCCATTATAGGGGAAAAACAGGCATATAAATGTTGAACCACACATGCACGTTGTGGCGTGTTAAATGGAAAAAAATTGAATCTACGCATTAAACGAAAAATTTGTAAAAGATTAAAAATATAGGGACTAAAGATGAAAGTGAAAAGGTGTTGGGTTAAATTGTAAAAGTAGTTAAAGTATTGGGTAAAAGAAAAATCAAATTACATATAAAAAAACTAAAGGTGGGTGATAACCCCGTAAAGCCCATGCTACAAACCATGATGCATACCTAAGTCGTAAATTATAGGTGGGACAGGCGCCACCCTTGGGGATCTCGATTCGCTCAAATCCCGCGTCGTCACCCCACTACTCTAATTCACTGCTCTGAAATTTTATTTTGGAGGTAGTACAACTCTAAACCACTACCCTACAAAACTAAAAAAAACGTAAATTAAAAATAAAAAATACACCACCTATAACTCCCACCACCGCATCCACTACTACAACCACCACCAAATCCTTCGTCTTCCTCTCCTTCTCACTCCCTCTGGTTTCTGTCTCTCATAATCTTTCTATCTATTCTGCTCAACTCTGTGGTCTTCCTATGCTTCTTACTCTAGTCTTTCTCTCTCTCTCCCTCTCTCTCTCTCTATATATATATATATATATATAGAGAAAGAGAGAGAGGGAGGGAGAGAGAGGAATTTATGTGTGTGTGTGTGATGGTTTTGAAAGAAACCAGTAAAAAAAAAGGGGGGTTCCATTGGCTAGGACCTGAAAAACATACCCAGAATACCGAGGGTGGTGGTCCCGTGTGGGTATTGAGGTACCTTAGTGAAGAAACAACGAGTGATACTTACCTCAACTAAGGTGTGTATTGTGTTGAACTCGTGGTTGATGCAGGATATAATCTTTTGCTCACACTCGAGGCTTTAACTAAGGTGATGCTCAAGAATCGGCGCTTCAGACGCTGAAGCTTAAACTCTATTATGCACCTATTCTATCCTTGCCTGAGGGTACGGATGATTTCGTTGTTTTTTGTGATGTTTCTATACAAAGTATCGGTTATGTTTTGATGCAACGCGAGAAGATTATTGCCTATGCTTCTCGTCAGCTTAAAATCCATGAGAAAAACTACACTACCCATGATCTGGAGTTGGGTGCAGTTGTTTTTGCACTCAAGATCTGGAGACATTACTTGTACGGTACCAAGTGCACCATTTACACTGATCACAAGAGTCTTACATATATCTTTGATCATAAGGAATTGAACATGCGACAACGTCGTTGGGTCGAATTCCTAAATGATTATGATTGTGCCAATAAATACCATCTTGGAAAGGCGAATGTTGTGGTAGATGCCTTAAGTAGGAAAGAATCCGTTAAACCTCGCCGTGTTTGAGCCTTGCAGCTCACCATTCATTTTGGTCTGCCTGACGAAATCTGTTCTGCTCAGTAGGATGCTTTGAAAGAGGAAAACCTTAAAGATGAAGCCATGCATGGTGCTGACAAACATCTTGAGCTTAGATCTGATGGCCTACATTACTTCACAAAGCATGTTAGGGTTCCATTGTTCGGTAACTTGCAAGAGCTTGTCATAGACGAAGCTCACAAATCATGATATTCCATTCATCCCGGCTCTAACAAGATGTATCAGGATTTGAAGATGCTCTATTGGTGGCCAAATATGAAGGCTGGGATGGCTTCATATCAGAAGTAAATGCTTGACTCTCTACTAAAGTCAAGGTTGAATATCAGAAGCCGTCTGGTCTTCTCTAGCAACCTAAAATTCCTATTTTGAAAAGGGAACAAATCTCTATATATTTCATAACCAAACTTCCGAAATCACCAAGTGGTTGTGATACTATTTGGGTGATTATCGACCGTCTAACCAAATTGGCACATTTTCTGGCTACCAAAGAAACAGATAAGATAGAGCAGTTGGCTTACATCTACCTTAAGGAAGTTGTCTCTCATCACAGGTGCCTGTTTATATCATCTCGGATAGTGATTCCCATTTTAATTCTCATTTCTAGAAAGCTTTGGGGAAATCCTTGGGCACTCGTCTAGATATGAGTATGGCTTATCATCCGCAAACTGATGGTGAAAGTGAGCGAACAATTCAAACATTGGAGGATATGCTTCGGGCATGTGTTATTGACTTTGGCAAGAGTTGGGAGAGTTATCTACAATTGGTGGAGTTCTCTTACAACAACAACTATCATTCTAGCATCAAGGCAGCTTCGCTCGAGAGTCATCTACCATTGGTTGAGTTCTCTTATGGGCGAAAATGTCGATCTCCAATCTATTGGGCTGAGGTGGGTGAGAGCCAACTCACTGGCCCAGAGCTTGTGTACGAGACTTCCAAGAAGATCGTACAAATCCGAAATCGCATGGCAGTAGCTTGGGATCATCAAAAGAGCTATGCCGATCGTCTTCGCAAACCGTTGGAATTCCAGGTTGGCGACAAGGTTGTCTTAAAGGTCTCTCCATGGAAAGAAATTATCAATTTTGGGAAACGTGGTAAACTGAACCCTAGTTATGTCAGACCGTTCATAATTCTGGAACGGATTGGGCCAATGGCTTACATACTTGACTTATTAGTGGAACTCAGTGGCTTGCATAATGTTTTCCATGTTTCTAAGTTCAAGAAGTGTCTGTCGGATGAGATATTCATTGTTCCTCTTGAAAGATCAAGGTTGATGATCGTTGGCGCATTTTGGAGGAACCAATCGAAATCCTGGATTTCAAAACCAAAAGCCTTAGGCGAGATAAGATCTGTATCATTAAAGTTCGTTGGAACTCCAACCATTGACCGAAGTTCACTTGGGAATGCGAGGATCAGATGAAACTCAATTATCCTCATCTATTCGAGAAACCAGCACCTGTCAATGTTGAAATAAGCTGAATTTCAGGGCGAAATTCTTTTCATTCGGGGATGATGTAGCAGCAACCTGAAAGATTTTTGTTCTATTCTCTCGAATTCGAGCAATTTTTGGGACAAAAATTCTTTTAACAGGGGGATGTTATGACACCCGGCAAACTCAGGTTGGTACTTTTAACAAACATATAAGTCTACCTTAGCAAAACCTTTATAAAACATACTTAACTGGGTTAGTTGAGTCGGTTCGCTGATTCGGGGAATCATCGGGAGTCGGTTTACACACACAATGTCCATGAATTGGTGATTCAAAGGATCACCGAGTAAAGCACACGCACACGAGTCTCGAATCCCGAGGGTTGGTAAACTGTTCAGGCATGCAGAAGCTCCAAGCACATCAGTAATGAATTAGTTTTGGTGAGTGTCCAAAGCCAAGTTGGCTTTAGATGGGTTCTCAGACTTTTCAACCTTAAGTTTATGAGAATGATCAATGGTTTGAACAAGTTTTTGAACCAAGTTCAACAAATGTTGTTGATCATTTGCAAGTGCTTGTATGTCAACACTTAGTGCAAAGTTGTTTGACCCCATTTCCAGTTAGATGATAGTAGCTATCAGGATGCCTATTCACTTTTGGTTTAGAAGGCCTTTTTGGCTCTTCATAAACATGTGGCAGTCTATGGCAAGGTGGTTGACCATAACCTCTTGGATACTTGTTTGAGGGTGGAGCATCTGTTACTTGGATATCTCTGGGAACAGAGTCTTCAATTAAACTTTTGGTAACAAATGTTTGAACAAATGTGAAAGTCTGTTTGGACATTCCTTTTGAAGTACTAGTCCCTTGACTCATTTAAGTTTTAGCTTTATACTCAATTATCTTAACATCAAAATTTTTGAGATAAAGACACTCTTGAGTCTTGTGATTCTTTTTACCACAGATGGTACAGTGTGGTTTAGACTCACAAATACTTTTTCCTTTGTTAATGTCATATGCTTTTAGATGAAAACAATTTTCGGTGACATGATTCTTCTTTTCACAAAAGTCACAAAATAAATTTAAGTCCTTTTCTTTCTTCTTCCACTTTTCCTTCTTCTTTTCAATAAATGTTTGAACATCTGCTGGAAGATCTTTCAAGGTAATGATTTTCTATTTTGATGATTGCACACCATCAGTGGTTGAAAAATCTATTGATTTGAAATTATGAAGAACATCATACTCATTGACCAAGTTGGCTTAAACTGATACTTTTCAATTTCAGCAGATGAGGATGAACCTTCAAGTTTTTTAAGAATGATTTTCTTACCATTTAGTTATGTGATTCTAACTTCTTGACCATCCAGATTTGTGGGGATAACCTCAACCAACTTGGCTTTCTTTTCAGTAGTGTTTTGAGAATACTGGTCATTGGATTCAGGAAAACCAATACCAAACTTCACATTGCTTTTGGTATGTTGGTTGAGTAGCATCTCATAACCTTTGCATGATTCCACCCATTTTTCACAAGTGACTTGCATGGACACAAGCTCATGTTTACATCTTTGATAATTTACTATCATAGTTTGGAGCTGGTATTTGATTATGCTTACTTCATGTTTTAAGTTGCTTATTTCATATTCTTTTTTAGTTAATTTTGATTTTAACTCTTTTGTGAGTTTCTCAAACCGGTTTTCATCTTCTATAATTTTCTATCTAAGGTTTTCATACACCTCTTTTTTATTAGCAAACGCTATCACACATGTGTTTGAACATAAATCCTTTAGAATTTGAGGAGATACCTTAGCAGCAACCATCAATGCATAATCACACTTGCATTTACAATATTGGCATTCCATGATCTGAGAGATTCACCACTTCCTCTGAAATCTTTTCACCTGAAACAATTGTCTTAATAATTTTATCAGTCAAATTTCAGACTCCAAAACCACTTCCTTAGATTCAACTCCCTCAACTATTGTTTCATGTTCCATGAAACATAAGTTTTTTGGTTCATTTTCAGGTTTGGCAACAAGAGCAAAGTTTTCATATGTTAGCTCATCTGGTAAGCGGCTCCAATCTGCAAATCTTTGTGTAAAGAAGCTTTGTTGACTAGTCTCTGCAGGAGCAGAGGGTGGGGCATCAGCTTGTGGCATTTGAACCTAAGCAACAAGGGATTGAACATATTGAATATGGAGAATAGTGGCTTGGACATAGTGCACTGGGACAGAGGTTGAGGTCTATGCAAACTGAATAGTATTTGGGGAATAGTGGCTTGGGCAGGGGTAGTCTAGGGATATGGATAAGTGTTTTTCTAAGGACTTTGGTTTGGGTAGGTGATCATGGGTTTGCCATTTTGACTCATACGTTCCCTCAAAAAGTGACCTAACCTGTGACATTTATAACACTTGATCTTTGATTTACCCAACCCCATTTTTGACACTCCATGCAACCCTATATATTTCCTACCAGTTTTCTTATAGATCTTATTAGTTCTAATACTGAGTAGGGCTAGTTGATGCAAAATTTCCATTTCTTCTAAGTCCGAGGGATCAAAATACTGAAGGTCATTATACTCAAAAGACATGTTATTAGATACTTAGATATCACCACTAGCTACGAAGGCATAGTTAGGTGAATAAGAATCAGAGTTAAACCCAGTAGTTATGTCAATGATGTGATCATAACTCTGATCCTTATTATTACCAGTAACATCCTCTTGACCCAAGAGTGTTGCATTCCCAAATACATAATCATCAGACAGTTTCCCAGAGTCCTGGAGTTTCTTATTTTGGTTAAGCTCTCTCTCATATATGTTAAAAGCTTACCATGAAGCTGGGCAAGACTTAAGTCCTTAAATCTAACAGAGTTTCTCATATCTTTTGCAATAGTGTCCCATTTATCTTGAAGTGACCATAAGAATCTACAATTCAAAGTTGAGTTTTGATAAGTTAGACCCACCAGTTTTAGTTCACTAATTAAACACTTAAACCTCTCAATTGTTGAGTTAATGACCATCCCTTCACATGACTAAATGTTTCATATTGTTGATTCAATATGTCACAATTGTTTTCGGTTACTTCCTAAGTTCCACCAAACTGTTGTTTCAAAGCATCACACAACTCCTTTGCACTGTTACAATGTAACAGTCCAACATAGATATCATTTGCTAGAGCCATTTCCACAGTACTGAAGGCTTTAGCATCTAACTCAATTTTCTGAAAATCTAGGTCGGGGTAGTTTTCAGCTTCTTTGGCTCCTGAACCTTAGGATACTCAGTTCTCGGCCCCATCGGAATATGTGGTCCGAAGATAACCGACTTCCAACATCCTGTGTTCTGTTGAGCAAGAACTTGGCTCATCTGACATTGCCAGATACTGCATTCAGATCTAACAAGCATCGGTGGCTTGTTGTTGGTGCCAGTGTTATGTGGATCATGATTGATAGAAGACATTCTCAATGGTTTATAAAACAGAGCGTGTTTAGATTAATTTGAATGTAAATAAACTTTACCCAGTTTTTAATTCAACGAACAAATTGATATCGATAATAATGAGCTGATCTGTAATATTAATTTGATTGTTTAGATCGAATTTAATTGACTAAGCTCTGATACCAATTATAAGGACCCGAGTTTGATTATTATGCAAGTTATTCAATGAAACCGTAAATGACAGATGAAGTATGAATGGAAAGTGGAGTGGAAATATAACATTAATGCATAATAAATAGAAGCATGTTTTTGTCAACAGTATTTTTCATTAATCAACACAGATTGATTACAAAATAAAGACTATAGCTCCCCCTCAGCCTAACCACTCAGATTTGTTCGTACTGACGTCACCTAAGATAGTGAAATCTAACAACCTATAACAAACTATAACATCTGCTACATATAAAACACTGCTCTATTACATATCATCTGTTGAATAAAATCAGTTCTTCATCATCTGTGGAAGCCTAAGTATTGTTGGGCTTCAACAAACCTTGTATCTTCTCAGCAGACTTTGACTAAACAGACCTTTCATTCTTCATCAACAGTTGTAGTTTAGCAAACCTTGAGTAGCAGTTGTTTCATCTGCAATTGTTAGGTCAACGGTCTTTTAGGAGGATCTGTTCTTCTATGTACTGTTTTATTGTTGATCAGATGTTAACATGTTTTGGCTTTCCAATCATTTGTTCTTTTCAGGTTCAGCAGAATCCAACAGCAGGTGGTAGTGTCGTGTGACTAGATTAACCACCTTGCCCTCTTGTTTGTTTTTGTTGCACTGATTTTGCTGATTCATTTGTTACATTTGACAGTTTTTGATTAATATATTTACCAGGTGCGTACTTAAAAAATTGAGTTATTAAAGATCGGTTTACATTCTTAATTGGGATAATTTTATCAGAATAAACCTTATTTGAATCTTTAATCATATAGAACAGACCAGTTCAGCAAATAACTCAACAACCTCATCCTCAGAGTCAGAATTAGGATCACATTCAATGTGATTTTCTAACAGGGTCCTAGTTCTCAAACCTAAACCTGGTATTTAGTTCTCCTTATCAGATTCCTTACTCTTAGTTTCAATAAAACAGTAATTGTCATCTTGGACACTTCTGTTTTGTTGATTTCAATGGGATCAGCAACAAGTGGTGTTGTGATCTGAAAGTGAGTAGTATCTGTTTCATCTGGTAACTTGGAATAATTGTCACACAAAGGTGGAGGAACTGCATTGTATCCCAACCCATTTCCATTCTTCTTAGTGATTTGACTTTCAATGATATGGTCTAACACATACCTTGAGTTAGAATAACTTTCTAGCTTTTTCTTGATGGTCTCATAGTTACACTAAGCTGATGCTAATGCTTTCTTTATTTGTTGCAAATCAGTGATGTAGTTTTTCATGACATCTTGTTTATTTAAAACTATTTTCTTAAAATTACTAATATCTTTCTTTAACAACTACACAATTTGTTTATATTCTTTTTCAGTGCAGCATTAGCATCATTGCATGCCCTCCAATCACATACTAGACTAGTGTTGTGTTCTTTGATTGGCTCTAACTTAGCTTCTATTTCTACACAATTAGCACAAGTATGAGTCGTAGAAGAAGAACTGGCCTGGTCGCCTTGAATATTTTCCATGAAAGCGAAATGAGATAAAGATCCATCATTGAAGAAGTATTTGGGGTAATCCACAGTTTACTCCATAAGGTCTTGAACCAAGCACCACTTATCACTTGTCAGGAAATCAGTTTCAGCTAAGAGTCTGTCAACATCTGCATTAAGGGAATCAACATCACCTTTAGATGGACCAGATTGTTGAACATATGAAGCCTTAGATTCTTCATCCTTACTAGAACTATCATCAGATGATGATGCAACACATCCCTCTGCACAACCTTGATGATTTCAGCATATCAGGAAGCTCCACCAATTTTTAACAGCATCATTGTCTGCTATCTGGAGGTTCCATTCCACTCCATCATCAACTTGTATCACCAAAGCCCTAGCTTGATTGTTAGCTACTGGTGTAGGCTATGGTGGTGGGTTGTTTGCAAGAACAATATCACATTCCATGTTTGGTACTAGAGCTTGTTGTTGAGGCCTTGTTTGAAATGGGTTCTTCTGCTGCTAATTTCTATTAGCTTTGAAGGGGTACTAGTTTCCTTGCTGAATGGGCTTGTCATATTCTCTCTTTAAATGTCCCCGTACTCTACAATTGAAGCACATGACTTTCTGCTTGTTGAAACCATACTTAGTATCCTTGGTTGTCTGCCAATCCGTATGACCAGTTCTTTGCATGAAGTCTTCTGCATGACGAACAACACTTGAAAATGCCCACTGTATATCCATGAGTTCAATCTCATCCTTATCTACTGGAGCATAATCCTCCTTGGTCAGATTGGCATTCCCTATATTTCTTGCTACTAGATCATTGTAGGAAGTTACAAAGGTAGATAAGAGGCCAACATGTTCCTTTGCAACCTCTAATGTGACCTTCCCAAGATGGTTGGTTGAAAATTGAGGCATCAACGTGTTAGCTGGAAAATAGGTTGACTGTTGGGAATTGGATGAATATAAGTAGGTTCTAGTTGTGGCTGAGGTTGACAATAGGTAGTAAAACTTGGTTGAGGTGGGGTGTGCTGTAAGAACTTGAGTATTAAACATTGGGTCATGAACAATTTGTGGAATGGTGTTACATGCAAATGGGTCATTTTTCACAGATGATACGAAAGTTTTTTGTGGTTTGGGAAGCGGCAAAGGTGTTAAAATGATAAACCTGAGGATGTTGAGGTAATGGTGTTGTCTTTGCTCTTCTTCTTTCTTCAATCTCACGGTTCTCCAACTTGCGAACAAAATAGCTACTGACAAACTTTTATATTTACCAAGTTCCTTCAACATATCCACATAATATATCCAATGTGGAGGTAATGTATCTAAAAAATGTTCTATTAGTTCAAAGGTTGTATATTTAACATCATACTTACGTAGCTCGTTCATCAGATGGAAGAATATGGATTACATGTCCCGCATGTCACACCCTCATATTTCCACTGTGAGGTTTATACCGCGAGGCGCATGACATACCAGGATCCCATAGCCATAAGTCACATGAACGACTCTAAATGCCCAAACCATTTAGTTCGTTATTGAAAAACCAAGTTTTAAAAGTTAACCAAAACATTTAAATAAGTGTGGAAGCGAAATCAAAAGCAGTTAAATAATAGTATGCGCAAAACAACGCACCCAAAACCAAACGTAAATAGTTTAAGTGTTCATATCCCATGGCACGTATGATGCATGACCTACTCGTGCTCCGAAACTAGTGACTTGCAAAAGCATGTTAACGTGTGTCAACATAAAGTTGGTGAGTTCACAAAGTAAGGCAAGTAAAAGTGTAGGTTTCCCAAACCAAGAACAACAGTTAGGTTTTCCAAACCCTAAAACAGTAATCAATAACCAAAACCACGTGTTCAGCGTATGCCAAGGGTAGCTAACCCATTCATGATAACTAAACAATGAAAGTACCGAACTGCTATTTAAACGATGCACTCGCCCCGCGAGCTGGTTTTTGTCTCCCATCATTGCCTAAAAACAATGATAAAATCTAAGGTCGTAGTTCACGCCTGGCTCCTAGCATAGTGTGAGGTTTGTCAAACCTACTAGCGCTATCAACTAATAACCCGCTTGCCCACTCGACAATTCATTCGGTATAGGAAGGACTTCAATGATAGAGTTGGTTTAGTTCATCAAGGGCATAAAGCATGAATTAGTAAAAGAAGATTCACCCCGTGAATCATAGCACCCCAAAACCCGGGATGTGTAAAAGTAGTCCCAAACCTGGACTATAAAATTTAAGTAAGTTGTCTCCCCGAGACGCATGCTTTTAAGAAAAGAGTAGTGAAACTCACCTTAGGTGGCAAGCAAATCATCCAAACTTCACAAATAGGATGTGTTACCGACTCCCTATTACATGTGTCACTAAGTGAGTATATGTGTATAATCAATACACCATATAACCCATTTGTCAAAGACATTTTAAAATACAAAACCGTGTGAGTGACACCTAGTGTTTCTATATGCACCAGTAAACCCTACAAACCCGTTGGTGAACGTTATGATTAATATCAGTCATACGCTTCATATACATCACATATAAGTGCCCATACAAGTTCATGTTAATATCAAGTCATACAAGACTCCAAATAGACTCATAAGCATACACAACATAATCTGCGTTTTTAGGACAGATTATGTGCTGTGAAAACCAATTTATTAAAAATACTTATTCAATGAATTCGACACCCAAAAGTTTAATAAATATTCCAGGGAGTCTACCAGTCATGCCCATATTTTTATTTCATGATAAAACCATACACAACAATTATGAAAAATCATACAATACAGCTAGGTTCAGAAAATACTCACAACAGATCAGATTAGTAGAAAAATTCCCAAAAATTGTGTATTCATCCAAACAGGATGAATCCACTTGAAAACGCCAAGTTTTACCAATGTTGACCTACTGTCCAAATTTCATAACTAACTCTTTGTAAAACTCAAGTTATGGTAGTTTAAAGTTGACCCAAAATATTAATCCGAAAATCTGATTAGACCTTTAATAAAAGAAAATTTCATAACCACATCAAACGACGTCCAAATCAGATGATTTTGCCTATTATGAAAAGCTAAGACCTTGTATAACATGATCATGCAAAGAAATCATCAAAACAAATACTTTAATGCCATGTTACAGGATCTGCAAGTTGACCTAAACATTCTATCGAGATTTTAAACATGCATAAACCCTAGTTATAATCAATCATCTTCGCATACAATAATCATCACATAATCTCATGTTTAACCCATTAGACCTTTATAAACATTAATTTTTAATCTTTATAAAAATGTTTCAGACCTGGACAAACTTTGTTATGATATTTAAACACATATTAAAGAAGATTAAAACATAAAAGGTAGAATGTTATACCGAAAGCACTTCAAGATCACCAACCGAAGATCTTCTACGCCTCCCGAATGATGTTCTTGAGCTTTAGCAGGTGTTAGGGGATGTATTTTTCATAAGAGGGGTGTTGGGGACGATTAGGGTTAAGGTTATGAGGTTCTTGGGGCTTAATATTGCTTAAATAAGGGTTATAAGTCGATTTAACTCGTCAGCACCCGCCGAGCGGCCGCTCGGGCCAAGTGAGCGGCCGCTCACTTGGCCTCGGCTCATTCTGGGTGGCCCAGTCTAGTGTATTGCATGTTTTCTTTGATGTTTTCTCTATTTTGGATCATATCAAGCGTAACCCCATGTATTTAGACCCCAACCATCCTAACGGTTTATCGATTACGGTTTTTAATAACGCGTTCGGTTTATGTTCACGTAATCACATACAGTTTGCACATAGTTTCACAGAAACACGTAATTGCAATCAACATCAATCAATTAATCCACAATTACCTATTTTCACAATTCACCAACGTCCGGGATTCAATACTCGTGTAAGTAGTTTGGTAATTCCCCGAATTACCAATTCATACAGTTATTAACTTATAACTATGCAGCTTGTGACTCATCTAGCTAACCCTAGTTAAGTAGAATGCAAGGAATGTAAGTATAAGTAACTAGAGTTTAGTTAAAGAAAGAACCTGAAATTGTTGGGTATCACATCATCCCCAAGTTGAAAAGAATTTCGTCTCGAATTTCAGTAAGTAAACAATAAAGCCAGCGTAAAAATTTGTGCTTGGTTCCCGGATGTCACATCATCCCCCAGTTGAAAGGAATTTCGCCTTGAAATTCACTTTGAGCGAGCTGCTTTATGTTTAGCATTTGATCTATGCTCAGGTTCAGGTTCAGTAAAGAGGTGTGGTTAATTTAGCTGCATTTAATCTCTGTGTTCCCACGTATATTCCGGTCCTAGACGGGAATTCCATCGCACCTTAACAAATAGGTATGGTGCTCTGTCTGAGTTTCTTGACGCCCTGCTCAAGAATCTCCAATGGTTCTTCCACGAATCGTAGCTGGCCGTCCACCTGGATCTCCTCCAGTGGCACCACCATTGTTGTGTCAGAGAGACATTTCTTTAGATTGGAGATGTGGAATACATTGTGCACTCCATTGAGTTCATTAGGCAGGTTTAACCTGTAAGCTACTGGACCAATCCTTTCGACGATCTCGAATGGTCCAACGTATCGTGGGTTCAACTTTCCCCGTTTTCCAAAGCGTATCACACCCTTCCAAGGTGATACCTTTAATAGTACCTTGTCCCCGATCTGGAACTCCAAAGGTATCCTACGCTTCTCAGCGTAACTTTTCTGTCGATCACGAGCAGCAGCCATCCGGTTTCTTATTTGCACTATCTTCTCAAAAGTTTCATCCACGAGTTCGGGACCTGTCAGCTGGCTATCCCCAACTTCAGTCCAGCGGATGGGAGACCTACACTTGCATCCATATAGTGCCTCAAAATACGCACACTGAATAGAATTGTGGTAACTGTTGTTTTACAAGAATTCGATTAAAGGTAAGTGCTTATCCCAACTGTTGCCAAAGTCCACCACGCACGCTCGTAGTAGATCTTCCAATGTTTGGATGGTACGTTCACTTTGTCCATTCGTCTTTGGGTGATAGGTTATGCTCATATCTAAGCGAGTCTCCAATGCATCTTGGAGAGTAGTCCAAAAACGAGAAGTAAATTGCGAATCGCAATCGGATATTATATAGGTAGGCACCCCGTGCCTAGAGATAACTTCCTTAATATATAAGGCAGCTAGACGTTCCAACTTGTCCATCTCTTTAATTGCCAAGAAATGTGCTGATTTAGTCAAACGGTCAATAATGACCCAAATCATATCGTGCCCACTGGATGTCTTGGGAAGTTTAGTGATAAAGTCCATAGATATCCCATCCGATTTCCACATAGGGATTTCTGGTTGCTGGAGTAAGCCTGAAGGTTTTTCATATTCAATCTTAACCTTTGCACAAGTCAAGCACTTACTAACATAAGTGGCTATCTCAACTTTCATGTTTGGCCACCAGTAAAGAGTTTTGAGATCTTGGTACATTTTATCCGAACTAGGATGTATCGAATAACTTGGCCACAAGTAAAGAGTTTTGAGATCTTGGTACATTTTATCCGAACTAAGATGTATCAAATAACGAAAGGTGTGAGCCTCATCAAGTTCAAGCTATCTGAGATCCCCAAAACATGGAATCCAGACTTGATTCATGAAGTACTGAAGACCGTCTGTCCTTAGTTCCAAGTGCTTATCGGCACCATGCAATGTCTCGAGCCTGATAGTTTCTTCTTTCAAAGCCTCACCATGGGCTTCACGTATCTTATCAGGAAGATTAGAATGAATAGTGAGTTGTAAAGCTCGCAACCGCTTAGGTTTCGTTTCCTTACGACTAAGGGCATCTGCTACTACGTTAGCTTTCCCTGGATGATGTCTAATGGCACAATCATAATCATTCAGAAGCTCGACCCATCGACGTTGTCGCATGTTCAGCTCCTTTTGATCAAATATGTGTTGGAGGCTCCGGGAATAGATCAATATGTCATCAATGAACATTATGACGAATTTTCCCAAATAAGGCTTACACACGCGGTTCATAAGATCCATGAACACTACTAGTGCATTGGTTAGCCCAGATGGCATTACCAAAAACTCATAATGTCCATAACGAGTTCGAAAGGCTGTCTTCGCCACATCCTCCTCTCGGACTCTCAGCTGATGGTACACTGACCTCAAGTCAATCTTGGAATAGAAACTCGGCCCTTGAAGCTGGTTGAACAAGTCATTAATGTGAGGCAAAGGGTAGCAGTTCTTAACCGTCACCTTGTTCAACTCCCGATAATCAATACACATACGGAAGCTCCCATCCTTCTTAACAAACAGAACTGGGGCTCCCCAAGGTGAAGAACTAGGTCTAATAACGCCCCTATCCAATAGCTCTTGGATATGGGTAGACAGTTCTTGTAGTTCGCCTGGTGCTAAGCGATATGGTGCGCGTGCAACTGGGGCTGCTCCAAGTGCAAGATCGATTTGGAACTCCACTTGACGAACATATGGAAGTCCAGGTACTTCCTCTGGAAATACATATGGGAAATCACGAACTACAGGGATGTCCTAAATCCTCGTTTCAACTTTAGCTCGAGTGTCAGAGATGTTAGCCAGAATGGCTGGATAGCCCTTTCTAATGCACTTCTGGGCTTTCAAGAATGAGATGATACCCACCATGGCACCACCACGATCATCCTGAATAGATAAGAGTTCTCCACATGCGCTCTCTTCGGGTTTGATTGGTTCGGGTTCCTTCTTTATCTCCTCTTTTTCCTCCTCTAGAGGTGTAAGTGATCCTTAAGACTTACAGCGTACAGTTTCCCAATTTGGATTGGGTAGTTACTAACTAAGTCATCAAGTGTTCCACTCGCTCCTTCAACAATTCTCGTCGACCTTCTTTAATTTTCCCTTCATTACTCAAAGTGGGTGCTGTGTGGTTCTTCGTTAGAGTGGCTATACTGCCTTCAAGGGTTCTATCCTATGTATCTAATAGTTGGTACCCTCACTGGTACTCTATTGCCGACTTCCCTGTCTGGGAAGCTGGTTAGAATTTTAGTCTCAATTAATGCGCCACATGGCCTAGCTCTCGTCCTTGACCAATATTGTACGCTTTGCCCCGATAGGTTGCCCATCCAGAGCTCTCGGATTTGTTTTTGGTTGCCCTAGTGGAGACTTCCCATGAGGTCACCCATCCTGATACTACTCCCACCTGAGCACGCTTAACCATGTAGTTCTCCTCTCATCCACTAACATTAAGCCCTAAAACACGTTGATGATTTAAGAGGCATTGGATTACATATGAACCAAGGATCTCTCCTGGCCACGGCCGACGTGGGATTTTCCTGAGGTGTCATACCGCAGCTGTTCATCCCCGATAAGATAGAAGGCTTCAAACTCCTTCTTTAGCTGGTCCTTCTTGATCTTGTGCGCACGCTCATCACCTTCACACCTTGTCTTCAATAGGTTCCACAAATCATATGTGTTTTCACATATCTTATACTGATGAGGTGTGTCCTTAGGCAATGCCTGAGCGAGGATAGAGAACGTCTTTCTCTCATCCTTATACTATGATGTGATACTTCCACTTGTACATTTGAGTTTTCTTGCCATGACTGAATCAACAGATACTCAACCCAATACCAGATGTCTAGATCTATGCCCTCTATGTGCCTCTGAATCCTCCCCGTCCATGAATGTTATTCACAAAGATGCTGCTTCTTTGGAGCCCTGTTGCTGCTCCTAGTATCATTATCGCTCTACAACATGCTTTGAACACATTGATCTTGAGAAGTTGAAGCAACCAATGCCCATGGACTTCTGGAATTGATGGCTTGTTGTTGGGGTGGGGATGAAAACGGACAATCGGGAACACCAACATTTGCTTGTTGTGGTGGGTTCATGGCATTAGCAACGACATACGGATGTCTCACTTGAGGTTGTGGTTGTTGTTGGAAATGCTCGGGTGGGACAATTTGAGTTAAGTAATTCCAACTCATATTGATGTTTGAAATGATATGGTATGAGAAAATTGAGTTATTGGTGAAAACTGGACAATGTCAGACTTGAAAAGGGTTAAAAATTGTCTAATACTGACTTTCATACGTATGACAGGAAGTTACACATGTATGAGTCTTAAATCACACGTATGACAGGTAATTCACATGTATGACAAGTTTACACACGTAAGAGTCAGTCGTATGAAAAAGCACAAGTAGGACTTTACACGCATGACGAATCACACATAAGAGGGGTCTTACGTGTGGAACAGTTCACACGTAGGAGCTCCTACGCTTGAAGGGCACGAGGCGTAGGACCCCTGTTCACACGTATGAGAGCTGTTTCTCATGTTTTTGGTTCATTTTGATGAATTTTGGTGAATTTGAAGGTTTGGATGATCTGATTATCAGGTTATATGCGGATTTTGGTCTAGAAAACAATTCCAATACTCAAAACACTCCAAAATCACAAATTATAATCCAAAAGACCAAAATCACCAAGAACACAAACTTATGGGTTTTACTCAAAAACTCAGATCTGGAACAATCAAACGTGGTTCATCATAATAATGTGATTTAAATACTTTCTAAAAACAATTGTGAAGCTAAAACAACAATCAGATCTAACAATTCAATCAATTATAAAAAAATCCAATCAAAAACCCAATATTATGAGGAAAAAACACGTAGTTTCAATAAAGACTTTGAACAATTGCTTCAAAACCTAGATCTGATGCTATCCAGTGCTAACAACAGGTGTAGTATTGAGCCATATCTCTGATACCACTTGTAGGGTCGTGATTCGGGTAAGACTTTGAGATACCACATGCGTAGCCGATCCGAAGGCGGAATCAATGGATCGGTTATTGTTAGATGTGATATATAGGTGTAAAAGATAATAAAGCACACACACAAATTAAAACAAAAACGGGCAGCAGTTCGTCATATTGGAATAATTAGCAAAAGTTCTTATAAAATGAGCTCCAAGGGGTCCTATTTATAGGACCGTTATCCTACGCCTGGTATGTTCCAGGTTTAGGACTCCTACCCCTATAAGTCCTCTAGGCGCATGACTCTCATACGCTTAGAAGGTTTACATATGTTACGAAACGTGCGTAAATGACTATAAATGCTACCCGATTATCTCTAAAACATCATACATGAGAGGAAACATTATATCTAAGCTAGGGACATGCCGAAGGGTGCACTAACAGTGTGACTGGGTTGCGACTGTGTATTTTGCTAACGGTTTTGTGATCCGGTCATGGCAGTTGCTAATATTGCAACCGTTGTGATTTACGGTGGAAATCAATTACATAATTTTGAGGTACTTTTTATAATAAAATTCGATCCATAAATGTTAATTTGCGTCGTAGTTTAACATCAACAAAACTAAACCATGTTGGTACCATAATTAGTTAATAAACATGATATAAATACTGACAAAATAGTTATTTACATAAATCAACATACATATAAGCACATATATAGATACCATTTGCTAGGATTATTAAGTTTTATGTAATGATGAATTGCATTTTTTTTAATTTTTATGTTTACACTAATTTTCAGAAAATATTTTTAGTTTTAAAAATGCCCGAAATCATGCTTAATTATGCTAAAAAATTGTTGCATTGGTATTCCTTTCTCCTAAATCCCATTTATATTCAAGGTTAAATCTAGCCATGTAGACCACACTTGAGGGCAATATTGTCTTTTCGCACCTCTCTTTGATTTCCATTGAGTTATTAACTTAATCTCTTTCTTTATTTCAACTTTCTTTCATTGCCACAACCACCACCACTATTACAGTGATTAACGACACACCTCATTTTTCCCGGCAACACAACACCACCGCCCTATCTCTCTCTCCTCTATAATTCATCCTGTATATGCATTTCATTCTACCGGAAAAACCCCGCTTCCATCTCTTGTTTCAACCCACATACTTAGTCTCCACATAGATTTAGGTTTCCTGATTTAAAACACACCTGCCACAAACATGGATTTAGGCTTTCCATCTAAGGAAAAGAAAACATCGCTCGTGGTGGTGGCCATATACAACGTGTGCGGCAGCCAACGATGGATGAAGAGCAATGGATAAGAAGGATTTAGCGGAAACCACCATTGCTTCCTGAAACTATTATTTGACTAGAGCACAATAATGATTATGGGCTAGGGTTTGCTAATATCTTAACCTTCTTATCGAAGATGATGACAGTGGTGGAGTGTTTCGAGGATAATGATGGTTCTCATTTTTTGTTGAGGTCGATGGTGCACGACGGTCATGGTACAATGGTTGATTTGGTGATGGTTGGAGTTGATGACAGTGGTGGAGGGTAGTGACAAGTCGTGGTAATGGAGAACAGGCAGAGAGATATACTGAATGGTGAGAAAGAAAAAAAAGTATTACATCTAATATTTTTTTTAGTTTCTAATTGGCGTATTAAAAGAGTAAAGAGACTAATTTTCCCTCATGTGAATTCACGTGACTAGATTTAACCATGAAAATTCATATTAAGTTGAAAGGACGAACCGCATGTGCAAGGTTCATTAAATATAATGTACGATTCTTGACATTTTAAAAGCTAAATGACATCCAATAAAAATTGGTGTAAAGATAAAGGATGAAAAACGTAATGTACTCTATGTTATGAGTTTCCATATTGTTTTATTCACGGTTCCTTGTAGCTTGTAACATGTGAGTATATGTGTAGTTTACTAGCAGGAACCCGCGTGTTGCGGGGGGACCGCACTCGTAAACTTTTATTACATATATAATAATTTTAAACTAAAAGTCATCATGTATTCTTGTGTGACAATTATTTTGGTAGAAGTCATTTGATATTGAAAGCAAGAATAAAAAATAAAAATTAATGCGGGATAATACTGAAAGAGTTAATTGCCAATTTAGTCCCTGAGGTTTGTTAAGAAATACCTCTTTGGTCCAAATAGGTTTTTTTCTCATCTGTGTCCCTAAGGTTTCCCATTTTTTGTCATTTTCATCCAACCCCCTAACTCCATTAAGAACAGTCAGTTAAGTTAGGGGTATTTTGGTCACATTAGATATGTATTTCTTTTTTGCCATTTTCATCCAAAACCCAATTTAAATTTATTTTATTTTTTTAGTTAGAATATATATATATATATATATATATATATATATAGAGAGAGAGAGAGAGAGAGATAGACACACACAGACACCATCACCCCCCACTAAACTCCTCCGGCCACCGTCTAACACAACCCCAATCAACCCATTAGTCCCACCCTCCCCTTTAGACACCGAAATATCAACACCGTTCATCGCCAAGATATCGATTAAATCCGGGTCATTCGAAACCACAACTAAGGCTCTCCTACCATCAGTAGTAGTCAATTGCAATATCCCACCATCTTTACTAAACCTAACCCTCTCAACTTTGCCTTTCTTGATAGCATTCAAGATCTCATTGTACCTCCATTGACTACTTTATGGAAGATCAGTACTTTGAGGCTTTGGTACAGTTAAAACATTGGATTGGGAAAAAGGTAATGAATTTTTGTATGGGTTTTGTTTAACTAACTCAGCTTGAAGTGAGGTTTGTGGGGGTGGGGTTAAATCAGTGTCTGGAAAGGCTTATGTGGATGTTATTACTGAAGATAATAATAAAGCAGCTACAATATCCTTTGATTGAAAGTTGTTCAAATCTTTTGATGAATTGGGAATTTTGTTAAAGATTGATTGGGGGGTTATGTAGTTGGTTCTTGAGGGTTTGTGGATTTCGGGTGTTGGGAAACCAACCATTTTGGTTATTATTATTATTATTATTATTATTATTATTATTATTATTATTATTAGGGACAGTGGTATGTGGTGGTAGAGGGGTGGTGATACTGATGCTGTTGATGGAGATGGTGGAGGTGGTGGGTGGTGATGGTGGTAAAAGAGTGTGTGTGTGTGTGTGTGTGTGTGTGTGTAATATACTAACTGAAAAAATAAAATAAATTTAAATTAGCTTATGGATGAAAATGGCAAAAAAAAAAAAAAAAAACATGTGTAAAGTGACCAAAATACCCCTGACTTAACTGACTTTTTTAACGAAGTTAGGAGGTTGGATGAAAATGACAAAAAAAATGGGAAACCTTAAGGACACAGATGAGAAAAAAAAAACCTATTTGGACTAAAGAGGCATTTTTTGACAAACCTCATGGACTAAATTGGCAATTAACTCATACTGAAAACTTGAATGAGCAGATAAGATTTCAGTCTCTGGAAAAAAAAGTAGCTAAATATTCTAAATGAAGCAAAAAAAAAAAAAAAAGAATGGCGTGTGGGATGGGTTTCCATCCCGTAGTACTAACCGGTCGATTTTGTGGTATATTCCCGAATATGCTCCGACCGTATATATGTCATTTCTCATATTGGCTTAAAAAATAATAAAATTTGTTTCGTCTAATGAGACACCCATAGGTGTGAAGGAGAAGTTTGTGTTGTATGCGTGAATTAAAGAAAGCATGAGGTTGCTCTTGATTAACACAATAGCCATGATGTTGCTCTTGATCAAAGAAACCACGAGGTTGCTCCTGATTAACACAATAGCCATGATGTTGCTCTTGATTAACACAACACTTGTCTGATTGTAATTTTGAACTGTAAACTTTTATTACATATACAATAACTTTTAAATTAAAAGTCATCATGTATTCTTGTTTGACAATTATTTTGGTTTCCTAATGAGCAAGTCAGTCACGAATGGGACGATGCCTATCTCTTTTATTTGAGTTTGAATATGTTAGTCAAATTTTTATGTATTATTTTTAATATAAGTTAATAAATTATTTAATTCTTGTACTTTTAAACTAAATGTCATCATGTATTCTTGTTTGACAATTGTTTTAGAGCATGTTTGGCTCTCCTTATTTCCACCTCCTTATAACTTATAACTTTTGCAAAAAGTTAATAAGTTACTAAAAGTGTTTGGCAAAACGAAAAGGACTTTTTGTTTTAACTTTTTGTAAGCCTATGATAAGTTGTTTTGGAAAAGTAAGGGAGGAGTGACTTTTTGAACCTCCTTATAACTTATTGATGGTTATTTACCTACATGCCCTTATTATATCCTTACACCTTTCCTCTTTTTACCTTTTTTTGTCATTTTACCTAAATAAGTTAAACCAAACACTTTTTACAAACTAACTTATCAACTTATTGTTTTTCCCCACCACATAAGCTAATCCAAACACTTTTTTTAAAAACTCCTTTTTAAAAAGTCATAAGTTAATAAGTCCTTTTAACAAAAAGTCCTTTTTGCTTCAAATAAGTTTATCCAAACATGCCTTAGTTTTTCTAATGACCTAGTCAGTCACGGATGAGACTATGCCTATTTCTTTTATTTAAGTTTGAATATGTTAGTCAAATTTTTATGTATTATTTTTAGTATATGTTAATAAGTTTTTTACAAGCTTTTATAAAATACTATTGCATTATAAATATATATGCTAGATGTAATAACACTACATTATTGTTTTTCATTTATTATACTACATTATTAAATAGTAAAATGTAGATGGACAATATTGTAAATGAGAGATTATCTATGCATTAACACTTGTACCAAATGCAAAAACAATATTTTTATGTGTCTTAATATTAAATGAAAATTACTATTTTGCTCATCTAGAACCTATTATATAGTAGTATAGATATAGATCTAGATAAGCTTGTATAACCCTTGAATTTGTAACAAACGTTAGTATTTGAAAATGTGAAAATTATAATGATAATCGTAATTTCAGCCTTATGATTAAATAAATTTGCATATGTAAGCATAAAAATATATGTAAGTTTACTTTCACTTACAAACATAATATTTATTTTATTACACGCCCCTGTTTCTAACAGTAAAAATGTGTTGAAAAAGCAAAACGTTTAGGTTACATATAATAAGAGTAAAGTTCACGTACAAATAGCTTTATCGTACGAACAGTACGAACTGAAGTAAAAAACACGCGGTGGCATTTCTGTAAATATTGGAAACTTTATATAACTAGAGTAATTATATAATTACTCTAGTTATATAACTAGCGTAATTACTCTAGCGTAATTATATAACTAGAGTAATTATAAAATTACTCTAAAGTAATTATATAGCGTAGTTATATAACTAGAGTAATTATATAATTACTCTAGGGTAATTACTCTAGAGTAATTATATATACTAGAGTAATTATACAACAAGAGTGGTGGTCATTATTTACGAAAATGTCACCGCCATTTTTTTACTCTAGAGTAATTATACAAACAAAAAGTGGTGGTCATTATTTACGAAAATGCCACCGCCACTTTTTTTTTGTTCCTTTCAGTTCGTATGTTCGCACGATAACTTTGTTTGTATTTGATCTTTTGTCCATATAATAATATCATTTAACACTACAAATAGTGGGTAATGAAAGTTACCGTTTATGTTGAAAATTTTATGTCATGGCACGATTTAATTGGTCATATGCTAGAAGCCAACCTCGAAACCATCACTAGAAAGTTTTGTTGAATCATTAACGTTCCGTACAAATGGATCAATATGTATGGACCATCTATTTTTATGCATTGTGACACTTTCTTCTTTTTATATGAAACATTACGTGTATAGAATTACTTGTTCATATACAAGTTCTTAAATGTCCATTAAGATATGATTGTTATGTTTTATAATACGACTTGTAGCTATCATGATCAAGCACCACAAAATATATAACTTTTAGCCACTTGAAAGAGAGTCCAAATTTTGATTTGCACTATACTCTTTGCTAAAGTAAAAAAGTGATTAATAATCCATCATAAAAGCAAAGTTTTGAATTAGTCATTTTTAAGTAAGAATAGGTATGGCATCCATCAACTCGATTTGTAAACATCTCCCACCGGCTACGTTGTTGATCGACTGGATATGGTGTTTGTAGTGACGGGATCATCCATAAAATTGACGGGATATTCATTAACTTCTACTTTATAGACCAATTTGACAACCTCTAAGCTTGTGGCGAATGTTCATATGGTGGCACGACTGAATCAAAAACATGGTCCACATGGACGATGAAGTCTACAAGCAAGCACTAGGGATGACATGAAATCCAAGTGAAATATATGTCGTTGAGGTTTCATGTTGATGTCATATATGGTATAACATAGGAAAATTAGAAGGTATGGTGGAGATAATCCTTTTATTTACTAATGTTACATTCGAAAGAGTTCATATGTGAACACTATTTTAACTATTTTCAATTTTTTTAAACATATAATTGAGTTAATTATATGATCCATATGATTTATCTATATTGAAAGTTTGGTCACTGAGTAACAGAATTTACATGATTTCTCCCTATCGTTCATCCACAAGTAACACAAATGATTCTAGAGTTAATATAAATTGAGATTTATGTTAAATTTTAGAAAGTGACTAAAATAGTTAAATGGGATAGTGGGAACTTTTAAAAATATAATAAGAAGCAAAAACAAACAATTACATAAACCTTCAATATCATTTTTTTAAAATAGAATTTAAAAAAGAAACTATATATAAACCTAGTTTAATGATAATTTGACTTTTTTATATAAGTGATCATAACAAAAGTCAAATAAATAATTTCGAAAAAGTAATATAAAAAAGGATAAATTTATACAATTATCAGAAATAGTGGTTTGATGCCAAATGACTTAACCAAAGAGTATTGTTAAGGTAGAGGGGGTGATTTCTAAAGTAATCACTAATCAGAAAACAACACAAATATAATCAAGTTATGGTTTTTCATTTCTAAATCGTTTATGAAATGTTTATGTTTGAATTGGGTTGTTTTTTAGAAGGTGAACACATATCCCATTAAAATCAACTCATATAAATATAACACCCCAACCGATGGCGGAAACATCGAGGTGTCACGTAGTGACGATTGTTCAATAGCTCATGGACTAGAAATGTAAATTTTGATACATGACTAAGTAAATTATTACATTGAAATGAAATTACAATAGTTAAAACTAGCAATCTAAACTAAATACAGTAAATAATCTAAGCCTAAGTTCAGTAGCATAGAAGTGATCTCATAAGAACCTGAAACATGTACGAAAATAATTTGGTCAATACAAAAATGTATTGGTGAGCATACCCGTTTGATACATATAGTAAAGAAAAGTTAGCAATTCATGTGTTATTTTGCAAAATGTAATAAGTGGTATCCGGGTCAAATCAACCCTATGAAAAGAAAGGAAATATATATAGTATGCGCTAGTAGTAATGCAATACATAGCAATGAAATGCCAGGCCGCAATGGTTAACGATTTGAAAAGTCATAGATACACGAAATGACACAAGCAAACACACATAAAAATTACTTTTTAGTAACAAGAAATAGAAACTTGATAATAGGTACATGAGTCACCCTAAAATAGTAAAACGGTAAAAAAGGGAAAGATATACTCACAGTTTGCGAAAGCGATCAAAATCCACTTAAGCGGTCGTGAGCTAAGTAATGGGAATTCCAAGGAATTCAACCTATAATGCATATGAATACTAATAAGGAAATGTCTAAGAGTCTAAAGTATCTAGAGTCTAAGGCATTAGGGTTTGCTAGGTCGATTTGGGGAATTAGAGTTTTTACGATAAATTGTATTAATAATATTACAATGTTTATAAAAGTGGTTCGGTAATATAATTATTACCAATTGAATATTTAGTTAAAACTTATGTTTGAATAATTAAGACAAAATAATGTAGTTAATTACTTTAACTAATTATTGTAAATAAATACAATAATTATAAATGTATAAATAAATGATTATGAGTTACACAATGATCC
Source organism: Ambrosia trifida (assembly GCA_028751855.1). Classification (NCBI taxonomy): domain Eukaryota; kingdom Viridiplantae; phylum Streptophyta; class Magnoliopsida; order Asterales; family Asteraceae; genus Ambrosia; species Ambrosia trifida. The sequence goes on along the minus strand of CM054126.1, from coordinate 105,853,912 downwards.
AACAAATAATAACTAAGACTTTCCAACATGAAAATATTCAGTGGTGGAGTGGCTTTTGTTTCACCTATGTGATCAAAGGTTCAATCCCCACTTCCATCATTTATGGTTTGGTATCCGGGTGAAGGTCGAATACGGGTGGCGCCGGTTCGAATCTGACGGGCGGCGAGGTTTTAGCGAGTTCTATAGCACTGTCGTGCCTTCGGGCGGGTGGGGCTCGGGTTTCCGCGCATCGGGAGAAGGCGGAGGCTGCTGGAGGTCAAGTAATCAATTCTTGGGCACGGCGCCCCGCAAGGGTGGTTGCCACACAGTTCTTTGCCAATAAAAAAAAAAGAAAAATATTTATAAAATAGATGTTAATTAATATAGATAAATAAATGTTTAATTATGTCTCATTAAACATAAATAAAATTAAAAAATAAAAGACATGATACATAAATGCTATTTTTATAGAAAATGGATGCTTCCTGATGTAAATTAATGAAAATAATTTTCCTATAATTTTTATAAACTTATTTATATTTAAAATTGGTTTAATGAGGTTAAATCATGTTTAAATGATTAAAAAGAAAAAAATTAATAAAAATGAATGTTTTCTGAATCAATAATTTTTATTTTAGTTCATGATGATTAGAAATAATTTATAACAAATTTTGATATAAAAACCATTAAGAATGAATTTTTAATCAATTAAATATGATTAAAAAAATTAAATAATAAAAATTACGAAAATAAAATATATTCCAAAAATAAAAAACATGATAGTTTTCTTAGAGGTGTCAAGAAGCTATACCTAAATTTTCATAATTTTTGGGTAAAAATTGAATTTATTATGAATATTCTAATTTTATGTACTTATAAATGTTTAACAAATAATAATAAAAATAGATATACAATTCTGAATTGAGGAGGACCAAAACAGGTACAATGGCACTTGAACTCGGGTCCCTTCAGTTTGTAGACACACACAAAACCACCCTACTAGCAAGCCAAGTTGTTATATGGATTCAAAATATAATATACTTATATAAATTAACCCATTCATCATCTTCTTCCCTAAATTCCCTAAGAACCCTAACCCTAGCCCTAAATTAATAAACCCGAATTGAAGATGTTTAAGCATCAAGTTCATGGGGTTATTAAACAGAAATTTCCATGGAACAAAACGGCAATAAAGATAATAACTCACATCGCAAATTGAGGGTTGAAAAACTACTAGATAACATTCGGAAATAATATCGGTGGATTAGGTCATTTGGACGAGTTGAAAAAACACGAACTATTTTCTTTGAATAATTTTGCCTCGGAGTATGTTATTTTTATCTCCACAATGAATTGCAGCAATCGTATGTTCAATATGAACAATGTGAATTAGAGATTGAAATACTTTGATTTATGTTTTAGAATACATTAGATTATTTTAGATACTTATGAATTATATACTCGATTTGTGTGATAAATTGTTACCAGATCAAATATTGTATCACTTGATAAATGCGTTATTTAAGCCGAGATAATATTTGGAAATAATATTGGTATTCACACCATTATCCAAGGATTAATGTGACGCCTTTAGGCAGAAGATTTTTGTTTTAAGTTTCCGAAAAATACAACTTATATGAATATTTTGCAGTGACAATTAACAAAAACCAAGGATAATCATTATCTCAACCTATATACTTCTATATGTACTTTCGAGAGTAAAGAGTAGAGTCATAGTAATCATATAACAAATTATGTGAATAAGGAAATAAGATTTATGACTACTTTATATATGCATTGTATTTTTTTTCTTTTTCTTAAACGTAATAGGAAATAAGATTTATGACTACTTTATATATGATTTTTTTACAACTTAAATTGTGCTTTCATTCTTTAAATGTATGGTAAATAGGCTAAATATACCGATTATTGTTTCAAGTGTATTTATACTGTAAAAAAATCTTCATATAAAAACATGTAATGTCATTGTCACCACAAGCTTATTAGCTTTTGCAATTGAAGGTTTGGTATTCCCCCTTGACATGACTTTAAGTAGATTCTTCATGGTCAGTCATTAAACGAGATTCTTCATGGTCAGTCATTAAACGAGTTAAATATTTAAAAAAAACTAATTGTTGTATTGGATTGTATTTACCAAAATCATTTTGTTGTTTCACTTGATTATATTATTTTAACAACTAATAAGAAACAATTTTTATAACTTTTAATGTATTTTTTTATTTGCATAATATAAAAGGTAATTAATTTAAACATCATGTTTGATTTAATCTTGTAATGTTGATAATGAGTTTGATATTTTTTTAGTTTACTTGTGAATGTACCGTGTGTCCACACGGAACTCTAACCTAGTACTTATATAAATTAACCCATTCATCATCTTCTTCCCCAAATTCCCTAAGAACCCTAACCCTAGCCCTAAATTAATAAACCCGAATTGAAGATGTTTAAGCATCAAGTTCATGGGGTTATTAATCAGAAATTTCCATGGAGCAAAACGGCAATAAAGATAATAACTCACATCGCAAATTGAGGGTTGAAAACGAAGCTTCTTAGTCAAACAAAAACCTTCGATTTGTAGGTATTTGGGACGTATTTTGAGGCGTTTTTTTTTTTGTTGGTTTAGAGCGCAAATCATTTCAAAAACGGAATGGTAGGCTCAATTTATAGTGTTGTTTAAGAAAAAGGGGCGTTTGAACTCGTTATAATAATCTGACGGTTTTAGCATAAAACCCGGATTCAATGTCAATTATTAAGGCGTTATAGACTAGTTTAATGATTAGAAAATGTTGGGTCACGAAGGAGAAACGTTTCACAAGCATTAAAACGAATTATTGCATGTTAAAAATTGTATTTTAAAGTTGGTCGGAAATAATTCCGGTGGCTGGAAGTATTTTCGCCAGAAAAACGAACAAGAAGGCTGGAGGGATTTTTTTTTTTAAAAACAACTTTTACATATTGACATAATAGGTCCCTCAATTAACGTTGTTAGTTTAATTATGATTTTGGTTAAATATTCCTTTATAAAACTTAACAAGGCTAACTAAGTTTTAACTTTAACCAAAACCAAACTTTTTTTAAAAAACTTAAACTTTTTATCTTAACGGATCAAATACCAAATAAATTTTGTATTTTGTAAGTTTCGACTAAAATTCACACGTGTAGTAAGCGTTTAAATTCCCGATTTAAAACTGATTCATGTTTTAATAAATTTGAAAATGTTGAAAAGTATAGGGACTAATTTTAACAATTGATTAGAGATGAAGGTGACGGATGTCACAGTCTCCCCTACTTTGGAAAATTTCGTCTCGAAATTCCTTTCAAGTGGAGGTTTCTCTGAAACAAGTAGGTTAAAAAAATTCATCATTTATGATTCGACAAAATTTAAAATAGTTGTCTAATACCCAAAGTAAATGTTTCAAATTCTTTTGACAATTAACCTAAAGTTAGAAAGTTGAGAGTTTAAATGAGAAAAGTTTTGGTAATGTGTAACGGGTGAAGGGCAGAGGTACTAATGAAGCAGACTCCCCTACTTTAGAAAGGTTTCTGATCAAACTTTATTAAGGACAGGCAACATGATTTCGACTAACAGAGAGTGTAAGTGTATACAAAGTTTAAGGTTTTCTGTAGAGGTGGTCAACAAGAAAGGCTCAAAATAACTAATTGAAGCTTATGTAAAATGTTCTTATCGAAAATGCTAGCTATTAGTCAACGATCTAAGGAAGAGGTAGTAATAGGTAGGTTCTTGGTTAGACTCCTAGTCCGCTCCCGCAGTATCGTTTATGCTTATATATAGGGTGTACCGCAGCTGACCTACCGCACTCCCGATACTTTGGACTCGTACCGCTTGTCTACCAACAGCCTAAATAGAATTTCACACCACCCTCATGTACCTGTAAACACATGATTGCGTTCCGGACCGTAATCATCGATTTACCTTACACTAGGGTGTTATGGTTTTCCATAACCCTATCCTAAGTAATACTAGAAAAAAATGCGTGCAATCAGGATATGCTAAGTAATTGATACTGCAATGAAACAATGACATGGTTAGAGGTCCTTCCTTTTCGGGTTTACCCTTTAACCGTAATGAGAGTAACATGTAAGTAATAGACATGGTTAGAGGTTCTTCCTTTTCGGGTCCACCCTTAACCGGTAACTTTTGTTCACATCGTTGGCTCTAAACACTCTTGTTGATAAACTCTGAGGTTTACACCGTTCCCCTCGGATTAAAGAAATACTTTAATCCGAGTCATACGTGGGCACTGGCTTAGATCTCATACGAGTTATCAACTAGTATTGTGACATCCGTCACTTTTCTTTGTATTTTTTTAATATTTCTATGTACGTTAAACTTCATGTAATGCGACGTTGCGTTTTTATCATTTTCGTACGTTTAAAAAAAATATTCTATTACATATTCGGGTTTACATAATCATACCATAAGTTTAAAACAACTCCAAAGTCGTCAAATAATTGTAAAAAAATAAATGCTTGGGATGGGGTTCGAACCCGCGTCCCAAGCCGGTTCAAATGCACACCACACACAAACCAACTGATCTACACAACACTTTTGACAAACCTTCTGCGCGTTTTATTCTTATTATGTCTTGATAAATCCACAGTTGACTTGGAAAGTCAACTGTGGTGATCGAACACCACAATCAAAGCAATTGCACACATGATTGATCTATATACGGCATGTTTGACTGATCCCCTGTCAATTACGCATCCTATACACGCTAATTGATGATTAGTACATACCTAATTTACACCCACACGCGTCATCGCATTCAATCCATGGTCAAACCTTACCAAACCTTTAATCCGACCCTCATACTATAAATTGGACATCCCTGGTCAGTCACTACTCGCCGAAAATCCTCTCTTCACCTCCAATTTCTGCTAACAACTTGATATCGAAGCCTTTTTTTGATCGTGTTTGACGTTTTCTTTGACGAGCACTCATACCCGATTACGGTTATTGTAAGTCTCTTTTTATGGTTGGGTTATGTCCATCGGCACCCTAAGATCAATAGCCCCAAAGATTCAGGGGCTATTGATCACTAATTTTGGCAATTGAAAAGTTAGGGTTCGATTTGGGTGATTTGGGGAAGAACACGTATTACAGATAACGTATATATTTATTTTAGAACAGAAAATAAACAACCAACTGATCTAGATCAGTTGGTTTACCCATCTTGTTGAGGAACGCGGGCCGGCCACAGCCAAGGGTTCGAGCCCCGTATCCAACCTTTTATTTTTCTAAAAACAAACCAATTAATCCAATAAACCTATATAATTAATTTAAATCCAATATAATTCGTTCTCAGGGTGTGGCTCAGTTGGTGGCCACGCTTGTGATAAAACCCGAACCGGCCAAAGGCCCGGGTTCGACTCCCATAACCAACAATGATTTTTTTTGCCATTTTTATATATATACTTAATATATTAAATCTTTTAAAATAGTTTTTAAATACTAAAAGTGGTTTATAAATTCTACAAAAATTACTGTATGATCTTCTAATAGTAAAGTTCATTTTACAATTTTTAGTTTTTCAAAAGTAATTTATTTAATATATATTATTAATAATACAAATTTATTTATTTCTAATTATAAAATTCAATAAAAATATCTAAACGATTTTATTAAATCCCACAAAAATTATTCTAAACTTGTATAGCAATAAACATTTCGGAAATTATTTTTATTTCAGAAAAACTGTTCATTTTATATTTTTAATTTATTTTTGTTAGTTTTAATCATAAATAAATTATAATAAATTCATTTTTCAATATTTTTTCACCAAAATTTTATATAAATTATTTCTAACTATCTAGAACTGAAATACAATTTTTAATTCAGAAATTCTTTAATTTTAATATTTTTAGATATTAAAGTTATATTTAGACAATTTGAAATAAATAGATTATATATTTTATTTTCAAGAAAATAATTTTATAAAAATTATTTTCATACTTAAAACCTTATGTTGTGACTATATTCAACTTAAAAATTTACAAAAAGACTTTTATTTATTTTTTTATTAAAAAAAATTTCTTATATTTAATAAACAATTTGATTATTAATCAAATAAATACTTATCTCCAATTCGAAACCCTAGAAATACATGTATCCTAGAATTATTTCCCTTACACGTTATCAAATTCTTTAGGTTGATCCTTTGGGATAATTCCAACGCATATTTCGTTGTCCAGTTGAATTTCAAGCTATTACGTAAACAGTGAGTATTTCCTATCCCCTTTTTGCTTTTATTCACTTTTGGGGTGTTACATGTACATTATTAAAAATTACAAATACAAGTTTACATTTTCAAAATACAATTCTAGTACTATGTGCAATTGCTTACAACGTGCTTTATGCTTAGACAATACATGTAGAATACATTTGTACTTAGTGAAATCATTAACATGGTACAAGCCGACCTTAACATTGGATAGCGCTATTTGGATTGACAACCCGCCTAGGTTGATTCTCCCCCTTTTTCATTGGAGAATCCGTGGCCACTGTTAAGATATTATCCATTTATTGGATGAGTACACCGCCGTTCATACAGTACATTATACAGTCACAGGATTGATTTCGCTCATTTGTATGATACATAGTTTACATATTTGCACTGTATCTTGCACTTGAATTGTATATCTTTTTAACTTACTATATATATCAAAACTAGGAATGCTCACCAACATTTCATATGTTGACCAAACCTATTTTTGTACATGTTTCAGGTGCAGTTTGATCTAGTGCTTTAGCAAGGGACTTTTAGTGCTTTAATTTAATCAGTTATTTCAATATTTAAATTTCATTTAGACATTGTATTTTCCATTTCCATGTAAGACAATTTTGGCTTATTCAATAATATTTACATTTTAGTACCATGTGCTTTTGAACAATCGTCACTACGTGACACCTCGATGATTCCGCCATCGGTTGGGGTGTTACAGATTGGTATCAGAGCCATGGTTATAGGGAACTAGGTTATTAGATGAATTGGCCTAGACTATAACCGAATTCCAACTTTCAAGTACAACATTTCCTAATTTATCATTCCCCTCATTTTCCCTCCACTTTCCTCCCTCAATCTTTCCCCTTCTTCTCCATTTCTCCTCATCTTTCATCATGGTGTATCGAGATGGTGTCCTACAAGGAGTGGAAAGACTACTTCATCATGGAGCGGGAGCAGTACCTTTCATGAAGACACTCTTAGGCATAATGCCTACTCTTATTTTTGCTCCTTCAAAGTTGTTGAACTTTAATGAGTGTGATGAGGACACGTGCAATCTGGAAGGGTGGATGCCTGTACACTGGGTTTTCTGGCATAGGCAAGCATAGCGCATAAATCCATTTACGGACCTGTTATGCTTACCTGGGGATTCCTGGAGTGAGTGTCCACTTATAGGCTAAAGCATGTCTTCTTTGATCACCATTGGGCTCAATTCCTTTGAAAAGTCAACGTTCTTGTTGGGCTTTACAGCTAGACAAGGGCAATCCAAGCATTTTATGCAAATTTTTCAATGATACACTCTTATTTCATATACAATATTTTGTATTCATAATCATTTGTATAATTATACACTTACATTTTATAATCTCATAATTTTGATTGACTGCCTTGTAGATGTCTGCTCGCCGCATGCTCCGTGATGCTAGCCAACGCACTGTTCGTGCTTCTGGACAACGTTCTGACCGTCGCCTCGCTTCTCTAGTTGCTGAGCAAATTGCTGCAGTAATCCCAAATCTTGTTAGTGAGTTAACCCAAAACAGCAACAGTGCCAACACAGAGGGTGCAACTCAATTCTGGTGCACATTCAAACACTTCAACTCATGCAACCCCACGAAGTTTACTGGTGAGGAGGGTGCTACTGGCCTCCTCAAATGGTTTGAAAGTATGGAGAGTACCTTCGTGAACAGCGAGTGTCCTGATGACCTCCGCGTTCGCTATGCTACCAGTGTCCTTCAAAAGGGGGCACTAACCTGGTGGAATGGTGAAAAGCGTAATCGGGGCGCTGATGTTGCTTTATCCTTGTCTTGGGCTGAGGTCAAGGAACTCATGATCGCCAAATTCTGCCCTAGGAACGAAATCAGGAAACTAGAGGAAGAGTTCCATGGGTTGAAACAAGACAGTGGTGAAAATCTTGCGTACAACACTCGATATCATGAACTCAGTATATTGGTTCCACACATGGTTACCCCGGTCTCTCGAGCAATCGAGAAATATATCGAGGGATTGCCTGACCTAATTCAAGACGTAGTCACTGGAAGCAGACCCACTACGGTGGAAGAAGCCATCCAGCTTGCAGCCTCCTTGACTGACAAGCACGTGAAAAAGGGATATCTGGTCAGGAAAGGAACCAAGAAACCAGCTGAGAAGACCCCCACCCCTACTACTGAATCATCTAGAGTTTCTGTAGACAATACCGGTTCCAACACTAGGAAGCGGAAGTCCAGAGGTAGAAACTACGCTGTTGTAGCCCCAGTAACTCAGGCTCCAATAGCCCAGGCTCCAATGGCTCAGGCTCCTCCTGTTAAGAAGGTTTATAGTGGGAACTTACCCAAGTGTGCCACCTGTCAGTACCATCACCCCTCAAATTTTCCTTGTCGCCACTGTACCACCTGTGGTAGGTACGATCATGTAGCTGCCACATGTCGATCAGTGCTTCGACCTCAACCAATCAATGCTCAACCAGCCAACCCTCAACCAGCTCGCCAAAACCCCCAACCTATAGCATATGGTCGAGCTTGCTTCAATTGTGGTGATCCAAACCACCTTAGAAATCAGTGTCCAGCACTTGTCCCAGCAAACCATGCAACAAACCCAGTGGCTCGTGGTAGGGCTTTCAACATCAATGCAGCAGAAGCCCAGGAAGCAAATGATGTGGTGAATGGTACGTTTTTACTTGATGGTCATTATGCTTCGATTTTATTTGATACTTAAAAGTTTTTTGTCGTTAGCATTCGAACCTTTATTATCTCACACTCGCTCTAGATTAGGAGCGCCTTTCACTGTCGAGGTTGCGGATGGTAAACCCATCTCAATCGATTCCATCATCCAGGGTTGTACTCTTAGCCTTAACGAACATGGCTTCACCATTGATCTCATACCCATGAAATTGGGGAGCTTTGATGTTATCGTGGGTATGGATTGGCTTTCTAAACATCATGCTGAAGTTGTCTGCTTTGAGAAATTTATTCGGTTTCCTCTCGCATCGGGTGACTTTTTACGGGTTTATGGTGAGAAACCATCCAGTGGTCTTAAACTCATGTCCTGCACTCAAGCACAAAAATATCTACGTAAGAAATACGTAGCTTTCTTGGCCCATATCGTGGAAAAGAAAGGTAAAGACAAGAGTATCCAAGATGTTCCTATTGCTCGTGAGTTTCCAGCAGTCTTTCCTGATGAGTTACCAGGACTTCCACCGGTGCGTCCTGTTGAATTTCGTATTGATCTTGTACCTGGTGCTACGCCCGTTGCAAAATCTCCATACCGCCTTGCACCTTCCGAGATGCAAGATCTTGCGAGTCAACTTCAAGAGTTGGCAGACAAGGGTTTCATTCGTCCCAGTTCATCACCTTGGGGAGCTCCAGTCTTATTTGTAAAGAAGATGGATGGATCTTTCCGAATGTGTATTGATTATCGGGAGCTGAATAAACTCACCATTAAAAACCGGTACCCTTTACCCCGCATTGATGATCTCTTTGATCAACTTCAAGGTTCGACTTGTTTCTCAAAGATCGATCTTCGTTCGGGATATCATCAACTACGAGTCCATGAAGACGATATTCCAAAGACAGCTTTTCGTACACGCTATGGTCATTACGAGTTCATGGTTATGCCTTTTGGACTAACGAATGCACCCGCTGTCTTCATGGATCTCATGAATCGCGTGTGCAAACCCTTCTTGGATAAGTTCGTAATCGTTTTCATCGATGACATTCTCATTTACTCCAAAACCAAATCAGCCCACGAACAACACCTTAGACAAATTTTGAGTCTTTTGAAGAATGAACAACTGTATGCCAAATTCTCCAAGTGTGAATTTTGGCTTAAGGAAGTTCAATTTTTGGGACACATTATCAGTGACAAGGGAATACACGTGGATCCAGCTAAGATTGAGGCTGTTAAAAATTGGATTACACCCAAGTCTCCCACGGAAGTTCGCTCTTTTCTTGGCTTACGAGTTATTATCATCGTTTTATTCTCAACTTCTCCAAGATTGCATTACCTCTCACTTCTTTGACCCACAAAGATAAACCATATGTATGGGGACCCAGTCAAGAAGAAGCATTCCAGACATTGAAGCAGAAACTGTGTGATGCTCCAATCCTCACTTTACCTGACGGCAATGAGGATTTCGTGGTTTATTGTGATGCCTCTAACCAAGGTCTTGGTTGTGTTCTCATGCAATGGGGCAAGGTTATAGCATATGCATCACGACAACTGAAAAACCATGAGAAAAATTACACTACCCATGATCTTGAACTCGGAGCGGTCGTTTTCGCACTTAAGATTTGGCGGCACTATTTATATGGTACAAAATGTGTGATCTTCACTGACCACAAGAGTCTTCAACACATTTTCAACCAGAAAGATCTGAATATACAACAACGACGATGGGTCGAGTTGTTGAGCGACTACGACTGCGAGATTCGCTACCATCCTGGCAAGGCGAATGTTGTAGCTGATGCCCTTAGTCGTAAAGATCATGCCCAACTTTATTGTGCTCAGGTCCAGTCTGATATCAAACTCCGCATCATTGAAGCCCAACATGTCTCTGTTACTGAAGGCAACATGTACGAAGAAATGTCGTGTGGAGCCGAGAATCAGTTGGAAACAAAAAATGGTTTACTTTACTTCATGAACCGCATTTGGATCCCTGATCGTGACAACCTGCGTACCTTTCTCATGGATGATTCACATAAGTCTCGTTACTCCATTCACCCTGGTGCAGATAAGATGTATCAGGATCTGCGTACCTTGTATTGGAGGCCCGGTATGTAGAAGGACATAGCCCTTTATGTGGCTAAATGCCTTACTTGTTCCAAGGTCAAAGCTGAGCACCAACGTCCATCTGGTTTACTTGTGCAACCAGAAATTCCAGTGTGGAAGTAGGAGAACATTGCTATGGACTTCATCACGAAGCTTCCACGCACCACTCGTGTACATGACAGTATCTGGGTCATCGTCGATCGATTGACCAAATCTGCTCACTTTCTACCCATTCGTGAGACCTACACAGCTGAGAAACTGGCTAAAATCTACATCAGTGAGATTGTCAGCCGTCATGGTATTCCTCTAGACATTATTTCCGATCGTGATAGCTGGTTTACTTCTCGCTTTTGGCAGACATTTCAGTCCGCACTTGGTACACAACTAAATCTTAGCACGGCTTATCACCCACAGACGGATGGTCAAACTGAACGAACCATCCAAACATTGGAGGATATGCTTAGAGCGTGCATCATCGACTTTGGTGGTAATTGGGACATGCATTTACCTTTGGTTGAGTTCTCGTATAATAACAGCTACCATTCCAGTATTAACATGGCACCGTTTGAGGCACTTTATGGTCGCAAATGTCGTTCCCCTGTGTGTTGGAGCGAGGTTGGTGAAACACAAATCACCGGTCCCGAACTAATACAGGAAACAACAGACAAAATTCTTCACATTCGTGAGAACTTGCAAGTTGCTCGAAGCAGACAGAAGAGTTATGCCGATCAAAGGAGCAAGCCTCTAGAATTTCAAGTCGGAGACATGGTACTTCTCAAGGTTTCACCTTGGAAGGGTATATTTCGATTTGGAAAGAAAGGGAAACTTGCACCACGGTTTGTAGGCCCTTTTAAGATCCTTGAGCGAATTGGGAAGGTGGCTTACAAGCTTAATTTACCACCAGAGCTCAGTAATGTCCACCCAACGTTTCACGTTTCAAATCTTAAGAAGTGTTTGGCTGAAGATAACCTCCATGTTCCTTTAGAGGATATCCAGATTGACTAGTCAATGCGCTTCATAGAAAAACCTGTGGAGATTATGGATCGAGATGTCAAGACGCTTAAGTGAAGCCGAATTCCAATTGTCAAAGTTCGTTGGGAATCCAAACGAGGCCCAGAGTTTACTTGGGAGCGTGAAGACCAAATGATGTCAAAGTATCCTCATCTTTTTCCAGAGACTACCACTTGAAGGAATTTCGGGACGAAATTTCTAAAAGTAGGGGATGCTGTGACATCCGTCACTTTTCTTTGTATTTTTTTAATATTTCTATGTACGTTAAACTTCAAGTAATGCGACGTTGCGTTTTTATCATTTTCGTACGTTTAAAAAAAATATTCTATTACATATTCGGGTTTACATAATCATACCATAAGTTTAAAACAACTCCAAAGTCGTCAAATAATTGTAAAAAAAATGCTTGGGACGGGGTTCGAACCCGCGTCCCAAGCCGGTTCAAATGCACACCACACACAAACCAACTGATCTACCCAACACTTTTGACAAACCTTCTGCGCGTTTTATTCTTATTATGTCTTGATAAATCCACAGTTGACTTGGAAAGTCAACTGTGGTGATCGAACACCACAATCAAAGCAATTGCACACATGATTGATCTATATACGGCATGTTTTACTGATCCCATGTCAATTACGCGTCTTATACACGCTAATTGATTATTAATGCATACCTATTTTACATCCACACGCGTCATCGCATTCAATCCATGGTCAAACCTTACCAAACCTTTAATCCGACCCTCATACTATAAATTGGACATCCCTGGTCAGTCACTACTCGCCGAAAATCCTCTCTTCACCTCCAATTTCTGCTAACAACTTGATATCGAAGCCTTCTTTTGATCGTGTTTGACGTTTTCTTTGACGAGCTCTCATACCCGATTACGGTTATTGTAAGTCTCTTTTTTTGGTTGGGTTATGTCCATCGGCACTCTAAGATCAATAGCCCCAAAGATTCAGGGGCTATTGATCACTAATTTTGGCAATTGAAAAGTTAGGGTTCGATTTGGGTGATTTGGGGAAGAACACGTATTACAGATAACGTATATATTTATTTTAGAACAGAAAATAAACAACCAACTAATCTAGATCAGTTGGTTACCCATCTTGTTGAGGAACGCGGGCCGGCCACAGCCAAGGGTTCGAGCCCCGTATCCAACCTTTTATTTTTCTAAAAACAAACCAATTAATCCAATAAACCTATATAATTAATTTAAATCCAATATAATTCGTTCTCAGGGTGTGGCTCAGTTGGTGGCCACGCTTGTGATAAAACCCGAACCGGCCAGAGGCCCGGGTTCGACTCCCATAACCAACAAACATTTTTTTGCCATTTTTATATATATACTTAATATATTAAATCTTTTAAAATAGTTTTTAAATACTAAAAGTGATTTATAAATTCTACAAAAATTACTGTATGGTCTACTAATAGTAAAGTTCATTTTACAATTTTTAGTTTTTCAAAAATAATTTATTTAATATATATTATTAATAATACAAGTTTATTCATTTATAATTATAAAATTCAATAAAAATATCTAAACGATTTTATTAAATCCCACAAAAATTATTCTAAACTTGTATAGCAATAATCATTTCAGAAATTATTTTTATTTTAGAAAAACCGTTCATTTTGTATTTTTAGTGTATTTTTGTTAATTTTAATCATAAATAAATAATAATAAATTCATTTTTCAATATTTTTGCACCAAAATTTTATATAAATTATTTCTAACTATCTAGAACTGAAATACAATTTTTAATTCAGAAATTCTTTAATTTTAATATTTTTAGATATTAAAGTTATATTTAGACAATTTGAAATAAATAGATTATATATTTTATTTTCAAGAAAATAATTTTATAAAAATTATTTTCATACTTAAAACCTTATGTTGTGACTATATTCAACTTAAAAATTTACAAAAAGACTTTTATTTATTTTTTTATTAAAAAAAATTTCTTATATTTAAGAAACAATTTGATTATTAATCAAATAAATACTTATCCCCAATTCGAAACCCTAGAAATACATGTATCCTAGAATTATTTCCCTTACACGTTATCAAATTCTTTAGGTTGATCCTTTGGGATAATTCCAACGCATATTTCGTTGTCCAGTTGAATTTCAAGCTATTACGTAAACAGTGAGTATTTCCTATCCCCTTTTTGCTTTTATTCACTTTTGGGGTGTTACATGTACATTATTACAAATTACAAATACAAGTTTACATTTTCAAAATACAATTCTAGTACTATGTGCAATTGCTTACAACGTGCTTTATGCTTAGACAATACATGTAGAATATATTTGTACTTAGTGAAATCATTAACATGGTACAAGCCGACCTTAACATTGGATAGCGCTATTTGGATTGACAACCCGCCTAGGTTGATTCTCCCCCTTTTTCATCGGAGAATCCGTGGCCACTGTTAAGATATTATCCATTTATTGGATGAGTACACCGCCGTTCATACAGTACATTATACAGTCACAGGATTGATTTCGCTCATTTGTATGATACATAGTTTACATATTTGCACTGTAGCTTGCACTTGAATTGTATATCTTTTTAACTTACTATATATATCAAAACTATGAATGCTCACCAACATTTCATATGTTGACCAAACATATTTTTGTACATGTTTCAGGTGCAGTTTGATCTAGTGCTTTAGCAAGGGACTTTTAGTGCTTTAATTTAATCAGTTATTTCAATATTTACATTTCATTTAGACATTGTATTTTCCATTTCCATGTAAGACAATTTTGGCTTATTCAATAATATTTACATAATAGTACCATGTGCTTTTGAACAATCGTCACTACGTGACACCTCGATGATTCCGCCATCGGTTGGGGTGTTACAAGTATGTTCATTGGCCATGATGATGAACAAAATAGTGTAAAGTATAAAGGGGTTTTGCTCATAACAGGAAAGAAAATACGCATACCAAATATGTGTTCATGTAAGTATATAAGTATAGCATAAAATTTCGATTGAAAGAATAGTATAATATAAATCGAGTAAATCGCACAGTTGCACAGTTGCGCAAAATGAAAGTAAACGAGTTCAACTCCTGCAAATAAGCAGTGTCAAAAAAAATCACAAATAACGTGTTAGAGATAACTATGGTGCAAGAATAAGATAATGAAATTTACGGCAAATGAACGGAATAGGTGTATAGCCTACTGACATTCGAGTTAAAATTTAGTAATTTTACATATATGCGTTATACTATAAAAGACATTTAGCAACATTCTGATAAGAGGATACGTCCATTGTTTAAACCAAAAGTTTTGCAACTGAAAATGTACAAGTGTAAAAGATAAATTTTCGCAGTTTACTCGAACTTTGTGATATAGTTGACAGAATAGTAGTAATGCATGAGAATAACTTTTTAGAAATCAAAGTGTGTTTTAGATTCAAAACAGGTTCATATGGAAAGATTTCGTAGGTACACATTTTTATGTGTTTACGAGAAGTCGAGTTTGAAAAGTGTTATAAGGCATATTATTAGTTGCATGTTTCTCCCGAAAACATATATTGGATATGTCATATGAACACAAAAGGTTTACATTTGATTTGTAAAAGATGCAATACAAGTTTATAAAACGCAAGATGAAACCATTTCATGAAGTATGTGTAATTATAATGTGTTTCAAGAGACCAAGATTTAAAATGGCGTGAAGGTTGTGAATGATCCCAGATGCCTTGACAAATTTTGGAAAAAAATAATAGAATTTTCTGTATTTAAACATTTCTTTAAATTATAGGTTGAAATCTCATGAAATTCGAAAAATTTTAATTGTTAGGAAATGTTTTGAGAAAATCTAAGTGTTACCCGTTAGGACTGGGTAAACTTGAAACTTTTTAATTGTCAAACTTTTACGAAATTTATACATCGAAAGATCGTTTGTTTGTAAGGATTGTTAAGGCATCTCTTTGGGCTCATAGCGGGCTACTTGTTTCAAGGCACAAGGTGTATATGAAGTGTCTGACTAAGAAGTGCTAACTGATGGTAGTTGACAATGGGTTAGACGACTGGGTGTAGCTATAGCAGTATTAGGTATATAAAGATATATGGTTGAATAATAAGTTTTGGAAACCATGTTTGTTTTTAACTGTATGATGACGCAACATTCCTAAAATAAGGATGTGGTCGAAGTTAAACACAGAGTTTAAAATTTAAGTCGTGGGTAAAAATGTTTTAACGCAAAAAGAGTAATACCTTATAGTGTAAAAGTCACAAAGCATAAGTGAAGTAGTGTAAACTTTAATGTGATAATATACGAACAAAAAGTTTTAATAATGATGATAAGGAATTCAAAAGCGAATGATCAATGAATAATGGCATATGAAACATCAAGTGATTAAATTGAGTCTTCAAATGATAAACACATATAAATATCAATGATATAAAACATTGGAATTGTTTCCATAGGAAACTTTGACTAACTCAAGTATTTGAATTTTCCTAGTGACTTGTGGGGGCGTACTTTAGCCTATAAGTGAATGGTCATCCCAAGAGTTCCCAGGTAGGTATACGGGTCCCTCGTCTGATTGGGATTTATACGAAATACCAAGCCTAGACAGAAAACTCAGGATACAGGCGCTCACCCTTCCAAATTGCACGTGCCCCATCACTTGTGAATTCCAAAACTTTAGCGAGATTAAAAACAAGATGCAGAAATAGATCCTTGAGATGTGGATTTTACTCCTAACTCAAAGATGTATTTTAAAATTGAAAACGATTGTGGAATGAAACCATTCACTAAGTTAAGGATATCACTCCCAGCTTAGTGGTTAAGTTCCTTTTTGAAGGAAATACTCTTTGAGGTGTGGATGCCATTTCTATCTCAAAGATATATTCCTATGACAAATAACATATAGAGGAGTGAAACTAATCACCAAGGTATGGATGTCACTCCTAACTTGGTGATATCGTTTCGTTTGTGAAAAACGAGTGTCTTCTTCTCCAAGCAAAATACCGAGAAGAATAACGAGAAAGAATCATAGCAAAAATATTTTGAAAGAAAATATAAGAAATAAGAGAAATATACATGAGAGGACTCGTGAAAGTAAGCTTAGTTATAGACTAGGCTAAAAGGCATTCTAATAACCTAATTCCCTCTAACCATGGCTCTGATACCAATCTGTAACACCCCAACCGATGGCGAAAACATCAAGTTGTCACGTAGTGACGATTGTTCAATAGCTCATGGACTAGAAATGTAAATTTTGATACATGACTAAGTAATTTATTATATTGAAATGAAATTCCAAGAATTTAAACTAGCAATCTAAACTAAATACAATAAATCTCAATCTAAGCCTAAGTTCCAGTAGCTTAGAAGTGATCTCATAAGAACCTGAAACATGTACGAAAATAATTTGGTCAATACAAAAATGTATTGGTGAGCATACCTGTTTGATACATATAGTAAAGAAAAGTTAGCAATTCATGTGTTATTTTGCAAAATGTAATAAGTGGTATCCGGGTCAAATCAACCCTATGAAAAGAAAGGAAATATATATAGTATGCGCAAATAGTAATGCAATACATAGCAATGACAAGGACTCTGAACAGAGTCTAGTACTATTCATTGAAATGAAAGGTCGCAACGGTTAATGATTTGACAAGTCATAGATACACGAAATGACACAAGCAAACACACATAAGAATTTCTTTTTAGTAACAAGAAATAAAAACATGATAATAGGAACATGAGTCACCCCCAAAATAGTAAAACAGTAAAAAGGGGAAAGATATACTCACAGTTTGCGAAACCGATCAAAATCTACTTAAGCGGTCGTGAGCTAAGTAATGGGAATTCTGAGGAATTCAACCTATAATGTATATGAATACTAATAAGGAAATGTCTAAGAGTCTAAATTATCTAAGGTCTAAGGCATTAGGGTTTTCTAGGTCGATTTGGGGAATTAGAGTTTTTACGATAAATTGTATTAATAATATTACAAAGTTTATAAAAGTGGTTAGGTAATATAATTATTACCAATTGAATATTTAGTTAAAACTTATGTTCGAATAATTAAGACCAAATAATGTAGTTAATTACATTAACTAATTATTGTAAATAAATACAATAATTATAAATGTATAAATAAATGATTATGAGTTACACAATGATCCAACAAATAATAACTAAGACTTTCCAACATGAAAATATTCCTATTTTATAAGAAAAATATTTATAAAATAGATGTTAATTAGTATAAATAAATAAATGTTTAATTATGTCTCATTAAACATAAATAAGATTAAAAAATACAAGACATGATCCATAAATGCTATTTTTATAGAAAATGGATGCTTCCTGATGTAAATTAATGAAAATAATTTTCCTATAATTTTTATAAACTTATTTATATTTAAAACTGGTTTAATGAAGTTAAATCATGTTTAAATGATTAAAAAGAGGAAAATTAATAAAAATGAATGTTTTCTGAACCAATAATTTTTATTTTAGTTCATGATGAATAGAAATAATTTATAGCACATTTTGAGATAAAAACCATTAAGAATGAATTTTTAATCAATTAAATATGATTAAAACAAATTAAATAATAAATATTACGAAAATAAAATATATTCCAGAAATAAAAAAACATGATAATTTTCTATAAGGTGTCAAGAAGCTATACCTAAATTTTCATAAGTTTTGGGTAAAAATTGAATTTATTATGAATATTCTAATTTTATGTACTTATAAATGTTTAACAAATAATTATAAAAATATATATACAATTCAGAATTGAGGAGGACCAAAACAGGGACAATGGGACTCGAACTCGGGTACCTTCAGTTTGTAGACACACACACAACCACCCTACTAGCAAGCCAAGTTGTTATATGGATTCAAAATGTAATATACTTATATAAATTAACCCATTCATCATCTTCTTCCCCAAATTCCCTAAGAACACTAACCCTAGCCCTAAATTAATAAACCTGAATTGAAGATGTTTAAGCATCAAGTTCTTGGGGTTATTAATCAGAAATTACCATGGAACAAAACGGCAATAAAGATAATAACTCACATCGCAAATTGAGGGTTGAAAAAGAAGCTTCTTAGTCGAACAGAAACCTTCGATTTGTAGTTATTTGGGACGTGTTTTGAGGCATTTTTTTGGTTGGTTTAGAACACAAATCATTGCAGAAATGGAATGGTAGGCTCAATTTATAATGTTGTTTAAGAAAAAGGGGCGTTTGAACTCGTTATAATAATCCAGCGGTTTTAGCATAAAACCCGGATTCAATGTCAGTTATTAAGGCGTTATAGACTAGTTTAATGATTAGAAAATGTTGGGTCACGAAGGAGAAATGTTTCACAAGCATTAAAACGAATTATTGCATGTTAAAAATTGTATTTTGAAGTTGGCCGGAAATAATTCCGGTGGCCGGAAGTATGTTCGCCGGAAAAACGAACAAGAAGGTTGGAGGGATTTTTTTTAAAAAACAACTTTCACATATTGACATAATAGGTCCCTCACTTAACCTTGTTAGTTTAATCATGATTTTGGTTAAATATTCCTTTATAAAACTTAACAAGGCTAACTAAGTTTTAACTATAACCAAAACCAAACTTTTTTTTTAAAACTTAAACTTTTTATCTTAACGGATCAAATACCAGATAAATTTTGTATTCGTAAGTTTCGACTAAAATTCACACGTGCATCAAGCGTTTAAATTCACGATTTAAAAGTGATTCATGTTTTAATAAATTTGAAAATGTTGAAAAGTATAGGGACTAATTTTAACAATTGATTAGAGATGAAGGTGACGAATGTCACAATAAAACATAATGCTCAATTTGTGGAACTTGAACCTCCACAATTTTATAAGGTTAAACATCTGATGCATTAAATTAATGGGATTTTGGCTCGGATGAGTTGTTTAATCCAGTTAATTATACATGTCGATCCACCAAACTGTTTATTTAAAATATGGCGACCCACTAACTTGTTCATGAACCATTTAACCCGTATTGTTACAACCAACTAACCCTATTAAAATGTTTAAACTTGATTATTATCCGATAACTCATTTGACACATTTAGATAAACATGTTAAGTGAGTCTTAATTGAGTTACATGATTTTGTGTATGCGGGTTAGGGTTGACCATTTTCACACATAGGTCGTGTTAGTTGAACAATTCAACATGTCAACCCATGACCTATTACGATTGGCACATCAATTGTAGGAAGGGGAATTGAAGGTATCGGCATACATATTTGGTTTATATGCACACGAAGAACTATCATTGTATTGTGATGTTACATATGCATGTTGGATTACATTACGTATGATAAGACATGCATAACCACTAATCACAAACTCCATAAAATACCCTATTATTTCCCATGAAAATAACAATTAATATCCAAATTGTCTTCGTATGAAACTTTGACGTGAGTCATCATTATAAAATAACACCTTTGCAAAATGGAAAGCTTTAAATTTCTTAAAACTTTGTTCAGGTTGACGGTTGACTCACAAACAATTCTTCTTTATGGTGTCTCTACTTTTTGATGCTATGATTTCCAACAACGGGACATTATAATTTAAAAAAAAACATTTTCTTATTTGGCCTATGTGATATGTTTGAGATAAAGCACAATCCAACTCAAGTTAAGTTATCGAGTAAACTGAAAATTGAGTCATGTCGTTTTGGTCAGATTGCACTCTAAGTCCCCCTTTAAAAAAATTACTCCTTAAGTCTCTTTCGTTCACATATATTGTCAATTTAGTCCCTCCCCCTAATGAAAGTTAAGCCACTATTACTCTAGGTGTGAAATGACCATTTTACCATGGTTTTAGAAATATGATAAATTAATTAAAATCATCTATGATCATCATCATGTTCAACAACACAAAACCCCCAAATATATTTCAAAAAACGCTAAACCCCAAATATATTTCAATCAAATCATTTCTTATCATCATATCATCATTCCAAAAGACTTTCACGGTTTGTATACATGTTTTGTGATTTCACAATACAAGTGGGATGAACAACCCAAAGAAATCAAATGTTCAAGTGGTTAAAGACACATCTGAGATGCAGATTCCAGTGAGTGAACGGAATAATAGGTATAGAAAATGTCTGCAAAGGTGAAATATGTTTACTAACAAAAGGTTACCAAGAATCCAAAGTCGATAGTAACCGTATTAAAGAACATCAGATGGTTAAAGATTAGTGTGCTTGAAAAAAAAAATTAGTGAGGCCATTGAAGATACTTATGTGAGTTTGAAGGTTTCAGGTGAAGACGGCAACGGATTACGTATTAGGGTTCTGAAAATGGGGTTTTAGTTGAGATCACTGATGTGTCGTAAAACACATCTATTCTCTTATGTATTTTTTGTTATAATTGAGTCTTTTGTATATAGTTTTTAGTAGTTTTAGGCGTGTATTCGTTTGTTGGCCTATTTTTGTCATTGTATAGATTTTTATTAATTTTTAGTACTTATTTATTTATTTTATATTTTGGTAGGTGTTCGTGTGAACGTTGGAGCGTAAACGATGAACTTTGGTCAAGCCAAGAACACCCGAGTGTAGAGCACCGAGTTATAATAATAATAGTATATAATAATAATAATAATAATTAAACTAAAAAAAATATAAGTTACTTGGGCCGAAACCCAAGTGTAACTTGCAATTCACACAAACTTGGTCAACAGAATTTAGGTTAATAAACCTTGACGGCAGAATTTTTGGAATATATGATATCATTCATTCATTAGACTTCAAAAAAAAAAATTCCAATTACAAAGGGGAAGCGCCGCAGTATCAATAATACATCATTCATACATCACGACAGAGGCACAGCAAAAGACAAAAGAAGAACCAAAAAGCGGTGACGAGCAGAAGGGCACGGAAGGAGAAAAGGCCACGGGCACAGTAAAGATCAAGAGCCAACGAGCCGTGGGTTAGGTTTAGTTTTCGCTATATATTTTTATAGACATGATGAAATTGTTTTTTTTAAAAACTTTGAATTTATGTTTCTAAATATTATGAGTAGCTAGACTTTTATGGTTGCTTAGGTTTATGAACTAGACACGTTTTGCAGTTTTTAATGATTTTTGGTTTTTAATTTTGATGTGTAGGATTACATGACTTTAAGTTTATTGTTGGATTTGATATATGTGTGTTGGTGTTAATTTTATTTGAAGTTTGTTTATTGGTTTTGTGGAGCTAGGCATGTAGAGATACCCCCTAGGTCTTGAAATCAATCTAGTTCGTCAACTTAGGTTAGCGTGCTAGTATTTGGAGTTGGAGTACGACACAAGTATAACAAACTAATATAATAAATTAACTAAGACGTGCAGTCCATTCTTGAGGGTGAGAAATCTAACTCGAGATTGCTAGGTGACTAACTAGGCATTGTTCGGTAGTTGGCAAGCGCTAGGGCGGGAGTCGCTACTTGTCCGTGTTTAGAGTTTTCCTAGGTTTTCTTCATTGGAGTTTAAGTCTGCTTCATAGTTTGAGGGTTTTAATCCAGGAGAGGTTTTAATCTGATTTCTGTGGGATTTTGGTACGCTAGGGCGATCCAGATCCATCTTAGCATTTCTACACTTGTCCCGCCTTGAGTCTAGTGAGCCATTCTTGACAGGAGGTTTATTAGGTAAGAATAGGGTCTCAAGTTAATTACCAGATTCAGGATTTATTGCTAGTGTCTAGGGATTTTACCTAAGTAACCAGCCTTCTTCCTATCCGATTTCTCCAAGTTCCTAGTTCCTATAAGCAGTTGAGGTTATTTTGTTTATATTTAGTTTCTTCTAAGTTTTTAATTATTAGTTTAACCCCCCAATTTAAGTATATATTTATTTAGGCTAGTATTCAGTAGAGGTTATGATCTAGAGTTGCATTCGCGTCTTTGGGTTCGATACTCGGTCTTGTCTGTCCACTACTTTGCGACCGGTACACTTGCCGTGCGTGTGTAGTTTTTAGGTGAGTCGTTTTAATTAGAACTTGTGTTATTTATATATATACATTTACACACATCAAGTTTTTGGCGCCGTTGCCGGGGACGCAATTGGCATTCTTGATTACTCCCCAAACCGTTTGTCTGGTCTTTTACTTTGTAAATAGTTTTTGCTTTACCTGTAATTATTTTTTTATTTGCTTTTATTCGTAATATATATTCCTTTTAACATGTGTGAGATCTGTGGAGGACCCCATTTTACCATAAGATGCCCTCATTCATATTCATCGGGGTATTCCACGGATTATTATTCTAACACGTATTTGCAGCCGCAGCCATATCAGTCATACCAGCCTTCATACCCACAGGCTAACCGGTGGTTTAACCCTGCAACATCTGAGTCACTAGATAGAATAAAAAGTCGGCCTGATCGTCTACAAGCTAAGATGTATGAGGAAAGGCATGGTGGGAGCTCGTCAGAGTATCCACCTAGCCAACATTTTTATCAACATCCCGATTATCGGGATGTCTCGTCTCACACTAGACCCGATTTTTCCGCCTTACTTGGTAAACAACAGCTCATGCTCGAGGATATCGATTCTTTGCTATCCAAGCGCACCGACTCTTTGAGGGAACAAGATGCGGCACTTAAAAGGCTAGAGGCTCAGGTGGATGAACTGAAGACCATAATGGACGTTGAAGTCCCACCTCCAGTTCAGCAGGTTTATTTCACAAATGATGACCCAGACGAGATGGTAACATTTACATTACCTGATTGTATTAGTCCCGTTGCTGAAACTGTTTGTCCTTACTCATCTGATTTTGTGCATGATTTAACTGACCCATATGATTCTTTACACTTGTCTTGTGAGGATGATATTTTGCAGGATTCAGGGTTAGAGCCAGAGACCATAATGGACGCCTTAGTCCCACCTTTGGTTCAGCAGGATGAGCAGCCTTGCCAGATCTCTAGTTCAACAGCATACCCTTGGGAGGCAGATGTCTGGAGTGATGATGAGGAGATAGAAAGGATAGCCTGGGACGCGCATAGGAAAGCCATGATGGAGAAGATAGGGGAGGCTGAGGAAGATATGGATTTTTCAGAATCCACAGGCTGGCTGTTTGAGGAAGAAGTGGTGGAAGAGGAAGACACCACTGACCTGCTTGAAGAAGCAGCTGATGGGGAAGCAGAGTTTGGTGACGAGTTGCGTGATTTGTCAGCTCCAGAAATGGACAAAGATTTTGACCAAGTGTCACCAAACAAGGAAGATGAGAAACAAGCAGTGGTGAAAGAAGAAGAACACCACAGCCGGCCCGTGCAGCATTGGATATTACATTGCTACTAGTGCCACCACCATGGCCACCACCACGGGAGAAGGCGAAGAGGCACCTGGACCGAAACAGGGTGAGGGTCAGGAGTTGCAGAGACAACAAGTCCCCTCATTACATGCCAAGAATCAGGTTTGGTCCAGGTAAATTTAAATATTGGTGGCCCGACCCATTTAAATTCGATAAAATATTTTTAAATTCCACTAATGTAATTTTTCTAAATAATATGGACCGGGTGGAATTAAATGGGTTGGATCGGGTCCAGATAAAAGAGAAGCCCCCTGATTAAGTTTAAGTGTGGGGAGGCTCTGTAGAGTTTGTAAATTTATATTTATACCTATTTTTTTTCTAGCTTTTCATTTTTTTTTATTTGTGGTCCGTCCTTCGGTAGTGTCTTTGAGTCTTTTTGCAGATTTGCGTGTTTGCTTAGGTAAAGAAAATTTCACAATGAGCGGGTCCCTTGTATTATCTTTATATATATTTTATGAGTGGGAGTTTTGGTAAAGGTTTGGGTAATAAAAGAGATTTTTTTTTTCTTAAAAAAAAAATTAATTAACTTTCTGTGAAAAAAGATTTTTCACGTAATGTGAGGAGTCTGGGCTGACCTGTTCGCCTCATGGCGACCAGCTATTACCCCGGAAAGTTATATTTTTTTTCTCTTGCAACGCGTGTTGTGATCACCAGTGTCCTTCACGTTGAGCGAGAACCAGATTTTTTTTCTACCCATTTGGTTCTACCACCATTCACCGCCATGTTGCCAAGCAGGTACGTCTTCTTGTTTGTTGTTATATTTTGAGTCTAAGTTAGTAGTTTGAGTCTTTTTATTTTTGTGTGGTTCGGTATTATGCTCGGGTTTTGTTTGTTTCGTTTTGCGCAGGTTTGGATTGTACCGCTCGTACTCAATCTCCATTCGGGCGATTCTGGAGCTGTACGTTATATTGAAGCAACCCGAGAATTTACCATTGTGTCAGAGCCGATCGCGACCAAAATGCTATACGATCGAGCTGGATTGGACTAGAGTTTTTGGAGCTTACGAAGAAAAATTAACCAGCTAAGTCCTTTCCAATTTGCCCTCGTTTTTTTTTATTTTTGTATTCGGAATTTATTTTTTTTATTTTGAGTCGTTCTCTATTCCTACATTGAGGGCAATGTAGAGTTTAAGTGTGGGGATGGGAAACTGTCATTTAGTCTGTATATAAAGTCATTTTAAGTCAAAAAAAAAATTGAAAAAAAAAAGTCCCTGATTTTGAAGTTTGCATTATATAAAATATGGAAAATGATAGGTAAAGTTAGGTGTCCGGTTTTCAAATAGTATGTATAATAAGAGATTAAAATTGATTGAAAACGTGTCTGATTTGGGATATGTGGGTAGGCTCGGCCGGTAGAAAGGCTTCCTTTGAAAAGTAATAAATTAATTATGTTAGGCTATTTTGTGGGTTCTCATCTAGGAGAAACGGGGAAACCGAAACCGCCAAAAATAGTATAAGAAGCACCGTTATAAGTAGAAAACCGTTAGAATTTCTAATCACTTAAAAAAAATTAGAAATCAAAGCAAAAATGCTGAAGCTTAAGGTGCCTGGCCACTGGGATAGTGACTTGGATTGGTCACACCCTCTGAGTTAAGTATGCTGAGATGAAAAAAAAATGCTGAAGCTTAA
Organism: Ambrosia trifida; assembly: GCA_028751855.1. Taxonomy (NCBI): domain Eukaryota; kingdom Viridiplantae; phylum Streptophyta; class Magnoliopsida; order Asterales; family Asteraceae; genus Ambrosia; species Ambrosia trifida. The sequence goes on along the minus strand of CM054126.1, from coordinate 105,827,947 downwards.
GGTGCCTGGCCACTGGGATAGCGACTTGGATTGGTCACACCCTCTGAGTTAAGTATGCAAAAAAAAAAAAGTGATTTTAAATTCTCTTGGTTTTCTACATAAGACGGTTGGGAAATGGTCAATTGGTCGTTCCTTTAGCTTCATAAGGTTGAGGCGGGATTAGGAGGAACTGTGGCTTCCTTCGAGTGAGACCCTAGATAGACTAATCAACATGAACTTAACATAAATAAAAAGGGGCTTGGAAACCGGTGTGGGTTTAAGAGGATCAATATACCTGCAATCGCAATCAATAAGTTAGTAGATTATTAATTAAGTAACCTATGTTTTGAAACTGGATGTAAACCTAATTGTGATTGCATAGCATAATTCTTTTTCAGGGACGAAAAAGAGTCAAGTGTGGGGATGTTTGATGTGTCGTAAAACACATCTATTCTCTTATGTATTTTTTTGTTATAATTGAGTCTTTTGTATATAGTTTTTAGTAGTTTTAGGTGTGTATTCGTTTGTTGGCCTATTTTTGTCATTGTATAGATTTTTATTAATTTTTAGTACTTATTTATTTATTTTATATTTTGGTAGGTGTTCGTGTGAACGTTGGAGCGTAAACGATGAACTTTGGTCAAGCCAAGAACACCCGAGTGTAGAGCACCGAGTTATAATAATAATAGTATATAATAATAATAATAATAATTAAACTAAAAAAAAAATATAAGTTACTTGGGCCGAAACCCAAGTGTAACTTGCAATTCACACAAACTTGGTCAACAGAATTTAGGTTAATAAACCTTGACGGCAGAATTTTTGGAATATATGATATCATTCATTCATTAGACTTCAAAAAAAAAAATTCCAATTACAAAGGGGAAGCGCCGCAGTATCAATAATACATCATTCATACATCACGACAGAGGCACAGCAAAAGACAAAAGAAGAACCAAAAAGCGGTGACGAGCAGAAGGGCACGGAAGGAGAAAAGGCCACGGGCACAGTAAAGATCAAGAGCCAACGAGCCGTGGGTTAGGTTTAGTTTTCGCTATATATTTTTATAGACATGATGAAATTGTTTTTTTTTAAAACTTTGAATTTATGTTTCTAAATATTATGAGTAGCTAGACTTTTATGGTTGCTTAGGTTTATGAACTAGACACGTTTTGCAGTTTTTAATGATTTTTGGTTTTTAATTTTGATGTGTAGGATTACATGACTTTAAGTTTATTGTTGGATTTGATATATGTGTGTTGGTGTTAATTTTATTTGAAGTTTGTTTATTGGTTTTGTGGAGCTAGGCATGTAGAGATACCCCCTAGGTCTTGAAATCAATCTAGTTCGTCAACTTAGGTTAGCGTGCTAGTATTTGGAGTTGGAGTACGACACAAGTATAACAAACTAATATAATAAATTAACTAAGACGTGCAGTCCATTCTTGAGGGTGAGAAATCTAACTCGAGATTGCTAGGTGACTAACTAGGCATTGTTCGGTAGTTGGCAAGCGCTAGGGCGGGAGTCGCTACTTGTCCGTGTTTAGAGTTTTCCTAGGTTTTCTTCATTGGAGTTTAAGTCTGCTTCATAGTTTGAGGGTTTTAATCCAGGAGAGGTTTTAATCTGATTTCTGTGGGATTTTGGTACGCTAGGGCGATCCAGATCCATCTTAGCATTTCTACACTTGTCCCGCCTTAAGTCTAGTGAGCCATTCTTGACAGGAGGTTTATTAGGTAAGAATAGGGTCTCAAGTTAATTACCAGATTCAGGATTTATTGCTAGTGTCTAGGGATTTTACCTAAGTAACCAGCCTTCTTCCTATCCGATTTCTCCAAGTTCCTAGTTCCTATAAGCAGTTGAGGTTATTTTGTTTATATTTAGTTTCTTCTAAGTTTTTAATTATTAGTTTAACCCCCCAATTTTAGTATATATTTATTTAGGCTAGTATTCAGTAGAGGTTATGATCTAGAGTTGCATTCGCGTCTTTGGGTTCGATACTCGGTCTTGTATGTCTACTACTTTGCGACCGGTACACTTGCCGTGCGTGTGTAGTTTTTAGGTGAGTCGTTTTAATTAGAACTTGTGTTATTTATATATATACATTTACACACATCAATCACCAATTACATCCTCCGAACAACTTGAATATTTGAATTGATTATGATTTTTTAAACCTGCTACCTATGTGATTTACAATGGTAAAACCTTGCTTCTTGAACCATCATGTTTCAAACTTGGAAGACCTTTGTAATCCCATTATGGCTGCTCTTGGGACTCGATACCACTACCCTTTCATCAAAAATGAAACCCAATATTGGTTTAATTTTCTTACGTTTTTCATCTTCCTACTTTTGTTCACAGTTTGTCACAGGTTTTCCTTTTTCCTTTCGTTATCGGGTACAACTAAACTCTCAAACCGAATAAAAAATTTTGTTTTAGATCACCACTAAAAAAGCAATCTGCATAAATTTGTTTGTGTGATTGAGCCTGCAAAAAAAAATCAAACAGCCCTTCAACATTGGATTTTTTTGTTCATCTCCTTGTTTATGATTATCCGAAAAGTAAACAATAAAACTCACACCCTTATGCCAATAGTATAGAAATCCAAACACACCCTCCTTAGTATTCGGTTAAAGCATATAAAAGAAATAATTCATGGTTTGTTTCTTGTTTTTACATTGCAAACATCCCAAAAGTGCCTCTGTATCGTTATTAGAGCTTTGATTTGTGGAATCTGGATCAAAATTATTCAGACATTTGATATACATGCATGATTTAAAACTAGCCAATGAACACCAAGGGACACAATTTATTGATTAAAGATTAAATCGATAATCTTGTTCTTGATTTTGTACTTGGCTCAGATAAAAAAATTTTGTACCAAGGGTCATTGAAACAATTATCAAACAAGGTATAAACAAAGAAGAGAGCAATGAAAATCTTATAAAAGAAAAGGGTTTGTCTACCCTCGATCATTTTACAAGACCCAACTTATATACATAGTTGAAGGAATCAACGTGGCCTATATGAAGCAGCATGACTCCTCCAAATAACCCTAATCTGATATACACGTCTATATGCAACATAGTTAATTCGGTTTCTAATTTAAATATGTTACACTATGACCAGGGTTATCATATGGGGAGGGTCGAGTGGGTGACAATTCAGATCTCAGACTCTTTTATAAGAAAAATTATACATTATATATATATATGTGTGTGTGTGTGTGTGTGTGTGTGTGTGTAGGGGGATCATTTGAGAACAATTTTCATGTGAGAAGAAAAGAAGAAATGACATAACTATAAACATTAAATACATTAACTCTTCTCACATTAATTTGTCATTAATACTTTAGACTACACATATCACAATTTGTCCTACACATATCACAATTTGTCCTACACATATCAAAATTCATCCTACACATGTCGAAATTATCATATATTTATCCTACACATATCAAAAATTCATCCTACATATGTCGAAACTATCATACGTTTATCCTACATATATCGAATTTATCCTTCACTTCAAATTAGGCATGGTTTGAAAAAATAAATTTTGAAAAGCAATTATAAGTTTCATTTATTTAACTAGTTTATGGAGGGTTACAATAAATTAATCATTTATTTAACATTCAATACATGTAGTGAAATGAAGGATTCCTATTGGTTTAAAATTCTTTTTTTTTCTTCTTACAAGAAAGTTCTTCTCATTTGAACTCTCCACTATATATATATATATATATATATATATATATATATATATATGTGTGTGTGTGTGTGTGTGTGTGTGTGTGTGTGGCAAGGTTATTTACCGATGCTCATTGTCCTAAAACCTAAAAAACATTAAGAATAGAAATTATAAAATTACTCTAATGTAACTCTATAAAAAATATTTTATATCTTATTTTACCAAAAATAAAAACATGCTCTAGTAGATGGAAAAAAAATACTCCATCACTTTTCATGTTTCGCATGTTAAGATTCATTTGTATTTGATCATTACACTATATATAAGTTGAATTCTATTGAAAAATCACCTGAGTTGAGAGAAACATGAGAAATACGACTTAAATGCGATTTTGTTTTTACATTTTTTTACCCAAACATGTAAAAATAGCTAACTAAAAAATATATATAAATAATTAAAAAATAAAAAAAATACGTCCTTACACCAGTGTAACAAAAATTGACGTAAATGAAGTTACGTCGAAATAATTCAATTTACGTCACTTTCCTAACACCAGTGTAAGGACACTGTAAAAGTTTAAACTTTCTTTACATATTTTTTAGCTAGTCATTTTTACATTCATGGATAAAAAAAATATAAAAGAAAATCGGATTTCAAGTCATAGTTCTCACGATAATCTCAATTCGAGTGAGTCCTCAAATTTGAGAAAACCATACTTCCCTAACTTTTCTTTTTCTGAAAATTGTAAAGCATATACCGAAAACCCATAATCTGTATTACTATATAATATTCTAGATGGACATGAAAGTAATTTTATATTCATCTAGATGAGTAATGTTGTAATTTCATGTTATATGCTAAGACAAATTTAAGACAACTCATTAATTCATCTAAACATTTATAAAGGTTGATGTAATTATGTGAGATCATATAATTATAAATATATGTTTTAAAAAATATAAAGTTTAGCATTTTAAAACATTATTTATTCAAATAATATTAATACTAAATAAAAAAGGCAAAAAGAAAAAAATATATCATTATCCTGATCAACAAAAGTATGTGTACATATTTATACAACCAACATGTATATATTTGAAAATAAATGTTGCAGAAAAATTTTCTTAAGTATGAATGTAAAAACAAAAAATATTATAATTATTTCACAATTAACTATTAATAAAACAGATTAGTAATAACACTTGCCTTAGATTATTATTGCCTAAATTTATTATGATTATAATGTAAGTGATGTATGATATCAATACGTTGGAAACGTCGCAGTAGAAACCTTATGCTTTGCAATTTACTATTTTCACAATAAGCAGGTCAAGCTATTTAGTACATAGCTAATTATGCATATTCGTCATCTTGTTTTAATACATCTTATTAAAACATGTCACTTCTGATTTTTTATAATTTTTAAAAATTAAGAATAGATCTTCTACAAGGGCAAAGGTAAGAATGTTTGTTCCTCTACCAAAATAATTTTCTCATAAAACACAATCAAATATTATGCATAAAAATTAAAGTTACAAAATTTTTATTTTTTATATTAAATTTAATAATATTAAATATATTAGCCCACTACGTTTTAATTTCAACATAAATTTCAAGTATTTCTACAACGTATAACATGTATAACACTCTATTCAACTTATAATGCAACAAAGAGAACCCTTGGGCAACACCTGCAATATGGGAATAGCACCAACCGTCCCCTTATTAAAACACATCGACACCAACCTCCCCTTGCATCTCGACATAAACGTACCCCCACCAGGTAACGGCGATGCGCTAGAACATTCAGAAGGTTCGTTTCAATATACCTACCACACACTAATCAAATATCATTACTTCATTACTCAGGTACTCCAACTGACAGACATTCATTGTGACTTCACTACCAATCATTAGTAATGACAAATCGAATAAACCATATAACAACATGCTGGTATAATCCTCCCACATTGGTCTCGTCTTAAACATACACACTCCAGAGCATGATGTTGCACCTGAACATACGGAAGGTTCATTTTGATAGACCTACTCCAAATTTTCCATTAATTGTTTGTCTTTTTGTATTTGCCCTAAACACGTATGATTACTTAAGTACTACAATCAGCCTACATATATTATCAATACACTTTCCAAACCATTTTAACGGTGCTTCGAATCCTCATAAAACAACAGCGGGTTCTTAAGTAATGATTAAATGCAACAACCAAACAACGTACAATCCCACCACAACGCACGAGTTCCTGCGAGTATGACAAGAACTGTATAGCAATAAACCAAACAATAGTATTTTACTAAAATGATCTGGTTTACTTACCTGAGCGAATCATGATACTCTCCTAGCATTTATGAAATCAAAGCTCTCGATCAAATCTTTGTAATCCATCATGTCAAACATTTTATTTATTTTGGTTTAAATAAACAACTTTATATATATACTAAGTTTCGGGAGAAAACCCTATCTCTTGAAGTTTTTTTATCTAAAAATTTTAGAGTACGTAATATATACATGTTTTAAAAGTTTAAGTGAAAAAATTAAAATAAAAAAAAGGCCAAGCCATTTTTCTTTAAAAAAATAAATAAATTTTCTAGTGTTACATATGTTACACTGGAAAACTAATTTATTAAAAGAAAACCACAAGATGTTTTTTTTACTCAAAGCTCTTAAAAACATGTATATTACATGGATTATTGAGTTTATATTTACGTTTTTGTTTTTTTTTTTTTTCGTGTAGGGACCAAAACATTTTGATAATTTTCGGGGGTGGTCACTCTTGTGACATTACAAGTATACGATTAGACACTAAGGGGAGGCACACGGTGAAAGATCCGGGTGCCCTCCTCTGCGTCAATCGCAACCTGTTATCTGGACTACCATCACACCACCACCCTTACACCCCTTTCACCAGCGGTCTGTCTCTCTCTCTCTCTCGCCCCATCCCTCCCCCTCCTCCTCCCTCTCCCTCTCCCTATCTCTGCAAACCGTGATATATCTAACAGAAATGGGATACCGGCCTTCACGAAACTCACTATCCAAGTCACCAACGACGGTGAACCCGTGGGGACTGTGATGTACCAGCCCCATTGATGGTAGCGCCCCACCTCCCTAATATATAGTTTCTGATCAATACATAACTAATCTGTAACTTTTATTCAAATTTGTATCATACAATTAAGGCTTAAATACACATAAAGTCGCCTAAATCATAATTTTCTTTGAAGAAATGCATTATTATCATGACATGTTAGGAATTTTAATAGTATAAATGGATATTTAATTAATAAAATTTATTAATTAATGTATTCATAATGTGAATTGAAGAAAAACTTTTGAGTTAAGTTTTTTATTTCACTTAATTAACTTTTATTAGAGTGTTAAGTCTCTAATTAAGAGAAAGACTCTTCACTCATCCTCAACTCTTGTATATGTCACACCCTCAAATTTCCACTTGCGGGGTTTTACCGCGAGGCGCATGACAAACCAGGATCCAAGTCAACAATCACAATAAACAACTCTATATGAAAACGTAAAGAAACATAACCAACGATTTTATAAGCGGAAGCGTTTAAGTAGCATTTAATCAACTATGCTATCATCCAAAATGTTATTCAAAACACATTTTATTACAAAACGTGCAACTATGCCTAGACGCCAATGCAGACCCGTGCACCTAGTTCCATTTGTTGCTACCTTAGCGACCTGAGAAAAACATGCCAAAAAGATGTCAACATATAATGCTGGTGAGTCCACATGTTTGTTCAAAATGTTATCAAGATGTTACCAGAATGTTACCATGTCCATACTATATCCATGTTACCGACCCGACATTCCGTTGGTGACCCATTACCCTAACTAATCAAGTACACATAGATTACACACAAGGTTCAACCATAAAACACTTAGTTTGTATCAAAAATCTCATTTCTGCATCAGAACGGTCGAACCAGTCAGTTTTAAGTCTCCTTCGCCCGTTTTCAGTCTCCTTCGCCCGTTTTACATTTCGTTCGACCGTTTGATGCCTCCTTCGCCCGTTTTACTACATTCGCCCAACAAAAACCCAGGTTCGACCCTGGATTCCCTCCTTCGCACCTTCGATCGGTCGAAGGAGGCCAGGGTTGCCCCTGTTGTGCAAATTTTCCTAAAAACGCTTCAAACACATTCAAAACGACTCGAAACATCATCAAACACAGCAGTCAAGCATGGATAACTTATCCCTACAAAACCCCACCGATTTCCCCCGATAATACGTCCGTTTTAGCCCTTTCCCAAAATGGTAAAGATTATGGAAACATCACTTTCATGCATGAATAATTTACCCAATTTGGAAACTTTTGAAATCGATTCATATTCAACTTGAAATGCTCAGTTTGTCGAGTGTTCGATCTTTTCTTATCAATTCTATTGATCATAAATATCATGCATCAAGTCTAGATTCGTTAAAACCCCCAAATACCCATAATATCATTATATCCAATCCTAACCCTAAATAACAATAATCTAGCATCAATAACAATCCTATATCATGTTTCTATCATAGATATAGCAGCAAATCATCGAATAACACATAACACCACATAATACACAATTTACATATGTTATTCACCATGAAAACCTATGTTAAATGATAAGGTTTTAGTTTAGAAAGATGTTTAAAAGGTTTCTAATCATGAAAACACCCTTAGTACAGATCCGGACAATTAGGGTTAGATGAAAACGAATTAAAATGCTTTAAAAAGGATTTAGGATCAAGAACACACCTTAGATCCTTGCTTAGATGTTGTAAACGGGTTAGATTATGAAAAATCAGAGCAAAAACTCCTTCCTCAGTGTTGAAAATCGTTTGAGAGTGTTTTGGAACGGCTAGGGTTTGTGAAATGGTGAAAAAAATGACAAAGGTTGGTATTTATACTGTCCCACATTCGCCCCTTTTCGATGGGCGAATGAGCCCTCCTTCGACCCTTCTCAGGGTCGAATGAGTCTTTCTGTGGTCGAAAGAAATTCTTCCCATCCCAGTTCCCAGGTTCGCCCCTTTACAAGGGTTGAACCAAGGCAAATTATCTCCTTCGACCATTCGAAGTGGTCGAACCAGAGTTCTTTGTTTAGCTAGTTTTTCCAGTTTGTCGTGTTTAACGCATTCTAACACATCTTAACATACAAGCATGCAACCTTAGTCTATGTTTAGCATATTTAGGCACGTATAATCATTTATGCATCATTTAAACACATCTATGTATATTTAAACACATCTTTGTTTAGCTAGTTTTTCCAGTTTGTCGTGTTTAACGCATTCTAACACATCTTAACATACAAGCATGCAACCTTAGTCTATGTTTAGCATATTTAGGCACGTATAATCCTTTACGCATCATTTAAACACATCTATGTATATTTAAACACATCTTTGTTTAGCTAGTTTTTTCCAGTTTGTCGTGTTTAACGCATTCTAACACATCTTAACATACAAGCATGCAACCTTAGTCTATGTTTAGCATATTTAGGCACGTATAATCATTTACGCATCATTTAAACACATCTATGTATATAATCCACCACACGACCCATAATCTACACATATACTTAATTAGTTCATGTAATGTCACCAACAACGGAACCCGGTACTAGTGTATTACCAAAACGACTCCCAATGATCCTCCAGATCATTGTACCCTGGACAATCCTAACTTGACCCGACTCAACTAACCCAGTTAAGTTCGTTTATAAATGTTTCTCGCTAAGGTAGACTTAGATGTTACTAATATGTTTAAGCCAAACATGCCGGGTGTCACAGTATAATTGTAGGCTATGTGCCTTATTTGATGCTAGAGGAAATACTATACTTGAATACATGGAGGGTTCTTGAGAAGAATAAAGACTTCACTCATGTGTTGAGTACATAGAGATGAGTACTTTCTACCAAATTCCATAAGTTCTAACACTATAATTTACCTGGTGTAACCTCGGGCGCATAGCCGTCTCCGGCTGTACAAACTGCTTTGGCTGTTGTACCCTGGGAGACAGACGCGTTATCTTTAGTAGAGGCACGAAATCTGTTTTAAGGGAAGTGTGTTGAACACGTGCCTCAGCCTCAACCGTCAACGTCTTGTTTGTTCATTCTTGCAGTTAAAAAGTGCACAAAAAGGATCATGTTGAATACTCTATGTCTTGAAGATCTTGTCAAAAGATTGTACAAGAAGACTTTGTTCAAGTCCTCGTTAAAGATGAAGAGAAAATTGTACAAGAAGAAACTGTTTAAGTTCTTATCAAAGACAACGGTTTGAATCTTTTGTGTATGACTTTTTAATTTTCGTACATGGTGCGTATACTACTGTTTCCCAAAATATGTATAAAGTGTATATCTTTATTATTTTGTTAATATTATTATAATAAAATTGTGACCCATGTCATACAATCTTAAAACAGATTTCGTGAGATTGTTGCTACAATGTTAAAACCTTATTCATAAGGATTTTGGGTTCACGAAATGATTAACAAAATGTTTTTAGAGATTTTGTATAATCTTGTAAATATTTGTTTTGGAAAATATGTATAAAGTGTATATCTTTATTATTTTATTAATATTATTTTAATAAAATTATGACTTATGTCCTACATGACAGGCCCCAAGCCCAAATAGAGAAGAAAGATTGATAAATTAATAATCATTTTATGAAAAGATGCAAATTTTATAGTTCGTCTTGGTCATCAAACTAGGTTAAGTGGGCTCCGCCTTGGGTGCCTGTCAATTATAGATGTTTACAACAAAATGCTTGGTGACAGATATGTTTTTATAGCATAACACTATTTAACGAACAAAAGATTATTTTGCCATGACCGGTAAATATGTTTTTAACAAATCTACATAGTTAGTAACTAAATTCTAGAGCCAATCACCCTTTGGTGGAGTGGCAACCCCATGACTCTCCAATGTAGAGGTTGTGGTTTGAAGTCGATCTCACCTAAAGCAATTTATTTTAAGTTGAGTAGGAGGTTTTACCACAGTAGGTTTATGGTGGTGGGTTTCCTCTGGAATAGTGACGGGCCATGTCATCAGCGCCGTCTATGTTCGCGAATGTAGGTGGCCTTTTGCCATTGGTTTTACCCGGGTGACCAGGCTTTCGTTAGACGTTAAAAAAAATTAACTAAATTCTAGAAGTTTGTTTTATATGTTGTAACCGAGGACTTGCTACACTTTTTATTGCTTATACCAGTAAATATATATATTGTTACAAGTTACAACTTGGTTTTTTTTTTTTTTTTTGTAATAGTACTTAAATTAAGTTGTAATTCGTTAAAATCTTAAAATTATATTATTATACTACATTATGTTTGTATTATTATTACTTTACTTGATTGATTTAAATAATAATAAAAATAATTAAGAGAAGGAAATGGTAACCTATTGGAATTGGTTTTCTATGTGTAAACAATTGCAGTCTTTGTCACAAACAAGTAAAGTGAATTCAAAAGTGGCATTAAAACACCTAAAAGCTTTCCAAGTGGAACTCATAAGGGATTTCTCTCATGCAAACATCACTACATTATGGGACCATATTGGCTACCACCTTTATATATGTATGAAACTGCTTTACTTTGAATATTATACAAATTTTATGCAATAATGTATAAATTGTTGAAGCCAGCATTGTTTAAAAAGGAGTATCTTTTCCCTCACTTTATATATTGTTTTTATAATTATATGCTTTGGAGATTGAAAGATATTTATTTTGATCAGAATATCAATGAGTGAGAAAAAATATGACGTGTGGATACATGTTCTTTATGAGTGGGTAAACATATAAAATGGTGGTAGGTATACACTATTTGACATGGTGAATATACGCGTGAATATACTACCAGTTAGATACGTGAAACTGATATTAATATATATAATGACAATTATTATTATTATTATTATTATTATTATTATTATTATTATTATTATTATTATTATTATTATTATTATTATTATTATTATTATTATTATTATTAAATAGAAACGAAAAGACACGTAATAAGAAAAGAATAACATTTAACTATTCTTAACGAGCGATCATAAAGACCAAGGGAAAACAGTTGCATCATAAATTAAGATATCGGACTCTATATTTTGTATATTTTAAAGATTTTATTAAGGACATTATAATTTATATTTACCATGAATTGGTTGTTCTTAGCCTTGTTTAACGATGAGCAAAGGTAACCCAACTTTATCTTGGGTTTGAAGATGGATGAGTCCACTCTTTGCATGCTACTCCAAAACGATCATGCATTGGTTGAGTGTACAATGAATGAGCCACATTGGAGAAATTTGATTTGGTGAAGAAGATGATTAAAAATAGCAAGAATTGAGAAGAAAATTAAAGCTAACAAGTTTTGCAAGCTGAAAGATCGAGTTACAGAGTTTTCAACTCTAGAACAAAAGTCATTGAGGAAACCTTAAATGTGAAATTTAATGAAATGTCTACACTCAAGATTCCAGCCAATCCAGCTCGAGATATATTTTTTTTAACAACAAAACACTTTATAGCTATATATAAAGCCAGCGACCGAAAAATTACAAACACCAAATCAAAAAGAAAACATTACACATACTTGACTACATCAAAATTGATCCAATCATCGAAAAGAAAGTTCGGGATTTTAGCACGGTACGTCATATATCCAAAAGAAAGAGTCTTCCTTGATGAGGTCGACGGTGACCCTCACTGGGTTGAATTCGATCAAGTCTTGATCTAGTCTTTCGTTTTTGCTTGACGAGTGAAAATTTGATTGAGCTCGATGGATGGAAAGCTTGAATAGGCTTCTTTGCATTAAAATTAATATTAATTAATTCATAATTTAATATTTAAGAAAGGTTCATATTAAATTCAATATTCAATTAAAAATCATATGGGCTTTTGAGTTTATTGATAAATGGAAGTGGGTTATGTCTTAGAAACATTAAATACGGATTTAACTAATTGAGTCAAACTAGCGAGCTTATCTTGGCTTAAGCTCTGCTCGTTTACAAACTGAGCTAACTAGCCTCTGCTCGTTATAAACTAACTGATTTCAAGCAAGTCTTTTCAAGCGAGCTCTAAAGCACGAGTGTTTTTAAACCCTACTTTTTCTATTACATACACTTATAAATGGTGTGTAAGAACTTTTACATAGGAACTATTTGTCAAAATAAACTATTTACTCGTTTTGAATTATTTTTATTATTATTGAAACTCGTGAGTGATGAATGATGAATATGGGCTTGTAACAAAATCGATAGCATGATATCTTTAAGTTTGTGGCTGAAAAAAACCGCAAGTACGAGTTATGTGTAAAGAGTATAGATATGTCCATGGCTTAGGTGCCACCCCTAACTTTGAATTTTCATGCACATGCATACTAATCTACAACAAAAAAGCATTTATCAACTCTACATTATAGTATTGAATTGACCACCTAGATTAACCCTTTGATCACAATATCAATGTCAAGTTTCTTATCAATGTTGGCTTTTTCTTTAGCAAAAGGACGGTATTGGAAAGCCTCACTTTGCTTTCTCCATAGTTCTAATTTGTAAAGAAAGAAAAAAAGGCATTGGCACTTGTCTTTAAAAGAGAAGATGGAGTGGAGGGTCATCTTGTCTTATGATGAATCACACGATAATGGGAGCTTTTTCAATCAAATTATTTTGAGGTGGACACTATATAGAGGAGAGAGACCAAGGACTTTGCACGTTCCTAAGTAAAAGTCATTTTCCCGGTACAGTCCTTAGAGGAGAGGGGAAATGTATCTAAGAGATGAAGAAGATATATCATTACATAAGTTCATGACTTAATTCCGAGAGAGAAAAAACGTTTTTGGAGAGGGGGCAAGTAGGGTAGCGGTGACAAGGAGACGTCTTTGACCACCTATATTGCAAATGCTCTTAGTCATTAACTTTAGAGATGTCAATCAAACCCAAACTTAATGGGCAAACTCAAACACAAAACATTTGGGGCGGGTAATGGAACAGACATTTGGTATTGTATCGAGTGGTCCAGATATGGGCTTAGTTCTAAAAATTGTGTCGGGTAAGGGATAAAGTGATACCCAACCCAATACCAGAAATCATTTACCTCTTATCCCGAAAGATATACCAGAGAAAGTTTAATATTAACCACTATTTTGCTCGACCCTTGTTTAGCAATGGTTCATGATTATAGTTTCATTATATGAAAAACAAACTCCTCTAGAATATGTATCTGGTGATATTATTTATATTCTTTATGTTGTTAAGTATCAATTTATCATTTTTTTTAGAGCAAAAGATTGATATTTTAAAAATAATAAGTATCAATTTATCTTTTTTTTTACAGCAAAAGATTGATATATTAAAAATAAAAATAGGGAACTAGCAAGGTGCCAAAGCCCTAACTCAATACAGGGATCTCGGCAAAGAAAGAGGCCCCGGTTAACTTTCTTACAGACCCGGCAGAAGGGAGGTCCACTTTACGTCCGGCTGACCTGCTAGTGTTTGGTTGGGAAGGTGGGAAACACGCATGCGTGGACCTTACGGGTGTGTCACCTTTAGCGGGATTTAGGGAGAGTGGGTTCGTGGCAGGGCAAGCGGTACTTAGAGCAGAGTCGAACAAGGTGGCAAAGCACACTAAAGCGTGTGAGGATAACCAGCATGCTTTTGTCCCTCTGGCTTTTGACACTTTTGGCTCATTGGCACCGGAAGCGATTAGGTTTCTGACGAGAGTCCAGCGGGTGGTCCACAGCAACTTCTCGACTCCCCAGGGGCAAGGATTTGTATTCTCTAGATTAGGGTTCTCTATCCAGAAGGGGGTGGCGGCGCAGCTTGTTGCCCGCCTACCTGCTATTCTTATGTAATTTGCCCCTTTTGTTGAAATGAATAATAAATTAGGAGGTTAAAAAAAAAAAAAAAAAAAAAAAAATACACCACTATATATTCCACATATTACAATTTTGCAACACCCAAAAAAAATCTTAGTATTTGAAAGTGGTTAAATGAGAATTGGGATTTTTTAATTAAAAAGGAAATTTTAATTTGTTGGCTAATTAAAGGAATCTAAATACCTTAATCATTCATTCTACCTCGTTCATACTATAACTATATAACTACAAAGTGAGATTTAGAGAGAGGAAGTGAAGAAAAGAGATTCAAGGCGACGAAATTGAAGATTTAAAGCTTGTAGTCCTTTGGTAAAAGATTATGGATCTTCACAACAATGTTTTTTTGGGATTCAGGACAGAATCTACCTACTTTTGGTTAAAAAGAAATGGGGTTTTTGACAAAACTAGGGTTTCCATCACAAAGGTCGGATTTTTACTTGTTTATAGGACTAAAAATCATACATCTTGCCTCATGAAAGTTAAACAATAGTTTTGACATAAAACATTATGATTTTGAGAAAAACATGCCTCGAATAAATCAATCTTTAACCAACAACACTGAATCATTCAATTGGCATGTCGGTGACAACATTGGAGAGTGGCGACCCTATAGAATGTCAGAGACACTCGAGAACAAGAGTGTCAGAGACGAGCGATGGAGGCACTCAACTGTTGGAGACACTCAAGAGTGTTGGCTATTCAATTGGCATGTCTGTGACAACATTGGAGAGTGTCGGCGACCCTAAAGAATGTCAGAGACACTCGAGAACAAGAGTGTCAGAGACGAGCGATGGAGGCACTCAACTATTGGAGACACTCAAGAGTGTTGGTGACATTCAAGAATGTCACAATCCATGACATAACGATAGTAGGAAGGACTTAACACATGTAAAGCGATAAAGCCCAGCGACACTGTTCATGGATATTATTAGAAAATGACCAGTCTCGCGTGTTAACCTTTTTTATAGACCGTGTGATGTTCGTTCAATCCTAGACACTCTAGCACGGAGTAGCTAACCCCAATTAGGTGAGTTTCTAAACCAATTTTACTACTAACTTTTGGGGATGTGCATACTTAAAATAGTTTAACAAAGTAAATGACGAAGCCTAATTGCCCATTTGATTTATAAAAATGGGTGGTTTAGCATCTTGCAATGACTATAGTCGTAAATTTTTTCAAATGGTAAAGGTATAGTTTATGATAGATGGTTAATCTCGCTACATCAAAAAGGCCTTATGGCCACACCAGTGTACTGTGACTATATGCCTTTCGTCACACCTATTTTTTCAAGTTAAGTGTGACCAAATGTTGAATCATCACATGTATGATACGGTAACATTCACATTTAATGTCCATAGCTACAAAAAGAGTGCCAACATTTTTGTTGAAAACGAGCATTTCCTTTAACTGTGACTGTTTCTATTATATAGTGAGATGAATTTACTAAAAAGTTTGCTCATCAATTAAAAGAAGCGTGTCAAAAAAGGTTGTTGTAATCAAACATTATGTTCATTAAATGAGCTAGAGGGTAGCAACCACCACATGAATTTCTTGTAAGTGCGATTGGTTCTAATATATAGTCACATGATGAATTAACTGTATGTCTGGCTAAAAACTATTTCTAGACAAAAAAAAAAAAAAAAAAAAAAAAAAACAATTTTGTAATTATAACTGTAACTATTGTCTAACATTTTTTCACAAATATCTTTTCCCCTGACATTTGCTATCATTCTGTCACACACACAAAAAAAAAAAAAAAAGACGACTATGTGTCTAATGGTTATGTAAAGTCTCATGAAATTTTGTAATTTTAAGGTGGCTATTGTCTAAATTAAGCTTTGGTCACACATAATGTTTTTCCATGATGTTTATTAATAGATACTACATAATTATCGGCTCCATTCTCTGAACTTTGAATTCTATAGTCAAAGTCAGCAGTCAAACATATTCATTGTAATCATTGTATAGGCCTTGTATTGTAACTATATAAGAGACTGAAATGAGAATGAGAAAGACAAGTTAACATTCATACCTTTCTATATGGTATCAGAGCATTCTTGCTCCAACGAGTACCGATTCCCCTCTCTTCTTGAAACAATGTCTTATTTTTCTTAATCTAAGTCATAACTTCCATGCCAAAACTTTCAACCATTGTTGATCCTCCACTCTCGACCGCCCACTACAGTCGTTCACCACCCTTCTGCCGCTTTCACCTCCTTCTTACCCTCTGTTCGCATCTCCTTCCCTCTAATAAATGGATCCTAAACTCCTTCATCCTGAGCAGGCACTCTACTCATTGGCTCTCAACCCACCAGACCATGGCTTGATGGATACTAGAGCCTCCTCTCACTCTGCCAATGCGCAAGGTATTTACTCTCCGTCTAATTTTAATAAATGCACTAATAAAAATATAATAGTTGGTAATGACATGACCATCCCGGTTTTGACACAAGGCAACCAAGTCCTCCCACCACCTTTCCCCTCACTTAAACTTAACAATGTCTTATTTGCCCCAAACATTATTAAAAACCTAATCTCGGTCCGTCACCTTACCACTGATAACTTACTACGATGCAATAGCACGGACGATCTTTATCCTCTGACTGCACCACTCCCACTTCCACAAAACCAACCCTCTGCCTTTACTGTTGTTCCTCAAGATCGCTGGCATCAACGTTTGGGTCATCCTGGCAATAATTTGTTACAGTTTTTGAAACTGTCTTCTTTTGTTGATTATGGAAAATTTAATAAAACACTTTGTCAATCTTGCATTTTTTGTAAAAGTGTTAAATTGCCATTTTATGATTCGCTTAATTGTACTCGTGCACCCTTTGATATTGTTCACAGTGACCTTTGGACCTCACCCGTACTCAGCACGAGTGGCCACAAATATTACATCCTCTTTTTGGATGACTTTACCAATTTCTTGTGAACATTTCCCATTGCCAATAAATCACAAATCTTCGCCATTTTTACCACCCTCCACAACCTAATCTACACCCAATTTGAGCGTAGAATTAAACAATTACAATGTGACAATGGCAAAGAATATGCTAATCAAAATTTGTACAATTTTTGCAATCAAAATGGCATGCAATTTCGATTCTCGTGTAATAGACGATATATTAGGAATGTCAAAATTGTATTTACTTTGTATTTATTTGTGATTAACATTTACCATAGATAGGACCCCTCATTGTATTATATATAGTCTTGAGATTAATGAGAATAATCAAGGGGAATAATTCTATCATGGTATCATTGACCAGGTTGTAACCTAATTCTCCTCACAAACCTCCTCCTCTTTCTCAATTCTCTTACTGCCCTCACCTGCCGTCGCTACCCTACGCACGGCCACCACCCACTGCCCTCCTTCTTCTCTTACTTTCCCCACATCCGTACTCTCTTCTTTCTGTTCCCATGGCCACCGAACCCAATCAAACATCCACCATCATTCCTTCCCTCACCGTAGAATCCAAACTTCACCCCGCTACCACAGTCTCAAGTATTAAAAACTTTATCCCCATCACCCTTGAAATCGAGTCCTCTCAGTACTCGTCATGGGCTACCTTATTCAAACTCCACTGTAAAGCTTTTATGGTGGATGACCATCTTAAACCTAGGCCGCCCATTGACCCTTCCGCACCCGAATCCTCATCAAAACCCACCGATGACTGGGAGCGTATTGATGCCATTGTCTTACAATGGATATATAGTACGATCTCTAATGACATCCTACACACCATAATCAACAATATTTCCAATGCCCACGAAGCATGGGTTGCCATTGAAGACTTGTTCCACGACAACAAAAGTGCTCGTGCCATTCATCTCATGAACAAGTTCTCCAATACCCGGCAAGACGGTTTTCCCACAATGACCGCCTATTGCCAAGCACTGAAAGTCCTTGCTGATCAACTTGCAAACGTTGGTGCCCCAGTTGATAATGATAGATTGGTCCTCCAGTTATTAGCAGGCTTAAATCCCGAGTATGAAGGTATTTCCACCATCTTACAAAACCAAGAACCGTTACCCTCATTCTACAATGCTCGCTCCAAACTCTGTCAAACTGAAACAAACAAAGCGGAACGAGCATTGCATGAATCCAAAACCCAATCCACAGCCCTAACCGCATCCCATCGCACCTCTACCACTGACCAAACCCGGCCCTCCTCTGACCGTTCAACCTACAGCGACCAAACCCAGCCCTACGGCCGTGGCCGTGGGCGGTCTACGCGACGTGGTCGTGGGGGTCGTCCCGGCTATGGCCGCTCCCGTTATCCAGCCTACTCCACTCCCTGGCCCAACTCTTATTACCCACAAGCCTATTACCCACAAGCCCAATACTCTCCAGCCCCATGGTTCTATCCCCCGGCCCATTACCCTCCTGGCCCACCCACTGCAGCCCAATACAACAACACCCATCTTCCACCTTGTCCCTACCCTACGGCACCCAAGCCCGGTTCTTCTCAGCCCACACAACAGGGCCTTCTTGGTCCGAAGCCTCATGCTCAGGCCCACACGGCATACTGTCCAACGGACATTGAACAAGCACTTTATACTATGAGCCTGCAACAACCACCGGACCCGACACAATACATGGACACGGGAGCATCTCAAACTACATCTCACGAGTCAGGTGACTTTCATACCTTTTCTAATTCTAGCATTTCTCGTAATATTATAGTCGGAAATGGTGATACTATACCGGTTCTTGGTCAAGGCACCAAATACCTACCCAAACCATTCCCGCCCTTTGTCCTTAAAAATGTCTTATACTCACCCAAAATTGTCAAAAACTTGATATCTGTCCGTCGTTTTACCATAGACAACTGGGTTTCTGTTGAATTTGACCCGTTTGGTTTTCTTGTGAAGGACTACAAGACCAAGGCACCTCTCCTGCGATGCAACAGCACCGGTGATCTATATCCCTTGGTGCTCGGGTCCTCCTCCACCCAACCTACAGCCTTTGCTGCCATCTCTTCTCAAGTCTGGCATCACCGTCTTGGCCACCCAGGACGAGACTCTTTAAATAAATTAAAAACTTCTCATGTTTTGGATTTTGATTATGTTTCCAATAATGTTTGCCAGTCTTGTATTTATGGAAAAAGTATTCGTTTACCTTTCTTTAATTCTTTAAATTCTACTTTGCAACCTTTTGACATTATTCATAGTGACGTGTGGACATCACCCATAATTAGCTCATCCGGCCATAAATATTATGTCTTATTCCTAGATGACTATACCAATTTTTTATGGACCTACCCTCTCACCCATAAATCCCAAGTTTACCCCTCCTTTACCCAATTTGCCGCAATCATAAAAACACAATTTAACCAAACCATTAAAACATTTCAATGTGACAATGGACGTGAATACATTAACACGTCCTTCCAAAATTTTTTCACCACCAACGGTATTCTCTACCGTCTCTCCTGCCCCTACACCTCTTCCCAAAATGGCAAGGCCGAGCGAAAAATACGTACAATAAATAATATGATTCGCACCCTCATGGCCCATGCCTCCCTCCCCACCCACCTATGGCACCATGCCCTTGAAACTGCCACTTACCTACTCGACATATTACCTTCCAAAACCACCCGTAACAAGACCCCCACCGAGCTACTATATATGTCCACACCCACATATGATCACTTACGTGTCTTTGGTTGCCTTTGCTACCCTCTTACCCCACCTCCCACCATTCACAAACTTGATAACCGCTCTCACCCTTGTGTCTTTCTTGGCTACCCCCCCACTCATAGAGGGTACCGATGCCTTGACCTATCCACCAAAGATATCTTCATCGCGCGTCATGTTGCGTTTGATGAAACAACTTTTCCATTTGCTCAAACCATTGGCCCTTCCCCAACCTATGAAGCATTCGCAGACCCTTATCCACATCATTTATGTCCTCATATCTCTAGTGCCCAACCCAACAATACCACCACTCCCACTCCACCAACCGGCCCAGCCGTACCAGCCCATACCCCTCCACCGGCCCACACAAATACACCCGCCACAGACTCATCCCACACAACCCACACTACCCGGCCCAATACCACCGTCCCTTCCAGCCCAACGCCACCACCACCAACCGCTAACCCACCACCACCCGCCCAACCACAGCCCAACCCCCAACCCAACCGCACTGTCCGAACTCGCTCCATGAGCGGGATCTTCAAACCAAAACAACCATTTAACCTTACCGCTTCCGCCACACCACCCATTGAACCCATACCCAAAACACCAACCGATGCCTTGAACAACCCGGTATGGTACTCGGCCATGACGACCGAGTTTAATGCTTTAATTAGAAATGGGACATGGGAGTTGGTTCCTCGTGACTCATCAATGAATATTATCCGTTCTATGTGGTTGTTTAAACATAAATACAGGTCCGACGGCACTTTGGAGCGATATAAGGCCAGGTTAGTTTGTGACGGCCGTTCTCAACAGGTGGGAATTGACTGCGGTGAGACATTCAGTCCGGTTGTTAAACCGGCCACTATTCGTACGGTTCTCTCACTCGCTCTTGCTAAACGGTGGGCTGTTCACCAATTGGATGTCACCAACGCCTTTTTACATGGTAATCTAAATGAGACGGTCTACATGCACCAACCAATGGGGTTTCGAGATAAGAAATTTCCGGATCATGTTTGCTTACTTCGCAAATCTTTATATGGTTTGAAACAGGCTCCCAGGGCATGGTACCAACGCTTTACAGATTTTGTTTTATCTTTGGGATTTCTAAACAGCCGGTGTGACGCCTCTCTATTCACACTTCATCAAGGCCGTGATGTAGCATACCTTCTTCTTTATGTGGACGATATTCTCCTTATTACGTCCTCTGACGATCTCCGCAATCGTCTTATGACCAGTCTTGCGAATGAATTCGCCATGAAAGATCTTGGTCCATTGAGCTATTTTCTGGGCATCTCCGTCACCAAGACCGGTGACACCATGTTCCTATCTCAACAGTCTTACGCGACTGATATTATTGCTCGCGCCGGTATGCAATCTTGCAATCCGGTTGCGACACCAGTTGACACTAATGCAAAACTCAGTGCTGTTTCAGGTGAACTATTTCATGACCCCACTTTATACAGGAGCCTTGCAGGAGCTTTACAATATTTAACCTTCACCCGCCCTGACATCACGTATGCGGTTCAACAAATATGTATGTATATGCACGCCCCACACGTTGACCATTGGAATGCTCTGAAACGAATCATACGGTACATCCAAGGCTCTTCGCATCTCGGTCTACTCCTAGGCCCCTCGGCCTCTTCATCCTTGATTGCATACACAGATGCCGACTGGGCCGGTTGTCCGGACACGAGACGCTCCACAAGCGGGTACTGTATTTATTTTGGTGATAACTTAATCTCGTGGTCCTCTAAGCGACAACCAACCGTCTCTCGCTCCAGTGCCGAAGCCGAATACCGCGGCGTTGCTAATGTTGTCGCAGAAATTTGTTGGATACGGAACCTACTGCTCGAGCTTAATGTCCCAGTTAACCGCGCAACTATGGTCTACTGTGATAACGTCAGTGCAATTTATCTGTCAGGAAATCCGGTTCAACACCAGCGTACCAAGCACATTGAGTTAGACATTCACTTCGTCAGGGAACAGGTTCAAAAAGGTCATGTTCGTATTTTACACGTTCCTTCCAGGTACCAAATTGCAGATATTTTCACCAAAGGTCTCCCACGGGTTCTATTTGAAGACTTCCGATCCAGTCTCAGCATCCGGTCACCTCCCGCTTCGACTGCGGGGGTGTAATAGACGATATATTAGGAATGTCAAAATTGTATTTACTTTGTATTTATTTGTGATTAACATTTACCATAGATAGGACCCCTCATTGTATTATATATAGTCTTGAGATTAATGAGAATAATCAAGGGGAATAATTCTATCATCGTGTCCCTACACCTTCTCCCAAAACGGCAAAGCGGAACATCATACAGAAAAAAAAAAAAAAAAAGCGTTAATAATGTGACTTATGGTTATGATTCAAATCCATCATGTAGTAATAGCAATTGTAAATGATGATGATTTAAATCCATCATGTAGACTAATGGATATTGCAAGTGCCACAACAATTGAAGAATGAAATGATAGCATTCCACCTGAGCCCAAAATCTTTTTGCGATCCCATTTCTTTTTCTTTATACCTGAGATCCAAGTGTAAAATATTGTCACATATGTGTTAGTTATAGTACCCACAATTATTTCAAACTTTTGATAACAAATTGAGAAAAGCAAAATCATTAAAGCAAAAGATAATGTAGTGTCACTACTAACAAAAGTTCTATTTCCTTTTTTCTGTCTTAATAAAAATGAAGTGATGAAATATTATTATTAACGTCAAATCACACGCTAATTTAATAGTAAGAGTTACGATGTTAAAGGATTTAAGCTCATTATATTAATTTCTTAAAGTACAACTCAATTATTCTTTGTAAAGCCATCACGTAAGATAAATCTTCAACTTTCTCATTTGCATTAATCTATCATCCTTAAGTTGTTTCTACCAATAACATAAGACAAAATTTATTATTGATTTCAATTCGTTTTAAACTCCATATACTTGATGGTAACCTACCTTAAGCTGGTTCACAAGAAGTTTATATTCATGTATTTGAACCGAAAAGATATTCTTGATGTTGTGTAAATTCTCACGGCATTATGACGGTGTCTTTGTACCTTAAAGTTCACACAATTTCCAAATTTTCATGTACCCATGAGCCCAAGTGACAATTTTCCTACTTACATGAGAAACTGGCATGAAGTGAAGTAGCCTTTGAAACACAATTTACAGACTACTTCCTGCTGGGTTGGGATTCTAAATGTGATCCTTACATCATATATATATATATATATATATATATATATATATATATATATATATATATATATATATTAGGCATTTTATACTACCTTATAAAATCATCATATCAAGAAGTCGTTTAACTTTCACATACCTTTCCATACCTTTCATCGAGAACTTTGAAGCTAAAAACTACCTTCAGCCCAAATACCTTTCCATACCTTTCATCGAGAACTTTGAAGCTAAAAACTACCTTTAGCCCAAGAGCAGGTTCATTAACCACAATGGTTGTTCAAAGCTACAGTAATGTTTGTAAAATTTTTAATCAACACACCAATTTAAAAACCAAATTATTAGAAAATATGATGATATACATGTTACAAAACATTTCAACCGTAAACATAGGAAAAAATAACAAACAATAGCATAACAAATATAAACAACAAAAAGTAGAAGAACGTTCAAACATTAGAGCCTATGTCCACTTTGACATACTAGTGAAATTGTCCGCGCGTTGCTGCGGGTACATACCTCTTTTTTTCATGCGTTGTGTGGCTGAATTCACGTAATTTATTTAAAATTCCAATTCGCTAAGACAACTAATATATCACTTCATAAAGGCGCATCTAGTAGGGAGTCGGTGTGCTGATGCGAGGAGACAATTTGCAACGCATTACTAATTTACGTTAGTTTATCTATCCTCTTATTTTATATTGTATATATTTTTGTTAGGTTCCTTATTCCTATAATATTTTATAGAAGTTTATCATGTTAATTGTCACACTCTTATTAAAGTTTTCTAGTTGGTACTTGGTAGCATCATTGTGATCTACATCATAAGCCTTACACATGTAAAAAAAGGATAATTTAACATTAAATTACCAACTACTTCCGAAAACCATTGTTGCAATGTAATAAAGTAAAACACTCCACAAATATTATAATTTAAAACTAAATACCAATGTGTCAACCACTTGCATCGTGAAAAAATCAATTATTGCCATAGGCTTTACGCACCTAAATTACTTGCCCAACATTGTTCGACCACCACGAGCCTATAATTTTCTAAGCACAAGCTGCAAGGCAGTCATGATGTCCATTGGCTCACCAAGAGCAGGTGCGGGGTGCCTCAACTTGAACACCATCTTCATTGCAAAAACCAATATAGCCAGCAATCCCAGCATAATATATATGGTTAAACAGAAACTGAACAGACAATATTATTCAATCTTACAAGACAATGTTAGGTTTAAAGCCAGATTATTCATAGCCATCTTCCTTCAATTGGAGACATAATAGGCAATAAGGGTTTGGGTCAAAATGGCAAAATAAATTATGCTAGTTAAAAGGGCTCGGGCCAGTTATTAGCCTAACATTTTTGTCAAACTTTTCACAATCTTGTATGTTTGTAAATGGCCATCGAAAGTATATTATCCCACATGAAAATCACTTACATGCGGCAAAATATTATGTCGTTGGGACGAGAAACATGTCAAAACAGGTGACTTTACATGTAAGTCAAAAAAGGTCGCGCAAGAAGGATTAACTGTGTCAAAAAAATAGTGCATTAATTATGATGACGAATTCAGTAACTATCTAACTAAAAGGATTTAGGATGTTTTACAAAAAGATGCATGATGTTTAAAATACTCTTTTAAGAGATAATAGCAAAAGTATGATTTGGTAAATAAATATGTGACTGGAGTTTGAAAACTTACAGTAGACGGCAAGCTTTCGGAATATTCTGTAGTTTTGCTTCTTTTACTTTCCATGCCAGTGACCACCTCAAACTCTGGAGCCATATACCCACTGCTGAAATAAAAGAGTATGTATAAAATAAGCAGGCTATAATACTATACAATTGCATCTTTTTAGTATAAAAAGAAAGGTCAAGTAATATGCCATCAGTTGATTTGCTTTAAAAGCATAAAAATGGGGGAGTTGAGTAAAGCTTTTAGCAGGGGCGACAATTTGGGACTTGCCCCAAAATAAATAGATTAGATTAGCTTAGGCACCATAAAAGTAAAAGGTTCGTTTTAACAAAATAAGGTTTTTAGGTTGGATTCAAGCATGGTTTTCAAGTAAAAGGGCAACGAAGGCCAAACCTAGCCATCATGTTGGCATAACACGAATACAAAAAAAAACCACTTATTATTCAAACATATGATCAATAAATATCAATTTTCCAAAATGTAGCATTAAACGAAGCAAACTCTAATTTTTTTTTTTTAAGTTATCATTTTAGATGATATTTTAGATGTATACTCTCATTGATAAGTATTCACACTGTATTTGATTAGTGATTATCACTTATGAAGTCCATAATATTAGGAAGTTCCCAACTATGTATATTGACAAAATGATTCAATATATATGATCCTTACAAGGTAACCATTAATATAAGACCATACTGTATATAAGATCATCAGAGATATGTCGAAAGGTTCCACCTTGCTGAATTATATTATTCAACATCTCAAAGATCATCAATTAACCCCCGGTTCTGCGTGCGGGTCAATTCAAGCCAATTAATTCTATACATCTAATCAAGTTTTGGGTCAAATAAAAAATCACCAAACTTATTAATTTATAAAAAAAAGGGGGAAGATACAAGTAGTATAGTATTTGTAAAAGTTATAACGAAACTCTTTTGACATATAATATGTTATATCCTATTAAGTAGGCTGATTTTTGTAACATAATGCTTATGTATAAATATATAACTTTGCCCAAACCATAAACCTTGGTTATAAGCATTACCAAATCATCGGCTCTTCAATTGATGTGTTTTATAGGTTATTTTGATTAGGTTTCGATTCAGTTTTTCAGATGAGCCGGACTACATAAGTTTTTGGATACAGATATATACTCCAAGTATACCCTATGCAAAACCTTAATTTAGTTTATAAAGGCATATTTCCTAATTACTGTTGAACAAAAAAATCAATTAAAGTTCTAATGTTTTTAAAAGGTGTTATGTTCTTGAATAAAATTGATTTACATTGCAATTTTTCAAAACATCTTTATCCATGGAACGAAGATGAGCTAAATGGAAGAAATCATTTCACATTCCTTTAAAAATGGTTCATTTCATCCTTTTAGGGGGTGTTTTGAGTTTGCTTATGTGACACCCCGCATTTTCAGGTTCCTACCTTAACTAAACTCTAGTTAACTTGCATGTGCATACGTGACTAAACACTTGACTAGGGTTAGTTAGGAAGGTCTTCCTATATGTTATAGGGTAATAACATATGTTATGTGATAATAACATATGTTACATTATAATAAGTAAGGTTATCATCACAAGGCACACACGAGTCCTGTATCCCGAACGTTGGTGATTTGTCTAGCATACATGATAATGTGTACAATTGAAATATGATGAACGTGAAGTAACATGTTTATGTGAATTACGTGTTTATGCGAATTACTGCTTAACTGATAGTTAGTACGTAAACCATGAAAATTACGTGCACTCTACGATTAATATGTTATGAGATGATAAAAACAATGATTTTTAAGTAAGTTAGGGTGGTTAATATTATCGGGCCCGGTATTGGGCTAAAACATGATTAACGGGTCCGGTTAGTAGACTAAAAGGCCCTAATACCCAATTACTTGGGCAACAAGCCAAATCCCCTTATAATTATTGATGAAAAAAAAAATAAAACCCTAACCCTAACCCACCCTTGCGCCGTGAATACCCACACACACACACACACTCTCAATTTTCAATAAACATCAATCTTATTCATCTCATCAAGCTAATTTGGGTGAAATATCTAGGCTTAGAGGACTCTTGCGTGGAAAGGTATAATTTTCACATGTTTTATAATGATTTATAATGCTTGAAAAGTTTAAAAATCATAGAGTATACATATATATAAAAATCGCATATAGGGTTATGTGGGTGTTCTTGAATGTTCATTGTGATTTGATGATGATGATTGTTGTTAGTGATCATAATTAGGGTTTTTGTATGATAATATAAGTGTTTAATCAGAATAATATGAGTTATGCATGTATTAGAGATTTTTATGCATGATTAGGGATTGTGAATAACTTGGGGAGCAAGTTTCAGTTTCTGGCAGATTCGTTATGATGTTTTGTAGGGTCTGTATTGTGATGTTAAATTGATTGTTTTGATCGATTCTTTGCATGAATGGATTGTAAATGGTCTTAGATTTTTAGAATGGGCAAAATCATCTGATTTGGATGTCGTTTGATATGTTTTTGGAATTTTATTTGATTAAAGGTCATATCAGATTTTCGGAATTATAAATTGGGTCAACTTTAAACGGGTATAACTCGATTTTTACAAAGAATTAAGTTGTGAAATTTGGACAGCAGGTCAATAATGGAAAAACTTGGCTTTTCTAAGTGGATTCACCTCGTTTGGGTGAATACACAATCTTTGGGAATTTTTCTACTAAACTGACCTGCTGTGAAAATTTTCTGGACATAGCTGTGTTGTACGAATTTTAATAATTTTTGTGTTTGGTTTTGAGACAAAATAAAAATATGGGTTATCAAATGAATCCCAATAAATATTCAGTAAAAATTTGGGAGTTTAATTCGTTCGTTAAGTATTTTAAATAATCCGTTTTTCACAGCGTACAATCTGCCCTGAAAACGCAGATTGTGTAAGGGATGTTTACGTGACTATTTGGAGTCTTATATGGTATGTATTTGACATGAGCTTGCATGAATACTTATACGAGATGTGTATGAGGTATAAAACTGATAATAATCAATATGATCACCAACGGGATACGTAGGACTTACTTGTGCATATAGAGTCACTAGGTGTCACTACACGATTTGAACTTTAGAAGTTTTGGACAAACGAGTTACATGATGCGTTGGTTATGCACGTATACTCACCTAGTGACACTTGTAATAGGGAGTCGGTAGCTCGTTACTATTTGAGGGATTTGGATCATTCACGTGCAACCTAAGGTGAGTTTCACTATTCTTTTCTTAAAAGCATGCGTCTCGGGTTTGAGACAACTTACAAAACGTTTTCTAGTCCGGTTTGGGACTACTTTTACATCTTGTTATGAGATGCTTTGACTCCTTGCGTGGGTCAGGTTTTGACTCCTTGTGTGGGTCGGTTTTACGATTCCTTGTGTGGATCGGGTTTTTGATCAGTTTAAAACTTATTGGTCCTTTGTAAACTAAACACTCTATCATTTGGAAAGTCCTTGCATATTATTGGGTTAATCGCTGGAGGCGAGCGGGGTATTAGTTGATAGCGCTATTAGGTTGTGCAGCAACCTCATGTCTGAGGTGCTTGAGGCACGGGCATGAACTTCTGACCACATTTGAGAACTGGTGTTGATAGACACCAGTTATTGAGGCAAACTATTACATTACTGAAGGTGTCCCAATAATCATGTTTAGTTACACTGAGTGGGTTAGCTACCCCTGACACGCTTAAACTGATAACACTTGAACATTTTGGTCTGGAGGACCTACGCTTTTACTTGGTTATGTGGTTTGGGAAACCAGCGCATTTACTTACTCATTTTCTTTATTTAGTGAATTCAACCAACATTGTTTGTTGACGCACGATATACATGCTTTTGCAGGTAGTTAGTTTCCGGTGCCACGATTAGAAAGCACTGCACACTTCACTGCATTTGAGTCTTGGGCATACACCTAAATTTCATATCATGCTTTATGTTTTCTTTCATATGGTTTTATCTTGGGCGCGTTGTTTTGCGCATGGTTTTAAAAAGGTTTAAACTTGGTTTACGCTTCCGCAACTTAACTAAACTTGATTTTTGAAAACGAACTAAATGGTTTGGGCATTTAGAGTTCGTTCATATGACTTATGGCTATGGGATCCTGGTATGTCATGCGCCTCGCGGTACAACCGGCCATCATATTTTCAAGCCTTTTATTGATCGTAAACCTCGATAACTCCAACGGAGCTGAAGGAGACCGCCTGATTGCTTCGATCGTATAAGTCTTTGCCATGTGCATTTGCCCCAGGCAGGATGGGGTAATGTATGCTACATGCACACTCGATGAGTTACAAATACTTGGATGGAGAACGTAACACCCTGTGGTGAAACCTAGAAAAATGGTTATCTAAAGACGGTTGGGTCTGAGATCGACGCCTACACTACCAAGCAACAAGAGATAACTACTATATGCTAAAAATCTATTTAACCTACCTTACCAACGGATCGAACTTCATACCAAATGGGTTTGTCCCTCAGATTCGTGGCATGGCCCCCGCAGCTCACCTACCCGGAAATCGAACAAATCTTTCACCTGGCTCGCAAACTCACTGACAAGGATGTTGAGCATGGTATTTTTCCGAAGCATGGTGCTTCATCTTCTACTTTTAGTGATAGCAAGAGAATGTGGGATAGTGTGAGGTGTAAGTCCTTCAACAACAACTACCACAACGGTAACAACAACAAAGGGGCTCGTGGAATAGCAATTGTGATTGGCTCTGGGGAAGCTAGGACTGATAACAATGTCATGACGGGTACGACACCCTTGCTTCTATTTTATATGATACTGGTGCAAACTATAGTTTTGTGTCATCAAAACTTAGCAAACAACTAGGGATGGTTCCTACTCTTCTTGATACCCCGTACACCATAGAGTTAACTGATGGAAAGCCTGTGGAGGTAACCCATATTCATCGTGACTGTAAGCTCGAGTTGGATGGGCAATCATTTGCCATCAACATTCTACCCATCACCCTTGGAAGCTTTGATCTCGTGGTTGGCATGGACTGGTTGTCCAAGCAACACGCTGAAATTCTCTGTCAGGAGAAGATTGTTCGTATTCCCCCTCCCAAGTGGAGAACTTTTATCTATACAGGGTGATCGTGGTGGTGCCATGGTGGGCATCATCTCCTATCTAAAGGCCCAGAAGTGTATTCGTAAGGGCTGTCCAGCCATTTTGGCTAACATATCAGATACTCGAGCTGAAACTGAAATCAAGATTGAGGACATCCCAGTGGTCCGAGATTTCCCAGATGTCTTCCCAGAGGAATTACCTGGACTTCCACCCGTTCGTCAAGTGGAGTTCCAGATTGATCTTGCGCCGGGAGCAGCTCCAATTGAACGCGCACCATACCGCCTAGCACCAGGCGAACTTCAAGAACTATCTACCCAACTCCAAAAGCTATTGGGTAGGGGTTCCATTAGACCTAGTTCTTCGCCATGGGGAGCTCCAGTTTAGTTTGTTAAGAAGAAAGATGGGAGTTTCCGCATGTGTATTGATTATCGGGAGTTGAACAAAGTGACGATTAAGAACCGCTACGCTTTGCCTCGTAATGATGACTTGTTCGACCAACTGCAAGGGTCTAGTTTCTATTCTATGACTGACTTGAGGTCAGGATACCATCAGCTGAGAGTCGGAGAGGAGGATGTGGCGAAGACAACCTTTCAAACTCGTTATGGACATTAGGAGTTTTTGGTGATGCCATTTGGATGCACCGGCTGTGTTCATTGTTCCGATGAACCATGTGTGCAAGCCCTATTTGGACAAATTCGTCATAGTGTTCATAGATGACATACTGATTTATTCCAAGAGCAGGGAAGAGCGCGAGCAACACCTGCAACTGATCTTGGAACTATTGAGAAAGGAGCAGTTGTATGCAAGATTCTCTAAATGTGACTTTTGGATTCGAGAAGTCCAATTTCTTGGACATGTGGTCAACGAGGCAGGAATACATGTTGACCCCGCCAAGATTGACGCTATTAAAAAGTGGGAGGCTCCTAGGACCCCTACTGAGGTGCGCCAATTTCTTGGTCTCGCGGGATACTATCATAGATTCTTTGAGGGATTCTCTAAGATCGCTCAACCTCTCACCGCCCTAACGCAGAAAGGCATTACCTATAAGTGGGGAGATGCCCAAGAATCTGGTCAAAACTTTGCAGTGCACCGATACTATCGCTACCTGAGGGAACAAAGGACTTTGTGGTGTACTGTGATGCGTCTATCCAAGGGTTAGGATGTGTGCTGATACAGCGTGATAAGGTGATCACGTATGCCTCACGGCAATTAAAGGTTCATGAGAAGAATTACACCACCCATGACTTGGAACTGGGAGCAGTGGTTTTTGCTCTAAAGATCTGGAGGCATTATCTCTATAGGACAAAGTGTACGAGCTTCACTGACCACAAGAGCCTCCAACACATATTCGATCAAAAGGAGCTGAACATGCGACAACGTCGATGGGTCGAGCTTCTGAATGATTATGACTGTGCCATCAAGTATCATCCAGGGAAAGCTAACGTAGTAGCTCATGCCCTCAGTCGTAAGGAAACGAAACCTAAACGAGTGCGAGCTTTACAACTTACCATACATTCTAATCTTCCTGATAAGATACGTGAAGCCCAGGGCGAGGCTTTGAAAGAAGAAAATATCAGGCTTGAAACTTTACATGGTGCGGATAAGCACCTGGAACTAAAGACAGATGGTCTTCAATACTTCTTGAACAGAGTCTGGATACCACGTTATGGGGATCTCAGACAACTAGTGCTTGATGAAGCTCATACCTCTCGATATTCGGTACATCCTGGTTCGGATAAGATGTACCAAGATCTCAAAACTCTTTACTGGTGGCCAAACATGAAAGCTGAGATAGCCACTTATGTTAGTAAGTGCTTGACTTGTGCGAAGGTTAAGATTGAATATTAGAAACCTTCAGGCCTACTCCAGCAACTAGAAACCTCTATGTGGAAATGGGACGGAATTTCTATGGATTTTATCACAAAGCTTCCTAGAACGCCAACGGGCCATAACATGATTTGGGTTATCGTGGATCGTTTAACCAAATCGGCACACTTTCTGGCAATAAAGGAAACGGACTCGCTGGAGAAACTAGCAAATCTCTACGTCAAGGAGGTAGTCTCTAGGCATGGGTGCCTACTTCTATTATATCTGATCGCGATGCACGATTCACTTCTCATTTTTGGACTACTCTCCAAAACGCTTTGGGAACTCGCTTAGATATGAGCACAGCCTATCACCCACAGACGGATGGACAGAGTGAACGTACCATCCAAACATTGGAAGATCTGCTACGAGCGTGCGTGGTGGATTGGCAACAGTTGGGATAAGCACTTGCCTTTAATTGAATTCTCGTATAACAACAGTTACCACACTTCGATACAGTGTGCGCCTTTAGAGGCACTTTATGGACGCAAGTGTAGGTCTCCCATCTGCTGGACTGAAGTTGGGGATAGCCAGCTAACAGGTCCCGGACTTGTGCACGAAACTTCTGAGGAGATTGTGCAAATCAGAAATCGGATGGCTACTGCTCGAGATCGACAGAAAAGTTACGCTGATAAGCGTAGGAAACCTTTGGAGTTCCAGGTTGGGGACAAGGTTCTGTTGAAGGTGTCACCTTGGAAGGGGGTGATACGCTTTGGAAAACGGGGAATGTTGAACCCGCGATACATTGGACCATTCGAGATTGTCGAAAGGATTGGTCCGGTAACTTACAAGTTAAACTCGCTTAATAAACTCGGTGGGGTACATGATGTATCCCACGTATCGCATTGAATCTAAAGAAATGCCTATTGGATACAACACTGATGGTGCCACTGGAGGAGATCCAGGTGGACGATCGGCTACGGTTCATGGAAGAACCAGTGGAGATTCTTGAGCGGGGCGCCAAGAAACTCAAGCAAAACACTATACCTATTATTAACGTACAATGGAATTCCCGTCTAGGACCGGAATGCACGTGGGAACGCATGGATCAAATGCGGCTTAAATACCCACATCTATTTACTGAACCTGAAACTAAGCATAAACCAAACACTAAACATAAAGCAACTCTCTCAAAGTGAATTTCGAGGCGAAATTCCTTTCAACTTGGGGATGATGTGACATCCGGGAACCAAGCACGCATTTTTCTAGCTGGCTTTACTGTTTACTTGCCGAATTTCGGGACGAAATTCTTTTCAACTTGGGGATGATGTGACACCCCGCATTTTCAGGTTCCTACCTTAACTAAACTCTAGTTAACTTGCATGTGCATACGTGACTAATCACTTGACTAGGGTTAGTTAGGAAGGTCTTCCTATATGTTATAGGGTAATAACATATGTTATGTGATAATCACATATGTTACATTATAATAAGTAAGGTTATCATCACAAAGCACACACGAGTCCTGTATCCCGAACGTTGGTGATTTGTCTAGCATACATGATAATGTGTACAATTGAAATATGATGAACGTGAAGTAACATGTTTATGTGAATTACGTGTTTATGCGAATTACTGCTTAACTGATAGTTAGTACGTAAACCATGCAAATTACGTGCACTCTATGATTAATATGTTATGAGATGATAAAAACAATGATTTTTAAGTAAGTTAGGGTGGTTAATATAATCGGGCCCGGTATTGGGCTAAAACATGATTAACGGGTCCGGTTAGTAGACTAAAAGGCCCTAATACCCAATTACTTGGGCAACAAGCCAAATCCCCTTATAATTATTGATGAAAAAAAAAATAAAACCCTAACCCTAACCCACCCTTGCGCCGTGAATACCCACACACACACACACACTCTCAATTTTCAATAAACATCAATCTTATTCATCTCATCAAGCTAATTTGGGTGAAATATCTAGGCTTGGAGGACTCTTGCGTGGAAAGGTATAATTTTCACATGTTTTATAATGATTTATAATGCTTGAAAAGTTTAAAAATCATAGAGTATACATATATATAAAAATCGCATATAGGGTTATGTGGGTGTTCTTGAATGTTCATTGTGATTTGATGATGATGATTGTTGTTAGTGATCATAATTAGGGTTTTTGTATGATAATATAAGTGTTTAATCAGAATAATATGAGTTATGCATGTATTAGAGATTTTTATGCATGATTAGGGTTTGTGAATAACTTGGGGAGCAAGTTTCAGTTTCTGGCAGATTCGTTATGATGTTTTGTAGGGTCTGTATTGTGATGTTAAATTGATTGTTTTGATCAATTCTTTGCATGAATGGATTGTACATGGTCTTAGCGTTTTAGAATGGGCAAAATCATCTGATTTGGATGTCGTTTGATATGTTTTTGGAATTTTATTTGATTAAAGGTCATATCAGATTTTCGGAATTATAAATTGGGTCAACTTTAAACGGGTATAACTCGAGTTTTACAAAGAATTAAGTTGTGAAATTTGGACGGAAGGTCAATATTGGAAAATTTTGGCTTTTCTAAGTGGATTCACCTCGTTTGGGTGAATACACAATCTTTGGGAATTTTTCTACTAAACTGACCTGCTGTGAAAATTTTCTAGACATAGCTGTGTTGTACGAATTTTAATAATTTTTGTGTTTGGTTTTGAGACAAAATAAAAATATGGGTTATCAAATGAATCCCAATAAATATTCAGTAAAAATTTGGGAGTTTAATTCGTTCGTTAAGTATTTTAAATAATCTGTTTTTCACAGCGTACAATCTGCCCTGAAAACGCAGATTGTGTAAGGGATGTTTACGTGACTATTTGGAGTCTTATATGGTATGTATTTGACATGAGCTTGCATGAATACTTATACGAGATGTGTATGAGGTATAAAACTGATAATAATCAATATGATCACCAACGGAATACGTAGGACTTACTTGTACATGTAGAGTCACTAGGTGTCACTACACGATTTGAACTTTAGAAGTTTTGGACAAACGAGTTACATGATGCGTTGGTTATGCACGTATACTCACCTAGTGACACTTGTAATAGGGAGTCGGTAGCTCGTTACTATTTGAGGGATTTGGATCATTTACGTGCAACATAAGGTGAGTTTCACTATTCTTTTCTTAAAAGCATGCGTCTCGGGTTTGAGACAACTTACAAAACGTTTTCTAGTCCGGTTTGGGACTACTTTTACATCTCGGGTTATGAGATGCTTTGACTCCTTGCGTGGGTCAGGTTTTGACTCCTTATGTGGGTCGGTTTTACGATTCCTTGTGTGGATCGGGTTTTTGATCAGTTTAAAACTTATTGGTCCTTTGTAAACTAAACACTCTATCATTTGGAAAGTCCTTGCATATTATTGGGTTAATCGCTGGAGGCAAGCGGGGTATTAGTTGATAGCGCTATTAGGTTGTGTAGCAACCTCATGTCTGAGGTGCTTGAGGCACGGGCACGAACTTCTGACCACATTTGAGAACTGGTGTTGATAGACACCAGTTTTTGAGGCAAACTATTACATTACTGAAGGTGTCCCAATAATCCTGTTTAGTTACACTGAGTGGGTTAGCTACCCCTGACACGCTTAAACTGATAACACTTGAACATTTTGGTCTGGAGGACCTACGCTTTTACTTGGTTATGTGGTTTGGGAAACCAGCGCATTTACTTACTCATTTTCTTTATTTAGTGAACTCACCAACATTGTTTGTTGACGCACGATATACATGCTTTTGCAGGTAGTTAGCTTCCGGTGCCACGATTAGAAAGCACTGCACACTTCACTGCATTTGAGTCTTGGGCATACACCTACATTTCATATCATGCTTTATGTTTTCTTTCATATGGTTTTATCTTGGGCGCGTTGTTTTGCGCATGGTTTTAAAAAGGTTTAAACTTGGTTTACACTTCCGCAACTTAACTAAACTTGATTTTTGAAAACGAACTAAATGGTTTGGGCATTTAGAGTTCGTTCATATGACTTATGGCTATGGGATCCTGGTATGTCATGCGCCTCGCGGTATAAACCCCGCAGTGGAAATTTGAGGGTGTGACAGCTTATTGCTAATTGCGTTTCGAAATAAGTGATATGGAATATGCAATTTCATATTGAAAATCCAAAATAACTTATTTCATTCGCAAACGTTAAATAAGCAATACCAAACACTATATCAAAATGTCATGTGCAGATTGACATTTTGTTGGCATGCAATGTATAATGTGATGAAGTAAAGGAGATGTGCATGAGATACTAATCTGTAACAGGATAAGTACAATTTTATGACATCCTTACCTCATGATGAAAAACCTTTTTTTTTTCAAGGAGCCCTGTAGTCATCATAACCATACGATTCTAAGCTTAAATGAAATGTATTAGGTAGAACCCAGAGTAGAAATCAATGGATTGGCATTAGGCATACAAAGACTTATCGCTGAAATGTCTGGCATTGCTTTGGAATCATGGAGACTGATGAGCAGGTTGCCTGAACCCATAATTCTTGATATTAGATGAAAAATTTTGTAGATTAAACTGAGCAAGCTCTGTTCCAAAACCTGCATCAGGTAAAAACAAAAAGAAAGATGTGAAATACACGCCCTCACACATTAAACTCTTGCTCAATACTTTTTTTTTTTTTTGAAATACTGAGAATCACATTGAAACAAACTATTTAACACTCATTTATGAAAATTTTAACAATTTGAGTTCAATTCAAAATGGAAATCAACTACTAAGCATAGACAGAAACATATTTACCAGCGAATAATGGAGAAAGTAGGTAATGAGAAAACGCGACGAAGAGCAAAATCGGCGTTTTCAGGAGCTTGAGGTTGAGGAGTAAGAACCGAGTAGGAATGGATAAAAGGCATAAACATGAACCGCTATGTTTGGGTCTTGAAAGGCGAATCCCTCTCGACAATCCCAAGACGGATGGGATCGCGTCACCGGGTACGGGTTGCGCAACGCCATTGAGGATGGTCGGAGTTAAGACGTCCAAATCCCACAACCTGTCGTTGTCCCTTACCTATCTTAATTTCCTCATTCTCAACTTGGAACACTTTTGGTGGAAGTTAGTTGTCTTTGATTTCCTTGTTGCTGATTGAGATTTTATCAAGCACCCTTAATGATGGGATTATTGTTATTGTAATGATGATGGGTGAATAGAAACCGATCAACTTTCAATTGAAGAGGGATCACAAGGGATATGAAACTGTTATTCCATTGAATGTCGAGTTAGGTATGATTAGAGAAGGTGAAAGGAGAAGGGTATTAAGGGAATCACATTTTACCTCTTCACTAAAAACAAAACATAAAATTACATTGCTAACCTTGTAAGTGTCTTAATGCACACCTAAGTGACGAATTTACCCGTATCATTTAAGCTTTATGAAGTTGTATATGTTACTACAAAACTTGTACCAATGACAAAATTACAATATGGTACATCACTCCTCCTTTATAATGTACTAGTGGAATGCCCGCGCGTTGCCGTGGGTATGTATTTTTATTCACATTTTAAATTGCCAAAACTTTATACACCATACTGTCATTTATCCAATCCAATCCATGCTTGATTTTTATTTGCAACATTTAGTTACACACATGAACCAAAGAGCCTTTAGCCTACTGGTTACAAAGTGTTAAATAAGGCTCAGCCTTTTTCTTGTGGTGATAATTCAAATTCCATTGGTAAAGAAAAGTTAATCCATTAAAAAAAAGTTACATGAATTAATCTATTACTTGGTAATGGTTCTAGGTAACAAAAAGTTAATACATGAATTAAATGTATTGAATGGTGCAATTGATTTGTATTAGTGACTTGTACATAAGGGCATAGATGGAAGAAAATGGTAAAAGTTAGAGATTTATGCATGAGACCTTTTGTATGCCATCTTAAAATGATGGTGAAATTATCTTCTTACCCATCTCTCCTCCTTAATAAGGTAGTAGAGATTATAGATAAGTAGTAACATTGTTCCTCTTCAATTAAGTAGTGACGTCTACGAGTAACACGCCACCTTTTGTTGTTCCATACGATGTGATTGTCTGCAATGTGTGGAAACTAGAATGTTAATCTAACTAAAAGGATGTTTAGAGTTTACAACAGTAGATGACAGGGATCTCCAAAAGGCTCATAAGGCTCGAAGATGATAGGGATCTCCAAAAGAAAATGAATTCTCCTACTCGCTATGAACATCACAACCGAAAGTCAGAATCCTCATACAAACCAAATCAAGCCAAACCATATTCTAGGCCAGGTAGCCCTAGGGTCAATTTCGTAGAAGGCAAAGAGGAACAAGAAGAATATCCTAAACTTTCTGACTATTGTTTTTTCACTGATATTGCAGGATTAATGTTTGCAATGCAAGATGTTGGTGATAAAGCTAGATAGCCTAAAATAAATGATAATGGGAATAGCAAGGAGGACAAATCTAAGTGGTGTGCCAATCATGAAGATTTTGGACACATTACTGAGGATTGCATAGCCGTTCGAAAAGAAATCAGTTATCTCCTAATCAAGGGCCATCTCTAAGAACTTTTAGGAAGAAAAAAAGATAAGTCACCGGATCCTGAAAGATTCCCAAAAAAACAGCACCCCCACCTTCAGATGCAAAAACCATAAATTTTATTTCAGGTGGATCAGATAATGGGGGACATCCTATTCAGCTGCAAAAAGGCATGCCAAGGAATCCAAAGGAGAAAAAGAAGACAGACCAATGAAAACATCAATGCTGGCCGACCAAAAAACAATATCTTTTGAAGAAGAAGATAGGAGCAACGTCTAGGATCCTCATCATGACAGTTTGGTTATCACTTTATATATAACTAACCATTTTGTACACAGGATCCTAACTGATGGAGAAAGCTCGGTCAACATTATTTAGCTGGATGCTCTGAAGAGAATGAATAACGGGTGAATCCGAAATTATCTCCAAATCCTTAGTATTGATTGGATTCAGTAGAGAAGCAAAGAACATAGTTGGAGAAATCAAGTTACCCGTCTACATAGAAGGGGTAAATTCTATGCAAAATTTTGTGTTATTAGTTCATTATCTTGCTATAACATTATTCTAGGTAGACCATGGATACATGATATGAAGGCAATCCCCTCCACATATCACCAATATATCAAGTTACCAACTCCTTGGGGAGTTGTCAAAAATAATATTGACCAATAAGAAGCAAAGGATTATTATACATCATCAATGAAGGCCTCTATGCAATCAAGACAGGCATAGCAATTAAAGAAAAAGGTTAGAGATGTGTTGGAAACAAGGGAACAAGATGTGAAAGAAGTATCTTTGGGAATCGAGGATCCTAACCATAAAGTCATGATAAGAACAAGGATCCCTAAAGAATTAGAAGAAGATCTACTCATATTCCTAAAAAGTAGGATCCCTACCTTCACATGGAAATATGAAGACATGAAAGGTATATCTAAAGAAATTATTACTCGTAAACTAAATGTGAACAATACTTTCAGGCCTATTCATCAAAAAAGAAGAAAGTTTGCACATGAAAGAAATGCAATCATCCAAAGAAGAAGTTAAAAGACTTCTAAAACCAGACATGATTAGGGAAGTAAAATTCCCAACATGGTTGGCTGATGTTGTAGTAGTACAGAAAAAGAACAGAAAATTGAGGGTATGTATGGATTTTACAAATCTTAACAAAGTATGCCATAAAGATCCTTTCCTACTACCACACATAGATTTCATGGTAGATGCCACAGATGGATATGAGATGTTGACCTTTATGGATGCTTCTTCACGATTTCAACAAATCCAAATGGAACCATCAGACTAAAAAGATATTGCCTTCATGACCCCAACAGGTATATATTGCTATATTGCTATGCATTTTGGACTAAAAATACAGAAGCCACTAAAAAATATGGACGTCTACATCAACAACATGGTGGTGAAATACAAGAAGGCTAAGGATCATATTTGGATCTTGAAGCAGCATTTGATATTCTGGACCAATAAAATATGAAATTGAATCCTTCCAAATGCCACTTCAGAGTCAACGGAGGCAAATTCCTTGGATACATGGTAGCCAAGAAAGGAATCGTAGCAAGTTTAGAACAAATAAAAGCAATCATGAAGCTGAAATCTCCAACAAATACAAAAGAAGTACAAATTAAGACTCACATGGACAATAGCAGCATCGAATAGATTCATATCAAGATCCTAATAAAGAACCAAAATTTTAAGTAGATAAATAAACATAAGGAAGCGTTAAAATCCCTCAAACAATATTTGTCCACATAACCATTACTAATGAAGCCTCAAGATAGGGAACCACTATCAATCTACTTAGCAATATCGGGCAGTGTTGTTAATGTGGTACTAGTTAAGGATCATGAAGGTCAACAACATCTGGTATATTATGTAGGTAAAATCTTGATTGATGTTGAGTCCAGGTATCCTTATCTTGAAAAATTAATCTTAAATTTAATTATGGCATCTACAAAACTAGACATTATTTTGAAACACCTCCTATACTTGTTAAAACTAATTATCCAGTTAAGTGTGTCTTAAGAAAACCAGAGTTATCAGGAAAAATGGCCAAAGGGGCAGTAAATCTTAGTGCCTTCGACGTCATTTATGAACCAAGAAATGTTATTAAATCCCAAGCACTAGCAAACTTTGTGGCTGATTTTAGCAATGACATCATGAAAGATACTGACTTAGAAGTCCAACAATTAGAAGGCAGTAAATCTTAATGCCTTCAACATCATCTATGAACCATGAAATGCTATTAAATCCCAAGCACTAGCAGACTTTGTAGCTGATTTTAGCAATGACATCATGAAAGATATTGACTTAGAAGTCCAACAATTAGAAGAGACAAAACAAAGATGGACTTTGTTCACTGATGGCACATCAAATGTAAGGGGGGGGGGCATGTCTATGGAGCCTGCTTAAATCGCCACAGGGGTACATTATACCCCAATTAGTATCTTGTGATTTCCAGGCTACCAATAATGAAGTAGAATATAAGGCACTTATAGTTGGATTACAATTAGCAAAAGACTTGAAAACAGGTATCTTAAAGTATACATTGATTCCTTGCCTATTACTAATCACTTTAATGGTTCATATGCAGTAAAATGTGAGAGTTTAGCAAAATATCTTGTATTGGTCAAGAAACTTGCTATATAATTTGAAATTTCTAGTATAATGCAGGTACCAAGGGTAGAAAATGTAGAAGTTGATGCTTTAGCAAATTTAACATCATCTCTCAAGATACCAGGTGGAATGAAGATACCAATCATACATATCCTGAACTCGGTGACAGAAAATATTGATGAAGTACTGAATACTCAGGATTTGGAGATCAGGGATCCTGAATTTGCACCAGGATCCTGGACCACACTCATCATCAAATATATTCGGGGTGGATAAATCCCTAATGATGAAAACCCAAGATCATTCTGAATGAAGGTATCTCGTTTTATTATATCACATGATGTTTTGTATAGAAAGTCGCTTGGAGGTCCATATTTAAGATGCTTAGAAGAACCAGAGATATACGGAGTATTAAAGGACATACATGAAGGAGACTGTGGGAATCACACTAGGGGCAGAGATCTATTTTCAAGGATCCTGAGGACCGGATATTACTGGCAACCATGAAATAAGATTTAGTGAGTTACGCCCAGAAGTGTGATGCTTGTCAGAGACATGGAAACGTCCAACATTAACTAACAGAGCCTATGTATCATATATCCTCTCCATGGCTATTTATGAAGTGGGGAATGGATACAGTAGGCAAATTACCTAAAACTCTAGGAGGAAAAGTATTAATGTTAGCAATGACATATTACTTCTCAAAGTGGATTGAAGCCGAAGCATTTATACAAGTGAAAGAAAAAGATGTGTTATCCTTTATCAAACGTAATATTCTGACCAGATTTGGGATCCCAGTAGAAATTGCGTGCGATAATGGATCTCAATTTATTGGAAGAAGAACAGTTAATTTTTGTGATAGTTGGGGCATAAAAATGATCACCTCTACTCCGGTACATCCTCAAGCCAATGGACAAGCAGAATCCAACAACAAAAATCATCAAATCTTAATAAGAAGTTAGGTTCCAAAAAGGGAAAATGGGCTGAAGAGTTACCATTTGTCCTTTGGGCGGATAAGACAACTACAAAAAATGCAACTGGACAAACTCCTTTCTCATTGGTGTTCGGAACTGAAGTGGTGATCCTTACAGAAATGGTCATCCCTACTGCCAGAACCATCCTTCAGGATCCTGAGAATAATAAAGAGTCACTTATTCAGGATCTTGATACGGTTGACGAGATCAGTGATCTGGCCAAAGTTCGTATTGCTTCATATCAACAACGGACTATGAAATCTTACAATAAGAACATCAGGATCCGAAGATTCCAAGTAGGAGCACGGTATTAAGAAA
This sequence comes from Ambrosia trifida, assembly GCA_028751855.1. Classification (NCBI taxonomy): domain Eukaryota; kingdom Viridiplantae; phylum Streptophyta; class Magnoliopsida; order Asterales; family Asteraceae; genus Ambrosia; species Ambrosia trifida. Next base: position 105,785,432 of record CM054126.1, on the reverse strand, counting down.
AGTCTTTCAAAATACCACTAATCCTAGCGATGTCAAGTTAGCACCTAAATGGTAAGGACCTTATATAATTGATTTTTGAAGCTGGTAACGGAGCCTACTAGTTAGCTAATATGGAGGGAGAACTGCTACCAAGATCCTGGAATGCAATTCATCTCAAGAGGTTTTTTATGTAAACTTTAGGATCCTGAAACTGAATTATGGTACGTATACTATCCCTAAATCTATAATTATATATTGGTTTAATTTCCATCTCTTTTTCCTGTTACTATGTATTTCATTAATTCCTATATGAATGATACTAACTTAAGCATCAGAGGAGTGTTAGCCTGGCTAACACCTACCTTCACCATGTTTGAAGTATTTTGTAGGACAAAGCTTTCAGAGATCCTGACATGAGTTTGAGCTGGCCATCTCTCTCACAATAAGGTACTCAAACACCTTCAAAGGCTTGAGGGTTTTCGCCTTCTTTGAGGTAGTTTGGAAACACCCCGCTTGGAGCGCATGATACTCTGCTATAGTTAAAGGTCGTGGGATCAGTCCATGTTGTAACACCCCAACCGATGGCGGAAACATCGAGGTGTCACATATGAATGATTGTTCAGTAGCACATGGTATATATTGAAATTTTAAGTACTTTATTCATAGCATAAATATCCAAATGAAACATTGTCTAAAAATCCAAAACTTCTAGTACATAACAGGAAATAAAGCAAACAACTCCAAATAATTTCAAATAGATCCTTCAAGCAACACTCTAAACCTCGGCTTCATTGTTCCCTAAAACATGTTAATTTTGAAAAATATTTTTGGGTCAACAAAAGTTGGTAAGAATTACATAGGTTTGAATATTGAATAAAAACTTGTACAATTCGAATGTCATGGCAAGTCTAGTCCATATGTGAAAACAATACTACCCGGTAAATCGTGTGCATAATCAAACCTTGTGACTAGAATATTGTGGTCCATCTCATACGCATATGGTTCACTCGTTTATGTTGCGATAACAATCACCCACGCTACCCATATTGGAGGTAACGTATCCGGGTGGGGTTGTCAGTCCAATAGATCTATCATTGTGTATCATTGGCTTGTCCGGAGTTAATGATTATGCTAGTCTATTGTGCTTACCATAGTAATGTTTAAGACATAATGCAACATAGAATAACACATAGACACTTATGTTGAATTGCAATTGAAAGTATAACATGTTTCACCCCAAAATAGTGTAAAAGGGCTATGTAAACTCACCTTAGCACAAGTCTTGAATCCTTTGAAATAGTCTAAATGTGGCACAATTGATTCCAAGTATTACCCTAAATTCAAGGCAATAAAATAAGTCTAAGTTTTCTAGTCTAACGGAATTCTAGGATTCCTAATTTGGGGATTGACAATCGTTTAATCGTTATTTTAGATAAATTGTTAATGATCTAATAAATAAAAGAAATTAGAAAAATAAATAAATAAAAGACTTTTTGTAAAATTTTGATTAAGGATGGTCATATTATAATGTTTTAAATGTGAAAATAATTTTTATAAAATTATTTTCTTAATTATTGAATATATAGTATATTAATATTTATTTGTCAAAATATAGTAGTAATGTCTAAAAATATTAAAATTCATAAAGTTTCAAATTAAAATTTATATTTCTGTTCTAAATGAACAAAAATAATTTATGTAAAATTTTGATATAAAAATAGTTAAAAACGGATTTATTATGAATTATTTATGATTAAAATAGCAAAAATTAATAAAAAAAAACAAATAAATATTTTTCTGAAATTAAAATTTATTTCTGGAACATTTATTGATTTATAAGTTTAAAATAATTTTTGTGGAATTTTATAAAACTGTGTAGATATTTTTATAGAATTTATAATTTATAATTGATTAAATTTGTAATATATTTTATATTTATTAAATAAATTATTTTTGAAAAAATAAAAATTGTATATAAAATTTATTGTTGATATTACATAAAATAAATTTTGGAGAATTTATAGATCATATTAGGTATTTTTAAAATTATTTTTAAAGATAATAACAAGAAAATATAAAAGAAATGGTTCTTAAAAAAAGCGTGAAGATGTTGGGGATCGAACTCGCGTCCCTAGCGGTTCGTTTAATGCATAAAGGAGATCCACACCAACTGGTCTGGACATCAGATTTGTTTGTGTTTCCGTTTTCAAAATACTTATTGAATACGCAAAATGGTCATCTTCCGCAAATAAATAAAGAACAAACCTTAGAATTATAATCTGATTATAAACATTATTATCAACCGATTAATCATGGGGTTATTGATCCCTAACAAAAACCTCATCTAAAGGGTATTATAATTGAAGAAGAAGCATACCGTTAAATGTATAAACAACCTCTCAAGGTTCGCGAGACCGAAAGAAGAAAAAAAACTCCAATTAATCCTTTCACAGGCCTTGAAAACGAAGGTGGTTGATGAGGTTATCTTAGTCGCACCTCTCTGATTGTAATGGCATGTTCAATTTATAGTTTCATGCACGATTTGGAAGGTTTTAATTGTTTGACCGTGATACAGTCAACCACGTCAAAAAGGAAAGAATCAAGTTGTCTATTCGCGTAATTATCAATTGGAATGGAAGCGTATAGGGTCATCAATCACAGCTGTACACATAAATTCGATTATTGTTTCTAGAAAACATGTCAATCATGAGTCAAAGGGGTTGACGGGTCGGGTCTGTTGGGTTCGGGTCCTTGGTGGCTGATTAATGAAGGAGAAGGGAATGAGAGGGATTGGGCTTTGGTTTGTGGTTTGGTTTGGTTGGATTATGGAATTGGGTTAAAGGTAGTGGGTTAAGGATGGTTATGATAAGTGGGTTATTGTTAAAACATGACTTATAAGTTTCATATAAACAAACCAATTTAGTTATTATTATTATTATTGTTATTATTATTATTATTATTACTATTAGTCTGAAAAAAAAATCATATTTATTTATTATTATTATAAATAAAATAACTAAGAAAAATTAGAATAGATAATTTATTGAGGAAATTTTGTATTTGTTTGAGTTTATACCACTTAAAAAAAATATATATATCCGAAATATACACGAATGCTTTGAAATAATATAAAGATTTAGACGTAGTTGTATTTGTACAAAAGAATAAGATGGATAAAGTGGTGGTTTTATTAACTCATAAAAAATTGGGGAAAAAATACATGATGTTACACATGTAACAGTGGCTGGCAATTTCATTATCATTGGCTATAACACTGAATGCAAAGAACGAATGGTAGACGTACCATTGCTAACGTACTAAAGTGGTTAACACTTCCGCATTAACCTAAGGTTTTGACATATTCATGTCACTTATGTACCAATGCAATTAACACTTATGTGTTACCCAAAGTTTTGATATATTCATGCTACTTAAGACCACCGGGTGCAACCCATGGATTTACAAAAGTTTTCCTATGATTTTGGCTGGATCCCCAGATTTGGCATAGTCACAAATGTTAGGGTATATTCCTGACTCATGAATAATCAAATAAATTGATTTTAAATTTCATCATAAGTTGCAAATTTTATACAATTTAGAGATGTTCCTTGTTGATTAAAGTTACATCTCAGGATCCTAAGGTACAATTGTTGATCTTACATAGGGGACAACTTCTATTAAATATTTAAATAACATGTTATGTAGATGATCCTGGTAAGAATTCTCACTCGAAACTTGTTTATTTAATTTTTTTACTAAGTGATTGCGAAATGTTTTATAATCTATAACCTAACCTTTTAGGATCCTCATTATCATTTATATACTCAGGATCCTCAATAATGTTTGAATTTATATTTTCAAGGTTCCTAAAATATTTTCAAAAGTATAGGATCCTAAACAATTTCAAAACAAAAATGCAAATCAGAAAGAAACAGTCAAAAGATAGTTATGTTTATTTATTTTCATAAGAAGATAACCTATACTTCATCCCAAACTAGGACCCATCCATCTAAGTCATCACAATTCAAAAGCAAATAATAATCAAGGCTTCACCTGTAAACCAGGGCCCATCCACCTTGATTGTTTTTAATTGTCTTTCCCTTTTCAGGGATCCCTTAGGTAAAGCAAAAAATAAATTGTTCAACATTACATAAACCATAATTTTAATAGCTTCATAAAAAGCAGGGCTCAGGCCTGGTCATCATGTTTTTAATTTCCCTGTCATACACCTACTTGGCTTCCACTTCCTTCTTCGCATTCCCTTTGTCCTCCTCAGCCTTCTCTTCTCCCTTATCAACATCATCAGCCACCTTAGGATCTTCAGCATCCTTGCTGCTCTCAGGCATGACCCCGTCAAGAATTTTGAAAGCTGTGGTCCACCCTTTGACGTCCCATTTCTTGGCATCAAAGCCTTCCTTCAAAGCTTCATAGGTCATCTAGATCCTGGATTTTAAGACACTAAGCGCAGTGATGTGCCATCATTTACACATATAAAACATGCATAAATAGTCTCATAATTGGGCAAAAATTGGGCTTAAATTGATAATTATAGCTACTTAATCGTTCATATTTTTGTTTCTCAGGAAATTGGACCTCCAACCTGAAAATAGATGATTTTCGGGTAAAAAAAAGCCAAAACCGGAGATTCTTGGAAATACAAGACCCGAAGCATGTTTCAAAGATGTGTAAAGACCTTCTTGGGGCTTAAACGAGGATAAATTTGACGCGGGGTTGACCAAGCACGCCCATGCTTACTTGTAAAAGGGCCCCACACGCTAGAAGAAAAAGCAACCAACTTGGGAGACAAGAAAACAATGTATGTCAACTAGCACACCCGTGCCCATACATTGGCACGCCCGTGCACTGGTAGTTGATGTGTCCTGATTATAACATATAAAACATGCATGATTAGTCTCATAATAAGGCAGAATTGGGGTTTAAATTACTTATTTTGGCTACTCAATCGTTCATGTTTGTATGTTTCAGGAAATTGGATCTCCACACCGAAAACAAGTGATTTTCGGGTAAGAACAACTAAAAATGGAGATTCCTGAGGATACGAGACTCGCAGCATGTCCCTATATGTGTAAAGACCTTTTCCGGATAATCAGTCCGGGACACTAGAAGACAAAGTAGCAAAACTCGGGAAGGAATTGAAGACTTAGATGTTGTATTAGATGCAGCACGGCCGTGCTTACGGCCGTGCAACTGATGAAGACGCCAAATGACATAATAAGTTGATATAACAGCATCAGTTGTGGCCTACAGATAGTTAAAATATGAAAAATCAAGTGCTTAAGAGCATGTTTGGCTCTCCTTCTCCTTATCCTTTTATCCTTTCTCATACTTCAACCTCAAAAGCTCCTTAATTCCAAAAGTCACAAATTTTAACTTATGACTTTTCCGTTCTTTTCTCCTTTTCAAAGCACAAATCTTCCAAAAGCTCATTTTTAAACAATTACCCAAACACTTTTTTTTTTTTTAACTTTTGACTTATTGGATAAGTCATAAGTTAAAAAGAGGGGATAATGGATAGCCAAACACCCTCTAAGTAGTTAAACATATTCGTCTTGAACTCAAATAAGTAAAACAATTAAAACGACTCAAATAGTAATTAACTCTAATATTTAAATAAAAATAATAATAATAATAATTGGCAATAACCCTCAGGAGACGTAGACATTAGACCGGGTGTAGTGGGACGTGTTTTCAGGCGTGATTAGGCAACATAGCGCCCCCCACACCGCTAAAGGGGGCGCCATCTTTCCAAAAAAGGGGAAGGCGTTATGTTTAACGTTTGGACCATTGTTGCTTGGCCAATAAAAAGTCGCCACGTGTCAAGGGGGCCAAGGTTTAAAGTTCGAAATTGAATGTGGCAACGTTCATTTTTTTAAAACGGCTATTTTTTTTACAAATGTGTGTGTATATATATATATACCCCCACACCACAATTTTTTAAAAACTACACTACAATCTCAACCATAAAACCATATTTTTATATCCACTATCAACTTAAATCTCTACTGCAAACCATACAATATTTAAAGTTATGGGTGGTGGATATGCAAACGATCCTGCCGAACCGTCCAATCTCCGGCGATACTCTCGTCGGAGACGTCGTCTACCAGTGTTCTCTTCTCCTCCACCTCCTCCTCAACAAGTGTTCTCTTCTCATCCTCGTCCTCCTCCTCCTCAACAAGTGTTCTCTTCTCCTCCTCCTCCTTAACATGTGTTCTCTTCTCCTCATCCTCCTCAACCAATGTCCACTCCTAATCCTTTGCACTTCCCCATTCCTCCACTACCCGGGTACACTCCCTTAAACCCAGATGCTGATTTCACTAATGAGGAGCTTGTATGGTTTTTAGAATATGTTATGGCTGTAAGGGGAGTGGGCCAGCTACGGTTGGTGGAGACCCAACCGAACCCCAACCCCTCCTGCTCGGGAGCCAACCGAGGAGGAGTACGAAGCTGTAAGGGATGCTATGGATGAAGAACGATACTACGTATCAACCCCTACGGAGTATTGCCGCATCCGCTCGGATGCGAGGTCCGACGGTCGCAATAGAGACCGTTTCGTGTCTTCACTGGAGTACACTTTAGAGGATTGGGATAATTATTCTCCGTATGGGAGAAATTTAGGATTAATTACGTAATGTTTTAATAAGTAGTTTAGGATTATGTAGTGTTTAAATAAGTAATTTAGGATTATGTAATTTTTAAATTTATATTAGTTGTGTGTTTTAATATTATTTGTAATTTTTTTATAACATTTGTTTTTTTTTTTACTTTTTAGTTAAATAGTTTTAAAAAAATAATAAAACAAACAAGCAATCACAAAAAAAAAGCTATCTTTTTTTCACTACTACACACTATTTTCACTTTAAACCATATGCTGACTCAGCTATAACAGGACTTATGTTTATGACTTTTTTCCTTTCCCCACATGGTCTTACGAAGATTCTGTGCCGAACAACTCTAGGGTATAACCATCGTTTGGCGGCTAATCGACCCAGATCACATCTCATCATCATCATCATCACCATCACCATCTGGGTTTCTAATATATGCTCATAAAACTAACCAGATCAAAACCTCTTAAATCTTTATCATCAACAATAACCTCCACACCCACCATGAAACAAATCAACACAAAAAGATCCCCCAATTGTCCTTCATCCAGCGTCCAATCAACACCAGAAATCGAAAAAAAATACGTCCATCGTGTCTACGATGCAATTGCACCTCATTTCAGCTCGACCCGGTTCGCTAAATGGCCTAAAGTTTCAACCTTTTTACATAATCTGCCATATGGGTCTGTTGTGTTAGATGCAGGGTGTGGTAATGGTAAGTATTTGGGGCTAAATGATGAGTGTTTTTTCATTGGGTGTGATATTAGTGCACCCCTTGTGCAGATTTGTAGGGACAAGGGTCATGAGGTGTTGGTTGCAGATGCGGTTAATTTGCCCTATAGAAGCGGGTATGGCGATGCGGCGATATCGATTGCGGTGTTGCATCATTTGAGTACTGAGGGGAGGAGAAGGAAGGCGGTTGAGGAGTTGGTTAGAGTTGTGAAAGTTGGTGGGCATGTTTTGATTACTGTGTGGGCTGTGGAGCAGGAGGATGGGAGTTTGGTTGATAAGTGGAGGCCGCTTTCGCGGAAGTATTTGGATGAGTGGATTGGGCCGGGGAGCCCGAGGGTGAGGAGTGTGGGTTCGGTTAGTTTGGAGAGTATTCCGGAAGCTGAGGTGAGTGTTGGGAATGAGGAGGTTAGTGGAGATGGGAAGGATAAGCAGCAAGAGTATTTTGTGCCGTGGCATTTGCCTTATCATCGGGCTGAAGTGAGTGGAGCGTCGGTTGGTGCGGTTGAGAATGGGCTTGCGAGGAAAGATGATGTAAAAGGGGCGATTGTGTATGATAGATATTATCATGTGTTTGGTGAAGGTGAACTTGAAAGGTAAAGCTTTAGTTTATGTGGTATTTATGATGAATTTGTGTTTTAAGGTGTTGCATTGCTTAATTTAGGGTATATCTATGCCTTGATTGGTTTAATTTTGCTATGGATACAAATAGTTATGTAAGTTGAATAATTATCATGCTTTTCCGGTGACGATCTTTGTAAGATACTAGGTTGATTGCCAACTGCCTATCACAAACTGTGATTTACCGTTGGTTAGCAGGGTATTGGGGGGGTCTAGTGATGGAAGTGGTTTTTATGGTTAGCGAAAAAGTAAAATGATACTAGGTTGATGATTGCATTGATTATGGAATGATTTTTAGTGTAAAGATTGCTTCAAGATATCAGTAATTTAGCTTTATGAGGTGTTTGGATGTGTATCTAAAGCGATCATTATTATTAGAAGCCGACAAGCAATTGCCAAGAGCGCATAACAGAAAGTGATATTTAGTGTTGTATACAAATAATCTAATGACAACCTTTACTTTGGTCAAATGATGTTTAAATATCAAATCTTGATTTTTGACGGGTCATAATAATTACTTTGAAAACACACGTCCAAACGCGCCCTAGTATAGCTCCCTTTTGCCGATATAGTTTTAAAGTTAGCAGATTTTATTGACAACTTGGTTTTGTTTCCAGGTTGGTCTCTGGTATGAAGAATGCAGTTATTGTGGACCAGTTTTACGACAAGTCTAATTGGTGTGTGATACTTGAGAAAACCTCATGAGGAAAACGATACATTATCAGGTCAGTTTCATGACTGAAGGTGAAAATGGTAACAAAACATCAGGAAGTGATCAAAGCCAAAAGACGAATGCTTGTTTTGAGCACTTTCGATGTCCAGATTTGTACGTGTATCATGTCAACTCCCAGTTTTTTTAGTGGAAACTTTAGTTCTTGTAACTTGATCTCACAACTAGAGTTGTTACTTTTCTATGTTGGATTTTTGATTGAGTACTGGTAATGTGGTGTTCCTGACACTTAAGAATGATACACATATACGTCTTGCGCGCCCCTTATGTTTATGGTCCGGATGAGCATTAATGACAATTATTGTAACGTGTCCTATCTTTCTCGATACAGTTGATGTATGGAATGGTGCTCAATCAAGTCATCAAGAGTTGAACGGTTTTCTAAGAATCACGCAACTGAAAACCAAGGTCGATGGATGGTTTCAAAGCATGCCCTGTAAAATCAATGAACTCGTACTTTGGTATACACGCCAAAGTGTCTACGCATCCTTCGATATACAAGATGCACAAATATAACGATAAATAATGACATGTGTGTGAATTCGACTTAAGATCACTTAAAAATGCCTATATTTTCATGAAGCTTATAAACATTTTTTTTCTTCAAAAATAATAATTTGCATTCTACAAACCGAACAATTCCATGAGAATTGCAAATAAACGAACAACAAGCTGTGCCGCCATCTCTTATAAAATACAAATCTTATTAGAGTTTGTATAAGTTGATATCTTTTATCAAAATAAAATAAAATAAAAGGGAAAAACCTTCTATATGAATAAGTCATCCAACATATTTTCAAGGCTTGAAAACACAATAAGAAATACTTATTCAAAATTTGACCTTATTCAGTAAAATAGTTTGGAATTTGATTAAAAGAAACGGTTATGTAATGTAACTGCCCAACCATCCAGCCCAACTAACTAGCCCAGTTCAAAGCCCAATACAGATTGGATGAATTTGGGGCTCAGTGAAAGAACACCCTCGAACTCGATGAATGGACCCAACATCATAAAAGTCATTGAGAACATTTAAAAAAAATCCTCAGAGATGCCCCCAAAAATGCTTTATGAATCTAAAATTAAAATCATCGGGACCCGAGTCTTATCACTCTCGCAATCCCAAACCGCACTCTTAACCTCAATAAGAGAAAATGGAAGAATATGGGAGCTAGCGTCCTCCTCCGGAAGTGAAAGGGTGGCTGGTTCTTTATAGGTTAACTAATTAGTGAAAAAAAATAAACACCTCAAATTTGATGCGTGTAGGAGGATTTATGCACCAGTCTCCTTTGATCATCAACCGTTTAGACGACTTATGCCGATCCTAGTGTTAACACAACCATGAAAATAGGTTGTATTCTCATTGCCATCCAAAGCACACCTCACTCTAGATTTTTGTTTTAGATCCTGCACTTAAAATTGTGACATCCGGGAACCAAGCATACATTTTTCTAGCTAGCTTTATTGTTTACTTGCCGAATTTCGAGACGAAATTCTTTTCAACTTGGGGATGATGTAATACCCCGCAATTTCAGGTTCTCAATTCAATCAAAACTCTATTCCTTGCATTCTACTTAGCTAAGGTTATCTAGACAAGTCACACGTGCACACACGAGATGTATATATACCTATGGGTTATTATTTAATGAACATATAATGCCTATGAAACAAGATACATGTTAATGTCGTCATCAAGAGGCATGGAACATAACTAACTCTTACCCTTGGAAAACCGGATGATATTCCTATATCGAAAGGCATATTAGAAACTATTTAATGGACACAATGTACGATCACAACACTATTAACATGAATAGGCCGATTAAATAACATGATTTAGTATGGGATCATGGCCAAGATATTTGTCTTAGAAGACTACACAAGCTATGCTCACATGCTCATCAATTACATATATATATATATACACACACACGCACGGCATATATATATGCCTACCCTCACATATGATTAATAACATAAAGATAACTAGATAAACTAACCTAGCTACACCTTAATACATCACTATCACTATGACAATCTAAAATCCTTGGAGCTACCAATCACTAGTAGGAATGTTCTAGGATAAGTCACCATCAAGTCCACACATCCATGACTAGATTTTAGGACCTAGTGACAACTCAAAAGCACATGGAGACAAACTTGAAAACTAGGAAATATCGCTATCCATAAGCCTACCACTATCACCTAAGGCTAATCACTCTTTCCTAACCTACACTCGGCCGAAACATGGAAAAGAAGCCAAGTCCCTTTCAAGAACCATGCTACTCTCCTACTTCCTTGTACTAGCTCGGCCGAAGACTCCAAGGAAAACACATACTCCATATCTTAGTTGTAAACTATCACTAAAGAAGGAAACAAGACAAGCCTAGAGTATAACCTCCCTAGCTAACCACCTTCTACATATATCACTTCTAGAATTTCGGCCCACATGAAGGAAGGAAACAAGAAAGAGTTGACTTATCACACACTTACACCAAAATAGGTAACTTCCAAAACCTTAACACCTTTCTAATCAAGTCAACACCACCTCTCTTTGTCTTGTCATAACCAATCGGCCAAGGCCCTAGCTAGCATAAGCATGCTTTTCACCAAATGAGGAATAAAACACTTGAACACCACACAAACCCATGCAAGAACAACACCCACTTTTGTGTCCATCCTCAACCAATTGGCCATGGACAAAGAACACCTCACCACTTACACCAAATTAGTAAGGAACTTTATACATGAGCTTCAATCCATAGAAGTTAGTTTGCCATCCAAACTAGTATAAATAGACCCCACCATTCACGTCATTCCTTGCACCAAATCACGTCTCTCTCTCACAATAAAACTTACGACCAAAGTATTCAAGAATACAAGGATTAGAAGCTTCAATCTATCGGCTCAAGGCTTGGCATAGGAAGCTCTCTAAGTCTAAGGATCACTAGCATTCACAAACACTCAAGGTAAAATCCATCCCACTTTAAGCTCTTTCTTTTCTTGATATACCCTCTTGTTAACCCGACCCTCGGCCTTAGAAGCACCACAATTTAATCACACGACACTTATAAAAGAACGGGTTACAAAACAATACTTTGCGGATATAAACTTCATAAGCATTATAATAGTTCTAGTACTTGTTTGTATGATCTTGTATTAACACTAGTAAAGATCGACGGTATTATGATCTTGAGTGATCAAGTTGTAGTTTTAAGCCCAAGCATAACTTGGATCACCATAGGTCGGTTTGCACAAATGCACACTCACTTGGCTTAAGTTCAAAGCTAAGGTTAACAACATAGTGAACCAAGCTTGAATTTGTTACAAACTCACAAACGTGTTGTGTGTTTGCTCCACGAGGCTTGGTTAAAGCTTAAAACATATAAGTTTAATTCATGTCACTATCGGTTAAGGGTCTATATGAAGCTTCACGATCGGATACCACTAGCTAACGTGTGTTATCAAGTTAAAACATGTGTTTACATTCAACTAAAATAAGATTATGATCTAAACTCATGATAAGGTATCTAACTTTATCACAAGAACAAAACCAAGTTTCACATAACTCATTAACCAAGTCCACACGTGTCGGGTAGACAAATTGTATGATAAAACTTCTGATTTACCATGCTTTATTAAATCATAGGGCAAGTACTGTCCGGACAATAGTAACTACGTAATTTGGCTTCACTAGATCACAAGCATCTCTATCAGGTGAGTTTCACTACTCTTTTTCTCAAAAGCATGCGTCTCGGAAGGAGACAACTTTCTAAACTTTTCATAGTCCGGTTTGGGACTACTTTTACACATCCCGGATTTGGGGTGCTTTGATTCAATAGGTGAATCTGCTTACACTAATTCATGCTTTATGTCCTTGATGAACTAAACCAACTCTATCATTGAAGTCCTTCTAAACACCGAATGAGTTGTCGGATGGCAAGCGGGTTACTAGTTGATAGCGCTATTAGGTCTCAAAAATCTCACATCGTGTGCTGGAGAGCATGGGTGTGAACTATAACTCAACATATTATCATTGTTGATAGACAATGATGCAAGGCACTTTGCTCACTATTGTGGGATCTCGTTGTTTAGCAGTTCGGTATTACCGGTTTTAGTTATCAAGAGTGGGCTAGCTACCCCTGGCATGTGAATTAGCATTTACTCGTCAAAACATGGTCTGGAGGACCTACGTATTTACCAAACTTTGTGAACTCACCAACTTTATGTTGACCCACGATTATTATACCTTTTTGCAGGACACTAGTTCGAAGCACGAGTAGTGCATGCATCATATGGCATCATGGGGATATGAATAATTATCTATTTTCGAGTGTTTAATTATCTATTATGATCTCGAACATGTTGTTTACTCTGACTATTTGAATAACTAATATCTTTTCGCTTCCGCAACTATTGAAATATTTAATCATCAATGAAACTTGTTTTATGATAACGGACTAAATGGTTTGGGCATTTAGAGTCGTTCATGTGACTTATGGCTATGGAGATCCTGGTATGTCACACGCCTCGCGGTATAAACCCCGCGGTGGAAATTGAGGGCCATTGGTTATAGTGAACTAGGATTGCATTCTAGTATATAATCATTATAGCCTAAGTATTAGTTACACTCACTACCTTAAGTGCACAACTTATTAATTTATGGAATACGTGTACTGATCTAGCGTATTGCAGGAAAGATCATGACTAACCCTACTCCTAACTATTCTTCACAAGCTCCATCAGTGGATCCCTACCTACGTTCAACTTCATTTCAAGATTCACAAATGGGATACCAATCGTTGGCATTGGTTTACCGATATGTTGCACTCTTGGGTTGTAGGTTATGGAGTGCGAGCTAGAGTTCCTCCTGTTATAGATTCTTGGGAAGATCTTTTGCAGGTATGGTGAGGCACGTTCATACTGAGTTGGACAATGCTTTCACTGCTGTGCAACAGTTTAAGTTCTGGAGGAGGAATGCAGATGAGACAATCAGACACACGGAAGGTCAGATAGGCCACTTATGACTGAGATGGCAGTCGTCAAGCGGGAAGCTGCTGAGACTAGGCAGGAGTTGGCTGCCACTAGACAAAGCTTAGCAAATACTATGCAAGAATTGAATACCGTTCGTAATAGGCTTATAGTAGCCTTAGGGATAGATGTAGAGGATCTTGAGGAGGATCCCGAAGAGGAACCTATGGAGGAAGAAGATGATGCTATTGGAGCAGCCATTGAGGCAACATTTGAAGAAGAGCTCGAACCAGAAGAGGAAAACGACCTATTTGAGGTCGAGATTCAAGACGAAAGCGATGATGAGGGCTCGTGTGTGGATCATGCGGACGATTGATTTCTACTATCTTAAGTATCATATATATTCGTATAATAACTTTTATTTTGTCGTGTGAGATCTGAGAATCATTTATCCTATGTTATTATTATTATTAACAATCTACTACTTTATCTTATTCTCGCGTTCATAATCCTTGTTACATTCTAGTTTACTTATACTGCATGAACGATGGTATGCGGAACATATTATTGTTTTCTCATGAGTGTAATGTAAATGTAGAACTACTATGACGGGTAGAGGAAATGGTAGAGGCAGCATCAGCATGACGCAAGAAGAACTGAGCACACTAATCAATGATCGGGTTGTAGCAGCCTTGGCAGCTTTTCAGGCTGGCCAACCTGCTCATCACCCTCCGACTTGTACCTACAAGTCATTCATGGATTGTAAGCCTCATAACTTTGGATGATCTGAAGGAGCGATCGGACTACTTAGGTGGTTCGAAAAGGTGGAATCGTGCTTTGCTATGTGCAATTGCCCGCTAGCTAATAGGGTTAAGTATGCCACCGCTACGCTTGAGAAAGCGGCATTATCGTGGTGGATTGCCCAAGTGCAGCTGCTAGGAGTTGATGTGGCAAATGCTACCTCGTGGGCAGATTTCAAGGAACTCATGAAGAAGGGGTACTGTCCTCGAGATAAGATTCAGAAATTAGAGACTGAGTACCTCAACCTGAAGATGGTGGGGTTGGAGATTGAGAGCTATACTACCAGGTCGCATGAACTGGCGACAATGTGCCCTAACTACTCCACTCCGCTCTACAAACGAATTGAATTGTATATCCAGGGCCTAGTACCTCAGATTAAGGGGATGGTCACTGCTGCTAACTTCAACAACCTCCAGCAGGTGATTCGCTTGGCTCACCAGCTGACTGATCAGAAGGTGGAAGAGGGACTCCTACCTCCTCGTGGAGCTCCATCTTCTAACACCAATGATAACAAGAGGAAGTGGGAGAATGCATCTGGCAGGCTTTTGACAAATGGCAATCAGCAGCAGAACAAGAAGCATGACAACGGTAGCAACCGTAATCAGTCACAGAGTGGTTAGCAGGGACACCGTCCCAAGTGCAATAAGTGAAACTATCACCACTCAGGACCCTGTAACAGGATCAAGTGTGATTTCTGTGGTAAGATGGGTCACGTATAGAAGGACTGTAGATTCAATATTCCAGGAAGTTAGTCAGCACCTCAGCAAGGACAGCAAGAAAGGAACAATAAGGGTTGTTACCAGTGTGGGAATGAAGGTCACTTCAAGAAGGACTTGCCCACAGCTGAATGGGAATGGTAACAATAACAACGGTGGGAACCATAACAACGGTGGTGGTAACAGAATTGGGAACAACCACAACAACACTCCCAACAACAACAACAACAACCACAACCACAACAACAACAACAACAACAACGGGGCTTGTGGGAGAGCTTTCGTGATTGGTTCAGGAGAAGCTAGGAATGACAACAATGTCATGAAGGGTACGTGTTCCTTAAACGACAACCTTGCTTCTGTTTTGTACGATTCTGGTGCGGACTTTAGTTTTGTGTCATCAAAACTTAGCAAACAGCTAGGGATAGTTCCTACTCTTCTTGATACCCCACATTCTATAGAATTAGATGATGGGAAGCCTGTCAAGGTAACCCACATCTATCGTGACTGTAAGCTCGAACTAGATGGGCAATTGTTTGCCATCGATCTTCTACCTATCACCCTCGGAAGCTTTGATCTCGTGGTTGGCATGGACCGGTTGTCCAAGCAACGCGCTGAAATTCTCTGTCAAGAGAAGATTGTTCGTATCCCTCTCTCTAACGGAGAACTGCTAACTATTCGGGGTGATCATGGTGGTACCATGGTAGGCATCATCTCATTCCTGAAAGCCTAGAAGTGTATTCGAAAGGGCTATCCAGCCTTTCTGGCTAACATTTCTCATACTCGAGCGGAAGTCGAAACGGGGATTGAGGGTATCCCAATAGTCCGTGACTTTCCAGACGTATTTCCCGAAGAATTACCTGGACTTCCACCTGTTCGTCAAGTGGAGTTCCAGATAGATCTTGCACCAGGAGCGGCCCCCGTTGCACGCGCACCATATCGCCTAGCGCCAAGCGAACTTCAAGAACTGTCTACCCAACTCCAAGAGCTATTGGATAAGGGATTCATTAGACCTAGTTCTTCACCATGGGGAGCCCCAGTCCTATTTGTTAAGAAAAAGGATGGAAGCTTCCGTATGTGCATTGATTATCGAGAGTTGAACAAGGTGACGGTAAAGAATCGCTACCCTTACCTCGTATCGATGACTTGTTCAACCAACATCAAGGGTCAAGTTTCTATTCCAAAATTGACCTGAGGTCAGAATTTCATCAGCTGAGAGTCCGAGAAGAGGATGTGGCGAAGACAACCTTCCGAACTCGTTATGGACATTATGAGTTTTTGGTGATGCCATTTGGGCTTACTAATGCACCGGCTGTGTTCATGGATCTTATGAACCGCGTGTGTAAGCCTTATTTGGACAAATTCGTCATAGTGTTCATAGATGATATATTGATCTATTCCAAGAGTAGGGAAGAGCACGAACAACACCTGCGGTTGATATTGGAACTCTTGAGAAATGAGCAGTTGTATGCGAAACTCTCCAAATGTAACTTCTGGATTCAAGAAGTCCAATTCCTAGGACATGTAGTCAATGAGGCCGGAATACATGTTGATCCCGCCAAGATTGATGCTATTAAGCAGTGGGAGGCACCTAGGACTCCTACGGAGGTGCGCCAATTTCTTGGTCTTGCGGGGTATTATCGCAGATTCATTGAGGGATTCTCTAAGATCGCTCAACCCCTCACGCTTTGACGCAAAAAGGTATTACTTACCAGTGGGGAGATGCCCAGGAATCCGCTTTTCAACTATTAAAGGCAAAACTTTGCAGTGCACCAATCCTATCGTTACCGGAGGGTACAGACGATTTTATGGTGTACTGTGATGCGTCTATCCAAGGATTAGGGTGTGTACTGATGCAACGTGATAAGGTGATCGTGTATGCTTCACGTCAATTGAAAGTTCATGAGAAGAACTACACCACCCATGACTTGGAACTAGGAACAGTGGTTTTTGCCCTGAAGATCTGGATGCACTATCTCTATGGAACAAGGTGTACGATCATCACCGATCATAAGAGTCTCCAACACATATTCGATCAGAAAGAGCTGAACATGCGACAGCGTCGATGGGTCGAGCTTCTGAACGATTATGACTGCGCTATCAAATATCATCCAAGGAAAGCTAATGTAGTAGTAGATGCCCTTAGTCGTAAGGAGACGAAACCTAAGAGAGTGTGAGCGTTACAACTCACTATCCATTCCAATCTTCCTGACAAGATACGTGAAGCCCAGGGCGAGGCTCTGAAGGAAGAGAACGTCAGACTGGAGACACTGCATGGTGCGGATAAACATCTGGAACTGAGAACAGATGGTCTTAAGTACTTCATGAGTCGAGTCTGGATTCCATGTTTTGGAGATCTCAGACAACTTGTGCTCAACGAGGCTCACACCTCTCGTTACTCGGTACATCCTGGTTCGGATAAAATGTACCAAGATCTTAAAACCCTTTACTGGTGGCCAAGCATGAAAGCCGAAATAACCACTTATGTTAGTAAGTGCTTGACTTGTGCGAAGGTTAAGATCGAATATCAGAAACCTTCAGGCTTACTCCAACAACCATAAATCCCTATGTGGAAATGGGATGGAATTTCCATGGACTTCATCACGAAGCTCCCTAAAACGCCAAGTGGGCATAATACGATTTGGGTTATCATCGATCGCTTAACCAAATCGGCGCACTTTCTGGCAATAAAGGAAACTGACACGCTGGAGAAACTGGCCAACCTCTATCTCAAAGAGATCTTCTCTAGGCATGGGGTGCCTACTTCTATTATATCCGATCGCGATTCACGATTTACCTCTCGTTTTTGGACTACTCTCCAAGATGCTTTGGGAACTCGCTTTGATATGAGCACAACTTATCACCTACAAACGGACGGAGAGAGTGAGCGTACCATCCAAATGTTGGAAGATCTGCTACGGGCCTGCGTGGTAGACTTTGGAAACAGTTGGGATAAGCACTTGCCGTTAATCGAATTTTCATATAACAATAGTTACCACACTTCTAGTCAATGCGCGCCTTTTGAGGCACTATATGGACGCAAGTTTAGGTCTCCCATCTGTTGGACTGAAGTTGGGGATAGCCAGTGGAGATTCTTGAGCAGAGCGTCAAGAAACTCAGCCTAGAGTATAACCTCCCTAGCTAACCACCTTCTACATATATCACTTCTAGAATTTCGGCCCACATGAAGGAAGGAAACAAGAAAGAGTTGACTTATCACACACTTACACCAAAATAGGTAACTTCCAAAACCTTAACACCTTTCTAATCAAGTCAACACCACCTCTCTTTGTCTTGTCATAACCAATCGGCCAAGGCCCTAGCTAGCATAAGCATGCTTTTCACCAAATGAGGAATAAAACACTTGAACACCACACAAACCCATGCAAGAACAACACCCACTTTTGTGTCCATCCTCAACCAATCGGCCATGGACAAAGAACACCTCACCACTTACACCAAATTAGTAAGGAACTTTATACATGAGCTTCAATCCATAGAAGTTAGTTTGCCATCCAAACTAGTATAAATAGACCTCACCATTCACTTCATTCCTTGCACCAAATCACGTCTCTCTCTCACTCTAAAACTTACGACCAAAGAAGTCAAGAACACAAGGATTAGAAGCTTCAATCTATCGGCTCAAGGCTTGGCATAGGAAGCTCTCTAAGTCTAAGGATCACTAGCATTCACAAACACTCAAGGTAAAATCCATCCCACTTTAAGCTCTTTCTTTTCTTGATCTACCCTCTTGTTAACCCGACCCTCGGCCTTAGAAGCACCACAATTTAATCACACGACACTTATAAAAGAACGGGTTATAAAACAATACTTTGCGGATATAAACTTCATAAGCATTATAATAGTTCTAGTACTTGTTTGTATGATATTGTCTTAACCCTAGTAAAGATCGACCGTATTATGATCTTGAGTGATCAAGTTGTAGTTTTAAGCCCAAGCATAACTTGGATCACCATAGGTCGGTTTGCACAAATGCACACTCACTTGGCTTAAGTTCAAAGCTAAGGTTAACAACATAGTGAACCAAGCTTGAATTTGTTACAAACTCACAAACGTGTTGTGTGTTTGCTCCACGAGGCTTGGTTAAAGCTTAAAACATATAAGTTTAATTCATGTCACTATCGGTTAAGGGTCTATATGAAGCTTCACGATCGGATACCACTAGCTAACGTGTGTTATCAAGTTAAAACATGTGTTCACATTCAACTAAAATAAGATTATGATCTAAACTCATGATAAGGTGTCTAACTTTATCACAAGAACAAAACCAAGTTTCACATAACTCATTAACCAAGTCCACACGTGTCGGGTAGACAAATTGTATGATAAAACTTCTGATTTACCATGCTTTATTAAATCATAGGGCAAGTACTGTCCGGACAATAGTAACTACGTAATTTGGCTTCACTAGATCACAAGCATCTATATCAGGTGAGTTTCACTACTATTTTTCTCAAAAGCATGTTTCTCGGAAGGAGACAACTTTCTAAACTTTTCATAGTCCGGTTTGGGACTACTTTTACACATCCCGGATTTAGGGTGCTTTGATTCAATAGGTGAATCTGCTTACACTAATTCATGCTTTATGTCCTTGATGAACTAAACCAAATCTATCATTGAAGTCCTTCTAAACACCGAATGAGTTGTCGGATGGCAAGCGGGTTACTAGTTGATAGCGCTATTAGGTCTCACAAACCTCACATCGTGTGCTGGAGAGCATGGGTGTGAACTATAACTCAACATATTATCATTGTTGATAGACAATGATGCAAGGCACTTTGCTCACTATTGTGGGATCTCGTTGTTTAGCAGTTCGGTATTACCGGTTTTAGTTATCAAGAGTGGGCTAGCTACCCCTGGCATGTGAATTAGCATTTACTCGTCAAAACATGGTCTGGAGGACCTACGTATTTACCAAACTTTGTGAACTCACCAACTTTATGTTGACCCACGATTATTATACCTTTTTGCAAGACACTAGTTCAAAGCACGAGTAGTGCATGCATCATATGGCATCATGGGGATATGAATAATTATCTATTTTCGAGTGTTTAATTATCTATTATGATCTCAAACATGTTGTTTACTCTGACTATTTGAATAACTAATATCTTTTCGCTTCCGCAACTATTGAAATATTTAATCATCAATGAAACTTGTTTTATGATAACGAACTAAATGGTTTGGTCATTTAGAGTCGTTCATGTGACTTATTGCTATGGAGATCCTGGTATGTCACACGCCTCGCGGTATAAACCCCGCGGTGGAAATTGAGGGTGTGACATAAATAATCAGTAGTCATAATCTGACTTTGTATCTTGTTTCTGGATTCTTCGATTTGTTGAATCCTTGGGTATTTAGGCGGAATTTCTTTAGGTTGGTTAAATAAGATTTTGTCACCGCTTTTTGTCGCTATATTGTGTGTTTGTGGTTGTATGTTTGTTATTGTTCATTGTCTAGTATAGATCTATATTTTTCAACATGGTATCAGGGAAGAAAGATCAAAAAGTCGAATGTATGAGTCTTGGATCCTATCTGATTTATAGATTTGGTCCTGTTCTTAGTTGTAGATAATAGATCTGATCTTGGTGATAGATCTTGTCTATTATCGTGTATTGTTTGTATTTTGGTTGACTTGTTTCAGGTTGTTTGTTGTCAACCTTGGTTGGCTGGATTTGAACTATTGCTGGATTTGGAGTAAAAATTGCTACAATTGCACTCACAATTCTATACCCTAAGTGAAGGTATAGGTTGTGAGTATTGGCGAACCCGTGAGATTGTTCCTGCTTATACTGTCTTTGATTGTTGTGTCTAGGTGTCATTGACCGGGTTAGGGTGGACCGATATTGATTTGTTTTGTGTGGTTTGTGATTGTCTTGTCTTGATCTACTTGTGTTCTTGATTTCTGTTTGTGTATTATTAGTCTTATACTGTCTTGTGTCTAGTGGTTAAAGGCTCCTGTGTAAGGATCTGCGTGGACACCCTTGAGTGATGAACCATGATCTGAACACCTACACAACTTCGCCTTTTAGGATCTGTTTTGTGCTATGTGTGTTAGTTATTTGCTAACTCCTAATTGTTTATCTGAGTATTTGACTTTGGTGTGTTGTTATTTGTGTTTCCTTGTTTGATATGGGTGATACTGGTGGTGGTGGTGCAGAAGGAGATGATCCTAATGCACAAGCACTACTAGCAGGAACTCTGATTAGTAAACTGGACATCAGTGATCCTCTGTACTTGCATCCTAGTGACAGTAGTAGTTTGTCTATTATAACAATCAAGTTAAAAGGAACTGAAAATTACTCTGTATGGGCTAACTCTATGAAACTAGCTTTACAAGCTAAAAATAAAATTGGTTTTATAGATGGCACAAGTATTAGACCTATAGATGATGAAGTTCTAGGTAAACAATGGGATAGGTGTAATTCTATTGTCTTATCTTGGTTGTTAAATTCTATTAGTGAAGAACTCTTTCTTAGACAAGTTTTCTCAAGACAAGTCACAGAGGTGTGGATAGATTTGAGAGAAACTTATGACAAAGTGGATGGATCTGTGGTATATAATCTATATCAGAAGATAAATTCACTTAGTCAAAATGGGAGTTCTGTGTCTGAGTATTATCAAAGGTTGAATACAATGTGGAAATATTTTGATTCCATTGTGCAGTTACCTTCTTGTACTTGTCAAGCTGCTAGGGAGTTTAATAGTTTTAGCGGTTTGATAAAATTATTTCAGTTTCTCATGGGTCTTGATGATATATATCAACAGTTCGTACCACCTTGTTAACAAGGGACCCTTTACATGATATTAAAACTACATATTCTATTATCTCAAGAGAGGAGTCACATAGAATTAGTAACATTGGTAGTAGTAGTAGTAGTAAAGGAAGTAATATTGCTTTTGTGTCTAAAACTACTCAAAGTTTTGTTAATAATAGAAGGATAAATAGGGGACCTAATCCAAACCTAAAGTGTACTCATTGTAACATGATAGGTCACACAGTTGACAGGTGTTATGAATTGGTTGGATATCCTCCTGGTTTTAAAAAGAAAGTTCCTGGTCAAAATGTTAGATCAAATATGTCTTCTAATGCTTCTTGTAGTAAACAGTCGGTTCCCTCTAGTTCTGCTTTGCCTTTTTCTCCTGAACATATATCAAAGCTCATGAATCTGATCAGTGAAAAGGGAGGAAATGAGTCTCAAGTTAATAATGTAGGAGGTAAGAGTATGATAATTAATGGTTTTTCGTGTATGTTAAAAATTTCTAATCTGGAAAACAATTTTAAAAATTTTTCTAGTTGTTCTAGTTTTGTCAAGGCTGCTGTTAGTCATGGTTGGATCTCAGATTCATGAGCTAACCAGCACATGACTAATAGTGATCAGGACATGTATAATTGTGTTGAAGTGTCTGATTATAAAATTCTTGTTAAACATCCTAATGGTACAAGTGCCAAAGTCACAAAAATAGGAGATATAAAAGTAGGTGAGGGTATTGTTCTGTATGATGTCTTTCTTGTTCCTGATTACTATGTTAATCTGTTATCTGTCCATAAGTTGGCTAGGGATAATAGATTAAGTGTGTTGTTTGATGAGCAAAACTGTTTTATTCGGGATTCCAAGTCTAAGAGAATCCTGGTGACTGGTAAACAAAGTGATGACTTGTATTTTGTAAGAAAACACGTGAGTGTTAATACTAGTTGTTTTAATAGTGTTAATGATGCCAATTTATGGCATAATAGACTTGGTCATCCTTCTGATCAAGTATTGTCTGTGCTAAGAAAGAACTTGAACCTTGGTCATAAGGACTCACAACCTTGTGATGTGTGTCACAAGGCTAAGCAAATTCGGGTTCCTTTTCCTATCAGTGATCACAAGTCCAAACATATTGGTGACCTTATTCACCTGGATGTTTGGGGACCTTATAGGGTCACTAGTAGGGAAGGGTACAAGTAATTTCTTACAGTTGTTGTTGATTTCTCTATGACTGTTTGGTGTTATATGCTAAAGAATAAGACTAAAGTTTTTGAAAATCTAATGGTGTTCTATGAACTAATTAAAACTCAGTTTAAAACCAATGTTAAGATTTTCAGAAGTGACAATAGAACTGAATTTGTTAATAAACAAATGCAGTCTTTCTGTAATTCTAATGGCATAATACATCAAACTTCTTGTGCATATACTCCTCAGCAAAATGGCATTGCTGAAAGGAAGCATAGACACCTTTTGAATACTGCTAGAGCTTTATTGTTTCAAAGTGGATTACCACTTAGTTTTTGGGCATATTGTATTCTAACTGCTACTTATTTGATTAACATGATACCTGTATCTGTATTGTTAGGTAAGAGTCCTTATGAAATTGTGTATAGGTTCCCCCCAACACTCAGTCACATTAAGAACTTCTGTTTTAATATTGTTTTAAGCAATTCAGATAAGTTGTCTGTTAGAGCTGAGAAGTGTGTTCTCATAAGGTACTCAAATTTTAAAAAAGGTTACAAGTTATGGTGTTTAAAGTCTAAAACTGTTGAGTATTCTAGAGATGTCAGATTTTATGAAGAAAATTTTCCATTCAAACAAAGTTTTGGTAATGAAACTGTTTTGGAAGATAAAAGTCTAATTAATCTAAATTTTTTTGATCAATTTGAGACTACTGAAGTATCAAATGTGACTGAAAGCAACACCCTTTCCGATGATGAAGGGGGGATCACTAGTTCTTAAGAAGAGTTAACTAGTTTGCAACTGGGAAATCCTCCCAGGGCTACTGTGGGGGGGGGGGGGACTTAAGTCAGCAGCCTAGCAGTTCAGGTTGTATGACTCCTAGTAGGGTAAACCATGATGTTGACCTTTCAAATGAAGAGACAATTCTATCTGAGGGAAGTATTAGGAGGTCTAGTAGAGTATCTAATATTCCTAGGAAGTTTGATGATTATGTGGTAGAAGGTAAAGTTAAGTATGGTGTTGAGAGAGTTGTGAACTATTCTCATTTGTCTGTTGACAATTTTTGCTTTGTATCCAATCTAAATAAAACTGTAGAGTCTAATTCTTATTCAGAATCCTCTAAAGACCCAAGGTGGGTAGAGGCTATGAATCAAGAAATGGAAGCTCTCTATAGAAATAAAACATGGGAATTAACTGACTTACCTAAAGGTAGAAAACCAATAGGGTGTAAATGGGTTTACAAAGTTAAGTATAAGGCTAATGGTGAGGTTGAAAGGTATAAGGCAAGACTTGTTGCCAAAGGGTATAATCAAAGAGAGGGGTTAGATTTTGGTGAAACTTTTTCACCTGTAGTCAAAGTGGTTACTGTTAGATGTGTGCTAAGTCTTGCTGTTCAAAATAATTGGTCTTTGTTCCAATTGGACATAAATAATGCATTTCTATATGGGTCTATTACTGAGGATGTTTATATGGTTCCTCTTGAAGGGTATAGTTCAAATAATGACAATAAAGTTTGCAAACTTATTAAGTCATTATATGGATTAAAACAAGCCCCAAGGAAATGGAATGAGAAACTTACCAATGTTTTGTTACAGTTTGGTTTTAGGCAAAGTGTGTGTGATCATTCTTTGTTTATTAAGTCTGAAAAATAGGTGTTTATTGTATTACTTGTCTATATTGATGATATTGTTATTACTGGTAACAATGTGCATGAAATTAATAAGATAAAAACTTTTCTAAGTTTAAATTTCCAAATAAAGGACTTAGGAAAATTGAAATATTTTTTTAGGTATTGAGGTATTATATACTGATTATGGGATATGTTTATCACAGAGAAAGTATTGAATTATTAAGTGAGTTTGGTTATCTAGGGTGTAAACCTGTTAATACACCTATAGAACAAAACTATGTTTTGTCTACTAAGCATGGTAAAAGTGAACAGGTTCAAGATAACATTAATTGGTATAAAAAACTGATAGGAAAACGTATATACTTGTCTATTACAAGACCTGATATAAGTTATGCCGTTCAGGTTTTGAGCCAGTTTATGCACAAACCCACTCATGGTCATTTACAAAATGCATTAAGACTTCTCAGGTATCTAAAACTGTCTCATGGTAAAGGTTTACAGTTTAGGAAGGCCGAGAAGTTTGAGTTGAATGTATTTGTTGACTCGGATTGGGCAAAGTGTTTAGTGACAAGAAAGTATGTCACTGGGTATTGTATTTTTCTTGGAGGTTCTTTGGTCTCCTGGAAAAGTAAAAAACAGAGCAGTGTATCCAGGCCTACTGCCGAGGCAGAATACCGTGCTATGTGCTTTGCAACCTGTGAAATTATGTGGATCTTGAATGTGTTAAAAGAGCTACAAATTGACTGCAAACTTCCAGTTGCTTTGAACTGTGATAGTAAGGCAGTAATTTCTATAGCTGCAAACCTAGTTTTCCATGAACGAACTAAACACTTTGAGATTGATCTCCATTTTATTAGAGAAAAAAATTTCAAGTGGGATAATTCAGACTGTGAAGATTGATTCTGAACAACAAATTGCTGACCTGTTGACTAAAGGTCTTAATGGGTCACAACATGATTTTTTATGTGAAAAACAGGGTATGATATATGTGTTCAAAAAGGTTTGAATGAAGAGGGGATGTTAAAAGGTATGAATATTTGATTAATTCAAACCTTTGTGGGTTATTGGCCTTATTGGTTGACTGAGACATTTATTGGGCTAGTTGTTATAATGTGCTAATGGGCTTTGTGAAATGTTATCAAGATATAAAAGGTGTTGACCCATGGCCCACTTGCAATGGCCGGATATTATGTTCGTGAACAAATATGATCGTTGGATCAATCTAATCTTGGCCGTTGATGAGTTAGCTAGAAAACTTTCAAGACCTAGCTATATATACTTGTTTATCTCATTATTATTCAGTTTTGTATTATTGTTTTCTTTATTTCTCTCTGTATTCGTGTCTAGGTCTTGTATCAGTCTTCGTCTTCTTCATCAGTGATTAGGGTTAATCACTGTAAGTTTGTATTGTTTATCATCTATGATTGTGACAACTGATCTAAATAATCAGTAGTCATAATCTGACTTTGTATCTTGTTTCTGGATTCTTCGATTTGTTGAATCCTTAGGTATTTGGGGGGAAATTCTTTGGGTTGGTTAAATAAATTTTTGTCACCGCTTTCTGTCGCTATATTGCTATATTGTGTGTTTGTGGTTGTATGTTTGTTATTGTTCATTGTCTAGTATAGATCTATATTTTTCAACATTGTGATTTTATGATATGTACGTACGGGACTTCTTTTGAAACACGGTTTAGGTTTAGGTTTTCTAATAAAGGCAGATTTTTGGTTGTACTGTCCTACGAGTGTTCATAATATATCTGGTGAGAGTATTAATACTTATAATAAATCAATAATAAAGTTTTGTTAAAAACTTAAAATAACCAAAAAAAAGTGATGGTTTATTTATTTACAAGTTACAAAAATTTTAAAAAAATAAAAAAGAAAATATATCACTTTCGTAATAATGAAACAGTACGGACCACATTACACCTTTAACAACCAAAAAGATTTAAAAACAAAATAAAAAAATTTCCAAAACAACACATATTTATTTACGTTAAAAATATACCAAACACAATGCAAATAGACCCATGCTTTCTAGTCATAAATATAGTGCAGACATTAATGACCACATTCGGTGCATTTTCACGCTGTCACTTTGTCCATTCTATTCTTCACTGCCTCTTCCTTCCCCTCTTTTTCCTCTCCATTCTTCACCTTATTATTATTATTATTATTATTAAATTAAACAATCCATTAATAAAAAAATATTAAAAAAACCCAGTTCTAGTTGCTGTTTCTTCACTCCACATTACCTCTAAATGTTACTTCAGTTGCAAGTTTCCTAACCCAGATCTTGCATTGTCAGGTAATAATACAGTTTACCTGTCTTTTTAGTTATAATGTTTGATCCTACTTTATGTGACTGAACTTTCAATCATATTGTTAAAGATTGAAAACCCATGTTTTATTTACTGTTATGATTGTTTCTTGAAATGGGTTTTGTTTAATTTGTTGTAAAGGTTTGAACTTTAATACATTTTGATTGTTTTTGTGACTGAATCTTGAATTTTATGGTTAAAGATTGAAACCCATGTTTTATTTATTGATTTTAATGGTTTCTTGAAGTGGGTTTTGTTTAATTTTATGTAAAGGTTTGAGCTTTAATTCTTTTTGTTGATAATTTTAGCAAATTTATTAGTTTTTTTCAAGTGGGGTTTTGATTTTGATAGTGGGTTGTGAATCTTGACATTTGTTGACTAATATGTGTTTAATACTTAATACTTTTTTTATTTTTATACTTTGTGAGCTCCATCACTTTCTTCCTTTTCGGTTGTTTTAAGGATTGTTATTATTATTATTTGTTTTATTTATTTATTTTTTAGTGTAGTTCCTGTTCATCTTATTTAGGGTTTCAGACTTTCAGACAAGAGTCATCTTCACTCTTCATCATTGAATTGCATAAGGTAAGCATTGACTTTTGGTCAAACATTGACTTTTTAAATAGATTTTTATATGTGAATGATTTGATTTATTGGTATTATTCAAATGTCCTATGCATATTAAAATGTTGATTATATAGGGAAACATATGAGCTTCAGGCATATGATTAAACTTTCTTTATAAGTTTTTTTATTTTTTGTCTTCATTGATGCGGACGCGTGAAAATCTAAATCATTTCTGTTGTAGCAGAATTGTATGCTAAATTTCATATATTGTCTCTGTTTATTATTACTAATAATCATTTGAAATTATTGATATTTATACAAGAGATTCCTTTGTTTTCTAATTAGTTAAGGGTCTTTAAGATGTTTAACCCAATTTAACTTTACTAAATCTATATGGATCAACCCGGTATGTTGGGGAGGTAGAGATGGCGGATCATGGTGGCAGGTGGTGGTTTAAAACTTTATATGGATCACCCTGGATGGATCTTGGGTCGACCCGTGTATTGATGTGCCTAAATGGGTCGATCTATTGGACCAGCAGATCTTTTCTTGATCCATTGGGTCAAGTAGATGGATCAGACTAGAGCAGATCTGGATCTAGACCCGAACCGCTGACAGGCCTATGACCAACCTGTCAAGACCTTTCTGTGGGCTGTTCACAAGCGTTTTAATTCTTCGAGGACAAACGTGAATACGAAATCAAGAATGTGAATATAGGTCCTATTTAGTTTTGAAAGGAAAACTTAGACATTTAATATTGTAGAAGTAGGAAACATAAAATCAAAACACAATCTTTTTTGGTTCAACAATTTATGTACATCCGCACGTGTTGCTAGGCCTTCTGTATAATTTGTGAGTTCAACTATAAAGCTGATATACTAAGATACACATCCTCATAATAAAAAGTAAGCAATCATTCTTATCTGTCGTAGGAACGGTTTATAATTCAACTGTGCTTCATATCCTACAGTTTTCAGCCTATTTGCCATTGTGATGATCACGTAAGACTAAACTAGAAATGTTTTTTGATGTAGTTTTGAATTCTACTACATTCGTGATTCTACTTTGTTAACAAAAACGGTCTTACATTAGGAATACATTTGATGTTCTATAATTAAAACTAAAATCATTTTATGCAATATGGGCCTTTGTGTTTGCAGTAACCTTGATTTAGTAACAACCGGAACGCAGGAATTTGCAGTTCATGGTTGCGCAGTAATGTTGAGGAGTACCAAATGGAAGCTTGAGAAAACTAAAGTGAAAGTTGTTTTTCGGCTGCAATTTCATGCTACAAATGTACATTTTTTTTTTTTGTATCTTTTCAATCAACAAATATAGTTTTACACAATTACAACACACACACACGCGTCGCAAACGTACAAATGAAACCACCTTATATGAGCTCTTGAAATGCACCAGATTCCGCAGGGCGGATGGGATAAATTATTTGTTTGTTTCATACCGACCGAATCTGGAAAGATCATTGCAAAAACTAGCAAAGCAAATGTGAGAAACGGAGCATGCAAATGGGCAGATCCTATCTATGAAACTACAAGGCTTCTAGTAGATTCTAGAAACAAACGATATGACGATAAGCTTTACAACCTCATTGTGGGGATGGTAAGTTTCCATTCTCCTTTTCAGTTCACCATTTTGAAAAAAAAAAAAAAAAAACTACTATTTATTAATCGAGGTTATTTTCGTCGTTTGGGTTTCAGGGTTCTTCGCACGCAAGCATACTTGGTGAGGCTGCCATTAATCTTGCTGACTATGCAGATGCATTGAACCCTTTTCTTGTTGCTTTGCCTCTTCATGGATCCGACCAAGGAACTATCTTGCATGTGAGAAATATTCTTTTATGCTTTCATTTTCTAGGGTTAGTCTAGATATTTCATCATCATCGTCATCATACTCAGTTAATCCCACCAATAGCAAAGCTAAGGTAGGGTCTGAGGAGGGTAAGATGTAGAGAGGCTGCTTCTTGTGAGACCCTCGGCTCGATAGTGGTTTTGTATCAAGCCTTGGACATAAGGCACATAACACTTAGCAATCGGGACAAGCCCGATTGGTGCATGTAACCCCTTGTCTTTTGGCTATCAACGTCACCACATGATGCATGATTAACCGTCCGTCGTTTTTAACGTTATTTTCACGAAATTAGTAAAATAACGTTAAAATTAGTGCAACTTTACTTTTGCCCCCTAGGGCCACACATATATACATTATATGCGCACAGCCGTAACATTTTAGTTGAATTATGCCGGTCATCTTGCGGGTCGGGGTAGACCAAACCAATCCAGCAAATTCTGTGTAAAGGTTCATGTTGAGTTAGTAATTCACACGCTATATCCTGGTGCTATTAGTTTGGTATATTGATCTTTTAGATAAAAATTCAAGGGATAATTTATTTTAAGGATAACCTAGATATTTAACTAAGAATCTTTTAGATCAAACACTTATTCTTCACTTTAACCGTTTTTGTGTCAGGTTACAGTTCAGTTGCTGACAGCTAAAACTGGATTCAGGTATGGCATATTGAAAAATGGAATATTTCATTCTTTGGAAATTTTATATGTTAACTTACATCATTAAACATGGATGCAGAGAATTTGAACAACAGTTTGATAGAGGGTTGCAAAGCAGCACCAATTATGGCCGAGAAGTGGAACCTACTATTGCCACGTCATCATCTTCAGAGTTGCAGATTCCAGATTATCATGAAAATAAGGTTTGATCGTCTTTCCAGCTATATGTTAAAAATCTCAAATACCTGTTAACTTGTATGGCAAACCGCTCATCTCTATTTTTATGCTTTAAATAGGTTAATACAAGAACACATTTCAGATCAGAATCTAAAGAGCTTTTACCAATTATCGAAGAAACGGATACGCATGAAGATTTTTCAGATGCACCAAGTAACAACTCAGGAAGTTCTAATGCTGACAAGCATGATTCCGCCGGCGTTCCTGAATCCGGGAACGTAAACGGACCAGCCCATAGTCAAATCCGGCCAACAGACAACGCGGATTATTCAAAGGATAACAAGTTAGTAACAGCTCTTGAAGAGAATCATAGACTCAGAGGAAGCTTGGAAACGGCTGAGTCTTTCATTTTTGAGCTTAAGCAAGAACTAAACACGTTGCATAGTCAGGCTAATGAGATGAATATGGAGACGCAAAAGATTGCGCAACATCTAACTAACGAGATTTCTTCGGGCGTAAAACTAGAAAGAGAGGTTAAGATGCTCAAATCAGAATGTTCAAATTTCAAAGATGAGCTACAACAATTAAGTGAAATAAAATTAAGGTCACAATTAATGGATAAAACACAAGATCAACTGGTAAATGGGCTTTTTCTTGTGGAGGGGCGCATTAGGGAGATCCAAAAGAAGATACGTATCGGGTTTCGTGAATCTGATCTAAGCTTTATAAGCTCGGATTTGGAAATGCTGCTTGGTATTGTGCAGAATCTTGAAAAGGGAACGGGACTTACGAGAGTTCTTGACTTGGGAGACAGTCAAAGTTTGGAACTTTTATGTCAACTAAATGAAGCAAAAGGCGAACGGGGAAATCTTATTAAAAAGATGAATGAAATGGAGTGTTATTATGAATCACTTGTGCAGGAGCTTGAAGAAAACCGGGACCGGCTTCTAGTAGAGTTTCAGAAGCTTAGATATGAGCATTTAAATTGTATCAACACTATTTCAAACTGCAAATCTGAAACCGAGACGATACGCCTTTGTATGAAAGATCAAATCTTGAAATTTGACAAAGAAAGACTTGCTTTAAATTGTGTTAATGAGGAACTTGAAAAAAGAGTAATGGTTGCTGAAGCATTTGTTCAAGAACTTGAGGAAAATCGAGAACAGATCCTGAAGGAGTTTGAAAGCCTTAAAAACGAGCATTCAACGTGTGACGACACTATTTCATCCTGCAAATACGAGACGGAATTGATACGCCGTGATTTGAAACAGCAAGTCTTAAAGTTTGCTAAAGAAAAGCAAGATTTGGATCGTGTTAAACGGGAACTCGAGAAAAAGGTTATGACAGCTGAATCACGTTTACAAGAGGTAGAGAAAAACCGAGAACAGATTTTGGGAGAATTTCGATGCCTTAAAAACGAGCATTTGGCATGTGTTGATACTATTTCGAGCTTGAAAGCCGAGGCAGAATCGATACGCTGTGATATGAAAGATCAAGCCTTAAACTTTGCTAAAGAAAAGCATGATTTGGGCTGTGTTGAAGAACAACTTAACAAAAGGGTTAAGACTGCAGAAGCGCTTGTGCAAGAGCTCGAGAAAAACCGGGAAGAGATTTTAGGTGAGTTAAAGAGCCTACAAATTGAGCATTCAACATGTGGCGACACTATTTTGGCCCAGACAAATATGAATAACCAAATCTTAAGACTTGAAAAGGAGAGACATGATTTGGGTTGTGTTAATGAGGAGCTCAAGAAACGAGTAATGACTACGGAAGCACTTATCCAAGAACTTGAGGAA
This sequence comes from Ambrosia trifida, assembly GCA_028751855.1. Taxonomy (NCBI): domain Eukaryota; kingdom Viridiplantae; phylum Streptophyta; class Magnoliopsida; order Asterales; family Asteraceae; genus Ambrosia; species Ambrosia trifida. Next base: position 105,753,286 of record CM054126.1, on the reverse strand, counting down.
AAACAAGAACAGATTTTGGGTGAGTTTCAAAGCCTACAAATTGAGCATTCGACATGTGGAGACACTATTTTGGCCCACAAAAGCATGAAAGACCAAATCTTAAGACTTGAAAAAGAAAGAAATGATTTGGGTTGTGTTAAGGAGGAGCTCGAGAAACGGGTCATGGCTACTGAAGCGGTTATTCGAGAACTTGAGGAAAAACAAGAACAGATTTTGGGTGAGTTTCAAAGCTTAAAAAATGAGCATTCGACATGTGGTGACACTATTTCGGCCCACAAACATATGAATGACCAAATCTTAAGACTTGAAAAGGAAAGACATGATTTGGTTTGTGTTAACGAGGAGCTCAAGAAACGGGTCATGACCACAGAAGCACTTATTCAAGAACTTGAGGAAAAACAAGAACATATTTTGGGTGAGTTTCAAAGCCTAGAACATGAGCACTTAACCTACAAATCCGAGGCCGAATCAATACACCATGATATGGAAGAACAAATCTCAAAATCAGCTAAAGAAAGACATGCTTTGAGTTGTGTTAATAAGGAACTCGAGAAGAGAGTTTCAGAGCTTGAGGAAAACGGGGAAAAGATCCTCGGAGACTTTGAGAGCCTAAAAACCAAGCACTCGACATGTGGCGATACTCTTTCCACCTGCAAAACTGAGACTGAATCCATGCGCATTAACATGAACAACCAAATCGTAAAACTAACCGAAGACAAACAAGCTTTAGATTGTGTTAACAAGGAACTCGAGCAAAGGGTAACCACTTTAGAATCAGCACTCGAAAGGGGCCGTGTGAATTACTCACTTGCAGTGACTCAGTTGCAGAAAAACCTTGACATGCTAGCTTCCCAGGTTTCTTCCATGTTTGAGACCAATCAAAACCTTATTAAACAAACATTTTCCTCCGAAAATTGCCCCAATATAGCTCAAAACGTCGGTGAAAAACAGCTTTCAGGCGGTGATGATCTTTCAGATAAACAAATTTATGAAACATGTTGCGAAAGATTATACTTTGACGTGTACTCAGTGATTCTGGAGGAAAGATTATTAGAACTGAGTAAAGATGCCAACAAACTGATGAAGGACTATGCACAAAAGTCGAAAATTGTTCATGAAAAGAACGATCCGGAACACCAGTCGGAATCTTTAAGGATAGCGTTCATGAAAGAACAATGTGAAACGACAGTGCAAGACTTAAAGCAACAACTTTTTGTTTCCAAGAGGCATGGTGATGATATATTGATTAAATTACAAGATGCCCTTGACGAAATCGAGAGCAGAAAGAAATCTGAAGCGTATTATTTGAAAAAGATTGAAGAATATTCGTTTAAAATCGGGGGATTGGAAAGTGAGTTACAGTCGATACAGGCAGAACTTGATTGTGCTCTCTTGAATCTTGAATGTTGCAGGGAAGAAAAAGAAAAGATTGTTGCACAGATCGTTGAGGTATACATATCACTTCTTATGATGATATTATTTATGATTATGATGGTTTTGCAGTTTAATGGGAAATTTGTCATCAGATTTTGTATTTTGTAAATAATTAATGTTTTATTACATATGATTGCATAAAAATATTATTAAAATACTAATTGGGTGAATTTTGACCCGTTTAACCCATTTGACATGTTTCGGTTTTAGCTAATTTTCTACATTTGATCGTCACCGATGAAATTCAGCTCGAATTCTCTCATTTCTTTATAAACGGGTTTGAATTGTCGCCTGTAGTTTTTACAGTCTTAAACTAAGTGTTTCTTTTATTGTAATGTAGTTGGAAAAGATGAAAAGTGAGAGATCAATTCTTGCAATGATGAGTTGTGGATCAAGTTTTCAAGATTTACAGAGGGAACTTATGCAACTACACAAGGTAATTTGATATGATTTTTAGTATGCATATGGATGTGAATTTTGTTACTCAATACAAACCGAACACGAAATTCGTGGCTTTGGATTTAGTCTAAACGGGTTGGTCAGTTTCAGGTTGAACCCACATACACGTTTAGCTAAATGGGTGATGTTCAGGCGTTCAGGTCGACCGGGAGATGTTCGGTCTAACCTGGCGTGTTCGCGTGTTGACCCGTTTATTTTATACAATTTTTAAAAACAATGTTTTATTATGCTAAATGCAAACGATAAAAGAGAAATAAGTATCACGTTTTATAGAACGTAATTGTTTTGGCTTAAACGAGGCGTGTTTGACCCGCCAACACAGCCCATTTAACACCCCTACATAAAACACTTTTCCTATATGATGTGGACCATGGAAATTATTATTCTAAAAATTACTTTGTTACTAAAGGCGAATGAAGAACTGGAGGGTATGTACCCAAGATTTAAAGATTTCACGGGGGATGGAAACGCATTAGGGAGAGTGCTCGCGTTAGAGATCGAGCTCGCTGGATCACTTATGATGAAGAAGAAATCAAATATTCAATTCCAAAGGTAACTTTTGTCATAAGTTACAACAATTATCAAACTGCCGTACGCAGGGTCAAATTGGTAATTTGTGTCATTCAGACCGCACACTTATCAAACGATCAAACATGATATTCTTTTATGTTTTTGCAGTTCTTTCCTCAAACAGCACAGTGATGAAGAAGCAATTTTTAGAAGCTTCAGAGACATCAATGAGCTGATCAAAGACACATTGGAGATCAAGAGCAAGTATGCAAATGTGGAAACCGAACTGAACGAAATGCACGAGCGCTACACGCAACTAAGCCTGCAACTTGCCGAGGTTGAAGGGGAGAGGCAGAAACTTATGATGACCGTCAAGAATGCAAGATAATCTTGATTATAATCTTTGGTAGAGTCAATATTAGTCAGCCGTCTGGTTAAAAGAATCTGTGAATAGGTTTGGTGTTAACTGCAGGGTTGTGTAGTCGAAGATGCAGGCGTTTTCGGGTGATGTAAATGGCTGTAGTTACAAAAGGGTCAAATTGTTTATTAGAATGATCTAACCATGTTTTTGGTCTTTGAAGTTTTTCATTGCCTTTTTAAAGGATTTGCTATTCATGTTGTGATTTATGTTAATAAAAATAATATATATTCTTTTATTAGTTTCTATTTATTACAACTCATCTTAAAAAATAAAAAATGAAATAAAATTAAAAAAATTCTACTTACATCTATCACTTTTAAAACACATACATTTAAACACCTCTTTAATAGCAAATGTTATACTCGAAATTTGGTTTTCATAACCATTTTACATTCACGATGTTTTAACTATGCGTTTTATAGCACACCCGTTGGTTTAAGGCGTATTAGAGTGATACTTATGACAGCTGGTTTGCACTATGTTTGTGTTAGTTATGAGTTGGTTAATAGATATGACAGCTGTATAGCACTTAGTATGTCTATATATACTCTTGATGTATTTGTATTTTCATAACAAGATAACATAATACAAAAACACTTTCTCTCTCTAAAACTTTCTCTCTCTCTAACTGATTACCATGTTGCATCATGGTATCAGAGCCACATTTCTAGGGTTTCGATGACTTACCTCTAAGTCTTCGATAACCTCCATTGTTGAACCTGTTTATCTTTTCTTCTCCATTGCTTTTCTTCATTTCTTTCTGTTTCTTCTCCATTTCTTTTGCTGCTGCCATGGCAGATTCTACTACCTCATCTGCTACATCCGAAAATCATTCAAACAATAATAATCCATTACCTAACATTGTGAATTTTCTATCAATTAAGCTTGATGACACAAATTACCTGAATTGGAAACATCAACTGTTGACTGTTCTTAAAACCCTCGGATTGCTTTCATATTTGAATTCAGATGTTCCAGTTCCTGATGTTGGAACTTCTGATCGTACTGCTTGGGAGCAAACAGATGGATATGTTATGGCTCTCATCACTTCTAGTCTTTCATCTTCGTTTATGCATCTTGCTCGAAACTCCACCTCTGCATCACAACTCTGGAAAACCATAACCGAGTCATTTCTTCAACACGCTCTTGCCAAACAATCTCAATTTCGTACTCAATTTTATCTGCTGAAGCAACAAACAAAAACCATTACTGAGTACTTGAACCAAGCCAAAGAGATAGTTGATTCACTGAATGCTATTGGAGATCCTGTTACAGATCGAATGTTAGTAATGCAAATCTTGCAAGGATTGAATCCAGATTATGAGAACTTTGTTATGAATATTGAAAATAGTGATGTTACACCATCATTTGCTCAACTTAGGGCACGATTACTTACTCATGAGGCTAGACTTCTGCAAAGACAAGCATCGAGTCCTCCGATTGTTGCTATGGCAGCCACCACAGGTACCATACCTGTCCCTCATCAAGCTTCACCTTCTGGAACCATATGTCAAATTTGTGCAAAAACAGGACATAAGGCTTCTACTTGTTATTTTCGGTATTCTTCGTCAGATTCAAACGGTTCTGGACGCGGACGTGGTAGAAATTATGGTGGTTCTTCATCTCGTGGTCGTTTTGGGAATAATAGAGGCCGGCCGAATGTTTTTCATGGTGGAAATGGTGTTAATCGGTCATTTCAAGGTGGTAATCAAGGTGGTTCTTATGGCGGTTATTCAGCAAACATGGCTGCATATGGTTCTAGGGTTTTCAATTCAGGGGTAAATGGTGAAGATAGTTCACAGTATTGTTTTTATGGAGAACCAGGTGGACCGGGTTTTAGTAATGTGAGTAGTGGACCGACTTTCAATGTTGGGCCTTATTCTCAATTTAATGGATCAAGTGATAAAGGTGTTCTTGGGCCTGGTCCACATCCAGCAAGTTTTAGTAGTTCATTTGGGCAAGCTTCTAATGTTGGGCCTACATCCTCAGATCCAGGATCGTCTACAGGCCCATCTGTTCCCAAATTTGGGCCTGACCATTTCTCTAGCTGGGCTAAGGCCCAAGCACCACCACATTATGGATTACATGCTGAGGTTCGTGCTCGACCACCGTCTCATTCTCATTTTGGTTTTCATGCCGATTTTGCTAGTGTTTGTCAAGACGTTGAGTCTTGGATTCCTGATTCTGGAGCTTCCGCTTATATGGCTATGGATGAGTCTACTGTTTTTGATGCGGTTCCCTACACTGGCTCTGAGCAGGTCATTGTAGGCGATGGTACACCTCTTACTATTACTCATATCGGTTCCGCTTTACTTCGTTTATCTACTTGCACTTTATTACTTCGTCATGTTTTAGTAGTTCCTGGCTTAGCCAAGAACTTACTTTCGATCACTCAGCTTGTTGTTGATCATCCTATTGCGGTTATATTCTCACTTTATGGTTTGTCTTTTCAGACGCTTGCGGGTCGGGTCCTCCACCACATGCGTGCTAGTCCTCGACAGCTTTACTCACTGACGGCTACCTTTTCTGTACCGCGTGAGACATGGCATTCTAGATTAGGACATCCCTCGGATCCTATTTTGTCTAGACTTTCTTTACCTTTGAAAAATAAAATTTCAAATAAGCCATGTAATTCTTGTAGTTTGTCTAAAGCTTGTCGATTACCTTTTGATTCTGTTGTGTTGCATTCTATTACCCCTTTGCATGTGATTCATTGTGACATTTGGGGACCAGCACCTGTTTTGTCCAGGTCTGGTTATAGATATTTCATTACATTCATAGATGATTTTAGTAGATTTACATGGATGTATCCTTTGACTTGCCGATCTCAGGCCATTGATTGTTTTCGACATTTTCGACCTATGGTTGAAAATTTGTTTTCTTGCACCATCAAACATCTACAGTGCGATGGTGCACCTGAGCTTACTCGAGGACGGATGGCTCAGTATCTTTCTGATTCAGGTATTGTTTATCGGATTTCCTGTCCCTACACCCCTCAACAAAATGGGGTGGCGGAAAGGAAAAACCGTCATCTTTCTGAGGTTGCCCGTGCTTTGTTGTTTCATGCGCATCTACCAAAGAGTTTTTGGTATGATGCTTTTGCTACAGCCGCGTTTCTCATAAACCGGCTTCCTACACCCGTTCTTCATTTCTCTTCTCCTTACGAGATCTTGTTTGGTTCTCGTCCTGATTATTCTATTCTTCGTACGTTTGGGTGTTTGTGTTATCCTTTTCTGGGTGATACCCGTGAGGATAAACTCTCACCCAAATCTACACCATGTATATTTGTTGGCTATGCTCCTAGTTATAGTGGTTATCTTTGTTATGATCCTACATCTTCTCGCACATATACTTCTCGTCATGTTACCTTTCATGAGTCAGTTTTTGATATTCCCGGTTCTTCTTCATCTTCAGATCCTCCTGTTTCTGATTCTCTTCCTATCTTCTTTATTCCTTCTCCTACCTATTCCGTTGCCTCTGCTTCTCCTACTTCCATTCCTTCTTCTTCTCCTCCTACTTCCTCATCTTCTCCTTCGTTTTCTCCTCCTTTTTCTCCTACTGCTTCATCTTCATCCCCTCCTCCACCACCACCTCCTCCTCCTCCTCCCATCACTCGCACTCATCCGATGACTACTCGGTCACAGGATCATACTCGTCAGGCACGCCAGTTTCCTGACCATGTTACTTTTCTTGCTTCTACGGCTCCCACCACTGAGCCTACTACTTTTCACCAGGCTCAGCGATGGTCTGTTTGGTGGGATGCTATACGTGCTGAGATGGATGCTCTTTATGCCAACCAGACTTGGTGTCTGGTTCCGGCTCCCACTGATGCCAACATTGTTGGCTGCAAGTGGGTTTACAGGATTAAGACTAATCCTGATGGCACTGTGAGTAGATATAAAGCCCGGCTTGTTGCTAAGGGCTTTCTACAGACTGAGGGGGTTGATTACACTGAGACTTTTAGTCCAGTTGTGAAACCCACTACTATTCGTACAGTTCTTTCTGTTGCCTTTTCCAGAGGATGGGATATTCGGCAGGTTGATGTTAACAATGCCTTTCTTCATGGGGATTTGTCTGAGACTGTGTATATGGCACAGCCCCCTGGCTTTGTTGACTCATCTCATCCTCAGCATGTATGTCGTCTGCAGAAGGCCCTTTATGGCCTGAAGCAGGCACCTCGCGCTTGGTTTTCCAAGCTTTCTTCGGCTCTTATCGCTAGTGGGTTTTCACAGTGTATTTCAGATACATCTTTGTTTGTGTACCATCGTGATGGCATTACATGTTATGTTTTGGTTTATGTGGATGATATTATTATCACTGGGAGTTCATCTGTGTTTGTGAGAGACTTGATTACTTGGTTACACTCTCAGTTTGCACTCAAGGACTTAGGCTTTTTGTCCTACTTCTTGGGTGTTCAGGCGACCTTTTCTGATGATGAGTTACATTTATCCCAGCAGCGTTACTTGCTTGATTTGCTGCAGCGGACTGGTATGTCTGAGTGTCGTCCTTTATCTACCCCAGTTTCATCTGGTCGACAGTTATCGCGTCATACAGGTACTCCTTTGGATGATCCGACTATGTATCGGAGTACTGTGGGGGCATTACAGTATGTTGTTTTGACTAGACCTGAGATTGCTTATGCGGTTAGTAAGGTGTCTCAGTTTTTACAGACACCTACTGATCATCATTGGGGCGCTGTTAAGCGCATTTTACGATACTTACGAGGGACTATTACACATGGTTTGACTATTCGGCGATCTGATCGATTTGATATTCATGGTTACTCAGATGCTGATTGGGCGGGTTGTCCTGATGATCGTCGTTCCACTACCGGTTATTGTGTTTTTCTTGGACCCAACCTTATCAGTTGGAGTTCCAAGAAACAACACACTGTTGCTCGATCGAGTACTGAGGCAGAGTATCGGGCTTTAGCACATACTGCAGCTGAGATTAGATGGATTGGATCTTTGTTATATGAGCTACGTATTACTTTATCTTGTCCACCTACTATTTGGTGTGACAACCTTGGAGCTACATATCTTGCAGTCAACCCTGTGTTTCATCAGCGCACGAAACACATTGAGATTGACTTACATTTTATTCGAGAGATGGTGCTTGCAGGATCTCTTTTGGTTCGATATGTTTCTACTATGGCTCAGCTTGCAGATATCTTGACCAAAGGGTTGTCTTCGGCTCGTTTTGACACTCTTAGGGTCAAGCTTCACGTTGCCTCGCCCCGTTCAGCTTGAGGGGGCATATTAGAGTGATACTTATGACAGCTGGTTTGCACTATGTTTGTGTTAGTTATGAGTTGGTTAATAGATATGACAGCTGTATAGCACTTAGTATGTCTATATATACTCTTGATGTATTTGTATTTTCATAACAAGATAACATAATACAAAAACACTTTCTCTCTCTAAAACTTTCTCTCTCTCTAACTGATTACCATGTTGCATCAGAAATGCATATAAAATTCCTCTTGTCATTGTTCTATCGATACACTAATTTGTGAAATACAGTCGCCTAAAACAATTTGCTTTACGGATACGTATTTCTCGTATTATTCTAAAAGTAACCACAAATAATTTTTCCTAAGACTCGATATACTTGCATAGACTTTGGCTAGCACACTAGATGAAGAGGAGCTATCGGATCTCAAAGACCACTTTCATGCAACTGATGTTGATAAAAATGTGCTATCCGTCATCAAGAAATGAAAGTGGTATATTTGACCCCCAAAGTCAAACAAAACATAATTATTTGCTTTTGTTCTCTTCATATTACCTTAAATGATCTAAGGCACAATAAGTTTTTTTATACCTTTCTAACCTATAATTTCACGATGCAGATGGATAGTAACCGACACATACGGATTTGTTGACTTCGTGGAATTTGTTGGAGCCACTCTTCATGTTCACCAGTTGAAGGAACAACACTCGAAAACGGGCAATAGTTATCAGTGATAACTTATCACCAACTGTTTTTGAGAAATTTGATGTCGATGCGGATGGATATGTAACTTCGGAAGAGCTCAGAGCGATAAGCCATTGCTTTTGTATTTTTGTTTACACGTCGCATTGGTACAACTTCCAAAAGGCAAACGCTATACTTGAGGTCAAAAAGACTATTTTATTACGTACAATACCTTAATTTAGAAGTTGAAAATCAGTTGACTCCGTTGTGGTAGATTGCGTGGTCTCTAATAGTGGGGTTTTCCAGTTTCTTTAGTTACAAAAAGAACTCGTGAGCATACTACAGTGGAGATTCTTTTGATTTTCATGTATTCTACGTAGAGTACGTATTGGTCGTGTAATCTTTTTCATGTTTGTATGGTTTTCATTTTTTGTTCTAAACCAATATGTTGACTTTAAAAAGAAAAAAAAAACACTTACACATTGCCTGCCCAACCTTTTTTTGGGAGTTGGGACTAACGTGGATTTAAAATCCAGGTTCTAACGTGTGAAAAAAATCTTTAACTCTTAAAGTTGTGAGTTGAGACTTGAGGGTGGTGTCCATCTTCCTTGAAGCCATTTTCACAGGTGCACACAGGTGGAAAGTCAAATAATCGATTATCATATGTCTACATGGAAGAAGTCCATAACCAAATAGGAACATATGGAAATCTTTATTGCCAAGGAAGCTTATTTATGAAAAGCATCATTTTATATTAACTAGGTATAAAATTGAATTTCTTTTTCGGCTATACACATTAAGGCAGGTTGTGTTAGGTTGTGCTCTCTAAAGAGTCTTGGTAATTGTTTTTTGGGTATTGGATTTTAATAATCCCAAGTTTTCCTTGTTGCCGATAATAATCCCTACTTCGAAAATTTCCAATAATAATCCCAACTTTCAAACTTTTAGCCTCTGGTGAACCTTTTTTAACAGAGGACTAACTGGGTTAGTTCCTACTAACGTGAATGCTGACGTGTACAACTTAGATGACGTGGCATGGGCCCATTATTATGCCCTTATTATCACTTTATATACACACAAACCCTAACATCAAAATCAAACCTCACGATCAAAACAAAAAACTTTATCACCCCCAAAATCAAACACCCAAGAACCCTAACAGATCATCATCAACTCAAAACCCTAACATCAAAATCAAACCCCTAAATCACATAATGAGCTCATCGTCGTCTTCTTCACGTAACCCGGACAAGAACCCTAAAATTTTTAAACTTGATTTGGATGGAAATGTCTATTGCAACCACGACAAGGTTGCAATCCTTCGAATTGTAGGTCGTAACAACTCACGAATTGGGCAGAAGTTTTATGAATGCCCTCTATGGCCGGTAAGTTATTATACTTTGAACATCTAATTCATTCCTCTTTCAAATTCTGATTTTTTTTCTTTATTAGTTATTATAGAGGAGTGATTGCAAGTTCTTTATGTGGAAGGCTGACCTAGACAAAGTGCTAAGATCAGAAGATTTGGGAGATACTGTAACCAGTTATCAAGAGTTGAAATTTTTTTTTAGATCAAATATAAATATAAATATAAATATAAATATAAATATAAATAAAAAAAGGGTAAATTACATAAGGATGGTAGGTATGCGGGCAACAAGCTGCGCCACCACCCCCTTTTGAATAGAAAATCCCAATCTGCTGAAAACAAAACCCCGCCCTTGGGGGGTGGAAAAGTTGTTGTGCACTACTTGTTGAACCTGTAACACCCCAACCGATGGCGGAAACATCGGGATGTCACGTATTGATGATTGTTCAGTAGCTCATGATAATGCATATGTTTACATAATCCTTTAATACAATATTGAATTACATTAAAATCTACACCAAATAATCAAGCAAAGCTTCAAATATCTCCTCATGCTAGCTCTATACTTCAAGCATCAGTATTTCCTGTTGAGTTTGGAAAAATGGGGGGGGGGGGGGTCAACTAGAAGTTGGTGAGAATACATAAGCCATGTCAAGCAATTAAGTTTAAGTATAAAAGTTTAGCAATTCATATGTCTATCGTAAGTTTAAGTCTACATGAATAAACATGAAATGTTGAATCGACATAATCAAACCTCCGACTAGTTTAGGTCCATCCCGTCATCCACGGTTCACCTTAATAATATGTTGGAACGATAACAATCACCCGCGCTCCCCATAAAAGATGGTCAACGAATCTAGGTGGGATTGTCAATCCAATAGATCTATTATTGAGTATCACCGGCTTGGCCATAGCTAATGATTATGTAATGTTGAAACTTGTTGAAACTGTTGTTGTTGTCTAAATCATGAGGCATTAAAGTTTACAACTAGACATGTATGTAGAATTGCTTAAGTATAATGTTGCAAGTATAAAGAATTGCATAAACATGGTTACGTAAACTCACCTTAGCAAAGTGTAAGTGCTAGCAAGTAGCAACAAGTCTGAACTTGGATTAATTGAACTCTTGTATCCTATTACAAATAAATGATGCCTTAAACTCTAATGCAAATGAGTTTAATTCATTTCTTGGTTGTAAAGATAGTTTATTCACTACCTAGACACGTATTGAAAGAATGCGTGTCTTAATAAGTGTATGACTTAACGAACCGATAGTAACTTGGTTTGGTTTCACAAAATGTATTCGTATGTATAGCTATTTGAATTAAATACATTATTGAAGTTATTGATAAAAACACATTTTGTATAACAAAATAATATTTACGTAGCTTGACTCAAATGTTAATTTGTCTCGTATCTTGGGTAGTATATATATGTACTTGTTAATAAACATAAATATTTCTATTTTTGACGGCGTAAGATTTGAAAGTTAGGATTTATTTGTAAGAACATCATCTTGTCTACACATAGTTATAAACTTGAAAGGCCGATTGGTTCTTAAATTTTATAAAAATTTAGGCAGAGTCTCCTCTGTTTTTATAAGAAACCAGACAACACAAGTTGTCTATATTTTCCCAAAACATCAATGTATAAGTGCACGACACAAGGTTTAACTTTTAAAAGCAATAATAAGCGAGTAAAGTATACTTTTCGACAGGTAACATTTATTTGATGGCTCGAAAACAAATAATAAGTCGACTAGTATTAAACTTGAATAATAGTGTTAATAATATAAGTTTACTTATAAGTTAGTCGTTTTTAGTTCATTCAAAGGATTAGTAAAATAACATTTAGTCACAAGTCGATTCGGTTCGTTATACACAAAAGAAAATATAACTTTAACCATATAAATATAACCAAAATAAATAAAACAAAGTCGCGACGCGCGTTATACCTTCCCGTTATTCAAACTCGCGAACCGATACGCGCGTTATACCTTTCCATCACAGTTACTGCAACTCATCTTGGAACCATGCTTAGTCAACTTCCCTTTTTTCTTAGGATTTTCATGTGGATCCCTTTTCCTGTTCTTCTTTGGTCTGCCTGGTTGACTCTTGATGGGAGGGGGGTCCAGGGGAAAATCAACAAGTGGCCAGTATTTCTCACTAGGCAAGGGTGGAATGGTGTACTCATAGGTCTTCATGAATGTGTCCTTATGATAACAGTCAACAACATACTGCTCAACATTCTTGTTTAAAAATCCTTCTACAGCACACACATGCTTACAAGGTATTCCTGTCAAATCCCACTTTTTACAGCTGCAAGTTCTCTTCATCAGGTCTACAGAAACATCATCATAATCCCTCACTTGGAACACATTCAATGATGATGGAAAAACCTCACAATGATAGGCCCATGATTTCTCTAGCTCAAGCTTTTCTTGTATTTTAGGACACACAATGACATCCTCATTAGCCATTTCTTGATACCGAGTGGTGCAAGTGGGGCTATGGGGGCAGCAGGGGCGTCCTCCATCATTGGAGCCACTGGCTCCTCCTGGTCGTCTGGAATCTCAGGTACTAGCATGTGGTCTACAGAGGCCACTGACTCGTCGTCGGAGTCATCCGAAATCCACCCGTTCCGCCCCCGGGCAATCGGCATAAGCCTCATGCCTGGAGGAATGGGGATGTGTGGTGCGGGTACTGGCTCGTGATCAATGTGAGCCTGTCTATCAAATGGAGACTCCGCTGTCTCCGACTGGGTTGGGGCGGGTCGCGACGGACCGGCACAGCCTACAGGGAAGTCCCTGACGGCTCTGATAGGGTGTGGGGCTAAGGGTGCAGCAGGCAATGGTACAATGGGTAGGTCGGCCTGCGGCGCCCCGGGTACGTCGGCCACGGCGGCCGCGTCATCCCCTGCGGGGGCCTAGTTAGGATCCTCGCTAGGATCCGTCTCGTCGGAACTATCGTCGTCCGATCCTCCGGCGGCGTTCATCTCTACGTCATCCTCTCCCGAGTCGAGCATGACCAGCTCAAGTGGCTCAGGTGGAGGTGCTGGAATAATCTGCAGGCTACTATCGTAGCTCGGTGCTACACTCTCGGCGTCAAACATCCCTGGCAAAAGAACCGTACTAATATATATGAATTATTTAAATTAGATAGTTAAGGCGTACGTTAACAGTAACCTTCCTAACCTCTAATACCACGTTAATGCATAACAATACCCATGGCTAGCTCGGTCGGAATCTCCTCATGCCCAATGCTTCTTGAGAAATTACTTTATTGCGTTTAGCATTTTTTGAAAACTTTATCTTTTGAACCATCCGGTTATAGTCTAGTTTTTAAAGAAAATACTCTAGTTCGCTATAACCTTGGCTCTGATACCACTTTCTGTCACACCACGCCAATGGCGGAAACACGTGGCGCGACGGTTCAAGCGTATAAAGTCAAGGCTAACGCAAATCACAAGTAATTTAAGAAAATGGGTCATTTATTTAGGCGTCAAATCTTGTTCAAACATTACACATAAAGTAAATTGTTTATAACACAAATGGAGAGGTTTCTCAAATATATCCCATAGCCTTGGGAAATAAGAGTGAAACCCCACAAAATATCCAACGCCGCATAGGAGAATTCCGTGACCCAGCCTGCCATGATTTTCTTCGTCTAATTACCTGAAAGATATGTTTAAAATTTCGTCAATATAAATATATTGGTGAGTTCACAGGTTTTTAGTTTCCAAAACTTGAATACTTGGGAAATACCATGTTATGACAATATATAGGAGTTGCAAATTCCTATAAATCTACTTGAGACTATAATCAAACCAAGACGTACAATAATAATGCCCCGCTCCAAGTCGTTACTCGGTATCCTACGACTTAAGTTCAGAATATATGCACCCCAGGCATACACTAATGCATAATCGACGCTATCGATTAGGGGTGGGCCTTGTCAGGCACCAATAGTACTATTCAAATATTCCTCCGGTTTCATTTCTCCGAATAAATGATTATAGAGGCGAGGACTCAACCCCGAGTGGCGGTCACACCTCAAGTAATAAATCCGTCAAACATTTTCCCTAACATATCTTTCCCCCGAAAACGTAAAAATAGTTTAAAATGGGGCCGTGAAACTCACCTGAATCGACGTCTGGCTCAAATAGGTAGATAGCAACGGGGGTCTCGCACCTACAAACGTCCTAGACGTATAAGTCACTATTCCTATAGTGCATGTGCCTTGGCAAGTTGTACACCCAACTCCCGGCCACGAGTTATTCCAATTCCCGTTTAATTTAGCGCGTATCCTAGGTTTCGTTGGCGTTAGATTACCCTTTGTATTACAAGTTATATATTACTCTTGTTAATATTTCCTTAACTTGTACGTTATTATCATCGACTTGACTTCACTTAACGTATAATTATTTTCCCATTCAAATAATTATACTTAAGATCGCATCGCTCGATATAATATATATTTCAACACTCGACCCGACTCACTTTGCCGCACATTTATTTTCCCATTTAAACAAATATGCTAAGATCTTGTCGTTCGATTGTATATTCTCAACACCCGCTTCAACTCACCATGCCGTATATTTATTTTCCCATTCAAATAAATATACTAGGATCTTGTCGGCACGGTATACACATATATATATATCTTTGCCTACTCGTCTCGGTTTTCCTTCCCACATATCTACTTTCCCATTAAGTAGATATACTAGAATTTTGCCGAGACGAGCGTATATATATATAAACGTGTAATTTTTCTTGTTAAGTCTATACGTTTGTTTAACGTCTTACTTGTTTACGTTATGTTTTTCTCCCACGAATAATTCCTTCAACACTTAGGAAAGTGTTTATTAGTTTTCACCCATGATGTATATATGTATTTTACCTCCTAAAAACATATATTTTCTCATCATGCCGCAATGGCATTTTTCTCATGTTTTGTCCGTGTATGGTTCGTTAACGCGTCCTAGTTCGATATCTTAGCTTGAATAGTTAATTTTTCCAAGTTTTTCCCAACATGTGTTTTATAGAAATATTATTCATATTTCTTCCTCCTAACACATGTTACTTGGAAGGTTTAAAAATACTTTTGTATTTTTAACCCAACTTGTTAACTTAGACACAAAAACGTTTCCAACACTTTTATATTCCCATTTATATAAAAGTATTCATTTTTGTATAAGTTTCTCAAGTTTTAATTTTTGTTTAACATTTTTATAAAAATCTCTATTTTTATAAAAATCCTTATGTTAATACAAGTCCATATTTTTATAACTTCCACTTTTATAAAAATACACTTTTTATACAAAATACCCAAGTATATTTACTAGTATTTACCAAATCAACCTTGGAAAATTATTACTTATACTTTTGACACCAAACTTTCCATTATTGCATTTTTGGACTAATAGTTTCTAAAATGTTCATTTTAGTCCTCTAACTTTCAAAGTTACATCATTAGTCCCTCAACTTTCAAATGTTGCATTTTTCCACTCTAACTTCCAAAGTTAGTATTTTCACTCAAATTTAGTGGACTTTGAAGATTCATCTTTTTATTGTTAAGTTATTTTTGCATCAAAACACTTTTAATAGTCTTATATTTCATACATAAGGCTACTAATATGTGTGTTTTATGTATTTCTTCATCATATCCAAATTTCATTCATCTAAGTGTGTAAACTTTAATTTTTCAACTTCTTCACTCATGACATCCTAATATATTCCCTCATATATTATATCTTGGATGATCATTTTAAGATGATTAAAGCTACATTTTAACACATTCAAGTTTCTTTCTCAAATCATATGTAGATCATCATCCTACATAGTGTATGTGTAGTTTTTATATCTTTCAAGAACACTACCTTTTTTTTATCATCAAATCCATGATCCATTTACATGTCTTTAATCATCCATTTTACTCATGTAAAATCTATTAATGTTATGTTTCAAAACTACATTTTAACCCTTCATGTACAACTTGCTTCTAAGAACACATACATGAATATTAATAATCAAAACAAGGTTAAGAAGCTTACTACTAGCACAAGGCTAGGGAAGACAAAAACCTTGGATTTGAGAGGGGTTTAGTGTGTTCTTCCTTAGTGGTTAAGCTCCAAGCTTGAAACACACAATGGGGGTTTGAATGATGGATTGTTTAGAAGTGATTTGGAAGTGTTGAACTTGAAAGAATGATGTGTGTGTGGGTGGTATAACCTACGGCCAAGGGAGGAAGGAGGAGAAGAGTTTTTGCTTTGATATCGAAGTATTCACCACATGCTTTCCTTTTATAAATCCTCCATATCTTTCAATTATTACAAGTAACCTAATGGAGATTGTATTGTGTACTTAGGTGATCTTGGATGGATTTGGTAGTGTGTGTGTGTGCCGTGAGTTGAGAGAGAGAGTGGAAGATTTTTGTGTGGTTAAGTTGGATATGTAATCTCTTGCAATCTCTTATAATCTTTCCAAGATCACACATGAGATCTCCTTAATAGATTTAAGTACTCAAGTGTGTGTATTTAGGTGGTAGCATGGAAGATTTTGTCTTGGATTTACTTGGCCATGGGCCGAAATTTTCTTACAAGGATAGGCAACTTGTGCATGCTTTTGTACTTGCCAAATCTTACATCCATTCTTGTCCATGCATGCTTAATATTCTAGGTTTGTAGGTTATTATTAAAACAAACATGCAAGAAGATTACATAGCCATTAGGCCGGCCCCTTGGTGGGTTTAGGTGGGGTCCACAACTTCAAATATTTACCCAATGTCTTGTTAAGTTAAATCCCTCATCGTTCGGGTGTCGTTCGGGTATTTTTCGGGTTTTAATCGCGCATTATTCGGACATTAAAAATACCTTTAATAACCCTTAAATATAGTCTAATTTAAGCGTTAATTGGTTATTTAGGCTTTTGCCGGGTGAAATTGTGAGTTATACGCGTATCGGGTGCGGTACGCGCACTTTATTCGTTACCGGGAGATTTGTATGAAAAGTTTCCACTTATGGTTTTGGAGTTCCAAAACTCATTATATTTTGTGAAAATACCCTTTATTTTATATCCTGGGCGTCCGGGATCCTTTTCGTTTATTTAATTATTACCGGGTAATCGCCAACGTCCATACCGGATAGTTTATTCGCACATGATCCCATCATGTTTTACCATTAAACGTATGCATCCCTATGCATTATTTGGAAATTGCTATCTCCTAAAGCCTTGATAATTAAATCACATATAATTGTATTTAATTACGTTAATCTGAAACACCCTAAACCAATTTACAGAAAAACGTGCAGCGGAAATACCAACCGAAAAATTTATTTCTTTTAAAAACAACCTTGGATATTAATAATCCAAGTCTACTAAACATTTTAGGTATTACATCTTTTAAATATATTCTATCACATTAAAACATGACCCATCTATATCACGTTATAGGGTCGTGTCCTCGTACAATCCGCCTCCTTGCTCGATCTCCATCCTTTCCTTACTCTATTAGGTAGACAAGACAACCTGCGATCACCAAATAACCGTTTCGTTAGTTCACTTAGTGACTTAATACACACTATTCAAAATGTGGGGAGAATATCCATAGATGCTCCATGATCTCGTTCCAACGCCTTTTTGGAAGTTCGGGTGTGGTACCCCGAGCTGATCCTACAAGTCTCATGCATTCACACTTACATACCTGCATCTTCCTTACCACTTACATAACAAGGTTAATAACCCCACAATTCATACAAGTATACAATTCCCTCAACACCCCACAATACACACAAGTATACAATTCCCTCGTATAACCTACTTTACATACAAGCATACAATTCCCTCATATAACCTACTTTACATACGAGCATACAATTCCCTCGTATAACCCCACAATACTTACAAGCATACTATTCCCTCATATAACCTACTTTACCTGTTATGTTACTCTTTCTTTGCCAAACTCTCAGACAATGTGACGTTTCCAATCCTCTACTCGATCTACATATAACTACCAACCCTTACATTCATGAAGCTCTCCCTCAAACCCGAGCATGAGTACACATATGTACTATAAATGAGGTTTGGAGTTGCTCGGGCAAGGTACGGAAGCATAACAAGTTGAAAAATCAACATCCAAGGCCGAAGGGGGATTTGGCGTAGGATATGCCAAAAGTGGCGTAGCCTACGCCACTTGCGTAGGCAAGGGGTGACAGAGTGGCGTAGGGCAGCAGAACTTGGCGTAGGCAAACCAGGGTTGGCGTATCCTACGCCAAAACTGGCGTATCCTACGCCAACTGCAGGTCTTGCACAATGCTTTCCTTTTTCAACCCAATATCTTTCATGCCATTCTTACCCACAATTTCCGACATTCTAGCAACTCATTTACTATTCTCCCACCCATCATTCCACACATACCTTGATCAATTCTCGGATCGAAAGCACGCCCCTACGAGCTTCCGGTTTGAGTTCAAGCACCTACTATACTTGATTTGCTCAAACCTTGTCTACACTAGTTACATTTACAAAGACAAAGTCCAAGTTAACTACCATGTAAATCCTTGACCCATAACCAAAACCATGTACTCCTTTAAGATTCCCATCCTATATGAACATAATTCCATATCATAGATGCGAGTTAAGTTCGGGAATCACTTACCTCAAGTTCTCCAAGTTCATGCTTGTTTATTTGCCTCCTCTTGACCCATTAGCTTCCCATGGCTGAGTCCATCCTTCCTATCCTTTCATATCATCATGTTCACATCATTGTTAGCATACATGATCATAACACACTAACAATCATTCTCAACCAAATATCACATTGACTTTCATTAGTCAACTTCTATCATATCTACAACGTACATTCACAACCACATTTATTCTCACATAGTAATACCACTTATTATCATATATGTCTCATAGTTTTAACATGTTATGCGTCACATAGTGTTTCTAATCACACAATCAAGTTTGGGAGCCTAATCATGTTATTCCACATTGTTGACTTTCCAGAAAGTCAACGTCCAACTATACCAACATCCTACTTAGAAACATATGTCCATATTGATGTACTAGATCATACACGATTCGCCATAGACATCATATTCACATCTCATTTAAGATACAAGATCATTCGTCACCCCAATCAGTCAACACATCGTGTACATCATAATATTTAAGCATAGTGTACATACTACTAATGCATACTTCTTACCAATTCATACAATCAACTAATTCCCACATGATCTCTTCCTAAGATGAAATCCCCATGTTAACCTACTATCACTTGCACCAACTATCACATTACTTTCATACTTGTCGAGTCTTGCATACAATTTCACACATTATAGAACACACATACAACCATAGGATCGCTTATGTGCATACATACATACCTACATACAATCCATCATAATTCACACATGGTTTCCATCAAAACACATCCTTTATATTAATTTCCTACACTCATCATATTCCATTCATTCTCATCAATTACTTGCACGCAAGTTCATCTAAACATTTCATCGAACACATGGTGTGCGTACAACATTTGAAACACAATGTACAAGCATTTCATGCATACTTTCATAGCTCATAGCATCAATCATCATATTTCTTACCCACATCAATTACCCTTCATTCCATAAATATTAAACATACCAAAACTCACTTTCTTTCTAATCTATTCACCCATTTAACTAAAAATGACCATGGGTTACACTAATAGCAACATCTACTTTCAACTCTACACATATCCTTCAATTCATTCAATTTCTATACAATTAACACATATACCACTTTCAATCATCATCAATTTCCACATGCATATCATCAACTACACATTATTCTTACTATTACATGGATTTACCCATACTAAGCAATATCAAAGCTCAAATGAAAAACCCAATATCATCATCTATGCAAATAAGCAACTTCTAGTGATTAGCTCATCTCTAAACCATTAGAGATGATCAATATCACTTACAATCAAATAATAATACGAATTTAACATGTTTTGCTCAAAACCCACATGTAGGGTTCGAACCCTACACGAATTTAGGGATTTGGGTTCTTACCAAAGCTCAATCCTTGAAGATTTACCCTCTAGAATACACCCTTCATCTCCTACATCAACATCTTGCATTAATTCTTCAACTTAGGGGACTTAGGGCTTGGTTTATGGCTCAAGAATGCCCTCTTTGGGGCTGAACTCGTTTTCCCCCAAATGGGGTGTGTTTGGGCATTTTGTTTGTGGTATATTTACACCACAAGTCCCTCAAGTTTACCCCCAAGCCATTTATTATCAAAACCTTAACTATGCAAGTTTCTTTCTAGTGTTATCTCCCCATTATAAAGATAATTACTTTCACTAGGTAAACTTTCATATTAGAACATAACCCACATTCGTATCATCCCCTTTTATTACTCATAAAAGGCTCATTCTACTATTTAATTCGTTTTTGTCATTTCTTATTCACGCCTAATGGCGTAATTAAGCGGAATGGATTTTTGGGATGTTACAAGTCTACCCCCCTTAAAGAGGGTTTCGTCCCCGAAACCTCTTTCCCTATTACCACACTAAAAATCCTTTACTGTTCTATTTACTGAATCAATTCATTCCAAGTTTCTTGCCATCTCGCAAACCCACCGTAATGACCATACTACGACTTTAATCGAGGCTAAACATAGTTATATGTCCACACTTTCTACTATTAACACGAGCCTTCATGCAAACATCAAGCATACCACACTATCATAAATTAACTACTGTTTCACCTTCCCTTAATCATACTCAACATGAGAATCCAACGTCGTTCTATAGTCCCTACCGGACCAGTGTATCTACCATACTCGCCCCACCCCTTTTGGTAGACTTTAGAGTCATTCTGTTCATACCTATTTGGTTGTTAGTCCATTTCATGCACTACCTACTGTCGACACGTATGCCCCTTACTTACCACACCGAATCTAAGCTAAGACTCATTCATCTTTTTGACCTTTAAAAGTCAAACCTTCCGAGCTACAACATACGTAAGATATCATTCATTTATGCGTGGGTACTATTCGACATATCAATTTCCTACTTAACAATCACAAAATAACCGAATTCACTAACCTTCCTTTCGCAACGTTAACCGACCATCTAGTCGTCGGCTTGACTTTCTCCCTAATAATTCCATGCCATACTTATCTTGCTTTAGTTCATTCACAAGGAGTTCCAACTCGTTCACTTCATATCACCTATCTTGTAGATTTCATCGAATTCATAATTTCGACCATTCGTATCTACAAAATTTATTGGTTAGGCATATACCTTTCATTCATGAAAATCGACCTTCATTGGTCCATACAAGTTTTCTTTCACTTGTAATGTCTAATTATATACATTTCCTTCCTGATCTCCTGTTTACGTGCTATACTACATTACTTATTGCATTCTCCTATGCCAAATCTTTACAAATTATTCAATATCTTGTAAATTTTCTACAATTTGACTTTTCGAGGTAATTGCGCCTTATTCTACTATTTTATAACAATCCCTACATCACATTCTGGAATTTCCCCACCTCATTCATTTTCTGCATATAAGGGTACGAATCTTTCAAAAGATTAACCGTTCATTCGTTTTCTATAGGTTTCTACAAAATAACTCACATTAATACCATGCCTTACCACCTTCCACTACACATATTTATGCATTTTACATGCCACAAAACATGCAGATCTAAATTAAGTTATTAACTTGCGCTTATCTTGGTTAGAGAGAATAGTGTATTCTCTCCTTCATTCCTACCCAACTTGACTTACTTCATAGACTATTCCATAATTCTACAACTTTCCAACAATCTGACCCATTACTTGGGTAATTCTATATTTTTACATTTCCACTATTTGACCCGATCGAGGTCATTTTCACAATTTCTATAATTTCACCCCTTTTTACCATTTATGGTCTTCCCAGCCGCTTGACCCGCTAAGGTCTTTCCGACCTATTTTACATGGTTTCAACCATATGACCCGTTAAGGTCTTTCCAACCTCTTGACCCATAAGGATCTCTCCAACCATTTTGACCCATAAGGGTTTTCTACAATTTTGACCCATAAGGGTTTTCTACAATTTTGACCCATAAGGGTTTTCCACCATTTTGACCCATCATGGTCATTCTACCATTTTAACCCATAAGGGTATTTCCACCATTTTGACCCATGATGGTCATTCTATCATTTTTAACCCATAAGGGTATCTCCACCATTTTGATTTGATCCGTACTTATCTACGGACTCAAACCTTTCATTCCAACTATTTACCCACACGACCACTTACTTTCCAATTCTACCAGGCATACCTGTAATGATTCTCATGGTCTCACGTGTTTCGCATGCTTCTTGTGCACTGGCCAGGTGTACAATCCACATGCTACCCACGTGCCTTCACGTAATCATTACCTTATGCCTAGGGACTGGTTTTCAGCTTCGTGCCACATTTCAATTTACTTTCTAAACAACATGGTCATTTTTCCTTCTATGTTTTACCATCCCCAAGGATTTTCCTCCCACTGGTACCAATAGTTAACTATCGCGTACCTGTGATTATTCCATCTTATCTACAATTTCCGCGATCTATCTTGAATCGTGTCCTTGAGACCTCTTCATTATCCACCAAAAGCTCACCTTAACATAAACACCACAATTAGCTTTTAACATGTCATGTGAGTTAATATTAAATTCTACCTTTGGGCCTTGATCGAGCCTTGGATTGTACGGGTCACTATATTTAGGAGCACACAAGTTTGAGTTCAAGTACATACTTCCTTGTACTAGATTTCACTCAAACCAGGGCTCTGATACCAACTTGAAACACCCTAAACCAATTTACAGAAAAACGTGCAGCGGAAATACCAACCGAAAAATTTATTTCTTTTAAAAACAACCTTGGATATTAATAATCCAAGTCTACTAAACATTTTAGGTATTACATCTTTTAAATATATTCTATCACATTAAAACATGACCCATCTATATCACGTTATAGGGTCGTGTCCTCGTACAATCCGCCTCCTTGCTCGATCTCCATCCTTTCCTTACTCTATTAGGTAGACAAGACAACCTGCGATCACCAAATAACCGTTTCGTTAGTTCACTTAGTGACTTAATACACACTATTCAAAATGTGGGGAGAATATCCATAGATGCTCCATGATCTCGTTCCAACGCCTTTTTGGAAGTTCGGGTGTGGTACCCCGAGCTGATCCTACAAGTCTCATGCATTCACACTTACATACCTGCATCTTCCTTACCACTTACATAACAAGGTTAATAACCCCACAATTCATACAAGTATACAATTCCCTCAACACCCCACAATACACACAAGTATACAATTCCCTCGTATAACCTACTTTACATACAAGCATACAATTCCCTCATATAACCTACTTTACATACGAGCATACAATTCCCTCGTATAACCCCACAATACTTACAAGCATACTATTCCCTCATATAACCTACTTTACCTGTTATGTTACTCTTTCTTTGCCAAACTCTCAGACAATGTGACGTTTCCAATCCTCTACTCGATCTACATATAACTACCAACCCTTACATTCATGAAGCTCTCCCTCAAACCCGAGCATGAGTACACATATGTACTATAAATGAGGTTTGGAGTTGCTCGGGCAAGGTACGGAAGCATAACAAGTTGAAAAATCAACATCCAAGGCCGAAGGGGGATTTGGCGTAGGATATGCCAAAAGTGGCGTAGCCTACGCCACTTGCGTAGGCAAGGGGTGACAGAGTGGCGTAGGGCAGCAGAACTTGGCGTAGGCAAACCAGGGTTGGCGTATCCTACGCCAAAACTGGCGTATCCTACGCCAACTGCAGGTCTTGCACAATGCTTTCCTTTTTCAACCCAATATCTTTCATGCCATTCTTACCCACAATTTCCGACATTCTAGCAACTCATTTACTATTCTCCCACCCATCATTCCACACATACCTTGATCAATTCTCGGATCGAAAGCACGCCCCTACGAGCTTCCGGTTTGAGTTCAAGCACCTACTATACTTGATTTGCTCAAACCTTGTCTACACTAGTTACATTTACAAAGACAAAGTCCAAGTTAACTACCATGTAAATCCTTGACCCATAACCAAAACCATGTACTCCTTTAAGATTCCCATCCTATATGAACATAATTCCATATCATAGATGCGAGTTAAGTTCGGGAATCACTTACCTCAAGTTCTCCAAGTTCATGCTTGTTTATTTGCCTCCTCTTGACCCATTAGCTTCCCATGGCTGAGTCCATCCTTCCTATCCTTTCATATCATCATGTTCACATCATTGTTAGCATACATGATCATAACACACTAACAATCATTCTCAACCAAATATCACATTGACTTTCATTAGTCAACTTCTATCATATCTACAACGTACATTCACAACCACATTTATTCTCACATAGTAATACCACTTATTATCATATATGTCTCATAGTTTTAACATGTTATGCGTCACATAGTGTTTCTAATCACACAATCAAGTTTGGGAGCCTAATCATGTTATTCTACATTGTTGACTTTCCAGAAAGTCAACGTCCAACTATACCAACATCCTACTTAGAAACATATGTCCATATTGATGTACTAGATCATACACGATTCGCCATAGACATCATATTCACATCTCATTTAAGATACAAGATCATTCGTCACCCCAATCAGTCAACACATCGTGTACATCATAATATTTAAGCATAGTGTACATACTACTAATGCATACTTCTTACCAATTCATACAATCAACTAATTCCCACATGATCTCTTCCTAAGATGAAATCCCCATGTTAACCTACTATCACTTGCACCAACTATCACATTACTTTCATACTTGTCGAGTCTTGCATACAATTTCACACATTATAGAACACACATACAACCATAGGATCGCTTATGTGCATACATACATACCTACATACAATCCATCATAATTCACACATGGTTTCCATCAAAACACATCCTTTATATTAATTTCCTACACTCATCATATTCCATTCATTCTCATCAATTACTTGCACGCAAGTTCATCTAAACATTTCATCGAACACATGGTGTGCGTACAACATTTGAAACACAATGTACAAGCATTTCATGCATACTTTCATAGCTCATAGCATCAATCATCATATTTCTTACCCACATCAATTACCCTTCATTCCATAAATATTAAACATACCAAAACTCACTTTCTTTCTAATCTATTCACCCATTTAACTAAAAATGACCATGGGTTACACTAATAGCAACATCTACTTTCAACTCTACACATATCCTTCAATTCATTCAATTTCTATACAATTAACACATATACCACTTTCAATCATCATCAATTTCCACATGCATATCATCAACTACACATTATTCTTACTATTACATGGATTTACCCATACTAAGCAATATCAAAGCTCAAATGAAAAACCCAATATCATCATCTATGCAAATAAGCAACTTCTAGTGATTAGCTCATCTCTAAACCATTAGAGATGATCAATATCACTTACAATCAAACAATAATACGAATTTAACATGTTTTGCTCAAAACCCACATGTAGGGTTCGAACCCTACACGAATTTAGGGATTTGGGTTCTTACCAAAGCTCAATCCTTGAAGATTTACCCTCTAGAATACACCCTTCATCTCCTACATCAACATCTTGCATTAATTCTTCAACTTAGGGGACTTAGGGCTTGGTTTATGGCTCAAGAATGCCCTCTTTGGGGCTGAACTCGTTTTCCCCCAAATGGGGTGTGTTTGGGCATTTTGTTTGTGGTATATTTACACCACAAGTCCCTCAAGTTTACCCCCAAGCCATTTATTATCAAAACCTTAACTATGCAAGTTTCTTTCTAGTGTTATCTCCCCATTATAAAGATAATTACTTTCACTAGGTAAACTTTCATATTAGAACATAACCCACATTCGTATCATCCCCTTTTATTACTCATAAAAGGCTCATTCTACTATTTAATTCGTTTTTGTCATTTCTTATTCACGCCTAATGGCGTAATTAAGCGGAATGGATTTTTGGGATGTTACATAATCATATATTAATTAATTAGTACGGAATTACCTTATTTTTGCCGGTTGCTACATTCTCCCCCCGTTAAGAGAATTCCGTCCCGGAATTCACTTCGAGTTCTCCGGTATAGGTGTCTTCTCGAATAGGGCGGGATACTTTTGCTTCATCCGGTCCAGCCTTTCCCACGTGAACTCCGGTCCACGCTTGGCATTCCAACGCACTTTGACCAATCTGATCTTGCTGCGTCTTAGTTTTTGGACCTTCCAATCGGTTACCTCGATTGGTTCTTCAACAAAATGTAACTTGTCGTCAATGTGAATTTCGTCAGCAGGGATGATGAGAGTTTCGTCGGATAGGCACTTTTTCAAATTTGACACGTGAAACGTGTCGTGTATTCCACTAAGCTCTTGAGGTAGCTTGAGCTTGTATGCCACCGGGCCTACCTTGGACAAGATTTCAAACGGTCCAACATATCGTGGGTTCAGCTTTCCGCGCTTTCCAAAGCGCGCGACACCTTTCCATGGTGACACTTTTAGTAGGACCCTGTCTCCGACTTGAAATTCTAAAGGCTTTCGCCTCATATCAGCGTAGCTTTTCTGTCGGTCACGGGCCGCTTTGAGGCGTTCCCTTATCAAAAAGACCTTGTCCGTCGTCTCTTGAACAATTTCGGGCCCGGTGAGTTGTTTTTCTCCAACTTCAGCCCAACATAGCGGAGATCTGCACTTGCGTCCATATAGAGCTTCAAAAGGTGCAGCTTGAATGCTCGTATGGTAACTGTTGTTGTAAGAAAATTCCACTAAAGGCAAGTGCGTATCCCAATTACCACCGAAATCAATCGCGCATGCCCGCAACATATCTTCCAAGGTCTGGATGGTTCGTTCACTTTGACCATCCGTTTGGGGGTGATACGCGGTACTCATGTCAAGGCGAGTACCGAGGGCTTCATTTAAACTTTCCCAAAATCTTGAGGTGAAACGACTATCTCGATCGGAGATGATAGAAATAGGTACACCATGCTTAGACACTACTTCCTTAATGTACAAACGGGTCAGTTTCTCCAACTTGTACGTTTCGCGAATTGGGAGGAAGTGTGCAGATTTTGTCAACCGATCAACGATTACCCAGATCATGTCATGGCCGCTTGTTGTCTTGGGTAACTTGGTAATGAAATCCATGGTAATTCGTTCCCATTTCCATTCCGGTATTTCCGGTTGCTGGAGCAAGCCGGAAGGTCTCTGATGCTCGGCCTTGACCTTTGCGCAAGTCAAACATCGCGCAACATATGCCACTATATCTCTTTTGAAATTTGGCCACCAATAAAGTTCCTTCAAATCATGGAACATCTTGTCTGCACCAGGGTGAACCGAATATCTAGAACTGTGAGCTTCGGCCAATACTAGCTCACGCAATCCCCCGTACACTGGAACCCAAATTCTATTCATGAAATACAGGGTCTGGTCCGCCTTTGGTTCCAGTGAATCAATCATCCTTCGCAATCTTTCACCTTTGACATTCTCGGGTTTAAGAGCGTTAACTTGAGCTTCACGAATTCGATCAGTCAGATTCGTGTGGATAGTCATACCCAAAGCTCGGACACGCAACGGTTTAACCCGTTCCTTGCGACTCAAGGCGTCGCCACAACGTTCGCCTTACCGGGATGGTACTTTATCTCACAATCGTAATCGTTTAATAATTCGACCCATCGCCGTTGTCGCATGTTCAAATCCTTCTGATCAAAGATGTGTTGCAAACTCTTATGATCAGTGAAAATTGTGCACTTGGTTCCGTATAAATAGTGCCTCCATATCTTGAGAGCGAATACCACTGCACCTAATTCCAAATCGTGTGTAGTGTAGTTCTTCTCATGGATTTTCAGTTGCCTGGAAGCATAGGCTATTACCTTTTCTCGTTGCATTAACACGCAACCCAAGCCTTGATGTGAGGCATCACAGTAAACCACAAAATCCTCCGTACCATCGGGGAGCGATAGTATCGGGGCGCCACATAACTTGTCTTTTAGTAATTGGAATGCTACCTCTTGCTTTTCCGTCCACTCGAATTTCTTATCCTTTTGGGTTAACATGGTTAAAGCTTGTGCTATCTTGGAAAAGTTCTCGATGAACCTTTTGTAGTAACCCGCAAGGCCAAGAAATTGTCGCACTTCGGTAGGAGTTCGAGGGGCTTCCCAATTTTTAATTGCCTCGATCTTGGCGGGATCGACGTGTATGCCTTTTTCGTTCACCACGTGGCCTAGGAAGTGAACTTCTCGAATCCAAAAGTCACACTTTGAGAATTTAGCGTAGAGCTTTTCCTTGCGTAGTACCTCAAGGATTAACCGAAGGTGATTCTCGTGGTCTTCTTTGGTGCGTGAATAGATCACAATATCGTCAATGAAAACAATGACGAATTTATCCAAGTATGGCTTACACACGCGGTTCATCAAGTCCATGAAGACAGCTGGTGCGTTGGTTAAGCCGAACGACATTACCAAAAATTCATAGTGCCCATATCGGGTTCTGAAGGCCGTCTTTGGTACATCCTCTTCCTGTATACGCAACTGGTGATAGCCGGACCTTAGATCAATCTTGGAGTAAAAGCTAGATCCTTGGAGCTGATCAAATAAATCGTCGATCCTGGGGAGAGGATAGCGATTCTTGATGGTTAGCTTGTTCAGCTCTCGATAGTCAATGCACATGCGAAATGTGCCATCCTTCTTCTTTACGAATAAGACGGGAGCTCCCCAAGGTGAGAAACTCGGTCTTATAAAACCCTTGTCCAATAATTCTTGTAGCTGGCTGGATAGTTCCTGCATCTCCGATGGAGCTAAACGGTATGGCGATCGTGCCACGGGGGCAGCTCCAGGGACGAGGTCGATGCGGAACTCGACTTGTCGAGGTGGTGGCAACCCCGGCAAATCTTCTGGGAATACGTCAGGAAAATCTCTGGCTATCGGAATGTCTTCCAACTTCCGCTCGTCGGCTTTCTTGTCCACTACGTGTGCCAAGAATGCGACAAGACCTTTCCTTAAGCATTTACGAGCCTTCATGCTAGAAATAATTCTTAGTGGCGTCCCGTGTCTTTCCCCTTGAATTGAGAGAGTTTCACCGCTTGCGAGGGGAACTTGAATGATTTTATCGTTGCAAACCACGACGGCATGATGTGCGGACAACCAGTCCATGC
Source organism: Ambrosia trifida (assembly GCA_028751855.1). Lineage (NCBI taxonomy): Eukaryota > Viridiplantae > Streptophyta > Magnoliopsida > Asterales > Asteraceae > Ambrosia > Ambrosia trifida. Next base: position 105,723,914 of record CM054126.1, on the reverse strand, counting down.
CAACGACTATGTCAAAACTTCCCAACACAACCGGCAAGAGATCAATCCCAAACTCGTGCCCACAGAGTTCTAATTTACAATCTTTCGCTACTTCTCTCGTTTCAATAGTTTTACCATTAGCCAGTTCTATGGAGTAGGGGGTATCTAATTTACTAGTTTTTAGCCCAAGTAATCTTTTAAACTCAATGGATACGAAGCTAAAATCGGCACCGGTATCAAATAATACAGAAGCATAATGACCATTAAGAGGGAACGTACCAGTGACCACATTGGGGTCCTGTCGTGCATCACCGGCTCCAATCACAAACGCCCGCCCGCGGGCTTGGTTGTTTACCTTGGGGCAATCCTTCTTCCAATGGTCAAGTGACCCGCAAGCGAAGCAGGGTCTTGCTCCTTCGTTCTTCGGTGCTCCTGACCGGCAGTCCTCCGTTTTGTGCCCCGAACGGTGGCACTTCCCACAAGTCAACCCATTGTTTCTCCCCTGGTTACCCTGTTTTCCACCATTCCCACGCCCTGCGGCAACATACCCCTTTCCTTTCTTGTTCGAACTTCCTGATGATCTATCCTTCTTTCCTTCATCCCGCTTACGTTTCCCAAATCTCGGTTTATTCCCCTGCTCATTCGTCACAACCGCTGAACTTGTCCCCTGATTCTTGCCTTCCACACTGCTAGCCTCAGAAATCTTCAGTCCCGAAACCTGTCGGATCAAAGTACCCATTCGGATAGCGTCTTCAGTGAGGCTCAGTGCAAGATCAATAGCCTCGCGCATGGTCGTGGGTTTGGAAGAAGTGACCATGCTGCGTATTTGTGGTGCTAATCCGAACAAGTACCGCTCTATCTTGTTATTTTCCGGTGTGACCAAACGAGGCACTAGTCGGGCGAGATCATGAAATCGGGACGTGTACCCAGTCACGTCTGCTCCTACCATGGTAAGGTTCCAGAATTCTGTTTCCAGCTTCTGTACCTCACTTGCCGGGCGGTATTCGGCGATCATAAGTTCTTTTAGTTCCGCCCATGATAGGGAGTAAGCAGCATCGTCTCCCAGTGACTGTACTTGGCTGTTCCACCAAGTTAGGGCTTGATCCAGAAACAAGTTAGTGGAGTACATGACTGACTGTCGAGGGGTACACCCACTGATGCGGATTATTGCCTCGGTCTTTTCGAACCATTTGACCAGGCCGACAAATCCTTCTGTGCCGCTGAAGTTAATCGGCTTACAGTCCAAGAAGGCTTTGAAAGTGCAGCCGCGCTCTCGCGAGGCCGTTTCTGCAATAATAAAGTAGTATGTTATTATGGGATAGGAGTTTTATGATATTCTCCCATCGCTTTTTCATTTATTCTTAAACCTCTTACCAATGGGGGAGGTCTCTCGTCGGTCGCTCCCTGTCCTGTCACGCGATCGTTCGGAGCGGGTGGCTTCATGTTCCGCGATGGCTCGGGCTATGCGCTCCGAGATCATTGTTTCGAGTTCAGCAGGTGTAGTGGGCAATCCGTCTGCGCCACTGTTGCTTCGGGTGGCTGGTGCCATTTTTCTTCAATAATAATTATCAAAGGTTAATCTGGCAGACATTTATACAATATCATACATAAAGCATAAATAACAACCCAGAATATGAACACGATAGTCAACACAATGTCATCACACAACATACAAACACACCATACAGAATAAATAATGATAACTGTAGAAAATTATAACACGTATTTTACCATAACAAGATTTTCATTAATTTCAACATCATGAGTACAATGATTTGTTTGCTACAACAAAATTGAGGATTCATTCCCCATACATCATTCTTTTGAAATACATTAAAAATATAATGTTATATGCCGGCACAACCCGCTCGGCTAGGTAAAATACAAAGGGGTGTCATAACCCACATAGTGCTATCGTACTACTACTACTACAACTACTACTGCTATCTGCAGGTGCTCCTCCATGTGTCCACGAAGCGTCCCTACTGTGGCGGCGGCGGCGGGAACTGATACTGCGGTGCGTGCATGCTGATAGTCATACTGATCGCCATGATGCGATCATATAAAAACTGTCGATGCGCAAAATGCGCATCACCGGTAATCCCACATTGCGCATCCATGCGCAACAACTCTTCAGCGTAGTGTGCTAAGGCATCTCGAGCATCGATCATCCGTGCCCACATCAAGCGAGTTTGCTGCTCTACCTGGTTTACGGTGCGCTGCACCGTGTCGGCGAGGGTCTGAAAGTCTCGCTCCAGTGAGATAGCAGAGGACCAAGCTGGTCCGGATAATGGTGTCATCCCGTGAAGTTGGGATGGTCCAGGTACGTCGGGGTAAGCTGGCTGGGATGGGCCAACTGGGGCTGGCATCGGTATGTGGGGGAATAACTGGGTAAAACCCTGCGGTCCGGGGGTGAAGTGGGGTGGCATCAGGTAGGGGTCCCCTGCACCTATGGTGTAAGGCGCGGGTAGGGGAATGGTAGGTATCTCAAGGTGAGGTGGCATCATGGGTAAGGTGGGGATAGGTAGTGTCATAGCTGTGGTGGGTGGTGCTACGAGCTCGGCCAAGGGGGCCATAAGGGGCTCTGCAATAGTGGCCCACTCTGGGGTGGACACCACTACGGTGGGGGTAGGAGGGCTCGCAGTGGCGAAAGCTACCATGCCTGCCCTGCGTAGCTCAGAGCTACGGGCGGGGCTGCCCTCTAAGACGTGTGCTGCTGCGGCTGGCCCCTCCTGAGGTGCGGGCTCGAGTGGTGCAAGTGGGGCTATGGGGGCAGCAGGGGCGTCCTCCATCATTGGAGCCACTGGCTCCTCCTGGTCGTCTGGAATCTCAGGTACTAGCATGTGGTCTACAGAGGCCACTGACTCGTCGTCGGAGTCATCCGAAATCCACCCGTTCCGCCCCCGGGCAATCGGCATAAGCCTCATGCCTGGAGGAATGGGGATGTGTGGTGCGGGTACTGGCTCATGATCAATGTGAGCCTGTCTATCAAATGGAGACTCCGCTGTCTCCGACTGGGTTGGGGCGGGTCGCGACGTACCGGCACAGCCTACAGGGAAGTCCCTGTCGGCTCTGATAGGGTGTGGGGCTAAGGGTGCGGCAGGCAATGGTACAATGGGTAGGTCGGCCTGCGGCGCCCCGGGTACGTCAGCCACGGCGGCCGCGTCATCCCCTGCGGGGGCCCAGTTAGGATCCTCGCTAGGATCCGTCTCGTCGGAAATATCGTCGTCCGATCCTCCGGCGGCGTTCATCTCTACGTCATCCTCTCCCGAGTCGAGCACGACCAGCTCAACTGGCTCAGGTGGAGGTGCTGGAATAATCTGCAGGCTACTATCGTAGCTCGGTGCTACACTCTCGGCGTCAGACATCCCTGGCAAAAGAACCGTACTAATATATATGAATTATTTAAATTAGATAGTTAAGGCGTACGTTAACAGTAACCTTCCTAACCTCTAATACCACGTTAATGCATAACAATACCCATGGCTAGCTCGGTCGGAATCTCCTCATGCCCAATGCTTCTTGAGAAATTACTTTATTGCGTTTAGCATTTTTTGAAAACTTTATCTTTTGAACCATCCGGTTATAGTCTAGTTTTTAAAGAAAATACTCTAGTTCGCTATAACCTTGGCTCTGATACCACTTTCTGTCACACCACGCCAATGGCGGAAACACGTGGCGCGACGGTTCAAGCGTATAAAGTCAAGGCTAACGCAAATCACAAGTAATTTAAGAAAATGGGTCATTTATTTAGGCGTCAAATCTTGTTCAAACATTACACATAAAGTAAATTGTTTATAACACAAATGGAGAGGTTTCTCAAATATATCCCATAGCCTTGGGAAATAAGAGTGAAACCCCACAAAATATCCAACGCCGCATAGGAGAATTCCGTGACCCAGCCTGCCATGATTTTCTTCGTCTAATTACCTGAAAGATATGTTTAAAATTTCGTCAATATAAATATATTGGTGAGTTCACAGGTTTTTAGTTTCCAAAACTTGAATACTTGGGAAATACCATGTTATGACAATATATAGGAGTTGCAAATTCCTATAAATCTACTTGAGACTATAATCAAACCAAGACGTACAATAATAATGCCCCGCTCCAAGTCGTTACTCGGTATCCTACGACTTAAGTTCAGAATATATGCACCCCAGGCATACACTAATGCATAATCGACGCTATCGATTAGGGGTGGGCCTTGTCAGGCACCAATAGTACTATTCAAATATTCCTCCGGTTTCATTTCTCCGAATAAATGATTATAGAGGCGAGGACTCAACCCCGAGTGGCGGTCACACCTCAAGTAATAAATCCGTCAAACATTTTCCCTAACATATCTTTCCCCCGAAAACGTAAAAATAGTTTAAAATGGGGCCGTGAAACTCACCTGAATCGACGTCTGGCTCAAATAGGTAGATAGCAACGGGGTCTCGCACCTACAAACGTCCTAGACGTATAAGTCACTATTCCTATAGTGCATGTGCCTTGGCAAGTTGTACACCCAACTCCCGGCCACGAGTTATTCCAATTCCCGTTTAATTTAGCGCGTATCCTAGGTTTCGTTGGCGTTAGATTACCCTTTGTATTACAAGTTATATATTACTCTTGTTAATATTTCCTTAACTTGTACGTTATTATCATCGACTTGACTTCACTTAACGTATAATTATTTTCCCATTCAAATAATTATACTTAAGATCGCATCGCTCGATATAATATATATTTCAACACTCGACCCGACTCACTTTGCCGCACATTTATTTTCCCATTTAAACAAATATGCTAAGATCTTGTCGTTCGATTGTATATTCTCAACACCCGCTTCAACTCACCATGCCGTATATTTATTTTCCCATTCAAATAAATATACTAGGATCTTGTCGGCACGGTATACACATATATATATATCTTTGCCTACTCGTCTCGGTTTTCCTTCCCACATATCTACTTTCCCATTAAGTAGATATACTAGAATTTTGCCGAGACGAGCGTATATATATATAAACGTGTAATTTTTCTTGTTAAGTCTATACGTTTGTTTAACGTCTTACTTGTTTACGTTATGTTTTTCTCCCACGAATAATTCCTTCAACACTTAGGAAAGTGTTTATTAGTTTTCACCCATGATGTATATATGTATTTTACCTCCTAAAAACATATATTTTCTCATCATGCCGCAATGGCATTTTTCTCATGTTTTGTCCGTGTATGGTTCGTTAACGCGTCCTAGTTCGATATCTTAGCTTGAATAGTTAATTTTTCCAAGTTTTTCCCAACATGTGTTTTATAGAAATATTATTCATATTTCTTCCTCCTAACACATGTTACTTGGAAGGTTTAAAAATACTTTTGTATTTTTAACCCAACTTGTTAACTTAGACACAAAAACGTTTCCAACACTTTTATATTCCCATTTATATAAAAGTATTCATTTTTGTATAAGTTTCTCAAGTTTTAATTTTTGTTTAACATTTTTATAAAAATCTCTATTTTTATAAAAATCCTTATGTTAATACAAGTCCATATTTTTATAACTTCCACTTTTATAAAAATACACTTTTTATACAAAATACCCAAGTATATTTACTAGTATTTACCAAATCAACCTTGGAAAATTATTACTTATACTTTTGACACCAAACTTTCCATTATTGCATTTTTGGACTAATAGTTTCTAAAATGTTCATTTTAGTCCTCTAACTTTCAAAGTTACATCATTAGTCCCTCAACTTTCAAATGTTGCATTTTTCCACTCTAACTTCCAAAGTTAGTATTTTCACTCAAATTTAGTGGACTTTGAAGATTCATCTTTTTATTGTTAAGTTATTTTTGCATCAAAACACTTTTAATAGTCTTATATTTCATACATAAGGCTACTAATATGTGTGTTTTATGTATTTCTTCATCATATCCAAATTTCATTCATCTAAGTGTGTAAACTTTAATTTTTCAACTTCTTCACTCATGACATCCTAATATATTCCCTCATATATTATATCTTGGATGATCATTTTAAGATGATTAAAGCTACATTTTAACACATTCAAGTTTCTTTCTCAAATCTTATGTAGATCATCATCCTACATAGTGTATGTGTAGTTTTTATATCTTTCAAGAACACTACCTTTTTTTTTATCATCAAATCCATGATCCATTTACATGTCTTTAATCATCCATTTTACTCATGTAAAATCTATTAAAGTTATGTTTCAAAACTACATTTTAACCCTTCATGTACAACTTGCTTCTAAGAACACATACATGAATATTAATAATCAAAACAAGGTTAAGAAGCTTACTACTAGCACAAGGCTAGGGAGGACAAAAACCTTGGATTTGAGAGGGGTTTAGTGTGTTCTTCCTTAGTGGTTAAGCTCCAAGCTTGAAACACACAATGGGGGTTTGAATGATAGATTGTTTAGAAGTGATTTGGAAGTGTTGAACTTGAAAGAATGATGTGTGTGTGGGTGGTATAACCTACGGCCAAGGGAGGAATGAGGAGAAGAGTTTTTGCTTTGATATCCAAGTATTCACCACATGCTTTCCTTTTATAAATCCTCCATATCTTTCAATTATTACAAGTAACCTAATGGAGATTGTATTGTGTACTTAGGTGATCTTGGATGGATTTGGTAGTGTGTGTGTGTGCCGTGAGTTGAGAGAGAGAGTGGAAGATTTTTGTGTGGTTAAGTTGGATATGTAATCTCTTGCAATCTCTGATAATCTTTCCAAGATCACACATGAGATCTCCTTAATAGATTTAAGTACTCAAGTGTGTGTATTTAGGTGGTAGCATGGAAGATTTTGTCTTGGATTTACTTGGCCATGGGCCGAAATTTTCTTACAAGGATAGGCAACTTGTGCATGCTTTTGTACTTGCCAAATCTTACATCCATTCTTGTCCATGCATGCTTAATATTCTAGGTTTGTAGGTTATTATTAAAACAAACATGCAAGAAGATTACATGGCCATTAGGCCGGCCCCTTGGTGGGTTTAGGTGGGGTCCACAACTTCAAATATTTACCCAATGTCTTGTTAAGTTAAATCCCTCATCGTTCGGGTGTCGTTCGGGTATTTTTCGGGTTTTAATCGCGCGTTATTCGGACATTAAAAATACCTTTAATAACCCTTAAATATAGTCTAATTTAAGCGTTAATTGGTTATTTAGGCTTTTGCCGGGTGAAATTGTGAGTTATACGCGTATCGGGTGCGGTACGCGCACTTTATTCGTTACCGGGAGATTTGTATGAAAAGTTTCCACTTATGGTTTTGGAGTTCCAAAACTCATTATATTTTGTGAAAATACCCTTTATTTTATATCCTGGGCGTCCGGGATCCTTTTCGTTTATTTAATTATTACCGGGTAATCGCCAACGTCCATACCGGATAGTTTATTCGCACATGATCCCATCATGCTTTACCATTAAACGTATGCATCCCTATGCATTATTTGGAAATTGCTATCTCCTAAAGCCTTGATAATTGAATCACATATAATTGTATTTAATTACGTTAATCATATATTAATTAATTAGTACGGAATTACCTTATTTTTGCCGGTTGTTACAATAGATGTGTCGAGCACAATTCCTATGCTCAGCTTCTGGCCACACCAATGTAACTGCATTTAACAAACCCTGGAACATTCAAAGAAACATATGTATTAGATGACATAAATAAACAAAACAGTTGCAAATTAATGTAAAAGACATACCTTTTGTTGATCAGAAATGAGTGTCCATCCTTTCCCACCATCCTTAACCTCTAATGTTTTCCTTAAAAGGTCCATAAACCATTCCCATGAGTCATTAGTTTCACCTTCAACAACAGCCCATGCCACTGGGAACATTTTGTTGTTTGCATCCCTTCCAATTGCACCCAACAACATACCTCCTAGGAATGTTTTAAGGAAACATCCATCTAAACACAGAACTTTCCTACACCCTGCCAAAAAACCTTTCTTCACACCATCAAAACACACAAAGTGTCTACAAAAAGTTTCTAGTGTTGAACTGGGATCTACATTAACAAACCCTGGGGGGACAATTAGCAGGTCAAATGTTGAAGTAAGGTTAGCTTCCTTTAAAGCTGCCAAATATGACCCAAGCTTGCTGTAGTGATCTCTCATTGAACCATGAAGCCTCTTTTGTGCACAACATTTAGCCTTATAATCTAACCATTTTGATATCAACACCTTAAACTTCTGCTTTATTGCTAACTGTATCTCTTTAGCAGGCCAGTTTGGATTTTCTTTAAACACAGTCAAGAACTCATTTGCCAAAAAACTTGCAGTTAACTGTCTATTCTTAGACATGTTCCTTTGGCAGTTGTGCTTGTTTGTAACTTTCTTTAACATAAAACAAGACTTCCCTTGGTGAAAAGAACAATATAGTTTGAAAGGACACCCTTTCACACAACTCACACCTACACGAACATTTCTCTTTTTATCACTTACTGAAACTTTAAGGTTCTTACCATTAACAACAGCATATTGTCTAACTGCTTCCTTGAATGCCTCTCTTGTTGGGAACCTAATTCCAACTACCCAATCAAACTTTTTCCAGTCAGTTTTTGCATCAACAACAGGAACAATGTCTATGTGTTTGGTCCCTAGTATGTCATCATCTTCACTCTCACCAGGAGTCTTCACATCTCCATCAGAATCCTCATAGTTACTCTCATCTTTACCTGTATCAGCCACTTCATCATTAGCAGATTTGTTTAAACACTCATCTAACAATGCCTTTTTTAAATCCTCATCTTCTTTTTTAGATTTTTGTAAGTTTTTAACTGAGACTTCCCACTCCTCATCTTTATCTGAAGTACAACTAATCACATCATCATTCACAGAGTTAGCCTCATCATCTTCATCTTCAAGATATCCAAATGGATTTGATTCAAGGTAACTAAATTCCTCTTCTTCCTCACTATCAACCTTATCAGCTTTTTTCTCAAAATCACTCTCACCTTCCTCACTATCAACCTCAGCTTCTTTCTCAATGTCAAACTCACTTTCTTCCTCAGAATCTAACTTATCAGCCTCCTCCTCAGTATTAATCTGATCAGCTTGAACCTCAATATCTAACTTATCAGCCTCCCTTTTCTTATCATCTGCAAACAGTTCCTTACCTTCTGCAAACAGTTCAACTATAGTACATGCTTTAATTAGGGTTGAACTAGGTTTAGCTGATATTTCAGTTGGTACCCTCTTAACTGTAGATTTTAACCACCTTGGTGGGCTGATTACTGGGCTTCCTATTGGGCTTCTAATTGGGCTTCCTATGATTGGTCCATCTTGAGCAAATACTTCAATAACTTGGTTTGGATCAACCATCATCACCAACTCAGTTACATCTCTATCACTAACCAACTTTTTCAAGACTCCATTTTCAGGGTTTGTACAATACAAGTTGAAATCTTTAGTTTCATAACATTTGGTTTCCATTACATAATCCATCAACTCAAAGAAAGACAACTTATCAATTTCTATCTTAACCCTCTTAGAATGAACGTTCACATACCTGTGTTTGGGAGTAGAAATGTCAATCGTACCACCATACCAAAGTTTAACGTAGATTGAATCTTCAGCCATTGTGTCGTTGATCGATGTTTTTAGGTTGTAGGTTTTGAAGGATAAACCCTAGATGTTTTGGGTGTTGGGGTGTTTGATTTTTGGGGATGAAATGGTTTTAAGTTATGATCGATTTGTTTTGGGGTTTTATAATCTGATGAGTGTGTTTGATTATTAGGGTTTTTAGGATTATTATTATTAGATATTATTAGGATTATTAGGATTATAAGGATCAGTTATAAGGGCCCATGCCACATCAAGTCCAGTCAGCATCCACGTCAGCAGGAACTAACCCAGTTAGTCCTCTGTTAAAAAAGGTTCACCAGGGGCCAAAAGTTTGAAAGTTGGGATTATTATTGGGAATTTTTGAAGTAGGGATTATTATCGGCCAACAAGGAAAACTTGGGATTATTAAAATCCAATACCCCTTGTTTTTTTATATCAGTTCTTTTGTTTATACTCAATTGATCTTTATTAATTGATATATTAGTTGTATTAGCAAAGGGGTTTTAAAAATAAATTACTGTGTGGCAAAAAGCACATAAATACCCGCGGCAACGCACGGGTAATCCCAGTAGTTTCTACTAAAGTACTAAAAAAAATATTTAAAAGGTTATGATCACATGAAAATTCAAGAACGTTTTTCGCATGATCGATCACCTTCTCTCCTTATATTAGAGCATTCACATCCCATCCACCATTTTTCACCCTACAATTTAACTAAAAATCATACTTTTAAAAATTTATCTCTCATTTTAAAAAACTTCCCACATCCATCCACCATTTTTATCTTTATATTACTCACAAACATATATTTTATTATATTTCTCGTTTTTATACACTCACAATCATTTGGTGGAGAGGAATAGTAGCTTTTCATATATGAAAAGCTAGATGATGGTTTTTTTTAAAATATAAGGGTAGGGTAAAGAAATGGTGGATGGGATGTAGTGAGTTTTTAGTATATTTTTTTAAATTTTAAAGATAGGGAAAGGTTTGATAGTTGGGTTGTGAATGCTCTTACATGGTAATTTCTACTCTACCCCACCTTCTCTCCTTTAAATATTTGTTATTGAAGGGTCAAATTATATTCATTTCTTAAACTTGTCACATTAAATCAAAATAGAAGGTAGACGGGTAACAAACTACGCCACCATCCCTTTCTGAATTACGAACCCCAATCTACTAAATACACACCTCATTTTTTTAATTTTTTTTGTGCAAATTTTACAAGAATGCCGTAAATAACATGTTTAACACCTCAACTTAAATAAGGTTTTTTTTTTTAGTTTTTTAAGCATAATATTTTTATTAATTTCCATATACACTGTCATAAGTAGGTTAATGTTGATGCCGTGACGAATTAAACTAATATGCCGCCATAATATGGTTTTTTAATCGTCACGTAAAATATTCCGTAACGATTTGCGTATTTTTTATCTACAATGTTTTTTATTTAACTAAAGTTTCAGCATTGACACTTAACCCCCCTCTCCGCTTTCTAAAAACTTTTTAAAATCATTTCGACTCTCTCGAGTTTTTAACGTGCTTATTTTGATTCTCTCGATAATGAATCAAATCATATATAATATTTTTTTCGTGCTTATTTTTATATCTGTTTTCTATTGTTATGCGTTTCGACCTAAATTTTGTTCGGAAACAAGGTCGATAACTTATCAATAAAGTCACGACTTTTTAAGCTTTTAATATAAAGATTCTATCATAAGATACTTTATTTTGTGGTTCCACATTGAAAGATAAAATAAAATTCAAAAACATGTGCATTTGGTCTACAAAGCTTCTATATACACATTCAAACATATAACAGACACTCTTCTTTCTTTACCCTTTTAAATTTCAAGTAAAAGTTACAAACAAATACCCAAAAAAAAAAAAAAAAAAAAGAAGTCAAAGGACCACTGACCCATTTTTCACATTTTATCCGCAGCAGGATACACCGGAAATCTATTTCGAAATTCACATAACATGAGCCTAAATCCGCTCGATTTGTCTTACGGTCAGAGAATCGCACACGGGCAGCTGCTCTGTTTTGAGGAACCATCATGCAAGGCGTCTGTCATAAATCCATACATGCATGTTAGTCTCAGCCATTTGAAGTCAACTTTAAAATATTTGAACTTCAAGTATCATGCTGAATTCTTAAGATGTTTAAAACTATGATATACAGCAATAGAACCACTTCGACAAACATCGTATAATAAAAAAAACATGCAGGTACCTTTGTAATGAAAGACATGTAATTTGAGTTTAAGAAGGAACATAGTTGACTTAAAAAGTCAAACCATGTTTTTTGGGATATTGTATCAACATACAAAGCCTTCGATAAAACTTTTCACATCAAGTACCATGAAATCATTGTTTTTATTTTTTTCTTAACCCGTTAAGGAGAACTCACGGCACCCACTGGTTGTGTGGGGAAAAACGCAGCTTATGTTGGGCAGGTGAAATTCACACAAAGGAGAATTTGCATTTAGTATGTGGAATCCGAAGATGGAATGTATCATATCTGTAACAAACATATATTTAGTGCATATAGAAGATATAATTACCATTGTTTTTGTCTAGCATAGGAGGACGTACAACAACAAGCATAGTGATAACACCTCCGGGAACTTCACTCACCGGAGACCTAGATTCCGCAAGTGTTTTGTGGTTCTCCAGAATCTTTCCGGCATTGATAAGTTTCATATCGTTTATGGTCTTGGGTCCATTTTCTTCATCTGTTCATGGTTAAAGATATTCTATCATGAGAATAGCATAAGTTTCGATATCAAGACATAATATAAAAATGGAAAGATCAAAAAGCTAACGAAATCGAGACGGATCCTAGCGTGTCGAAAATTCCCAAATTTGCACTACCATAGTAAACATTAATAGGTATGCGCAGCCTACAATATATTTGATTACATTATATAATGAATGAAATTTCAGGAACTTTTTCGGCTTATCCCTTATTTTGCAGACACAGCGGTCTATGCTGAAAAGGGTAGTTGATGGCATTGATAAATACAATTATTGAAAACGTCAATAAGATCCGCTTTAGTCGGCGGTACTTGTCAACTTAACCGATAACACTGATGAATAAGGCGAAGTTAGTAACGTACTATACTTTTATACAATTGTATGGGTGACCTCTTATGAAGTTTCCATTCGAGAAACCAAAAACAAAACCATGAGCTCTACATGGGCCAAGCGGGCAACATTGGTTTAGTGTAACGGGTCAGACGTTACACCAACATAACATATTCATTTCGTGTCACATCATATTAACTAAACCTTGTAACGAAAACCAAATGATGAAAACGAATTCGACAGATAAAAGGCGAAAGTTATCCAATGTACATGTTAGAACATAAAAGCACATCCTAATACACGACTTAAAACTATTTCATCCAAACTTTTCAGAATCCTACAAATTTAGCAACATTTACTAATCTCATTCACATTCTAGTAACTTATGCAAATATACTTATTCTTGTCACTACAACTAACAATAACTTAAGAATTAAACCAAATGCCCAATCCATAAATTCTAATATTGATACAAAACATAAATTTACAATCCATACCAACTTGAACAAAAGTATCCCACAAAGATAATATTAGAGTAAAGTTCCCGGATAATCCATGGGGCTTAACAAAATTTTGAAAATGGTCCCTAAGTATGAGAAATTATACAGTAGGGATGAGCATTTCGGTACTGAATACCGAAGATACCGATCCCAGTACAGAAAATACCGATATCGGTTCATTTTCGGTACCAAGTTTTGGCGAAAATCGGTATCAGTATTTTCGGTATCAATTCGGTACGGAGCTCAATTATACATAGTCCAATCATTTACAATTTGCCAATTTGGAACACCTTTAACCCAAATATTTGTAATTTGTAACACATTTAGTCCCCACAGCCTAATTTTAGGGACTAACGGCGATACAAATTGCAAAAGTTTGGACTAAAAGTGTTTCAAATTACAAAAGTTTGAAGTGTAACTTCATATTGCAAGAACACACAATTACCTCAAATTCAGTCAAACCCAAATCAAACATCAGTCAAAATCCCTAAAAAATAATGCAAAACTAAACAAAATTCTCAAAAAAAAAAAAAAAAAAAAAAAAAAAGGAGGATATGAAATTAACCTTTAGGCAATTGTGAAAGAATAATTTCTTTCAAAGATCCAACAGTGGTGGTTGGACTGTATCTATTAGGTCCAATATCACTGCCATCAGCTAACCTGAACTTAATTTCAATAAATTCTTCAGATGCCGCCATTAAACCCACCTCAAATTCTCATAACCCACTTGATTTTTATAAATAAATTTCCAATCTTTATGTAAATTAAGTAAACCCCAGATGACAAAAACACAAAAAAGATAATAAATTTGGATGTAGGAAAAGATAAAAAAAAAAAAAAAAATTGATAAGGAAATTAGGGTAAGAGAATATGAAGGTTTCTTGACATAGAAAGAAAGGGAATGAGGAAAGAAAACAACCCCAGTCTGGTCTTTCCTTTGTTCTTTTCCTATATATATTTAATTGTTACAATATTATATTCATTCTGTTTTATAATTTTTAATGGAAAAAATATATTCTATTTATATTTTATTGTTACTAGAGAGGAGCGTATAATTAAATGAGACAATGCCAATAATTCATTTGCAATGATTATAAGTCATAAGATGATTATATGTATATAGTGTCTAGCTATATATTATTGGATACATATGTTGGTGATGGGCTTAATACACCCATCATGTTATTTTTACATGCTTATATACACTATGTATAGAACTATAATTGGTGTATAGAGAATGGTTAGTGTTAATGATCAATTAGTTGTTACATCACGTATAGTGATATATGTGGCCTATAGTGTATGATGTTACCGTTTTCAAGGCTAGACAGTGTGAAAAAAAAAAAAAAGTAAAAGGTTGATTTGCGTGTTTTTAAACATAAATATTAGAGCCTGCAATTCTAGCCGAACATAAAGGTTGATTTCTTAATTATGTCTGTAGATATGAACATAATCGAGCATTCTATACATCGGTTTGTTTAACATTAAAAGAATAAATAAGTGAACACAAACACTTAAATAAAAGATTTTCTTTTTAACTTCATTTGTAAATAAAATGACCATGTTAAAGCTATACGCATAACGCATTGATAGTGGATAACTTATTTTAGAAGAGAGGTATATATATATATATATATATATATATATATATATATATATATATATATATATTATTAACTTTCATTCTATAAATGTGAAAATTACATTCAGATAGTAAGCAGGCGGGCAAAAAGTTGTGTCGCCACACATTTTTGAATGGCGAACCCTAGTCTGCTAAAAACGAAACCTTGCCCTCGAAGTCAAGACATTACTATGAATAACCCGTTGGACCCTAGTAAAAAAATGGGTGACCTCCGATGCCAGGTAGCCAAAAATATCAAAGGTCACTAGAACAAAAATATGTTGGTTTCCCTCACATGCTTTACCAGGTATATATTATTGTTTTGAAATTTATGTTATACATAATAATTGACCTTTAGGCTCCTCAATCTTCTAATAACTAAACGAGCACATGCCATTGGGTTGGTGGCCCAATGGTAGAAGCAAAGCTTCTAGGAACACCTAAAAGGGAGGTCATGGGTTCAAGTCCCACAAGGAGTAGAAATTTGCCGTTCAAAAAAAAAAAAAAAAAAAAAACAAAAAAAAAAAAAAAAAAAACTAAACGAGCACATGTGTCATCTTGTGATTGTTTGATTTTATTATAAAAGTGTATGTGTTACATTCTCATGCTTCGAAACCCCACCAACATATAATTTTCTGTCCTTTCGAAAAATAATATAATTTTCATCATTATTAAATACCCTTACATATTTGAAGAGTACCCCTACAATATTTTCGTTACCACTAATCTATAGTGATGTTCGTAGTTTGAATTTTAGCAAATCTTAATGATAACTTATTTTGATTGTGCATTATAATGATTTAATGATAAATATATTTAATTACATTTTATTTTATTTTTTTGTTTTTCATAAACGATAAATGTTACATTTTATATTATTTTGATATACCAATTATTTGTTAATCGGGTAATAGCATTGAGTTAAAAAGAGAAAGTTTGTAACAATCGGTCTAGCTTGTATTATTTACGGGCAACTCTAGTCATAACATACATTTTACACAGTAGTCGTCAACTCTTGTAGACAATAATCATCTATCAATCTGTCATCATCGTAAACAATTTTATTTCATTTTGTATTCAGAGTTTTACCAAATGAAGAATTAAGCTAGCTATCCCTTTCAGGTTGATAATGAAATAAAGGTTTACTTTGATCTTACTTCTCAATTGCCTAAAAAAATGAAACAAAGGAAATCATAAATCTAACACAACATTCATAAATGTTCGAACCAATTCAAAAGAATTATTATATAAAAAAGATTATATTATTGCTACAAAACTCTTTTTTAACTCTGAAAAAAATATTTTGTCTTCCCGACAACCCTGATGATCTAACATACAAGAAACACGAATATGCCTCAGCAAATTGTCCTCAGAACGAATAACAATGATACAGATCCATACATACTTCAAGACCCGGCCGGCCTTGGTCATACAAGTGTTGGGCCGGTTATAATTCGTGGCTAGCATTGGACCTTCAGATTATTATCAAGACCCATTCCAACCATCTTTTATTTTAAGTATTGTTTGAATTTTAGAACTTTATCTTTTCCTTATTTGTGGGGATTTTGTTTCCATGTTTATCTCTTTTGTTTTTCTATTTAACTTTGTAATCAAGGGTTGGAATGTTATGCATTGTTTTCAAAGAAAGAGTTTTTCCTCTATTATTTTCGAACAACGATTTGTTCGGGTTTTCTCCTTCTCGTTCGAACAAGGGAGGTTTCCAGCTAGGGTTCTAGCTTTCACTAGTACGAATCCGTATCAAGTGGTGTCAGTAGCTTCAGGTTCGTCAGGATGTCTAATTTTAGGAAAGATCGTCAGCCGCCCCACATATTCGCCACCCGAGGCAGTGGTCCGGACCAACGTGATCCTCGCGACATCGAGATTGAGCATTTGCAACAACGGATTCGTGAACTCGAATTCCACCACCAACCGGGTTTTGATCGTTACGAACCCTATGATAATTCGGCCACTGACTCGGTTCTCTGGGATGAAGACGAAGAAGACCGCTTTCACAACGTATTCGCTCACCAACCCCGCAAACCACATACACCACCACCACCTCCTGTTGACCATATCCGAGCCTTAGGCATCCGCACAGAAATTCCAGAATTCGAAGGAAGCATGCAACCAGATGATTTTCTTGATTGGCTACACACCGTGGAACGCATATTCGATCTCCGCCAAGTCCCCGAAAACCTAAAGGTAAAACTTGTCGCTATTCGCTTACGTAAATATGCTTCTATATGGTGGGAACATATCCAGACTAAACGTTATCGGGAGGGCAAACACAAGGTAGAAACGTGGGAAAAGATGAAACGCTTAATGCTTTCCCAATTTGTCCCCGTTAACCATAAACAAGACTCGTTTCTAGAATACCACAACTTCAAGCAGGGTACTCTTCCTGTGGAAGAATTTATCAACAGGTTCGAACAATTACGCATGAGGTGCGGTATTGAAGAAGATGAAGAACAAACAATCGCTCGATTCTTGGGAGCCCTACGTCCAGACATCGCGGATGTTGTTACATTGCAACAATATTGGTCTTTTTCTGATGTGTGCAGGTTAGCTCATCGGGTGGAGCGTCAGTTCGCGGCCAAACCAAAAACCACCACTCGGTTCTCCTCTTACAAACCGGATAATTCCTCTCCTCAAGCCCAGAACGACAACCCGAAACAGGAAGCCACGGTACCATCACAGCAGCCCACTACACCGGGGAACATCACAACACGCTGCTACAAGTGTCACGGGATTGGTCATGTAAAGAGAGAATGCCCTAACAAACAAGTGGTCGCACTCGTTGAAGACACCGTCCCAAACTATGATACCGAACCCGACAATGATTCGACTGAGCCATCCGAGGTCCTTTACCCTGATTGTGGCGAAGCGCTTGTTATTCGCCGGGTCCTATGCACCAATGTTCCTGATACTAGCGACGACACGGCATGGCTTCGTAACAATATTTTTCGCACAAAGTGCACGTCCAAAGGGAAAATTTGTATCGTTATTATTGATGGGGGAAGTTGTGAGAACATTGTAAGTCAGTCCATGGTTGACAAACTCAACTTGCCAACACAGGACCACCTGGAACCGTATCAATTGACATGGCTAAAGAAGGGTAACCTGATTAAAGTCTCTCGTCGTTTCCTTGTATAGTTCTCGATTGGTAACAAGTATTCGGATGAAATTTGGTGTGAAGTTCTACCTATGGATGCATGTCATATTCTTTTGGGCCGCCCATGGCAGTATGATCGACGCACAAAACATGACGGTTTCAGGAACACATACACATTCAAAAAGGATGGCATCAACATCACCCTTGCTCCATGCGATCCAAGACTGGAGGGATCGGAGACCATGTTAATCACCAAGTCTGAAATTTCAGTTTTGGCTCGCTCCGGCCAACCACAACTTATTTTTGGGTTAGTGATTGCGGAAGAAAACCCGGACGCACTACAAGTTCCAGCAGAAGTGATACCCTTATTGACCGAGTTCAGCGATATCTTTCCCGAGGAAATCCCTGCGGGTCTTCCTCTGGTTCGTGACATATGATGTGTTGTAAAACACATGCATTTTTCCTTAGCATTTTAATAGTTTTTCGAGTCATTTATTTAGTATTTTAGGGAGTTTATAGCATGGTTTTGAGTATTTGGTAATTTTATAGGTTGTATATATTTTTAGTATTTTTAGTTATTATTTATGTAATTTTTATTGATTTTAGATGTTCGGCGAAAAAGGACGTGACTTGAAGAAATAATATCAGGAACCGAACATCCGGGCTCGAGAGTTGAAGATAAAATAAATTTATTTTGAAGAGTTATGAAGAATTGGGCCAAGGATGATCTTTAGTTGAAGAATTAAGCTAAATGGACCAAGAAAAATGAAGCCCAAGTGAAAGAAATAGGCCAAGCCCAAAGATGAAGCCCATATGCTGAAAAAACACGCGCCGAGCACCCTGGGGGATCTCCCCAGGGGGCGTGGGGGACTTGTCTGACGAAAATTTTGAGTTTTTATTAGATTTTTGGCATTTTTCAAAGGGATAACTCACAACACAAACCCTAATTCGTGGAGGCAACATAGGGGGCGAATTTTGGAGCATCAAAGGAGGTTTTTGAGTATCTTGAAGAGATCCAATCATCCCGGTTAATGCTTGTACGATTAAGAACAATTCTTGAAGCGAAAATCATGAAGATGCAAGGCTAATCATCTTGCGGTTTCTCCGGGTGAAAGATTTGGTATTTTATCAATTGTTTTTATGTTTGATACTTATTATTTGGATTAGATTTTGTGAACACCTTAATGGTTTTTGCGTCTAATTGTATGTTTGACTGATCTAGACAGTTTGGTTGATTAGTATTATTGCATTATGTTATCGTATCTTGGTTTTCTTGCACTAGGATTAATTTAACTTTGCAATTAATGTTATGATAGCTGAATTGGGTTGAACAACTTAAACAAAGTCATGTCTATGTGATTTCCTAGGTAGGGTATTAACATAATTCAGCTGATAATTACCGAATCAGAAACCCGGAGTGACCGTTTTTCCGTATTATTGTCTTTTATAAACTCTATTATCAATCCGTTTTGCAGCAATGCAACACTTTTACATTCAACTTCATAAATTAGTTTAGTTAATTTTAAGTTAATTAGTAATTAGTAAATTAGCACTTTCCACAAACTCCCTGAGGTTCGACAACCCTACTACCTATACTGCAGTCAGTTGTAGCTAAGGAGTAGTTTTTATTTACTTTTTGATTAGCACTTCGACACGCGATCAAAATGGCGCCGCTGCCGGGGAGTTCGTGCGCTTAGTGTTTAGTTTAGTTTAGTTTAGTTTGTTTGTTTATTTATTTTCTTAAAAAAAAAATTGTCTTTTTAGTTATTTGTTTCCGTATTTTATTTCTCTTCTTCGTTCAGTACTACTCTATTTGTTTTCTTGTTTTTGTGTGTGCAGGTGACTTCTGTGTTGCATGCATACTAGGTTTTCCAAAAAGTCGTCTCCATTGTTATTTGATCCAGAGATTGAGAAGACAGCACGTCAAAACCGTGTTGTTTTTCGTTCAGCAGTAAAGAATCAATCAAGTTCTTCAACAGTCGCTCAGAGGATTGAAGAAGCAGCTACTGAGATGGCTGACCAGGATAACCAAAATGAACAAATACCCAACCAACCAAATGATCTTATTCCACCTGCTCTACCAAACCAACCCAACCAACCCATTCCAAACCCACCACCACCACAACAACAATTCCAACCTGGTGGGTATTTTCAAGCTGCTAACCCACGTCCACAACAAAACCAACAAAATCCAAGAAACCAACCTCGTCCACAACTAGCAGTTATCCCACCCAACCAACAACAGAACCAACAGAGATATGATGAGGGAAGTGTGCATACTTGGGACTCTGAATGGGATCAAGAGGACGAACAGGAACCGTATGATGGGAGATATGGTAATTATGAGCATGACATGGAGTATGAGCAGCAGCCACCACAGCGGGTTAATCAGGGGAACCGTGTTCAGGGATACAGAAATAATCAAGCGCCACAAGGGGTTCCTCAATTTAATGCTGGGCATATGGGGATAGGAGATGAGTTACATTTAGTAGATGGTGTCCCACAGATACGTCAGAGGGCACCGGTTCAGGGGGTTGATAGTCATTTTAGGCCGGTCATTGTACCCAATTCTTCAGCTGTAGTGACACCGGTGAGCAGGAACGGGAGAGCATTTGAAGTGAGACCCCAATATTTGGGTCATCTACCTTAGTTCTATGGAAAAAGATCTGAAGAGCCTTACTTACATATATCAACATTTGAGTCTGTGTGCAATATGATTGGAGGATCAGGGTTTACTAAGGACCAGGTAATGTTGATGATGTTTCAGTTCACCTTGAAGGACAGGGCAAGGCAATGGTTTGCTACACTACCCCCAGGTAGTATTTACACTTGGCAGGATATGCAACAAATTTTCTTGGAAGAGTACTACACCATGAGCAGAACATCTGAGGCTCGGGATGCAATAAGAGGATTTCAGCAGAATTCGGGGGAAGCATTCCATGAGGCTTTTACTAGATTCAAAGAGCTATTGAGAAAATGTCCTCATCATGGGATTCAGACATGGGAACTAATAAAAGCTTTTTATGATGGACTGACACCAGAGGATGTTAGAGGTTTGACTGCCATTAGCAATGGCACATTCTTTACTAACACTGAAGCTGTGGATTGGGGACACTTGGAAAGGATGAGTGCCACTTCAAAGAGACAGGCACAATCATGTAGGAAGTTGAGACCATCATCTGTCAAGGCAGCAGACTATGAAGCTGAAGAAAGAATTGAAAAATTAAAGCAGCAAAATTTACTCTTGGCAAAACAGGTAGCTCAGCTTAATTTGGGGAAGAGTAGTGAGGCAAAGGCGGCTAATGCTTTTTCGGTATGTACTGATTGTGGAGGCAACATAGGGGGCGAATTTTGGAGCATCAAAGGAGGTTTTTGAGTATCTTGAAGAGATCCAATCATCCCGGTTAATGCTTGTACGATTAAGAACAATTCTTGAAGCGAAAATCATGAAGATGCAAGGCTAATCATCTTGCGGTTTCTCCGGGTGAAAGATTTGGTATTTTATCAAGTGTTTTTATGTTTGATACTTATTATTTGGATTAGATTTTGTGAACACCTTAACGGTCTTTGCGTCTAATTGTTTGTTTGACTGATCTAGACGGTTTGGTTGATTAATATTATTGCATTATGTTATCGTATCTTGGTTTTCTTGCACTAGGATTAATTTAACTTTGCAATTAATGTTATGATAGCTGAATTGGGTTGAACAACTTAAACAAAGTCATGTCTATGTGATTTCCTAGATAAGGTATTAACATAATTCAGTTGATAATTACCGAATCAGAAACCCGGAGTGACCGTTTTTCTATATTATTGTCTTTTCTAAAAAATCAATTATCACTTCGTTTTGCAGCACTGCAGCACTTTTACATTCAAGTTCATAAAATCATTCTAGTTAATTTTAATTTAATTAGTAATTAGTAACTTAGCACTTTCCACAAACTCCCTGAGGTTCGACAACCCTACTTCCTATACTGCAGTCAGTTGTAGCTAAGGAGTAGTTTTTATTTAGTTTTTGATTAGCACTTCGACACGCGATCAAAATGGCGCCGTTGCCGGAGAGTTGGGACATCTAGCCCAAGACTGCCAGGGGCCTTTGGAGAATACAGAAGAGGTGAATCAAGTTTATGGAGAACGGAAGCAATATGACATGAATTCCAACACCTATCATCCCGGGCTCAAAAACCACCCAAACTTCAGGTATGGTAATCCTAATAATCAATTAAATCCTAACTTTTCTGGTTCTAATGTGCAGGGAGGAAATCAACAACAGTCTCAGAACAGGCAGTATGGATATAATCAAGGGGGTTACTCAAAGAATACCTATAATCAGAGTGGTCAGCAGCAGAGAGGAAATCAACAAGGCACATCAGGAGGAGGTAATGATCAACTGAGTGCAATCTTGGATGCCATTAAAGCTGTACAGAATGATGTCAGGACAGTTCAAGAAGAGGTCAAGGGAATGCGAAAAGACAATGAAGTGAGGGATAAGACTGTGGAAGCATTGTCCAAGCAGGTAGGGCAATTGGCTGCAGATATGTCTAAGAGAGATCCAGGGAAGCTACCAAGTGACACCACCATTAATCCTCAACATCAGCAATCAAGCTCAAGGAATTCGAGGAATGTGCAAATCAACCAGGTAAGTATTCTGCGCAATGGTAAGGTTTATGATAATAAAGTGGGAACTCCACCACAGTTTGTTGAGGGTGTGGTGGAGGATTTGGGTAGTGATGATAGTGAAGATGAACAGGAATTTGTTGAATTGAACAAAACACCTAACACTGCTTTAGAAAAAGAAAAAAGTAAAAATAAAAGTGTTTTGATCAATAATTCCAACCAGGTTGTAGAAAAGGGTGTGGAGGGTAATACCATCCCTTTTCCTGCAGCTCTCATTGATCCTGGTAAGAAAAAGACAATCAATAAAAGAGGCCCACAATCGGATGAAATGTGGGAAGTTTTCAAACAAGTTAAAATCAATCTTCCTCTTTTAGATGCAATTAAACAAATTCCTGCCTATGCAAAGTACTTGAAAGATATGTGCACTCAGAAAAGAAATCATAAAATTCCAAAGAAACTTGACATGCCAGCAGATGTGAGTGCAATAATTTCAGGTACTCTGCCTGAAAAATTACAAGATCCAGGGGCACCAATTATTTCAATTCAAGTTGGTGATTTTCAAATGACACGAGCCCTCTTGGATCTTGGAGCGAGTGTGAGTATACTACCAGGGAGCTTGTATGACCAGTATGAGTTTGGTCCACTTAAGAAAGCTGATACCACTGTGGTATTGGCTGATTTGACTCCTAAGCTACCCCGGGGAGTATTGTCAGATGTGATTGTGAAAGTTAATGAGTTTTATTATCCGGTCGATTTCTTGGTCCTTGATTATGTTTCTGTTGATAAAACCAAGCAACCGACTGTGATTCTTGGCAGACCATTTTTAGCTACTTCTGACTCTCAGATTAATTGCAGGACAGGTACTGTGGATATGACTTTTGGTAACCGCAAGATGCGGTTAAGTGTTTTTGGTAATGTTTCTAACCCCAATGTTAGTGATGAATGCTTTATGGCAGACATCATTGACGGGCGCGTTCCTCCTTACATTCCTAATGATGAGGGGGACGAGTCCATGGTAGAATGTGCTTTGTTTGGCAGGTTATATTCTGAGACAGTCAAGGAACTTGAGGAAGAAGATGCAAAGGTGGAGGCGATGGTAGTGAGAGAAGGAAGACCACCTTGGTCTTATCATGTGGAGAGTTTGCCAGATCACATTGACACAAAGCTGAAACCATCATTAGAGACACCACCACAATTAGAACTTAAAGAACTACCTAAACATCTAAAATATGCTTTTGTTGGTGCTAATGATACTCTTCCTGTTATTATTTCTGCAGGTTTGACGGAGGAACAGGAGAAAGCTTTGATGGAAGTTTTGGTTGCACACCGGGCTGCAATTGGGTGGACTATTGCAGACCTGAAAGGAATAAGTCCCTCAATAGTGATGCATAAAATCATAACAGAGGAGGGAGCAAAACCGGCAAGAGATGCACAGAGAAGGCTTAACCCGAACATGAGAGAAGTAGTAAAGAAAGAAGTTCTGAAGTGGCTGGATGCAGGTATCATTTATCCCATCTCTGACAGCACTTGGGTAAGCCCAACACAGACCGTTCCCAAGAAAGCAGGGATTCAGATAGTCAGGAACGAAAAAGGGGAAGAAATTGCCACCCGACCTGTTACTGGGTGGAGAATATGCATTGATTACAGGAAGCTGAATGCAGCTACCTCGAAGGACCACTTCCCTTTACCGTTCATTGATCAGATCATCGAGAAGTTATCAGGTCAGAAATTTTATTGTTTTCTTGATGGTTATTCAGGGTATAATCAAATTGCCATCCACCCTGAAGACCAACAAAAGACCACATTTACCTGCCCTTATGGTACCTTTGCATTCAGGCGAATGCCATTTGGGTTGTGTAATGCCCCAGCCACCTTTCAGAGGTGCATGATGAGTATCTTTTCAGATATGGTTGGGGACTCACTTGAAATTTTTATGGATGACTTCTCAATTTTTGGAACCTCCTTTGAATCATGCTTAGAACAATTAACTAAGGTTTTAAAACGATGCATTGAAACAAACTTAGTTTTAAGCTGGGAAAAGAGCCATTTTATGGTTCAAGAAGGGGTGGTGTTAGGGCATGTGATTTCAAAACGTGGGATTGAGGTTGATCATGCAAAAATTAAAGCTATTTCAACTTTACCTCCTCCCACAAATGTTAAAGGGGTTAGGTCGTTTCTAGGACATGCTGGTTTTTATAGAAGGTTCATAAAAGGTTTTAGCACAATCACAAAACCGCTTTGCAAGTTACTTTTAAAAGATGAACCTTTTGTATTTGATGAAGAGTGTGTAAAAGCTTTTAACACTTTGAAAGAAAAACTGGTTGAAGCCCCAATTTTGCAAGCACCCGATTGGTCACGACCTTTTGAAATTATGTGTGACGCGAGTGACTATGCAATTGGGGCAGTTTTGGGACAAAGGGTAGATAAAAAACCAGTAGTCATTTATTATGCAAGTAAGACATTGGATGGGGCACAACTGAATTATACTACTACTGAAAAAGAATTACTTGCAGTTGTGTTTGCTCTTGATAAGTTCAGGTCTTACATTTGGGGAAGCAAGGTAATTGTGTATTCAGATCATAGTGCAGTACGTTATCTGATGGAGAAAAAGGATGCAAAACCCAGATTGATTCGTTGGGTGCTCCTGCTTCAGGAGTTTGACTTGGAAATCAGAGACAAGAAGGGAAGTGAAAATGTGGTGGCAGATCACTTGTCTAGATTGCCCCATATGGATGCTGAAGTCACTACTGAGATCAATGAGAATTTTCCAGATGAGCAGCTATTCGAAGTATCTACTTCACCATGGTATGCTAATATTGTTAATTATTTGGCTGCAGGTATCATCCCAGAGCATTGGTCAAAGAAAAAGAGAACTCACTTGAAGGCTTAGGCAAAGCAGTATATTTGGGATGAACCTGATTTGTTCAAGATTGGACCTGACCAGATAATCCGACGATGTATTCCAAAATCCGAGGTCCAATGTGTATTGGGATTGGTGCACTCATCTGCTTGTGGAGGGCATTTCAGTGGACAGAAAACAGGACACAAAGTCTTATCGTCTGGATTATTTTGGCCTACAATTTTTAAGGATGCATTTGAGTTTGCCAAAAAGTGCATCAAGTGTCAACAAATGGGCAGCATATCTAAACGGAATGAGATGCCCATGAGGCCGATTCTCGTAATTGATATCTTTGATGTGTGGGGAATCGACTTCATGGGACCATTTCCAAATTCTTGTGGTTATTTATACATCTTGGTGGCAGTGGACTATGTGTCTAAATGGGTAGAAGCAATAGCCACCAAGACAAATGACCATACCGTTGTGTGCAATTTTGTGCGGTCAAACATTTTTTCACGATTTGGACTTCCCCGTGTGATCATTAGTGATGGGGGATCACATTTCAAAAATTTCAACTTTGGAAAATTGCTCAAACGGTATGGTGTGGATCATAGAATTGCAACCCCATACCACCCACAAACAAGTGGTCAGGTTGAGGTGTCAAATAGACAAATCAAAGAAATCTTACAAAAAACGGTAAGAACAGATCGCAAAGATTGGTCATCCAAACTAAACGATGCGTTATGGGCTTACCGTACAGCTTTTAAGACACCAATTGGCACCACACCTTACCGGTTGGTTTATGGGAAAGGTTGCCATTTACCTGTGGAAGTAGCACATAGGGCCTTATGGGCTGTTAAAGAAGTTAACACTGATTATGATGCTGCAGGTAAAGAAAGAAAGTTGAACTTATGTGAGCTTGAAGAATTGCGAGATGAAGCATACGAGTGCGCATCGGCATATAAAGATAAAATGAAGAAGGTGCACGATGCCAAAATTCGGTTGAAGAATTTCGAGGTAGGTCATAAGGTATGGTTATACAATTCGCGTTTAAAATTATTTCCAGGAAAGTTGAAAAGCAAGTGGACGGGACCATACCTAGTCACGAGGGTTGGAAGCTACGGTGATGTCGAGATTGAAGACTTTGACGATCATTTGCGTCAAGTGGTGAATGGACATCGGCTTAAACCGTATTTGGATTCAGCTGACATACACGGAACAACAGAAGAGCCGGTTTGCTTCTTGACGAGTGAACCGGATGATGAGGTTAAGTAACAAAACGTCCGGTATGTTTAATTGTAGAGTTTGTATATTTTTCGTTCAATTTTAGTTGTTTTTCGTTTGTGTTTTTGTGTTTTTTTAGTACTCTGCAGGGATTTGTACACGTTTACAGGAAGAATTATGAATTTTCGGTGGCCAGGTATGTATTTTTATACTTAGAAAAAATTAATGAGGTGAAAATTGAGTGAGAAAAAGAGTTAGAATTTTTTTCTAAGGCAAAAAAAGGCTTCAAACGGAGAAACTTTCTGCCCAAAACAGGGTGCCCGAGCACCCTGGGCACTCCTCATGGGGTATGAAGGGAAACAAACAATTGTGAGGCATCTGTACCCGCCAAGGTGCGCGGGGGATTCCCCCAAGGTGCTCGAGGGGTTCTTAAAAAAAAAAAAAAAAAAAAATAGAAACTCGTGACCCTGCTTTACCTTCTTCAACCCACAACCCTCACCTCCTTCAACCACCAAACCACCTCCACAATCCCTTCAATCTGACCACCACCATCAACCTAACCACCGCCGCTGCTCTACACCCTCCGAACCAAACCCTAACACATCCCTAACCTGCCGCAGACCCACCAAACCCGACCCTCTGCCTTCTTCTTCCGCCATACCCGGCTCTCCTGCACCCGACGATCAAACACCCCACAACTTCAACCTTCAACTCTGCTCTCATCCTAGCCGCCGCACCATCTCGAACCACCTAACCTTACCACCGCCGCCGCCGCTTGCCACCACACAGCTTCAACCACCTTCGGGTCCTTCTTCTTCCTCCTTACCCGACCCAACTGCCGCCGCCTCTGCAAAGCCTAACCCAATCCACCACTCACCTAACCCTCACCTGATTCACTACCTTGCTCTGCAACCACAACCAACCACCGGACCACCGCCTGACCCCACCTTCTTCCTCCATCAACCACCTAATCAGACGAACCCTAACCTAAACCTACCTTCACCCTCTGCCGCCTCCCTCTGCAGACCCGACTGAAACCCACCCTGCAACCACCACCCGAACACCAACCTAAAACAGCCCCGACCTAAACCAAACCCACCTTGGGCCTTCCTGTAATTTTGTGTCGTCTCGTATTGTATAGTCGCTGCGAGCAGGTATATTTTCTTCTTCTTTTGATTTATTTTTTTCTTGTTTCGTTTTGTTAGTGTTTTGGTTGTTCGGGTCTTAGTCGTCTAGTATTTGGTTATTAATGTAGCGAGTCGATATTGTTAGACATTTTTTTTTCTAAGGCATGGTATTCGTTCGGTATAATGGTTCTTGTGTTTAGGCGCTTTAGTTGTTGTTGCGTTATAATGCTGAATTGAGATGGTTAAGTGGCGATCGTGTCACCTTAGTTTGTTTTGGGGCGTGACTATAGAGGTCTCTAAGTATGTATGTTGTGAGCGTGGATGGTTGTTTTCGCGGAAAATTGATACATTGCATATGATAAGTTGAAGCGACTTGGCGTTACATAGCGTTATGGTCTTAGCTTGGTTTTGAATGCGGTGATATGTTAAGTCAATTCACCGATGGGTTGTCTAGGCCATTTGAGGACAAATGGGATTAAGTGTGGGGGGTCGTTTGAAGTTTTGGACTCAATAAGATCATATTGTTACAGTCTTAGCCGTAAAGTCATAAGTGATTAATGGTCGAATTTGCTAGTTTCTTGATAGTAGGCAAGATTGGATAATCAAGTGAGGTGAGGATTGAGGAGATTAAATTTGTTATCATGGGTAGAAGGTGCGTTAGAGTTAATTAGGGAGTCGAATGGGATTGATTACTGAATTGTTTTGCAGGTGTAGAACTCCTCGCCCGTACTCAATCTCCATTCGGGCGGGGATGTTCTGGCGATTAATAATCTTGAATGAGTAGCCGAAATATTTTTTCAATTTTTTCTCGCAAAGTGTTGTTTCGGTTCTAACTTGTTTTAATTGTTGTCTAACATGGGTTGTGTAGATGTCTGAAGCAGATCCACCAGGAAAAAGGAAGAGGGGTCCAGCAAAGATGCCTTGGGGAGCGCCTGAGCCACCGAGGCCGGCTCTCACTTACACTCCCCGACAGATACATTATTCTACTCGAGAGAGCTGCCCATCTCCTGATTCAGACCCGACTCCATTAGAGAGGCGCCAGCTTAAACAACATAATCTATTGTAGTTTTCGATCCATACGAAAGAGTTTGAGGCACGGGAAAAATTGATACAGTTCGGGGTGTTACAGCATAGGACTTTGGATGATGATTTGCTAGATATATTGGGTCAGAGGGATAGGATTGAAACTTTGTTGGGACCGAGGTGGATTTCAGCACTGAAGTGCAACTGGCCACAGTATAGAGAGTTGACAGTGGAGTTCTATTCCACACTGAAGTACTCATACAAGAAGTTTTCAGAGCCTAATGCGGTTTCATTTTCTCTTGGTAGAAAGATATTCGAGATGAGCGTGCCAGCGTTTGCAGTGAAGGTAGGTTTTTATACAGAGGAGGAGGTAAGTAAGCCATCTTTTGCCAGTATGTTACGAGGCAGGTATGTATCCGCACACCCACAGGGGATAACTGAGGCACAGATTAGGAGTTTTTGGGAGACGATATGTGAGGGTGACTATGACGATAAGGACCCTTCAGAGTCGCAGATTCGTGATCCTATTTTGAGGTATATACATAGGATCCTTGCATGCACTATCGTCGGTCGCCACAAAGGTGTCGATAAGTGCAATATGATTGACTTGTTTTGCATGTATTGCATGATCGAGGGCCGTGAGGCCAACATAGCTACTGTGTTACTATCTTCGATGACTAGGGCACGTCGGGTAGGAAAGGATGTGCAGTTACCTTGTGGGCCATATATTGGGAGGTTGGCAGAGCAGTTAGGTGTTTTTGATAGGTGGCCACGAGATCATTTGACTGAGGATCCTAAGACAGAGAAGTATAAATTGGTAGATTTGAGGATGGCTGGTACTTGTACACATGGGGATCCGCCTAGATGGGTTGATTTTGGTGCTTTACCGACTATTAGACCGAGGATCGGACCGGCAATTGTTGAGAGGCCGGCACGACATAGGGCTCAAGCTCGTACAGAGCCTGTTACTTTGGAGTATATTGTGCAGAGATTGGACCAGCTGGATGCAGCTATTCACCGCCAGGATGATGCAGTTCGTCTTCAGAACGACGCTATCCGTTATTTGCTGACGTGTCAGGGACACAAAATTCCTGATTGGTTTGCCCCGCCAGCTGAGGATGATTCAGGCGAGCAGGATGAGGAGGATGCTGGAGATGGAGATGGAGATGGAGACGAGGACTGAGAGAGATGGAGCACCAGCAGCTGCCCATTACGGGTTGTACTTTTTGGTTATTTTGTTTTCATTAACATTTGGTCTGTACTAAGCTAAATACTTTATGACATTTGTACGGGAACCATATGGGTGGCTGGGTGGTTGATATTATGATAATATATATTATTATGCTTTGATCTGTTTGTTGAGTGTTGTTAGAATTGGGTGAGTTATTTGCTGCTTTTGTCCGCGAATGAAATGCTATACGGACGAATGGAAGGCTTTTGGAACAGGATTATTCGAGGAGTTTACGCGTATTCTATCAGGGGAGTCTGTTCCAACTTTGTGTTCTTTTTCTTATTTTAGTTCTATTATTATTATTATTATTTTTTTTAGTTGTTTTGTGTTCGTTAAGTGCGTCTTAGTTTTTACTTTCTCCCATTGAGGACAATGTGAAATTCAAGTGTGGGGGGGAAGTTAGTCGAAGTTTTGATTTTGTAGTCGAGTCATATATATATATAAAAAAAAAGTCCTAAAAGCGGTCTGATCGGGCATGAAAGCGACTGTTTCAATGCTTTCATTCTGTCTCTGCTTGTGGTGTGTGGGTCCTTAATCATGGTCTAATTCTTTAGAACAGACATATGAACCGTTTTCAGCAGGTGTTTTAGAAAAAATGTTTAGAATTTACCCGATTAGGTGTAACGAGCTGTTGGTAATAAATACATGCACACATCGGTAACCCATTTCCACACTTTGGTGAGATCTTGAGCCTACTAGATGATAGATTGATATATATATATATATATATATTTTCATTTGTTGAGTGTAGGCCAGATGTTTCTCTGTTGCAGAACTTGTGTGATTTGATACATGCCGAGGTTGTAGACTAGATATGCACATAGATGATAAAGGCAATTTAGGTTTTCCCTTTTTCTTTTGATACCCATTTATTCGTTATGTGTTGCCCGTTTACCTAAAATCACACTTAGTAGCCCATGTTGAGCCTATACCCTTTCATTTGATTAAACCTGTTACCCAAATTGACCTGTTTACCTTTGTGTAATAAATTGATGACATCCATTGTGTTTATGTTTTGTTCAAGTGATTGTGATATGTTTAACTCGTGAAAAAAAAAAAAGAAAAAAAAAGAGTGAAAAAAAATAAATAAATAAATAAAAAATAGAAGTATGTGTTATGGGTCAAATATGCCCAAAGTTGTGTGATTATTGTATTATGGTGTTTAGTGAATAAGGATGATCATTCAAGCGTGTTGAAACCTTTATTTTGAGCCACTTTTTAGCCAAATCTATCCTACCTTTACCCGAAGCCCAAAACCCGTAAGTCCTTTAGATATGTGCATTGTCTATAGTTGAGGTGTGATTGTTATACAAGCCTATGATAACAGAGTTACATGTTTGGTTTTGAGTGAATATACTAGCGCATTACATGCTAGTCTAGATATTAAACCGAGTGGAGTGAA
This sequence comes from Ambrosia trifida, assembly GCA_028751855.1. Classification (NCBI taxonomy): domain Eukaryota; kingdom Viridiplantae; phylum Streptophyta; class Magnoliopsida; order Asterales; family Asteraceae; genus Ambrosia; species Ambrosia trifida. Next base: position 105,692,565 of record CM054126.1, on the reverse strand, counting down.
AAATTGTGAGGGGTGTGTTGCATGAGAATAAAAACCGAAAGCATGTTAGACTTAGTTGGGTAAGTTCTGTTTTCAAAATTGTGCATCATGGTTGCCTGTTGAATTAACACATCTAATGATGATCTATGAATGGGGTATGACTTTGGACCCTAACTAGTGCATGGCGGGGGCGTTTGAGGTATTTGTTACCTGTTCGTTTCCTTGTATAGTTCTCGATTGGTAACTAGTGCATGGCTAAAGAAGGGTAACCTGATTAAAGTCTCTCGTCGTTTCCTTGTATAGTTCTCGATTGGTAACAAGTATTCGGATGAAATTTGGTGTGAAGTTCTACCTATGGATGCATGTCATATTCTTTTGGGCCGCCCATGGCAGTATGATCGACGCACAAAACATGACGGTTTCAGGAACACATACACATTCAAAAAGGATGGCATCAACATCACCCTTGCTCCATGCGATCCAAGACTGGAGGGATCGGAGACCATGTTAATCACCAAGTCTGAAATTTCAGTTTTGGCTCGCTCCGGCCAACCACAACTTATTTTTGGGTTAGTGATTGCGGAAGAAAACCCGGACGCACTACAAGTTCCAGCAGAAGTGATACCCTTATTGACCGAGTTCAGCGATATCTTTCCCGAGGAAATCCCTGCGGGTCTTCCTCTGGTTCGTGACATATGATGTGTTGTAAAACACATGCATTTTTCCTTAGCATTTTAATAGTTTTTCGAGTCATTTATTTAGTATTTTAGGGAGTTTATAGCATGGTTTTGAGTATTTGGTAATTTTATAGGTTGTATATATTTTTAGTATTTTTAGTTATTATTTATGTAATTTTTATTGATTTTAGATGTTCGGCGAAAAAGGACGTGACTTGAAGAAATAATATCAGGAACCGAACATCCGGGCTCGAGAGTTGAAGATAAAATAAATTTATTTTGAAGAGTTATGAAGAATTGGGCCAAGGATGATCTTTAGTTGAAGAATTAAGCTAAATGGACCAAGAAAAATGAAGCCCAAGTGAAAGAAATAGGCCAAGCCCAAAGATGAAGCCCATATGCTGAAAAAACACGCGCCGAGCACCCTGGGGGATCTCCCCAGGGGGCGTGGGGGACTTGTCTGACGAAAATTTTGAGTTTTTATTAGATTTTTGGCATTTTTCAAAGGGATAACTCACAACACAAACCCTAATTCGTGGAGGCAACATAGGGGGCGAATTTTGGAGCATCAAAGGAGGTTTTTGAGTATCTTGAAGAGATCCAATCATCCCGGTTAATGCTTGTACGATTAAGAACAATTCTTGAAGCGAAAATCATGAAGATGCAAGGCTAATCATCTTGCGGTTTCTCCGGGTGAAAGATTTGGTATTTTATCAATTGTTTTTATGTTTGATACTTATTATTTGGATTAGATTTTGTGAACACCTTAATGGTTTTTGCGTCTAATTGTATGTTTGACTGATCTAGACAGTTTGGTTGATTAGTATTATTGCATTATGTTATCGTATCTTGGTTTTCTTGCACTAGGATTAATTTAACTTTGCAATTAATGTTATGATAGCTGAATTGGGTTGAACAACTTAAACAAAGTCATGTCTATGTGATTTCCTAGGTAGGGTATTAACATAATTCAGCTGATAATTACCGAATCAGAAACCCGGAGTGACCGTTTTTCCGTATTATTGTCTTTTATAAACTCTATTATCAATCCGTTTTGCAGCAATGCAGCACTTTTACATTCAACTTCATAAAAATTAGTTTAGTTAATTTTAAGTTAATTAGTAATTAGTAAATTAGCACTTTCCACAAACTCCCTGAGGTTCGACAACCCTACTACCTATACTGCAGTCAGTTGTAGCTAAGGAGTAGTTTTTATTTAGTTTTTGATTAGCACTTCGACACGCGATCAACATACAACACTGTATTGACTTTTTACAGGTGCAAGCATCCCAAACAAGCCAGCTTATCGTATGAACCCGAAAGAATTCACCGAGTTACAACGCCAGGTCACCGAGCTTCTTGAAAAAGGTCTTATTCGGGAGAGTATGAGTCCTTGTGCTGTACCCGCCCTATTGGTCCCCAAGCCAAATGGAACTTTCCGCATGTGTGTTGATAGCAGAGCTGTTAACAAAATTACCATCAAGTATCGCTTTCCAATCCCGAGGTTCGACGATTTACTTGATCATTTGCATGGCGCACAAGTTTTTTCAAAAATCGACCTACGTAGTGGTTACCACCAGATACGTATGCGGCCCGGTGACGAGTGGAAAACAGCTTTCAAAACAAGAGATGGCTTGTACGAGTGGATGGTCATGCCATTTGGATTATCAAATGCACCGAGCACTTTCATGCGACTAATGAATCACATCTTTAAGCCATTTATCGGTAAGTGCGTTGTTGTTTATTTCGATGATATCTTGGTTTATAGTTTGGATGTGGCGCACCATTTATCCCACTTGCGCGATATATTCATGGTGCTTCGTGATCAGAGGCTTTATGCCAATGGAAAGAAATGCCATTTTTTGACATCAAAGGTACTTTTCTTGGGTTACTTGATTTCGGGCTCTGGAATCCGAATGGACGAATCCAAAATTTCGGCCATCACAACTTGGCCGACCCCTACCCCCCCTTCATGATGTTCGTAGTTTTCATGGCCTAGCGTCCTTTTACCGAAGGTTCATCAAGAATTTCAGTTCTATTGTTGCACCCATTACTGAATGTCTTAAAAGTAGTAAATTTGTGTGGTCTCCTGCGGCACAATCATCTTTTGATGCCTTGAAAGTAGCCATTAGACAGGCCCCGATTTTAGCACTTCCCAATTTTTTACACGTTTTTCAGGTTGAATGTGATGCGCCGGGCTTAGGCATTGGGGGTGTGCTAAGCCAACAACACCGTACGATTGCATTTTTTTAGTGAAAAATTGAGCGACACAAGGCGCCGCTATAGTACATATGATAAAGAATTCTATGCCATCGTTCGTAGTCTTGAATATTGGCGGCATTACTTACTCCCTAATGAATTCATACTTTATTCGGACCATCAGGCTCTCAAGTTCATTCAAGGGCAAGCCAAATTGAACCCGCGACATGCTAAGTGGGTTGAGACATTACAAGACTTTTCGTTTGTTATTCGTCACAAGGCAGGTTCCGCAAATTCTGTAGCCGACGTGTTGAGCCGTCGCCCAACTCTAACTACGGTCATGTCTTTTGACGTCGTCGGTTTTGACTCCTTTTCGAACCTTTATCAAGATGACCCGGATTTTAGCGGTGTGTGGCAGAAGACTAAAGACGGCCCCTACAAGAGTTTCTTTCGAAAAGAAGGCTTACTATATCAGGGAATAAGGCTATGCGTCCCTCTGTCGTCTTTTCGAGAAGCTATCATTTTGGAATGCCACTAGGGCGCACTAGCAGGGCATTTTGGACGTGATAAAACTATTGCACTTGTGCGTGATCGTTTTTATTGGCCGAAACTATCCAAGGGGGTCTCGAAAGTTCTCGCGCGTTGTCGCATTTGCCATGTTGCTAAGACCCAACACAGTAACCAAGGCCTTTATACGCCTTTACCGACACCGGTTCCTGGGAGGAAGTTAGTCTTGACTTTGTGTTAGGATTACCACTAACTCAGCGAAAAAAAGACTCCATCATGGTTGCGGTAGATCGATTCTCAAAGATGGCGCATTTTATTCCTTGTGCAAAAACATATGATGCTTCCCAAGTGGCGCGCCTTTATTTCGCGGATATTGCTCGGTTACATGGTGTTCTGAAAACGATTACCTCTGATAGGGATGTCAAGTTTGTGAGCCATTTTTGGCGTACGTTATGGAAACGTTTGGGCGCAAAACTGCAGTTTAGTAGCTCACACCACCCTCAAACTGATGGTCAAACGGAAGTGACTAATCGAAGCTTGGGCAATCTACTTCGAAGCCTTGTTGGGGATCATCCGAAATAGTGGGATCTTGCCTTACCACAGGCCGAGTTTGCTTATAATCGGTCTAATCATAGTGCTACAGGCACAATCCTTTTTTCGTGGTCTATGGTCGAAATCCTTTTACTCCACTTGATTTGGCACCGTCTCCTGATCTTGAGTACTTTAGCGCGGAGGGTGATGAACAAGCAAAGCAAATCAAGTTATTACATGAGCAAGTTCGTGAGAAGATTATCAAGCACAACTTACAATATCAAGCTCGTGCCAATCAACATCGGAAGAAGGTAGTGTTTAATGAAGGCGACCTCGTTTGGGTCTATTTGAGGCGTGAAAGGTTTCCTCAAGGGCGGTTTGGAAAATTACACCCCAAGGCGGACGGTCCTTTTCGTGTTCTTCATCGCATCAATGACAATGCCTATAAGATTGATCTCCCTGGCCATTACAAGGTGTCTGCCACTTTCAATGTTGCTGACCTCTCTCCTTATGTCGCAGATGGTGAAGACGACTCGCGGACGAGTCCTTTTTTAGAGGGGGGATGATACAGATCCATACATACTTCAAGACCCAGCCGGCCTTGGTCATACAAATGTTGGGCCGGTTATAATTCGTGGCTAGCATTGGACCTTCAGATTATTATCAAGACCCATTCCAACCATCTTTTATTTTAAGTATTGTTTGAATTTTAGAACTTTATCTTTTCCTTATTTGTGGGGATTTTGTTTCCATGTTTATCTCTTTTGTTTTTCTATTTAACTTTGTAATCAAGGGTTGGAATGTTATGCATTGTTTTCAAAGAAAGAGTTTTTCCTCTATTATTTTCGAACAAGGATTTGTTTTGGGTTTTCTCCTTCTCGTTCGAATGAGGGAGGTTTCCAGCTAGGGTTCTAGCTTCCACTAGTACGAATCCGTATCAAACAAACTAAAATATGTTAAGTGCATACATTGATTTGTCTTGAGATGTCAATGTTTTCACTACTTCCTGGTGCTTCGCCATGGACGGATCACTTTAAACTTGTTAGGGATCGAAAGCTCCAATACCATTGATGTGGATCACACCATAAAGAGAAATATTGGGAGAAGATATGGATGATCTAAAATCCAAATCTATTCCTTCATGGGACATCATCCATATTATAATAAACGATTCCAATTAGTGTCCCATATCACCTTCTTATAGAATTTCTTTATAATTTCTAATAAAATTATTAATATATAATATCTAACTATAATCCTTATTATTACTTTTATTATTATTATTATTATTATTATTATTATTATTATTATTATTATTATTATTATTATTATTATTTTTATCATCATCACCATTATCATTCTCATCATTATCATTATCATCATCTTTATTTTAATAAAAGATTTCAAAAAATTATATCAAATATCCCCTTCTAATGTTAATATCTTTATGTTCATTATTGAAATAGTGGAAATGCCCGCATATTACGATGGGTGCGTCTGTTTCATCACCTTGTAGTTGTTGGGGTACCAATTTGATACGAATATTGTTTTAATTTAAGGGATTCAACAATCCCAAATTTCACCATTTAATTTTGCCCAAATGTCCATGGATAGATTTAACTAAGAGTAAACGGTCAAATTCGTCCCTATGTTTGGTCAATATTGCTAGATCCATCCAAAATAAGAATTTTTGACACCTGAACTATTATGGTTAGAATCTAGTGCTAAATCCGTCCAATTTACAAACTCTGTTAAATACAGACGTTAACTCAATGGCATTTGGTCATTTCCAATATTTTTTATCCCTTAAATTCTCTCCCATTCTTCTAATCAGATGATATCAAACCCCTCTTAAAAAACATGAACCCTAAGACTATAGGGAGTGGAGGGGGGGGGGGGGCATGAAGCGTCATGTGGCATTTTATGGGACCCAAGTATGAAAGGTGGAAATTGTGGGGAGTGGAAGGGGGGGGGGGGGGAGTGCCACGTGGAATTTCTTTTTTCTTTTTTTATAAAGTATAATTGGAAAATAAATCTATTTAATAAATTTAATAAATAAATTTTTTTTAAATATTTATTGAAAAATTATTTAAATATTTAAATAAAATCTATTTAAATATTTAAAAAAAGTTATTTAAATATTTAATAAAAATTAATATTCAAATGGATACTTTTCCAACGGCTACTTTTCAAACGACTACTTTTCTAAGGCTATAAATAGAAAACAGAATACTCAGAGTCAGTCACAATTTGATCTCACAATTCAATTTACACACACACAAAGATATGGGTGGTGGTTATCATAGCGATTCAGCCGGTCCTTTAAACCTCAGGCGATACTCTCGCTGACGACGACGACGTTCACAACCATTATCCTCTCCTCCTCCCTAACCTCAACCACTGGCATCTCCTCCTCCTACAGTGTAAACTCCTCCTCGTCAACCAGTGTACACTCCACCTCGTCAGCTAGTGTAAACTCCTCCTCCTACAGTGTACACTCCTCGTCGAGTAACTACCATTCCTCCTTTATGTAACACCCCAACCGATGGCGGAATCATCGAGGTGTCACGTAGTGACGATTGTTCAAAAGCACATGGTACTAAAATTTAAATATATTATTGAATAATTTAAATTGTCTTACATGGATGAAATGAAAAAAAATACAAAAGTCTGAATGAAACATGAAATTCGAAATAACTTATTAAAAGCAAGCACTAAGGTCCATTGCTATAGTACTAAGATCAAACTGCACCTGTAACATGTACAAAATAAGTTTTGTCAACATATGAATGTTGGTGAGCATTCCTAGATTTAATACATATAGTAAGTTGAAAAATGTTATACAATTCAAGTGCAAAGCTACAGTGCAATTATGTAAACTATGTATCATACAAATGAGCGAAATCAATCATGTGACTGTATAATGTACTAAATGAACGGCGGTGTACTTATCCAAATAATTGGATAATAACTTAACAATGACAATGGATTCTCCGATGAAAAAGGGGGAGAATCAACCTAGGCGGGTTGTCAATCCAATAGCGCTATCCAATGTTAAGGTCGGCTTGTACAATGTTAATGATTTCACTAAGTACAAATGTATTCTACATGAAATGTCTAAGCATAAAGCACGTTTGTAAGCAAATGCACATAGTACTAGAATTGTATTGTAAAAATGTGAACTTGTATTTGTAATTTGTATAAGTGTACATGTAACACCCCAAAAGTGAATAAAAGCAAAAAGGGGATAGGAAATACTCACCTGAAATTCACTGTGTAAGCACTAGCAAAATAAAGTCTGAACGTAGATTAATTGAACTCTTGTATCCTATATCAAATAAACAATGCCTTAAATTCTAATGCAAATAAGCTTGTTTCGTTTCTTGGTTGTAAAGATAGTTTATCCAACTACCTAGACTCGTATTGAAAACGATACTCGTCTTAAGGTATTTATAACTTTGACGAACCGACGGGACTTGGTTTAGTTTCTTGAAAGGTGTATGTGTATGTATAATCACACAAAGTATATGCCTTTAATATAGCATTCAAAATAGCGTCTCGAAACCAATTTCTGAAACAAACATTTTGGATAATGAAAATAATGCACGAGTTGTTCGTCTCGCGATATATATAAATATGTACTTATAGATATTGTAACACCTCAAGGTGTTACAGGTCTCTTAAACGGGTCGGGTCGTACCTGACCACCCAATTATTTAATAAAATATTCAGGTTCGAATCTAGCGACCAACCGTTTCAACCGATATATAAATAATTATTATTAAATAATTATTATCTCGGTTAAACGCTCCTTATCTGCTATTAAATCGCTGCTAAATGTTTCTTATTTTATTGTTATACCCGTTACCAAACACCCGAGTCCCAGTTATTATCCTTGTAGCCAAACACCCCTTGTTTTATTATTTCTTTTAAAACCTTGCTTGCCCTTCCTTCTCTGCAAAAACTCACGAGAACACACACACATATGTGTGTTTCAGAGAGAGAGAGCAGCAGCCGGCCACCACCTCCGGCGCCGCCGCCTCCTCCTCTCCGGCCACCAACCTCCTCCTCCTCTTATCCGATAAACCACCATCGAAGCACCCTAATCCTTCCCCAATTCCGATAAATAATCCAGTCAGAAATCAAACCAAACCTTCATCTTATTCTGCTCGCTGTTACTGTTAAACGAGCCGGACAGTCACCGGATATTGTGACTGTCACACATCTTTCTGTTATAAACCACCGGAACAGTCACCGGAATCAGTGACTGTTGTGAGTTCCTTATAACCGGCAACTATCTAGTTATCTTGACCCAATTATAAACCGATAACCCACCTTATTCTGATCTCTGTTTCTGTTCTGAATCGAACCCGGTAACCCTCTGGTCAACCAAAACCAACCCTATTAGCCCTAGTTCTCTTCTGTTCCGGTGGGTGTATCACCGAATAATTATAATCCCGATAAATCGGAGCCTCTGTTCTTGCTGTGTAACAGTTAACCCAAGCTCCCACCCAACTGTGACCCTTGCTTCTGGTTCGTGATGTCCGGTGAAGAGGCAGTCACCGGAACAGGCAATTATTATCGGGTTCCGAACCACCTTGTTTATGCTTGTCTGAATAATCAGACAGTCACCGCGTCACGGTGACTGTCATCAGATTTGTAGCCATCTGTCTGCTCGGGAATCATAACCGGGTAGTGTCGTGAATCCTTGTAACTCATCCGAATAGCTTGATGTGTGTGTGGTATCATGTCTAGTAATCGGGATACTGATTTGGTTCCCGATCTGTATTCTGGCCAAACTCCGGTCACCCCTCCGGTAAGGGACCCATCTATTTGATAATTGGTGACAATCATATAATCTACTATTATTGTGTTAATTGTTGGTTATATTGATTGTGAGGTACCGTTAATCGAATCGGAAAGTGGAACCCGATACCGAGTCAACTCAGTGACTCGGTCAACACCTGGAATAGAACCCGGTCCAATATCTAGACGAGGATTATTAGAATTATACGATTATATATATAATACGGATAACGTACGGACTTGATAATAATAATAATAAGAGAATAATAAACATATATAAAATATATACGTTTATATATATACGATTCGATATATAAAACGATATACTAGACTCGGGTTAATAATAATATGCTCTGCCGAACCAGCATCCGGGTAAGTTCGTGTCTAGAGTTCTTTAGGTTCGTGTGCCAAGCTGTAATGGCCAGCTTTATTAGCTACGAGTGCCAAGCTGTAATGGCCAGCTAGATTTTAGGATGTCCGTGTCGTGTCAATAATAAACCCCGGGTTTAGGACTATCTAATATATACTGAATTCTATATATATATATATATATATATATATAAATTGTATATATGATATATATCTTAAATATTACAATCTAACAAGTCCCACGCGTAAAACGTATCAATATATATATGACATATAATTATAATAAGAAGTTTAAGCAGAAGATATACGCAAACCTGTGAGTATCGTGAACTCCCCACTTTTACTGTTTACTTAAAGTGTTTTCGGGGGAATACATGTCATTTATTAGAAAACCTAAAAATGCTTTACATAATAAAATGATTACTAATAGAAGTTATATAATAGAAAGGGGATAATAGAAATGACAAGGACAGTACTGACCGGTATATCGCCATTTCCTTTCTTGTCCGACTAGAGGACAAGAACCGATCTTACCCGAGTAGAGGGTAGGAATAATTATATTTACCACAAACAGAGTGGTACCATTGATAGGAATGTCAACTAATAGAATATAATAGGAACAATATATTAGATTGACATATAATCGGTATAATTTAATCGAATTGGTATAATAGAATATATTTTCCCCTCCGGAATTAGAATTGTAAAGCATGTTTTATTGAAAGACTGTTATTAAATAAATACAATTATGAACTGGCCATTCGCTTTATAAAATACACGACCTCACCAACTTTATGTTGACAGAAACTATTTTTGGCATGTGTTCAGGTAACCCAACAGATATGATGACGTGGATCCTGGAAGAGTCAAGACTGTTATTATCCTGAATTCCGCTGCGTAGCTCCGATAACCCGACCCGACGACCCGGCACCGACTTCCAGGGTCGTTACAGATATATACTTCTATTTTGATAATATAAAGTTTGAATGGGATCTATTTGTAAAATATAGCTTTAACTGTACAAACATATAGGTTTTAAATGCCCGATGTTTTTTATAAAAAATTGGGCAGAGTTTCCTCTGTTTTTGTAAGAAACCAGACACCGCAAGTCGTCTATTTAATCCCAAAAACATCAATTGCCCAAACTCACAAGACAAAATACAATTTAACTAATTATTTATACTCGACAAATGGTTCAAGTTATTAAAAGTATAATGAACAAGAACTTTAAGCTTTATAATAAATACATAAACATAGTTCGTCATTTTGATAATGTTATTTTCATGAACATAAGTTAATCGTTATTCGACTCGCCCAAGCTATAATAGAGATAGACTACACATTTTGGATAAGTACCATGTATACATGTAAAGTTTTGGCGTTATTTATTATCGCATTAATAAATATCACTATTATAAGTTAGTCATTTTCCGATCGTTCAAAATATTAATACAAAGGTTATTGTCCCATGTCGGTTCGGTTCGCTTAAGCTTCTATGATTTATATATATATATATATATACACACACACACTTACGAAAAAAATACAACGTAACATAAAGTAGAAGAATTAAAGAGACGGTGCGCGTTATACCTTCCTACATGTTACCGATGAACCGACATGTACGCGCCTGAACTGAGCGTTGACAGGTATGACCTAGTTGACCAGGTTCACTGATGTTGACCAGAAGTTTGACCAAGCCCGGATTTGACCCGAGACCATGAGGTGTTTGACTATTATAGTACCCAAAAGAAAAGGGAATCATAGTAGGGCCAAACAAACAAACAACGCAGATCTGGAATCAAAACAGACCTGGCCGGAACCTGCAACCTCGAGTCCCAGTCCGACGTTATAACCACCGAGCCATAACCACAGTGAACCCAAAACCACCACCGAACCCGAACCACTACTAAACCAGAACCACCGCCATCCCGGAATCAGACGAGCCTTGATTGCTGCTGCGCCACCGGTAGTACAACCACCCTAAAGCCGCCACACGAGACCAAGCCTGACTCGGGACTGAACCATGCTAGACCCAGCCCGAGCCATCAATACGTCGACACCAGAACCACAATTAAACCAACCCTCAATCGCTCGCTGCTGCTTCGTTTCTTGGTGCGCCACGATTTTTACCATCAGCTATGCCCGCTTAGGGCTTGTACCTCTACGCCGCCGCCACCAATCAACAGGGTGGTCGGCCGCTGCAAAAAGAGAGGATGAGGGAGAGGGAGAGGGAATGAGAGGATAAGGTGGTGGTTGTGGCGGCTGCCGCTACTGCTTAATTGGAGAGGGTTAGGGCTGAGGTTAGAGGTGATGAACTGATGATGACGATGAAGATGAATCAATAAGTTTTGCTTCTTGTTTCAGTTGTTAACTATGCATCTGTATCAGGAATCGAAGAGGGTTATTGATTTAGAAGGAGGACTTAGGTGGTGGTGAGGAAGAAGATATGGGGGCTAGGGTTAATTTGTTGTTGATGAAGATGAGATGAAGGAGTTTATGTGTTTATATAGTTAGGGTTGGTAGGTGGGTTAGGTGGAGAGTTATCATTTAAACGAATTAGTAACCGACTCGGGTATCGTTTTTAATTTAAATTCGTTTAATCAGTAGAATAAGTATTTTATGTTATTTGTTTATATTACTCGATTCAAAACGAGTATTTGGAATGTATATTATATATAAATTTGTTAGATTTAGAATCGACTAGTCGTTTAATATCTGATGTATTTTCACCGCGTCACTATATGACGTAATTAAGAAATGTAAATTTGTTGGTGAGTAATAATAATAAAAAAATATATTTCTTGTTAATTAGGTATTATCCTGAAAGAAAATTTAACAGTTGTGCGAATATAATATAAATATATATTATATATTTTTTTCTAATAAAAATAGCGGGGCGTTACAGTCTCCCATACTTTTGGAAACTTCGTCCCGAAGTTATTAAAACACAGGGTTTAGGTAAATGCTTGGACGTCTATCATTTGGTTTAAAGTATGGCAGAAGTTTTATGGATACTAGGATAAAGTGTTACGTATGAGTTATGAGGGTTGGATCACGATAGTATAAAATATCGAGGGGGAATAAACACCAAACTTAAGTTGCATGAGATGATAGACTATGGATGGCCTAAATGAACTATCAAGTAACAAGGGTTTGTTTCGGCCACTGCAAAAAGAGAGGATGAGGGAGAGGGAGAGGGAATGACAGGATAAGGTGGTGGTTGTGGCAGCTGCCGCTACTGCTTAACTGGAGAGGGGTAGGGCTGAGGTTAGAGGTGATGAACTGATGATGACGATGAAGATGAATCAATAAGTTTTGCTTCTTGTTTCAGTTGTTAACTATGCATCTGTATCAGGAATCGAGGAGGGTTATTGATTTAGAAGGAGGACTTAGGTGGTGGTGAGGAAGAAGATATGTGGGCTAGGGTTAATTTGTTGTTGATGAAGATGAGATGAAGGAGTTTATGTGTTTATATAGTTAGGGTTGGTAGGTGGGTTAGGTGGAGAGTTATCATTTAAACGAATTAGTAACCGACTCGGGTATCGTTTTTAATTTAAATTCGTTTAATCAGTAGAATAAGTATTTTATGTAATTTATTTATATTACTAGAGTCAAAACGAGTATTTGGAATGTATATTATATATAAATTTGTTAGATTTAGAATCGACTAGTCGTTCAATATCCGATGTATTTTCACCGCGTCACTATATGACGTAATTAAGAAATTTAAATTTGTTGGTGAGTAATAATAACAAAAATATATATTTCTTGTTAATTAGGTATTATCCTGAAAGAAAATTTAACAGTTGTGCGAATATAATATAAATATATATTATATATTTTTTTCTAATAAAAATAGCGGGGCGTTACAGTCTCCCCTACTTTTGGAAACTTCGTCCCGAAGTTATTAAAACACAGGGTTTAGGTAAATTCTTGGGCGTCTATCATTTGGTTTAAAGTATGGCAGAAGTTTTATGGGTACTAGGATAAAGTGTTAGGTATGAGTTATGAGGGTTGGATTACGATAGTATAAAATAGCGAGGGGGGAATAAACACCAAACTTAAGTTGCATGAGATGATAGACTATGGATGGCCTAAATGAACTATCAAGTAACAAGGGTTTGTTTCGGCCGCTGCAAAAAGAGAGGATGAGGGAGAGGGAGAGGGAATGACAGGATAAGGTGGTGGTTGTGGCGGCTGCCGCTACTGCTTAATTAGAGAGGGGTAGGGCTGAGGTTAGAGGTGATGAACTGATGATGACGATGAAGATGAATCAATAAGTTTTGCTTCTTGTTTCAGTTGTTAACTATGCATCTGTATCAGGAATCGAGGAGGGTTATTGATTTAGAAGGAGGACTTAGGTGGTGGTGAGGAAGAAGATATGGGGGCTAGGGTTAATTTGTTGTTGATGAAGATGAGATGAAGGAGTTTATGTGTTTATATAGTTAGGGTTGGTAGGTGGGTTAGGTGGAGAGTTATCATTTAAATGAATTAGTAACCGACTCGGGTATCGTTTTTAATTTAAATTCGTTTAATCAGTAGAATAAGTATTTTATGTAATTTATTTATATTACTCGATTCAAAACGAGTATTTGGAATGTATATTATATATAAATTTGTTAGATTTAGAATCGACTAGTCGTTTAATATCCGATGTATTTTCACCGCGTCACTATATGACGTAATTAAGATATTTAAATTTGTTGGTGAGAAATTATAAAAAAGTATATATATTTCTTGTTAATTAGGTATTATCCTGAAAGAAAATTTAACAGTTGTGCGAATATAATATAAATATATATTATATATTTTTTTTCTAATAAAAATAGCGGGGCGTTACACTTTACCAGGTTACACTCCTACCGATCCAGATGCTCATCTTACAGATGAGGAGTGTATCTGGTGTATTGACTACACCATGGCTGTTATGGGATTGGGGCATCTACAACTGGTGGAGACCCAACCTAACGTCACCCCAAACCTTCCTGCTCCGGAACCAAATGAGGAAGGGTACGAAGCAGATATTGGTGGGGAGTATATGAGTATGGATGATGAACCATGCTATCTTCCAACTCCTGACTTTGGCTGCATCCTCTCGGATGCTAGGTCGAATGGTCGTGATGGCGATCGTTCTGTGTTGTCACCGTAGTATACACTCTGAGATGGGCTTCTTCAACTTCCCTATTGTTAGGGAATGTAATGTGGGAGGCTAAAACCCACGAGGGAAAGAAACATCCATACTTCGACATCCGTGTATTTTTAGATGCTCTAATGAGGTCAAATTTGGAAACTCATTATTAGGAAATGACTCCAAAGTTTCACAAAGTTAACTTGGTAAGATAATTGAAAAATGACTGTATTATGATTGTGTGTATAACTAGTACAAGTACAAAGGAATATATAGAGTACAATGTTTTGATCTAGTCCCTATAATATATGGAAACTATGTAATCTTAATATCAATCATATTAATGTTGAATATATGTCTAGGGGAAAGTTAATTTAGAACACCTATATTTCGTGCGAACCATGAGAACGGCATCTAAAACCATTCAAATTCAAAATTTCTTTTTACACTTGTCTTTATTACTAAAATACAATCTCAAAAACACAATTTACGCGTAAAAATTCAAACATATACGAAAATAATTTGTTTTTACACATGTGTAAAAAGTTAATTTGAAAGTGTTTTTGCAAGAAAAGATGAATTATTTGGAAAGAAAATTTGTTTATTAATGTTGTATTTTGATTATAATGAGGTTTGTATTAAAAAATTTTGATTTTGATTATTTTTTTACTTGTTCTCACGGTTCTCACAATATTTAGCGTTCTCAAGATAACCCTCCCCTATATGTCTAATACTGAGTATATGTAAAATGCTAAATATATGTCTATCCTGTTATCAATGCTGAATATATGTCTAATATCCCCCCGCAAGCTAAGGTCGGGGAGTGACCCATAGCTTGGACCTTAAGAACATGAATCTCTGAGAAGGAAGAGGCTTTGTAAAAATATCTGCAATCTGATCATCTGTTTTGATGAACTGCACCGAGAGTTTTCCTTGAGCAACCTTTTCTTAAACAAAATGAAAATCCACTTCAACAGGAAGACTAGATTTGCTTATAGATATGTGGCCCCTAGATTGTCACACCATAATGCAGGTATCAATTTTATAGGAACACGGAGCTTATGTAAAAGGGCTTGGAGCCAGTGAGTTCAGCAATTGTATCAGCTAATGCTTTGTAATATGACTCGGTAGATGACCGAGAGACAGTTTTATGTTTCTGAGAAGACCGGGACACAAGGTTGAATCCAAGATATATAGCATAACCCCCGGTGGATTGACAGTCATCTGGGTAGCCAACCCAGTCAGCATCAGCGAAGGCATTTATAGAGTTGAAAGCAGAATGTGTATAAAGCATGGAGACGCATCCCAGAGTCATGTTTGACGAGAAGTCCATATTCAGTTGTACCTTGTAAATACCTCAAGATTCGTTTTAGATTAAACCAATGATTTTCAGTGGGAGAGTGCATAAACTAGCAGACTTTGTTAACAGCAAAAGCAAGGTCGAGTCATGACAGAGTGACGTATTGGAGAACACCAACAACCTATCTATATTTGACTGGATCAGAGCATGGTGGACTGTCCCCAAGCGCTAAATTGGCAGTGGTGGTAATCAGGGAAGGAACCGGTTTAGCATTTGAGAGACCATCTCATTTAAGTAATTCAAGGATGTACTTCTTTTGTGAGAGAACCATGTCATAACCTTGAGTGGTGATTTCAATACTAAGAAAATAGGATAAGGAACCCATATCTTGAATAGCAAAGGAGTGGCTAAGGCTGGTGACAACCCGATCTATTTCTTTAGAACTGTTACCTGTCAAAATAATGTCATCAACGTACACAAGCATATATAGCAAAGTACCCCGTGAGGAGTAAATGAACAGGGAGGGATTAGTTTTAGACTCTCGTAAACCAAGATCATGGAGAGCTGTAGATAGAGATTGAAACCATGCTCGTGGAGCCTGTTTTAAGCCATATAGAGATTTGTGAAGAAGACAAACATGTTCTAGTTTGTTTGGATCAACAAAGCCCGGAGGTTGCTTCAAATACACTGTTTTGGTCAAGTCACCATGTAAGAATGCATTTTGTACATCCAGTTGTCTCAACGGCCATTTTTGTGTAACAGCTAGGGAGAGGACGACACGAATAGTAGTGTATTTTACAACCGGACTAAAAGTCGCTTGATAATCAATGCCTGGTTCCTCGTTAAAACCTTTCGCAACAAGGCGTGCCTTGTAGCGTTTAATAGCTCCTGTTTGGTCCTTTTTCAATTTGTAAACCCATTTACAATCAACTAAATTAGTGTTTGGGACACTAGAGTCCATGTGCCATTTCTCAAAAGCGCTGAATACTCTTTAGCCATGGCGCTACACCATTAAGGATGTTTGTTAGCACTAGTAAAAGTGGCAGGTTCGGTGTTAGGAGAGGTAGTATGAGCGTGAAAAGCAGTGGCATTATATGGTTTTGTTTGTTTAGGACTGGGACAGAGGTTAGCGGGTCTAGATCGAGTTTGGGCCGTTGTGGGTTGAGGGGAGGAGGCTGGTTGGGCTGTTTCTGGTTGGGGTGTGGCTGGTTGGGCGATGGCTTGTTGGGTCGTGTCTGGTTGGGCCGTAGGTTGTTGTTTTGTGGGTGGTTGTGCTGATGGTTCATGGGTGGTGGTTGTTTGGGTCATAGGTTGTGTATTGGATCGGCGGGAGTAAGTATGTAGGAGAGGCGGGTTGGTAGTAGTTTCGGATGGGTTGACATGTGGTTGGGCCATGGTGGGTTGTGGGCTAAGTGGTGAATTGATTTGCTGATCTGGAGCATATTCAAAGGAGAATGTGTTCTTGGAGTTTTGGAAGGTGTAAGTTGTTTGGGCTGGTTTTGGTGGTAGGGGTAAGAATGTGGTGGGATAGGAAGAGATATAAGGGTCAGGTTGTGTAGATGTAGGGTGTGTTGTAGGTAGTTGTTGAAACGAAAAGAATTGTTCATGAAAATGGACATGTCAAGTAACATATAGACGCTCAGATTTAGGATCAAAACATCGGTAGCTGTGGTGAGAAGTGCTATCTCCAAGGAAAACACATGGAATGGATCGAAAATCCATCTTGTGTTTGTTATAGGGGCGAAGATGTGGGTAACAACGACACCCGAAGACCTGCAAGAAGGAGAAATCGGGTGGATGATGAAAAATCTGTTTAAAAGGTGAAATGTTTGAGTTGGTTCTAGATGGCATGCGGTTGATAAGGTAAACTGTTGTGTCAAAGGCAAAATGCCAAAACCGTTGTGGAACATGAGATTGAGCTAGTAAGGTAAGACCGGTTTCGACCACATGGCAATGGCATCGCTCAACAAAGCCATTTTGTTCATTCGTATGTGGGCACAAGAGACGGTGAATGATGCCAAGTGAGGAGAAGCGGGGAGAGAGGCTTCTAAATTCACATCCCCAATCGGTTTGAACAGATTTTAGTTTGGTTTGGAATTGTCGTTTAGCCATAACAATAAATTGTTTGAAAATCTCACAAACATCTGATTTTTGTTTTAAAGGAAAAATCCACATATAGCGGGAATAATGGTCAACACACAACAAGAAGTAGCTATGTCCATCAAAGGAAGTAACGGGAGCAGGTCCCCACACATCACAAAATACTAAATCCAAAATATGTGAACATTTGTAATTAGATGGTAATAAATGAAGTTTTGACGATTTTCCGACTGAGCAAGAGTCACAAGCATAACTAATAGCAGAATTATTAAGTAAACCTAAATGATAATGAGATCACATAGAATTTAAAACTGATGAATGAGGATGTCCTAGTCTTTAGTGCCCGGTAGAGGAAGAAGCTCTTGTGGTGGAAAAGGCGACTTTGAAAACAGGCTGCATACACGGAAGTTGTAAAGAATAGAGACCACCATTACTTGGACCTGTGAGGAGGATAGTGTGTTTAGACTTGTCCTTCACACAAAAAAAATGTAGAGTGAAATTCAAAGAATACATTATTGTCATGGCAAAAATGTTGAACAGATAGAAGGTTTTGTTTAAGCTCAGGAACATGGAGTATGTTTTTAAGGTTAAAGGTTTTGTTTGGGGAATAATATTTCGAAGAGCCAATGTGTAAAATGGGTAAGCTCTTACCGTTGCCAACGTAAAGATTGTCCTCACCGTGACAGGGTTCAGAGTTGTCAATGTTATTGAGATCGAGAGCAGCATGGGAACTACACCCAGTGTCCGGAAGCCAATTTGTTGATGCTTGTGATCGAGTATCTACAAAATTTGCAGAGGGCTGTCTTGTTCTCAAGGTATTGGGATCACGATTGGGGCACAGTGAAGGGATATGACCAATACCACGCATGTTGCACGTACCAAAAACAGTATTCTGGTTAGCAGCCCAAGAAAATTGATTACGATTACCTCCTTGACTACGATTGTTGTAACTGCCTCGACCACGAGTAGCGCCTGAACGATTGTTGGAGCCACGGGTGCGGTTATAAGCATATTTGTTTGTGTAAAAGGCTTGTGCCGGTTGTGAGTTATGTGAACTAGGTAGTTGTAGTTGTAAACTAAGTTACACAGCCAGCTGTTGTATGGCCAGAAGTGCATCCATAGAAGATGGTGACTAACCCGTAGCAGGGGGTACTAGGAGCAGGGCTGCTACGGTTGTTGTTGATCGTTACAAACGCCTGTGCTGGTAAGGCGACTGAAGGTGGTTTTCTGATAATGTAATCGTGGTCTGCAAGAAGACCATGGAGTTCAGAAAAGGTAGTTGGAAATTGCCGAGTAAGAATATTAGATTTCAGGACGTCGTACTCTGCCCGGAGACCCGAGAAAACTAGCATTACTATATCTTTTTCTTTCATTGGTTCGCCAATATTGGCGAGTGCATCGACATACTCTTGTGCCCGAGTTAGGTATGCAGACGAGGACTCATCAGCAGTCATGGCAATCTTCAAAAAGTTGGGTTCGTAAGGTGTATTCCCTTGAGGATGTATGAGGAGCATAAGCACGCTCAAGGGAAAACCAAAGTTCTAGAGACGTCGCACCTTGTACATGTTGAAAAGAAGCCTCAAAGATGGTTTACATGATAAGCATGTGAATATGGGCATCATTAGACACCTATATGGCATGATTGGGATTCGGCTGAGATCTAGCAGGGATGGCTTCATTGTCTTTGTCAGTGGAGGAGGAGGCAACAGCCTGAATGGTTGTAGGAGGACATGGAATGCCTCCATCAACATAGCCGAAAAGGTGATTTGTAACTAGAAACGGATGAATCATTGTTTTCCAATGATCGTAATTCGTTTGGGATAAGGTAAAACCAAACTTGTGTGAATTGTGTGTGGTGTTCTCAGCTTGGGAAAAGGCAGCAAGAAGGGCCATTGTGATGGCTGTAAGAGATCTGAAAAAAAGAGAAAGCAGAATGTGGTGTTGCTGTGTGTGTGGCTGACGATAGAGAAAGGGCAGAAAAAACCCTAGCTCTGATACCAAGTTAACTTGGCAAGATAATTGAAAAATGATTGTATTATGATTGTGTATATAACTGGTACAAGTACAAAGGAATATATAGAATACAATGTTTTGATCTAGTCCCTATAATATATGGAAACTATATAATCTTAATATCAATCATATTAATGCTGAATATATGTCAAATGCTAAATATATGTCTATTCTGTTATCAATGCTGAATATATGTCTAATACACAAAATGATATTTTTAATATCGTGAAGTGAACCAAGTAATTTAGATCCGTGACTGATTTCAGAGTTCGCCAACCTATTATATGTAAATATACAATCATTGGCATGTTACCTCTCATGTTGATATTTTGTCCTCCCTGCCCCATTTCAAATAGTTTTCTATTATCCCAAATCTCAAGTGCCTTAAGATTTTGCCTTTGTGTTGGTAAGAAGATATTTGTAATTGAAGGATAACTAATGACTATCAAAGTATCGATGCTTTATGGACAACTGCAACGCTCAATACTCTTACAACAAATTACTTTCAAAATCCTAAGAGATGTAAGGAGGTTGCCCCTTGAAGTATTATCCATCTCTTTCTCTCATAAACTCACCAAATTATCACAATCAAACACTTCCCGCTTTCTTAAATTGACAAGAACCTTACTTGCAACTGCTTGTGATTCCCACAAGTATCTTATTTCATGACAATCCGTGACGAGTAAATCTTCAACTGCACTGAGATACTTTGTAACACCAGTCCACATCACATCATTAAGCCCTAAAATACATTTTATTTCCAACATGGTGACTGAGGAAGCCAGTTGAACCAACCTTTTCAACACACCACTATCACATTTAGTTATTCTTAGAGCATTCAGTGAAGGCAGGGCTTCAAGTGTGACTTCAACCAAATTAGGGAAATCGCTTATATGAAGTTGTTTCAGGTATGGAAATACAACCCTAATATTGGTTGACCATTTCTTTCACCCACGCATATGTTAAAAACTTAGAATTTGAAGTGAAATAAATGCAGGACCATTCCCAAGTAACTCCATGCCAACAACTTCCACCCAATCCAAGCCTTCAACAAATAACTCCTTAAGTGATGGTAGCTGCCCAAGTGGCGGTAAAGATGTACATCTTTTACAACCATGCATCGATACATGCTTTAAATGAAGAAACGAAGGATTCCCAACCCAACTTGGAAAGTCAAATCCTCCGTACGACCAAACTTTGAGTTGTATTTAACTTATCATTACGGGCTTCAACTCATTTAGAACCTCCTTTTAAAGCATTTCGTTTCGTGAACAATCCCACACATCACTCCATACAACCTCTAACTCATTTATGTGAAATAGTTTGCCACGTATTTATCTTTTGTATTTTGCACTTTTTCCAAACCAGCAATGAAGACTTTCCCATGTAAATTCTCAAAATTTTTTATTTTGGCTATTTCAAACCCGCTTTTATCTCCGATAATGATCTTAGACAAAGTTTGTAGGTTTCTCAACTCACAAATCCCAAAGGGCATATGATCCAAAAGCAGAGTGTCACCAATGTCTAAATATCGCAGATTTTTAAGCTTTAAGAAGGTATTGGGCAACGTAACTAAATTCCTACAACCAAATAAGATCAACGTCTCTAATTTATAGAGATTGCAAACATTTTTTTTTGGTAAATGTGTGATTGTAGTTCGAGAAAGATTAAGATACCTCAAGTGTCTCAATGTACCGACAGACTCAGGTACCTCACTTATTTGGAAACCACTCAAACATAGAACCCTTAACAATGGTATCACAAAAAGTAAGTCGGTTAAAATCTTATTTGATAAATAGAAACTTGCCAACTTGTGGTCTCCCCAGCAGATGTCGCCAAGAATGTCCTCAAACTTTTGGCTTCTGTGAGCGCCTCTAACTTCGTGTAAGCATAATATTTCTGACGAACAGATGACATGTGACGATACTTCCCCAACATCTCCATAATATTCTTGTCCGTCTCATTGTCTAACCTTATGAAAATCTCGCTAGCGACACGTGTCGCCAAGTCATTAATGAGGTCATGCATCACAAACAATGATTCATTATTAGGTGAATGTTGAAAAATGACCTTGACAACAACTCGTCGAAGTACTCATGACCCGAAGATTCTTTTGTTGCGTTGCTTTGAGTTGACTGGTGCAAAAATCCTTCTGCCATCCACAATTGAACAAGTTCGTGCTTGTCAAAAATGAAGTTTTTAGGGAACAAGGAACAGTATGCGAACAACTGCTTCAAATGTGCTGAAAGATCGAGGTAGCGTAGTCTCAGGGCAGGGACAATTGTGTCATCTTTTGACCTCCATATCTCACTTTCTAACACTTCCCTCCAAGAATCCTTTCTTGTTTTGTCCTTAGTGCTCTCCCAAGTGATATTAAGGCCAATGGCAAGCCATCACATTTTTTCGCAATAGCCTTGCCCTTAGGTTTGAGTGATAAATGTGAATCAAACTTAATTACACCTAATGCATGTAAAGCAAACAAAGACAGAGCATCTTCATGGGACAAGCTCTTTAGTTGGTTTAGATGTTTGTAACCCAACTTTTTGAGCAAACGTTGCTTCTGTGTTGTTATGATTATTTTGCTTCCACGAGCACATGCATAAAATGGGCCGACAAGATTTTCCCAATCTTCATAACTCTCACTCCACACATCATCTAACACCAACATAAATCTTTTCCCCCCCTTAGGTGATTTACAAGATCTACTTATAGCAAATTCATTGCTTACTCATTGAAAGATAACTTTGCTTATACCAAAGCTATTAAAGTTATCTAAAACACAAACCCATGCCATGAGTTCGAAGTGATCCTTAACTTGTTTTTCATTATACAAAAGTTTAGCTAGAGTAGTCTTGCCTACTCTGCCCATGCTAAAGTTTTGATGAGATGGTTAATCTGTCAATAACAATAACTAGTGGACCAATGCGTCTTTCTCAGCTTGTCATCCAACAATACTAGATGGATCCAAAACAGAGATTGAAATCTTCTATTTGTATTTGTTGGCCTAATTTCCTCTTCCACCCTCAACCCAAGAGTAGCTTTATCCTCAACTATTTCTTTTAGTTTTGCAGCAATACTATCTAACTTATCATGCATCGCATTACCCGGTACGAAGTTTGTGCAACAAGTTGGGATTAGCTTTCTTACCTTGTCCGTGGTCGCTTGTGACTCAAATTCATGATGCATATCTTCAGCTCATCGAGTACGTCATCTATGTCATAAGCCAAATGTTGGAGATCATTCAGCCATTGTTTCACATAATCATTGGTTATCTCCTTCCGAGATGCATCATTAAGCACACACTGGATTTGTTTTAACAATTTTTGCCATTTCTTGATCTTGGCATCAATTCCCTTGTAGGTAGCAATGTTTTCATAGTTATGGTCAATGTTTCATTTATTTGTTTAGCAGAGTTAGTTATGAGATCACCATCCATGGGTGCCACTTATCCTGCTGAACAAACTAACTGTAGTCTGTAGACAGGTAACACAAAAATAAAATGGATAAGATGACACCACAAAGTCACAATCGATCCTCCTTCCGCCAGAAAAACAACCATACAACCAACACGACAGTGAAAAACGCCATTCACAAAATATGTTATAACGGGTCAAAGATGTAACAAGTTAATACTGCTGATATCTTAAGCATGAAACATAAATTATCAGATGAAAAACAATAGTAATGTTTTCACATCATCTCTACAAACTAGGTTTCCATAAAAAAGCATTCGAAGTCACAAACCTACTCCATTATAGGGATTTGTCCGCCAGCTTGCACGATTTGTTGCTCCAACTGCATCACATACGCAGGTGTAAAAATGTAAACATAATAGGTTCCAAGGGTAAGAATGTAAATTACTGTCTTGGTAATACACGGCTAAACGTACCCTGAACAAGGCTTCAAGTTTGCTCCTAACGAGAATGTATTCTTGTTTCAATTGCTGCACACACCGCACACACCTGCAGCAATCACGCACCATCAAATTTAGAAAGTGATTACTGATAGTACTAGTATTAGTATAGTTTGACTTTGAATGTCAAATGAACATCTTTCAATTCAAAAAATGATAAAAATACATTAAACTTTTGAGATTAATTCGGTAATCGGTATCTATATTAAGAACTAGAAGAACTAGTGTAAATTAGAAAAAAAGAATCAGTGAAGTTTTAAAACGAATATTATATATATTATATACATAGTATAGGTTCCTGTAAATAGGACATTTTTCATACAAAGTGTGAGAAGTCTATGTAGTCATTATGTTTTAAATTTGAGCTATGATGTTTTCAATTCCATTTGCATTGTATTATATAGAAAAACACAAAACGTAACAATTTAAAACACAATCAAATGTATTCTAGACATGGAATTTAAAACACACTGATTACTTTCTTCGTATGGTGTTTTAGATTGCATGTCGAGAATACATTAAATAGCGTTTTAAATTGTTATGTTTTGTATTTTTCTATATAATACTATACCAAAACAATCTAAAACATCATGCCTAAAATTTAAAACACAAAGCCTACAGAGACTTCTTACACTTTGTACGAAAAATGTCCTTTGTACAGGAACCATACCCTACATAGTATACATATACATATATATTTGAACGGCCAACTAAACGAATATATAATTGTTAAATTTGACAAAATAAGTTTGACTTTGACCATTAAAGTCAAACGCATCAAATAGTGAGAAAAGGTGTTGAATTTATCATCATTAGCTTCCTTAAACTAGTCTGCTTGAGATCATATAAAAGAATCATGCTTTTTGAACTGAAGGGTATTTTAGATATTTGACTAATGGAGTAAAAACTTGCAGCAACACCATGGAGCCAAAATCTATGCCAAGAAACCTTATGCTCCCGAATCATGAATTATAACAGTCCAATATGTAATTTTTCTTCAAAACGACCAAAAAAATAAAAAATTAAAAAAACATTGGAAATGCGTGTGTGTGTGTTTTTTTTTTTCAGTTTAGGAAAATTACAGCTTATCACATCAAGAATGCAGACAAAGCCCTAAATCAAGACTATTTATTTATTTATTAATAATACAGGCATACAGAAATAAATCAGTAATTTCAATCTTGGGTCAACAACAAATATTTACTCACCCTTCAAGGTTTTTCTCCTCACAGAAGTTTCTGAAGTGCACGCATACATTTGAGACCCGCTTTGCCCCTATGCTGTCACAACAAATTACCAAAACAAGATTTCAAAAAAGATGCAAACAAATTCCGGCGTTTCTTCATTATATTATGCACATAAATTGTGTAAAATCATTTTTTTGCGCAAAAAACAAAAAAGATGCGTCGACGAGAATTGATAAAGCTAAATGATAACTCAGCGCGATACCTGGAACTGCTACCCTTGAACTGATGCACGTGAGAATCAACCTGTTTATAATCCACACTCTTCTGTTGACTTTTTTCATCAAAAGTCAAAACAAATATCAGAAATGGGAACAGAATCACACGTCAAAACGTAAACGTTAAAAGTAATCAGTAATAAATAAATAGAAGCTTACAGAGCAGTTGCCAAATTGTTAAGAAGCTTTTCCGAGTCTTCAAAGTACAGGGACACGACCTCAACCACAAAATCCGGGTTGCTCTCATCTTGCAGTTTTTGAAGTTGTGTGAACTGATCATCAAGAAATCCCTAACATGACCCAAAAGTCAAAATCAGTAAAGAAAGATTTACATTACAAAATAAATAAAAACAAGTTACAAACCTCGTTATGAAGAGATGTTATGTACTCAATAAACTGTCTTTGCAATTGAGGAACCACAGCCATCGTTTCTTGCTTTTTTGAACAACGTTTTACTTATCGTTCTTGATATGAAAACGTATCTGCAAAAGTAGCAATCTTGATGGTCTATCTCATTTCCTTACATACATAAATAAACAAATACATAGGGCTGCAAACGAACCGAACGAACACGAACAAGGCCTTGTTCGTGTTCGTTTGTTAAGAAAATCATGTGTTCACGAACAGTTCATGAACACTTGCCGAACGAGATTTTTTGTTCGTGTTCGTTCGTTAAGAAAACACTTGTGTTCGTGTTCGTGTTCGTTTGTTAATTTTGTTCATGAACGCATACGAACACAAACGAACATTAATGAACACAAACAAGTGTTCATGAACACAAACGAACACAAAGAAATGTTCATGAACATAAACAAACACAAACGAACATATATTAACTTTGGAATAAAATATAATTCTTAAGATATCAGCTAGATCCACCCAAAATATAACTAAATTATCTAAACATATTTACCTCACATATATTATTTATTTGGGTAAATAAAAGAAATAAAAAAATTATAAAAATTATAAACCCTATTAAACTATCGAACATAAACGAACACGTTACCGAACGTTCACGAACATAAACGAACGAACGCGGCCTCTGTTCATGTCCGTTCGTTTAACTAAACGAACAAAAATTTTTGTTCGTGTTCGTTCATTTATTAAACGAACGAACACAAACGAACTTCCCGCCGAACGGTTCATGAACTGTTCGCTGAAAGTTCAGTTCGTTTGCAGCCCTACTGAAATACATAATTACATACACCTGATCATATAAGATTCTTTCGATAGCTAAAAGTGACCCAAGAACATAGCGGTTCCACACGATCGAATTCACATCTTATTCCCACCACTGATTTTATAGTGGAACACCACCACATTTTATAACTTTTTATCATTTTCCATTATTCAAATGATTCCAAACATTCTTTAGATTATCATAGATATGCAACCTCAACAAAATTTTCTAGATAATCTTGATTAATTAATCAAAACACACCTCACTAAACCTACAAAACTAATGAAATTCTATTCCCAAAAGACACAATATCATATGTTGTAATCAAATCTTGAACTTTCCACCTTGACACACAAATTATTGATAAAAAAACACTGATATATTATTGGGCCCCACCCATATCAACATAACAACAACTAAAAAACCACACCTAAGTTAATTTCCAAAAATAGTTAAACATAAAACAAAAAAAAAAACAAAAAAAAACAAAAAGATTCTAATATGTAATCAAGAAAAGGGGATCTGGGTATACACTAAAGTTCACTGCTTTACCATAAAAGATCTAAACTTGCAAAGAAAAGATCAACCCCATAAGTTTAATAAACAAAATTTATATAATTCAGTAAAGGGTAGTCATAAAAAGTTATAAAAAAGGGTCAAATGAAGAGATTTAAGTAAATAGGCATATGGGTCATGAGAGAGAGAAAGAGAGATACCAGACGTGATGGATGGAGGGTGGAGGAAGATGGTCAACGCAGTATGGTACCAACCAGAAACAGGATATGTTTATGTGTCTTGCTTAAAAGGGAAAGGCCCATATGTTTAGAAAGGCATGTTTGTTTGTTTGTTTTTTATGGGGTTATTAGGCCCATTTTGGTTTTAGTGGGCCTGGAAAGTGGAAATCAAAGCCCACCTGTAGGCTGAAGATAAGACAAGGAGGCCCGAAATGTAGAGGTGCACAAAATAACCGGTTATATAACCAAAACTGGTTAATAACTGAAACCCTAAAGAGTTTAGTAACCGGTAGAGGAGTAATCAATGTTTGGTTTTTTAACCGTAGGTTCGTAACCGGTTTAAGATTTTTTATGGCTAACCAGGTATTTAACTGATATACAGGTTAACCGAAGAAAAAACCGTAAAAAAAAATAATAAAAGGGGGGAAATTCGGTTAATTCGGTTAATTAATTGAAAACCCCAATTATTAACCAAAGTGGTTAAAGCGAATAACCAAAAAAATTGGAGAAAAACCGGTTATTAGCCGAACCGGTTAAAGCAAAAACAGGAAAGGCATTTTGGTTTGGGAAAAACAAGTATGTTTAGTAGCGGATCTAAAAGAAAAATTTAGGATAGGTAAAAATCAATTGGACTTAGGGGTATCTTGATACATAAAAGGGAGAAGATAAAAATTACATTAATACACATTCCGATAGAGTTAAGGAGTAGTGCGCGCTCCTCCTGACCTACCTCTACATATACCCTAACCTCCACTGAAATGCAATTCGTCGCTACTCGAAATTCGAATGTTGCCACATCATTCTATGAATTGTTGGTTGTCAGGTGTCATGCGACTAGATGAATGTCAAGCGTAGTCTAAAACAGTATACCTTGAAATATATACAGTTTTTGTTAAGTAACTGAAACTTATTGACTACTTTGAGTTGTATATTATGATGAACTAGTGAAGTTTGCGTTGTGGCGAGAATCCAATCGACATCGATTCAGTTAATTATTGTATTGATACAATACTGGCACTCAGTATAGCAACCGAAAGAGATAAAAGCAAACACCAGTACATGTTCGCACAAGATAAGTTATGGCCATCATGGTAACATTACGACGCTAACACTCGTTACAGCTTAAGATACCCAAAAAAATATTCTATTGCGAAAATAAATTTGTTTCCAATAAAATTTATACCGAAAACCATAAAAATAAGGGGAAATGGAATTAAATAATCCTAACTTTGGGGGTTGGAAGGGAATAATCCCAACTTGAAACTTGTAAGATAATAGTCCCAACTTGTCATGTATTTTATTTTGTTGGTCCCAAACTAACTGAGGTTAACTCAGTCTGTTAAATGCTGACGTGGCCAATCTGTCCCACTTGGCAAAAAACATGGGCCCTCTTTATCCACTTGGCTTTTTCAATTAAAAAAACTTTTAATTATAAAAAAAACTTTTAATAATAATAAAAAAGAATTATATATATATATATATATATATATATATATAAAATTCATTTATACAATTGAGAGAGAGAGAGAGAGAACGCAGAGAGAGAAAGAGATGAGAGAGAGAGTGAACACAACCACAACCACAACCACCTGTCACCACCATCTCTGACGACACCGACTACCACCACCACCACAAACACCACCACTCTACACCACTACCAAAACCATCTCTCTACCCCCTCCTCCTCTGTTTTCCCTCTGATACAAACCAATACAAACCCCTGTTTTCATCAACAATCCAGATGAACATATATTCCTGTTTTCATCAACAATCCAGACGAACATATACAAACCAATACAAACCCCCAAAAAAATTAGGGCTTCTTCCCCCAAAACAATTAGGGCTTCTCCCTGTCTTCTTCCTCCTGTCAAATTAAGGCTCCGTTCGAATTGGTGGTGTGTTGACAGGTGGTGGTTATGGTGGGTTGTTGGCTGTGGGTGGCAAGTGAAGAATAAGGAAAGAGGAGATAGGGTTTTTAGATTTGATCGGTCGGAGAAGTTGGTTTGTTGTTGTCGAAGAGGTGACGGAACCGGTCATCGGTGATGGAGGGTGACCGGAGAAGATGACCGGCGGTGGTGTTCACTCTCTCATCTCTTTCTCTCTCTGCGTTCTCTCTCTATCAATTGTATATGTGTGTATATATATTTTATGTGTGTGTATATATATATACTAGTGGGGTGCCCGCACGATGCAGCGAGAAAAACCACAGTTAACCACAACACTTAGGTTGGTAATTTAGGGGTGCATAGGATGATTCGGTTTGAACTTGAGCTATAACTTTACGCTTTGATGCAGTCGTGCCTCTTTTAAAATGAATATTGTTATTTCATAGTAAGACAAGAGTCAAGTTGCATAAGAGGAATAACGTTGAACCATTTAATTTACCAATACACCAGTCTACTACAAATTGTGCCATATTTTTATTGTACGTATATAGCTACAAAAGAGAAAAAGAGAAAAATCTTGTTCTTTACAAAGTATGTCATATATACATTTCAATTTGATAATACAAAAGGAAAGCATTCGTTTTTTGTTGATGATGTTTATCGGAATACTACGGTTAGTTAGTCAGCCTATTATTTATGGTAAAAGAGGTTGTGGTTTTGCTCCAGCTAGAACAATTTTCAAGGCTTGTGCATGTGGTTACGCTTCTTTTTATATGAATAAGATATATGCACATAGTCATACTTGTAAATCATGTATCAATGTCATGCAACGAATTCGGGTTAAATATGTAGTGAATTAGTTTTGAATAATAAAAAGCCAAAATTATGGAACTGCAAAGAACAATAAAAAAGAGAAAAGTACTATGAATATAACTTCAAAATATGTGTTAAATATATCAATAATAAGCCATATTTTGAATTTCATGATAAAAAACAATGCGTAGTGTGCCTATTAACCGTAAACAAAATAAAAGTAAGAGGACATACTTGATGTAACTTACAAAAAATGAACTCACATATATAAAAATTTTGTAACTACGACAGTGATTATTTACTAAAGGATTATTGAAAAGAAATCAAGACTTAGAATTTCATAAGCACGTGATGAATATAGGGAAAAATACATTCAGTCCATCAATTTAAATTACCTGGCAATAGCGTAATCGACTAAGTAGAAAACCCTAAAAGATAATCAGCTCATAATCGCCTGAATAAAACCAACATTTAAAACCCTAATCAAACCACTCAATCTAACAATCAAAATAAGTTAAAACAACATAAGATTTCTTCTCAAAACTCACCTAAAATGGAGATGCAAGAATAACACTTACAACATGATGGACTCCTTTCCACTTCTAACTTGTACAACAACATATGAAAGAGTTGATGTTGAGTGAAATGGTGAATTTCATTTACTAATATAGTAATGATAGGAGCTTCAATTTCAATCAATTGGATTTATGGCATATTGATTGAAATAAGACCTTTGGTGTGCTTTAGTGGTTTGATGTGTTAAGTACCTTAAAATTAAGTTGATAATTGGATTAATTTAATAATAGTTAGATAAATTACTATTTTATCCTTTACTAATTTCATTAGGGGTATTGTACCATATGCATTATATGTTGTAATTTCTTAAATTTTGTTGGAATCCTTCCCTCATGCTTTATAATATAGTATAGATATAGATTTTGATATAAGATTAAAAAAAAGACACAACTACATTGTGGGCCAGCCCTTTTTTCCAACTAGACAGAAATTGCCATGTCAGACGCCACGTGGCAGTCCACGTCAGCATTTAACAGACTGAGTTAACCTTAGTTAGTTTGGGACCAATAAAATAAAAACGTTGACAAGTTGGGACTGTTATCTTACAAGTTTCAAGTTGGGATTATTCCCTTCCAACCCCCCAAAGTTGGGATTATTTAATTCCATTTCCCTTAAAAATAAAGATCGGTATTGTGACATCCGTCACCCTCATCTTTATCAAGTTGTCAATTATAGTCCTTGTATTATCAATCATTTTTGAAGAAAAAAAAGGTTGATTTTCTTTTGATTATTATTATTATTGTTGTTGTTGTTTGTTTTTTTTTTTATTTAGAAATGTTTACATTTTAACCGAACGCGTCTATGGAAACATTATATAATCATAATATATTTTGGCATTTATAAAAAAATTAGTTATTTAGTGAAATTAATAAAAGTTTATAAGTTTAAGATTTATAAACTTCAAAAACATTTTAGTTAACTTGGTTTAACTAAGTTAAAGTTTTACAAAGGAAAATTCAACCAAGTTTTTATAATAATAACCAAGTTAGTCAAGGAGGGACCAATTCTGCCAAATCCCAAAGTTTCAAATATGTTCCATCCTCCTTTCCTCTAACATTTTTCCGGTGATCCATTGC
The DNA here is from genome assembly GCA_028751855.1 of Ambrosia trifida. Lineage (NCBI taxonomy): Eukaryota > Viridiplantae > Streptophyta > Magnoliopsida > Asterales > Asteraceae > Ambrosia > Ambrosia trifida. The sequence continues at coordinate 105,661,310 of CM054126.1, read as the reverse complement.
CGGACCGGAGACAATTCCGGCGAGACTCAAAACCAGTTTTTAATGCGTATTATTTCTTTTAAATGATTCCCGAACGTTTCTCCAACCGTTATTCTCGAATTCTCATAATTATATCAAGCTTTAATCGAGATTTGATGTGTTTTAAATGGTTGCAAAAGTCGCTAGGCGCTTCCTAGTTGGAGTCGGGAGTACTCGGGGAGTTCTCGGCCTAGTCGGAGAGTACTCGGGGAGTACTCGGCCTAGGCGTAGAGTACTCGGTCCTCGGCAACCTACCTTGTAGCGATTACTCGGAGAGTACTCGGCCTTCGAGACCTTGTTTTACAATAGAGGTTTTAATCAGGCTTTAAATCGGAATTATGGTGTAACCGTTCGAAGTTTTAATGTTAAGCAAAACGCCCATTTCTATGCGCCAATCTATAAATTGACCATTCCAATTTGTTTTTTAACGTTTACACGATCTAAACCCATTACAATCACTTAAAAAAACGTGACCAGAAGGCCTGTTAATCTAGAAGCAAAGCTTCGGACAAGTGCACCTTGTTTTCGATCGCTTCTAAACTTGTAAGTTCATTTTCCTTTTTGTCATTTTGTTCCATGTCTGTAACTGTGACACCCAGCATGTTTAGGTCAACAATTCATAAACACATAAAGTCTACCTTAGCAAGAAACGTTTATTAAACATACTTGACGGGGTCAGTAGAGTCGGAACACAGTCCGTATTGTCCAGGGTTCAATGATTTGGAGGATCATGGGTTTAATCACACACGCACACGTTACGAGTCCCGTTGTTGGTGAATTACATAAACTATATTAAGTGTTACGCGTAGATTTATTCTTATGTGGTGGATTATATGCAAATACGTGTTTTAACGATGTTTAGATGATTATACGTGCTTATATATGTTAAACACAGATTAGGATTGGATGTTCATGTGTTAGGATGTGTTAAAATGCGTTAAACACGACAAACTGGAAAAACTAGAAAACATAGGTCCAGGTTCGACCCATAGCATGGGGGCGAACCTGGGAAATGATCTTGGTTCAACCCAAAATGTAGGGACGAACCTGGGATGGGAAAACCATATAAGTTCATTTGACCAGTAAAGGTACATTCGACCCTGATCAAGGGGCGAATGTGGGTACATTCGACCTTGAGGAAGGGGCGAATGTGGACTGGGTATAAATACCACACTTTGTCATTTTTCACCATTTCACAAACCCTAAACGCCTCTAAACACTCTCTAGCAACTTTACTCATTGAGGAAGGAGTTTTTGCTCTTGTTTTCCATAATCTAACCTACAAACATCTTCTAAACAAAGATCTAAGGTGTGTTCTTCATCCTAAATCCTTTTTAAAGCATTTTGATTCGTTTTCATTAAACCCCAAGAGTCCAGATCTGATTCAAACATGTTTTCATGGATAAAAACCTTCCTAACATCTTTCTAAACAAAACCTATTCATAAACAATGAGTTTTTATACAAATTAACATGTGTTAATGGTGTTTTATGTGGTGTTATGTATTTTTTGATGATTAATTGCTGTATAGATGTTATAACAATGATCTAGGACTGTTATTGATGATGATTTATGATTAAGATAGGTTACACTTGATTATTGATGATGTTTTGCTCATTTTGGGGATTTTGGGTTAGATCTAGGGCTTGTTCATGATGATAGTGATAAGGACATGATTGGGGGTTTCTTGTTCATGATAATCTGAGTATATTAAGGTGATTATTGATTGATTTCATAAAGTTTCCTAATTGGGTAAAGATTGCATGCGTTTGATGTGACATCTCCATAATTTGCCATTTCGGGTAACTTGTAAAACGGACAGATTTTGGGATAAAAATGATAGGGTTTTGTAGGAATATGTTAATGATAGTTGACTGCTATGATTGGTGATGTTTTGTGATGTTTTCAGACAGTTTAGATGCGTTTTGGTGCGTTTTATGAAGTTTTGCAGCAAAGGGTTGAACGTGGAACTCATTCGACCCTTCGTGGGGTTGAATGTGGCTCAAATGGGTCGAATGTGGCTCAAATGGGTTGAACTTTGCTTCTAGGGGTCGAACGTGGCTCCTAGGGGTTGAATGTAGCACCATAGGATCGAATGTGGGTATCTGGGGTCGAATGTGGGTGCCTGGGTCGAATCTGGGTGCCCGGGGGCAAATTAACACGTGTTAGGGTCGAATTAACATACGTTAAGGTCGAATAAACATATGTTAGGGTCAAATAAACATGTGTTAGGTCAAATGAACTTGTGAATGGGTTGAATGAACATCATGAGGGTCGAACCAAGGGTCCATGGGTCGAACCAGAAGCCCTTGGGGGCGAACCAAACACAGGAAATTCCCGATTCGACCTTACGTCTCCGTATATGCGATTTTTGATGCAAACTAAGTGCTTTATGCTTGAAACTTATGTGTTAACCTTATGTGCATGACTAATTGATGTAATGGGTCACCAACGGGATGTTGGGTCTGTCTGGCATGTCTGGTTAACATTTAAACGTACTTTTTAACACACGTAGTCAAGATCTGGACAATTGAGGACTAGTTAGCCTTCGGGTTAGTAGTCATCACACTTATGTAAACTCATTGATAGGTTGTCATTAGTTGGGATTATCATACACGTGTTGGATTTCTAATTATCAGAAGACGCACTCTAAGGTGAGTTTCACGGCCCCACTCTTTTACTAGTTTTACATTTTCGGGGGAGAAAACATGTTGTGTTCTTTAAACGTGTGTCAATTGTGTTCGCAAGTTCATTACGTTTGGGAGTGTTCATTTGGGTTCAAAGTATTCATTTATGTTAAGTATTATATGGCCCACGTTGTGGCAGTTCATTAGCCGCGATGCGGTAGTTCGTTAACCACAATGTGGTAGTTCGTTGGCTATGATATAGCAGTTCGTTGACCATGGGATGGTAGTTCGTTAATCGCGGTGGGCGATAGTTCATTTGGGAGGTCCGTTATAGAGTTCAGACGTTTTACAAGTGTTTTCATCGGTCGGTAGTATCATGATAGCCTTTCAAAAGCTCTTGAAATGTTTTACTTAAAAACCTGTGAACTCACTGGCATTATTTGCTGACGTTTTTAGCATGTTTGTCTCAGGTCGCTGAGGTAGCAGCTATCGTTAGGCGCACGGAGTCTCACGGCGTCTAGGAATCATAAGTGTTTTTGTTAAACATTTCAGATTTTGAGTTTTACCTTTGAGTTGTAATAATATGTTATGCTTCCACTGTGTTGGATCGGTTTTGAAACTTAATGGGCAATTTACGTTGTTTTTATATCATATAGTGTCGTTTATTGTGATCGTAAACTTGGATCCTGGTTTGTCACGCGCCTCGCGGTAAAACTCCGCACGTGGAAATTTGAGGGTGTGACAGTAACACCCCAAACTCTCATTTCGCCTAAATACACCATTAGGCGTAATCGATAAAATAACAAAGCAAGTTTAATGGCGGATGTTTTTAACCACCGAATAAAAACGAGGCTAAATCCTTTATCAGAGACTAATCTATTTAAAGTAATAATCTAGAAGCAAACTCGAGACTAAACTTGAGGGGCCATAGTTGACAACATGTCAAAGTGAGTTTTATTAATAAAAATTAACAAAGAAAAACACACACTTGTGTGTGTGTTGATAGATCTCAACATCAGGAGATCAAATTCCTGACCAACCAAACCCTAAACCTCCAAATTCTTGCTCAAACTCAAGGCAAATCAAAGGGGAAGCCTATGCATTACACAAAAACGAAGTATCTAAGGTTCAATCACACCAATGTACCTTTTATTTGGCTAAAATTGATGTAAGATTAATTCTTGATCATGGTGAAAATCTAGGGTTTTCACAAAAACGTGAAGGTGTATGTTGATAGAGGTTTCTCTAACTTTAGGGAGCCCCAAACATGTTTAAATTGAGTATAAATAGCATTTTACATGTATGTGTGTTATATTCATATGAAGATGATTTATGTGAAAAACATGTGTTATGGCCTTTTTGGTGAAAACCTATATTTAAACTAGTAATTTAATGATGGATTTGCATGATTGTATGAGTATGTAATATTTTAAATGCTACAATGAATGTCGAGTATAGATATGATGATATGGAGGATTCCATACATGTGTTAACTAAGAAAATAGGTGGTTAAAAGAGGTTGCACGCTAAGTGTTTGTATAAATGTCTAATTTAATTATAGACAAAATTTATATGTTGAGATCACACCAATTTAGATGATTGTGTGAGAAGTGGAATTGAGCATTAGACTTGATATATGAACATGTAAAAAGGGTAGTTTGACTTCTAGAAGTCAAACTAGTTCAAACAATAAGTGGAATGAATTGGGTGTGTGTAAGCTCATGAATACGAGTTAGTTAATTGATATAATGACTAACTTGAGTTAATCTTGAGTATAGCGAAGTGATCTTGTCAAGCTAGGTGGAGGCTTGGAACAAAAAGGATCAAACGGACAAACGAGCCAAGGAATGTACATATGAGGCCAAGGTAAGTGACTTATCCTAATTAGTCATTTAGAAAATAATTGATTGTGTAAACACATGAAAACGTAGGTTCTTGTTATTAGTGAAAAACCAGTAAGGTATTTATAGGAAGGATAATGGGTAGATAGGATTCTAACTTAAGATAGGTTAGAATCGCCTAAATGCAAGAAAAAGGGTTTAGTCCGAGGAAGGGACGCATAGATTACATAATTGGGAATTTTTAGGAATGGGTCAAGTAATGTGGGTGTCACTTAAGCCCAAGATTTGAAAGACAACAATTGAGTATTGAACTAAACGGTTAAATAAGTTAAAGGTGTTACTTTCATTAAAACTTATGAGTAAAACTTGTTTATGGGTGATAGTTTGAGTAATAGCTAAACGGGTCAAAAGATGAGGTGAGCATCAATCGAACCCGGTGCTAAATGCTTTCATATCGAGCATTAAGAATTCAAAGGGTTAGATGGGCCAAATGGTGGTGTGACACCATTTGGATCCCGGGCTATTAATGTGTGTAAAATGAGATTTTTACACAGGTTACTAAATTGAAGGAAAAAGAACACTTGATGTCAAGGATTCGTATGGATGGTTTGATAGGTATGAGAATGGGTCAACACTACTGGGTAAGTCCGTAGTATAAAATAGACCTTGGATGAAGATATATGTTAAGGAAACAGCTCACATGAAGTGTGGGTGCCAAATAGGTAAGTTATTTTCATAACTATGTCTAATGCGCGCTAATGCGCTTAGAATGGATCAAATTGGGAACAATCATAAGAAACTGTGAAAATCTAATTTTAAACAAGTCATTGAGTCAAAAACAATGGATTTGAATCAAGAAGTATCGCCATGGATGGTCAAATTGAAAGACTTGGCTATAAGGGCATTATGGGAAATTTTAAATGATTCACTAAAGGTTAAACCTAAGAAACAGGATTATAATGAACAAGTCGGACAAACGCTTTGGTTGGTTAAGTTTCTAATAACTTGACAACATTAACTATATGCATTTTATGTGGGTAAATAGCATCTTGTTAAGTTCAAGGCCTTAATGGGTCGAATTGGGTAAAAATTGCCATAAACTTTCAAAACTAAGAGTCGTGTCATGGTTACATAAACCGGGCAAGGATTTTAGTCAAACAAATGTTAATCTAGTTGGAAATGTGATTTTCATGCTTTGAGAGTCGTTCAATGCGTTTACGACATGAATACTAGGCTTTAGAATCAGCAAATATGGTCCAGTAGTAGTGAACGACCGTTCACATGGACCGAACGGCCGTTCGGGCTTTACAGAAGACTCAGAAACGTCAGTGTCAATGTGAATGGGCGTTCGGATAGACCGAATGGCCGTTCGGATTGACAGCCTGATTTTCAAAAATTCATATAAAATCATAGAAAAATCGCTAGGAGGCGTTCTTTATATGTCCAGAAAGCTCTCTGTAACATCCGGCCCCTCTTACGACCAATATTGCGCTTTGCCCTGATGGAATGCCCATCCAGAGCTCACGGATTTGCTTTTGGTTGCCCCAGTGGAGACTTCCCAGTAGGTCACCCATCCTGGTACTGCTCCCACCTGAGCACGCCTAGCTATGGAGTTCTCCTCTCATCCACTAATATTAAGACCCAAAACGCGTTGGTGATTTAAGAGGCAAGACATTACTTATGAACCAAGGATCTCTCCTGGCCACGACTGATGTGGGATTTTCCTGGGGTGTCACATTCACCCCCTGTTAGAGTCTCATCGTCCCTGATGAGGTATGCACCCACCATCCCGAACGACACAGGAGTGGCTTTGATACCATCTGTAACATCCGGCCCCTCTCACCACCAATATTGTCCGCTTTGCCCCGATGGGTTGCCCATCCAGAGCTCACGGATTTTCTTTTGGTTGCCCCAGTGGAGACTTCCCAGGAGGTCACCCATCTTGGAATTTCTCCCACCCGAGCACGCTTAACTGTGGATTTCTCCTGTCATCCACTAACAATCAGCCTCAAAATGCGTTGGTGATTTAAGAGGCAAGACATTATTTATGAACCAAGGATCTCTCCTGGCCACGGCCGATGTGGGATTTCACTGGGGTGTCACATCTCTGAACGTAGAACAGTTCTTATTTGAAATTCAAGTCAGATTTTGGGTTTTAGAAGGGGTAAAAACGACCCGAACAGCTGCTGCGCAGAAGTTGCAGCAATTTGTTCTCCTGATATGGGGCCGGTTGGCCTGGTTCGTTCTGTTTCGACGTGTAACAACTCTTATACTATTTTAAACGTATTATTGACAACCCACTAACCATTCTTTATGTGATGGTGCTAGGTAAACATGTGATGGAAATCCCGGAGCATGGATCGAGTCGCGAGAAGACCCGAACACTCATTTAGCTTCCACAATAGATTCAAGATACTCCCATTAATAATTTGTGAAGCCTTATTTTATGTTTTAATAGCTAAAAATGTAAAACCTATGGAAACAAAAAGAAAAATGTATTGATCACAAATGATTAAGTTTTTCATAAATATCAAGGTTTTAATCGGGAATGGTATTAAGTAAGGTCAAAACTCGTATGATTAGGCGCTAATCGCATGATTACGGGTTAGGGTCTTACAATGTCCGTGTCCGATCATTAGCCCCATGATTTAGGTGTCTAATCTGTTCTGTATTAGGTCAATTGGGATTTCATTAGGGTTAGGGTTTTGGTTTAGTTGAATGAGGAAGAAGATGAATATGTTGATATTATTTAAGTATTATTTGTATTCAAACATTTCAACATAGAAGCCTTATGGTTAGGTGGTTGGTATATATGGATGCTACGGGGCATACCCGGGTTTGATCCCCACACCAGACATCATTTTGCTGATTTTTTTCCTATTTCGTTTCAATTATTTTAGAATTTATATAATATGTTTAAAAATTAAAATTCATAATAAATCCATTTTTGGTCTAAAAATTATAAAATATTAAGTGTAGAATCTTGACATTATATAGAAAATTATCATACTTTTATTTTCTGGAAAATAATTTATTTTCATGCTTTTATTAAATTAGAATGTCTTAATAATAATTAATTGATTAAAAATTCAATTTTAATTATTTTAATCCCAAATTTTTTGAGAAATTATTTCTTAACATTTTTAACCGATATAAAATTTATTTGTCCTGAAAACATTTATTTTCATTGATTTTCCTATTTTTAATCATTTAAAACATGATTTAAATTGATTAAATCAGTTTTAAATACAAATAAACTTGGAAAATTATGGAAAAATTATTTTGAACATTTTTCATCAGAATACAACTATTTTTCACAAAAAAAAAATATTATTTTTGAAACATATCTTGTATTTTTAGTTGTATTTATGTTGTTTAAAAACAATAAATCATTTGTTAATCTATAATACTTAAAAATTTGTTTTATAAATATAATTTTTATATAACAAAAATACATTGGTAGTTTAAAGTCTCAATCCTCAGTTGTTTGACTCATTTGTAAAACTTATAATTACTTGTTTAATTAGTTAATAATTGTAATTATTTACAATTATAGTTAAAAGTTGTTAACTAATTCCTTTTGTATAAATTATTTAGGAATACTTTTAATTAAATATTCAATTGGTAATGTTCATATTACTTAATCATGTTCATAGACCTTAATCATATTTAATCATATTATTTTGGATATAGGAGCTTAATATTAATACTATTTATCACAAAAACTCTAATTCTCCAAATCGACTTGGCAAACCTTAATACCTTAGACTTTTAAGTCATTCAATTTATTAGTATTCTTATACGTTATAGGTTGAATTCCTCAGAATTCCCATTCTTTAACTCACGACAGTTTAAGTTGGTTTTGGATCGCTTTCGCAAACTGTGAGTATACTTATCCCATTTTTCGTTTTTACACTTTTGGGGTGAAACATGTACACATATACAAACTTACACGTACACTTTCACATAATCTTTTATACGTTTACAATTCATATACGTGTCTCATTATCTTAGTGATTTATGCTAGACTTAAACGTAATTTACTTACATTGGTTGCTTGAAGTCATTATTAGGCTTAACTAAAGTTATGGTGCTCGAATGAACAAATGCTCGAAATCGTTACCTAGACTTAACTTAGGTTAAGGTGCTCAAATGAAAAAAATGCTCAAATAGACGTAACTTAGGTTACGGTGCTCAAATGCTAAAAAAGACGTAACACATGTTATGGTGCTCAAATCATTGTGAAACGTGTTAGGATGCTTTGTGTGAATCATATTCGTTGACTTTATCATGTTTGTTTATTACATGTTTACATAATGTCTTGATAAATCTTGACACGTGAGTTGTAACACATATTCTTTAAACATATTTTATACGTATACAAAACAAGTATGCTCACCAACATTATTTATGTTGACAAAATTATTTTCGTACATGTTTCAGGTTGATTGTTGATATATTTCATGTAGGACATGTGGACTTAGTAAAGACTTAATCAAGACAACGTGTGGAATAGTATTTGTACTTGTTGATATCTGTAATTGTAACTTGAAGCATTGAATAAAATATTTACACCTTAGTACCATGAGCTTTTGAACAATCGTCACTACGTGACACCTCGATGTTTCCGCCTTCAGTTGGGGTGTTACAGGTATCAATATTGTTACTGAATTTATTTGGACGATATCGGTTTTGTTCATCACGATAAAGGAAAAAATCAATTATATTTGACCCATTCGCTTTCGAAAAAACTTTTATCGAAACGTAGAGAAAAAGTATGTTGCAATGTTGGATTTAGAATTTTATAAAGCATTACATATACTATTAGAATAGCAAAAAGGGTAAAGGACGTCGCTTTATACTAAAAAAAAAACCCGTTTTTACAACATGTGCATTCGCTCTTGGATTACTTGTACATTGTTGCTTACAACTCGGTTTTAGAAAAATAATATCAAGACATATACAAAAATAGGCGTTTTCTTAACAATATAAACAAAAGGAGTATGTGTCATCACTTTGTAGGGGGAAAACTACATATAAAATAGTTTTGATAATTGTATGTTTGTGTTTATGTCACTTATACATTATTACTAACAACATTGGTTTGAAAAAAAAATATATATCGAGACATAGATAAAAGCGGGCACATCACAATGAAATACTCAAAATTTTATGCAATTAAAAGTTATTAACATATAATAAGAAATTAGAAGTTAACAAATCAAAAGAACAAATAATAAAATATTAAAAGTTAAAAAGTCCAAAGAATAAAAAGCTTAAAGTAACTATTCATTGACTTAGCTTTTAATATATAGAATAAAAATTTATATCGTAGACAAAAGTATGCATTAAAGTTTTATAAAAGCAAACGTTATTAACAAATAATAAAAAGTTAAAAGTTATTAATAAAAAATAAGAAACTATTAAAAGGTACGGTAACAAAAATATATTCTATTGCAAAAAGAAATTTGTTTTGAATGAAATTTATGCCATAAAATATCAGTATTGATATCGTTACCGAATTTGTATGAACGTTATTGGTTGTGTTCGTCACAGTAAAGAAAAAAATCAAATTATATTTGACTCGTTCGCTTTAAAAAAAAACTTTATCGGTACATATAGAAAAATAAACATGTTGCAACGTTAGATTCAGAATCATATAAAGTATTAAATATTCTATTAGAATAGCAAAAGGGATAAATATGGTTTATTCGGTTCTGCTTGGTTTGGTTTTTTCGGTTGGGTTTTTTTTTTGTGTGGTTTCGTTTTTTATCTATACAGTTTTGGCTTTTTTTGGTTTTCTACTCACCCCTAGTTTATGATATATAATATTTTTAATTGCACTGACAACCTGTTGGTCTAGCGGTATGGTGTCCTCCTTTATAACTATGAAGTTGTAGATTCAAATTTTTACAAGTGCAAGGTAAAAGTGTAATTAAAGGTGTTAAAAGAAAGTTTGCCGTTGAAAAAAATGTATATTTTTTTAGCTGCCTCCTTCCACATTTAATAATTTGTTTAATACTTTTGTTTTTGACTATTTTTCTTATTATTTTTGGAAGTACTTTAAAAACGGTCTTCTCCTTTCTTTTAAGCAGGTCCAAAACTCTATAGTAATTGTAGAACCGCTTTCAAATTAAATTATGCACTCCGAAACCTTATTTTTTGTACCTTGACCGGTGACTATAAAAACCAAGCAGAAATGAAGAGTAATCTATGAGAAGAGACAACGTTTGGGAGATCTTTGGAGGGTTTTCAAAATTCAGGGGAAAATGGTAGATACTTACCTTACAAGGAAGAAAGGCAAGTTGGGAAGATATATTCTTTGCGTTCATAAGCTAGGTTTGAGGATGTTGAAGACAGCAACTGCATGGATAACGGACTAAGCAACATAAAGTTGGGAACAAACAAAGCAATCATGAATGAATGTGGCAAAGTTTAAATAAGAAAACCATCCACCGCAAAAGGGCCAATAGCAGATCAATGACGTTCCACCCGGACCTTCAAATGCCAACAACAACAGAAGGTATGGAGACAAAGAGATATGTCACACTCAAACCGATGACGGAAACATCTAGGTGCAACTTGTTGATTGTTCAAAAGCTCAAAGTACTAAATTGAAATATCATTAATCAACCTTTTAAATTGTCTTACATTACATGTAAAGAAACACATTATCAAACAACGGAAACAAATAAATAAGATTTAATTTATTGAACTAAGTCTATAAGTTCTATGTGATCACGTCTTGGAAAAAGTAACTCAAGCATTTCCTGTAAACATGTCTAAAGTAAAGGTCAACAAAATAAATTGTTGGCGAGCATACAAGTTTAGTATAGGTAACTATCAAATGTTTGAAGTGTGCAATCCACATATCAAAGTACCATTATGAAATTATATAACATGCATTGTATACAATTTGGCAAACTCAAACCTTCATGTGACAAAAAAAATGTAATATCGCAATACCAAGTTGAATATAAAGTATACTTAACATGACCATGACTAGCCCTCTCAATAGAGCATGACTAGGCGGGAGTCAACCTATAGCGCTATACATATTAAGGTCAGCTTGTATAGAGTTAATGAATTTGCAAGGAACAAATTTAATAAGTATGTGAATATAAGCATAATGCATTTATGAACATGTATATGGATTTGTAGTTGTAAAAATGTAAAGGTCATATAGTTGTGTATGTTTTGTATAGGCACATGGTTACACCCAAAAGTGCATAAACGAAAAAGGGTCATGTATACTCATAGTTTTCAAGTAGGAATACATAAGCTTTTGTGAGCTGGAAGGCAAGATAAATCCCGAGGAATTTAACCTAAATGTCCAAGTAAAATCTACAAGTTTAGAGAATCTTAAAAGTCTAGGTTTCTAGGATGATGACACTTTATTTATTATAATGAAAATCTGGAGAAAAATCTGGGTTTAAAAGGAAAATCTAGGGTAATCTTGGAAAAAAGAAAATATGGGAAAAATATGTAGTTTAAAATATATTAGAAACACTTAAAGTATATTATGTTTTAGTTTGGAATAAATATACGTAGTTTAGGTTAAGTTTAAAACATATTAGAATCACTTCATGTACTTTAAATTTAGTTTAAAAGACTTCATAGTCAGTTCAAGTACTTCAGATTTAGTTTAAAAGACTTCAGAATCACTTAATGTACTTCAGATTTAGTTTAAAACACTTCAGAATTAGTTCAAGTAGTTCAGATTTAGTTTAACTTACTTTAGAATAAGTTCATTTAGTTCAGATCAATTTAAAACATTTTAGAATCAGTTCAGGTAGTTCAGATTCAGTTTAAATCACATTTAGAATAATTTCATGTACTTCAGGTTTAGTTTAAAAGACTTTAGCTTAGTTTAGAAGACTTCAGAACTAGTTCAGAAAGTCATCTTTTTTTTTTTTTTGAAAGATAAACTTTTATAACAAACCAACGATTACATCATCTCAAATTTACACCAGGACTTCCAATCTATACAACCATGTTTGTATTTACATCTAAACCAAAGAAAACTAATAACTTTAATCTCCGTAACCACATCCGAGACCGAGTGTTTTTATCCAAGAATATATAATTATTCCTAGCATGCCATATGCTCCATAACACCGTAAACATAACCCCTTGAAACGCTATCTTCTTGACTCCTTTCAACCACACCGAATGATGCATTTGCACAATGTCTCTAACCGAAAACGCGAAGATATTAGGAATACCACACCAAGAGGATATCGCCGCCCAAATACCGGATGCAAAAATTCATCCCGAAAACAGGTGTTCCGCCGTTTCACTGTAATGATCACAAAAGGCACAACTCTTCTTTGGGACATGAATATTTCATCTTTCTAAAGCCGAAGTGTAACACCCCAACCGATGACGGAAACATCAATGTGTCACGTAGTGATGATTGTTCAATAGTTCATGGTACTAAATAAAAGTTGAATATAATTAAATGATTTACAATTGTCATACAAATTAATGATTACATAAACTTGATTCGTATAAACTAGGTTCAAAGCTCCTATGTGTTCCAAGAGTTGTACAACTTCAAATAGCAAGTAAAACCTGAAACATGTTAAGTTGGAAAGATGAGGGGTTAACTATAAATAGTTGGTGCGAATACATAGGTTGTAGCATGTAATAGAAAACAATATTTTGTATAGCAATCACAGTTGAGATATATCAATGAATAGTGTAAGAGCATGAGTCTGACATGTAACAATGCGTCTTTTGTACAATCAAACCTTGTGTCGACTGAGACCTAACTCGCAAGTTAGTAAAAGTGTAACTGTTTTCGATTATCCCTAAATTTATGCAGGGGGATGGGTTTGTTAGACCTATAACGCTATAATCAAAACAGGCGGCTTGATCAATGTTAATGATTGTACTGTGTCTTTTTGTTACAGTCAAAATGAATCCACAAGTTTCAACAAAATGAGAATGAGTAATTGCTATTGTATCAAAAATGTTTAAACATGTTTCACCCCCCCCCCCCCAAATAAAAGTAAAACAGTAAAGGGGCAATGTAAACTCACCTTAGCACGAGTGTTGAATCCTTTGAAATATTCTAAATTGTCACACCACGCCTATGGCGGAAACACGTGGCGCGACGGTTCAAAAGTATTAAGCCAAGATTAATGCAAACCACAATAGTAATTAAACAAACGGGCATTTATTCAACGCCAATAATCATGTCAAATTATCCATACATAATTATAAATTGTTTTTGAAATTAATAAGGAGGCTCCTCCCTTTATCCCTAAGTCCATGGAATAAAGAGATGAGACCCTTTTACGACATTCCCAACGCCCAACTTGGAGATACCCCCGACCCTGCTCGCCATGCTAACCTTCATCATTCAATTACCTGAAAGATATGTTTGAAAATCATCAATATATAAATATTGGTGAGTTCACAGGTTTTGATTTAATAAAACTTTATTAAGTGGGAATATCCTTGTTATGACATTTATAGGAGTTGCAAAGTCCTACAATTTACTTGAGCCTATAACCAAACCAAGACAGTTAATAATGCCCCCGCCCCAAGTCGTTACTCGGTATTTCCACGACTTGATTTCAGAATAAGTGCACCCCAGGCATACGCCGATGCAAAATCGACACTATCGATTAGGGGTGGGCCTTGTCAGGCACCAATAGTACTATCCAAATATTCCTTTGGTTTCTCTTTCCTGAATTAATGATTATAGTGGGGAGGTCTCAACCCCGAGTGGCGATCTTTACTCAAGTATCCAACCCGTCATACAATCCCAACATATCTTTCCCCCGTAAAAACGTTAAATAGTTTAGAAATGGGGCCGTGAGAATCACCTGTAACTGTGCTCGGCTCAAAGAAGAAAATAGTAAAGTTTGTGATCCCGCACCTACAATTGTTCTAGGCGTATAAGTCACTACACCTACGGTGTATGTGCCTTGGCAAGTTGTACACCCAACTTCCCGACCACGTCCTTATCCCAATTCCCGTTTAATAGTTTCGTATCCTAGGTTCAATGGCGATGGATTACCCTTTCCTTACAAGTCATATATTATTCTTATTGATATTCTTTATGACTTGTACAATATTATACTCGACACGACTCTACCCAACGTATAATTATTTTCCCATTTAAATAATTATACTTAGGATTGTTTCGCTCGATATAATGTGATTTCTTATTATCCGACCCGACTCACTTTGCCACATATTTATTTTCCCATTTAAATAAATATGCTAAGTTCTTGTCGTTTGGTAACATATTCTTAACGCCCGACTAGACTCACCACACCATACATTTATTTTCCCATTTAAATAAATGTACTAGGATCTTGTCGGTATTCACACGTTTGTAGATATATTTCACCTACTCGTCTCGGTTTTCCTTCTCGCATATCTATTTTCCCATTCAAATAGATATACTAGAATTCCGTCGAAAACGAGCATATGTACATATACCCTCGCGTGGATACTACTTGTTAAGTTCATGTGTCGTTTAGCGTTTTTAATTCGTTACGTTGTGTTTTTCCTTTCCCACGAATATTCTTTCTACACTTAGGAAAGTGTTTCGCACGTTTCACCCTTGTTATATATATTTTATTTCCTTAAAATATATATGCATATTTTTATCTTGTCGTAATGGCATTTTTCTTATATGACCGTTTACGTTGGTTCGTGTAACTAAGTTCGTTAGTTAGCGTTTTTCATATTTATTTCCATTGCGCGTCCTCATGGAAATATTGTTCCTACTTCCGATTCCGAACGTTTATTTCGTGGAAAAATATACTTTGTACGTTTTAGCCCAACTTGTTACCCAAAAATGTTTCCGATACTTTTATATTCCCATTTATATAAAAGTATCCTATTTTTGTACAAGTCTTCCCAAGTCTTTATTTTATAAAATCTTATTTTATGAAATACTTGCGTTACTCCTTTTATTTTTATAAAACGTCCATTTATAAAAATATACTTTTTACACAAAATGCCCAAGTATGTTACTAGTATTTACCAAATCAACCTTGTAAAATTATTACTTACCCTTTTGACACCAAACTTTCCATTATTGTGTTTTTGGACTAATAGTTTCCAAAATATTTATTTTAGTCCCTCAACTTCCAAAGTTGCCATATTAGTCCTTTAACTTATACTTGTTGCATTTTTCACCCTAACTTTCAAAGTTAATATTTTTCTTCCACTTTAGTGGACTTTGAAGAACCATTTTCTTAATGCTTAGTTGTTTTTACTTCTTTTCACCTTTAATGATCTTCTAATCCATCCTAGATGTCATTAACATGTTTATTCCATATTTTCATCCAAAATACCCATTTTTCACTCATCCAAGTGAGTGGACTTTGAAGATGGGACTTTTTCACCTATGACTTTCTAACCCATTTTAATATCTTTTTGACATTAATATATCATTCTATGATGATTAAAATCATCTTCCATCTCATTCAAGTCCTTCTCATTAATTATACCCAAATCATCATTTTTCTCAAGTGTATGTGCATTTCATCATCATTTCTTCAAACATTACATTTATTAATATAAATCCAAGATTCATCAATGTTATTATTATTCTTCCATTTTTATTCTAACAAAACCCATTATCTTTATAAAATCCATTTTATTACCCATTAATGTACAACTTGCTTTCATAGCACAAAACATGAACATTCAAGTAATAAAACAATGTAAGACTTACTACTAGCTCAAGGCTAGGGAAGACAAAGATCTTGGATTTGGGTGAGGTTTAATGTGTTCTTCCAAGTGGGTTATGCTCCAAACTCTTGAACACACAAAAGGGGTTTTGAATAATGATGATTTAGAGATGATTTAGAGGTATAAAAATTGAAAGAGAGATGTTGGTGGGGAGGTGCAAACTCACGGCCAAGAGAAGAAGAAGAAGAATATTTTTGTGATTTGCTTCAAGTGTTCTTCAAGTGTGCTTATAGTATCCTTCCCAAATCTTGCAAAGATTACATGTATCTTGTCTTGGATATTGGAAGATTGTAGAGGATATGGAAGATCACCAAATAAAATCTCTAGAAGATTAAGAGGGTGTTTGGCCGAGTTTAGAGAGAGAAAGAGGTGGATTAGTGGAATTTTTCTTATCCAATATAATCCCATGCAAGCAAATGATTAATATCTTCCAATGATTTCTTTTAATTAAACACAAGTTATCTCACCTTGGTGGGTCATAGGCCGGCCCCAAGGGGTATTTTTGTGGGGTCCACTTTGCTAATTAATACTCCATATTATGTTTAAGTTAATCTCGTTCGGGTACCGTCCGGGTATTCTTGGGTTTTTAACCGTGTGTCACCCGAATATTAAAATACCATTAATATTCCTTAAATTTTGCCCAGTTAAATTACTGATAATTTATTTTGGCTTTTGCCGGGTGAAATTACGTGCTACGCGCGTATCGGGTGCGGTACGCGCACTTTATTCGTTACGGGGAGATTTGTACAATAAGCTTTCACGTATGGCTTTGGGTTTCCAAAACTCATTATATTTTGTGAAAATATTATTTATTTTATATTCCGGGTGTCCGGAGTTCGTTTCGCTTATTTAAGTTTTACCGGGTAATCGCCAGTGTCCATACCGGATAGTTTTGCTTGCGCATGATCCTATCACGCTTTGCTATTAAACTTATGCATTCCTATGCATTATTTGGGAACTTCTATCTTTCTAAGGCCTCAATTAAATAATCAGCACATAATTACGGTTAATTACGTTAATTGCGTTTAGTTAATTAGTACGGGATTACCTTAATTTTGCCGGTTGTTACATTCTCCCCCCGTTAAGAGAATTCCGTCCCGGAATTTACTTCGAGCTCTCCGGTATAGGGGTCTTCTCGAATAGGGCGGGATACTTTTGCTTCATCCGGTCCAGCCTTTCCCACGTGAACTCCGGTCCACGCTTGGCATTCCAACGCACTTTGACCAACCTGATCTTACTGCGTCTTAGCTTTTGGACCTTCCAATCGGTTACTTCGATTGGCTCTTCGACGAAGTGTAACTTGTCGTCAATGTGGGTTTCGTCTGCGGGGATGATGAGGGTTTCGTCGGATAAGCACTTTTTCAAGTTCGACACGTGGAACGTGTCATGTACACCGTTAAGTTCTTGTGGTAACTTGAGCTTGTATGCTACGGGGCCTACTCTGGACAGGATTTCAAATGGTCCAACATATCGTGGGTTTAGTTTTCCGCGCTTCCCAAAGCGCGCGACACCTTTCCAAGGTGACACCTTTAGTAGGACCCTGTCTCTGACTTGAAATTCCAAAGGCTTCCTCCTCATGTCTGCGTAGCTTTTCTGTCGGTCACGTGCCGCTTTGAGACGTTCTCTTATTAGAAAGACCTTATCCGTCGTTTCTTGAACAATTTCGGGCCCGGTAAGTTGCTTTTCGCCAACTTCGGCCCAACATAGAGGCGATCTACGCTTGCGTCCATATAGAGCTTCAAAAGGTGCAGCTTGAATGCTTGTGTGGTAACTGTTGTTATACGAAAACTTTACCAGTGGCAAGTGTGTATCCCAATTTCCGCTGAAATCGATTGCGCATGCCCGTAGCATATCTTCCAAGGTCTGGATGGTCCATTCACTCTGACCATCGGTTTGTGGATGATATGCGGTACTCATGTCAAGGCGAGTACCGAGGGCTTCATTCAAACTTTCCCAAAATCTTGAGGTGAAACGACTGTCTCGATCGGAGATGATGGAAATAGGTACACCGTGCTTCGACACAACTTCCTTAATATACAAACGGGTCAGTTTCTCCAACTTATCCGTCTCGCGAATGGGGAGGAAATGTGCAGATTTTGTCAATCGATCAACGATTACCCAGATCATGTCATGGCCGCTTGTTGTCCTGGGCAACTTGGTAATGAAATCCATAGTAATCCTTTCCCATTCCCATTCTGGTATTTCCGGTTGCTGGAGCAAGCCGGATGGTCTCTGATGCTCGGCCTTGACCTTCGCGCAAGTCAAACATCGCGCAACATACGCCGCTATATCCCTCTTGAAATTTGGCCACCAGTAAAATTCCTTTAAATCATGGAACATCTTGTCTGCTCCAGGGTGAACCGAATATCGCGAACTGTGGGCTTCGGCTAACACCAGTTCACGCAATCCACCGTACACTGGTACCCAAATTCTATTCATGAAATACAGAGCTTGATCCACTTTTGACTCCAGCGAATCAACCATCTTCCGCAATCTTTCACCTTTGACATTCTTGGGTTTAAGAGCGTTAGTTTGAGCTTCACGAATCCGGTCAGTCAGGTTCGTGTGGATGGTTAGACCCAAAGCTCGGACACGCAATGGCTTAACCCGTTCCTTGCGACTCAAGGCGTCGGCTACAACGTTTGCCTTCCCGGGATGGTAATTTATCTCACAATCGTAATCATTCAATAATTCGACCCATCGCCGTTGTCGCATGTTCAATTCCTTTTGGTCAAAGATGTGCTGCAAACTTTTATGATCAGTGAAGATTGTACACTTGGTTCCGTACAGATAATGTCTCCATATCTTGAGCGCGAATACCACGGCTCCTAATTCCAGATCATGTGTGGTGTAATTCTTCTCGTGAAGTTTTAGCTGTCTGGAAGCATAGGCTATGACCTTCTCTCGCTGCATCAATACACAACCCAATCCCTGGTGAGAGGCGTCACAGTAAACTACGAAGTCTTCCGTACCATCGGGGAGTGATAGTATCGGGGCGCCACATAACTTATCTTTTAGCAATTGAAACGCTGCTTCCTGCCTTTCCGTCCATTCGAACTTCTTATCCTTTTGGGTGAGCATGGTTAAAGACTGTGCTATCTTAGAAAAGTTCTCGATGAACCTTCTGTAGTAACCCGCAAGACCAAGAAATTTTCGTACTTCAGTAGGAGTTCTAGGGGCGTCCCAATTCTTAATTGCTTCGATCTTGGCGAGATCGACATGTATGCCCTTTTCATTTACCACGTGGCCTAAGAAGTGAACCTCTCGAATCCAAAAGTCACATTTCGAGAACTTAGAATAGAGTTTCTCTTTGCGTAGTACCTCGAGGATTAACCGAAGATGATCCTCGTGTTCTTCCTTAGTGCGTGAGTAGATCAAGATATCATCAATGAAGACAATGACAAATTTGTCCAAGTATGGCTTACACACTCGGTTCATCAAATCCATGAAAACAGCTGGTGCGTTGGTTAGGCCGAATGGCATAACCAGAAACTCATAGTGCCCATAACGAGTCCTGAATGCTGTTTTTGGCACGTCTTCTTCTTGAATACGTAACTGATGATAGCCGGACCTTAGATCAATCTTGGAGTAGAAACTGGATCCTTGAAGTTGATCAAACAAATCGTCGATCCTGGGAAGAGGATAGCGATTTTTAATAGTTAGCTTGTTCAGTTCTCGATAGTCGATGCACATTCGAAAAGTGCCATCCTTCTTCTTCACAAATAAGACGGGAGCTCCCCAGGGTGAGAAGCTTGGTCTTATGAAACCTTTGTCCAACAACTCTTGCAGTTGACCAGACAGTTCCTGCATCTCAGACGGGGCTAGGCGATATGGCGATCGCGCTACAGGTGCTGCTCCTGGAACAAGGTCGATGCGAAACTCGACTTGTCGGGGTGGTGGCAATCCCGACAAATCTTCTGGGAACACATCTGGAAAGTCTCTGGCTATTGGAATGTCTTCTAGCTTTCGCTCGTCGGCCTTCTTATCTACTACGTGCGCCAAGAATGCGACGAGACCTTTCCTTAGGCACTTCCTGGCTTTCATGCTGGTAATAATTCTCAATGGTGTTCCATGCCTTTCCCCTTGGATTGATAGGGTTTCACCGCTTGCGAGGGGAACTTGAATTACTTTGTCATTGCACACGACGATGGCGCGGTGTGCGGATAGCCAATCCATGCCAACGACTATGTCAAAGCTACCCAGTACGACTGGCAATAGATCAATGCCAAACTCGTGACCACTGAGATCCAACTTACAATCCTTCGCTACTTCTCGAGTTTCTATAGTCTTACCGTTAGCTAGTTCGATAGAGTATGGTGTGTCTAGCTTACTAGTCTTTAAACCAAGTAATCTTTTAAATTCGACAGATACGAAGCTAAAATCAGCGCCAGTATCAAACAATACTGAAGCATAATGACCATTTAGAGGGAACGTACCAGTGACCACATTAGGGTCTTGTCGTGCATCACCGGCACCAATCACGAATGCCCGCCCACAGGCTTGGTTGTTAAGTTTGGGGCAGTCCCTCTTCCAATGATCGAGCGATCCACATGAGAAACAGGGCCTCGCTCCTCCGTTCTTTGGCGCTCCCGATCTGCAGTCTTCTGTCTTGTGCCCCGAACGACGGCACTTACCGCAGATCACTTCGTTCCCGCCCTGGTAACCTTGCTTTCCATTATTTCCACACCCAGTGGCCACATACCCTTTTCCTTTCTTCCCTGAACCTCCTGATGATCCATCCTTTTTCCTTTCATCGCGCTTACGCTTCCCAAACCTTGGCCTATTTCCCTGTTCGTTTGACCCAACGGCTGAACTTGTACCCAGATTCTTACCCTCAACACTGCTGGACTCAGTAAGCTTCAATCCTGATACTTTCCGGATTAGAGTGCCCATTCGGATGGCGTCTTCAGTGAGGCTTAAGGCGAGGTCGATAGCTTCGCGCATGGTTGTAGGTTTGGAAGCAGTGACCATGCCGCGTATCTGTGGTGCCAGTCCGAAGAGGTATCTTTCCACCTTCTTGCTTTCCGGGGTGACCAGGCGAGGCACTAACCGGGAGAGATCATGAAATCTGGACGTGTACCCAGCTACGTCCGATCCAACCATGGCGAGGTTCCAGAACTCAGTCTCTAGCTTCTGCACTTCACTTGCCGGGCAGTACTCGGCGATCATTAGTTCCTTCAACTCCAACCATGACAAGGAGTAAGCAGCATCATCTCCCAGTGTTTGCACTTGGTTGTTCCACCAGGTTAGAACTTGGTCCAGAAACAGGTTAGTGGCGTACATGACAGCCTGTCGCGGGGTACAGCTGCTAATACGAATCACGGCTTCGGTCTTCTCGAACCACTTGACTAGTCCGACAGAACCTTCCGTGCCGCTGAAGTTGAGCGGTTTGCAGTCCAGGAAAGCTTTAAATGTGCAGCCACGTTCTCGTGAGGCCGTTTCTGCAATAATAAAGCAACATGTTATATGAGGTAGGAGTTTTACGAAGACTCCTGTTGTATATACCCGAAGTCTTCTTACCGGTAGGGGAGGTTTCGCGTCTGTCGCTCCCGGTTCGATCTCGCGACCTTTCGGTGCGCGTGGCATTGTGTTCTGCGAGAGCTTGGGCAATACGTCCCGAAACTAGGGTTTCAAGCTCCTCGGGTGTCGTGGGTAGTCTTTCATTTCCACTGTTGCTTCGGGTGGCTGGTGCCATTTTCTTCAATAATCAATATCAAAGGTTAATTTTTGGCGATCATTCATACAGTATCGTCACACATAAAGTATAAATAACAACACAACACACGAACACAATAATCACCATAACAACATCACACAATCACAATATAAACAGAACAAGTAATAATAATCGTAGATAATCACAATACATATTTCACCATAACAAAATTTTCATTAATTTCAATACCATGAGTACAATGATTTGTTCATAATAACAAAAACCGAGGATACATTCCTCATACATTGCTCCTTTGAAATATACTAGAAACATAATGTCATATACCGGCACAATCCCGCTCGGCTAGGCAAAAATGCAGATGGGTGCTATAACCCATACTGTGCTATCATACTACTACTACTACTACTATGTCCGTAAGTGATCTCCCAAGCGTCTCTGGTGTATCGCTACTGTGGTAGCGGCGGCGGCGGGTACTGATACTGGGGTGCGCATATGCTAATGGTCATACTGATCGCCATAATGCGATCGTACAAGAATTGGCGATGCTCAAAGTGTGCGTCGCCCGTAATCCCACAATGAGCGTCCATGCTCAGCAACTCCTCAGCATAATGTGCCAGTGCATCCCTGGCATCTATGATCCTGGCCCACATGAGCTGGGCCTGCTGCTCCATCTGACTCACGGTGCGTTGCACCGTGTCGGTGAGGGTCTGGAAATCTCTCTCCAGTGAGATCACCGTGGACCATGCTGGTCCTGACAGTGGGGCCATCCCGTGGGGCTGCGACGGCCCGGGGATGTCAGTATACGTCGGCTGGGACTGGCCGACGATATCAGGTATGGGTAAGGGTGTGAAGGGTGGGGCAAAGCCCGGTAGTCCGGTGAGGTAGTAGGGTGGTACCTGGTACGGGTCTCCCGCACCTAGAGTATACGGTGCAAATGGGGGTATCAGAAATGGGGCTCCTGCATCCATAGTGAATGGTGCAGGTGGTGGTGTAGGGAGCATCTCGGGTAGGGGTGGTAGTGTGGGAAAAGTGGTGATGGGTAGTGTCATGGATACGGGTGAGGGGACTATAAGCTCGGCGAGTGGGACCATAAGAGGCTGGGTGACAGCGACCCACTCTGGAGCGGATATCACAGTGGTAGTGGTGGGAGGGCTAGCAGTGGCGTGAGCTGCCAAACCTGCTCGGTGCAGCTCAGAACTACGGGCTGAGCTGCCCTCAAGGATGTGCCCAGTAGAAGCTGGCCCATCCTGTGGTACGGGCTCGGGCATGGCGGGTAGGGTGGCTGGGGTAGTGGTGGCATGCCCTATCATCGGAGCGACGTGCTCCTCCTGGTCTGCTGGTGGGATCGGCACAACAATGTGCTCTACCGATGCAGTCGACTCATCATCGGAGTCATCCGAAATCCACCCGTTGTGTCCTCGGAAGACGGGCACGAGCCTCATGCCTGAGGGAACGGGGATAAGTGGGGTGGGTAAGGGCTCACGATCGACAGGTGCGCGTCAGTCGTATGGAGACTCAACAGTCTCCGACTGTGTAGGGATAGGCCTCGAAGGACCTGCACAGCCTACAGGGAAGTCCCTGACGGCTCGGATGGGAAGTGCTGGCAGTGGTGCTGCCTGGAATGGCACTAGAGGCAAGTCAGCCTCAGCCATCGGTAGGTCGGCCACGGCGGCCATGTCTCCTCCAGCGGGGGCCCACGCTGGGTCCTCGCTCGGGTCTGTCTCGTCGGAGCTATCTCCGTCGGCGCCCTCCATGGCGGCATCAACCTCCATCTCGTCATCCTCAGGATCGAGTATCACCACCTCGATCGGCTCTGCTGGCGGTGCTGGGATGATCTGAAGGCTACTGTCGTAGCTCGGTGCTACGCTCCCTGCGTCTGACATCCTGGCAAAAGAACCGTACTAATATTTAACTATTATTCGTTAGGTAGTTAAGGCACATATCTACGGTACTCTTCCTAACCTTCTAACACAAAAATAATACGTATACTTACCATGGCTAGCTTGGTCGGAATCTCCATATACCCAAATGGTCGTTGGAAAAATTTATTTTATTGCGTTTCGCATTTATTTTGAAAGCTTTTGAACCAAATCCGGTTATAGTTTAGATTTTAAAAATGCTAATTCGCTATAACCTTGGCTCTGATACCACTTTCTGTCACACCACGCCTATGGCGGAAACACGTGGCGCGACGGTTCAAAAGTATTAAGCCAAGATTAATGCAAACCACAATAGTAATTAAACAAACGGGCATTTATTCAACGCCAATAATCATGTCAAATTATCCATACATAATTATAAATTGTTTTTGAAATTAATAAGGAGGCTCCTCCCTTTATCCCTAAGTCCATGGAATAAAGAGATGAGACCCTTTTACGACATTCCCAACGCCCAACTTGGAGATACCCCCGACCCTGCTCGCCATGCTAACCTTCATCATTCAATTACCTGAAAGATATGTTTGAAAATCGTCAATATATAAATATTGGTGAGTTCACAGGTTTTGATTTAATAAAACTTTATTAAGTGGGAATATCCTTGTTATGACATTTATAGGAGTTGCAAAGTCCTACAATTTACTTGAGCCTATAACCAAACCAAGACAGTTAATAATGCCCCCGCCCCAAGTCGTTACTCGGTATTTCCACGACTTGATTTCAGAATAAGTGCACCCCAGGCATACGCCGATGCAAAATCGACGCTATCGATTAGGGGTGGGCCTTGTCAGGCACCAATAGTACTATCCAAATATTCCTTTGGTTTCTCTTTCCTGAATTAATGATTATAGTGGGGAGGTCTCAACCCCGAGTGGCGATCTTTACTCAAGTATCCAACCCGTCATACAATCCTAACATATCTTTCCCCCGTAAAAACGTTAAATAGTTTAGAAATGGGGCCGTGAGACTCACCTGTAACTGTGCTCGGCTCAAAGAAGAAAATAGTAAAGTTTGTGATCCCGCACCTACAATTGTTCTAGGCGTATAAGTCACTACACCTACGGTGTATGTGCCTTGGCAAGTTGTACACCCAACTTCCCGACCACGTCCTTATCCCAATTCCCGTTTAATAGTTTCGTATCCTAGGTTCAATGGCGATGGATTACCCTTTCCTTAAAAGTCATATATTATTCTTATTGATATTCTTTATGACTTGTACAATATTATACTCGACACGACTCTACCCAACGTATAATTATTTTCCCATTTAAATAATTATACTTAGGATTGTTTCGCTCGATATAATGTGATTTCTTATTATCCGACCCGACTCACTTTGCCACATATTTATTTTCCCATTTAAATAAATATGCTAAGTTCTTGTCGTTTGGTAACATATTCTTAACGCCCGACTAGACTCACCACACCATACATTTATTTTCCCATTTAAATAAATGTACTAGGATCTTGTCGGTATTCACACGTTTGTAGATATATTTCACCTACTCGTCTCGGTTTTCCTTCTCGCATATCTATTTTCCCATTCAAATAGATATACTAGAATTCCGTCGAAAACGAGCATATGTACATATACCCTCGCGTGGATACTACTTGTTAAGTTCATGTGTCGTTTAGCGTTTTTAATTCGTTACGTTGTGTTTTTCCTTTCCCACGAATATTCTTTCTACACTTAGGAAAGTGTTTCGCACGTTTCACCCTTGTTATATATATTTTATTTCCTTAAAATATATATGTATATTTTTATCTTGTCGTAATGGAATTTTTCTTATATGACCGTTTACGTTGGTTCGTGTAACTAAGTTCGTTAGTTAGCGTTTTTCATATTTATTTCCATTGCGCGTCCTCATGGAAATATTGTTCCTACTTCCGATTCCGAACGTTTATTTCGTGGAAAAATATACTTTGTACGTTTTAGCCCAACTTGTTACCCAAAAATGTTTCCGATACTTTTATATTCCCATTTATATAAAAGTATCCTATTTTTGTACAAGTCTTCCCAAGTCTTTATTTTATAAAATCTTATTTTATGAAATACTTGCGTTACTCCTTTTATTTTTATAAAACGTCCATTTATAAAAATATACTTTTTACACAAAATGCCCAAGTATGTTACTAGTATTTACCAAATCAACCTTGTAAAATTATTACTTACCCTTTTGACACCAAACTTTCCATTATTGTGTTTTTGGACTAATAGTTTCCAAAATATTTATTTTAGTCCCTCAACTTCCAAAGTTGCCATATTAGTCCTTTAACTTATACTTGTTGCATTTTTCACCCTAACTTTCAAAGTTAATATTTTTCTTCCACTTTAGTGGACTTTGAAGAACCATTTTCTTAATGCTTAGTTGTTTTTACTTCTTTTCACCTTTAATGATCTTCTAATCCATCCTAGATGTCATTAACATGTTTATTCCATATTTTCATCCAAAATACCCATTTTTCACTCATCCAAGTGAGTGGACTTTGAAGATGGGACTTTTTCACCTATGACTTTCTAACCCATTTTAATATCTTTTTGACATTAATATATCATTCTATGATGATCAAAATCATCTTCCATCTCATTCAAGTCCTTCTCATTAATTATACCCAAATCATCATTTTTCTCTCAAGTGTATGTGCATTTCATCATCATTTCTTCAAACATTACATTTATTAATATAAATCCAAGATTCATCAATGTTATTATTATTCTTCCATTTTTATTCTAACAAAACCCATTATCTTTATAAAATCCATTTTATTACCCATTAATGTACAACTTGCTTTCATAGCACAAAACATGAACATTCAAGTAATAAAACAATGTAAGACTTACTACTAGCTCAAGGCTAGGGAAGACAAAGATCTTGGATTTGGGTGAGGTTTAATGTGTTCTTCCAAGTGGGTTATGCTCCAAACTCTTGAACACACAAAAGGGGTTTTGAATAATGATGATTTAGAGATGATTTAGAGGTATAGAAATTGAAAGAGAGATGTTGGTGGGGAGGTGCAAACTCACGGCCAAGAGAAGAAGAAGAAGAATATTTTTGTGATTTGCTTCAAGTGTTCTTCAAGTGTGCTTATAGTATCCTTCCCAAATCTTGCAAAGATTACATGTATCTTGTCTTGGATATTGGAAGATTGTAGAGGATATGGAAGATCACCAAATAAAATCTCTAGAAGATTAAGAGGGTGTTTGGCCGAGTTTAGAGAGAGAAAGAGGTGGATTAGTGGAATTTTTCTTATCCAATATAATCCCATGCAAGCAAATGATTAATATCTTCCAATGATTTCTTTTAATTAAACACAAGTTATCTCACCTTGGTGGGTCATAGGCCGGCCCCAAGGGGTATTTTTGTGGGGTCCACTTTGCTAATTAATACTCCATATTATGTTTAAGTTAATCTCGTTCGGGTACCGTCCGGGTATTCTTGGGTTTTTAACCGTGTGTCACCCGAATATTAAAATACCATTAATATTCCTTAAATTTTGCCCAGTTAAATTACTGATAATTTATTTTGGCTTTTGCCGGGTGAAATTACGTGCTACGCGCGTATCGGGTGCGGTACGCGCACTTTATTCGTTACCGGGAGATTTGTACAATAAGCTTTCACGTATGGCTTTGGGTTTCCAAAACTCATTATATTTTGTGAAAATATTATTTATTTTATATTCCGGGTGTCCGGAGTTCGTTTCGCTTATTTAAGTTTTACCGGGTAATCGCCAGTGTCCATACCGGATAGTTTTGCTTGCGCATGATCCTATCACGCTTTGCTATTAAACTTATGCATTCCTATGCATTATTTGGGAACTTCTATCTTTCTAAGGCCTCAATTAAATAATCAGCACATAATTACGGTTAATTACGTTAATTGCGTTTAGGTAATTAGTACGGGATTACCTTAATTTTGCCGGTTGTTACATAAATGTAGCACAAACTATCCCAAGTATTATCCTAAGTTCAATGCAATAAAATAAGTGCTAGGAACTTAAGGGTCTAAGTTTTCTAGTCTATAGGCATTCTAGGGTTTCTAATTTGGGGATTAACGATCGTTTATTAATTAATTGAAGTAGTTGTTAATTAAATAATAAAAGGATAAATTTATAAAATAAATCAATAAAAGAAATTTTTGTAAAATCTTGGTTAAGGGTTATTGTACTAAAATAATAATGTGTAAAAATAATTTAAAAATATTGGTCAAGTTTATCTAATTATTTTTAACATATTGACCTAAATATGGTAATAACATTTAAAAATATTAAATTTCACAAATTTCTGAAAATAAAATTATATTTCTAATATAGATAAATAAAAATAATTTATGTAAAATTTTGGTGCAAAAATGATGAGAAATGAATTTATTATGGTTAAAATAAGTTAAATTGCTTAAAAATAATTAATTAATCTTTTTCCAAAAATAAAATTTAGTTTTATAAAGGTTATTAGTTTATGAGCCTAAAATAATTTTTGTAAAATTTTATATAACCGTTTAGTCATGTGTTTAGAATTTATAAGTTATTAAGTTTAATTTAGAAATAATTCTTATATATATTAAATAAAATAATTTTCAAAAATAAAAATTTGTAAATAAAGTTTCTGAGTTATATAAACATACTGTAATTTTGTATAATTTATAAACCTTATTTGGTATATTAAACATGATTTAAGAGTTATATATACCAAAAAGATATATTTAAATGTAAATGGAATTGCTTAAAAAAAGATAATAATAGTGTAGTGTGTAGGAATCGAACCCAGGCCTGAGCCCGGTTCAAATCTTAAGAATCCCCTATCACCAACTGGACTGCAAGTCCATTTGGTGTTTGGTTTCGTTTTTGAAATCTTTTAAACAGAGCCGAGTTATTGTCATCTTCCACAAATTTAACATAAGAAACCAAGTTTCTTAATTCGATTAAAAACAATATTAAAGGCCGATTAACTATAGGGTTAATGATTATCAAAGGTCGACTAGAATGCAGAAACAATGAATTAAATCATACCGAGTGCAAAAGCTTCCAGCTTGCGAGTCAACAAATCAGTTAAAAGGACTAGATTACGCAAATTATTGAGAATTACAGAGAGAATTGAGGGCGGGTTTAAGATTTTCGGCCCTGTTAGGTTGTAGAGGATGCTTCAATTTATAGTATAACACCTCAGATCATCAAATTGGAAATTTGACCAAAGAGTTAATATGAACGAGTGAAATTCGTTTAATTTAGGAATGATTATATGAAATTGCAAGCTATAATCGATGAGGATGGACGTGTGGGTCAAGAATTAATCAAGATAGTTTCCATTAACAGGTTTAGGCACACTGATTTTGAATCAAAGTGTCGGCGGGAGTGGGTTTTGACTTGGCTTGACTTTGATGGGGAGAAACAGAATATCTATAAATACATATCGAATCCGGATTATGTCACAATTTGGCGTTTGGTCTAGTGGTTGTGTTGTTGTGTGCTTAAGCCAACTCGTTTCTAGACTCGGGTTCGAGTCTGGTTAGCAATAATTTTTTTAAACTAGTTTTTTTATAGGTTTTTGTATTATCAACTCAGTTATATTATATCAAATGTTAATATAATGAAAGAAAATATTATTAAACACTAGTTTTGAACATTTTATAATAGGTTTTATAAGCCTTGAAAATGTTATTAATAATATCAATATTATTTGTTATATGATAAGTATTTAGAAAAAAAATATATTGATTAATACTAATAAGAAGAAGAAAACTTAGACAAAGATGAATAAACTTGGGGAATTTTATTTATTAAAAATTAAGAAAAAATACATAATGTTACATGAAGTAGTAGCCACTCTATCCATCAAAAAGACATATGGGATGAGTTCCAAATTTTCTAGGATGAGTTCTAGATTCTCTAGGATAAGTTTTAGATTTAGTGCAAAAGAGTTCAGTTTAGTTCAGAAGTACTTTCAACATTCCAGATTTTAGTTAAGTAGTCAACTGAAGTATTTTAACACTTTATATTTTACTTTAGAAGTTAACTGAAGTACTTCAACACTTCAGATTTTAGTTCAGAAGTTAACTGAAGTACTCTAACACTTCAGATTTTAGTTTGAAAGTCCTCAGTTCAATTCAAAAGTATTATGAACATCCCAAATTTAGTTTAAAAGTCAACAGAAATAATTTGAACTCATCAGAACTCAACAAAAGTCATATGAACTAATTTAGAACTTATTAGAAGTCAGCTAAAGGTAACTAGAATTTATTAGAAGTCATCTAAACTTATTTAGAACTTATTAGAAGTCATCTGAACTTATTTAGAACTTATTAGAAGTCATTTGCACTCATTTAGAACTAGTTTAAACACTTTATATTAGTTTACTAAACGTATGAAACAAGTTATAGAGCTTGAGTTGAGTTTAGAAGTAGTTTAAAAGCATAACAAGAGTTCATTATTATGTAAAGATATAAATACCAAGTTTTGAAAATACCTTTGTGGTTAATGATGTCGTTTTGTTATAGTTATGGATGCCAAAAGTGGGTTTTCTTTACCAGAATCAACAAGCAAGATTTACAATAGTAAGAGAGGATTGTGATATGACGAGATGAGATGATAAAAATGAAAGATTTGGGTTGCTATTTATAGGCAAAAAGTTTCAAATGGTTACATGAGTTTGGCTGTATGAAGAGTTTATAATCAATAATTGGATGGAGAGTATTTTATTCAACTAAAAATCTACTCTTCTCAATGCATTTTCACTTGCAAATGGATCTGGTAAATTTATTGAAAGTCTTCCCACTTGGATATTCAAATGCATCATATATATGCATATGTATCTATTATTAATATAAAGTTGATACCTTGTTTTTAATATATATATATATACACGTACATATTTTTAAGAATGTTGTAATTAATTATTTCTCTCATAAAAATAAAAATAACTTTTATAAATAAATATTTTGTAAGTGTGTTTAGAACATTGTTTCTTGAACACATATCTATTGAAATAAAAGAAAATGCAAAATTGAATAACCACGAATTTCAATTTAAATTACACTAGAATTTAAAAGTAAATGAAAAATACCAGAGGGTTACAGTCTCCCATACTTTAGAAAATTTCGTCCCGTAATTTCTTTAAGAGGAGGCTTCTGGGAAGACTTGTGCGTACTCGAGTTTCATCTGGTCTTCACGTTCCCAAGGGAATTCTGGGCCATGTTTAGATTCCCGACAAACTTTGACTATTGGAATTCGGCTATGTTTGAGTTTCTTGACTTCCCGATCCAAAATCTCTACGGGTTTCTCTATGAAGTATTTGGATTCATCAACTTGAATATCTTCAAGAGGGATGTGGAGAATTTCTTCAGCTAAACATTTCTTGAGAATAAATACATGAAATGTTGGATGAACATTGCTAAGCTCTTGAGGTAAATCAAGCTTGTAGGCTACCTTCCCGATCCTTTCAAGGATTTTAAAAGGATCCACATAGCGTGGTGCTAGTTTCCCTTTCTTTCCAAATCGAAAAATCCCTTTTCAAGGTGATACCTTGAGAAGTACAAGATCCCTGACTTGGAATTCTTAGGGCTTACGTCTTTGGTCAGCATAGCTCTTTTGCTGACTCCTAGCAACCTGAAGATTGTCATGGATACGGAGGATCTTGTCGATCATTTCCTAAATTCGTTTAGGAGCGGTGATTTGAGCTTCACCGACCTCATTCCAACAAACGGGTGAACGAAATTTACGACCATAAAGAGCTTCAAAAGGAGCGATATCAATACTGGCAAGGTAACTGTTGTTGTAAGAAAACTCAACCAAAGGTATATGCGAATCCCAAATGCCACCGAAATCGATGACACAAGCTCTAAGCATATCTTATAGTTTTTAGATGGACCTTTCTGTCCGGCCATCCGTTTAAGGATGATATGCAGTGCTGAGATTAAATTGAGTACCCAAAGCAGATTGAAGAGATTATCAGAAACAGGAGGTGAAACGACTATCACGATCTGAAATGATGTGTAGGGAACTCCGTGACGACTTACGATCTCATCAATGCAGATCCTAGCCAATTTTTCAACTGGATAAGTCTCACGAATGGCTAAGAAATGAGCAGATTTGGTTAAGTAGTCAACGATTACTCAAATGTTATCGTGACCTCGAGTAGTGCGTGGAAGTTTAGTGATGAAGTCCATAGCTATGTCCTCTCACTTCCACATAGGGATTTCTGGTTACAAAAACAAACCATAGGGACGTTGGTGCTCGGCTTTCACTATTGAGTAGGTAAGGTATTTCGCTACGTAAAGGAAAATGTCCCTTTTCATACCGGGCCACCAATACAAGCAACGCAAATCATTTTACATCTTATCTGCACTAGGATGAATGGAATAACAAGACTTATGAGTCTCATCCAAGAGAATGGTTCGAAGGTTGTCACGATCAAGAATCTAGAGACGAATAAGATAGTAAAGTAAGCCATTTGGCTTGATCTCCAATTGAAGTTCAGCACCGCAAGACATTTCTTCGTACATGTTGCCTTTGGTGATTGGATTTGATTACAATAAAGTTTGACATGATCCTTATGACTGAGAGCGTCAGCCACAACATTCGCTTTGCCAGGATGGTAATGAATCGCGCAGTCATAGTCATTTAGTAACTTGACCCAACGACGTTGAGGCATGTTGAGATCTTTTTGGTTGAAGATATGTTAAAGGCTTGATGTGTTACAAAACACATCTCTTTTCCTATGTATTTTGTATATTATTTGGTCATGTTTTTATTCGTTTCGTGTTGTTTTTATTATATATTTATTTATTTTATTATTTTATAGATGTTCGTGGAAAAGGAGCGTTAAACGAAGAATTTTAATTTAGACACGAACACTTGAGCGAAGGTGGTCATGGACGTTGGAGCCTTAACGAGTACCTTTAGTCGAGCCAAGAACACCCGAGTCGGAAAGTTATACTACTACTACTACTACTACTACTAATAATAATAATAATAATAATAATAATAATAATAATAATAATAATAATAATAATAATAAATTTGAAGTGTGACATGAGGTTTGTTACCTCACACCACAAAGAAAGAAAAAAAGGAAAAATGGGCTTAAGCCCAATTTTGGAGGTCACGAGAATATCAAATGAAGGTGAATATATATCATCATTGGACAACAACATATTATTTCGATTGATACATCAACAGCCGCCTTCAGAGGAGAAGCACATCGACCACAGTAGCTTCATTATTTTAGAGGATTAATCGAAGGCCAGGAAGGCTTGGGTTCAAGACTGAAGCTACGGGTTCGACTATAATAAATTTTAGTTTTCATATTTATTTACTTTGTGTTTATAAATATTGAGACCATGACTATATTTTATTTTGAACCTATGTTTTTATCGATTTTCATTATTATGAGTAGCTAAATCTTGAACCACTACCTAGGTTGTATGATGAATGCATGTTAATTTTATAGTTTTCGGTTTATGGATTATTTTTGAATGGTTAATGTTTAGGTAACAATTTGGTTGGTGTTTATTATGATGTGTGTGCGTACTTAAGTCTAATTAATTATTTTTGAGAGTTCCATAAACGTCTTAGTGAATGTCTTTCATGTTTGGATGTTTATTAGGGTTACCTGCTTAGTGCTTGTAGCTTAGTTTGTGGTTTTGGATCCGAAAGCCATAGGAACTTGATTAGAGAATTTAGAGGACTTAAGTATTCTTACATTCTTGAGACCGGGAGGTGATGGAATGTTGGGTTGTCTAGAGCTTTAGGTGTTGGATTTTAGGTGAGACCGGGAGGTGATCCTATCCTAGTTGTCTTTAGTTTCTTGCAATTCCAAGTCATAGTTAACCCAATTAAATTACTCCTTTACATCTTCGGGTGTATTGTGATTAGAGAGACCGGGAGGTGATCGAGTCATTAGAGTACCTTAGCATTCTTAGTGAGGTGAGACCGGGAGGTGATCCGAGCTAGATAACCAGTGTTTTATTCCTTAGGATTCTTTGGGGTGTGTTGGTGAGACCGGGAGGAGATCTAGCACGTCCTAGGGTTTCTTAAGTTATCTTTAGAATCTGGTAAGCCATTCAGTTTTCCATTACCGAGAGTTGTGAGTTTTCATGTAGGATTCTTGACCTAGGTAGTTGCCTTCCTATCCTGATAGTTTCCTCAGTTATCCTTGCTGTTTATTTATCCTATTTAAGTATTTTATTTATTTTAATTAATTATAAAAAAAACAAAAAAATCATTTATAAACCAAATTTGTTAAGTCTTAGTTGAGTCTAGTTTTGTTTTCTAGTTGTGTCCTGTGGGTTCGATACTCGTACTTACTTGGTCTGTACTGCATTGATAGGTACACTTGCCTGTCGTGTGGTCTAGTTTAGTTGAGTCTGTTTTATATTACTAGGTGTCTAGGTTAGGTAGTTATTTATAGACCATACATAGCACATCAAGGCTTTTGTGGTCAGTGAAAACCACACATTTGGTACCATAAAGATAGTGTCTCCAAATATTTAGTGCGAAAACAACTGCCCCAAGTTCAAGATCATGGGTGGTGTAATTCTTCTCACGAATCTTTAGCTTCCTTGATGCATAGGCTATAACCTTGCCTCGTTGCATGAGAACACACCCAAGACCTTGGTTTGAGGTATCATAAGTGACAACAAAATCATCATTACCACTAGGGAGGGTTAGGATAGGAGCATTGAAAAGTTTATGTTTAAGGGTCTGAAAAGCTTCCTCTTGCTCGGGTCCCCACACATAAGGTTTATCCTTTTGGGTCAAAGTGGTGAGGGGTACAACAATTTTGGAAAATTAGGAAATGAAACGACAGTAATAGCCCGCTAATCCAAGGAATGAACGAACTTCAGTAGGGGATTTTGGTGCGATCCAATTCTTGATAGCTTCAATTTTGACCGGATCCATGTGGATACCCTTCTCATTGACAATGTGTTAGAGGAATTGAACTTTCTTAAGACAAAATTCACACTTGGAGAATTTGGCATACAATTTCTCATCCTTTAATAGACCCAAAATCAGTTGTAGGTGTTTTTCATGGTTGGATTTGAACTTTGAATAAATGAGAATATCATCAATGAGGGCGATCATGAATTTGTCCAAGTATGGATTACACACACGATTCATAAGATCTATGAAGGCCGCATGTACGTTTGTTAAACCAAAAGGCATTACAAGGAACTCGTAATATCCATACCTAGTAAGGAAAGCGGTTTTGGGAATATCGTCTTCATGAACACGAAGTTGATGATATCCAGAACGAAGGTCAATCTTGGAGAAACAGGTTGCACCTTGGAGTTGATAAAAAGGGTTGTCGATACGAGGCAAAGGATAAAGATTCTTGACTATGAGCTTATTGATCTCACGATAGTCAATACACATGTGAAATGATCCATCCTTCTTCTTTACAAAGAGGATAGGAACTCCCCAAGGAGACGAGCTAGGACGAATAAAACCCTTATCAGCCAATTCTTGAAGTTGGCCAGCAAGTTCTTGCATCTCAAAAGGTGCAAGGCGGTATGGAGATTTAGCGACGAGCGTAGCACCATGTACGAAATCAATACGAAACTCAACGAAATAAACGGGAGGAAGACCAGGTAGATCTTCGGGAAAATCATGAATGACATGTATGTCTTTTACACTCTTACCCTTGACCTTCTTTTCCATGATGTGAGCTAAGAAGGCTACGTAATTCTTTCGTAAGTATTTTTGGGCTTGAGTACAAGACATAAGCTTGAGACCACCAGATGGATATTTGCCATAGATATGCAAAACATCACCAGCTGGAAGAGGGATACAAATGAACTTCTCATAGCAAACAACTTCAGCACGGTGTTTAGCAAGTCAGTCCATACCCAATTGCGTAGGTATTAGATCGATTGGGAATGTGTGCTTATTAACACTGATAATGTAGTTGCGAATGATGGAATTAACTGAAATAGGATTTCCATCCCAGCCTTGGTTGAGAATGGGTTCTCTAACTTAGTTCGGGCTCTAGCAAGCAAAGGCTCGAAAGCAAGAGATACAAAACTTTTGTCTGTACCAGTGTAAAAATGAATGGAAGCATAAGATCATTGACAAGAAACGTACCGTTCACCACATCGTTATTAGCTTTAGCTTTGGCCGCATTAAGATTGAATGCACGTCCCCGAGCCCCTTGATTAACATTAACAAGGCGAGGATACTAATTGTGCATATGGGTTGGATCCCCACAACTGTAGCAAGCACGACCATTAGTAATAGGTAGTTGGATTTTGAGCAGTAGCTTCAACAGGATTGGCTTGAGGCCTTGCCATAACATGATAAGTAGGAGCCAAATGACCAAACCTGTAGCAATCGAATATTTTTTCTTTCTTTCCTTTCGACTTTGAGCAATTTTCGGGACAAAAATTCTTTCAACAGGGGGATGATGTGACACCCGGCAAACTCAGGTTAAAAACTTTTATCAAACTTATAAGTCTACCTTAGCAAAACATTCTTAAAACATACTTAACTAGGTTAGTTGAGTCGATTTGATGATTCGGAGAAGAATCGAGAGTCGGCTCCATGGTCCGGGGGATCATCGGGAGTCGGTTATGCACATGTGTCTAAGGGATGGTGATTCGGATGTTCGTCGGGTAAAAACGCATACACACGAATCTCAAGTCTCGGGAGTTGGTGAATTGATGTAAACATGTTAGTTATCGAGTAATAAGTGTTTTACAATAATTATATAACTTGCTGATATGTGAATACGTGAATTAATGTGTTAAATTAGCAAATAACGCGCCAAAAACCACACAGCCCTGCAGGGGACGACTATGATTCATAGTCGTGTAAAAAGGGGGAGATTGTGATTCATAAAAAGGGGATGACTATGATTCATAGTCACCTCCTGCAGCACCTTGTTAGTGTATTATTTGTGACTGATGATTATCAGTATTTGTTAGAATTGATAGCAAAGGTCAAGGGAGATTTTGTTACTGCAAAGTTTGTGATTATTGCTATGCAATTCAATATATAGGCGAACATAGATTCATATTTAATGAATATAGACTTGGGTGAACTTGTGGTGACCCAGGCGAAGTTGTGTATCTTCACCTGAGGCCCAGCCCTTGGAGAATATTCCTACCATAGCTTATATATATATATATATATATATATATATATATATATATATATATATGTTATACTTAGGGTTTCTGAAGAGAAAGCTGCAACAGTTTTTAGGAGAGGACTATTGTGTATGGTCTAGTCTAGGTTGGCCTGGGGTTGAGCTCACCTCAGGTGGACATTCCATTCAACAATGTATGTGTGTGTATGTATGAAAAATCCGTGTTGATTCGTTTTATCAATCAATAAAGAAAAGATTCGGTTATTACATGCATGTTGTTATGTTCAATGTCTTAGTTATAATCAGGAGTTATCAGTCCAACACGAATTATCAGTGGTATCAGAGCATGGTTACGAATCAGAAGGTCTAACCGCCTCTCGATTCATGATTGCTCTTGATTTTGGGTATTAATTCCGCTAAAACTCATTGGGGACATTAAAATTGAACGAATCTGATGTAGTTTATGTTTGATCAAAAGTTTCTTTAGCCTTTTACGTGATTTTTTGACCAGATCTGAAGATTTCTGATGTGTTTGGGTGAAAATTTCCAATCAGGGTTCGTAACAGACAGAAAAACGAAGTTAGTCAGAAAAACAAAGTTAGTCAGAAAAACAAAGTTAAGTTATCAACGAAGGTGGGTATCTTCGTTATTGTGTATCTTCGTTGTTGGGTATTTTCATTTTTGGGTATCTTTGTTGATGGGTATCTTCGCTTGTCGGTATCTTCGCTGATGGGTATCTTCGTTGGTGGGTATCTTCATTATTGGGCATCTTCGCATATTAGGTATCTTCGCTTATTATGCATATTCGCCAAGTAAATCTGTTTTGGATTGTAGGAGATTATCGGAAGTGAACTGGTCAGACTGGTCTACACAGGTGAGTTCATCTAAACTCCAAGGACATAAAAAAAAAGTCTGAAATCCGAAAAAAATTTATTGCACAAATTTTTTTCTAGATGATTAGAATAATGAGATGTACTTGGAAGAAAAGTATGGTGATAATAATTTTCTGAAAAATTTTAACCAGTTCGTTGTGTTTATCAGAAAATTATCATGATAGAGGAGTTGTTCTGGCAAGGAGTTCCAGCTTCCAGCTTTATCTCCAGGCCTTATGTGTGAACAACTATGGGCCAGGTATCACAGTGAGTTTTATAGACCTGTTTGGATGAATAACTAATGTTGTGAATGGCAGAAACCAAAAGTGAACACGTTTTTAAATATTCGGGTGATACTTTAGGAACAAAGTTGAGTGTTGATATATAGGTCTTTGATTGGAAGTATCAGTTTCTATCAGAAGATTTCGGTGAATTTTTGCAGAGAAAATAGGGGAGATAAAGATTACTCTATTGTTCTCTGAAAAATTCGCATATGCTCGAGTAAAGAAGATCATGGTGATTAGTTTTGCATGATTTTGTCCGTATGTTTTCTATTCAGGATTCCGAGTGACAAATGGTCTACTACCTAGTTTATGGTCATGGCCGGTGATTATGGATTGGGTGTTTCCTGAAGATTACTGAGCATGTGTGTGAGATTTTGTCAAAGTGTCTTTGTAATGAAGCTGATCATTCGTTGTTGATGTGACATTTCGCATTGAAATCTTATGTACGTTACGATTATTAATAAAACATCGAACTTTTTATCATTATCGTGCCCTTTAAAAAATGTTTCGTGACACATTTGGACCCCTAGTATCATACTATAAGGTTATATTTTATATATATTAATGATATAATTGTCAAAAAAACATTTGCCTGGGCCGGGATTCGAACCCGTGCCCTAGGCCGGGTCAAACCTACACACACCAACAGCCAACCGATTGATCTACACCACATGTTTGGTTATTCTTCAACACATTTTAATTATATAACGTACTTAGAATCTTAACAGTTGACTTGGAAAGTCAACTATGAAGACAATTAACCATAATTAATCCGTCTAAACGTGTTTAATCCCTGTTATGGTATGATTGGCGATTGAGAAGGATGATTCGCGTCCAATGCACGCTCAATTCACATCAATTCTTTCCTTTTCAACCCCAATCACGCGTTAAAACCTTTAAGCGAGTCAACTATTACCCAATTTAAACCCATGAGCCTTTCACTATAAATTGGAACCTCCTCTACAATCTAAACTCGCCGATCTCTTCTTCCTCACCTTCAATTTCTGCTAAAAACATCTCTACAAACTTCAATTGCTCGCATCTTGACTTTTCTGTTTGACCGTCCAAAAATCACGAAAACGAGTTGTAAGTTCTAATGTTTTTACATGGTTTTGTTCATCGGCATTCATACAACAATAACCCTATGTTTAATCGGGTTATTGTTGTTCAAATCTGATTATTGCAAAAACTAGGGCTCGACACCTTTGAAATTGGGGATAATCATCTGCAGACACTGTATATATATATATATATATATATATATATATATATATATATATATATATTTGAACTAAAATCATCACCAACTGATCAACAGATCAGTTGGTGTGGCCTCTTGTCCTTAAAACACGAACCGGCCACAGGCCACGGTTCGAGTCCCACAATACACAACCTTTTTCCTTTTCTTTTATAATAATTATAAAACTGATTCATGTATAACTATATAATTAATTTTAAACTAAGATTTATCGTTCTCAGGGTTCAGACCAGATGGTCTGGACTTGTGATATTAAACACGAACCGGTCTCAGACCCGGGTTCGATTCCCAGCTTGAACAAAACATTTTTTTTTACCTTTTTAGATTTATATATATATATTCATTAGTATTTTTAAAATTGATTTTAGAATACTAAAATTGCTTTATAAAATCTACAAAAATTATGTTATGATGTTTTAATAGAAAAGTTTATTATACAATTTTTAGTTTTTCAAAAATAATTTATTTATTATATATAATAAATATTACAAGTTTATTCTATTATAATTATAAAATTCTATAAAAATATCAAAACCATTATATAAATTTCCATAAAAATTATTCTGAGTTTATAAAACATTAAACATCTATGAAATGATTTTTATTTCTGAAAAATCATTTATTTAATATTTTCAATCGATTTTTGTCATTTTAATCATAAATAAATCATAATAAATTCATTTTTCAATATTTTTGCACCAAATTTTATATAAATTATTTCTGTCCATTTAGAACAGAAATACAAATTTTAATTTAAAAATTCTTTAATTTTAATATTTTTAGATATTAAAGTTATATTTTGACAAATTGAAATAAATAGATTAAATATTCTATTTTAAGAAAATAATTTTATAAAAATTATTTTCATACTTAAAACTTTATAATGTGACCATCTTTAATCTAAAGTTTACAAAAAGACTTTTGATTATTTATTTATCGAATTTCTCTTATTTATTAAACAATTTAATTATTAATCAAACGAATACTTATCCCCAAATTCGAAACCCTAGAAAATACTTATAGACTAGAAAGACTTAGACTTATTTATTACCTTATACATAAGGTAATACTTGGCAACTTTGGGCGACACATATTCTATTTCTCGAGACTTAACACTTTGCTAAGGTGAGTTTATGTAACCATGTTTATGAAATTCTTTATACTTGAAACTTTATACTTAAGCAATTCTACATACATGTCTAGTTGTAAACTTTAATGCCTCATGACTTAGACAACTATTGTTAGACTTAAACTTCAACTTACATAATCATTAGCTATGGCCAAGCCGACGATACTCAATAATAGATCTATTGGATTGACAAACCCACCTAGATTCGTTGACCATCTTTTATGGGGAGCGCGGGTGATTGTTATCGTTCCAACGTAATATTAAGGTGAACCGTGGATGACCGGATGGACCTAAACTTGTCGGAGGTTTGATTATGTGCATACTACACTTCATGTTTATTCATGTAGACTTAAACTTACGATAGACATATGAATTGCTAAACTTTTATTATTCTTAAACTTAATTGCTTGACATGGCTTATGTATTCTCACCAACTTCTAGTTGACCACCCCCCCATTTTTACAACTCAACAAGAAATAACGATGCATGAAGTCTAGAGCTAGCATGCAAGAGACAATTTGAAGTTTATGCTTTGTTTGGCTTTTTGATGTATTAGAATTTCATTCAAGACTTGTTATGTATTTTCATTTTGGATATTTTACTTTAAATAAATTTCAATTAAAACTTGAATACCATGTGCTACTGTATACTCATTCTTACGTGACACCTCGATGTTTCCGCCATCGGTTGGGGTGAACAGATTGGTATCAGAGCCTTGGTTATAGGGAATTAGGTTATTAGAAAAATAATCTAGACTATAACCTTAGGGATTTAAACAGTACTTGCTTCTCCTACTTGTAACCCTAATTGCTTCCTTAATCTTATCCCTATCCTATACCTTATACAACCCTAAGCCTTACAAGTGACTGCTCTTATTCGTCTGCTGCAATCCTGATCCACCATTAGATTAATAGGACAAAATCCTCAGGTTTAGCCTGAACCACCTTGAGATCTCGTCGAAGTTCTAGATTTTAATAACGAACACGTGCAATCTGGAAGGGTGAACGCCTGTATTCTGAGTCTTCTGTCTAGGCTGGCACTGCGCATATATCCCAATCAGATGAGGGACCCGGATGCCTACCTGGGAATTCTCGAGATGAGTGTTCACTTATAGGCTAAAGCATGTCTTCACTATGTTATTAGAATCTAGAATCCTTGATAAGTCAACGTTTTCGTTTATTCATTTTAATTAATGAATAAATGATTACATTCCTTATATTACCTCATTCATTTCATTTCATTGTGTCTCTTACAGATCATGCCTCCACGTCGCAGCACTCGCAATAGCAATGGTGAGAACCATGAGGAAGGTGGCGACAACCACAACCATAACCACAATGCTAACCACAACAACAACAATAACAACAACAACAATGGCGTTGATGCTCAACTGGCTGCGATCATCTCTCAACAAATGGCACAACAGATCGCAACTCTGGTTCCTAACTTACTGGCTCAAGTCATCCAGATGAACGGAAACGGAAACGGCAACGGAAACGGCAATGGAAACCACAATGGAAACGGGAATGGAAACGGAAATGGTCTCCCAGTTTGCACTCTTAAACACTTTAATACCTGTAATCCCCCTAAGTTCAGTGGAGATGAAGGAGCTACGGGTCTTCTACAATGGTTCGAGGGTATTGAGAATACCTTCATTAACAGTGAGTGTCCCGATAACTTTAAGGTCCGTTATGCCATGAGTGTTCTTCACAAACGAGCACTCACTTGGTGGAATGAGGAAAAGCGCACCCGCGGAGCTGAAGTTGCACTTGCTATGACCCGGGATCAAGTCAAGGAGATTATGAAAGATGAGTTCTGTCCCCGTAACGAGGTTAAGAAACTGGAAGACGAGTTCCACACCCTTGCTCAGGATAGTGGGGAAAACCTTGCTTATAATACCCGCTTTCACGAGCTCAGTTTGTTGTTGCCCCATAAAGTTACTCCCCTACCTATAGCCATAGAGAAGTATATCGGTGGCCTACCTATGCAAATCCAGGACTCGGTATGGGGAAGGAATCCTGCCACCTTGGAGGAAGCCAAACGCCTGGCGGCTACTCTCACCGATAATCATGTGAAGAACGGTACTCTTTTTCGCAAGAACACCAAGAAGACTGCTGCAAAAGACACTCCTCAGCCCGCTATTGAGGTTAAGCCTGAGACCTCAACCAACAGGAAGCGCAAGGCTAGGAACTACATGGTTGCTACCACCCCGCCCGCAGTGCAAAACCCAGCCAAGAAACCGTATGTCGGGAACCACCCTCTTTGTAACACTTGTCAACACCACCATCTTGCTGACAGACCATGCCGCCAATGTAATAACTGCAAGCGGTATGGACACTTTGCCAATACTTGCCAAGCCCCTGCCACTTAAAACAACCCTGCCAGAAATAATCCAGCTCCTAATGCTCAAAATGGTAGGCCTGTTCGTGGCTAGTGCTATGAATGTGGAAGTACGGAACATTATAGGGATGCTTGCCCTAGAGTTGGAAACCAGAACCAGAACCAAAACCGCAACCAAAACCAAAACCGCAACAAAAACCAGAACCTCAACCAGAACCAAGGTGCTCGAGGTCGCGCTCACAACCTCAATGCTAACCAGGCCCGCGACAACAACGAGGTGGTTAATGGTACGTTTCTCGTTAATAACCACTATGCTTCCATATTATTTGATTCGGGTGCTGATAAGTCATTTGTATCACTAAAGTTTGAACCCTTACTTAACTTACCCCAAACTAACCTAGAGGAACCTTTAGTGGTAGAGGTAGCTAATGGGAAGTCTATCTCGATCGATTCTATTATTCGTAACTGTGTGTTGAACCTTGATGAGCATACCTTCTCTATGATCTCATTCCTATGCATCTTGGAAGCTTTGATGTCATAGTAGGCATGGATTGGTTATCAACCCATCGTGCTGAAATCTTGTGCTTTGAGAAAGTCATTCGCATTCCTCTCGAATCTGGTGATATTTTGAAGATCTATTGTGAGAAGCCTTATGGTGAGCTTAAACTCATGTCTTGTACTACTGCTCAAAAATACTTACGAAAGGGGTATATGGCTTTCTTAGCTAACGTGATAGAAAAGAAAGACAAGGGCAAAAGTATCCAAGACATCCCAATCATTCGGGACTATCCTGAAGTCTTCCCAGAGGATTTACCTGGTTTACCTCCTGCTCGACAAGTGGAATTTAGGATCGATCTTGTTCCTGGTGCAAATCCTGTCGCCAAAGCTCCTTATCGTCGTGCACCCTCTGAGATGCAAGAACTTGCCAGTCAACTACAGGAACTTTCTGATAAAGGTTTCATTCGCCCCAGTTCTTCTCAATGGGGAGCCCCTGTTTTGTTCGTTAAGAAGAAAGATGGATCTCTCAGGATGTGTATCGACTATCGTGAACTCAATAAACTCACCATCAAGAATCGTTATCCCTTGCCTAGGATTGACGATCTTTTCAATCAACTTCAAGGAGAAACCCACTTCTCGAAGATTGATCTTCGTTCTGGTTATCATCAGCTTAGAGTCCACGATGAAGATATTCCTAAGACAGCC
This sequence comes from Ambrosia trifida, assembly GCA_028751855.1. NCBI lineage: Eukaryota > Viridiplantae > Streptophyta > Magnoliopsida > Asterales > Asteraceae > Ambrosia > Ambrosia trifida. The sequence continues at coordinate 105,617,326 of CM054126.1, read as the reverse complement.
TTTCGTACACGTTATGGTCATTACGAATTCATGGTCATGCCGTTTGGATTGACCAACGCTCCCGCAGTGTTTATGGATCTAATGAATCGGGTTTGTAGACCCTATCTTGACAAATTCGTGATCGTCTTCATTGACGACATTTTGATTTACTCGAAATCAAAATCTGATCACGAACAACATCTTAACTCAATTTTGGGTCTCCTAAAGAAAGAACAACTGTATGCCAAGTTCTCGAAATGTGAATTTTGGCTTAAGGAAGTTCAATTTTTGGGACACGTCATTGATAAGAACGGAATTCATGTTGATCCCACGAAGATCGAAGCTGTCAAAGATTGGAGTGTTCCTAAATCTCCAACAGAAGTCCGTTCCTTCCTTGGTTTGGCTGGTTATTATCGTCCATTCATTGCCAATTTCTCTAAGATCGTTGTTCCTCTCACTGCCTTAACTCACAAGGGTAAACCTTATGAGTGGGGACCAAAACAAGAGGAAGCATTTGAGACTCTTAAGCTGAAACTCTGTGAAGCTCCTATCCTGTCTCTACCTGATGGGAATGATGACTTCATGGTCTATTGTGATGCATCAAACCAAGGTCTTGGTTGTGTTCTCATGCAACGAGGCAAGGTTATTGCTTATGCGTCTAGACAACTCAAGACCCACGAAAACAATTATACCACCCATGATCTTGATTTGGGTGCTGTCGTCTTTGCTCTTAATATTTGGAGACACTATCTTTATGGAACCAAATGTGTGGTTTTCACGGACCACAAGAGTCTCCAACATGTCTTCGACCAGAAAAATCTTAACATGAGGCAACGACGTTGGGTTGAGTTACTTAACGACTATGATTGCGAAATTCGCTACCATCCCGGCAAAGCAAATGTTGTGGCTGACGCACTCAGTCGTAAAGAGTGCATCAAACTTCATTGTGCGAGAGTTCGTACTGATCTTCAGGATCGTATCCTCCAGGCTCAACATACTTCAGTCACCCAAGGTAACATGTACGAGGAAATGTCTTGTGGTGCTGAGACTCAGCTTGAAACCAAACCTGATGGTCTACTTTATTTCCTCAATCGACTTTGGATTCCTGACCGTGATGATCTTCGTACCTTCCTTATGAACGAGACTCATAAGTCTCGTTATTCTATTCATCCTGGAGCTGACAAGATGTACCAAGATCTTCGTTATTTGTATTGGTGGCCTGGTATGAAGAAAGATATCACTCTCTTCGTTGCAAAATGCCTTACTTGTTCAAAGGTCAAGGCTGAACATCAACGACCATCTGGTATGCTTGAACAACCAGAAATTCCTGTATGGAAATGGGAGAGCATAGCAATGGACTTCATCACTAAACTCCCTTGTACACCCAAAGGTTTTGACAGCATTTGGGTAATCGTTGACCGTTTGACCAAGTCAGCCCATTTCTTACCTATTCGTGAGAAATATTCTGTGGAAAGGTTAGCAAGGATGTACGTAAATGAAATCGTATGTCGCCATGGTATACCTTTGGACATTATCTCTGATCGTGATGGTCGTTTCACCTCTCACTTTTGGGATTCTTTACAAGACGCTTTGGGTACCAAGCTGAACCTGAGTACTGCTTATCACCCTCAAACAGATGGCCAGACTGAACGGACCATCCAGACACTTGAGGATATGCTCAGGGCATGTGTCATCGATTTTGGTGGCGCATGGGATTCGCATCTTCCCTTGGTCGAGTTTTCATACAACAACAGTTATCATGCCAGCATTAACATGGCTCCTTTCGAGGCACTTTATGGTCGTAAGTGTCGTTCACCTGTCTGTTGGACTGAGGTTGGTGAAGCCCAGATCACTGGACCGAACTGATCCAGGAAACCACAGATAAAATCAAACTCATTCAGGATAATCTTCTTAAGGCTAGAAGTCGACAGAAGAGCTATGCTGATAAAGTCGTAAGCCCTTGGAATTTCAAGTCGGGGACCTTGTACTTCTTAAGGTATCCCCTTGGAAAGGAGTGATTCGCTTTGGTAGAAAGGGAAAACTAGCTCCTCGATATGTAGGCCCATTCAAAGTGCTTGACAGGATTGGAAAAGTGGCTTACAAACTTGATCTTCCACCTGAGCTAAGCAATGTTCACCCAACCTTTCACGTTTCGAATCTCAAGAAATGCTTAACAGATGAGAACCTCCATGTCCCTCTTGAAGATGTGCAGATCGATGAAACTATGCACATTGTCGAGAAACCTGTTGAGATCGTGGATACTGGAGTCAAGAAACTCAAGCGCAGTCGCATTCCGATCGTTAAGGTTCGTTGGGAATCTAAACGAGGTCCAGAGTTCACTTGGGAACACAAGGACCAGATGAAGTCTAAGTACCCACATCTTTTCCCACCAGACTCTCCAACTTCAACTTCGGGACGAAGTTCCTAAAAGTAGGGGAGACTGTGACATTTCGCATTGAAATCTTATGTACGTTATGATTATTAATAGAACATCGGACTTTTTATCATTATCGTGCCCTTTAAAAAAATGTTTCGTGACACATTTGGACCCCTAGTATCATACTATAAGGTTATATTTTATATATATTAATGATATAATTGTCAAAAAAACATTTGCCTGGGCCGGGATTCGAACCCGTGCCCTAGGCCGGATCAAACCTACACACACCAACAGCCAACCGGTTGATCTACACCACATGTTTGGTTATTCTTCAACACATTTTAATTATATAACGTACTTAGAGTCTTAACAGTTGACTTGGAAAGTCAACTGTGAAGACAATTAACCATAATTAATCCGTCTAAACGTGTTTAATCCCTGTTATGGTATGATTGGCGATTGAGAAGGATGATTCGCGTCCAATGCACGCTCAATTCACATCAATTCTTTCCTTTTCAACCCCAATCACGCGTTAAAACCTTTAAGCGAGTCAACTATTACCCAATTTAAACCCACGAGCCTTTCACTATAAATTGGAACCTCCTCTACAACCTAAACTCGCCGATCTCTTCTTCCTCACCTTCAATTTCTGCTAAAAACATCTCTACAAACTTCAATTGCTCGCATCTTGACTTTTCTGTTTGACCGTCCAAAAATCACGAAAACGAGTTGTAATTTCTAATGTTTTTACATGGTTTTGTTTATCGGCATTCATACAACAATAACCCTATGTTTAATCGGGTTATTGTTGTTCAAATCTGATTATTGCAAAAACTAGGGCTCGACACCTTTGAAATTGGGGATAATCATCTGCAGACACTGTATATATATATATATATATATATATATATATATATATATATATATATATATATATATATATATATTTGAACTAAAATCATCACCAACTAATCAACAGATCAGTTGGGGTGGCCTCTTGTCCTTAAAACACGAACCGGCCACAGGCCACGGTTCGAGTCCCACAATACACAACCTTTTTCCTTTTCTTTTATAATAATTATAAAACTGATTCATGTATAACTATATAATTAATTTTAAACTAAGATTTATCGTTCTCAGGGTTCAGACCAGATGGTCTGGACTTGTGATATTAAACACGAACCGGTCTCAGACCCGGGTTCGATTCCCAGCTTGAACCAAACATTTTTTTTACCTTTTTAGATTTATATATATATATATTCACTAGTATTTTTAAAATTGATTTTAAAATACTAAAATTGCTTTATAAAATCTACAAAAATTATGCTATGATGTTTTAATAGAAAAGTTTATTATACAATTTTTAGTTTTCCAAAAATAATTTATTTATTATATATAATAAATATTACAAGTTTATTCTATTATAATTATAAAATTCTATTAAAATATCAAAACCATTATATAAATTTCCACAAAAATTATTCTGAGTTTATAAAACATTAAACATTTATGAAATGATTTTTATTTCTGAAAAATCATTTATTTAATATTTTCAATCGTTTTTTGTCATTTTAAACATAAATAAATCATAATAAATTCATTTTTCAATATTTTTGCACCAAAATTTTATATAAATTATTTCTGTCCATTTAGAACAGAAAAACAAATTTTAATTTAAAAATTCTTTAATTTTAATATTTTTAGATATTAAAGTTATAAATAGATTAAATATTCTATTTTTAAGAAAATAACTTTATAAAAATTTTTTTCATACTTAAAACTTTATAATGTGACCATCTTTAATCTAAAGTTTACAAAAAGACTTTTGATTATTTATTTATCGAATTTCTCTTATTTATTAAACAATTTAATTATTAATCAAACGAATACTTATCCCCAAATTCGAAACCCTAGAAAATACTTATAGACTAGAAAGACTTAGACTTATTTATTACCTTATACATAGGGTAATACTTGGCAACTTTGGGCTACACGTATTCTATTTCTCGAGACTTAACACTTTGTTAAGGTGAGTTAATGTAACCATGTTTATGCAATTCTTTATACTTGAAACTTTATACTTAAGCAATTCTACATACATGTCTAGTTGTAAACTTTAATGCCTCATGACTTAGACAACTATTGTTAGACTTAAACTTCAACTTACATAATCATTAGCTATGGCCAAGCCGGCGATACTCAATAATAGATCTATTGGATTGACAATCCCACCTAGATTCGTTGACCATCTTTTATGGGGAGCGCGGGTGATTGTTATTGTTCCAACGTGATATTAAGGTGAACCGTGGATGACGGGATGGACCTAAACTTGTCGGAGGTTTGATTATGTGCATACTACACTTCATGTTTATTCATGTAGACTTAAACTTACGATAGACATATGAATTGCTAACCTTTTATTATTCTTAAACTTAATTGCTTGACATGGCATATGTATTCTCACCAACTTCTAGTTGACTCCCCCCCCCCCCATTTTTACAACTCAACAGGAAATAACGATGCATGAAGTCTAGAGCTAGCATGCAAGAGACAATTTGAAGTTTATGCTTTGTTTGGCTTTTTGATGTATTAGAATTTCATTCAAGACTTGTTATGTATTTTCAATTTTGGATATTTTACTTTAAATAAATTTCAATTAAAACTTGAATACCATGTGCTACTGTATACTCATTCTTACGTGACACCTAGATGTTTCCGCCATCGGTTGGGGTGTTATAGTTGATTAGTTGAAGATTGAACCTTATCATATGCCGGGTAATTTGGAGATTATTAATCAGGCATAAATCTTCATAGGAGGGAAGTTGCAGATTATGGTGGATCTAGAAGTAATTTGGATAGATTTACATTTAGGGGAGATTGGATATGAAAGGCTTCGGGTTTTTGGTTGATTTGTGAAGATATCAGATAGAGTCAGACACAGCTGGTTGAAGACAAGGATCAAGAAAACAGATTATGGTATTGTTCATGTAGGTGTCAGTCTAGGAGCGAGTCTTGTTCGTGGATCGCTGGAGGTTGATGCTGTGAAGGTCGAAGGTTAAAGTGTAATGCTAGAAGATTAAGTCTTACCAAAGAAGAACTGAAATCATCAATCAAGGGGGAGTTAGTTAGTGCATTATTTGTGACTGATGATTATCAGTATTTGTCAGAATTGATAGCAAAGGTCAAGGGGAAGTTTGTTAGTGCAAAGTTTGTGACCATTGCTATGCAATTCAGTATATAGGCGAACATAGATTTATATTGAACGAATATACACATGGGCGAACTTGGCATGAGGTTGAGCACACCTTAGGCCGGCGTACCATTCAACAACGTATTTGTGTGTGTGTGTATGTATGAAGAATCTGTGCTGATTCGTTTTATTAATAAATAAAGAAAAGATTAGGTTATTACATGAATGCTATTTGTGTTCAACGTCTCAGTTACAATCAGGAGTTATCGGTGGTTATCGGTCCGACACGAATTATCACACCTAATCACCCAGAATGTCTAGCACGACTAGAAACACTTATAAATACGATACTTGACTTGCAAAACATCATTTGTGCAACCCTAACTCGCCCAAAACCTCTCTCATACCATCCTTAATCTCTGAAACCCGTTTTTGCCCTAAAACTACCAACTACCATTTCCAAGCTTAAATCATCATTTCCATGCAAGATTTAAGGTGTGTTATTCTTCATAAGCTCTTGTTAAGTCATTATTTTGAACCCCAAAAGTCCAGACCTGATTTTATAGAGTTTCTATCTTTGAAAACCTTTAAAAAATATTACCAAACTAGGTCTAATCATTTATATGAGTTTTCAATGAAAGATACAAACTTGAAATGGGTTTTGATGGTCTAAACATGAGGATTCTTGTGTGCTTGTTACTTTGATGATATGGATTTGCTGTTATGATGAATATCTCAGGTTTTGATGGATGTTTGATGTGTTTTGTGAATAATATGAGTTTTAACCCGTTTGAGGGCATTAGAGGGATTTAGGATGATATGTGATGATTTGATGATTGATTGTTGTTAGGGTTTATGCTAGAATGATGTAACAACAACATGATGATGTTTAGGATGTGATTCTGTGATGAAATTTGATTATTTGCCCTTTAGGGTAAAGTTTTCATGCATTGATGTGACATATCCATAATATTATCCATTTTGGGAAACTTTGCAATTAACATCATAAACGGACGATTATTTGGGGGATTCTTGATAGGAATAGTTTTTTTAATGTTTGGATCTAATTTAGAGTGTTTCGCGCGCAAAACGAACACTAACCTGCAGAGCAGGCGACTATGAATCATAGTCGCTTGGTCTGGGGCGACTAGGGTTCATAGTCGTGTATATTGGAGGCGACTATGAACCATAGTCACCTGTTTTGGTGCACAATCGTGTGTTTTGATGCGTATTCGTGTGTTTTGATGCCAGAAGTGCGTTTTGGAATCCCGTAACATGTTTTAACGCCAAGGAACATACGGTAAGCCCTGTGGCATGTTTAGGAAACCTCGTGACACGTGTTATGACGTATACGTGCATTATGTGAACTATATGCATGAACTTGTGAACTGTTATTCGTATAAGGTGCATATCTACACATGCTTACTTGTTTACTTGTATTTGGCTAACATGGGGATATCGGGTCACTAACGGGATGTCGAGTCTTGTCTTGTGCGGTCGTATCAAACGTTAAACACTTTTACAAACGTTAAAGTCAAGATCTTGGACACTAAGGGTTATTTTACAAACTTATCATCGGTGAAACATTAATAGGCTATCTATGGTAGGTTTCCAGTAGTCGGACTACCATAACAAGTCTGGTATTCTATTTACGTAAAGAATGCAAACTAAGGTGAGTGTCACAGCCCCAACTTTTACTGTTTTCATATCGAGGGAGAAACATGCAGTACAAACTTTCATTTTCATTAGACCACAGTGTTACTTTATATCACATGGGTACTAAGCGACGTTTCATCATTCAAGTCCTTACCTAACTTTTGAACCATTAATATGTGGATACATAGCGGGGAGAGTGTGAATAGATCTAGTAGGCCCGGAAAGCCCCACTCGGGTCGACTGGAGGTCGGACGGGTGCATATTTGTCCTATCTAACTTACAACACCGGGTGATGTCCAGTGACGGGTATAAGGCATTCTAACATTCAGTAGTGGTTCATAATGCTTTAGTATCATATAACGATGTCTAGCTAGCATCGGGTATAGATGTAACGATTGTTGGGTCTGGTTTACAAATGTTTACATACTTTTCAAACTTTATCTATGTGACTCACCAGCACTGTATGTGTTGACTAACGTTGCATATTTTCTCAGGTCGCTAAGGTAGCTGCATGGTGTGTCGTAAAACACATATATTTTCCTATGTATTTTGAGTAATAAGTGAGTCTTTTGTATATAGTTTATATTAATTTTAGGCATGTATTCGTTTGTTGGTCTAATTTTATCATTGTATAGTTTTTTTATTAGTTTTTAGCTATTTCTAGTACTTATTCACTCGTTTTATATTTTGTTAGGTGTTCATGGAATTTGAAGCGTAAACGAAGAACTTTGGTTAAGTCGTGAATACTCGATACGAGAGTGTAGACTTATAGTAGTATATAAATAGTATATAATAATAATAATAATAATAATAATAATAATAATAATAATAATAAACATGAAAAAGTTTGATGAAAGAAGAGCCGTGATGTTGTCTTGGAATAGAAAAGAAAAAGAAAAAGAGACAAAGCAAGTGATCAAAAGAAAAAAAAACGTTGAAGTGAAAAGTCAACAAAGTAAGATGCAGTCAAAGACATCAAATGTATTGGTCCAATCACTAGTGGCCCAGTTTACTTTCTTGAAGCCCAGATTATTATGCTTTGTATTTTATAAACCTAAATATCGTTGGCAGCCAGGGAAGAGAATATATATTCGACTTTTATACATTATTTTCGACATATTTTTTAGCTGCTGTAGTCGATCGAACAAGGAACTTTAGAGGAGGTGAATTGGGGAGAAGGTCCCGGATATGTTAAAGATTAATATTCAAAGAATCTTGGGTTTGGTTTAGTTTTCGTTTATATTTTTATTGGCATGATGAACACTATTTTTATTTATTTTGTGATGATGTTTTTAAATATTATGAGCTAAATCTTTTATTGGTGACTTGGGATAATGAACTAGATTTTGATTTTTAATTAAACACTTATGTTTTCCGTTTGGATGTGTTGAGTTACATGATTTAATTTTTATGTTTGATTTTGAATATTTGTGCACTAGTGCTTTGTGATTTGATTACTTGTTTTTTGGTTTTGATGTTCTAGGCATATCGGAATATCCACTGGATCTATAAATCATTCTAGTTTGATTAACTTTTGTTGTCGAGCTAGTTCTTGTAGTTAGGAATAGTGTAGGTTTAACTGGTTTTTAAAGTCAATTAGCTAAGGTGTGCACTCCCTTCCCGAAGGTTAGGAATATAATTCGGGATTGCTAGGTTGACTAACTAGGCATTGTTTGGTAGTTTGGTTATCGCTGGGGCGAGACCGGTTACGTATTCGTGTTTAGAGTTTTCCTATGATTTCATTCGTATTAGTTAAGTCTGCTTCACAGTTTGGGAGTTTTCGATCCAAGAGTGGTTGATTAAAGGATTACTGTGGGATTTGGTTTCGATGGGGCGGCCCACTTTCATTTTAGCATCTCAATACTTGTCCCGCCTTGAGTCTAGTCGGCTATCCTTGACAAGAGGTTTATTAGGTAAGAACAAGGTCTCCAACCGGATTACATAAGTCAGCTTTTATAACTAGAGTCTATGGATTCTACCCAGGTTACCAGTCTTCTCCTCATTAGAGTTTCAAACCATTTTCTTAGCTTTCGTTTATTTTCAGTTTCTTAGTTTAATTAGTAATTTAGTTTTAATTAATTTATTTTATTTCAGTTTAAACTGCCCAATCGATAAATCAAAATAATAGTAATAATAATTTTTTATCAGGTAATTCATTAAAAGTAATCTCAAAAGTGTTAGATAAAGTCCTTAGGTTCGATACCTGGTCTTGCCTACTTGCTACTTGCGATCGATACACTTGTCGATAGTATGTGGTTTTAGAAGAGTCTAGGATTTTAACTTGATTAATTTATTTATATACTTATTTGCACACATCACTGCACATTGTTAGGATTCACGAAGTCGTATAACATCTTGTTTTATATTTACGCTGCATAAACTTTATCTTTGAACTACTTTTCAACATTGGTGCATCAGGGTTACTATGTATCTTTTGAACATCTTTTGTGTTGTAACTTTTATAACTGGTTATGGTGTTTTGGTTGTCTAAACTTTTGGATGATTTGGTTTATCTTTATTACGTCGTTTTTCCTATCATATAGTTGTCGTTTATTGTAACCGTTGACTTGGATCCGGGTATGTCATGCGCCTCTTCCTAAAACCCCGCAAGTGGAATTTGAGGGTGTGACAAAACCTCCCGCAGGCAGTGTATTGGCGGCAAGGTTGGTAGGTTGTATAGTGATAACGACAAGTGTTGCAAAGTGGAAGATTTCCTACATAGCCCTTTTTGGCAGGTGCTTCAACCATAGGAGCTTGGTTCACAAGTGCAACAACAACATAGTTACGAGTTTGATGCTTACGCTTCTTGTTATGACCGAAGGATGAAACCTTAGCATCTCTGGAAGAGTCAGGGGTGGATTGATCAACAATCTTCTTAGCACCTTTCATGACTAAGGTACCAGCTTTCACATGGTTATCTGAAAGAGTTGCTGCTAGACGGATTGCTTCTTCAAGAGTCACATGCTTACTATTCAAAACTGAATCACGGATTTGCATAGGGAGCCCGTTGCAGTACTTCTGAATAGCATGGGTCAAGGGAGTAACAAGGTGGGGTACAAGAAGGCTCAGCTCATGAAATTGAGTGGTGTAGGTCAAATTATTACCACTTTCTTGCTCGAGGTTTCAAAATTTCTTTTTGAGCTTTTATAGTTCATTTCTCGGATAGAATTCTTGGAGCATGAGTTCTTTGAATGTTCCCCAAGATAGAGATAAAGCAACATCGGTGCCTTGATTTTTCTTTTCACTATTCCACCATGTGAGAGCCTTGTTGTGAAGAACACTCGTAGCATAGCGAACACGAAGATTATCTTGGCAATCGCTGTTGATGAAGGTCATTTCAATATTTTCGAACCATTGGAATAGACCAATGGCTCCTTCTGACCCAGAGAATTTGCTAGGGTTGCAGGAGTTAAAGTGCTTGAAGGTGCATTGGGTGGAACCACCACCACCATTCCCACTATTTTCGTTACCAACTGATTGATTGAGTTAGTTAGCTAGCGTTGGGAGGACAGCTGCCATTCGCTTGGCTATTAAAGTAGCTAAATGACAGTTAGAGCTGCTACCAGAGTTATAGTTGAGATGACGCCTAGCAGACATCTACAAGAGACAACAACGTAAGTGTGAGATTTGGATCAATAATTGGAATATTTAGCAGAAGTAATGTATGATCACATTAACCAAATCAAATGGTAAATAAGAAGTCCACAAGAATCAAGAGATTGAAATTCATGATAAAATGACTAAATGAAATGGAATGAGAAAAATAAAAGGTTTATGTGAAATAAATTGAAATAAAACACATAACACAAAAATATGAAATTGAAAACTTGGATTGTCCCCATTTAGTTACAAGAACTCAAATGGAAACGTTGATCATTCAAAGTGACTCAAACTCATTAGTAGTTTAGAGAGACATGGCTTAGCCTATAAGTGAACACTCATCCCAAGAATTCTCAGGCAAGCATACGGTCCATCGTCTGATTGGGATTTATACGAAATGTTAGCCTTAGACAGTATACTTAGAGTACAGGGGTTCACCCTTCCAGATTGCATGTGTCCCCTCTCACTAGTAGAGTTTAAAATTTGAAAAGAGTTGAAAATCAAAGACAAATGAAACCAATCATTGAGGTAAGTAAATCACTCCTAGCTCAATAGTAAGGTTTCTATAAAATATATGGGATGAGTCAAACTAGACATCACTCCTAGCTTGGTGGTAAAGTTTCTTTTGTGAAATATAAATGGCCTTCTTCATATATGTCATATAGAGATTTCCACATAAGGCGATGCGAATTAATAGAAAAACAAAAGGATAAGGGAGAAGCAAAAATGGAAGCACAAAAGGTTTAAGGATAAAGGTATGGTAAACAAGTAACACAGAAAGGCACGAGATGACTAATGCATGGACACTTAATCTAGGTCATCTGAACTTATTTAGAACTTATTAGAAGTCATCTGAACTCATTTAAAACTTATTAGAAGTCATCTGAACTTATTTTGAACTTATTAGAAGTCATTTGAACTCATTTAGAACTAGTTTAAACACTTTAAATTAGTTTACTAAAATTATGAAACAATTTATAGAACTTCAGTTGAGCTTAGAAGTAGTTTAAAAGCTTAACAAGAGTTCATTATTATGTAAAGATATAAATACTAAGTTTTAAAAATACCATTGTGGTTGATAATGCTGTTTAGTTATAGTTATGGATGCCGAAAGCGGGTTTTCTTTACCGGAATCAACAAGCAAGATTTAGAGTATTAAGAGAGGAATGTGATACGAGGAAGATGGGATGAAGAAAATGAAAGGTCTAGGTTGCTATTTATATGCAAAAAGTTTCAAATGGTTGCATAGGTTTCGCCGTACGAAGAGTTTATAATCAACAATTGGATGGAGAGTATTTTATTCAACTAAAACTCTCATCCACTCAATGCATTTTTCACTTGCAAATGGATGTGGGAAATTTGTTGAAAGTCATCCCACTTGCATATTCACATGCATTATATATATATATATATATATATATATATATATATATGCATGTGTATCCATTATTAATATAAAGTTGATACCTTGTTTTTAAAATATATATACGTACATATTTTTTAAAATATTGTAATTAATTATTTCTCTTATAAAAATAAAAATAACTTTTATAAATAAATATTTTTCAAGTGTGTTTAGAACATTATTTCATGAACACGTATCTATTGAAATAAAAGAAAAGGCGAAATTGAATAACCACGGATTTCATTTTAAATTAAACTAGAATGTAAATGTAAATGAAAAATACAGGAGGGTTACAAGATACCTTTTTATACAAAGATGCCTTCGCTGGGGAGAGGAGTGAGTAGAGTGCCTAATGAGTTGTCAATACAACTACCTAAATTTCCGGTTCCAACTACTCACACATGGAAAAAATGTTCGCTTCTGGGCAATGCACGGGACCTAACGACATTGGTGTGTATGGAAGAATTTTTGAATCTGATCGACATAGACAGAGTCAACATAAGATATGTCGGCGTCCTTCAAGTCCTTGCTACTCACGTTTCCAGGTATAAAGGTAGCTAAACAGTTTCTTGGAGAAAAACAAGAATTGTGGAAAACTTGGTTCTCATCATTAGAGGTCTGGGTCTGTTAAGAGCTTGAATTCGTTAGAGTGGCATGGATTAAAATTATGGGGGGTTCAATACAACTATGGGATAAATCGGTCTTTCAATGCAATAGGTGAAAGAATTGGAGAAGTGGTTCACGGTTATTCAATAATGATTGAGGATGGTGATTTGTCATCTGAATGCATCAGAGTTTTGGTTAAAGATGGAAGAAAGGTGGATGAATGCATAAAGGTACAATGTTTAGAATATTCATTCAGAGTTTGGGTGTCGGAAGTAGACGAAAAATGGTGCCTAGATTTTGTACCATCCAATGATAACAAAAAATGCATGGCATTGAATGAAAGATTAGAGAAGAAGAAGAAGAAGAAGAAGAAGAAGAAGAAGAAGAAGAAGAAGAAGAAGAAGAAGAAGAAGAAGAAGAAGAAGAATTACATAAGAAGTAGAGAAACTCTCCAAATCAATCACTAATATTCTGGTTCATCTACAACGTATTTAAGTACAATTAGACACGTTCACAATAACCCCCTATAATACTCTACAATTACACTTTAGGTTCCTCTATTATTTGTTATGTAACAATATTATTACGTAACAAATTGCTAATCAAGAGACTAAGAATGAAGATAGAAGAGAAAGAATACAAAAAGAAGATACTAAAAACCATTCGATGCTTATTTCATATCCCTGTTCGTATATTTAACGAACTCTATTACAATGAACACTTACAAATGCAAGCCCACTACTTTCTAATAATGACACATAGCCTAATATACTATTTAATATGTAACAGTATGATCCCCCTCTAAACATTGTTGTCCTCAAGAATGATAGTGAACTCTAAAAAGAAAAATGTGCAAAAGTTCATATGAACCTACAATATGTTTCTTAGAATTAGGATCAAATTCCACAAAAGAGACATGTGTTTGTCTTTTTGTAAGAATTAAAACCAAGTTCTTCAACTACTATCATAACATGTGACATATTAGATGATTCAACTTCATAGCAGCTCTTATGCCCCCCCCCCCCCCCTTTTCTTATTGTTAACTTCTATCAAGCACTTTCATAGGTAAGTACACAAAACTTGGACCTTATGGTAATGGTATGGCAGCAGGAGATGAAAACTTATTATAGAGACTGAGGAAAATTTAAGTTCAGAACAAACTGCTCCATCTCATGATAATAGTCAGAATCAACACTTGGAGCACCATCAAAGGTTGCAACAACAAATTGATCATTCCATCGCTCAACATCAAGAAACAGTTGTATGATTTTGAAGGTAACTTTTTACTAGTAGTATGAACAAGTTGTGATTTATATGCTTCACCAGCTACATATGAATTTAGTCCTTGTTTAACCTTTTCAGCCATTTTTATTGCCTTCAACTTCAAGAGATCCATCCTCAAAATTGCAAACAGGTCATAAATTACAACTTGTGCATGCTCTTTTGTTTCATACCCATATAGTAAACATTTCCAATTATCATGAAGACCTCCAATCAGACCATCATTCATTAGTTGGGTGATGCCCGATTCCCATTCAAATGTGTTAATAACTATTGAATCAGTCACCACCAAATGGACAGATGTTATGTAATGAATTATACTCGGTTCCCATTCAAAGATGTCCAAAACTAACGAATAAACGCCACTTACCTCTGGTGCATCAATTATCCAACCTGTATCTATCCACCTCAATATTTTCTTCTTCCAATGTCACACCCTCAAATTTCCACTTGCGGAGTTTTACCGCGAGGCGCATGACAAACCAGGATCCAAGTCAACGATCACAATAAACAACTCTATATGAAGATACATGATATTCAAAAAGACATAGTTTTCATAAACTTAAAATCAGTAGCGGAAGCATTTAATAAGTTACAGACCATAGACCCAAATGTACCAAATGTTTATTTCAAAACATGAACAAAATCTAGACGCCAAATGCAGACCCGTGCGCCTAGTTCCATTTGTTGCTACCTTAGCGACCTGAGAAAAACATGCCAAAAAGACGTCAACATAAAATGCTGGTGAGTTCACAGGTTTGTTCAATATCTTACCAAGTGTTACCAAAACGTTACCATGTCCATACTATATCAATGTTACCAAGTACGCTAGCTAGACGTATGTTTTATTACTACTAAGATTGGAAACCATTACTAGACACGTTTAGCAATGTTTAGCATATGTTTAAGCAGCCCAAATGTTCAGTATGATACCAATGTTCCAGTTCGAGACAACATGCACCCGCCCGGCCCTCCAAGCCGACGAGTGGGGCAGGTCACGCCCAATAGATCTATCCACATTTCCCCCGTTGTGCATCCCCGCACATTCATGGTTTCCCCCGGGACTTCCAAAGATCGTATAGCAATACAAAGTTAAAAACCATAGTATGACATATGTTACCAAAATAGTTTAGCGCATGTTTTCTCCCCCAAAAGTTAAAGCACTAAAGTGGGGCCGTGAACTCACCTTAGATAGCGTTCTTCGGTTACTAGTAAAATGCTAAGCCCTTGATAATCCCTCTACCGGAGATCTATCAAAATGTTCACATAAGTGTTCCGACTAATAACCATAAGGTTATCTAGTCCCCGATTGTCCAGATCGTAACCAAGTATGTTTTTAAAGCGTGTTTAAATGTTTAACCGACACACTAGACCGACCCGACATCCCGTTGGTGACTCATTACCCTAACTAATCAAGTACACATAGATTATACGCATGGTTCAAGCATAAAACACTTAGTTTGTATCAAAAATCTCATTTCTGCATCAGAACGGTCGAACCAGTCAGATTAAATCTCCTTCGCCCGTTTTTAAGTTTCCTTCGCCCATTTTTACCACGTTCGACCGTTTTGATGTCTCATTCGACTGTTTTCCTCGTTCGCCCAAACATAATCCAGGTTCGACCCTGGATTCTCTCCTTCGCCCAATCGATCGGTCGAAGGAGTCCAGGTTCGCCCCTGTTGTTCAAATTTTCCTAAAAACGCTTCAAACACATTCGAAACACCTCGAAACATCATCAAACACAGCAGTCAAGTATGTAATACTTATCCCTACAAAACCCCACCGATTTCCCCCCAATAATACGTCCATTTCAGCCCTTTCCCAAAATGGTAAGAATTATGGAAACGTCACAATCATGAATGGATTCTTTACCCAATTTGAAACTTTTGAAATTGATCCATATTCAACTTAAAATGCTTAGTTTGTCAAGTGTTCGATTTTCCTTATTAGTTCTATTGATCATAAATATCATGCATCAAGTCTAGATTCGTTAAAACCCCCCAAAATACCCATAACATCACCATCTATCCAATTCTAACCCTAAACAACAATAACCTAGCATCAATAACAATCCTATATCATGTTTCTATCATAGATACAGCAGCAAATCATTGAACAACACATAATACCATATAATACACAATTTACATATGTTTATCATCATGAAGACCTATGTTTAAATGATAAGGTTTTGATTTAGAAAGATGTTTAAAAGGTTTTTAATCATGAAAACACCCTTAGAACAGATCCGGACAATTAGGGTTAGATGAAAACGAATTAAAATGCTTTAAAAAGATTTAGGATCAAGAACACACCTTGGATTCTTGTTTAGATGTTGTAGATAGGTTAGATTATGAAAAAGAAGAGCAAAAACTCCTTCCTTAGTGATTAAAATCGTTTGAGAGTGTTTTGAGACGGTTAGGGTTTGTGAAATGGTGAAAAATGACAAAGTTTGGTATTTATACTAATCCTCCTTCGCCCCCTACCAGTGGTCGAAGGTAGCCTCCTTCGACCCTTCCACAGGGTCGAATGAGCCCTGTCCAGGTCGAAGGGAATTCTTTCAATTCCACATCCCAGGTTCGCCCATTTACAAAGGGTCGAACGAAAGCAAAATTCTTCCTTCGACCACTCGAAGTGGTCGAACCAGAACCCATGTTTATCTAGTTTTCCAGTTCGTCGTGTTTAACGCATTCTAACATACCTTAACATATGAGCATGCAACCTTAGTCTATGTTTAACATATTTAAGCACGGATAATCATTTACACATCATTTAAACACATCTATGTATATAATCCACCACACGACCCATAATCTACACATACACTTAATTAGTTCATGTAATGTCACCAACAACGGGACCCGGTACTAGTGTATTCCCAAAATGACTCCCAATGATCCTCCAGATCATTGAACCCTGGACAATCCTAACTTGACCCGACTCAACTAACCCAGTTAAGTCCGTTTATCAACGTTTCCCGCTAAGGTAGACTTAGATGTTACTAAAGTGTTTAAGGGAAATATGCCGGGTGCCACATCATCCCCACGTTGAAAGAAATTTCGTCCCGAAAATTGCGCAAAGCCCCAAAATGAAAGAAACCAAAATGAAAGAAACTAAAAGAATGAAACGAAGAGGAAAATTACTGGTTGTCACATCATCTCCACGTTGAAAGGAATCTCAACCCGAGATTCATTCCGCTTCGGCAGTAACATGCCTCGATTCGAACGCGCATTTTGGAAAAAGATGAGGATGTTTAGCTTTCATCTGATCTTCCCGCTCCCACGTGAACTCCGGTCCACGTTTCGAGTTCCAACGAACCTTGACGATGCGGATTTTACTCCGACGAAGGCTACGAATCTTGTAGTCGAGAATCTCGACAGGTTCCTCCACAATACGAAGACGATCATCAAACTTGATCTCTTCCAGTGGTACCATGAGAGATTCATCAGCCAAACACTTCTTCAAGTTAGAAACATGGAAGACGTTGTGCACACTACCGAGCTCCGCCGGTAAGTCAAGTCTGTATGCCACCGGTCCAATCCGATCCAGGATTGCGAATGGTCCGACATATCGAGGGTTAAGCTTGCCACGCTTTCCAAAGCGTATGACGCCCTTCCATGGTGAAACTTTCAGAAGTACCCTATCCCCAACCTGGAACTCCAAAGGTTTTCGACGGCGATCGGCATAACTCTTCTGACGATCCCGTGCAGCAGCCAAACGGTGACGAATCTGTACGATTTTCTCCGAAGTTTAGTACACAAGTTCCGGACCAGTGAGCTGGCTCTCGCCCACCACGGCCCAACAAAGTGGTGATCGACATTTCCGTCCGTAAAGAGCCTTGAACGGAGCTGCCTTGATACTAGAGTGATAACTGTTGTTGTAGGAAAACTCCACCAACGGTAGGTGAATTTCCCAACTTTTTCCAAAATCGATGACACATGCCCGAAGCATGTCTTCCAAGGTTTGAATCGTCCGCTCACTCTGCCCATCAGTTTGCGGATGATAAGCCGTATTCATATCCAACTGAGTACCCAAAGCCTTGTGCAGAGCCTTCCAGAAACGCGAAGCAAAACGAGAATCACGATCAGAGATAACAGAAACAGGCACCCCGTGCCAAGCAACCACCTCCTTAAGGTAAAGTCGAGCTAACCGCTCGAGTCCATCGGTTTCCTTAATAGGTATAAAACGTGCCGATTTTGTCAACCGGTCAACAATCACCCAGATCATATCATAACCACTAGGTGACCTTGGTAGCTTGGTGACAAAATCCATCGTGATTCGCTCCCACTTCCATTCCGGAACTTCTGGTTATTGTAGGAGACCAGACGGCCTCTGATACTCCACCTTGACTTTAGCACAAGTCAAGCATTTGCTGACATAAGAAGCTATATCAGCTTTCATGTTCGGCCACCAATAAAGTATCTTCAGATCCTGATACATCTTATCGGAGCCAGGGTGAATAGAATACCGGGATTTGTGAGCTTCATCCAAAACAAGCTCGCGCAATCCCCCGAACAATGGGACCCAAACACGTCCCGCAAAATAGTGTAAGCCATCGGTCCTGAGTTCAAGATGCTTGTCAGCACTGTGCATAGTCTCAACCTTAAGGTTTTCCTCCTTCAAGGCTTCTAACTGTGCAGAACGGATTTGGTCAGGCAATGACGAATAAATGGTGAGCTGTAAGGCTCGAACATGGCGAGGATTCGCAGACTCCTTCCTGCTCAAGGCGTCTGCCACAACGTTTGCCTTGCCAGGATGGTATTTGATAGCACAGTCATAATCGTTCAGGAGTTCAACCCAACGACGCTGCCGCATGTTCAACACCTTCTGGTCGAAAATATTCTGAAGACTCTTGTGATCGGTATATACTTCACACTTGGTACCGTACAAGTAATGTCTCCAGATTTTCAATGCAAAGACTACCGCACCCAGTTCCAAGTCATGAGTAGTGTAGTTCTTCTCATGAACTTTGAGTTGACGAGAAGCATAAGCAATAACCTTCCCGCGTTGCATCAACACACAACCGAGACCACGAATAGAAGCGTCACAGTACACAACGAAGTCATCCGTACCCTCAGGTAAAGATAAGATAGGTGCAGAACAAAGTTTAAGCTTCAGCATCTGAAATGCTGATTCTTGTGGTTCATTCCAGTCGAACTTTCGGTCCTTCTGGGTAAGAGTAGTGAGGGGTTGAGCGATCTTCGAAAATCCCTCAATGAAACGACGATAGTAACTCGTAAGACCTAGGAATTGCCGTACCTCAGATGGCATCTTTGGTGCTTCTCAGTCTTTAATAGCTTCGATCTTAGCCGGATCGACATGAATTCCCAGTTCATTAACCACATGTCCTAGGAATTGAACTTCACGTAACCAAAAATCACACTTTGAGAACTTAGCATACAACTGCTCATGTCTCAAAAGTTCCAAGGCCAACCGTAGGTGTTCCTCATGATCCGCCTTCTTCTTAGAATAAATCAGAATGTCGTCAATAAACACGATGACGAACTTATCAAGGTAAGGTTTGCAAACGCGGTTCATTAAGTCCATGAACACCGCCGGTGCGTTAGTGAGACCAAAAGGCATGACCAAGAACTCAAAATGGCCATAACGAGTGCAAAAAGCAATCTTCTGAATGTCAGCTTCCCTAACGCGCAACTGGTGATAACCGGACCGCAAATCAATCTTTGAATAGTAGCTGGAGCCCTGGAGCTGGTCAAAGTGATCATCAATGCGAGGAAGAGGATAACGGTTCTTGATGGTCACTTTGTTCAGCTCACGATACTCAATACACATGCGAAGACTTCCGTCCTTCTTCTTCACAAACAATAGGAGCTCCCCACGGGGAAGAACTCGGTCGGATGAAACCCTTTTCCAAGAGTTCCTGCAACTGGCTGGACAACTCTTGCATCTCGGGAGGTGCAAGACGATACGGAGCTCGGGGAATTGGAGCTGCGCCCGGAGTAAGATCAATACCAAACTCAACCTGACGATGGGGAGGAAGACTAGGCAAATCATCAGGAAACACATCGGGAAAATCACGAACCACCGGGATATCCTCGATCTTCTTCTCATCGTCAGTAGAAACGTTAACAAGTGCCAGAATGGCCGAACAACCCTTCCGAAGGTACTTACGGGCTTTCATGCTAGAAATGATACTCAGCGGAGCACCGCTTTTCTCGCCATGAACCGAGAGAGTCTCTCCATCAGGGAGAGGGATCCGAATAATCTTATCGAAACAAACGATCTCCGCACGATACAACGATAACCAATCCATGCCGACAATGACATCAAAACAACCCAGGGGTACCGGCATAAAGTCAATGGGGAAAGACAAACCCGACAGTTCCAAGCGACATTCCCTAAGGGTGTGTGTCGCTTTGATTTTCTTACCATCAGCCAATTCTATTAAGTACTTAGCCTCTAAAGGTGTGGGTACTATATCTAGCAATCGACTAATATCCATAGATACGAAACTCTTATCGGCACCAGAATCAAACAAGACAGAAACATAGCGATCATTAAGAAGGAACGTACCGGTAACTGTGTCTGGATCCTGCCTAGCCTCTGCAGATCCAATGACGAAAGCACGAGCAGTCCTGCCTCCGCCGCCGTTGTTCCCATTACCGTTCCTGCCCCTCCCATTATCGCCTTGCTTCAGTTTAGAACATTCACGCTTGAAGTGTCCCGTATCACCACAGTTATAGCACCCCTGCTTTCCTGGAGTCCCCTGAGCAGCAGGAGTAGGAGCAGCAGCAGGAGTCTGAGTTGGGGTGAGTGCCACCCTGCAATCCTTAGCATGATGCCCCAACTGATGGCACCGATGACAACGAGCCCGATCACAACTCCCAGAATGATGAAAACTACACTTGTTGCACTTGGGATGCTTCCCGACATACCCACTTGACTTCTGCCTAGAAGAAGACCCAGATGAATCAAACTTCCTTGCCGGCTGAGATGGCGCTGGCACAACACTCTTCCCCGCACTATCCCACTTCCTCTTGTTCCCTTCAGTAACCTTCACAGCAGCACCCTTAGGAGGCAAAACACCTTCTGCCACTTTCAGGTTAGTCATCCGATGAGCTGATCGGACAACTTCAGCAATGGTGGGAAGATTCCCAGCAGCCACCAATCCAGCAATCTCCGGCACTAGCCCAGACACATAGTGCTCAATCCTCCTATACTCGGGTGTGTGCAAATCAGGGCACAACACCGCCAGTTCATTCCTCCTCACAGTGTACTCTTCAATCTCAGACCCAACCATCTTGTAGCTCCAGACCTCATGTTCCAACTTTTGTACCTCCTCCCTCGGACAGTACTCACCTCTCAACAGTTGCACAAACGCCGCCCAAGGCATAGCAATAGCCTCCCCCAATCCCATGTTCTGAGTAGTAGCATTCCACCACGACAGTGCAGGCCCCTCAAATGTCGCAGTAGCATACTTCACCCGGTCCCCAGCAGGACAGTTGCACATGACGAACACAGACTCCACCTTCTCCAGCCATCGGAGCAGTCCCACCGCTCCCTCAGTTCCAGCGAAGTTATGGGGCTGACAGTCCCGAAACTTCTTATAAGAGCACTGAGGTGGGGGTGGATTGGCACCAACACCTGAAACACGGTACACGAGTAAAACACAAACGAAAGGGCATGAAACCCAAGAACAAGGCAAGGTCGACAGAAATCAACTCACCACCCATGGAATAATCCCAGCCTGGAAATTAGCCATAGCCATGTTCACTTGCTGCTGTAGCAAGTTGTTCAGCTCCGCTTGGGTCATGTTGATGTTACCATGACCACCGCCTCCAGCACGTACACCGCCGCCAGCACGGCCACCGCCGCCACCACGACGTCCACTTGTGGAGTTTTACCGCGAGGCGCATGACAAACCAGGATCCAAGTCAACGATCACAATAAACAACTCTATATGAAGATACATGATATTCAAAAAGACATAGTTTTCATAAACATAAAATTGGTAGCTGATCGCGTGTCGAGTGCTAATCAAAAAAATATTTTAAAAACACCTCCTTAGCTACAAGGACTGCAGTATAGGGAGTAGGGTTGTCGAACCACGAGGAGTATGTGGTTAGTGTTAATAGCAATTTTTAACTATAATAATAGAAAAAACTAATAAAATTATGAAGCTTAAATTAAAGTGCTGCTTTGCTTGCATAAACAGATTGATGATTGATTTTTTTAGAAAAGACAATAATATGGAAAAACGGTCACTCCGGGTTTCTGATTTGGTAATTATCAACTGAATTATGTTAATACCCTACCTAGGAAATCACATAGACATGACTTTGTTTAAATTGTTCAACCCAATTCAGCTATCATAACATTAATTGCAAAGTTAAATTAATCCTAGTGCAAGAAAACCAAGATACGATAACATAATGCAATAATATTAATCAACCAAACTGTCTAGATCAGTCAAACATACAATTAGATGCAAAGAACATTAAGGTGTTCACAAAATCTAATCGGTGAAGCCAGGGCTACAGGTGCCACTACTTGAGGGGATAGTTGCTGCTGAGACTATACAGAGGAGCGTGCCTATCGCTCGACAGCGGGTTAGACCATCTATGGAGCGCCCTAGTCCCATACCCCCCTTGTGTGCACCACCACCGGAGACTGTGACATTAGAGTATGTAGTGCAAAGGATTGATGGGTTGGAAGCGAAGATTGATGGGTTAGACGCAAAGGTTGTTATGTTTACGGATATGATGAGGTTCATGATGCAGGGCATGGGTTTGAAGATACCCGAGCGTTTCAGGGATATAGGTGATTTAGTAGGTACATCTGCAGGAGCCGAGCAGGAGGGAGACAGTCAGTCTGAGGAGCCTGGGCAGCAGGAGTGATAGCTCGCAGCAGCGCCAACCGGTTTTTTTTTTGTGTTTTTGGTGTACTTTTCCCTTTATTTTGTTTTGATTATCTATGCCTGTATCTAAACTAACACATCAAGGGAAATTGTAAGGGGAGACCGGTTAGGTGGTTTATATTATATTATATGATATGTTGCTGTTATACGTATGTTTTGGTTGTTAGAATGTTGAATAATTGCCGCTTTTGTCCGCGAACGGAATGCTATACGGACATGTTGGAGGGCAGAGGAGCACGACTTTCAACAACATCGTCGCATTTATCAGGGGAGTCTGTTCCAATTTTCTGTTTTATTTATTTATTTTTCTCTTTTCGTATTTTACTTTTGTTTTTGTGTTACTATTCCTTTAGCACATTGAGGACAATGTGTCGCTCAAGTGTGGGGGGGTGCTATACGTCTTTAGAGTGTGTTTTTGAGTTAGTTTTGAGTCATATAAAAAAAATTAAAAAATTAAAAAAAAATGTCCTAAAAGCGGTCTGATCGGGCATGAAAGCGACTGTTTCAATCCGTTCATTCTATCTCTGCTTGTGGTGTGTGGGTCCTTAATCATGGTCTAATTCTTTAGAACAGACATATGAACCGTTTTCAGCAGGTATTTTAGAAGAAAAAAATGTTTAGAATTTGCCCGATTAGGTGTAACGAGCTGTCGGTAATAAATGCATGCACACATCGGTAACCCATTTCCACACTTTGGTGAGATCTTGAGCCTACTAGATGATAGATTGATACATATATATTTTCATTTGTTGAGTGTAGGCCAGATGTTTCTCTGTTGCAGAACTTGTGTGATTTGATACATGCCGAGGTTGTAAACTAGATATGCACATAGATGACAAAGGCAATTTAGGTTTCCCCGTTTTCTTTTGATACCCATTTATTTGTTATGTGTTGACCCGTTTACCTAAAATCACCCTTAGTAGCCATGTTGAGCCTATACCCTTTCATTTGACTAAACCTATTACCCAAATTGACCCGTTTACCTTTGTGAAATAAATTGATGACATCCATTGTGTTTATGTTTTGTTCAAGTGATTGAGTTATGTTTAAGTTGTGAAAAAAAAAAGAGAGAGAGAGAAAAAAGAGAAAAAAAATATATATGAAAAAAAAAAGTGAAAAAGAAAATAGAAGTATGTGTTATGGGTCAAATATGCCCAAAGTTGTGTGATTATTGCATTATGGTGTTTAATGAATAAGGATGATCATTCAAACGTGTTGAAACCTTTGTTTTTAAATCAATTGTTAGCCAAATCTATCCTACCTTTACCCGAAGCCCAAAACCCGTAAGTCCTTTAGATATGTGCATTGTCTATAGTTGAGGTGTGATTGTTATACAAGCCTATGATAACAGAGTTGCATGTTTGGTTTTGAGTGAATATACTAGCGCATTACATGCTAGTCAAGATATTAAACCGAGTGGAGTGAAAAATTGTGAGGGGTGTGTTGCATGAGAATAAAAACCGAAAGCATGTTAGACTTAGTCGGGAAAGTTCTATTTTCAAAATTATGCATCATGGTTGCCTAGTGCATGGCGGGGGGCGTTTGAGGTATTTGTTACTTCTATGAATGGGGTATGACTTTGGACCCTAACTAGTGCATGGCGGGGGCGTTTGAGGTATTTGTTACTTGTTCATGGTAACGCTTTGAGCAGATTTGCTTGAGGGCAAGCAAAAGGTAAGTGTGGGGGTGTGATGTGTTGCCAAATGCATCACATTTATATATTAGTTTTGTATAGTTTTTAATCGTTTATCGTTCGTTTATATCGTGTCTTAGATACTTATTTATGTCTTGGTGTTAAGCAGGTGTTCGTGAGCTAAAACGAGAGAAAAAGAGCTTAGTTGGAGAGGAGACGAGCATTCGATGAAATTGGAAATCAAAAAAGAAACAAATCTGGAAGAACTGAAATTAGAGACCCTCTAATTTCAGTAAAAGTTATTCGCAGGTCTCCAGGAAGTAAAATAGAGGAAAATGATGATTTTACCCTTAATGAATTGTGATAATTACTGAAGATGCCATCGCGTCACTTTCAGGAGACCCTCTAATTCCAGAAACAGTTGTTCATGGGTCTCTAATAACTCTTCAGCCCATAAAAAGCCCATTTTCGCAATTAAAAACCTAGCAGCCGTATGGGGATGCATTCTTCGACTTCCAGAGCTTCTAAGGGAGGATTTTGAGTACTTTTTGCAGTTCCATTCATTCCGGTTGATGCCAGAGCAATCCAGAACAAGTTTTGAAGCCGAAATCATGATTATGCAAGGCTAAACATCCTGCGGTTTCTCCGGGTGAACGATTTGGTTATTTTATCAATTGTTTTATGTTTGATACTTATTACTTGGATTAGATTTTGTGAACACCTTAATGTTCTTTGCATCTAATTGTATGTTTGACTGATCTAGACAGTTTGGTTGATTAATATTATTGCATTATGTTATCGTATCTTGGTTTTCTTGCACTAGGATTAATTTAACTTTGCAATTAATGTTATGATAGCTGAATTGGGTTGAACAATTTAAACAAAGTCATGTCTATGTGATTTCCTAGGTAGGGTATTAACATAATTCAGTTGATAATTACCGAATCAGAAACCCGGAGTGACCGTTTTTCCATATTATTGTCTTTTATAAAATTCTATTATCACTTCGTTTGCAGCACTGCAGCACTTTTACATTCAACTTCATAAAAATTAGTTTAGTTAATTTTAAGTTAATTAGTAATTAGTAACTTAGCACTTTCCACAAACTCCCTGAGGTTCGACAACCCTACTTCCTATACTGCAGTCAGTTGTAGCTAAGGAGTAGTTTTTTTAAAATAGTTTTTGATTAGCACTTCGACACGCGATCAAAATGGTTGTTTTTACTATTGATTTATGAATTTTATATTTTTGGTAGGTGATCGTATGGAGCGGGGCTAAAACAGTACAAATTATATTCGAGACCCGAACACCCGAGTCGAGAGCACGGGGTCATAATACCATTTATAATAATAATACTTAAAAAAATAAAAGAATAGAAACGTGACTAAAGGCCCAAAAAAGCCCAATTCGTATATTAACTTTGACAGAGGGTTTGTAGATTATTTTTCTTTATAAACGGCAATTGGTTTTCTAGAGAACAGAGTGGACGGCAAAAGATATAATTGTTTTGTTGAGGAATATTATCACACAGAGAAATACATGATCGCACGAGGCAAGAAAAAAAAAAGGAAGAGGTGGCAATGGGCAAGATGCTAGGCTAAATCTTTTGTGCTTCCTCTAAACGAACGGTTCAATTAGGTTTTGCACTTTTTCTATTTATTTTCAGTATTGGATTATGTTTTGCTTGTGATGACAAACAATTAAAACATTATTCATTTTGATCGCGTGTCGAAGTGCTAATCAAAAAAATATTTTAAAAACAACTCCTTAGCTACAAGGACTGCAGTATAGGGAGTAGGGTTGTCGAACCACGAGGATAGGCTGCATGGGCATCTCATTTCGTTTAGTTATGCTACCCATCTGCTGACACTTGGTGCAGTTCTTAGCAAACTCAAAAGCATCTTTAAAAATGCTTGGCCAATATAACCCCGATGATAGCACTTTGTGTCCTGTTTTCTGCCCGCTGAAGTGTCCTCCACAAGCAGATGCATGCACAAGTCCCAATACGCATTGAACTTCCGATTCTGGGATACATCTTCGAATTATCTGGTCAGCTCCTATCTTAAACAAGTCTGGTTCATCCCAAATGTACTGCTTCGCTTGAGCCTTCAAGTGAGTTCTCTTTTTCTTTGCCCAATGCTCTGGGATGATACCTGCAGCCAAATAATTAACAATGTTAGCATACCATGGTGAAGTAGATACTTCGAATAGCTGCTCGTCTGGAAAGCTCTCATTGATCTCATTAGTGACTTCAGCATCCATATGGGGCAATCTAGACAAGTGGTCTGCCACCACATTTTCACTTCCCTTCTTGTCTCTGATTTCCAAATCAAACTCCTGAAGCAGGAGAACCCAACGGATCAATCTGGGTTTCGCATCCTTTTTCTCCATCAAATAACGCACCGCGCTGTGATCTGAATACACAATCACCTTGCTTCCCCAAATGTAAGACCTGAACTTATCAAGAGCAAACACAACTGCAAGTAATTCTTTTTCAGTAGTAGTATAATTCAATTGTGCTACGTCCAACGTCTTGCTTGCATAATAAATTACCACTGGTTTTTTATCTACCCTTTGACCCAAAACAGCCCCAACTACATAGTCACTCGCGTCACACATGATTTCAAAAGGCTGTGACCAATTGGGTGCTTGCAGAATTGGGGCTTCAACCAGTTTTTCTTTCAAAGTGTTGAAAGCTTTTACACACTCCTCATCAAATACAAAAGGTTCATCTTTTAAAAGTAACTTGCAAAGTGGTTTTGTGATTGTACTAAAACCTTTTATGAACCTTCTGTAAAAACCAGCATGTCCTAAAAACGACCTAACCCCTTTAACATTTGTGGGAGGAGGTAAAGTTGAAATACCTTTAATTTTTGCATGATCGACCTCAATCCCACGTTTTGAAATTACATGCCCTAACACCACCCCTTCTTGAACCATAAAATGACTCTTTTCCCAGCTTAAAACTAAGTTTGTTTCAATACATCGTTTCAACACCTTTGTTAACTGTTCTAAGCAAGATTCAAAGGAGGTTCCAAAAATTGAGAAGTCATCCATAAAAATTTCAAGTGAGTCCCCAACCATATCTGAAAAGATACTCATCATGCACCTCTGAAAGGTGGCTGGGGCATTACACAACCCAAATGGCATTCGCCTGAATGCAAAGGTACCATAAGGGCAGGTAAATGTGGTCTTTTGTTGGTCTTCAGGGTGGATGGCAATTTGATTATACCCTGAATAACCATCAAGAAAACAATAAAATTTCTGACCGGATAACTTCTCGATGATCTGATCAATGAACGGTAAAGGGAAGTGGTCCTTCGAGGTAGCTGCATTCAGCTTCCTGTAATCTATGCATATTCTCCACCCAGTAACAGGTCGGGTGGCAATTTCTTCCCCTTTTTCGTTCCTGACTATCTGAATCCCTGCTTTCTTGGGAACGGTCTGTGTTGGGCTTACCCAAGTGCTGTCAGAGATGGGATAAATGATACCCGCATCCAGCCACTTCAGAACTTCTTTCTTCACCACTTCTCTCATGTTCGGGTTGAGCCTTCTCTGTGCATCTCTTGCCGGTTTTGCTCCCTCCTCTGTTATGATTTTATGCATCACTATTGAGGGACTTATTCCTTTCAGGTCTGCAATAGTCCACCCAATTGCAGCCCGGTGTGCAACCAAAACTTCCATCAAAGCTTTCTCCTGTTTCTCAGTCAAACCTGCAGAAATAATAACAGGAAGAGTATCATTAGCACCAACAAAAGCATATTTTAGATGTTTAGGTAGTTCTTTAAGTTCTAATTGTGGTGGTGTCTCTAATGATGGTTTCAGCTTTGTGTCAATGTGATCTGGCAAACTCTCCACATGATAAGACCAAGGTGGTCTTCCTTCTCTCACTACCATCGCCTCCACCTTTGCATCCTCTTCCTCGAGTTCCTTGACTGTCTCAGAATATAACCTGCCAAACAAAGCACATTCTACCATGGACTCGTCCCCCTCATCATTAGGAATGTAAGGAGGAACGCGTCCGTCAATGATGTCTGCCATAAAGCATTCATCACTAACATTGGGGTTAGAAACATTACCAAAAACACTTAACCGCATCTTACGGTTACCAAAAGTCATATCCACAGTACCTGTCCTGCAATTAATCTGAGAGTCAGAAGTAGCTAAAAATGGTCTACCAAGAATCACAATCGGTTGCTTGGTTTTATCAACAGAAACATAATCAAGGACCAAGAAATCGACTGGATAGTAAAACTCGTTAACTTTCACAATCACATCTGACAATACTCCCCGGGGTAGCTTAGGAGTCAAATCAGCCAACACCACAGTGGTATCAGCTTTCTTAAGTGGACCGAACTCATACTGGTCATACAAGCTCCCCGGTAGTATACTCACACTCGCTCCAAGATCCAAAAGGGCTCGTGTCATTTGAAAATCACCAACTTGAATTGAAATAATTGGTGCCCCTGGATCCTGTAACTTTTCAGGCAGAGTACCTGAAATTATTGCACTCACATCTGCTGGCATGTCAAGTTTCTTTGGAATTTTATGATTTCTTTTCTGAGTGCACATATCTTTCAGGTACTTTGCATATGCAGGAATTTGTTTAATTGCATCTAAAAGAGGAAGATTGATTTTAACTTGTTTGAAAACCTCCCACATTTCATCCGACTGTGGGCCTCTTTTATTGACTGTCTTTTTCTTACCAGGATCAATGAGAGCTGCAGGAAAAGGGATGGTATTACCCTCCACACCCTTTTCTACAACCTGGTTGGAATTATTGATGAAAACACTTTTATTTTTATTTTTTTCTTTTTCTGAAGCAGTTTTAGGTGTTTTGTTCAATTCAACAAATTCCTGTTCATCTTCACTATCATCACTACCCAAATCCTCCACCACACCCTCAACAAACTGTGGTGGAGTTCCCACTTTATTATCATAAACCTTACCATTGCGAAGAATACTTACCTGGTTAATTTGCACATTCCTCGAATTCCTTGAGCTTGATTGCTGATGTTGAGGATTAATGGTGGTGTCACTTGGTAGCTTCCCCGGATCTCTCTTAGACATATCTGCAGCCAATTGCCCTACCTGCTTGGACAATGCTTCCACAGTCTTATCCCTCACTTCATTGTCTTTTCGCATTCCCTTGACCTCTTCTTGAACTGTCCTGACATCATTCTGTACAGCTTTAATGGCATCCAAGATGGCACTCAGTTGATCATTACCTCCTCCTGATGTGCCTTGTTGATTTCCTCTCTGCTGCTGACCACTCTGATTATAGGTATTCTTTGAGTAACCCCCTTGATTATATCCATACTGCCTGTTCTGAGACTGTTGTTGATTTCCTCCCTGCACATTAGAACCAGAAAAGATAGGATTTAATTGATTATTAGGATTACCATACCTGAAGTTTGGGTGGTTTTTGAGCCCAGGATGATAGGTGTTGGAATTCATGTCATATTGCTTTCGTTCTCCATAAACTTGATTCACCTCTTCTGTATTCTCCAAAGGCCCCTGGCAGTCTTGGGCTAGATGCCCCAACTCCCCACAATCAGTACATACCGAAAAAGCATTAGCTGCCTTCGCCTCACTACTCTTCCCCAAATTAAGTTGAGCTACCTGTTTTGCCAAGAGTAAATTTTGTTGCTTCAACTTCTCAATTCTTTCTTCAGCCTCATAGTCTGCTGCCTTGACAGATGATGGTCTCAACTTCCTACATGATTGTGCTTGTCTCTTTGAAGTGGCACTCATCCTTTCCAAGTGTCCCCAATCCACAGCTTCAGTGTTAGTAAAGAATGTACCATTGCTAATGGCAGTCAAACCCCTAACATCCTCTGGTGTCAGTCCATCATAAAAAGCTTTTATTAGTTCCCATGTCTGAATCCCATGATGAGGACATTTTCTCAATAGCTCTTTGAATCTAGTAAAAGCCTCATGGAATGCTTCCCCCGAATTCTGTTGAAATCCTCTTATTGCATCCCGAGCCTCAGATGTTCTGCTCATGGTGTAATACTCTTCCAAGAAAATTTGTTGCATATCTTGCCAAGTGTATATACTACCCGGGGGTAGTGTAGCAAACCATTGCCTTGCCCTGTCCTTCAAGGTGAACTGAAACATCATCAGCATTACCTGGTCCTTAGTAAACCCTGATCCTCCAATCATATTGCACACAGACTCAAATGCTGATATATGTAAGTAAGGCTCTTCAGATCTTTTTCCATAGAACTCAGGCAGATGACCCAAATATTGGGGTCTCACTTCA
The DNA here is from genome assembly GCA_028751855.1 of Ambrosia trifida. NCBI lineage: Eukaryota > Viridiplantae > Streptophyta > Magnoliopsida > Asterales > Asteraceae > Ambrosia > Ambrosia trifida. The sequence goes on along the minus strand of CM054126.1, from coordinate 105,586,453 downwards.
AATGCTCTCCCATTCCTACTAATAGGTGTGACTACAGCTGAGGAATTGGGTACAATAACCGGCCGAAAATGACTATCAACGCCCTGAACCGGTGCCCTCTGACGTATCTGTGGGACACCATCTACTAACTGTAACTCATCTCCTATCCCCATATTTCCAACATTAAATTGAGGAACCCCTTGTGGTGCTTGATTATTTCTGTATCCCTGAACACGGTTCCCCTGATTAACCCGCTGTGGTGGCTGCTGCTCATACTCCATGTCATGCCCATAATTACCGTATCTCCCATCATACGGTTCCTGTTCGTCCTCTTGATCCCATTCAGAGTCCCAAGTATGCACACTTCCCTCATCATATCTCTGTTGGTTCTGTTGTCGGTTGGGTGGGATAACTGCTTGTTGTGGACGAGGTTGGTTTCTTGGATTTTGTTGGTTTTGTTGTGGACGTGGGTTAGCAGCTTGAAAATACTCACCATGTTGGAATTGTTGTTGTGGTGGTGGTGGGTTTGGGATGGGTTGGTTTGGTAGAGCAGGTGGAATAAGATCATTCGGTTGGTTGGGTATTTGGTCATTTTGGTTATCCTGATCAGCCATCTCAATAGCTGCTTCTTCAATTCTCTGAGCGACTGTTGAAGAACTTGATTGCTTCTTTACTGCTGAACGAAAAACAACACGGTTTAGACGTGCTGTCTTCTCAATCTCTGGATCAAATAACAATGGAGACGACTTTTTGGAAAACCTAGTATGCATGCAACACAGAAGTCACCTGCACACACAAAAACAAGAAAACAAATAGAGTAGTACTGAACGAAGAAGAGAAATAAAATACGGAAACAAATAACTAAAAAGACAATTTTTTTTTTAAGAAAATAAATAAACAAACTAAACTAAACTAAACACTAAGCGCACGAACTCCCCGGCAACGGCGCCATTTTGATCGCGTGTCGAGTGCTAATCAAAAAAATATTTTAAAAACACCTCCTTAGCTACAAGGACTGCAGTATAGGGAGTAGGTGTAACACCCCAACCGATGGCTGAAACATCGGGATGTCACGTATTGATGATTGTTCAGTAGCTCATGGTGAATAATAAATTTCATTATATGATTTAAATAAATTACATACAATTGTTCTACAAGAATTCGTACATCAAATATTCAAACAAAGCTTCAAATATCTCCTCATGCTAACTCTAGACTTCAAGCATCAGCATTTCCTGTTGAGTTTGGAAAAAATGGGGGGGTCAACTAGAAGTTGGTGAGAATACATAATCCATGTTAAGCATATAGTTTAAGTATAAAAGTTTAGCAATTCGTATGTCTATCGTAAATTTAAGTCTACATGAATAGTATAATATGTTGACATAATCAAACCTCCGACTAGTTTAGGTCCATCCCGTCATCTACGGTTCACCTTAGTAATATGTTGAACGATAACAATCACCCACGTTACCTATGTAGGAGGTACACGTATCCGGGTGGGGTTGTCAATCCAATAGATCTATTATTGAGTATCGCCGGCTTGGCCATAGCTAATGATTATGTAAATGTTGAAACTCGTTGAAACTCGTTGAAACTGTTGACTAATTCATGAGGCAATAAAGTTTACTACTAGACATGCATGTTGAATTGCTTAAAATTGTTGCAAGTATAAAGAATCGCATAAACATGGTTACGTAAACTCACCTTAGTATAGTATTAAGTCTTGAGAAATAGAATATGTGTAGCCCCAAAGTTGCCAATTACAAGAACTTATAATCAAAGCTTCAATTGTAGAAGTAATAGACTATAGAAGAAAGGTATGAGGGAAAGTTTAATCGGATTGAAACAATCGATTTAGAGGTGCAAAGTATAATGGGTCATAGGTGGGTTTTTATACTAGTTTTGGATTCAATTAGCCATTAAAATTGGTCAACACCATAAAGTAAGGTTTTATGATGAATTGACTATTTGACTAAGACTTTGACTGTTTGACTAAGACTTTGACTAGGACTTTGACTATTTGACTCAAGGCTTTATTTAAAAAAAAATCTTGTATGTGAAAAAAAAAGAATTTAGAATCATATTATTATTATTATTATTATTATTATTTATATACATTTATGTATGTATATAAGTTGTGAGTTAGGATAAATAAAGACTTAGGCACATTTGTATAATATTAATACTAAAGGTGTAATAAAAAAAAATATATATATATATAAGGGCTTTTTATGTATTAAAATTTTGGGGAAAATTTTGCGATGTTACAGTCTCCCCTACTTTTGGAAACTTCGTCCCGAAGTTTATTGAAAACACAGGGTTGAAGGTGATTGGGTAGAAATTAGGACAAGGGTGGTTTGGGTAGTTTCGAGTTAAGGCATGACATAAATTTATAGGTAATAGAATAAACTGTTCGAATAATTTGGGTAAGAGTTTTGATATGTGTGAGTTTTAAGGGTTGGATTAGGTTCATCTGAAATAGCAAGGAGAATAAGAATCTTAAGTTTTAGGTGTCCTAAAAGGAATGAGTTGATGGACTATTGAAAGACTAAATGAACTACCAGATAACTAAGGTTTATAATTGGTCAACTACCGAAAACCTTGATAGAATTTCACACTACCTTAACGTACCTGTAAATTCATGATTATGTTCCGGACCGCAATCACCAATTTACCTTACATTAGGGTTTTGTGTCCTTCTATAACTCTAGACACACATGTAAAATAATATGATTAACCTTGTATCCAAAAATGAGTCCAACTGTTGAGCAGGAAAAAGACTTCTACCAGTCAGTGAGTAGGAACCTCTACCGATTGTTGAACAGGTATGATAGCCTCTACCAGTCGTTGAGCAGGTTGTAGGGCCTCTACCGACTGTTGAGCAGGCATGATGACCTCTACCAATCGTTGAGTAGGTTATTTTGTACTCTACTAACTGTTGAGCAAGTACTTCATCCTCTATCAGTTGTTTGATTAAGTGTACCAATTATTACACACATGAATTGCAAATTGATAATATGTACATGTAAGCAATCAAGTATCAAGTATAGCATACGAGTTGTAATAGAGTTGCCCTAGATAAGGTTAATGACTCTAGGTGTGTCTATAGTAAATAGCTTATATTCCATGAATTCTAGTTTCAAATGTTCAAATAAGGCAAATAGTCGAATCCTCATGTATAACTAAGGATTATGTTTGATGCAACACACAATCAAGTTTCAATAGTTTGGTTATCATGGGTAACTAGCTCATGTGTGAGAAGGTGAAGGATATGAATTTAGTTCTTGAGAGGATGATGAAAAATTCTTGAAGCAGAATCAAAGTTGTGAGAGATAGTGAATGTGAATATAGTTGATAAAGAGTTTATTTTATAGTATGGAGATTATATGATTTGGGTAGGGTGTTGAATATTTAAAAAGTGGCTAAGATGGTAAGGTGAAGTGTGATTGTGAAATCCATGGATGGTTATGAAATGAGATTGATTTAAGCTGTAAAATTTTGAGATTTTTGAGCTTAGTTTAAGGAAGGTGAATGTAATCATTTATTCATTAATTAAAACGAATAAACGAAAACGTTGACTTATCAAAACTTCTAGATTCTAATAACATAGTGAAGACATGCTTTAGCCTATAAGTGAACACTCATCCCGAGAATTCCCAGGTAGGCATCCGGGTCCCTCGTCTGATTGGGATATATGCGCAATGCCAGTCCTAGACAGAAAACTCAGAATACAGGCGTTCACCCTTCCAGATTGCACGTGTTCGTTATTAAAATCTAGAACTTCGACGAGATCTCAAGGTGGTTCAGGCTAAACCTAAGGATTGTCCTATTAGTCTAAGAGTAGATCTTGTGATGGAGAGCAATCTTCTTGTAGGGGTTGAAGTAGGGATAAGAAGTAGGAGTGAGATAGAGAATAGCAAGTAAAAGGAGCAAATACTGGTTATATTCCTATGGTTATAGACTAGATTATTTTTTTTTTCTAATAACCTAATTCCCTATAACCAAGGCTCTGATACCAATCTGTAACACCCCAACCGATGGCGGAAACATCGGGATGTCACGTATTGATGATTGTTCAGTAGCTCATGGTGAATAATAAATTTCATTATATGATTTAAATAAATTACATACAATTGTTCTACAAGAATTCGTACATCAAATATTCAAACAAAGCTTCAAATATCTCCTCATGCTAACTCTAGACTTCAAGCATCAGCATTTCCTGTTGAGTTTGGAAAAAATGGGGGGGTCAACTAGAAGTTGGTGAGAATACATAATCCATGTTAAGCATATAGTTTAAGTATAAAAGTTTAGCAATTCGTATGTCTATCGTAAATTTAAGTCTACATGAATAGTATAATATGTTGACATAATCAAACCTCCGACTAGTTTAGGTCCATCCCGTCATCTACGGTTCACCTTAGTAATATGTTGAACGATAACAATCACCCACGTTACCTATGTAGGAGGTACACGTATCCGGGTGGGGTTGTCAATCCAATAGATCTATTATTGAGTATCGCCGGCTTGGCCATAGCTAATGATTATGTAAATGTTGAAACTCGTTGAAACTCGTTGAAACTGTTGACTAATTCATGAGGCAATAAAGTTTACTACTAGACATGCATGTTGAATTGCTTAAAATTGTTGCAAGTATAAAGAATCGCATAAACATGGTTACGTAAACTCACCTTAGTATAGTATTAAGTCTTGAGAAATAGAATATGTGTAGCCCCAAAGTTGCCAATTACAAGAACTTATAATCAAAGCTTCAATTGTAGAAGTAATAGACTATAGAAGAAAGGTATGAGGGAAAGTTTAATCGGATTGAAACAATCGATTTAGAGGTGCAAAGTATAATGGGTCATAGGTGGGTTTTTATACTAGTTTTGGATTCAATTAGCCATTAAAATTGGTCAACACCATAAAGTAAGGTTTTATGATGAATTGACTATTTGACTAAGACTTTGACTGTTTGACTAAGACTTTGACTAGGACTTTGACTATTTGACTCAAGGCTTTATTTAAAAAAAAATCTTGTATGTGAAAAAAAAAGAATTTAGAATCATATTATTATTATTATTATTATTATTATTTATATACATTTATGTATGTATATAAGTTGTGAGTTATGATAAATAAAGACTTAGGCACATTTGTATAATATTAATGATAAAGGTGTAATAAAAAAAATATATATATATATATATAAGGGCTTTTTATGTATTAAAATTTTGGGGAAAATTTTGCGATGTTACAGTCTCCCCTACTTTTGTAAACTTCGTCCCGAAGTTTATTGAAAACACAGGGTTGAAGGTGATTGGGTAGAAATTAGGACAAGGGTGGTTTGGGAAGTTTCGAGTTAAGGCATGACATAAATTTATAGGTAATAGAATAAACTGTTCGAATAATTTGGGTAAGAGTTTTGATATGTGTGAGTTTTAAGGGTTGGATTAGGTTCATCTGAAATAGCAAGGAGAATAAGAATCTTAAGTTTTAGGTGTCTTTTTTTAGAAAAGACAATAATATGGAAAAACGGTCACTCCGGGTTTCTGATTTGGTAATTATCAACTGAATTATGTTAATACCCTACCTAGGAAATCACATAGACATGACTTTGTTTAAATTGTTCAACCCAATTCAGCTATCATAACATTAATTGCAAAGTTAAATTAATCCTAGTGCAAGAAAACCAAGATACGATAACATAATGCAATAATATTAGTCAACCAAACTGTCTAGATCAGTCAAACATACAATTAGATGCAAAGAACATTAAGGTGTTCACAAAATCTAATCCAAGTAATAAGTATCAAACATAAAACAATTGATAAAATAACCAAATCGTTCACCCGGAGAAACCGCGGATGTTTAGCCTTGCATAATCATGATTTCGGCTTCAAAACTTGTTCTGGATTGCTCTGGCATCAACCGGAATGAATGGAACTGCAAAAAGTACTCAAAATCCTCCCTTAGAAGCTCTGGAAGTCGAAGAATGCATCCCCATACGGCTGCTAGGTTTTTAATTGCGAAAATGGGCTTTTTATGGGCTGAAGAGTTATTAGAGACCCATGAACAACTGTTTCTGGAATTAGAGGGTCTCCTGAAAGTGACGCGATGGCATCTTCAGTAATTATCACAATTCATTAAGGGTAAAATCGTCATTTTCCTCTATTTTACTTCCTGGAGACCCGCGAATAACTTTTACTGAAATTAGAGGGTCCCTAATTTCAGTTCTTCCAGATTTGTTTCTTTTTTGATTTCCAATTTCATCGAATGCTCGTCTCCTCTCCAACTAAGCTCTTTTTCTCTCGTTTTAGCTCACGAACACCTGCTTAACACCAAGACATAAATAAGTATCTAAGACACGATATAAACGAACGATAAACGATTAAAAACTATACAAAACTAATATATAAATGTGATGCATTTGGCAACACATCAGTAGCGGAAGCATTTAATAAGTTACAGACCATAGACCCAAATGTACCAAATGTTTATTCCAAAACATGAACTAAATCTAGACGCCAAATGCAGACCCGTGCGCCTAGTTCCATTTGTTGCTACCTTAGCGACCTGAGAAAAACATGCCAAAAAGACGTCAACATAAAATGCTGGTGAGTTCACAGGTTTGTTCAATATGTTACCAAGTGTTACCAAAACGTTACCATGTCCATACTATATCAATGTTACCAAGTATGCTAGCTAGGCGTATGTTTTATTACTACTACGATTGGAAACCATTACTAGACACGTTTAGCAATGTTTAGCATATGTTTAAGCAGCCCAAATGTTCAGCATGATACCAATGTTCCAGTTCGAGACAACATGCACCCGCCCGGCCCTCCAAGCCGACGAGTGGGGCAGGTCACGCCCAATAGATCTATCCACATTTCCCCCGTTGTGCATCCCCGCACATTCATGGTTTTCCCGGGGACTTCCAAAGATCGTATAGCAATACAAAGTTAAAAACCATAGTATGACATATGTTACCAAAATAGTTTGGCGCATGTTTTCTCCCCCAAAAGTTAAAGCAGTAAAAGTGGGGCCGTGAACTCACCTTAGATAGCGTTCTTCGGTTACTAGTAAAATGCTAAGCCCTTGATAATCCCTCTACCAGAGATCTATCAAAATGTTCACATAAGTGTTCCGACTAATAACCATAAGGTTATCTAGTCCCCGATTGTCCAGATCGTAACCAAGTATGTTTTTAAAGCGTGTTTAAATGTTTAACCGACACACTAGACCGACCCGACATCCCGTTGGTGACTCATTACCCTAACTAATCAAGCACACATAGATTACACACAAGGTTCAAGCATAAAACACTTAGTTTGTATCAAAAATCTCATTTCTGCATCAGAACGGTCGAACCAGTCAGATTAAATCTCCTTCGCCCGTTTTTAAGTTTCCTTCGCCCATTTTTACCACGTTCGACCGTTTTGATGTCTCCTTCGACCGTTTTCCTCGTTCGCCCAAACATAATCCAGGTTCGACCCTGGATTCTTTCCTTCGCCCAATCGATCGGTCGAAGGAGTCCAGGTTCGCCCCTGTTGTTCAAATTTTCCTAAAAACGCTTCAAACACATTCGAAACACCTCGAAACATCATCAAACACAGCAGTCAAGTATGTAATACTTATCCCTACAAAACCCCACCGATTTCCCCCAATAATACGTCCATTTCAGCCCTTTCCCAAAATGTTAAGAATTATGGAAACATCACAATCATGCATGGATTCTTTACCCAATTTGGAAAATTTTGAAATCGATCCATATTCAACTTAAAATGCTTAGTTTGTCGAGTGTTCGATTTTCCTTATTAGTTCTATTGATCATAAATATCATGCATCAAGTCTAGATTCGTTAAAACCCCCAAAATACCCATAACATCACCATCTATCCAATTCTAATCATGAAAACACCCTTAGAACAGATCCGGACAATTAGGGTTAGATGAAAACGAATTAAAATGCTTTAAAAAGATTTAGGATCAAGAACACACCTTGGATTCTTGTTTAGATGTTGTAGATAGGTTAGATTATGAAAAAAGAAGAGCAAAAACTCCTTCCTTAGTGATTAAAATCGTTTGAGAGTGTTTTGAGACAGTTAGGGTTTGTGAAATGGTGAAAAATGACAAAGTTTGGTATTTATACTAATCCTCCTTCGCTCCTTACCAGTGGTCGAAGGTAGCCTCCTTCGACCCTTCCACAGGGTCAAATGAGCCCTGTCCTGGTCGAAGGGAATTCTTTCAATTCCACATCCCAGGTTCGCCCATTTATAAAGGGTTGAACCAAAGCAAAATTCTTCCTTCGACCACTCGAATTGGTCGAACCAGAACCCATGTTTATCTAGTTTTCCAGTTCGTCATGTTTAACGCATTCTAACATACCTTAACATATGAGCATGCAACCTTAGTCTATGTTTAACATATTTAAGCACGGATAATCATTTACACATCATTTAAACACATCTATGTATATAATCCACCACACGACCCATAATCTACACATACACTTAATTAGTTCATGTAATGTCACCAACAGCGGGACCCGGTACTAGTGTATTCCCAAAATGACTCCCAATGATCCTCCAGATCATTGAACTCTGGACAATCCTAACTTTACCCGACTCAACTAACCCAGTTAAGTCCGTTTATCAACGTTTCCCGCTAAGGTAGACTTAGATGTTACTAAAGTGTTTAAGCCAAATATGCCGGGTGTCACATCCAAACACTAGCAAACTCACCAAATTTGATCTTATGGTCTAATCAAAGACTGAAATGCATCCACCCACAAAGTGTCTTTGATGTTAACTCTATGTCCTCTTGCTCCATGACTTATACATCATGCAAAATCAAATAAACTGACTTTTTCTTCTATATTGACACTCGTATTATGATTCACCATGCAATTCTCATATTGATCATTAAAAAAAAATCATTACAAACACTAATGCTTTTCACGTTGATATATTTTTTTAAGTATCTATCTATATAAATAAAAGAAAATACATGAGGGACATATGACACTCCCTCATGAATTCTCCCATTTTATTATTAAATACAATAAATTCAAATATAATTATATTAATTGATTTGCGAAAGCATAATATAAATATATTAAATTGAATTATAGTAATTATATTAATAATCATAGTTGTTACAAAAATCTAAAATTCAATTTAATATATTTATATTATGTTTTCTCAGTTAATAGAATTATATTTTAATAAGAAATTAGGAAAATATTATTGGACATATTTTGAAAAAGTTTATTAATTAAGCACAAATTAAACATACTAAAACATTAGTGATTCGTTTTTTATATAGCATATTTATATGTTATTAACTTTGAATTTAAATCATGTACCTTAAATTAATCTATTTTTAAAAATTTGATCTGTAATTCTAAGTTTAAAATAATTTTTATTAAGATGTTAAACAATTAAATATTAAGTTTTATTATTTTGGTCATTGTTCTAGATGTAAATATGTTCAGTAAATACATATTAATTTTAGATGTTTAAAATAGTTTAAAAGTCAAATAAGCAAATTAATAATAACACAATGCAATTAGTTAAATATTTTTTTGTGACACTTTCATATTGTTCAAAACAAATAAAATAAGCCAATCAACATTAATCTATTTCTTATCTATACTAATAAAAACCAACATATGAAGTACGTAAGAATCCCTTATAAAGCCTCTCATTTTATTATTTAAAATAATACATTTATTTTAATTTGTTTTTTTATTTGATAATTATTACTTATTCAGTTTTTGTTTGTTACAACTTTAATTATTAATATATTATTGAAATTCAGTTTAATATATATATATATATATATATATATATATATATATATTCTATTTTAATGCAAAATTAGAAATAAATTATTAGACAGATTTTGAAATGTTTATAAAATAAAAGAAGTAATAGTTATTAAAAATTATTCATTTTTTTAAGATAGTGTATTTATATGTTATTAAATTTAAATCGTGTACCTTAAATTAAACTATTTTTTAATATGTGATCCTTTAATTTAAATTTAAAACGATATTTCTTACGGGGTTTGATTCGGGTTGTTTTGATATGGATCCATGATGAGTGTTGTAAAAAATAATGTGAGAGGTTATAAATATTAAAGAGAGTGTGAGAGTTGGTGTAAAAAGGTGAGAGGTGAAGGTGTAATTTATAATTGAATAATTGTTTTTTTTAATGGACCGTTATAAAAAATGGACCGTTGCCCAATGCTTTCAAACGGTCATATTTGACCAAAATAGGGACATCTCCAACAACAGGGAGAAGACGATGGTGACGCGGACGAGCCTAGGAGTGTAGCTGTCCCAGGCTGCAGCTCAACGAGCCAAGGACGCAACCCACACCCGATGGTCTTAATGTACACATTACGATACATATAATCATATTTTACTATCATTAATAACTATGATTTCAAACTTTAAAGTGTTACATATCAAAACAATAAAAACAATGATATATTTGAAGTTTCTGGTTGCATTAATGAAATATGACTAATACCATATGTAATGGTGTGCAAATTTTCAAGTCCCCTTTCAAATGTCAATGGTTGATTGGCCAAAAAAAAAAAACTCAGATTCACGTCATTTTTTTGGCATTAAAGTTTTCACACTATAGACACAAAAAAAAGAAGAAGAAGAAGAAGATTCAAGTGGAGGGGGGGGGGGGGGGGGGTTGGGGGCTTGGAGGGGCGTTTTTAGGGCAATCCATGTTCAATATTCACCTCTTCACTACGCATGGTATAATACAAACATTTATTATACCAAATTCCTTGGAAAGACGATAAATAGGATGGTTTAATTTTATTTTAGGGTCATGTAATTAGTAACTATACTCGCGACCATTGTAGCATATAAAGATTGTGTCCGTTAAAAACATCAATGATATATAATTAGACAAGTCAAAAGAATAAAAAAATGTCCAACCATCGTCAAATTATTAGATAGGCTAACTAACATAACATGATAAGCAAACCAATAATTGCAATCACTACCTATGTTTTTTGCATGATTAAATCGCATATGGCTATAACAGTTCTTGCCACCCTCATGCATGCATCAGACCAATAATACATATAAAAACAATTATCAACTTTCAAGTATCCTTAACTAATAAAAGGTTCATGCACCAACCCAACACCTATATATATAGTCACACCCAAAGTAGTACAACACATCGATCACTCAGAGTGCGAAAATGGAGCCTATTCGCATGTCTGGAAAATTGAAACTCATCTTAGCAGTTCTTGTTTTGCAACTTTGCTTTGCAGGGTTTCATATAGTGTCTAGGGTTGCACTCAACATCGGTGTTAGCAAAATCGTTTACCCAGTTTACAGAAACCTTCTTGCTTTGATTCTCTTGGCTCCGATTGCTTACTTCTATGAGAAGTAAGTCCCGAAATGATATATATACTACTTGACTAGTTTGGACTTGTTCATATGTCCTACATGAATGCGTAACAGCTCCATGTTCGCTATATATGTGCCAAGTTTAAAAATAAGATATACATATTCATCTAGTATATACATATGTATTATTGATAATGAACTTTTTTTTGCAATTTTTTCCAGGAAAGAAAGACCTCCCCTTACATTTTCCTTGCTAGTTCAAATTTTCTTCCTGGCTTTAGTGGGGTAAGTCAAATTATAAGGCTATATTGTGTTTTCTATGCTTCAAAATCATTGTGTCATACTTTTAAAGGGAAGTCTTGCATGTTACAACTACAGATGGCACTCGAACCCAAACCCAATGGACAAATCTGAAACATTTAGGACAGGTTTTCGGGTATGAGACCGGGTTTGAAAATGTCGCCGGTACATGCAGGCTGATTACCTCAAACATATAATATGACCATTTACCCGATTCATTTACATGATTTTTATTTTATTTTTCATTGACCATAGTTTAGTAAAAGTTTATTCTACTAGTTATATTATGTGAAAAAATGGCTTTTTTTTTTCTATTTTGGAATAAGTATTTGACAATATTATTTATATTTATTATGAGATGGAGTAATAACCTATCTTTTGATATTTATATCATCATAAATTTTATATGTATTTAGATAATTCAAACTTTTTTTATAGTGACAATGATATGTAAATAATGAATCATATATACTTTAAATCATTATTGTTGTTAGGAACATAAAACTATACAAAAATTAGAATAATAATAAAAAAATGTATTTTGAAATCCCAACATTTATTGTTTTAGAAACCAACAGCATACCCGATACCTAATGTATTTTTTTTTTTTGAACGGCAAATTTTTTCTCCTTGTGGGAGATACCTAATGTATACAAGAGGGGTATTGGGCCGGGCATTAATTGGGACACAATTTTACCATTGAGTATGAGACTGAGATTACCAATACCCGTCCTTAACCTGTCCCGTTACCATCCCTAATTACAACATTATGGTAACGTTTAGAGATATCTCTATTCCATTAGAATCTCAATCAGATATCATATCAGTATATGTCACATATTCAGGACATTTTATTCATCAAGACAAAAGTTATTTATGCCATGTTGTTTTTGTTATAGGCTTTGGTTGTATTAATATGTTCTAATAGATTTTGTTGATGTGTTATTACAGAATTACAGCCAACCAAGGGTTTTATATACTAGGTTTGTATTATGCAACCCCAACTTTTGCTTCTGCTATGCAAAACTCAGTTCCTGCCATCACATTTCTCATGGCTTCTGCATTAAGGTATAAAAAGGAAGTTGTGAATCATATATATACCATTTCAATACAAGTGTAACAATCTTATTATTTTCTTGTATGTATATTAGGCTTGAGAAAGTAAACATAGCAAGGAGAGACGGACTCGCAAAAGTTATTGGTACCCTTGCAAGTGTAGGGGGTGCAATGGTTATTACTCTATACAAAGGATCTCCTCTTCTCCACAAAGATGCACCGATTATCAACAACGAAGATTTTACGCTTTCTGGCTCAACAAAAATGCTAAACTGGACTTGGGGTTGTATATACTTACTCGGTCACTGCTTATCATGGGCTGGTTGGATGGTATTTCAGGTTGGTTCTTCTCCTAAAATATAATTTACAAATCAGGAATTAGAGTTTAAGATATGTACACACTGAAAACCATTGCAATATATAAGACCTGTCCCACATCGGTTGTATAGGCAACAAATATGGGATGATAGACCAAACGGGCTCCCTCACCTCACCAGACATAGTCTTTTGGAATCAGTTCTCCTGTTTGGGCTATACAAGATATTTAAGCTATATCTTATGATTATAACGACTTCACAAGCCTAATTAATACCGTTTAATATATAAATGAAATCTTTTGCAGGCTCCGATTGTCAAGAAGTACCCGGCAAAACTTTCACTCACCTGTTTCACATGCTTCTTTGGGTTGATCCAGTTCATAGTCATAGCAGCCGTGTTTGAGAGGGATCCAGTCAAATGGAAAATCAAGTCGGGGGAAGAAATTTGCACCATATTATATGCCGTAAGTAAATTCTTCTTCCATATTATGTCACATATAAAAAATTATATGTACACTTGGCATTTGATGTATATACTTATAGAAGAATAACATAACATATGTGTTACAGGGTATCATTTCATCTGGCGTTGTCCTATGGCTGCAAACTTGGTGCATTCAGAAAGGCGGGCCTGTTTTTGTTGCCGTGTTCCAGCCTGTGCAGACTGTTCTTGTTGCGATCATGGCGTTTGCAATTCTTCATGATCAGTTGTACCTTGGAGGGTAAGTGAATCTTGAACATATCTTAGATCAAAGTTGATGTTGGGCTTGTATTGTATTGTATTGTAAGGATGAATTGATATTATCCACCTTAGAGCTTGTTGATGTTCCATAACCACATTACAAAAAGCATATTTTTAAGCATACAAGAAAAAAATGACCTTTTGAGTTCAGTAGATTTGTTAGTGGTGGTGTGAATTTCTGGCACGATACGAACCTAACATGACATTTACGTATATGGGGTTAGTCTAAACGGGTTTGGGTCAGTTTCAGGTTTGACCCACAAACACGTCTAGCTAGCTAAACAAGTCAGGTTCGTGTCAATCCATCGGGTTGACTTGTTTAACACATTTATATATTTTTTTTTCAAAATGTGTTTTATGTAATAAATTAAATTGCTTGGGTATTTTATGTCACAACTGTAATTGGCACAATTTTTTTAATCAAAATGTAACTGTTTTATATACATTTGTACTTATTGCTGTAAATTTTTAATTTTATAACATTAATAAGATAAACAAATCAAGTTAAAAGGTTCGTGTTTGGGTCAACCTGCGAATATCTATTCCCTGTACAGGTTCATATATCTAACACAAGTTCCAAGTTAGAATTCATGGAAAATTTTCATGTTCAGATCTGGTTGAACCTACCAACTCTCGAACACAGCCCGTTTTAGTACTTTTTATATTTATAATTTGATTAACTTGTTGTTATGACACAGATTGTTAGGGGCAGTGCTGATAATGATTGGTCTATACTCAGTATTATGGGGCAAAACCGAAGAGCAAAGGATAGTGGCAATGCCAGAAGACTCATTGACAAAGCAACTACTTGATGATGAAGAAAAAGTTTCTGATATCCCGTGATCTGTAAATAAAAAGAAGCCAGTAACAAATAAAAAAAGAAAGAAAGACCATGGTGCCAGTGGCGGATCCAGAAATTTTTTTCACTGGGTTCCTTTTTTAGATGCTCTAATTGCATATGAACCAACATAAAAAAAAAAAATTCGAGTCGGTACATGGGTTCGGTTCGGGTTGGGGTTCAGGTCGGTTTAAATTTCATCAGGTTAAAATTTAACATCCCTAAAATAACTAATACGATAATAACCAACACTATAGCTAATACGATAATTCTATAAAGATCACATAGAACCATATAACTGGTGTTAATATGTTATCTACTCTATAAACGACAGTTCGCGTTCACCAAAAAAAAAGTAGGAAGTATTACCTGTCCAACAGGTTGTCGACCACTGTATTCTGTACCCTTGCCTTTTATTTTAGACCATACACCCATGGCATTGTTGCTGTTACATAAACAAAACATTACACATTACACATTACTACATTAGTACCTAACATTCCAAAGAAACACAATCAATACAAAAAACATTGCAGCCAAATTTACTAATGTTATCTAGCATGTTACAAGCCTAAAAAGGAAACAATAGCTGTATCAATATAAAAACAAGAATATACATTGAAACGAACAACGCACAAACACGAGACCTCAATCAAATACCTTTGCCAACTACGTAGTGATGACTATAATGAATCAAATAAAACCACAATTAACAAGAACATGAGTAGTGATAGACTAATATGGTTTTGGTTTAGGAGACTAAAGAACTCAAGGTACTCAACAACCAAAGAAAATATATCTTGAACAAAATCTGCAAAATATACTAATCCACATACTAAACAAACACATGAATGTATGTTCTCACAAGCAACATATGGCAGTAAACTTGAATTATCTAATCCCCAATCAAACATTGGTAAGGCTTTATATATTTCTAGGTATGCTAACAGTGACGGATAATTGATTCACTAAAATACATTAATACCATATAACTTCTTATTACACTCAATCAATCAAATATTAATAAAATGGATTCTAATTTCTAACCCAAAACCCACTGACCCAATTACCACCAAACTCCAACTAGCTCGCCATCAACATGATGCAACTCTAGACAAAGAGGCGGTCATATGTTTGGTCCCTTCAATTAGTTATGTATCAAATATCAATCGAAAGAAAAAAAACAAGTTACCTGGATGGGAGGACGGCTGGATGGGAGCAAGGGGCAGAGCACCGTGGAGTACGGCGGTGGCGTGGAGAGGGGGTAGGGGCGGCTGGAGGACGGGAGGAGAGGTGGCTGTGGCCTATCGTGGAGGAGGAGGGCAGAAGGCAGAGCAAAGGTTGGGAGAGGAGAATTGGTGGCTGCTGCTATATGTTTTTGTTTGAAGTTGGATTGGGTAAAACCCTATGTTGAATAAAAAAGGAAAAAGAAAATAATTAAAAACAAAAAAAAACGCGTGTAACAGGTTTTGAACGCAGAACCTTGTGTATGTGAAGAAGGGTTCCAACCACTAGACCACCTCCAACCTTTATTCGTGGGTTCCTTTTGTTATTTTCTTATGGGTTCCTTTCCAAGTTTGTATATACATTAACACTAAAAATTACAAACCGAGTGGGTTCCCGGGAACCCGTCCGTAAAAGCCTAGATCCGCCCCTGCATGGTGCTCTATCATCTGCATCTAGCCAGATATCCAAACTATGTTTTCTACATTCATTAAAAATTAAATTATTGTCAAGAGAGATGCAAGTTCATTCTACTGTCAATCCGCATTGGTGTGGCTTTTATAGATATAAGATATGTCACTCTTGAGATTGAAATATTGTACTCTAGTATTTATTAATATTTAAGTCAAATACGTGTTTAACAAAAGTTACAAGAAATATGTTTCAGCATTTCAGGGGCGGATCTGTATTGGACTCTTGGTTAAAGGGGGGCAAGGCCCATATCATATGTGTAAAAAGGTTTAATTTTTATGGGCTCAGCTGGCCCACTTTGGTTTTGGTGGGGCTGGAAACCAGAATTGAAGGCCCATCAGCCCAGTCAAAGACCAAATTAGAATATTTGGTTTGCAAATAGAAAGCAAGCCGAACCGAACCGGTTTGGATCCCAAACCAATAGAAACCCCCTATTCGAGATCAGTTTTACTCCTTGGTTTTTTTGCACCAAATCACCATTTTGCCTTCCTAAGTTAATGTAAATAGGTGGTGGAGGTATCGATTGGTCACAACACTCAAAAACTTTTCACAAGGTTTCACTCACAATCGTCCGTCGGTGGTGTTGGTGCATCCTGTAGTAGTTTGCAAGTTATTCAAATTCTAGTAATGAAGCGAAGCCCCAAAAATTGGGGGCAACGTATTTTTAGTTTAATGGAAATATCCAAGGATTTTCCTGTTAAATCAACTTTCATTGTATGTATTTAGCTAACATGGTTAACATGATGAAAATAATATGATGTGGCGCCATTCTTTTCCGAGGTTTCCCGGTTACATCCCCTCCCGACTTCAACGACGTCATAGAAGCTTTCGGCTTCCCGGAGTTTTCTTATGTCGGTGGCCGAGCCTCCCGAACCAAAGTGGTTGGTAGAGTTTACACGGTTAATGAGAGCCCTCTTGATATAGAAGTTCCTTTCCATCATGAGATGTCTTACGTAAGTAATTGCTTAATGTTGATTTAGTGAGATCATCACTTTACACAATGTATTACAAATACCTTGATTAATAACAGGTTCCGGTTTCCGCCAAGAAGTTATTTTTCTTTTGCGAAGAAGAGCCGGGAGAAGGAGACGAAACCCCTATAGTTCTGAGTCATATCGTATACGAAAAGATGAGAGAGACACACCCAAATTTCGTTCAACAGCTCAAGGAGCATGGATTGACGTATATAAACATAACAAGTGATGAGGATGATCCATTGTCTGTTACCGGCAGTAGTTGGAAGACGTCATACAAATTTAACCGATGACAAGAAGGTTGCAGAGGAAAGCTTTGTATAGTTGTATCTCTACATTAAGCCTTGAAAATTCTACCCACTTTATGTAACGAGAATGGCGTAATTGACAGGGCGGAGAAGCTAGGATCAAAGCTAGAATGGATGGGGAATGCTGCAAAAATTATAACAGGTCCGGTGCCTGCGATCAGGATTGATGAGGCAAGTGGCCAGAAAACATGGTTTAATAGTCTTGCAGTTACTTACAGTGTTCATGCGAGTGAGAAGCAGAATACATGGATGGAGCTGGGTAGTGGCAACCCTGTGGATGATGATGCTGTGAAAGACATGTTGAAAATCTTGAAAGAAGAATGTGTTATGATTCCTTGGAAGAAAGGCGATGTTCTTTTTCTCAATAATTCAACGGTTCTTCATGGCTGGCGGCCACTAATAAAGTCTCCCCGTCGCATAATAGCTTCCCTGTGCAAGTGATTCTATAGAGCTCCCCTGCCAATCTGCCATATACTTGCTTGTTGAGCTGCAAGTAAGTTTTGAGCTTAAAAATGTATTTTGGTTCTAAAGCTATATAGTTTATAAATGCTATAGGTATAGCTACTGACATAATAAAAGGTTTAGCTTTATATATTTTGCCCAACTGTAACACCGATGTAATCATTTAGAATGGGAATTTAGATCAATCAAGTTGACCTACCATAGATTGGAATATATCGTGCATGTAATAATAAGAGATAATTGTTGATATCTGAATAAAAATATTAGTCTTAACGTGTTTCTTATGGGTTACAATATTTGTATTAAGGTCATAATATAAGTAAGCTTATAGCTACCAATAGCTAGCTAGAAACTTTGATCTTTTAAAGCTTTAGGGCTGGTTATAAGACATATCTATACTATTGATGTGTTGGTGAAAACACCTTGTTAATATATTAGTTTTGTATACTTTTGAGTCTTTTATTGTGTACTTTTAGTCAATCTTAGATATTTATTATTGCGCATGTGTTTTTTAGGTGTTCGTGGATAATGAGCTCAAGACAAAAGAATTTTAATCGAGACACAAACACTTGAGAGTAAGTGTTCATGGACGTTGGGGCGTAGACAAGAAATTTTGATCGAGCGAAGAACACCCGAGTTAAATAATAATAATAATAAATAAAAACAAGAAACACAAACCGTGACTTTCACGGTTAAAGTCTTTATAATAACAAGAATTATATGTTTAAAAAATTGGCACTTGTTCTTTTTTTTTTTGAACGGCCAACAAAACACCAATTTATTAAAATCGCCAAGGCTAGTGAGAAACTAGCGTACATCCACCAAGAGGTTCAAAACAGCACTACATAATACAAATACAAAAACACAAAATGACACAGTACCAACTAACCAAACTAGCAGACCCACTCCACCAATCATGCAGTTACCATCCAATCTTGTGAATACTAAAATTGCTCCATACTTCCCAATCCAACTCCATTTTCCTAGTCCTTGCCTTAACCCACAAGAATGACATTGATTTGATTTCGCCAATGATCTTACCTAGTTCCGGATTGACATTCTCGAACAGCTTCTTGATTCTTGACCTCCATATAGCCCATATTACCGTTAAGTTGATTGCGTATAATGCTTTTTTCCGTTTCCTCGAGCCACTCGTATAATTATGTACCTCCAAAAGATCCTTAACCTCAAACGCGTAGATCGGTTGAATCTTGCACCACATAGATATAATCTGCCAAACCGTCGAAGCCAAACTACATTCCAAAAATAAATGATTCACTGATTCGCTATAATCACCACATATCGGACACAAAACTGAATTCACATCAATATTTCTCTCCACTAAAGCTGTTAGCGTTGGTAGCCTGTTCATACTCGCACGCCAAGAGACGATCCCAACTTTTTTCGGCACCCAATTGCACCATTTAAAGACCCAAGCTGGCTGCACATAACTCTGTTTCTGCGGTTCCTTTTTAAGGCTGCTAACATTAAAATCCCTCGACCCATCTAAATCCCAACCCCAAATGTCATTCCCCGATGTCAACCCAACCCCGGAAAGCAGCCCCTGCAGCTGATAGAAGGCGTTCCATTCTGCACCCGAAGAAAATTCCCTTTTCCAGTCCCAAACCCCTCCCGTATTGCCCGACCCAACCCGTGTCGCTACCGACAGCATTTTATCCCGTTCCAGCTCAAAGAGTGCTGGGAACATAGTCTTCAGCGGTGTATTCCCAACCCAGCAGTCCACCCAAAACATAATTCCCAACCCGCAGCCCACCCGCCCCTTTATTAGAACTTCCAGATTTATCCCAACCCTTTGAAGATCCCGACCCACCCTATTAACTTGTTTTCATGGACCCGGCAGAGACAGCTTCACAGGAATGAAGTTCCACGATCTTGAATTATGATGAATCGCCCAAATAACCCGTTTCCACAAGCCACCATCATCTACCTTGAATCGCCACCACCATTTGGCCATCATTGCTAAATTTGATTCCCTCAATGAACTGAACCCAAGACCACCATATTCTATAGGAGCGATTACTTTCTCCCAAGATGTCCAACTCATCTTCCAATTTTCCATTGACCTACCCCAAAAAAATAATCGACGGATCCTTTCAAGCGTTTTAATAACCTCCTCCGGGGCTCTAAATAATGAAAAGTAATATGTGGGCAGAGAATTAAGAACCGATTTAATAAGTGTAATCCTACCACCGTACGATAGCGTTTTAGCTTTCCACCGGGACAGCCTACTACGAAACATATCAATCACAGGATCCCAAAACCGGCATTGGTTCATATTCGCCCCCACATGCAACCCCAAATGAATAAACGGAAAAGTGCCAGCTTTGCACCCAAACCGCCCAGCCATATTCTCCACCTCCTGTTGCGTGACCCCAACCCCAAACAGTGAACATTTCGCCACATTCACCTTCAAACCCGAAGCAAGATAGAAACATCTCAGCAGTCTTCTAATATTTTTAACATTAGCCATAGACCACTCACCAACAAATGTTACATCATCAGCGTACATAAAGTGTGTAATGTTCGGCCCATTATTCCCACATACCAACCCGCTATATAACCCCACTTCAGCCGCCCTTTTGAAGATGTTGGACATCGCCTCCATAACTGTGACAACTCGGGTAAATCTCTCTTTTGGTTTCTATCTTTTATTTGTTTCTTTCGTCATTCCTTTTGGTACTTGTGCAATTTTCGGGACGAAAATTCTTTTAACGTGGGGATGATGTGACACCCGGCAAATTCTGGTTAACAACGTTGTCTAGATGAAAGTTTACCTTAGCGAGTCACGCGTATATTATACTTAACTGGGTTAGTTAAGTCGTGTTATGGTTCGAGAACTATCAGTTTAGTCTAGAAGATCATTGGATGTTGGTCTAGAGGTTCATTAGATGTCAGTCCTTAACCAAGTGTACAAATGGTGACGATTTGTAGGATCGTCAGGTCATACGGAACATACAAGTCTCGAGTCCCGGGAATTGGTGAACGAGTGTGAATGTGTTTGTTTGCAAGTGTTATGTGTTTACAATCATTATGTGACTTGTCGGTATGTGAAAATGTGTTAACGTATGTTAAAACGGGGTTTAACGCGCAAAATACAAGGAACCAGCCCCTATAGGCGATTAGGGGTGGCTAATCGCCTATAGGGAGGGCGATTGGGCAGACTTATAGGCGATTGGGGGCTAATCGTATGCCATAAGTGGCGATTAGGCCCCAAATGCATGAAGTTTCATGCGATTAGGATCCCTACTCGCGTGTAATGCTGCACAATCGCGTGTTACGGGCTGGACGACTAAAAACGACTATAAATACAATGCTTGACCTCCTAAACTTCATAATACAAACCCTAGTCGTCCCATAACCCGCCCCAACACACACACAACCTCTGGAACGCGATTTTTGATCAAAACACAAGGTTTCAAGCTTGTTTCATCAATCTTTCACAAATCTAAGGTGTGGTTTCCATCCATGCAATCTTATTAACGTTTTTATTAAATCCCTAATGGTCCAGACCTGTTCTAAAACGTTTAAGCTTTCTGAAAATCGTTAATAAGTGTTATTAATCGGATTCTATCTATCATACATGTGTTATGTGTGTTTATGATTAAAAGCTAGGGTTTTATGATTCAAGATGGATGATTTCATGTTATTAGGTTAGTTTCAGAATAATAATGATATCATGTTAATGAAATCTGAGTAATTGTTCATTAGGGTTATAGTTATGCATGTTAATGTGATGTTTCATGCTATGTGTATTGTGTTTGGATTACATGGTTGCATGCAGGGCTGATAATACGAGGTTAAACAAAGGATTTTTGGTTTAAACATGTTTGGTATAGTTGTTTGATTGATATTGGATGATTATACGCGTTCTGGATCTGATTTGGAGTGTTAAACGCGCGAAAAACCGGAACAGCTGGGTTATTGGCGATTAGCAACCCTAATCGCCTATGTTATAGGCGATTAGGAGGCCAATCGCCTATAGAGAGGCCCTAATCGCCTATATACCATGCAATTGGGGGCTAACTGCCTCTGTTACATGCAATTGTGATCCTAAATGCTAGTTAAGTCCTGAAATACATGTCTTATAGCCCTAATCGCCTATAAGGTCAAGATTTACATGTCTTATGACCCTAAATGCCTATATTACATGCAATTAGCCTTCCTAAATGCCAGTTGACCAACCTAAATGCTAGTTGACTTTTCCTAATCGCGTATACTGCTGCTGTAAGTGTAAATTAGCATTCCGAGACCCGATTTGACATCTAGGAACATGCTAGGAACCCCGTAACATATCTAATAACTTGGTAACATATGTTTGGATGTAATTATGTGATACGTGAACTACGTGCTATAAGTTGTTGGACGTTAACGTATGTTAAGCGTGATTGCATGATTGTTTGTTTGGGAGCGTAAACATAACACGGGGAGTCTCGGGTCACCAATGGGATGTTGAGTCTTGTACATTGGGTCAGTTAAACAGTCACGGTGTTTTCAAACGAACTTGGTTATGGTCTGGACATCTAGGGACTAACTAACCTGCGGGTAATTAGTCTAAGTACTTGTAACTGTCATATGTTAGGTCGCCGCTTTACGGGACTAGCATAGCTGCTGAGTTTATTCGTGTTACGGAGTAACGCAACTTAAGGTGAGTTTACGGCCCCTCTTTTAACTGGTTTCACTTTTCGGGGGAGAAAACATGTGTTAAAACTTATGTTTGGTAACTACTGTCATACTATGGGTTTCTATTGTTTACTATACGATCTTTGGAAGTCCCGGGGGGAACCATGAATGTGCGGGTTTGCACAACGGGGAAATGTGAATAGCGCTATTGGGAGTGACCAACCCCGCTCGTCGACTTGGAGGGTCGGCGGGTGCATATTGTCTCAAACAGGAACAACAGGTTACTACATCGGGCACGACATCTGGTTTGCGAGTTAGTAATGGTTTTCCAATCGTGATAGTAACAAAACATACGCCTAGCTAGCGTACTTTGGTTTTCGATGTGTTATAGTATGGACAGGTTGAACTTGGTACTTGGATTACAAAACCTGTAAACTCACCAGCATTTTTGTGCTGACGTAAACTTTTACATGTTTTCTCAGGTCGCTAAGGTAGCACTACCGGACTAGGGCGCACGCGTCTGCACGGCGTCTAGTTAGAGTTGCATGGTTTTTCAAACGTTGAACACTTGGTTTAATTTGGATTATGTTTTGAATAAGCTTCCGCTATAATTGGGGATTTTAAACATTGTTTTTGAAATTGCATTATGTTCATTTAGACTTGTTTATTGTGATCGTTGGTTTGGATCCTGGTTTGTCATGCGCCTCGCGGTAAAACTCCGCAAGTGGATTTTGAGGGTGTGACAGATTGGTATCAGAGCCAATGGTTATAGTGAACTAGGACTGCATGTAGAGTCTAGTCTATAGCCGAGTCGCACACACTAGACGATCACATAGTACTAAACATTTTGATGGATTACGTATGGGCTGTCGGGGTGTCTCTAAATCATATGATCATTCTATGTTACATCATCCGTTCTATCCTAGGTCGAGTTACTTGCTTTCTAGGCAGTGTGATATATTGGGGTAAATCGTGTACTCTTGAGATTTGTCCAAGGCTCGGACATCTCCCTTTCATACTCCAATAGAAACACTTGCCATACACTACCGTAGTATTACGGTGTATAGCTAAGAGTCTATGTTCGGTGATTTGAACTTTGAACTAGGAGAACACTTGGAGGACCATGTAGAGCGGTTTATCATTTTGGGTGCACACAAAATCATAAACCGAAATGCATGAAAACCCTGGTGAGCTCTGGGTTCAAATGGATAGTCCTGGAATGGATCTAGCTTTGATCTTGTAAACGTTAGTGGTTATCATTAACTGTGAAACTAAATTTTCTCGTTCTTTCTACCAGAATCATGTCTGGAGTACGAGGAGGACGTGGAGGTGGTCGCAATGGTGGACGTGGTGGTGGTCGCGGTGGTGCTGGTGGTCGTGGAGGTGTTAACCTATCACAGGAAGATCTGAACAACTTGCTACAAGCTGCCTTTCAGTTAGGGCACAATGGTGGTGGTAAGTTGATTTATTCATTTTCTTTGCCTCATTGGTAAACCTTGTTTACATTCGTCGTGTTTTCTCACGCATTTTATTTCAGGTGGTCCTGTTAACCCACCCCCACCCATGTGTACCTATAAGATGTTTCGGGACTGTAAGCCCCAGGAATTCTCTGGCACTGAGGGTGCGGTGAGCTTGCTTAGGTGGCTGGAGAAGGTGGAGTCAGTGTTTCTGATGTGCAACTGTCTCCCAGAGGATCGAGTTAAGTATGCTGCTGCGTTATTCCAGGATGTTGCTTTGACCTGGTGGAATAACATCACCCAGAACATGGGTATTGGGGAGGCTTATGCTATGCCTTGGGAGAATTTCGTGCAACTGTTGAAGCGAGAGTACTGTCCGAGGGAAGAGGTGCAGAAGTTGGAGCACGAGGTGTGGAACCTTAAGATGTCTGGGTCCGAAATTGAGAAGTATACTGTGACGCGTAATGAGTTGGCAGTGCTGTGTCCCGATCTGCATGTGCCAAAATACAGGAGGATTGAGCATTATATCTCGGGGCTAGTACCAGAGATCGCAGGGTTAGTGGCTGCGGGAAATCATCCTACATACTCAGAGGTGGTCCGATCGGCTCATAGGATGACGAACTTAAAGGTGAACGAGGGTATCTTGCCTGCTAAGGGTTCGACTGTCAAGGCCCCAGAGAACAACAAGCGTAAGTGGGAAAACGAGGGGAAAGGATCTGGGCCAGCACAGCAGGGTAAGAGGTTCGATAATGGGGGTTCTTCTTCTACTGGTAACAAACAGGGTGGTTATGCGGGGAAACTGCCTAAATGCAACAAGTGTGGGCGTCATCATCAGGGGAACTGCGACGGTAATCGTTGCCATCGCTGCCAGCGATTTGGGCATTTTGCTAAAGATTGTCGGGCTACACTACCATCGACCCAGGCCCCGACTACTAACTCAGCTCCTACTACTCAAGGAACTACGGGAAGGCAGGGATGTTACAACTGTGGTAAGACCGGTCATTACAAGAAGGATTGCCCGAAACTGAAGCAGGGCGGAAACAACGGTAACGGGAACAACGGGGGCGGCGGCAGGAATGCACGTGCCTTCGTCATTGGAGCCGCTGAGGCTAGACAGGATCCTGACACAGTTACCGGTACGTTCCTTCTCAATAATCGCTCTGTTAGTGTTTTATTTGATTCTGGTGCCGACAAGAGTTTTGTATCCATGGAAGTTAGTCAACTGCTAGATGTAGTACCTGTACCATTAGAGGCTAAGTATATTATTGAGTTGGCTGACGGTAAAAAGATTAAGGCTACTTGTATCCTTCGGGAGTGTCAACTAGAGTTGTCGGGTTTGTCGTTCCCTATCAATCTTATGCCGTTACCTTTGGGTAGTTTTGACGTGGTGGTTGGCATGGATTGGTTGTCTTTGTATCGCGCGGAGATTGTTTGTTACGACAAGATTGTTCGGATTCCTCTCCCTGATGGAGAATTTCTTTCTGTGTACGGTATCAAGGGCGGTGTTCCGCTAAATATCATCTCTAGTATGAAAGCCCTTAAGTGTCTTCGAAAGGGTTATTCGGCCGTTTTGGCACTCTTATCTGTTTCCTCTAACGATGAGAAGAAGATCGACGATATTCCTGTGGTACGCGAGTTTTCTGATGTATTTCCTGATGATTTATCTGGTCTTCCTCCCCATCGTCAAGTCGAGTTCGGTATTGATCTTGTACCAGGGGCTGCTCCTATTGCTCGGGCCCCCTACCGTCTTGCACCTCCCGAGATGAAGGAATTGTCTAGTCAGTTACAGGAACTCTTGGACAAGGGTTTCATCAGACCAAGTTCTTCCCCTTAGGGAGCCCCGATTCTATTTGTTAAGAAGAAGGATGGAAGTTTCCGACTGTGTGTGGACTACAGAGAACTGAAAAAATTGACCATCAAGAACCGTTATCCTCTTCCACGAATTGATGATCTATTCGACCAGCTCCAGGGTTCTAGTTACTACTCCAAGATTGATTTGAGGTCCGGTTATCACCAGTTGCGCGTAAGGGAAGCTGACGTTGCAAAGACTGCCTTTCGTACACGTTATGGCCATTTCGAATTCTTGGTCATGCCTTTCGGTCTCACGAATGCACCGGCGGTTTTCATGGATTTGATGAACCGCGTTTGCAAACCATATCTTGACAAGTTCGTCATTGTGTTTATTGATGACATTATGATTTACTCCAAGAACAAGACTGAACACGAGGAACACCTGCATTTGGTTTTGGAACTCTTGCGACGAGAACAACTTTACGCTAAGTTCTCAAAGTGTGACTTTTGGTTACGCGAAGTTCAGTTCCTAGGACATGTGGTTAATGAACTAGGAATTCATGTCGATCCAGCTAAGATCGAAGCGATCAAGGACTGGGGAGCACCAAAGACGCCAACTGAGGTGCGGCAATTCCTAGGCCTTGCAGGCTACTATCGTCGTTTCATTCAGGGGTTCTCGAAGATCGCTCAACCCCTCACCACTCTTACTCAGAAGGATAGAAAATTTGACTGGGGTGAACCACAAGAGTCGGCATTTCAAGAACTGAAGTCTAAACTGTGTTCTGCTCCTATTTTGTCTTTACCTGAAGGTCCTGATGATTTCATTGTTTACTGTGATGCTTCTATTCATGGTCTTGGTTGCGTATTGATGCAACGCGAGAAAGTGATTGCGTATGCTTCTCGTCAACTCAAGGTGCACGAGAAGAACTACACCACCCATGACTTGGAATTGGGTGCAGTGGTATTCGCGTTGAAAATTTGGAGACATTACTTGTACGGTACCAAATGCACCATCTACACCGATCACAAGAGTCTTCAACATATTTTTGACCAACAATATTTGAACATACGACAGCGTCGTTGGATTGAACTTCTGAATGACTATGATTGCGCCATTAAGTACCATCCTGGCAAGGAGAATGTTGTAGCAGACGCCTTGAGCAGGAAGGAATCAACTAAACCTCGTCGCGTTCGGGCGTTGCAACTCACCATTCATTCATCTCTACCTGATCAACTCCGTTCTGCCCAGTTAGAAGCTTTGAAGGAGGAAAACCTTAAAGCTGAGACTATGCACGGTGCTGACAAGCACCTCGAGCGAAGGCCTGATGGCCTGCACTACTTCGCAGAACGCATATGGGTTCCTTTATTCGGGGGACTTCGGGAGCTTGTCATGGATGAGGCTCATAAGTCCCGGTATTCTATTCATCCTGGTTCGGATAAGATGTACCAAGATCTGAAGGTGCTTTACTGGTGGCCAAACATGAGGTCGGATATAGCCTCATATGTGAGCAAATGCTTGACCTGTGCTAAGGTCAAGGTAGAATACCAGAAACCGTCGGGTCTCTTGCAACAACCTGAAATTCCGGAGTGGAAATGGGAACGGATTACAATGGATTTTGTCACGCAACTTCCTAAGTCACCAAGCGGGAATGATAAGATATGGGTGATTGTTGATCGGTTGACAAAATCAGCCCATTTTCTCGCTATTAAAGAGACCGACACCATGGATCGTTTGGCTCGTCTTTATCTGAAGGAAGTTGTTTCTAAGCACGGGGTGCCGGTTTCTATTATTTCGGATCGTGATTCCCACTTTACTTCTCACTTCTGGAAGTCTTTGCACAAGGCTTTGGGTACCTAACTAGACATGAGTACAGCTTACCATCCACAGACTGACGGTCAGAGTGAGCGCACGATTCAAACTTTAGAAGACATGCTGCGGGCATGTGTGATCGATTTTGGCAAAGGTTGGGAAGCTCATTTACCGTTGGTAGAATTCTCGTACAACAACAGTTACCACACGAGTATCAAGGCAGCTCCGTTCGAGGCACTATACGGGCGGAAATGCCGGTCTCCTCTTTGTTGGGCTGAGGTGGGTGAGAGTCAACTCACTGGGCCGGAGCTCGTGTACGAAACTTCGGAAAAGATCGTACAGATTCGTAACCGGTTGGCAGCGGCACGGGATCGGCAAAAGAGTTATGCTGATCAACGTCGCAAACCATTGGAATTCCAAGTTGATGACAAAGTACTTCTGAAAGTTTCACCGTGGAAGGGCGTCATACGCTTTGGGAAGCGTGGCAAACTCAACCCTTGGTATGTCGGTCCATTTACGATCCTGGAACGGATTGGACCGGTGGCATATCGTCTTGATTTACCGACGGAGCTCGGTAACGTACATAACGTCTTCCATGTGTCAAACCTGAAGAAGTGCTGGCTGACGAGTCTCTCATCGTTCCACTGGAAGAGATCAAGGTTGATGATCGTCTTCGGATTGTGGAAGAACCTGTGGAGATTCTGGATTACAAGATTCGTAGCCTACGTCATAGCAAGATTCGCATTGTGAAGGTTCGCTGGAACTCGAACCGGGGACCAGAGTACACATGGGAACGGGAGGATCAGATGAAGTCTAAGTATCCTCATCTCTTTCCTAAGGAAGCGTTCGAATCAAGATACGTCTCCACTGCTGCTGAATGAATCTCGGGGCGAGATTCCTTTTAACGTGGGGATGATGTGACAACTCGGGTAAATCTCTCTTTTGGTTTCTATCTTTTATTTGTTTCTTTCGTCATTCCTTTTGGTACTTGTGCAATTTTCGGGACGAAAATTCT
This sequence comes from Ambrosia trifida, assembly GCA_028751855.1. Taxonomy (NCBI): domain Eukaryota; kingdom Viridiplantae; phylum Streptophyta; class Magnoliopsida; order Asterales; family Asteraceae; genus Ambrosia; species Ambrosia trifida. The sequence goes on along the minus strand of CM054126.1, from coordinate 105,557,680 downwards.
TTTAACGTGGGGATGATGTGACACCCGGCAAATTCTGGTTAACAACGTTGTCTAGATGAAAGTTTACCTTAGCGAGTCACGCGTATATTATACTTAACTGGGTTAGTTAAGTCGTGTTATGGTTCGGGAACTATCGGTTTAGTCTAGAAGATCATTGGATGTTGGTCTAGAGGTTCATTAGATGTCAGTCCTTAACCAAGTGTACAAATGGTGACGATTTGTAGGATCGTCAGGTCATACGGAACATACAAGTCTCGAGTCCCGGGAATTGGTGAACGAGTGTGAATGTGTTTGTTTGCAAGTGTTATGTGTTTACAATCATTATGTGACTTGTCGGTATGTGAAAATGTGTTAACGTATGTTAAAACGGGGTTTAACACGCAAAATACAAGGAACCAGCCCCTATAGGCGATTAGGGGTGGCTAATCGCCTATAGGGAGGGCGATTGGGCAGACTTATGGGCGATTGGGGGCTAATCGCATGCCATAAGTGGCGATTAGGCCCCAAATGCATGAAGTTTCATGCGATTAGGATCCCTAATCGCGTGTAATGCTGCACAATCGCGTGTTACGGGCTGGACGACTAAAAACGACTATAAATACAATGCTTGACCTCCTAAACTTCATAATACAAACCCTAGTCGTCCCATAACCCGCCCCAACACACACACAACCTCTGGAACGCGATTTTTGATCAAAACACAAGGTTTCAAGCTTGTTTCATCAATCTTTCACAAATCTAAGGTGTGGTTTCCATCCATGCAATCTTATTAACGTTTTTATTAAATCCCTAATGGTCCAGACCTGTTCTAAAACGTTTAAGCTTTCTGAAAATCGTTAATAAGTGTTATTAATCGGATTCTATCTATCATACATGTGTTATGTGTGTTTATGATTAAAAGCTAGGGTTTTATGATTCAAGATGGATGATTTCATGTTATTAGGTTAGTTTCAGAATAATAATGATATCATGTTAATGAAATCTGAGTAATTGTTCATTAGGGTTATAGTTATGCATGTTAATGTGATGTTTCATGCTATGTGTATTGTGTTTGGATTACATGGTTGCATGCAGCGCTGATAATACGAGGTTAAACAAAGGATTTTGGTTTAAACATGTTTGGTATAGTTGTTTGATTGATATTGGATGATTATACGCGTTCTGGATCTGATTTGGAGTGTTAAACGCGCGAAAAACCGGAACAGCTGGGTTATTGGCGATTAGCAACCCTAATCGCCTATGTTATAGGCGATTAGGAGGCCAATCGCCTATAGAGAGGCCCTAATCGCCTATATACCATGCAATTGGGGGCTAACTGCCTCTGTTACATGCAATTGTGATCCTAAATGCTAGTTAAGTCCTGAAATACATGTCTTATAGCCCTAATCGCCTATAAGGTCAAGATTTACATGTCTTATGACCCTAAATGCCTATATTACATGCAATTAGCCTTCCTAAATGCCAGTTGACCAACCTAAATGCTAGTTGACTTTTCCTAATCGCGTATTGTGACACCCGGCAAATTCTGGTTAACAACGTTGTCTAGATGAAAGTCTACCTTAGCGAGTCACGCGTATATTGTACTTAACGGGGTTAGTTAAGTCGGGTTATGGTTCGGGAACTATTGGTTAGTCTAGAAGATCATTGGATGTTGGTCTAGAGGTTCGTTAGATGTCAGTCCTTAACCAAGTGTACAAACGGTGACGATCGGTAGGATCGTCAGGGCATACGGAACGTACGAGTCTCGAGTCCCGGGAATTGGTGAACGAGTGTAAATATGTGTATTTACTTGTGTTATGTGTTTACAATCATTATGTGACTTGTCGGTACATTAATATGGGATAACATATGTTAAAACGGGGTTTAACGCGCAAAACACACAAAAGGAACCCCTACAGGCGATTAGGAAGCCTAATCGCCCATAGGGGAGGCGAGTAGGGAACATTAGACACGAGTAGGAGGCTACTCGTGTATACATAGGGGCGATTAGGCCCAATCACATGCACATTCATGCGATTAGCAGCCCTAATCGCATGTAACTGCTGCATACTCGCCTATAACGTGCTGGACGACTAGAAACGCCTATAAATACAATGCTTAACCTCCTAAACTCCCTAATATCAACCCTAGTCGTCCCATAACCGCCCCAAACACTTAAACAACCTCTGGAAGGCGATTTTGATCAAAAACACAAGGTTTCAAGGTCTCACCATCATTCTTTTACAATTCCAAGGTTTGATTCTCATCCATAACACTTTGTAAACGTTTTTAATCAATCCCTAATGGTCCAGACCTGTTCATAAACGAAAAAGCTTTCTGAAAATCGTCAATAAGGGTTGTTAATCGGATTATAACTAATAAACATGCGTTATGGGTATGTATGATTAGAAAGATAGGATTTTTATGAATCTTGATGATGTGTTGATGTGTTATCATGCTAGGTCAGAATTAATATTGTTAGTATGATGATAGAAATCTCAGTAATTGATTATTAGGGTTATTGTTATGCATGTTAGAATGATGATTGCATGCTATGTGTATATGTTTGGATTACTTGGTTGCATGCAGGACTGATTATACGAGGTTAAACGAGGGATTTTGGTTGAAACATGTTTAGGATAGTGTTTGGGATGATATTGGGTAGTTACACACGTTCTGGATCTGATTTGGAGCGTTAAACGCGCGAAAAACCGGAACAGCAAGGTTACAGGCGAGTAGCCTTGCTAATCGCCTGTGTTAGGGGCGAGTAGCCCCCACTCGCATGAAATTAGGGGCGAGTAGCCCCACTCGCATGCCATCAGGGGCGAGTAGCCCACTCGCATGCCATCAGGGGCGAGTAGCCCTGATCGCATGACATTAAGGGCGATTAGCCCAAATCGTGTGTCATTTCATGCGATTAGTCTCCCTAATCGCGTGTACTGCTGCTGTAAGTGTATATTAGCATACCGAGACCTGATTTGACATATAGTAACATGCTAGGAACCCCGTAACATGTCTAATAACTTGGTAACATATATTTGGATGTATTCCGGTGATACGTGAACTATGTGCTATAACTTGTTGTGCGTTAACGTATGTTAAGTGTACTTGCGTTATTGTATGTTTTGGAGCGTAAACATAACACGGGGAGCCTCGGGTCACCAATGGGATGTCGAGTCTTGTACTTTGGGTCAGTTAAACAGTCACGGTGTTTTCAAACAAACTTGGTTATGGTCTGGACATCTAGGGACTAATTAACCTGCGGGTTATTAGTCTAAGTACTTGTAACTGTCGTATGTTAGGTCGCCGCTTACGGGACTAGCATAGCAGCTGGGTTTACTCGGGTTAAGGAGTAACGCAACTTAAGGTGAGTTTACGGCCCCTCTTTTAAACTGGTTTTATACTTTCGGGGGAGAAAACATGTGTTAAAACGATTATTTGGTAACTACTGTCATACTATGGGTTTCTATTGTGTACTACACGATCCTTGGAAGTCCCGGGGGAAACCATGAATGTGCGGGTTTGCACAACGGGGAAATGTGAATAGCGCTATTGGGAGTGACCAACCCCGCTCGTCGACTTGGAGGGTCGGCGGGTGCATATTGTCTCAAACAGGAACAACAGGAACAACAGGAACATACATCGGGCATACTTTTGGTATTCGAGTTAGTAATGGTTTTCCAATCGTGGTAGTAACAAAACGTACGCCTAGCTAGCGTATACTGGTTTTCTATTTGTTATAGTATGGACAGGTGGACTTGGTACTTGGATACAAAACCTGTAAACTCACCAGCATTTTTGTGCTGACGTAAACTTTTACATGTTTTCTCAGGTCGCTAAGGTAGCACGACTGGACTAGGGCCACGCGTCTGCACGGCGTCTTACTAGGGTTGCATGGTCTTTTGAACATTGAACTATTATTTCATTGTCGAGTACTGTTTTTGAATAAGCTTCCGCTGTAAACGGGATTTTAAACTATGTTTTGAAATTGCATTTATATTCATTTAGACTTGTTTATTGTGATCGTTGGTTTGGATCCTGGTTTGTCATGCGCCTCGCGGTAAAACTCCGCAAGTGGATTTTGAGGGTGTGACAGATTGGTATCAGAGCCAATGGTTATAGTGAACTAGGACTGCATGTAGAGTCTAGTCTATAGCCGAGTCGCACACACTAGACGATCACATGGTACTAAACATTATGGTGATTTACGTATGGTTTTGTCGGGGTGTCTCTAAATCATTGGCCTTTCTACGTTACATCATCCGTTCTATCTTAGGTTGGGTTACTTGTTATCTAGGCAGTGTAGTCTATTGGAGTAACTCGTGTGCTCTTGAGATTTGTCCAAGGCTCGGACATCTCCCTTTTCGCACTCCAATAGAAACACTTGTCATAAACTACCGTAGTGTTACGGTGTGTAGCTAAGAGTCTATGTTCGGTGATTTGAACTTTGAACTAGGAGAACACTAAGAGGACCATGTAGAGCGTTTTATCATTTTGGGTGCACACAAAATCATAAAACGAAATGCATGGAAGCACTAGTGAGCTCTGGGTTTGAGGGGATAGTCCTGGATTGGATCTAGCTTTGATCTTGTGAACATTAGTGGTTATCTTTAACTGCGACACTAAATTTTCTCGTTCTTTCTGCCAGAATCATGTCTGGAGTGCGTGGAGGACGTGGAGGTGGTCGCAATGGTGGACGTGGTGGTGGTCGCGGTGGTGCTGGTGGTCGTGGTGGAGGTATTAACCTATCACAGGCTGATCTGAACAACTTGCTCCAGGCTGCCTTCCAGTTAGGGCACAACGGTGGTGGTAAGTTGATTTATCCATTTTCCTTTTGCCTCATTGGTGAACCTTGTGTACGTATTTCGTGGTTTCTCATACGTTTTATTTCAGGTGGTCCTGTTGACCCACCCCCACCCATGTGCACCTACAAGATGTTTCGGGACTGTAAGCCCCAGGAATTCTCTGGCACTGAGGGTGCGGTTAGCTTGCTTAGGTGGTTGGAGAAAGTGGAGTCGGTATTTCTGATGTGTAACTGTCTCCCAGAAGACCGGGTGAAGTATTCTGCTGCGTTGTTTCAGGACGTGGCATTGACTTGGTGGAATGGCATCACCCAGAACATGGGTATTGGGGAGGCATATGCTATGCCATGGGAGAACTTTGTGCAGTTGCTGAAGCGGGAGTATTGCCCGAGAGAAGAGGTACAGAAGCTGGAGCATGAGGTGTGGAACCTCAAGATGACTGGGTCGGAAATCGAGAAGTATACGGTTAGGAGGAATGAGTTGGCAGTGCTGTGTCCCGATCTGCACGTGCCAGAGTATCGTAAGATTGAACACTATGTCTCAGGGTTAGTGCCGGAAATTGCAGGGTTGGTAGCTGCTGGAAATCATCCTACTTATGCGGAGGTAGTTCGATCGGCACATAGGATGACTAACTTAAAGGTGAATGAGGGGATTTTGCCTGCGAAAGGTTCAACTGTTAAGGCTCCAGAGAACAACAAGCGCAAGTGGGAAAATGACGGGAAAGGATCTGGGTCTACGCAGCAGGGTAAAAAGTTTGATAATGGGGGTTCATCGTCTTCGGGTAACAAGCAGGGTGGTTATGCGGGAAAACTGCCCAAATGCAACAAGTGTGGACGCCATCATCAAGGGAACTGCGATAGTAACCGTTGTCACCGCTGCCAGCGAACAGGCCACTATGCTAAGGATTGTCGGGCTACACTTCCATCGACTCAGGCTCCGACTAACAGCTCAGCTCCGACTACTCAGGGGACTACAGGGAAACGGGGATGCTACAACTGTGGTGACACTGGGCATTACAAGAAAGATTGCCCAAAACTGAAGCAGGGTGGGAACAACGGGAATGGTAACAACGGGGGCGGCGGCAGAAATGCACGTGCCTTCGTCATTGGAGCCGCTGAGGCTAGACAGGACCCTGATACAGTCACCGGTACGTTTCTTCTCAATAACCATTCTGTTAGCGTGTTATTTGATTCTGGTGCCGACAAGAGTTTTGTATCCATGGATGTTAGTCGACTGCTAGATGTAGTACCTGTACCATTAGAGACCAAGTATATTATTGAGTTAGCTGACGGTAAAACGATTGAAGCTACTAGTGTTCTTCGGGAGTGTCAATTAGAGTTGTCGGGTTTATCGTTCCCCATCGACCTTATGCCGGTACCATTGGGTAGTTTTGACGTTGTGGTAGGAATGGATTGGTTATCTTTGTATCGCGCGGAGATCGTCTGTTACGATAAGGTTATTCGGATTCCTCTCCCTGATGGAGAATTTCTTTCTGTGTACGGTATCAAGGGTGGTGTTCCGCTAAACATCATCTCTAGCATGAAAGCCCTTAAGTGTCTTCGAAAGGGTTATCCAGCTGTTTTGGCACTCTTATCTGTTTCCTCTGGTGATGAAAAGAAGATCGACGACATTCCGGTAGTACGCGAGTTTCCTGATGTTTTTCCCGATGATTTATCTGGTCTTCCTCCTCATCGTCAAGTCGAGTTCGGTATTGACCTCGTACCAGGGGCTGCTCCTATTGCTCGGGCCCCGTACCGTCTTGCACCTCCCGAGATGCAGGAATTGTCTAGTCAGTTACAGGAACTCTTGGACAAGGGTTTCATCCGACCAAGTTCTTCCCCTTGGGGAGCCCCGATTTTATTTGTCAAGAAGAAAGATGGGAGTTTCCGATTGTGCGTAGACTACAGAGAACTGAACAAGTTGACCATCAAGAACCGTTATCCTCTTCCACGTATTGATGATCTGTTCGACCAGCTTCAGGGTTCTAGTTATTATTCCAAGATCGACTTGAGGTCCGGTTATCACCAGCTGCGCGTCAGGGAGGCTGACGTTGCAAAGACTGCTTTTCGAACACGTTATGGCCATTTCGAATTCTTGGTCATGCCTTTCGGTCTCACGAACGCACCGGCGGTTTTCATGGACTTGATGAACCGCGTCTGTAAACCATATTTGGACAAGTTCGTCATTGTATTTATTGATGACATTCTGATCTACTCCAAGAACGAGACCGAACACGGGGAACATCTGCGGTTAGTTTTGGAACTTTTACGACGGGAGCAACTTTACGCCAAGTTCTCAAAGTGTGACTTTTGGTTACGCGAAGTTCAATTCCTAGGACATGTGGTTAATGAACTAGGGATTCATGTCGATCCAGCTAAAATCGAAGCGATCAAGGACTGGGGAGCACCAAAGACGCCAACTGAGGTGCGGCAATTCCTAGGCCTTGCGGGCTATTATCGTCGTTTCATTCAGGGGTTCTCGAAGATTGCTCAACCCCTCACCATTCTCACGCAGAAGGATAGGAAGTTCGACTGGGGTGAATCACAAGAGTCAGCGTTTGAGGAACTGAAGTCTAAGCTGTGTTCTGCTCCTATTTTGTCTTTACCTGAGGGTCCTGATGATTTTGTTGTTTACTGTGACGCTTCCATTCATGGACTCGGTTGCGTGTTGATGCAACGCGAGAAAGTGATTGCGTATGCTTCTCGTCAACTCAAAGTGCACGAGAAGAACTACACAACTCATGACTTGGAGTTGGGTGCCGTGGTATTCGCGTTGAAAATTTGGAGACATTACTTGTATGGTACCAAATGCACCATCTACACCGATCACAAGAGTCTCCAACATATTTTCGATCAACAACACTTGAACATACGGCAACGCCGTTGGATCGAACTTTTGAACGACTATGATTGTGCTATTAAGTACCATCCTGGCAAGGCGAATGTTGTAGCAGACGCCTTGAGCAGGAAGGAATCTACTAAACCTCGTCGTGTTCGGGCGTTGCAGCTCACCATTCATTCGTCGTTACCTGATCAACTCCGTTCTGCCCAATTGGAAGCTTTGAAGGAGGAAAACCTTAAAGCTGAAACTATGCACGGTGCCGACAAGCACCTAGAGCGAAGGCCTGATGGCCTGCACTACTTCGCAGAACGCATATGGGTTCCTTTATTCGGGGGACTACGGGAGCTTGTCCTTGATGAGGCTCATAAGTCCCGGTATTCTATTCATCCTGGTTCGGATAAGATGTACCAAGATCTGAAGGTGCTTTACTGGTGGCCAAACATGAGGTCGGACATAGCCTCATACGTGAGCAAATGCTTGACTTGTGCTAAGGTCAAGGTGGAATACCAGAAACCATCGGGTCTCCTGCAACAACCTGAAATTCCGGAATGGAAATGGGAACGGATTACTATGGATTTTGTCACACAACTTCCTAAGTCACCAAGCGGGAACGACAAGATATGGGTGATTGTCGATCGGTTGACGAAATCAGCTCATTTTCTTGCTATTAAGGAGACCGACACCATGGATCGTTTGGCTCGTCTTTACTTGAAGGAAGTTGTTTCTAAGCACGGGGTACCAATTTCTATTATCTCGGATCGTGACTCCCATTTTACTTCTCACTTCTGGAAGTCTTTGCACAAGGCTTTGGGTACCCAACTAGACATGAGTACGGCTTACCATCCACAGACTGACGGTCAGAGTGAGCGTACGATCCAAACTTTAGAAGACATGCTGCGGGCATGTGTGATCGATTTTGGCAAGGGTTGGGAAGCTCATCTACCGTTGGTAGAATTCTCGTACAACAACAGTTATCACACGAGCATCAAGGCTGCTCCGTTCGAAGCACTGTACGGACGGAAATGCCGTTCTCCTCTTTGTTGGGCTGAAGTGGGTGAGAGTCAACTCACTGGGCCTGAACTAGTGTACGAAACTTCGGAAAAGATCGTACAGATTCGTAATCGGTTGGCGGCGGCACGGGACCGGCAAAAGAGTTATGCTGATCAGCGTCGCAAACCACTGGAATTCCAAGTCAATGACAAGGTACTTCTAAAAGTCTCACCGTGGAAGGGCGTCATACGCTTTGGGAAGCATGGCAAACTCAATCCGCGATATGTCGGCCCATTTACGATCCTGGAACGGATTGGGCCGGTGGCATATCGACTTGATCTACCGACGGAGCTCGGTAACGTACATAACGTCTTTCACGTGTCAAACTTGAAGAAGTGTCTGGCTGACGAGTCTCTCATCGTTCCACTGGAAGAGATCAAGGTTGATGATCGTCTTCGGATTGTGGAAGAACCTGTAGAGATCCTTGATTACAAGATTCGCAGCCTGCGTCACAGCAAGATTCGTATCGTTAAGGTTCGGTGGAACTCGAACCGGGGACCGGAATATACGTGGGAACGGGAGGATCAGATGAAGTCTAAGTATCCTCATCTCTTTCCTAAGGAAGCGTTCGAGTCGAGACATGTCTCTTCGGCAGCTGAATGAATCTCGGGTCGAGATTCCTTTTAACGTGGGGATGATGTGACAACTCGGGTAAATCTCTCTTTTGGTCTCTATCTTTTGTTTTGCTTCCTTCGTTATGTCTTTTGTTCTTTTGATACTTGTGCAATTTTCGGGACGAAAATTCTTTTAACGTGGGGATGATGTGACACCCGGCAAATTCTGGTTAACAACGTTGTCTAGATGAAAGTCTACCTTAGCGAGTCACGCGTATATTGTACTTAACGGGGTTAGTTAAGTCGGGTTATGGTTCGGGAACTATTGGTTAGTCTAGAAGATCATTGGATGTTGGTCTAGAGGTTCGTTAGATGTCAGTCCTTAACCAAGTGTACAAACAGTGACGATCGGTAGGATCGTCAGGGCATACGGAACGTACGAGTCTCGAGTCCCGGGAATTGGTGAACGAGTGTAAATATGTGTATTTACTTGTGTTATGTGTTTACAATCATTATGTGACTTGTCGGTACATTAATATGGGATAACATATGTTAAAACGGGGTTTAACGCGCAAAACACACAAAAGGAACCCCTACAGGCGATTAGGAAGCCTAATCGCCCATAGGGGAGGCGAGTAGGGAACATTAGACACGAGTAGGAGGCTACTCGTGTATACATAGGGGCGATTAGGCCCAATCACATGCACATTCATGCGATTAGCAGCCCTAATCGCATGTAACTGCTGCATACTCGCCTATAACGTGCTGGACGACTAGAAACGCCTATAAATACAATGCTTAACCTCCTAAACTCCCTAATATCAACCCTAGTCGTCCCATAACCGCCCCAAACACTTAAACAACCTCTGGAAGGCGATTTTGATCAAAAACACAAGGTTTCAAGGTCTAACCATCATTCTTTTACAATTCCAAGGTTTGATTCTCATCCATAACACTTTGTAAACGTTTTTAATCAATCCCTAATGGTCCAGACCTGTTCATAAACGAAAAAGCTTTCTGAAAATCGTCAATAAGGGTTGTTAATCGGATTATAACTAATAAACATGCGTTATGGGTATGTATGATTAGAAAGATAGGATTTTTATGAATCTTGATGATGTGTTGATGTGTTATCATGCTAGGTCAGAATTAATATTGTTAGTATGATGATAGAAATCTCAGTAATTGATTATTAGGGTTATTGTTATGCATGTTAGAATGATGATTGCATGCTATGTGTATATGTTTGGATTACTTGGTTGCATGCAGGACTGATTATACGAGGTTAAACGAGGGATTTTGGTTGAAACATGTTTAGGATAGTGTTTGGGATGATATTGGGTAGTTACACACGTTCTGGATCTGATTTGGAGCGTTAAACGCGCGAAAAACCGGAACAGCAAGGTTACAGGCGAGTAGCCTTGCTAATCGCCTGTGTTAGGGGCGAGTAGCCCCCACTCGCATGAAATTAGGGGCGAGTAGCCCCACTCGCATGCCATCAGGGGCGAGTAGCCCACTCGCATGCCATCAGGGGCGAGTAGCCCTGATCGCATGACATTAAGGGCGATTAGCCCAAATCGTGTGTCATTTCATGCGATTAGTCTCCCTAATCGCGTGTACTGCTGCTGTAAGTGTATATTAGCATACCGAGACCTGATTTGACATATAGTAACATGCTAGGAACCCCGTAACATGTCTAATAACTTGGTAACATATATTTGGATGTATTCCGGTGATACGTGAACTATGTGCTATAACTTGTTGTGCGTTAACGTATGTTAAGTGTACTTGCGTTATTGTATGTTTTGGAGCGTAAACATAACACGGGGAGCCTCGGGTCACCAATGGGATGTCGAGTCTTGTACTTTGGGTCAGTTAAACAGTCACGGTGTTTTCAAACAAACTTGGTTATGGTCTGGACATCTAGGGACTAATTAACCTGCGGGTTATTAGTCTAAGTACTTGTAACTGTCGTATGTTAGGTCGCCGCTTACGGGACTAGCATAGCAGCTGGGTTTACTCGGGTTAAGGAGTAACGCAACTTAAGGTGAGTTTACGGCCCCTCTTTTAAACTGGTTTTATACTTTCGGGGGAGAAAACATGTGTTAAAACGATTATTTGGTAACTACTGTCATACTATGGGTTTCTATTGTGTACTACACGATCCTTGGAAGTCCCGGGGGAAACCATGAATGTGCGGGTTTGCACAACGGGGAAATGTGAATAGCGCTATTGGGAGTGACCAACCCCGCTCGTCGACTTGGAGGGTCGGCGGGTGCATATTGTCTCAAACAGGAACAACAGGAACAACAGGAACATACATCGGGCATACTTTTGGTATTCGAGTTAGTAATGGTTTTCCAATCGTGGTAGTAACAAAACGTACGCCTAGCTAGCGTATACTGGTTTTCTATTTGTTATAGTATGGACAGGTGGACTTGGTACTTGGATACAAAACCTGTAAACTCACCAGCATTTTTGTGCTGACGTAAACTTTTACATGTTTTCTCAGGTCGCTAAGGTAGCACGACTGGACTAGGGCGCACGCGTCTGCACGGCGTCTTACTAGGGTTGCATGGTCTTTTGAACATTGAACTATTATTTCATTGTCGAGTACTGTTTTTGAATAAGCTTCCGCTGTAAACGGGATTTTAAACTATGTTTTGAAATTGCATTTATATTCATTTAGACTTGTTTATTGTGATCGTTGGTTTGGATCCTGGTTTGTCATGCGCCTCGCGGTAAAACTCCGCAAGTGGATTTTGAGGGTGTGACACGTATACTGCTGCTGTAAGTGTAAATTAGCATTCTGAGACCCGATTTGACATCTAGGAACATGCTAGGAACCCCGTAACATATCTAATAACTTGGTAACATATGTTTGGATGTAATTATGTGATACGTGAACTACGTGCTATAACTTGTTGGACGTTAACGTATGTTAAGTGTGATTGCATGATTGTTTGTTTGGGAGCGTAAACATAACACGGGGAGTCTCGGGTCACCAATGGGATGTCGAGTCTTGTACATTGGGTCAGTTAAATAGTCACGGTGTTTTCAAACGAACTTGGTTATGGTCTGGACATCTAGGGACTAACTAACCTGCGGGTTATTAGTCTAAGTACTTGTAACTATCATATGTTAGGTCGCCGCTTTACGGGACTAGCATAGCTGCTGAGTTTATTCGTGTTACGGAGTAACGCAACTTAAGGTGAGTTTACGGCCCCTCTTTTAACTGGTTTCACTTTTCGGGGGAGAAAACATGTGTTAAAACTTATGTTTGGTAACTACTGTCATACTATGGGTTTCTATTGTTTACTATACGATCTTTGGAAGTCCCGGGGGGAACCATGAATGTGCGGGTTTGCACAACGGGGAAATGTGAATAGCGCTATTGGGAGTGACCAACCCCGCTCGTCGACTTGGAGGGTCGGCGGGTGCATATTGTCTCAAACAGGAACAACAGGTTACTACATCGGGCACGACATCTGGTTTGCGAGTTAGTAATGGTTTTCCAATCGTGATAGTAACAAAACATACGCCTAGCTAGCGTACTTTGGTTTTCGATGTGTTATAGTATGGACAGGTTGAACTTGGTACTTGGATTACAAAACCTGTAAACTCACCAGCATTTTTGTGCTGACGTAAACTTTTACATGTTTTCTCAGGTCGCTAAGGTAGCACTACCGGACTAGGGCGCACGCGTCTGCACGGCGTCTAGTTAGAGTTGCATGGTTTTTCAAACGTTGAACACTTGGTTTAATTTGGATTATGTTTTGAATAAGCTTTCGCTGTAATTGGGGATTTTAAACATTGTTTTTGAAATTGCATTATGTTCATTTAGACTTGTTTATTGTGATCGTTGGTTTGGATCCTGGTTTGTCATGCGCCTCGCGATAAAACTCCGCAAGTGGATTTTGAGGGTGTGACAATAACAATCACAAATAACAAGGGAGACAATGGATCCCCTTGTCTAATGCCTCTTGAACAACAAAATTCCAATGTTGGCGAACCATTGATAAGAACGGACGCCCTAGCTGAGCACACAATAGCCTTTACCCATCTCACCCATCTTTCCGGGAAGTTCATCTGATTTAGAATACTCACCAAAAAAACCCCAATTTACCGAGTCATACGCCTTGTCAATATCAATCTTAAAAATCATACCCGGCTTTCTAACCCTCTTTAACCACCCAATTATCTCATTAAGCATTAATGGACCATCCATAATACTCCTTCCTTCCAAAAACACCGTTTGTTCCGCGGAAATGACCTTTCCAATAACCAACTTCAACCTAGCGGCTAATACCTTCGAAAGAACTTTATTGACACAACCTATCAAACTAATAGGCCGAAAATCTGAAAAGCCAATAGGGTCTTTGATTTTCGGAATGAGAGCCACAAAAGAAGTCGCGCAACCTGGAAACACAGCAGCGTTTTCATAAAACTCATTAAACAAATCCACAAAATCCTGCTCCAATCCGCTCCAGAACCTCCTAATGAACTTAAAATTAAATCCATCAGGTCCCGGTGCCTTGTCACCCGCACAAGACCGTCCGCCTCCAAATCTGTAATAGCACCAATATTATGACACACCAAAGTCGGTCTTAGATTCCTAGACTCCTCGAACTTCTCCTTGAAAAATGTAAATGCCCTGTCTTTTATTACAATCGGATTTGTTTCCCACACACCCTCCACCAAAATACCATGTATACGGTTACTAGTAGTATTAGCATTAATCATCCCATGGAAGAAACTGGAGTTTTCATCCCCATCAACCGCCCACCTAATCCTCGCCTTTTGCACCAAGTCCGACTGTCTCATTCTCTCGAACTCCTTAATAAACGTCTTCCCCTCCATCCTAACATTACACTCATCCACAGAGAGACTCCTTTCCTCAGCCTCTTTTTCCAATTTTTCAACAATACTCCTTTTATCCCTAACCTCCTTTTCCAACCTACCTCTCTCCATAACCACCCAATCCTTCACCCTATTCTTCAAGAATTTCAATTTTGTAGCCACTCTAATCCCCACCGGTCCGTCAAAATCAAAAGACTCGCACAACCCACTAACATAATCCTTAAATCCAGGTAGATCCAGCCACGAGTTAAAGAACTTAAAAGGTATATGCCCAAAATCCACCACCTTCGTGTTTAGAATAATTGGACAATGATCGGTGAGACTCCTAGCAACCGCAGTAACTGACGCATTCGGCCATCTATCCATAAAATTCTTACATACTAGATACCTATCCAATTTCTGAGTTTTCCACCATTATCCGACATATATGTATATTTATAGCCACCCATATTATATTCATACAACCCCACCTCAGAAATAAACTCATTGAACACCCTCGCGTTTGCCGGAACATACTCCGAATTGAATCTCTCCTCCTCATTCCTAACTTCATTAAAGTCCCCCATCAACACCCACATACCATCCTTCGATCTAACAACCTGGGTTAAGTCGACCCACAATTGTCTTCTTAAGGTAACATCGTTCGGTGCATAAATATTAACCACATTCACATTTTCCCCAGACCCAATGATTGACCCACACACACAAACAAAAACGACCTACCCTTCACAACACTACACGGCTGAAAAACTGTAGAATCCCATATACTTAATAACCCGCCCGATCTTCCTTCCGCAAGAACCTGTTCTGCCCCAAAAACTGACCTCCCCCATAATGAACTAAGATTAAAAAAAGAAGAACTTACCCCTAATTTGGTCTCCTGGATTGCAAGAAAGTGGATTCCATGACTGGTTTTAAGGCCTTTAACCCAATCAGCCTTTCTTGCATCCCTGACCCCACGTATGTTCACCGCCATAAAATTCATTGGATACTTTCGTAACCACCATCCTCCACTACCATCTCCTCAACAACTCCTTCGAAGCCATCCAACTCAAACCCAACCATGGACCCAGCCCTAATAGTATCAGTTGCCTCATCCCTAACCCCGTTCAAATCACCACCCGACCCCACATCCCTATTCTTCACTGTCTCGTCAACCCTCTCGCCGGTTATCGCATCACCCACCGCTCCATTATCCACCTCATCCCCACCCAACACATCCTCACCTGCCATGGGATCCTGAGCCACGTCATCGGATTTGGATACACTCTCCGAGTTACTGATATTACAAATATTATTCAGATCAGGAACAGAACAATTGTACTCGGCCATCTTCTGGAAAAGTCCCCCACCATTATCACCCTTTGGACTATTAAGATCAATACTCCTGGACCCCCTCTTCCTTTTCCTGGGCCTATCACCAGAATTTGGGCTCCCCTCCCTATCATGGCCATCTCAAATGTAGTCCACCTTTCCCCACCAATATTATTATCATTATGTAAAAAATTAGTATTATTATTATTATCATTATAAAAGTTAATACTATTATTATTATTATTAAAGATATTATTATTTTCGGTACTATTATTATTATTATTATTATTATTATTATTATTATTATTATTATTATTATTATTATCACCTTTCTTGGTACCCACACCAGTACCATCCACTTGTCCCACCATCTGAGTCTGGCCTACCTTGCTTGTATCCCCCCTACCATCATAATTCACCTGCATGTCTACTCCATCATTATTCTTTTGCATGCCCACCTCATTCCCAACATTTACATTTAATGCAGTCTCTTCCACTTCCCAATCCTCCCCAGCGATCCCCCTCCTAACAGGCGACTTTTGGACTTCCCCTTCCTCAAGGTCCTCCTGCATGACACTTCCGGCAGCCGATCTTACCGACCCTTGCCGCTCAACCGACGACACTGCATCCAGTAATATCCTCAACCTTGTATCCTTCTCCTCCGACACCCATATTTTATATGCCTTTCCATCCCATACAACCTCTATTTCCTCATCAATAAACTTTTGGATCGACGTAATTATACAACACGATCCACCTGAATTATCCACTCCCGTCCAATCGAAACCAGACTTTTCAACCACCGTACCAAACGCGCCACACACTATATCGTAATATTCACCATCTCTTAGCACCAACGGCATACCACGAATTTTTAACCAAACAAGCCTTTGCACTTCTATGTCCTGACCAACCCATAACTCACCATCCTCAAGAACACTACCCCATACTTCCTCCTTCCTCCTTATGAATTCTACCACTGACCTTTTATTTCGGAATCCTATCAAAAACGATAAACCTCCCACATAGCCCACCGAGCATTCACCATACCCGCCAACCGTCAACATCGGCTTTAAATTTTGGAAAATACTTGTATCCCTCCCCTTAACCAGTACAGCTCTCATCATACAATGATCCGGATACGTATGCCCCTGTTTCTCAATCACCACTGTTTTCTTAGACGAAGATCCTACCTGAAACTCACTCGTCATTGCTTCCATAAAAGAAATCCCCGGCCTCCTAACCACATTAACATCGTGTGGTTTGGGTTGGTTCACTTGCGCTTTGTTTTGATTCATCTGATTTCTACCTCTCTGGTCAATTCCATTCGCCTGCCCCATGTTATACTCAATCTTCTCGTGCTGTTTGTTGTATCTCGCCAGTGTAACCGCTAATTTTGCTTGATAAATTTTCACCGTATTCATATTCCTAAGTGTTTCTTCTACATTCTGCATACCTTCGTACCGTACAAACCCAAAAAAGTTCCCTCTTGCATCTCTTTTTTTCGCCACATACGCATCGTTCACCCTCCCATGAGGCTGGAAAGCCTTCCACAGTAGAGTATTTGATACACCACCAGGTAAATTTGCAATGAAAAATGTCGTAATCGGCTTCCTGTTATTGTTGTTTGTTCTCCTGTTTGTCTTGGAGTAGTCGTCCGGCCACCATTCTCTTGGTCTCTCTCTCCCTTTCTCTCTCATATTTAAAACAATTGACACTTGTTCTAATCTTGAGTATTAAAATTCACGGCCCAAGCCCCAAAGCTTGTAGGGCTCCAATAAAGAAGGCACATAATTATATTTTTAGGGGATCATTCTTATGATTGAAGGAGAGAGTCATCGTAATTCAGCAGCCTTTGGCTGACGAAAAGAAGTCTTTGACAGCAGCCTTTTGGCTGTCGAGAGGGGTTCGCACAATAAAAGGCAGAAGGCTGGAACAAGGAGAAAGAAGATGAAGGCTTCTACCATAACCATGAGCAGTTAAGTTATTCGTGATTTCTCCCGGGTGACTCTTTGTATTGATTTTATATTCTGAACTCGTTTTGATTATGTATGAACTAGTATTTTTACTACTTGTGTTGGATTGAATAAACCTTGCTTATATTTGAATCAATTTATCTATTAACTGTGATTTCTGGCATCATAGGGAGGTTGGTTGATATTTGTATAGGGATAGCTAGGCGTACGGTTTACGTTGAAAACATGTCCCTAATTATTATTTCAATCTGAATAGTTATTGTGACAGGATAGCTAGTTATTGTGACATGATAACCAAGGCCATGTCTATGTGGTGTTCTTGTAGTTAAATCGAATAGGTTGCAAGATTATACAAATAGGATCCCGGGTGGAAGTTACATTTATCTTTATTATTTATTTAGATTATTTTGTTATCATTTCAACATTTTTATAAAACAAACAAAAAGATAAAACTAGCAAACTTCATAATTGTATTTTGTATATTTATTTTGGTAACTAGCTTAGACAAATAAACAACCATTGTGACGCTAACCACATGCTCCTCGTGGATTCGATATTCCCTACTTACTCTGGCTACCTAGGTTATTTAGGTTTTGTATGACCCTTGACGACAGATGGTCATCAACTATATATATATATATATATATATATATATATATATATATATATATATATATACACTATATTATAAAGCATGAGGGATGGGTTTCAACAAAAATTAAGAAATTAAAACATTTTATGCTTATGGTACAACAACTTACTTAAGTAAATAAAGGGCCAAAATAGTCTTTCTACATGAGTATTAAATTAGATGAAATGAACATAATAATTATTTTACATAAAGATTAATTGTTCTTAAGTAATTACAAATGATAATGCACATTGTACAAACCTTTTAAGTTATATGTATATTTAAAATTCAAATAAATATGTAGTCACAACCATTAAAACTTGCTTCCTTACTAATGCTAACCCCCGACTCTTCATGTTCTAAGGAAAATAGTAAATAAATATAGATGACAATCTTTTACTTTTCTCACTTTCCTCGTACAATACTTACTAACGTCACATTTATCTCCCTCATTTTGCAATGATCAAGGGAAGGAACACTCAAATGATCTTTAATCTGGTAAGTAACTACGAATATGTTTATATCTTATTCATTATATAGATTGTTCATCTTTTGTTGATAACCTCATGAGTTTTCTCTGAATATCTTAAAACATTTTTTCATGCTCTTTGACATCAAACCGCATGGGAAGCAATACCCAACGCGTTGTGACGTCTTTGAAACACAAATCTTGTAAGTATCTTCATCCACGCACATCAAAACCTCTTAATGACTTTAATACTTATCTAATAACTTTATTTATTTATTTTTATTTCTGATCGTTATCATCAAATTTGGTTCATGAATACTTTTAAATTGGATAGCATCAAAATTGTTTTTTTTTTCTAGACGGAAACCATAATAATAATATTAAGGTTTATTAAAAGTAATCTGTTAGAATAATATAGTTACATGTTGGAAGCCAATTTTATTCATATAACTCAAGTTTTTTATTTCTTTTTTTTATTAAACTACTAGGTCTATAACATCAAGAGAACTAAATAGAGTTTGTCAACTTAACCAGGCTTTGTATAGTTTAGTTTTTGTATTGTTTTAGTGCCCAGAGTTGTTGTGGTAGATGTAACAGTGACAAAATATAAAACGAAAATAAAACTCTCGGTGAAAGAGAAAGATGGAGTAGTGATATAAGAAGATGAAATTCTTGGTTGCTCTTTTTACGAGAGTCTCAATGATGAAGATCGGTGGTCGAATAATGTAGCTAGTGTATGTGACAAAAGTTGATTTCATTACGATGCAGTTGGTTAACATACGGATTTTATTCTTAAATTACTATATTCATGACTGATATTTTCCTATTCTTGTGTTCGAATTTTATTTTTAAATTACGTAGTACATTTATGGATGATATTTTTTAGTCATGCGTTTTTATTATTTAATTGTGATATGTAACGCTCATGACATATATAGACCACAACGATCATATGAAAAAGAAAATTAACAAAAGTAGTATAAAATATATTACGAGATGATTGATAAACTAACATAAAACAAGTGTCGCATTGTAAATTATAATCAACGCCGCATCACGCGACACTAACATTTCATTATTTGCTTCAATACATGTGGCCCCGCCGCATCGCGCGGGCATCCCACTAGTATGTATATATATATATATATATATATATATATAACATGAGGGAAGGACGCCGGTAAAAGTTAAGTAATTACAACATTTTAAGCTTATGGTACAACAACTTAATGAAGTTAGTAAAGGGCCAAAATGGTCTTTTTACATGAGTATTAAATTAGATGAAATGGAGATAATATTTTTTTTACATAAAGATTAATTGTTCTTAAGTAATTAAAAATGATAATGCACATTGTACAAACCTTCTAAATTACGCCCCACTCACGGTGTGCAAATATAATGTATATATGTGTTGTCCTTGGGGGGCAAAAGTAAAGTTGAACTAGTTTTAACGTTATTTTACTAATTTCGTGAAAATGACGTTAAAAACGACGGACGGTTAATCATGCATCATGTGGTGGCGTGGATAGCCAAAAGACAAAGGGGTACATGCACTGATCGGGTTTGTCCCGATTGCTAAGTGTTTTGTGGCTTATGTCCAAGGCTTGGTACCAAACCACATTGAGCCGGGGGTCTCACTGGAAGCAGCCTCTCTATTGTTAGGGGTAGAGGTAAGGCTGTCTACATCTTACCCTCCTCAAACCCTACCTTAGCTTTGCTCTAGGTGAGATTAACTGGGTATGATGATGATAATGATGAATTAAATTTCAAATAAATATGTAATCACAACCATTAAAATCTTCTTCCTTACTAATGCTAACCCCCGACTCTTCATGTCCTAGAAAAAATAGTAAATAAATATAGATGACAACCTTTCACTTTTCTCACTTCTCTCATACAATAGTTACTAATATCATATTTCTCTCCATCATTCTGCAATGATCAAGGGAAGGAACACTCCAAATGATCTTTAATCTGGTAAGTAAATATGAATATGTTCATATCTTATTCACTATTGTTCATATTTTGTTGATAATCTCATTATCTTTCTCTAAAAATCTTAAAACACTTTCTCATGCTCTTTGACATCAGACCACATAGGAAGCAATACCCAAAGCGTTGTGACGTCTTTGAAACACAAATCTTGTAAGTATCATCATCCATTCACATTAAAACATCTTAATAACTTTAATATTTATCAATATCTAATAACTTTATTTTTTTTTATTTCCGATCGTTATCATCAAATTTGGTTCATGAACACTTTTAAATTGGATAGCATCAAAAAGGGTTTTTTTTTGTTTTTTGTTTTGTTTTCTAGACGGCAACCATAATAATAATATTAAGGGTTTATTAAAAGTAATGTGTTAGAATAATATAGTAACATGTTGGATGCTAATTTTATTCATATAACTCAAGTTTTTTATTTATTTCTTTTTTTTTTACTAAACTACTAGGTCTATAACATCAAGACAACAAAATAGAGTTTGTCAAGTTAACCATGCTTTGTATAGTTTAGTTTTTTGTATTGTTTTAGTGCCCTAAACTGTTGTGGTTGATGTAATAATGACATAATATAAAGCGAAAATAAAACTATCAGTGAAACAGGAAGATAGAGTAGTGATACAGGAAGATGAAACTCTCGATCACTCTTTTTACGAGAGTCTCAATGATGAAGACCGGTGGTCGAACAATGTAGCTGCTGTATGTGACAAAAGTTGATTTCATTACGATGCAGTTGGTTGACATACGAAATTTATTCTTAAATTACTATATTCATGACTGATTTTTTCCTATTCTTTTTTTCGAATTTTAGTTTTAAATTATGTACTATACTTATGACTAATATTTTGTTAGTCATGTGTTTTTTATTATTTAATTGTGATATGTAATGCTCATGACATCTATAGACCACAACGATCCTATAAAAAAGGAAAATTAACAAAAGTAGTATAAAATATATTACGAGAGGATTGATAAACTAACATAAAACAAATGTCGCATAGTAAATTATAATCAACGCCGCATCGCGCGACACTAACATTTTATTATCTGCTTCAATATATGTCGTCACGCCGCATCGTGCGGGCATCCCACTAGTAGATATATAGGGTATCAGATCTTCATAATTCATTGAACTAAACCATTTAGTTCATTTTACAATATATATCATATTTTTATTAAAGTGAGCATTCCAATGACTGCCAATGATCAAATGAACATGACCAATTCACCGTTTTAGACTTTTAGTGCATTATGCTCATATAAGTCAAAATAACAAATTCCATTTTACTTTGATCAATTTTATAAAGTCGAGCTAATGGGAATCTGAATGTCCACTTCAGCTTATCATGGGAAGAATTAAAAGAAGGGGGGCAAATGCAACATTAGTTCTTTACATTGTGCTCGTCTCATATACTTTACCTAACAAGAAAATTTGTATATTTAATGTAGCCTAATTTTGTTGCTGCTCTTAAAAGAATCCAAGGATTTTGAACATATGCTATTTATATAATTTGTATGGAGCCAAATATATAATGGGCTAATATTTGTGACAGTATTAGGTAAGACAGATTCAAACGTCGAAATAAAGAGCCATGGTAAAGAGAAAAGGGTGTGAGAGAGGGAATAGGTTACATTTTGGGTAAAGTTGGATGCATACCGACGCATGAGTTTGGCTCAAGTTATTCGTTTAAAAAAACTCAACAATCCTCCAAGAAAAGTGTCATCCAGGTTAGTTATGTCATACAGTTGAAAATACCATTTAAGTTTTTCGCAATGGTTTTCAAATGATACTTATATCAACGAAGAAAGCGAGTTCACTGGAGTCCCTAATATCGCACTGTGCTCTTGAGGCTTAGTTAGTAAATCAACAACCATTTTTTATATTAAATTCTTCCTATATAAATCATAAAAAGTTCACCGGAGAGGCGTAGATATTTAGTGGGCTTGATGTATTAGGTGATGGTAATGCTGTTGTAAGCTTGTAATTATCACTTGGTTGATTGTTTGTCAATTGTTACGGCAGAACCTTACAACAAGTCATATTATTATTATTACTATGCATCGACAAATCCAAATCACAACTACCTTTTTATACCATTTACATGGTTCTACTAAAACTTCTAATGTTAATGATTTTCTTAAACCACGAGTATCCCTATGATTGGCGAACAAAAAAACCTGCAATTTTTAGCACAACATAATACTGGTTTGCATATGTGAAAGGATTTAGAGACGCTACTACACATACCATTAACCATGTTACATTGACCCATCCAATTTATTGTACATAAATACTTTTATTTTAGGAATTGAGAATTGCTTTCTTTCTGAATTTGATTGATTACGTTCACATATTTATTAACTTCTTAAGGTATGTTTTGTAGTTTTATTTTCATATTACACTAAAACCTTAGAATGGAATAAGTAGTTATCCATCTGCGCTTAACAGTGGAAATAAATAAGGAAAGGAATAAAAAAAATCATGAGTGGGGTTGGAACTTAGAGTTAAACCAGTTTAGGACAACTATATGTTTTGTTTTTTTACATGTGTGCCTCATTTTAGTTATATCACCTGATCGAATTTCAGTTGAGAAGTTATTGATGAAGCAATTTAGAATATATAAATTTTTTAACCCCTAAACCATGCTGCTTGGTCAAGAACCAAGTCATACATCTTCCAATCTTGGCCATCTCAATAAACCAGCCATCCATGTGAGTGTTTTTCATCTTCCGTTGCATTGCATCCTGACTTAATGAGTCATCTTTACTACATGTCAAAACCGGTCAAGTTGGCTACTGCAAATTCTCGCCCCGCAATGCTTTAATTTATTTTATTATAAGGTTTTATTTAGATTATGCGGCAACGCGCAGATAAACATATTAGTGTAAATAGGTGGTGGAGGTATTGGTTGGTCACAACACTCAAAAACTTTTCACAACGACTTCACAAGGTCTCACTCACAATCGTCCGTCGGTGGTGTTGGTGCATCCTGTAGTAGTTTGCAAGTTATTCAAATTCTAGTAATGAAGCGAAGCCCCAAAAATTGGGGCCAAGATAGGTCGGCACACGTCTTTAAGGCGAACCATATGACGACTGAAAATAAAGATGACCACACCTTCTCATAGATGGTGTAAATGAAAGCCATTTTAATACCCCCCCCCCCCCCCCGTGACCTTTTTGTGGATAGAATCTTCAATGAGTGACTTTGATTTTCACCTCGCATCTGCCATATCAATAGGAAACGGGGACCAAATTCAAACTCGACTTGGAGAAATGTGTAAGAAGGTTTGTTGTTTTGACAAGGTTCAAGATCACTGCGCAAAGTTCGTGATCCAAGTAGGTTTGCCGTTCTCCCACTTTGACAATCCTTGCTTGACAAAAATGATTTGAGACACACTCCAACCTCGGTACAAACAAGCAAGTCATCACACCCTTAGACGTTATTATATGAAATTGTGTAGACAAGCTAAAAACGATTTGATTGAAGTTTTTGAAATTTTAAAAGTTTGTGTGAAACTGTGAACTAAACTGTCGATGTTTGGTCGGCTCCACACAATTTATCGGAATCATACATTTGCGTGACCGTTCATTGGCGCGATCCCAATACATGACAAATGATGAAACATACAATTGTGTTCTACATGTTTCCATTTCCACACGCCAGTGAAAATTTATCTCAACTTTTAAGTTAGGTAATTTCAACTTTTAGATTAGATAACAAAATATCTTCAATTTCGTTCGATAACACCTGAAACAACTTAATCGTCGTTGAAAAATTAAACATAAGATATAGACTGATTTCCAACAACGCTTTTTTCATACTCGATGTGTTGCACATATTATTATTTTACTGGCGCAAGACGGCCTCGCGTGTCCGTTGGTTGAGAAATTCAAATATGCTTTTCAACTATCGCTACGTGATGTTTCTAAACAAAATAGACAAAGATAAGCAAAATACCAAAATTGTGTTGTGATACAGAATCCATTTATTTAGGTCCAAGGTTGGACGTACCTATTGGGTGGAATTCGACCTTTACAATGCTTCAAAGTGCATACAGCAAAGAACTTTCCAAAGTTTTCATAATGATCTTGTGACCCGTGTTCAAGTAAACCCGTTTCGGATGAGGGTTAGGAAACTATCGAACAAATCACCGAATTTCTTGAGGTTTTTAAAAACCAACTATAAGATTATCATGAAGATATAACCTGACTAGTACAAATTAAGAAACTTCATGAATTAAATTTTATGGCTAACAAAATATATGAGTTTGTGTTTAAAAATGATTTGTATAAACAAATACCCATTTCCGGATGAGGGTTGGGAAACTATCGAATAAATCACCGAATCTTGAGGTTTTTAAAAAACACAACAATAAGATTATCGGGATAATCCTACTAGTAGAAAGAAACTTCATGAATTAAATTTTATGGCTAGCAATATAAAAGAGTTTAAGTTTAAAAATGATTTGTTTTAACAAATAATAGAAGCAATGAAAGAATATTTTGAAAATGATTTCAAGTAAATCCTAGGAATTTTTAGTTGGTCATTGAATTTAATCTCATGCTTAAATATAACGGGTGTTGAAACTATAATCGACAAACTAAATTCCGACTTTAGTTTTCGAAGATTCACTGAATTGAACAACCAACAAAAGAATGCTTTCAAACAAAATCTTCAATCAATATATGTTTTATTAAATATGATATGGCACCACAAGTTCATAAGTGACAAAACCTGTCACACAGCAGTGGTATACACCGTGTATAGGGCTATATGTGGCGTATTAAGTACAAGATCACAGAAGTAGATGGATATTTGACGTTTGGTGCCACCTATACGCCTTGTATAGAACTATACGATGCGTATAGGCTGTGAATGCATGATTGCCTTGCTTTTTCTTTCTTTTCTTCTTCATTCAATTTCAAGAGGATTCACATTTAATTCATTAGAATTCCGTGGTGGGACATCAAGTATTTTTTTGTGAATTAGCAAATGAGTTTTGCATTCCTGATTTTTACTAGACATTCATGAATATTGTGAAACATGGGTGAATAATCATCATGAAAAGGAGGTTGTGTCAGGCCACAAAAGGCCGATAGTGCTAGAATTGAATGAGCCTGCCCCCGACGGCGAACCTTCATACGCACAATCCGGTGATCCGGGTTACGAATACGCGAGAGAACCTTCGTACGTACAATAAAACTCTCTGGACGAGAAACCACTAAACATGCAAGTTTTGTATGAAACTGACCAAGATTTTGTGTCTCGCAAAGAGTTGATGTTGTGGAATCAAAAGAGGGGACTTATAATGGTTACGTCATTGTGACCCAACGATAAGAAAAACAATAATAATAAGGACGTGAAGGCATGGCTTGAATACAACTATAGTGTAGAGCATAAGAGTATAGCCACACTGAGGAAAACTGGCAACCAAAAATTGATTGCCTTTTTAAACTGATAGGGTTGTATGATGTAACCATAACGTTGCTCAACATTTGGAGGGCAACAGGTATGCTAGAAGGCTTTCTCCGAATGAATACTAATTGGTGGAAGTGTTGTTAAGGCAAGGCATGGAGGCACGTAAAATTTGGAAAACCAAAATGACACGGACCCTGAGTGCAAGTGTGTTATGAAAGACAGACATAATGTTATTTAGACGATTAATATGACTTAGAAATATGGTAAATCACCCATATAGGTATTGGAAGGACTCGTTGTTTCTAAAAACTACACTTATTACACTCGGGATGATCCCTCCACAAGCGCGGTTGAGAACCTTTTCTTTGTTCATACTTTAGCCTTCAAAATATGTTGTGCGTTCTTCCATGTGCTGATGATCGACACAACCTACAAACCCAACATGTATAATCTTCCATTTGTGCAAGCTGTCGGTATAACATCGAAAAACCGTTTGTTTTTTTTTTTTTTTTTGTCTATTGTACCGGAGGTCGCACACCCACATAACATGTTATTTATTAAGAGTTTTAATGTTATTTATTGGCATTAATAAGAATTTTTAAATTCTGATTATACTTTATTGACAGAGATAAATGTATATCATATATTTATTACGAAAATTATAATGTATTAATTAGCATTTACTTGAAATTCATTTGTAAATAAATGATAAATAAATCAATCATTCAATTGTATGTTAATAAAATAAATTTTGTCACTAATTAACAGTTTCCTAAAATATTATACTGTATTCAAAATAATTTTCAATCATATTAATAAATTTTGTCACTAATTGAGTTATGGTTGGTCCAGGCCATCTTACTTCTTTGACCAGGAAGATCTGTTTTTAATTGGTGAATTGGGCTATAAGATGAGGGGAGGCTACTTACTGGATGAACCAATTTTGAGTTTGAAGTTGGTTTATAAATTTAAATTTTTTTATTTTTTTCGTAGTTATATGTTAGTCTTTCCTTTCTCTGCAACTTGAATTTTTGGATTTCGTTTTTGAGAGTTTAACAAGAAAATAGTCGTGATAAATGTTGGTGTTTTCATTCTATTGTTTCTATATGATGACAATTAATATTTTAAGCCACTGATGGTGGGGCTGGGTGAGGCTCATCCGAACGACGGTGGTGCGGATTAAAAGGATCGGCCAAGACGTCGGAGCATAATTTTTTTCCTAAAACGATACTTCAAGTCGCGGTTCTTCCTTTTAAGTCGCGGTTCCACATCACCGCGTCTTCTAATGAATAAGCTAAACTTGCGCCACATTAAGACGCAGTCGAAATCCGCGTCTTTAAGCCAAATCACCGCGTCTTTTGGGTCTCTTTTTGTACTAATTAATAAAAATATTATGTTTCAAGAAATATATGCATATCATAGTTGAAAAAGTCGGTATATAATAATAGTAGAATAAACTCTAATGTAATTTGTTAACATACACAGTCGTTAACATATGTATTTAAAAATTTAAACATTGACGTAACAGTTATAAATTTTGTTAACTTAATTTTTAAAACACTTTTTTTTTCAAATGATAATTAATTTGACTCTTTAATACCACCTATTTTTTCTATTATCTAACATATGTTATTTTTTTTTTAATTTTACCATTCAACCACATAAAGCATTCGAAATTTATATATATCATTTATAAAAACAATTATTTTCATCATTTTTCGTTTTTAGTATTTTAGCTAACATAAGTTTTAACCTGGTGAAAATTTAACTAAAAACATAAGTTTATTTAAAATATTAATAATTAACTTTATATTAAATTTATTTAGTTAATAATATAATAACTATCTTTAATTAAAAAATTAGTTATCTTCAATTAAGTAATATAGAAAGAAATAATATCTTGAATTAAAAATATAAATATACTTAAATAAGTAGGAATATAATATTTTAATTAAAAGATAAGTATCAATTATTAAGTAAAAGAATAATATTTTTGATACAAAGATAATAATATATGATTAAGTATGAGAAAATACAGAAAAACCTAAAAACAAATGACTTTTGTGAATGAAATTTGTCTAAACTTATATTTTTTTTATTATAGATATTAGATAATAGAATAGATAATTGATAGCTAATAGATAATAAATGTTAAATATTTTTTAATTATGTTAAGTATTAAGTTATTTGAAACCATGTCATTTTTTATTAGTTTCTGTTTATTTTTATCCCGATAAATAAGATGTCAATTATCATAAAATAGGGTTGATTGGATAGAGTGGGGTAAATACCCGTTGTATATGGTGTAATTGGTTTGTTTGGGGGTCCTTGTTTTGAGGTCCCGTTTTTTTGAATGAAGTTAACTTTCAAAAAAAAAAAATACACTAAAAAGTGTGAGGTTTTGAGTTCAAGTCTCACAAGGAACAAAAAATTCGCCTTTAAAAAAATCAAATAAAAATGTATGAACCTTCAAAGAAAAACTTATGATAATGCAGTATCAATTAAGGGTAGTCTTAGTTGTAAAAGTAATTTTAGTAGATATTTCATCATCTTAAGCGATAACATAAGTTTGAAATTGATTATAATCTAAAATTTTAAGATCGCTTTGAAAGATATCCCAACCGCATTTGCTTGCGGACTACGTTAACCGCCAAGGTTATAAAACCGTGAGATTGCTTATGTAACTATTTCAAATCATAATCAACTTTTCTCTAAGGTTTGTGTTCTTTCCGTAGCCTACATCGAACGATGTCTTATTCGTACGCTATTATACACCGAGCAGCAAGGCACTGTACAATCGTTAATGGAGGACCTCGGAATCATGTGGATGTAGTAGTTGACATCAAGCCCATCTCTGAAACGAGGAGCACAGTAGATATCTTTGATGGCTATAAAGGCATGGAATTAACCGACTTGTTCGATGATGGGCCTCCTTATAAAACTACTCGGATGATATTCACAGCAGATAAAGGGTTGGTGGTCATGGCCACATACTTGTACTTTAATAAAAAGGGTAGATTGAAGGATTATGTAGTCAGCAAAGATCGTCACCAGTCAGCTTTCGAGACGGCAAGATTCGTACTGTGGTGCGAGCGTTTTCGGCGGCATGGCTTCTCTAAGGTTGTGGAAGATTCGGTTGAGAGAAGGAAGTTGAGCAAGGAGATAGAAGTAGATGATACTTGTGTAATTTGTCTTGAAGAGTTCCATGCGCAGGATATGGTCGGCACACTTGAATGCAATCACAGTTATCATTATGAATGTATCATGAATTGGATGAAGGAGAACCTTAAGTGTCCGCTTTGCAGGACTAGTGCTGTTTCTTGCGATTTTGGATCTTTTATTTTTGTTTCATGATTAGATATGTTGGTGACAGTTTTTGATAAACTTATTTGATATGTTGGTATAAGTTTCAAGATTTAATATTGTGCTTATGAAACATAAATTAGTTGATTTATGAAATATTGTGCTTTTGAAACATTGTTTACTTAGTTCAAACTTGTTAGAGTTTAGACTATTAGGTGTGGAGGAGGCCCATCTTTCATGATGGTCCTTCACCTCACCTGCCACGTCATTATGGGGTAGGACAATCATGGGAATGATGCTCTAACGGTGTGGAAGAGGCCCATTTTCATTTAATGCATTTTTTTAATTAAATAATATTCCAACGTTAACTTTCTCAATCCCAAAGCAAACAGAGGCACGACGTGAGAGGCATAGCCTTGCCGGGTATGCCGATGCCGGCCCTGGGGGGCGGTGTAGCCCGGGGCAGCATAGGCTTGCCGGGGCTTGCCGGGGCTTGCCGGGCCACCATACCCATTAGTCTTAGAATGGTAGTGTTTTATTTCCATTTCTAAGGGGAATTTTTTCTGTTAATTCAATGAAGGATATATTGAATCCAACGAAATAGCAGGCTACCTTAACGGCGTTAAGTAGCAGGCAACCAAATGTTAGATCGGTATCTTGCAGATTGTGTTCCGAGCATGATGAATCCAATGATCACCTTCTAACATCGTGCCATTTTGCTTCATCAATATGGCCGAGTGTGAGTACGTAGGTGGTGTGGCGTTGAATCGATTTCCTGTTCTTAGTCTAAGATCTACTTTTGATGCATAAATACACTAATTTGGATCAGCAGAAGAGGAAAGTGTTTTTAGGTATTATTCTTACAACTTGTAGGTGCATTTAAAAGATAAGGAACGATATTTCAACAATAAGACTGCCTCTATCTGTCAAACCATTAAGGATATCAAATCGCTTGGGTACCTTTGATGAAAAATAAATCTCCATTTGAGGATCACTACCTATGTTTTTTTGCATGATTAATTTGCATATGGCTATAACAGTTCTTGCCACCCTCATGCATGCATCAGACCAATACATATAAAAACAAGGGAAAATGGCCAAAATAGCCCGTTGACCGGGCGTTTTGCATAAATAGCCCTCTCCACCGTCTTTGGAGAGACGGGACACGGCTCCCAACGTGCCTGAACCGTCTCCGAGATCGTTTGGTTTTAGATCCAATAACCAACCAACACGTGGCGTCTCTAATCCCGAGGCTGTACCGTCTCTCTCCAGACGGGTCAGAACTCTCTCCCAGACGGTTCACATTTCCCATGCCGGCTGCCCCTTCGGTTCAACCGTCTCAAAAGACGGTTCACATTTCCCCATGCCGGCTGCCCCGTCGGTTCAACCGTCTCAAAAGACGGGTCACATTTCCCCGTACCGGCTGGCCTTCGGTTCAACCGTCTCTCAAGACGGTTCACATTTCCCAAGTCCGGTGAGTCCCGATGATAGTCCGACGCTTCGGTTGTCCAGCTCAGCCCTATAAATACCGTTCTCCCGTCCCATTCCCGTCACCCCAACACCGTCTAACACTATCCACCACCCCACAACCGTCTAACACTATCCACCACCCCACCACCACCGTCCAACACCGTCTAATTCATCCAAAATGGCACCGCAACGATGGACCGAAGAACAGGAAATTGCACTGATTGCGGCATGGCGTCATGTCGAAGAAAGCACCCACCAAAACAACAAATGGTTCCGTATTTTGCACGAGTACAATCGGCTGGTTGGAGGGTCAGACCGAACAACCGAGTCCCTTAGCCGGAAGTTGACCAATTTGACCACGAAGTGTCAAATCTTCAACGGGTACCACAACCGGACACTTCAGGAGGTACCCTCCAACATGCCCGAAGACGTGTCAATTAGACACTCAAAAAGACAGTATAAAAATAGGGAGCGCAAAGAATTTAAACATGTGTGTGCCTGGCAAATGATGAGGGATCGTCTTAATTAATTTGTAGTTTATTAAACTTTTGTAGTAATCGAAGTATTTATTTTTATTAATGCAATGAATGTTTAATTTTGTTTTTTATATTAAAGTAAATATTTCATTAAACAAACTATATTATTACAACAACAATAAACAAACTATACTATTACAATAACAATAAACAAACTATACTATTACAACAACAATAAACAAACTATACTATTACAACAAACTTCCTAAATTTACTTCCAAAGAACTAAGAACTTTGTTTGAAGTAATCGAAGTGTCTAACCAACTATTGAAGACTACATCCTAGTGTTAGATGTTTTGTCCTCCACAGCGGTGGTAGTAGCAGTGGTCTACATAGACGTTGTTTCGAATGGTGTATGTGCTCTACACAGACAAGTCCGAGACGTTTCCTCGTTTTATGTAACAATAGTTCTCAGTGTGCACACGTCGAACATCGAGACATAAATTCGGGAAGCGAACGAACTTGCCTCAAATGTAGACCACCACATCATCGATCCATTCTACACGGGTTAAACCACGCGCAGATGGAACAACAATCCAAGTAGCCGTACGCAGATGAAACAACAATCCAAGTAATCGGATAATATTTTCGTAAGCCGGTAGGCTTCGGCTGGGAAAGCAAAAAACGTCATTGGTTTGGAAGATGAAAGCTTTGAGGAGAGCGGTGGGTGCAAATTTCGTTAAGTGAATTGGGGTATTTATATACACTCGTGAGACGGTTCAGACGGTAGCCCAAAACGGCTTAAGACGACTTGGGAAATGTGACCCGTCTTTTGAGACGGTTGAACCGAACGGCAGCCGGCATGGGGAAATGTGAACCGTCTTTTGAGACGGTTGAACCGAAGGCCAGCCGGCATGGAGAAATGTGAACCGTCTGGGAGAGAGTTCTGACCCGTCTGGAGAGAGACGGTACAGCCTCGGGATTAGAGACGCCACGTGTTGGTTGGTTATTGGATCTAAAACCAAACGATCTCGGAGACGGTTCAGGCACGTTGGGAGCCGTGTCCCGTCTCTCCAAAGACGGTGGAGAGGGCTATTTATGCAAAACGCCCGGTCAACAGGCTATTTTAGCCATTTTCCCTAAAAACAATTATCAACTTTCAAGTATCCTTAACTTATAAAAGGTTCATGCACCAACCCAACACCTATATATATAGTCACACCCAAAGTAGTACAACACATCGATCACTCAAAGTTGCACAACCCTATACGGGTCGTAGAGGGCTCTACGGCCCGTAGGGATCATTTTTTGATTAATCTACGGGCCGTAGAGGCCTCTACGACCCGTAGGCAAACCTGAAAACGAGGTAGGAGGTACAGTAATGATTACCAATGATTGTTAACACCTCTACGGGCCGTAGCGACCTCTAGGGCTCGTAGGTAACTTCTAATTAAATTGAATATCAATTTGGGTGGGATGGATGGTAAAGTGTTGCCTATGGGTCGTATAGACCTCTACGGGCCGTAGGTGAAAAAAAAAATTAAACGGTTTGGGAGGAGGTTCGATCTTGGGCATATTATCATACACACACACACACACACCATGCTTATTGAAACTATGAGGACCATCTGGGCTACCAGTTCGCTGATTTCCATACCAGAAATAATATATATAACATTATCAAGATTCTGAGCGCCTCTACGGGCCGTAGAGTCCTATACAGCCCATAGATAATCTTTTTTTTCGTAACACATTTTAATTGTTTAAAGATTTTTACTATGTAACTATAATTAGAAAACGTGTTGTTTTTAATAATGTCGTCTCGATAAGCGTGTAAGCGTTAACACAAGCATTTATATAGACAAACAGATAAAAATAAACATTAATTAACATAAATAGAATTTAAAAAAAGTAAATACAAAGTAGAAATTGTTTAAAACGTTTACAAAATATGATCACAAAAAATAACACTAAAAGAACTACGAATCATCAGTTGGTGGCTGCTGCGACAACGTCCCGGCCTGCTACGAGGACGTACCGGCCTCAAGCGGGTACTGCTGTGTGTTGGGCCCTATAATCGGTGCGACATGAGGCTGCATGCCCAGCTGGAGAAAGATATCCTGCTGGCCAGCAATCATCCAGCGCATCGCCTCGTCCTGCCGCTCACGCCAATGACGCATCTCGGTGTCCTGCTGCTCACGCCAGGTGTCCATCCGTTGACGCCACTGACGCATCTCGACAGCCTCTACGGCAGCCGCACGTACGTCCTCCCTAACATCAGGAGGCAACCTGAGGGAGTGATAAACGCGCGACGGAACCTGCACCTCCTCAGGCAGCGGCTCAGCCACTCGACGTCCCTCTCAACGCCCCCTCCCCCTCAGCAACATGCCGCAACCCAACCTCAACAGCACCACCTGCAATGGATAACAATAAATAATAATAATAATAATAATAATAATAATAATAATAATAATAATAATAATAATAATAATAATAATAATAATAATAATAATAATAATAATAATAGGGGAAAGTGAATACGGTGCTGTTAGGCGTGTAAGCTTACACGCTAAACCTATCAAAACTACGTCGTTTTGATTAATTTCACTAAACTAAAATTTAACCCTTTTATTTCCCATTGTGATTATCCCTAGCAAACTGAAAAGAAAACAAAGATCTAAAATTTAAACATGCGTGAAAAAAATATTTGTGGGAATTGGACAACAATAAAGAGAATCGTGTACCTGATTGATTTAAAGAAACAAGGAATCGTTAACAACTTATGTTGGATAGGAGGATGAACAAACCTACTAAGCTATAAACCCTCTTCTATCTTGGTTATCTACAGCAACTGAGTTTTGCATATCACACTTGCCAACAGAGACTTGTTCTTGAGCAACTTTGACGCTTCCAGTTAGTCCAGACACTACAAGAAGCAAATAAATCATGAAGTAAATGTCTTAAATTATGGAAGATAACCTTAAAGGATAGATAGAAATATTATTATAATTAAACTTGAAGCATATTGGTTTCATATCGGTTCTTGCAGCCTTGCAGGAATAATAGTATTTGATATGAATCATTTTTACATGTTTATGTCATGTGGACACTACCTTCTATTCGAACAGTAAGGACCTCATGATCAAACTTGAAGCATATTGATCAGACTTAGATGGCTTTTCGTTGGCTCAAATATCGGACGAATGGGTCTGGGATGGCTGCGCAGACGGGGGTTTTTCGGTGGCTGCTTGCAGAGAGCTACTGTCTAGATTTGTTGTTCCATTTTACCCGTTTCAGTGGGTAAAAGGGGTACCAAAAAAGGTTTGCATCTTTGGTTGGCGAGCGATCCAGGACCGGCTGCCGACTCTTGTTGGGCTCAAGAAAAGAAGAATTTTACACGGGTCATCGTTATGTAGGTTGTGTGGCGAAGGCGAAGAGGACGCGGATCACCTACTCACTTCATGTTTTGTGGCGTCTATGCTTTGGAACAAAATCAGTCATTGGTTCGGCATAACTCCGATCTTCGCTTTCAATGTGAAAGATTTATTAACAGGACATGAGTCGGCAAACTTAACAAAATCACCATATTGGTCATGTCAGTACTGCTCGTATCAATATTCCAAATATTAACAGCCAAACCAAAATGAGTTTTCTTTGTTGTAAATAGAGTTTGTACATGTTGAATGATTATTATTTTCACATTAGCAGCCATACTAAGGACAAGATATCAATATTCCAAATAGTAACAGCCAAACCAAAATGAATAAGCTAAACTAGTTTTTAAATCTTGTAAATATATCTTCTTAAAGGACCGGTGATATGCGAGATCGACTATATCTTGTAAATATAATCCAACTGCTACATTCTCAAACTACATGAGATCGACCATATTTTGACTCGTTTCATTGTAGTTCTCCGTTTTAATTCGCTATACTTTGATAGTTCTCATTTTTTAAACCGTTTCATTCTAGTTCTCCATTATTTGACCCGTTTGTATCTACTCATTATATTATGATCCGTTTCATTCTATTTTGACCCGTTTCGTTGTAGTTCACTATATTTTGACACATTTCATCTTAATTCATTATATATTGTCCCCTTTCATTTTATTTCACTATATTTTGACCCGGCCTTTTCATTTTACTTCACTATTTTTCGACCCATTTGACCTTAGCTGGGTAAGGTATGTTATATCTGTTTGTGTGAAACGAAGAGGGTGTCAATTAGAGGCTTACACACTTGCTGTGCTAGAGTATGTCACCCAACACCAACATATAAACAAGGACTTTAAACGATTGTTTATAAAACCCAATAATATTAAATTTAAGTTATGATTTGACCTGAAATCATATCTGTCTTATTTGAACTAATGAAATGAGATATATGTATACTGATTAACTACATATCTGTCTTATAACACCCGGTAACATTGGCTTCAAATTCTTGACGTAAACTTTCCTGGAAAAAATAATAATATATATTTGCTGCTAGTTTGATTTCATTAAATATCAAAAACCATTGAAAAGATATTCTCAAAACTACAAAAATAAATTTATTTCTAGTTTCTACAATACTCAAACAGGTGCCACCATACGTCATTACAAATATGCAAAACTGCCAAATCTTCAAACCAATTCGGATATCATCCTTCTCTTTCTTGTAATGACTCTTCCGTCTGCAAAAACTAATATAAGTATTGTACTAACACCAATTAAATATTAATATATGTATCTTACCTTCTTTTTCGGACAACTGCTGATGTAATGACCTAGTAGCTTGCAGTGAGAACAAGCTCTCTTTTTTGGTGCTTCAAGGGAAGATTTGATTCTAGTTGCACTTTTATGGCGACCTTTAGTATTTGTATGGACTAGTGGATCCCGAACTGAAATTTGAGGTATCATGTTTACTTGCGAACTTCCCGCATTAGGATCTTCTGAATGAATTTGAGATTGTTTGGAATATTTTTGAATGCTTTGCTCTTCTAAAAAATTCACCAACATAGAATTTAGTTTTTGTATCTCATCTGGGGAGTCTCTTGCATGTTCGATTGCTTTTTGAAAATTTGATTGAACACACCATAAAGTTAACGCACTGACTTCATTTCCCCTGTGTATGTCTTCAAGCCCAATAGTTTGATTATCCAACTTATATCTAGCATCAAGTGTCCACCTAGGTAAAATATAATGATCAGGAAGGGTTTCAACATGCTTCTTCTTCAACACATATAATATATGCTTGCATAAGATTCCATATGTTTCAAACTTTGCACATGAACATGTGACATCTATCTTATTAGCGAATCGAAAGTTAACAGTTCTCCAGTAAATTTTATCAATATCTAGCTGTCCAACCTTATATATGACCTCTTCTGAACTCTTGCTTATTTTCATGTGAGTTAAATTAAACGTCGCTTCGGTCCATTCTTTCTTGAACACATCAAAGAGCTTTCTAGTGTACCGTGAACTTGCTTTTACCTCTATCAAATTAACAGATGACAGGATTGGCTTGGAATTCATGGTTCTGAAGTCTTCGTCTTCTTCGGTAGCCCTTCGTGCTTCAACAGCTTTGTCATACTGGATTACAAACTCATTCAACATAGTCTTTGAATTAACATATCCATCAAAAAATGAATGAATGCTCTCACTTCTTCCACTTGATGTTATGCCCGCAAAAAAACAATCTTTTAATAAGGCTTTAGCCCAATATTTGTGTTGGTTATACATCTCTGTTATCCAATCGCCACTTTGAAAATTGTATTTAGCACATAATTGTTCCCAACGAGTTTCAAATTCTTCAATTGTATTACTCTTTACCCATTGTTTGTACGACTCTTCAAAGTCATTATAACGAACTTTAAGTGATCGAAGATGTTCAATCTCATGTTTCTTAATATGCCATGAACAAAAACGATGTCGACTTTCTGGAAAAACTCTTTTGATAGCGTTACCAATAGCTCTATCTTGATCTGTAATTATCGCCAATGGATACTTATCAAACATGCATTTTAAGAATGTTTGAAATAACCATTCAAAAGTCTCTTGTTTCTCATTCTCCAATAGTGCACCGGCAAAAATTATGGACTGGCGATGATGATTCACCCCGAAAAATGGAGCAAACGGCATCTTAAATTTGTTGGTCATGTAAGTGACATCAAACACAACATCCCCAAACTTTATATACGAGTCTCTTGATCTACCATCAGCCCAAAAAATATTTCTTGGGGATCCATCGTCAAATAAATCCACAACAAAATAGAGGTTGCGATCTTCTATTAGCTTATCTTGGAAATGTTTAATAAGCCCATAGAACTCCTTGCCTTTGTATTGTTTTCGTTCGACAGCTATGATATCAGCACATTGTTTTGAGGTAACATCATTTTCACATGGGCTTTTCATGGTGTTTACGACCTTCCGGATTTGACACGGTCTCAACCCAGATTGACTAAGTTCCGAAATTAGAGATTTGCAAGCTTCTGAACGGTGGAACTTACCATGAGACCGATGTTTCATAACTTTGGTCGGGGTAACAGTTAGTTCATGATTGTGTGAATCATTAAATTCATCAACTAGCCATTTCCCATCTTTACCTTTTGAAACTCTAAGAAATGCTTCACATCCGGTCCTTAAATCCCTACGACGTTTGATATCCCCTTTAGAACTATCTCGCTTTAAATCTTTAAAACCCTGTTTGTTGCATACGTATTTCCTTCGATAAGGCTCATTTGTTGTCTTATTTTTAAAAGTCGAACAAATACGTATTCCAAACCCATGTACAAATGCATAGCGATTGTAGAAGCCATATGCCTCATTAAGAGTATCGAAAACATGTCCGATTACATCGTTAGCCACTTCATTCTCAAACTCAAAATCTATGTCTAGGTCTTTTCTATTCTCTAGTTCAACATCAGAATCACTATTTGTGACTAAATACCCGTTTGCATCAATATCGTCAATTAGATTCGCTCCAAAAGCTTCCTCCTCTGGTTGAACTTCTGAATCCATTGGCCTGTGCATGTTCTGCATTAACAAAAGTAAAAAAAAATATGAGAAACGGAAATTGATGATCAGCATACATGTTATGCATCACAATAAATTAATTGAATACATGATCTTTAAAAACATCATCAATAACCACGAATGATGATATTTAAATTAATTGAATACATGATCACAATGGGATATCTTTAAAAGCTTCCTCCTCGTGGTTTGATTAATTAAATACATTATTAGTTAGATGAATACCTGATAAACCAACTGAAAGTAGAGATTGTATATCTGATTCTCGAAGATGGTGATCAATTAATTGATGGATTGGTGAGAAAAAGATGGGAGGTATTGGCGGTAGGAATAATCCACGTATCTTTGTTTTCTTTTTCAGTTTGCTAGGGATAATCACAATGGGAAATAAAAGGGTTAAATTTTAGTTTAGTGAAATTAATCAAAACGACGTAGTTTTGATGGGTTTAGCGTGTAAGCTTACACGCCTAATAGCACCGTATTCACTTTCCCCATATTAATAATAACAATCAAGGATTTTATAAAAAATTGGGTAGAGTTTCCCCTGTTTTCGTGCAAACCAGACAACACAAGTTGTCTACAAGTTTCCCAAAAGAAACGCCCAAACAGATAATAATAATAATAATAATAATAATAATAATAATAATAATCAAGGATTTTATAAAAAATTAGGAAGAGTTTCCCATGTTTTCGTGCAAACTAGACAACAAAAGTTGTCTACATGTTTAAAAAAACGCCCAAATAGATAATAATAATAATAATAATAATAATAATAATAATAATGCCT
The DNA here is from genome assembly GCA_028751855.1 of Ambrosia trifida. Lineage (NCBI taxonomy): Eukaryota > Viridiplantae > Streptophyta > Magnoliopsida > Asterales > Asteraceae > Ambrosia > Ambrosia trifida. Next base: position 105,518,728 of record CM054126.1, on the reverse strand, counting down.
CCAAGGCCCTGATGTACCAACGGCTCATGTACAAACTCCGCGCCACCCGGAGCAATCAGATAGTAGATGGGTGGCAGATTCCCCGTCTTCGCCGTACAACCCATAGCTTTCATCGTGGGTTGAGCTAATGGGCTGAAAGAAATAAACAAAAACACTAACATTAATAATAATAATAATAATAATAATAATAATAATAGTAATAATAATAATAATACCTGGGCTGTAGTGGTGGAAACTGATTCCGGTTTACATAACCGAAATAATTCTCGGCATTATAGCGCTCGGCGATCCTGCTGATTATCCCTCCGCATGCGATAGCTCCCCGCAACTACTTAGTGGGAAATGAGGCAAAGTACTCGGCCATGCACCGATGCAGGGCAATCGGCGTGCCGGTGAGTATGCAGTACAAGTACATCAGGCCCGTCTTCGTCAGCAGCTCGTTACAATTGCATCGTGCCGTGAGGGAATAGGTAATGCAACGGTGAATGTTACGAACCACGGGGTGACGAATGTTGGATGCCCTGTCACACCTCTCCCCCCTGCACAGGATAATAATAATAAGTATAATAACAATAAATAATAATAATAATAATAATAATAATAATAATAATAATAATAATAATAATAATAATAATAAGAACAATAATAATAAGACTTCACTCTCGGATTCCCGAACTCTGGACCACCAATGGTGGGCCATCATGCATAGAGCACATCATCAGGAACACTAGTGACACCTCTAGTGTAGACATCCTGAGCAATATCATTAACATTAGCATTAACATTTAGAATAAGAATAAGAACAAAAATAATAAGAATAATAATAAATAATAATAATACCTCTACAAGCTGCTCGCCAGTGTACCACTGGATGTGCGTAGTCCACTGATTCAGAGAATAATCATACTCAACGCCGAGTATGGAAAACTGGACCTCCGGCGGTGGGGTGCGTGACGTTCCGGTGCGCGGCTGGTCGTCACCATCCTTTCATGGCCGAAAGCGAAAGGTGGATAGGAACTCTATCACCAACGACCGATGGGACGGCGCGCTGTAGTCGCCAAGCAACCTGTCCAATGGGCTCCCTTCCGGGATCCACTGTCGTGCAATCTCCTCTGCACCCCCTGGTGGCCCGAAGCGCATCCCAACTAATCCCCCTCGACTTAGCGGTCTTCTTTTTTCTCAACCTCTGAAACCTTGGATTCGCATAATAGTATTGCAATGATCCCATCTGAAAATTGCAATGCTCCCAGCCCGCCAGGTCCCCCCTGCCATGGGGCTCCCCCCTCCCCCCCCCCCCCCCCCCCCGAACAACGGGCTCGTCCTGCTCCAGCTCCTCCTGCTCATTCACGTTTTCACACCCCGCCAAGGCGGAAACACGGGAATGCAACGACCGAAAGGTTTTCAAGCACAAGGTTCAAGCAATACACATTTATTGAAATAGTACCACCATAAGTGATGGTAATTGTCATGAATTTATTGAAAACTAAACCATAATGTTATCATAAGAGACATTGTTTTATGGAAACTGAAAACATAACAACTTGTAACCAACAACAACCATCAATGTGGTACCACGGGGTGCATGCTCGAACCCTTCCCTCAATCCTCGGTGGCCCTCCATTAGTTAGCTGAAACACATGCATAAGGAGTTTTGTCAACAATAATGTTGGTGAGTCTCTGGGTCTTGAATGTACTATAAAATGAACGCGTCATTCGTGTTTGACCAATCATAAGCTAACTAAGCAAATGATCACTGTGAGAACCATGAGTCACGTAACCAAACCTCTTGACTGTGGTGCCTCGTGCATTGTACACTAAAGACAATGTATGTATAGTAGAATACTAACACTCTTTTGCATGTGGCCGGTTAGAGCGACTAACTAAGAGTGGGGGTGTCAACCCAATAGATCTATTAAAGTGTTCCATGGCTAAATGTCTAGCTAATGGCTACAGTAAACGTTGTACGAGGACTAGTGAGCTCATGAACCAAGATGTCTCATGTTCCACATGGTAGTCATGCTAGAATGTACACACACTTGAAATTGACACAAGTATTGATGCATGTATTTCCCCCAAAATGTAAAATAGTAAAATGGGGCCATAGAGAACTCACCTGTTTGAGTCGTGTGTGGTCTAGTGAGCTAGTAGATGATCATCGTCCTGACAAATGATACCCTATGATCATTATGGACATGGTAAGTCATCCGGATGTTGTTTATCATACAAATTGTTCACCCGACATTTGTGGAGCGTTGTGTTTAGTGTGTTTCATTGTACATGACACTTATTAATGTTCTAACAAACATATAGTTCCCAAAACTTTGTTGTTTCGAAATGTAGTGTTTGTGGTGAAATATAATGAGCTCCACATGGGGTATTTGGGCCGTATGTTAGCACCAAATCACCATGTGTGGTTGGTTTTTGAGAAAACATTGCTTAACATAGGTGTAGAACCTTTTCAAGTCCATCATAGACTTAACACATGTTTCGGCTCTTGTTACCATATGTTAGCTTATGGTGGCCGATTAGTTTTCATTGTATAAAAGATAATGCCGGTTAGTTAGTGAATCAAACTTGATTGTTTTAAGTTCATTTGAGCCTTGTAGTGTTATCACATGATATATTTGTGAGTTTTGTAACATTTTAGGCCTTGATCACCATGTTGTTAGCCTTAGTTTTAAACTTAATCCAAGTGAGCTTGCACTCATGTAATCTGATCTATTACATGGTGATCCAAGTTGTGTATAGATTTAAAGATACAAATTGGCTACTCAAAGTTATATTAGAGCCGGTTGTGGTTAGTGTTAAGACAGGATCATATGAACAAACACTAAAACTGAGATAATGTGTATGTGATATATATCTGAAAAGTAATGTTTTATGAACCATTCCTTAAAGTGTCATGTGAGTGATAAAGAGGTGGTGTCTCGGCCGATGGTGGGTTAACATGGTAGTCGAGTATAGTGTGAACAAATGAGGAGGTTATTAGTTGAATATCTTACCTAGTTGAGGAGAATGAAGTGAGCCGATTGCTTGGATCTTTTGGACTACTCTTGAACTCCAAATGTTGAGGTTGGTGGTCGATGATCAAGGGTTGGGGTTAGAGTTTTCAGCCGAGAACATGGAGGTGAAGAGTGAAGGTGTGTTGGTGCAAGTTTGAATGATCAAGAACCTCCCCTTTTTAGAGGTTGATTCATGTGAGGACAAGAACAAACATGGTATGTGTATCTCTAGTATATGGATCGATCAAGTGTATAGGTTCCAAATGGATGCAAATTGTAGACAATTCCTTCTTGTTTCTTTATCCCATTCAGCCGCTAGTGGGTATCCAAAAGAGGTATGCTTTCTTTCTTGAGAAGAGGTGCATCATCCTTGTCTTATACTTGCTTGTATGAAAGTTAGTGACATGCCTCTTCCTTTGTTTATAGCCGCTAGATGTAGGAAGTCCAAGAGAGGGTATGTTGACTTTAAGAAGTAGTGTGCTATCTCTTGTTTTGTTGCTTGAATTGGTGTAAGGGTTGACATATCCCTTTCATGGGGACATGTGGGTATTTTCGGCCGCCAAAAAGAGGAGAAGAGGACAAGGAATTCTAGATGATAGTGATGGTTCCTCTCATGTATTGCTATTGGTTGCTTGTTCCCAAGGTGACATCCTAGAATGTTTGGTGAAAGTGACAAGTCCTTGTACTTGTTCCATGTGGTTTTCGGCTAAGAGAAGACAAAGAGATCAAGTGTGTAGGGTGATGAGTTTAGCTCTTTGATAGTGACTAGTGAGTGCATATATGTGAGGTGTATTGGCTGATTGTTTCTTAACCATAAGAGGAAGGTTTGTCATGTATGATCTAATCTCTAATGATTAGTGTTTTGTATCTATTTTAGTGTAATATCCTAGTTCCATCCATGTTCCTTGTTAGTTAGTGTAGGTAGCCGAAATGTGTAGAAGTTTAGGTGTTTATAGGCATGTGTTGTTAAATCAATTCCATGTTGCAACTCCTAGCCTTTTTGTGATCAAAGCTTGGCCGTATGTTTTAGTCTAGGGATAGGAGTTGTCTAATTAGGATGTGAGGCTCTATAGTGATTAGTTTAAACAAAAAGAGTAAGACTTCCATAGGTTAATAGAAGATGTAAGACTCTATGTTTGTGTATAGTGTGATAACTAATCCATGTCCATGTATATGTGGGCATGCGTGTGTGTGTATATAGGTAATTGGTGTGCATGGGTGTGTGTATGTAATGTCGTATGTATGTATGTATGTATATACACATGTGGGCATAGCTTGCATAGTGTCTAAGACAAATATCTTGGCCATGATCCCATGCTTAACATGTTATGTCAATAAGTTGCCCTATTCATGTTAATAGTGTTGTGATTGTTCGTTGTATAGCCTCTAGTACACCTTTGATATAGGAATATCATCAAGTTCCACAAGGGTAAGAGTTTGTTATGTTCCATGCCTCTTGATGACGACATTAACATGTATTTTTTTTCATATGTGTCATGGGTTTGTTAAATGATTTCCCATGATGATCTTTGTATCCACAAATGTGTGTTAGAGGTGAATTACCATGTGTTAGAGGGCAATAACCTCTTGTAATGCTTATTTGATGGCATGTCCGGGTGTTGTGTGACTAAACAAGTATACTGCGTTGAGTTTTCTGATTAACTCATGCTTTACTAGACCGGGGGGGTATAGTGTATGCAAATTGTCTAAATATGCACATATAATGACACAATAACTGAAACATGTACGGACGTTGACCTGTTACGTTGACTGTTGTCACACACGTGCTCCTCGTCGTCAAAAATATCCATAACTGCAAAAGCAAAGAATTTATTGTTAGGGCATTTCTTAAATATAGTTAGGATGCATAATATAGTTAGGCGATTCAAAAGAAACACCAAAACTATATTAGTTGAGACGTTTCAAAAGAATCGCCTAAACTAATATAGTTGAGGTGTTTCAAAAGAATCGCCTAAACTATATTAGTTTAGGCGTTTGAAAGGAAACACCAAAACTATATTAGTTTAGTTGTTTCAAAACAAACGCCAAAACAATATTAGTTTTGGCGTTTCAAAAGAAACGCCAAAACTAATATAGTTTTGGCGATTCCAAAACATCACCAAAACAACTAAGTTCAATTATGATTTAGGGGTTTTGAAAAAGATCAAACATAAACTTAACCAAGAATTATTAGAACCAACATCACCAAAACAACTAAGTTCAATAATGATTTAGGGGTTTTGAAAAAGATCAACATAAACCTAACCAAGACCCAACAAAATCAAAAACATCAGCAAATAAAGCATCTAAACTACAATTATAAGCCAAAAAAACACATCTACGATTATAATGATTTAGGGGTTTTGAAAAAGATCAACATAAATCGTACCTGGGGACGCTTGATTCGAAGGTGGTAGTGGTTGAACAGAGGGTAGGGTTTGGTGGTGGTGGGTCGAAGGTGGTGGTGGTGGTGGTGTTGAAATTATAATTGACAAACTAAATTCTGACTTTGGTTTTTGAAGATTCACTTAATTGAACAACCAACAACAGAATGCTTTCAAACAAAATCTTCAATCAATATATGTTTTATTAAATATGATGTGGCACCACAAGTTCATAGGTTAGACAAAACATGTCACACTGCAGTGGTATACACTGCGTATAGGGCTATACGTGGCGTATTAAGTACAGGATCATAGAAAGTAAATGGATATTTGACATTTGTTGCCACCGATACGCCTCATATAGAACTATACGAGGCGTATAGGGGTGTGAATGCATGAATGCCTTGCTTTTTCTTTCTTTTCTTCTTCATTCAATTTCAAGAGGATTCACATTTAATTCATTAGAATTTCGTGGTGGGACACCAAGGAGATTGTGTCTAGCCACAAAAGGCCGATGGTGCTAGAATTGAATAAGCCTACCCCTGACGGTGAACCTTCATACGCACAATACGGTGAATTAAATGTGATCCGGGTTACGAATACGTGGGAGAACCTTCGTACGTACAATAAAACTCTCTGGATGAGAAACCCCTTAAAATTCAAGTTTTGTATGAAACTGACCAAGATTTTGTGTCTCGCAAAGAGTTGATGTTGTAGAGCACAAGATTATAGCCACAATGAAGAAAACTGGCAAACAAAAAACTGATTGCCTTTTTAAACTGATAGGGTTGTACGACGGGACGCGTGGCACTTGGAGGTTAGAGTTGAGGAAGGCCAAATGTAACCATAATGTTGCTCAACATTTGGAGGGCAAGAGGTATTCTAGAAGACTTTCTCCCAATGAATACTAATTGGTGGAGGAGCTGTTAAGGCAAGGCATGGGGGCATGTAAAATTTGGAAAACCAAAACGACACGGACCCTGAGTTCAAGTGTGTTATGAAAGACAAACATAATGTTATTCAGAAGATTAATATGACAAAGTGTCACACCCCGCTTAGGGCGGAAACGCGAGGTGAGACGAACATGGTGATCACAATCATTGTTTATGAGAAACACGAAATGACATTTATTCCAGCAAACACATAAGTCACATAATCGAATACAATTACAAATCCTAACAAATGTTTCAAACAGCAACGTCAAAACCACAAAACAAGTCCTTCTTTATGCAATCCTAAACTTGGCTCCATAACGTCCTTACTTGGTTTCCTGAAAAACATGCTTACAAGTGTCAACTAAAAAGTTGGTGAGTCTGTAGGTTTTGTTGACTCAATAAAACAGTTTTGTTGCTCAGAAAGTTTCGTTGTCTGTGTCCATGCAAAATATAGTTACCATGAGCACCATAACCAAACCATGACGTTCATGTTCACCCCGCCCCAATCCTTTGTCACGGGACATTGTAAAATATGGATAATATGCATTCATATGTGTTAGCGCGACTAACAGAGAAAGGGGGTGTCAACCCAAATAGTACTATTCATATGATCCACGGCTTATTACTAAGCTAATGGTTATAGTTGTCCGGGGAATTTTTATTGATCTGTGACAATTGTTGTCACACCCTCAAATTCCACTTGTGGAGTTTTACCGCAAGGCGCGTGACATACCAGGATCCAAGTCAACAGTCACAATAAACGACATCTATATGCATTAAAAGTTACATAGAAATACCAACCACGCAGTTTATAAGTTTAAAGGTAAAGTAGACAATGACATCGGAAGCAAAATAAATGTTTACTAAACCAAAGTGAAAAAACGAATGCAAACACAACCCGATTTGCTTATGTATGCAAGACTAGACGCAGTGCGACTCCAGTGCGCCTAAGACTCCCTGCTACCTTAGCGACCTGAGAAAACATGCGAAGTTAGAAAACACATAAAGTGTCGGTGAGTCACAGAGATATAGTTTGTAAAAGTTTGCCACAAGTAAACCAGACCCAACAATCCTTACATCTATAACTGATGCTAGCTAGACATCGTTACATGATACTATAGTGTCGTGAACCACTACTAAATAAATAAGAATGCCTAAAACCCGTCACCGATTCATCACCCGGTGCCGTAAGATATAGGACAAACATGCACCCGCCACCGACCTCCAGTTGGCCCGAGTGGGGCTTGCCAGGCCCAATAGATCTATTCACACTTTCCCCGCTATGTACCCACATATTGATGGTTCACTAAGACATGAGAGGACTTTAATGATGAAGTAAGAGTCACTAAGTATCCGTGTGATATAATGTAATTTGTTGGTCTAAAAGTTAGAAAGTTTTACCGCATGTTTCTCCCCCAGAATGTTCCAAAAACAGTAAAGAATGGGGCTGTGACACTCACCTTAGTTTGCGTTGTGACACCCGGCAAATTCTGGTTAACAACGTTGTCTAGATGAAAGTCTACCTTAGCGAGTCACGCGTATATTGTACTTAACTGGGTTAGTTAAGTCGGGTTATGGTTCGGGAACTATCGGTTTAGTCTAGAAGATCATTGGATGTTGGTCTAGAGGTTCATTAGATGTCAGTCCTTAACCAAGTGTACAAACGGTGACGATTTGTAGGATCGTCAGGGCATACGGAACATACAAGTCTCGAGTCCCGGGAATTGGTGAACGAGTGTGAATATGTGTATTTACAAGTGTTATGTGTTTACAATCATTATGTGACTTGTCGGTATGTGAATATGTGTTAACATATGTTAAAACGGGGTTTAACGCGCAAAACACACGAAACCAGCCCCTATAGGCGATTAGGGAGGCCTAATCGCCTATAAGGGAGGCGAGTAGGCCCTTTAGGGGCGAGTAGGGGACCAAATGCATGACTGTTCATGCGATTAGGCCCCAATTGCATGAACTTACATGCGATTAGGATCCCTAATCGCATGTAAAGGCTGCACAATCGCTAGTTACGGGCTGGACGACTAAAAACGACTATAAATACCATACTTGACCTCATAAACTTCATTATACAAACCCTAGTCGTCCCATAACCCGCCCCAACACACACACAACCTCTGGAACGCGATTTTTGATCCAAACACAAGGTTTCAAGCTTAATCCATCATTCTTTTACAAATCTAAGGTTTGGTTTCCATCCATGCAATCTTATAAACGTTTTTATTCAATCCCTAATAGTCCAGACCTGTTCTAAAACGGAAAAGCTTTCTGAAAATCGTTAATAAGTGTTGTTAATCGGATTTTAACTAGTATACATGTGTTATGTGTGTTTATGATTAGAAAGCTAGGGTTTTTATGATTCAAGATGAATGAATGACATGTTATTATGTTAGATCAGAATAATAATGATATTATGATGATAAAATCTGAGTAACTGATTATTAGGGTGATAGTTACGCATGTTAGTGTGATGTTGCATGCTATGTGAATGGTGTTTGGAATACGTGATTGCATGCAGGACTGATAATACGAGGCAAAACGAAGGATTTTAGTTTAAACATGTTTAGAATAGTTGTTGGGATGATATTGGGTGGTTACACACGTTCTAGATCTGATTTGGAGCGTTAAACGCGCGAAAAACCGGAACAGCAAGGTTACAGGCGATTAGCAACCCTAATCGCCTATGTTAGAGGCGATTAGGAGGCCAATCGCCCATGATTCATGCGATTGGGGGCTAAATGCTAGTACTTACATGCGATTAGCCCTAATTGCTAGTAGATACATGTGGTATAGCCCTAATTGCTAGTAGATACATGTGGTATAGCCCTAAATGCTAGTAGTTACATGCGATTAGCCCTAAATGCTAGTAGTTACATGCGATTAGCCCTAAATGCTAGTAGTTACATGTGATTAGCCTTCCTAAATGCCAGTTGACCAACCTAAATGCTAGTTGACTTTTCCTAATCGCGTGTACTGCTGCTGTAAGTATAAATTAGCATTCCGAGACCCGATTTGACATGTAGGAACATGCTAGGAACCCCGTAACATATCTAATAACTTGGTAACATATGTTTGAATGTAATTCGGTGATACGTGAACTATGTGCTGTAACTTGTTGTGCGTTAACGTATGTTAAGTGTGATTGCATGATTGCATGTTTGAGAGCGTAAACATAACACGGGGAATCTCGGGTCACCAATGGGATGTCGAGTCTTGTACTTTGGGTCAGTTAAATAGTCACGGTGTTTTCAAACGAACTTGGTTATGGTCTGGACATCTAGGGACTAATTAACCTGCGGGTTATTAGTCTAAGTGCTTGTAACTGTCATATGTTAGGTCGCCGCTTTACGGGACTAGCATAGCTGCTGAGTTATTCGTATTACGAAGTAACGCAACTTAAGGTGAGTTTACGGCCCCTCTTTTAAACTGGTTTACACTTTTCGGGGGAGAAAACATGTGTTAAAACGATTATTTGGTAACTACTGTCATACTATGGGTTTCTATTGTGTACTACACGATCTTTGGAAGTCCCGGGGGAACCATGAATGTGCGGGTTTGCACAACGGGGAAATGTGAATAGCGCTATTGGGAGTGACCAACCCCGCTCGTCGACTTGGAGGGTCGGCGGGTGCATATTGTCTCAAACAGGAACAACAGGGTTACTACATCGGGCACACATTTGGTTTGCGAGTTAGTAATGGTTTTCCAATCGTGGTAGTAACAAAACATACGCCTAGCTAGCGTACACTGGTTTTCGATTTGTTATAGTATGGACAGGTTGACTTGGTACTGGGATTACAAAACCTGTAAACTCACCAGCATTTTTGTGCTGACGTAAACTTTTACATGTTTTCTCAGGTCGCTAAGGTAGCACTACTGGACTAGGGTGCACGCGTCTGCACGGCGTCTAGTTAGAGTCGCATGGTTTTCATATGTTGAACATTTGGGTTACTTTTGAGATACTGTTTTGAATAAGCTTCCGCTGTAAACGGGGATTTTAAACTATGTTTTGAAATTGCATTATATTCATTTAGACTTGTTTATTGTGATCGTTGGTTTGGATCCTGGTTTGTCATGCGCCTCGCGGTAAAACTCCGCAAGTGGATTTTGAGGGTGTGACAGATTGGTATCAGAGCCAATGGTTATAGTGAACTAGGACTGCATGTAGAGTCTAGTCTATAGCCGAGTCGCACACACTAGACGATCACATGGTACTAAACATTAAGGTGGTTTACGTATGGTCTTGTCGGGGTGTCTCTAAATCATTTGGTCTTTCTACGTTACATCATCCGTTCTATCTTAGGTTGGGTTACTTGCTTTCTAGGCAGTGTAGTATATTGGGGTAACTCGTATACTCTTGAGATTTGTCCAAGGCTCGGACTTCTCCCTTTCATACTCCAATAGAAACACTTGCCATAAACTACCGTAGTATTACGATGTATAGCTAAGAGTCTATGTTCGGTGATTCGAACTTTGAACTAGGAGAACACTTGGAGGACCATGTAGAGCGGTTTATCATTTTGGGTGCACACAAAATCATAAACCGAAATGCATGGAAGCCCTAGTGAGCTCTGGGTTTGAAGGGATAGTCCTGGATTGGATCTAGCTTTGATCTTGTAAACATTAGTGGTTATCTTTATCTGCGAAACTAAATTTTCTCGTTCTTTCTGCCAGAATCATGTCTGGAGTACGAGGAGGACGTGGAGGTGGTCGCAATGGTGGACGTGGTGGTGGTCGCGGTGGTGCTGGTGGTCGTGGAGGTATTAACCTATCGCAGACTGATCTGAACAACTTGCTCCAAGCTGCCTTTCAGTTAGGGCACAACGGTGGTGGTAAGTTGATTTATCCATTTTCTTTGCCTCATTGGTGAACCTTGTTTACATTCTTCGTGGTTCCTCATGCGTTTCATTTCAGGTGGTCCTGTTAACCCACCCCCACCCATGTGTACCTACAAGATGTTTCGGGACTGTAAGCCCCAGGAATTCTCTGGCACTGAGGGTGCGGTGAGCTTGCTTAGGTGGCCGGAGAAGGTGGAGTCAGTGTTTCTGATGTGTAACTGTCTCCCAGAAGATCGGGTTAAGTATGCTGCTGCGTTATTCCAGGATGTTGCTTTGACTTGGTGGAATAACATCACCCAGAATATGGGTATTGGGGAGGCATATGCTATGCCGTGGGAGAACTTTGTTCAACTGTTGAAGCGAGAGTACTGTCCGAGGGAAGAGGTGCAGAAGTTAGAGCACGAGGTGTGGAACCTCAAGATGTCTGGGTCTGAAATTGAGAAGTATACTGTGAGGCGGAATGAGTTGGCAGTGCTGTGTCCCGATCTGCATGTGCCAGAATACAGGAGGATTGAGCATTATATCTCGGGGTTAGTACCTGAGATCGCAGGGTTAGTGGCTGCAGGAAATCATCCTACATACTCAGAGGTGGTCCGATCGGCTCATAGGATGACCAACTTGAAGGTGAATGAGGGTATTTTGCCTGCTAAAGGTTCGACTGTCAAGGCCCCAGAGAACAACAAGCGCAAGTGGGAAAATGAAGGGAAAGGATCTGGGCCAACACAGCAGGGTAAGAGGTTTGATAATGGGGGTTCTTCTTCTTCGGGTAACAAACAGAGTGGTTATGCGGGGAAACTGCCTAAATGTAACAAGTGTGGACGTCATCATCAAGGGAATTGCGACAGTAACCGTTGTCATCGCTGCCAGCGAACAGGGCATTATGCTAAAGATTGTCGGGTTACACTTCCATCGACCCAGGCCCCGACTACTAACTCAGCTCCTACTACTCAAGGGACTACAGGAAGACAGGGATGTTACAACTGTGGTGAGACCGATCATTACAAGAAGGATTGCCCAAAACTGAAGCAGGGCGGGAACAACGGTAACGGGAACAATGGGGGCGGCGGCAGAAATGCACGTGCCTTCGTCATTGGAGCCGCAGAGGCTAGGCAGGATCCTGACACAGTTACCGGTACGTTCCTTCTCAATAATCGTTCTGTTAGTGTGTTATTTGATTCTGGTGCCGACAAGAGTTTTGTATCCATGGAGGTTAGTCGACTGCTAGATGTAGTACCCGTACCATTTGAGACTAAGTATATTATTGAGTTGGCTGACGGTAAAAAGATTGAGGCTACTAGTATCCTTCGGGAGTGTCAATTAGAATTGGCGGGTTTATCATTCCCCATCGACCTTATGCCGGTACCTTTGGGTAGTTTTGACGTGGTGGTAGGCATGGATTGGTTGTCCTTGTATCGCGCGGAGATTGTCTGTTACGACAAGGTTATTCGGATTCCTCTCCCTGATGGAGAATTCCTTTCTGTGTACGGTATCAAGGGTGGTGTTCTGCTGAATATCATCTCTAGCATGAAAGCCCTTAAGTGTCTTCGAAAGGGTTATCCAGCTGTTTTGGCACTTTTATCTGTTTCCTCTAGCGATGAGAAGAAGATCGACGATATTCCAGTTTTACACGAGTTTCCTGATGTTTTTCCCGATGATTTATCTGGCCTTCCTCCCCATCGTCAGGTTGAGTTTGGTATTGATCTTGTACCAGGGGCTGCTCCTATTGCTCGGGCCCCCTACCGTCTTGCACCTCCCGAGATGCAGGAATTGTCTAGTCAGTTACAGGAACTCTTGGACAAGGGTTTCATCAGACCAAGTTCTTCCCCTTGGGGAGCCCCGATTCTATTCGTTAAGAAGAAGGATGGAAGTTTCCGATTGTGTGTGGACTACAGAGAACTGAACAAATTGACCGTCAAGAACCGTTATCCTCTTCCACGTATTGATGATCTATTCGACCAGCTCCAGGGTTCTAGTTACTATTCCAAGATTGACTTGAGGTCCGGTTATCACCAGTTGCGGGTAAGGGAAGCTGAGGTTGCAAAGACTGCCTTCCGTACACGTTATGGCCATTTCGAATTCTTGGTCATGCCTTTCGGTCTTACAAACGCACCGGCGGTTTTCATGGATTTGATGAACCGCGTTTGCAAACCATATCTTGACAAGTTCGTCATTGTGTTTATTGATGACATCCTGATTTACTCCAAGAACAAGACTGAACACGAGGAACACCTGCGTTTGGTTTTGGAACTTCTGCGACGGGAACAACTTTACGCCAAATTCTCAAAGTGTGACTTTTGGTTACGCGAAGTTCAGTTCCTAGGACATGTGGTTAATGAACTAGGGATTCATGTCGATCCAGCTAAGATCGAAGCGATCAAGGACTGGGGAGCACCTAAGACGCCAACCGAGGTGCGGCAATTCCTAGGCCTTGCGGGCCACTATCGTCGTTTCATTCAGGGGTTCTCGAAGATCGCTCAACCCCTGACCACTCTCACGCAGAAGGATAGGAAATTCGACTGGGGTGAACCACAAGAGTCAGCGTTTGAGGAACTGAAGTCTAAACTTTGTTCCGCTCCTATTTTGTCTTTACCTGAAGGCCCTGATGATTTCGTTGTTTACTGTGATGCTTCTATTCATGGTCTCGGTTGCGTGTTGCTGCAACGCGAGAAGGTGATTGCATATGCTTCTCGTCAACTCAAGGTGCACGAGAAGAACTACACCACCCATGACTTGGAGTTGGGTGCAGTGGTTTTCGCGTTGAAAATTTGGAGACATTACTTGTACGGTACCAAATGCACCATCTACACCGATCACAAGAGTCTCCAACATATTTTCGACCAACAACATTTGAACATACGGCAGCGTCGTTGGATTGAACTTCTGAACGACTATGATTGTGCCATTAAGTACCATCCTGGCAAGGCGAATGTTGTAGCAGACGCCTTGAGCAGGAAGGAATCGACTAAACCTCGTCGCGTTCGGGCGTTGCAGCTCACCATTCATTCATCCTTACCTGAACAACTCCGTTCTGCCCAGTTAGAAGCTTTGAAGGAGGAAAACCTTAAAGCTGAGACTATGCACGGTGCCGACAAGCACCTCGAGCGAAGGCCTGATGGCCTGCACTATTTCGCGGAACGCATATGGGTTCCTTTATTCGAGGGACTACGGGAGCTTGTCCTTGATGAGGCTCATAAGTCCCGGTATTCTATTCATCCTGGTTCGGATAAGATGTACCAAGATCTGAAGGTGCTTTACTGGTGGCCAAACATGAGGTCGGATATAGCTTCATACGTGAGCAAATGCTTGACCTGTGCTAAGGTCAAGGTGGAATACCAGAAACCGTCGGGTCTCTTACAACAACCTGAAATTCCGGAATGGAAATGGGAACGGATTACCATGGATTTTGTCACGCAACTTCCTAAGTCACCCAGCGGGAATGATAAGATATGGGTGATAGTTGATCGGTTGACGAAATCAGCCCATTTTCTTGCTATTAAGGAGACCGACACCATGGATCGTTTGGCTCGTCTTTATTTGAAGGAAGTTGTTTCTAAGCACGGGGTGCCAGTTTCTATTATCTCGGATCGTGACTCCCATTTTACTTCTCACTTCTGGAAGTCTTTGCACAAGGCTTTGGGTACCCAACTAGACATGAGTACGGCTTATCATCCACAGACTGACGGTCAGAGTGAGCGCACGATTCAAACTTTGGAAGACATGCTGCGGGCATGTGTAATCGATTTTGGCAAGGGTTGGGAAGCTCATTTACCGCTAGTAGAATTCTCGTACAACAACAGTTATCACACGAGCATCAAGGCGGCTCCGTTCGAGGCACTGTACGGACGGAAATGCCGTTCTCCTCTTTGTTGGGCTGAAGTGGGTGAGAGTCAACTCACTGGGCCTGAACTAGTGTACGAAACTTCGGAAAAGATCGTACAGATTCGTAACCGGTTGGCAGCAGCACGGGATCGGCAAAAGAGTTATGCCGATCAGCGTCGCAAACCATTCGAATTCCAAGTTAATGACAAAGTACTTCTAAAAGTCTCACCGTGGAAGGGCGTCATACGCTTTGGGAAGCGTGGCAAACTCAATCCGCGGTATGTCGGTCCATTTACGATCCTGGAACGGATTGGGCCGGTGGCATATCGTCTTGATTTACCGACGGAGCTCGGTAACGTACATAACGTCTTCCATGTGTCCAACTTGAAGAAGTGTCTGGCTAACGAGTCTCTCATTGTTCCACTGGAAGAGATCAAGGTTGATGATCGTCTTCGGATTGTGGAAGAACCTGTGGAGATTCTGGATTACAAGATTCGTAGCCTACGTCATAGCAAGATTCGCATTGTGAAGGTTCGCTGGAACTCGAACCGGGGACCAGAGTACACTTGGGAACGGGAGGATCAGATGAAGTCTAAGTATCCTCATCTCTTTCCAAAGGAAGCGTTCGAGTCGAGATATGTCTCTTCTGCAGCTGAATGAATCTCGGGGCGAGATTCCTTTTAACGTGGGGATGATGTGACAACTCGGGTAAATCTCTCTTTTTGGTTTCTATTTTTGGTTTCTATCTTTTGTTGTTTCCTTCGTTATTGCTTTTGGTACTTGTGCAATTTTCGGGACGAAAATTCTTTTTACGGTATTGAAAAAGATAATTACTATGTTTTACGGTATAGACGCTTATGACCTCCCCCTCTATGCCCTGCGGTAATGATTCCTCTGGCATTACGACCTTTACCACAATGATGCTGTCCATAGATCAAATTATTTCGTGGATTGGATTTCACTTGACTGTCTACGGTTCCATTGCGTGTGCTCGGGGTAGAAGTTTTGTATAAATGTATCGCCATGCTATTAAGTATTTTGATTTAAGTTCTTTTCTTTCTAAGAGGTGGAATAGAATAACCCGGTTGAAGCGTAATGATCATACGTCTGTAATGCATTGTCTGTCCCATAATGGGTCCCATTCTTCTAGCCTTTCCCCGAAGTCGATGACTATTCATCGCGATTACCTTGACACCAAAGAAGAGTTCGACCCAATGCTTTATTTCTGTCCTAGTTGATCCTGATTCGACATTAGAAGTATATTGATTTTTGGGGATGATGTGACACCCGGCAAATTCTGGTTAACAACGTTGTCTAGATGAAAGTCTACCTTAGCGAGTCACGCGTATATTGTACTTAACTGGGTTAGTTAAGTCGGGTTATGGTTCGGGAACTATCGGTTTAGTCTAGAAGATCATTGGATGTTGGTCTAGAGGTTCATTAGATGTCAGTCCTTAACCAAGTGTACAAACGGTGACGATTTGTAGGATCGTCAGGGCATACGGAACATACAAGTCTCGAGTCCCGGGAATTGGTGAACGAGTGTGAATATGTGTATTTACAAGTGTTATGTGTTTACAATCATTATGTGACTTGTCGGTATGTGAATATGTGTTAACATATGTTAAAACGGGGTTTAACGCGCAAAACACACGAAACCAGCCCCTATAGGCGATTAGGGAGGCCTAATCGCCTATAAGGGAGGCGAGTAGGCCCTTTAGGGGCGAGTAGGGGACCAAATGCATGACTGTTCATGCGATTAGGCCCCAATTGCATGAACTTACATGCGATTAGGATCCCTAATCGCATGTAAAGGCTGCACAATCGCTAGTTACGGGCTGGACGACTAAAAACGACTATAAATACCATACTTGACCTCATAAACTTCATTATACAAACCCTAGTCGTCCCATAACCCGCCCCAACACACACACAACCTCTGGAACGCGATTTTTGATCCAAACACAAGGTTTCAAGCTTAATCCATCATTCTTTTACAAATCTAAGGTTTGGTTTCCATCCATGCAATCTTATAAACGTTTTTATTCAATCCCTAATAGTCCAGACCTGTTCTAAAACGGAAAAGCTTTCTGAAAATCGTTAATAAGTGTTGTTAATCGGATTTTAACTAGTATACATGTGTTATGTGTGTTTATGATTAGAAAGCTAGGGTTTTTATGATTCAAGATGAATGAATGACATGTTATTATGTTAGATCAGAATAATAATGATATTATGATGATAAAATCTGAGTAACTGATTATTAGGGTGATAGTTACGCATGTTAGTGTGATGTTGCATGCTATGTGAATGGTGTTTGGAATACGTGATTGCATGCAGGACTGATAATACGAGGCAAAACGAAGGATTTTAATTTAAACATGTTTAGAATAGTTGTTGGGATGATATTGGGTGGTTACACACGTTCTAGATCTGATTTGGAGCGTTAAACGCGCGAAAAACCGGAACAGCAAGGTTACAGGCGATTAGCAACCCTAATCGCCTATGTTAGAGGCGATTAGGAGGCCAATCGCCCATGATTCATGCGATTGGGGGCTAAATGCTAGTACTTACATGCGATTAGCCCTAATTGCTAGTAGATACATGTGGTATAGCTCTAATTGCTAGTAGATACATGTGGTATAGCCCTAAATGCTAGTAGTTACATGCGATTAGCCCTAAATGCTAGTAGTTACATGCGATTAGCCCTAAATGCTAGTAGTTACATGTGATTAGCCTTCCTAAATGCCAGTTGACCAACCTAAATGCTAGTTGACTTTTCCTAATCGCGTGTACTGCTGCTGTAAGTATAAATTAGCATTCCGAGACCCGATTTGACATGTAGGAACATGCTAGGAACCCCGTAACATATCTAATAACTTGGTAACATATGTTTGAATGTAATTCGGTGATACGTGAACTATGTGCTATAACTTGTTGTGCGTTAACGTATGTTAAGTGTGATTGCATGATTGCATGTTTGAGAGCGTAAACATAACACGGGGAGTCTCGGGTCACCAATGGGATGTCGAGTCTTGTACTTTGGGTCAGTTAAATAGTCACGGTGTTTTCAAACGAACTTGGTTATGGTCTGGACATCTAGGGACTAATTAACCTGCGGGTTATTAGTCTAAGTGCTTGTAACTGTCATATGTTAGGTCGCCGCTTTACGGGACTAGCATAGCTGCTGAGTTATTCGTATTACGAAGTAACACAACTTAAGGTGAGTTTACGGCCCCTCTTTTAAACTGGTTTACACTTTTCAGGGGAGAAAACATGTGTTAAAACGATTATTTGGTAACTACTGTCATACTATGGGTTTCTATTGTGTACTACACGATCTTTGGAAGTCCCGGGGGGAACCATGAATGTGCGGGTTTGCACAACGAGGAAATGTGAATAGCGCTATTGGGAGTGACCAACCCCGCTCGTCGACTTGGAGGGTCGGCGGGTGCATATTGTCTCAAACAGGAACAACAGGAACAACAGGGTTACTACATCGGGCACACATTTGGTTTGCGAGTTAGTAATGGTTTTCCAATCGTGGTAGTAACAAAACATACGCCTAGCTAGCGTACACTGGTTTTCGATTTGTTATAGTATGGACAGGTTGACTTGGTACTTGGATTACAAAACCTGTAAACTCACCAGCATTTTTGTGCTGACGTAAACTTTTACATGTTTTCTCAGGTCGCTAAGGTAGCACTACTGGACTAGGGCGCACGCGTCTGCACGGCGTCTAGTTAGAGTCGCATGGTTTTCATATGTTGAACATTTGGGTTACTTTTGAGATACTGTTTTGAATAAGCTTCCGCTGTAAACGGGGATTTTAAACTATGTTTTGAAATTGCATTATATTCATTTAGACTTGTTTATTGTGATCGTTGGTTTGGATCCTGGTTTGTCATGCGCCTCGCGGTAAAACTCCGCAAGTGGATTTTGAGGGTGTGACAGGCGTTCCCAAAATATGAATAAAGACAAGTCTTGATAATCATGAATACTGGCGATCTATCAATAAAGTATATGTAAGAGTTTTGACTAATAACCCTAAGGTTAACTTGTCCCCGATTGTCCAGATCATGACTAAGTAAGTTTGAAAACGTGTTTGACAGTTTAACCGACACACTAGACCGACTTGACATCCCGTTGGTGACCCATTACACAAACAAATAAAGTACACATATATTACAAGTAAGTTTCAAGCATAACATACTTAGTTTGCATCAAGAATCACACATACGAAGTAGTTGGGTCGAATGAGGAAGGAAATAAGGTAGGTTTGACCCCAAGAAGCTTGGTTCGACCCTTTTTAGGTTCCTTCGACCCAAAGGTAAGTTCATGCAACCTAAAACAAGTTCATTCGACCTTAACACATATTCATTCGACCTTAACATGTGTTAAATCGACCTAAATCAAGCACGTTCGACCAAATAATGTAGATTCGACCATCAGACTGCCAAGTTCGACCCTGGAGGTCCACCTTCGACCCCACGACTGGTCGAAGGTACCCAGGTTCGACCCTAGCAGATGCCCTTTCCTTAAAACGCTTCAAAAACGTCCGAAAACATCACGAAACATCATGAAAGACATCAGTCAAGTATGAATAACATATCCCCACAGAACCCTACTAATTTTACTCCCAAATCAGTCCGTTTTAATGTTTACCCAAAATGGCAAAATTATGAAGATGTCACATCATGCATGGAAAGTTTACCCAATTAGGAAACTTTTGTGAAATCACTTAATAATCACATCATCATACTCAGATTATCATGTACATCAAAACCCCCAATCATATCATTCCTAATAACATCATGCGTCATTCCCTAAATCTTTAAAAATCCCCAAATTAGACCTATCATCATCATACAATAGTTTGTAACCTAAGATAATCAAAACTCATCAATAATAACTATCCTAGAACATCTCTATATCACCCACACATCATACAACATCAAATAATCACATAACATAACATGAAAGATCATTAACATATGTTAACACATAAGAAAACTCATGTTTATGAGGTTTGTTGAGAAAGGTTTTAGAAAGGTTGTTATTCATAAAAGTCATCTTAGATCAGATCTGGAACTTTGGGGTTTTATAAAAACGAATTAAAAATGCTTAAAAAGGATTTAGAATGAAGAACACACCTTATATCTTCACTTGTAATGATTTAGAGAGTTAGATTATGAAAAACAAGCTCAAAAACTCCTTCCCCAATGATAAAAGTCGAGAGAGTGTGTTTGGAGACGTTTAAGGTTTGTGAAATGATGAAAAATGATTACGGATGGTATTTATAGTATGTCCAGGTTCGACCCCTACATGAGGGCGAACGTGGAGTGAAGTGGTCGAATGTAGTTTCTTTTAAACAGATAGCCAGGTTCGACCCTTTACATGGGTCGAATGTGGTTTATTTTGGTCGAAGGAGATTTTTAACAGAATGAGGGCCATGTTCGACCCTACCCTTCGAAAGGTCGAACCAGGAAATGCCTTTTTCAAGATTTTCCAGTTTGTCGTGTTTCACATGTTTTAACACATCCTAAAACTTGAACATGTAATCCTAACCTATGTTTGACATATATAAGCATGAATAATCATCTAAAAATTGTTTAAACACGTATTTGCATATAATTCACCACATAAGAATCAATCTACGCATAACACTTAATTTAGTTTATGTAATTCACCAACAACGGGACTCAAGACTCGTGTGTACGTAAAAGACACCAATGATCCTCCAGATCATTAAACCCTGGACAATACGTAAGAAAATCCCGACTCAACTAACCCAGTTAAGTACGTAAATAGAATGTTTCCATCTAAGGTAGACTTATAAGTTTAAATATGTCAAGTCAAATATGTCGGGTGTCACATCATCCCCTGTTGAAAGAATTTTCGACCCGAAAATTGCACGAAGCCAAAAAGGAAAGAGACGTAAAGAAAGAAATGAAAGAAAATTTACCAGTTGTCACATCATCCCCCCGTTGAAAGGAATCTCGCCCCGAGATTCACTCAGCTTTAGCGGTAACATGTCTAGATTCAAAAGCGTGCTTAGGAAAAAGATGAGGATATTTAGACTTCATCAAGTCCTCCCATTCCCATGTGAACTCCGATCCACGATTTGAGTTCCAACGGATCTTAACGATTCGGATTTTACTCCGACGAAGACTACGAATCTTGTAGTCAAGAATTTCAACCGGTTTAATGCGAAGACGATCATCAACCTTGATCTCTTCCAAAAAAACAATAAGAGATTCATCCGTCAGACACTTCTTCAAGTTAGACACATGGAAGATGTTGTGGACACTACCGAACTCCGCTGGCAAGTCAAGTCTGTATGCCACCG
Source organism: Ambrosia trifida (assembly GCA_028751855.1). Lineage (NCBI taxonomy): Eukaryota > Viridiplantae > Streptophyta > Magnoliopsida > Asterales > Asteraceae > Ambrosia > Ambrosia trifida. The sequence goes on along the minus strand of CM054126.1, from coordinate 105,497,386 downwards.
GTCTAATCCGTTCTAGCATTGCGAACGGTCCGACATAACGAGGGTTAAGTTTGCCATGCTTTCCAAAGCGTATGACGCCCTTCCATGGAGAAACTTTTAGAAGTACTCTGTCCCCAACCTGGAACTCCAAAGGTTTGCGATGGCGATCGGCATAGCTCTTCTGACGATCCCGCGCAGCTGCTAAACGGTTACGAATTTGTACGATTTTCTCCGAAGTTTCGTACACAAGTTCTGGACCAGTGAGCTGACTCTCGCCCACCTCGGCCCAACAAAGAGCAGATCAGAATTTCCGTATGTAAAGAGCCTCGAACGGAGCTGCCTTAATGCTAGAATGATTGCTGTTGTTGTAAGAGAACTCCACTAACGGTAGGTGGTTCTCCCAACCTTTGCCAAAATCGATAACGCATACCCGAAGCATGTCCTCCAAAGTTTGAATCGTCCGCTCACTCTGACCGTTAGTTTGCGGATGATAGGCTGTACTCAATCCAGCTGCGTACCTAAGGCTTTATGCAGGGCCTTCAAGAAACGCGAAGCAAAACGTGAATCATTATCAGAGATGATAGAAACAGGCACCCCGTGCTTAGAAACCACTTCCTTAAGATAAATGAGAGCCAAGCGCTTGAGTCCGTCAGTTTCCTTAATGGGAAGGAAGTGCGCCGATTTTGTCAACCTGTCGACAATCACCCAAATCATATCACAACCACTTGGTGATTTCGGTAGCTTGGTGACAAAATCCATCGTGATTCGTTCCCACTTCCATTCGGGAATCTCTGGTTGTTGCACGAGACCAAACGGCTTCTGGTACTCCACCTTGACTTTCGCACAAGTCAAGCACTTGCTAACATAGGAGGCTATGTCAGCTTTCATGTTTGGCCACCAGCAGAATATCTTCAAATCCTAATACATCTTGTCGGATCCAGGATGAATAGAATACCGGGATTTGTGAGCCTCGTCCAAGACAAGCTCCCGTAATCCCCCAAACAGAGGTACCCAAACTCGTTCTGCAAAGTAGTGTAGGCCATCCGACCTAAGCTCAAGGTGCTTGTCGGCACTGTGCATAGTTTCAGCTTTAAGGTTTTCCTCCTTCAAAGCTTCAAGTTGCGCAGAACGAATTTGGTCAGGCAAAGAAGAATGGATAGTGAGTTGTAAAGCCCGAACACGACGTGGTTTCGCAGATTCCTTCATGCTCAAGGCGTTTGCCACAACGTTCGCCTTGCCAGGATGGTACTTAATGGAACAGTTATAATCTTTAAGGAGTTCGACCCAGCGACGTTGCCGCATGTTCAACTCCTTTTGATCGAAAATATGCTGGAGACTCTTGTGATCGGTATAAATACTGCACTTGGTACCGTACAAGTACTGTCTCCAAATCTTTAGAGCGAAAAGCACCGCACCTAGTTCCAAGTCATGGGTAGTGTAGTTCTTCTCGTGAACCTTAAGCTGACGAGAAGCGTAAGCAATAACATTCTCGCATTGCATCAACACACAACCGAGACCACGAATAGAAGCGTCGCAATACACGACGAAGTCGTCCGTACCATCAGGTAAGGATAAGATAGTGCAGAACAGAGTTTAAGTTTCAGCATCTGGAATGCCGATTCCTATGAATCGCCCCAGTCAAACTTCCGGTCTTTCTGGGTGAGGGCAGTGAGAGGTTTAGCGATCTTCGAAAAACCCTCAATGAAACGACGATAGTAACCCGCAAGACCTAGGAATTGTCGCACTTCAGATGGCGTCTTTGGTGCTTCCCAGTCTTTAATAGCTTCGATCTTAGCCGGATCAACATGAATCCCTAGCTCATTCACTACATGACCTAGGAATTGAACTTCGCGTAACCAAAAGTCACACTTCGAGAACTTAGCATACAGTTGTTCTCGCTTCAAGAGTTCCATGACAAGTCGCAAGTGTTCCTCATGGTCCACCTTGCTCTTGGAATAGATCAGAATGTCATCAATAAAGACAATGACGAATTTGTCAAGATAAGGCTTACAGACATGGTTCATCAAATCCATGAAAACCGCGGGTGCGTTGGTGAGACCAAAGGGCATGACCAAGAACTCAAAGTGGCCATAACAAGTACGAAAGGCAGTCTTCGGAACATCGGCTTCCTGCACACGCAACTGGTGATAACCGGATCTCAAATCAATCTTCGAATAATAGCTAGAACCCTGAAGCTGGTCAAAGAGATCATCAATACGAGGAAGCGGATAACTATTCTTGATGGTCACCTTGTTCAGCTCACGACAATCAATACACATACGAAGGCTCCCATCTCTCTTCTTCACGAACAGAATAGGGGCTCTCCACGGGGACGAACTAGGTCGAATGAAACCCTTTTCCAAGAGTTCCTGTAACTAGTTGGACAACTCCAACATCTCGGGAGGTGCAAGACGATAAGGGGCTCGAGCAATAGGGGCTGCACCAGGTGCAAGATCAATACAAAACTCAACCTGACGATGAGGAGGAAGACCAGGTAAGTCATCAGGAAATACATCAGGAAAGTCAGGAACCAGGGGAATATCCTCGATCTTTTTCTCACCATCAGAAGAAACGGAAACAAGTGCCAGAATGGCCGAATAACCCTTCCGAAGATACTTGTAGGCTTTCATACAAGAAATGATACTCAAAGAAGTACCGCTCTTCTCACCATGCACCGAAAGAATATCTCCATCAGAGAGAGGGATACGGATAACCTTGTCGAAACAAACGATCTCCACACGATACAAAGACAACCAATCCATGCCCACGATAACATCAAAACTACCCAAGGATACCGGCATAAGATCAATAGGGAAAGACAAACCCGAGAGTTCCAAACGACACTCTCGAAAAATATGTGTCGCTTCAATGTTCTTACCATCAGCCAATTCTATCAAGTACTTAGCCTCTAAGGGTGTAGGTACTATGTCTAGCAATTGACTAAATCCTACTGATACAAAGCTCCTATCGGCACTAGAATCAAATAAAACAGAAGCATAGTGATCGTTAAGAAGGAACGTACCGGTAACAGTGTCTGGGTCCTGTCGGGCTTCCCCCAATCCAATGACGAAGACACGTGCGTTTCCGCCGCCGCCTCCGTTGTTCTTGTTACCACTACCGTTCTTCCCACCATCACCTTGCTTCAGCTTGCGACAATCCAGCCTAAAGTGACCACAGTTGAAACAACCTTGATCCACCTGGTTAGTAGCCTGACGGGGCACCCTTGTCGCTCAAACGAACACGGCAAGTCTGAACCTCATGTCCCGGCTTCCCACACCGCTTACACGTAGAGAGTTTGCGGCATGGCCCATTTTGATGATAGCTACACTTTTTACACTTCGGGTAACTACCATGGTAAGGACCAGACTTCTGCCCAGACGAAGGGGTAGAAGACTCAGACTACTTCTGCTGCTGCTGAGGCTGGGATGGGGCAGAGTTCTTCACAGAGCTCTCCCACTTACGCTTACTACCACTATCAGGGGCCTTCACAACAGAACCCCTAGGTGGCAGAGTACCTTCTTCCACCTTCTGATTGGTCAGCTTGTGAGCCAACCGAATAGTACCCTGAATAGTGGCATAGTCATTCGCGGTAACCAATCCACGAATTTTAGGTACAAGCCCAGCAACAAAGAATTCAATCTTCTTATAGTCCGGAGTATCAGCATCCAAACACATAAGGACCAACTCATGATAACAAACAGCATAATCCTCAATCTCGGATCCAACCATAGTATGATTCCACAGCTTGTGCTCCAGCTTCGTGATCTCATCACGGGGACAGTACTCAGTCTTCAGACGAAACACAAACTCATCCCAAGGCATGGAATTGGCCTCAGCCAACCCAACAGTCTGGATAACAGAATTCCACCACGTCAAGGAACGATTCTCAAAAGTACCAGAGGCGTACTTCACATAGTCCATAGCAGGACAGTTACACATCACAAAAGCAGAGACAACCTTCTCCAACCACCTCAGTAAACCCACTGCACCCTCATTCCCACTAAAGTTATTAGGCTTGCAACCCATAAACATTTATAGGAGCAGGTGGGAGGATGAGGATTAACAGTATTACCTGTATCAGCACACAAGTAAGCAAACCAAACATACCATCAATGGTATAAAGAAACAGAAGTAGTAGTAATCAAATTTCCACCAGCAAATCCCTGCTGAGCAGCCTAGAATGTAGCAAGAGCAACAGACACCTGTTGCTGAATCATGTTGTTCAGCTCGGATTGGGTCATAGTGGCAGGCTCATCACCACGACCGCCACCGCGACCACCGCTGCCACCACGGCGTCCACCACCACGAGCAGCTGGCATCTTCTGGAATACAGAGAGAACAAGAAGTTCAGATTCATCACTAGTATCAGTAACTAATGATAAGAATAGAGAGCCGTCCCAATCCGACCAATTCGTATCAACCACGAATCATCCGATCAGAATGCCAAGAGTAAAAGAGTTCCGAAAGAAAAATCATTCCAAGGTGTAATAATCCCAGTACAAGTGCAAGATAGTGTGGGGGGGGCAAGTGTGTCCATTGGAGCAGAAAGGAAGATATCCGAATGCTGGACAGATCTCGAAGATACGCCAAAGTCGCTCCAATGCGCAACACCACCGTGCCAAGAATCAACAAGTCCATCCCTTTGTCTTCAAATCCCGAAGAAGAAGGTAAGATAAAGAATAGGCCAAGCCCAAGCAAGAATAGATGATGTAACACATAAGTATGATGATATAGACACCCCAATAAAGTTAGTAAGTTTCCCACTAAAACAACTCATAACGTGCGACCGTCTAGTGTGTTACTCGGCTATAGACCAGACTCTACATGCAGTCCTAGTTCACTATAACCATTGGCTCTGATACCAATCTGTCACACCCTCAAATTCCACTTGTGGGGTTTTACCGCGAGGCGCGTGACATACCAGGATCCAAATCAACGGTCACAATAAACGACATCTATATGCATTAAAAGTTACGTAGAAATACCAACCACGCAGTTTATAAGTTTAAAGGTAAAGTAGACAACAGCAGCGGAAGCAAAATAAATGTTTACAAAACCAAAGTCAAAATACGAATGCAAACACAACCCGGTTTGCTTATGTATGCAAGACTAGATGTAGTGCGACTCCAGTGCGCCTAAGACTCCCAGACCTTAGCGACCTGAGAAAACATGCGAAGTTAGACAACACATATAGTTTGTAAAAGTTTGCCACAAGTAAACCAGACCCAACAATCCTTACATCTATACTTAATGCTAGCTAGACATCGTTACATGATACTATAGTGTCGTGAACCACTGCTAACAAAATAAGAATGCCTCTAACCCATCACCGGTTCATCACCCGGTGCCGTAAGATATAGGACAAACATGCACCCGCCACCGACCTCTAGTCGGCCCGAGTAGGGCTTGCCAGGCCCAATAGATCTATTCACACTTTCCCCGCTATGTACCCACATATTGATGGTTCACTAAGACATGAGAGGACTTTAATGATGAAGTAAGAGACACTAAGTATCCATGTGATATAATGTAATATGTTAGTCTAAGAGTTAGAAAGTTTTACCGCATGTTTCTCCCCCAGAATGTTTCGAAAACAGTAAAGAATGGGGCTGTGACACTCACCTTAGTTTGCGTTCCCAAAATAAGAATAAAGACAAGTCATGATAATCCCGAATACCGGCGATCTATCAATAAAGTATGTATAAGATTTTTGACTAATAACCCTAAGGTTAACTAGTCCCCGATTGTCCAAATCATGACTAAGTAAGTTTGAAAACGTGTTTGATAGTTTAACTGACACACTAGACCGACTCAACATCCCGTTGGTGACCTATTACACAAACAAATCAAGTACACATAGATTACAAGTAAGTTTCAAGCATAACATACTTAGTTTGCATCAAGAATCACACATACGAAGTAGTTGGGTCGAATGAGGAAGGAAATAAGGTAGGTTCAACCCCAAGAAGCTTGGTTCGACCCTTTTTAGGTTCCTTCGACCCCAAGGTAAGTTCATGAAACCTAAAACAAGTTCATTCGACCTTAACACATGTTCATTCGACCTTAACATGTGTTAATTCGACCTAAATCAAGCACGTTCACACCAAATAATGCAGATTCGACTATCAGACTGCTAGGTTCGACCCTGGAGGTCCACCTTCGACCCCACGACTGGTCGAAGGTGCCCAGGTTCGACCCTGGCAGATGCCCTTTCCTTAAAATGCTTCAAAAACGTCCGAAAACATCATGAAACATCATGAAACACAGCAATCAAGTATGAATAACATATCCCCACAAAACCCAACTAATTTTACTCCCAAATCAGTCTGTTTTAATTTTTACCCAAAATGGCAAAATTATGAAGATGTCACATCATGCATGGAAACTTTACCCAATTAGGAAACTTTTGTGAAATCACTTAATAATCACATCATCATACTCAGATTATCATGTAGATCAAAACCCCCAATCATATCATTCCTAATAACATCATGCATCATTCCCTAAATCTATCAAATTCCCCAAATTAGACCTATCATCATCATACAATAGTTTATAACCTAAGATAATCAAAACTCATCAGTAATAACTATCCTAGAACATCTATATATCACCCACACATCATACAACATCAAATAATCACATGACATAACATGAAAGATCATTAACATATGTTAACACATAAGAAAACTCATGTTTTATGATGAGGTTTTGTTTAGAAAGGTTATTATTCATAAAAGTCATCTTAGATCAGATCTGTAACTTTGGGGTATAATAAAAACGAATTAAAATTGCTTAAAAAGGATTTAGAATGAAGAACACACCTTAGATCTTCATTTGTAATGATTTAGAGAGTTAGATTATGAAAAACAAGCTCAAAAACTCCTTCCCCAATGATAAAAGTCGAGAGAGAGTGTTTAGAGGTGTTTAGGGTTTTGTGAAATGATGAAAAATGACTAAGGATGGTATTTATAGTATGTCCAGGTTCGACCCCTACATGAGGGCGAACGTGGAGTGAAGTGGTCGAATGTAGTTTCTTTTAAACAGATAGCCAGGTTCGACCCTTTACATGGGTCGAATGTGGTTTATTTTGGTCGAAGGAGATTTTTAACAGAATGAGGGCCAGGTTCGACCCTTCGAAAGGTCGAACCAGGAAATGCCTTTTTCCAGATTTTCTAGTTTGTCGTGTTTAACGTGTTTTAACACGTCCTAACACATGAACATGTAATCCTAACCTATGTTTGACATATATAAGCATGGATAATCATCTAAACATTGTTTAAACATGTATTTGCATATAATTCACCACATAAGAATCAATCTACGCATAACACTTAATTTAGTTTATGTAATTCACCAACAACAGGACTAAAGATTCGTGTGTACGTAAAAGACACCAATGATCCTCCAGATCATTGAACCCTGGACAATACGTAAGAAAATCCGGACTCAACTAACCCAGTTAAGTACGTAAATAAAATGTTTCCCGCTAAGGTAGACTTATAAGTTTAAATATGTCAAGTCAAATATGACGGGTGTCACAATTGTGGGTCTAACTCATGTAACACATATTGTTGTCATGTACATATGTTGATCTGTAGCATGTTTCTCCCGAAAGTTGCAAAACAGTAAAATAGTAAAAAGGGGCCACGAAACTCACCTGATGTCTGATTATGCGATATAGTAAAGCAGAAGTAACTACTGTTCCGACAAAAAGTTCCCTATAACGTCAAAGATATCTTAAGTTGTGTGTACTTGTTGTTTACAATACAAGTTGTTCACCCGACTTGTGGACCCTTGTGTCAAGTATATGTGGGGCCATCGCACGTGATAATTACTACGCATCTTAATTGTACCTTTGTAAAGTGTATATGTTCAACATTATGTGTGATCGTGTATGTTTTGATCCAAAAATCGGTTCCTTAACAACTATTAAAGTCGAGTGTGGTTTATAAAACATTAATCATGATGCGGGTGCATTCACTAAATTGATTTGTGTCACATAAGTGTGTGGTATGCATACATTAATCATGGCCGATTACCATTAGTGGGTTATAAGTGGTATAGTTGACTAAGGTAGATGGTGATTAAGAGTATTGTTTTGTTGCCTATTTTGGTGAAATGTCATGGTTTCACACATTTGCACTTGTTGGTTCATGTAGTTAGCCGAAAAGTGGGTATGATTAGGTGTTATAGGCATGTGTTTGACAACCAAGTCTATGCCTCTTCTTCTGGGGAACTAGCGGCCGATCTATATCACCCAAAAGAGGATGGGTGTAGCCTACTATGAAGGTGCTAATCACATGTTGTTTGTTTCTTCTTTTAGTGTAAATTAGGTGGCCTAATGATGAGGTAAGATGATGGTGTCATGGCTTATGTAATTTGGCCGAATGTTTTAAAGTGTGGGAAGTTTGTCTTCAAGTGTCATGGTCATGTCCCTATCCTAGATATAAGCACATGGTTGTTTAGAGGTATATGTTACTAGACTTATCATGCAAGTTGTCTTGAAAGGGACATGTCAAGGAGAATGAATTGTGCACATGTGCTATAAAGTGTCATATATGTATGTATAGGATTAGTAGCATGAGTTGTCAAGATTTGTCTTATATACAATACCCACATGTTTATATATATATATACGTATACATATGTGTGTGTATACAAGTCCATTGTCTTGTCTCCATTAACAATATATAATCACATGGTAATATAGATATATATTGTCCTTGGCCTATGTGTGTGTATAATATTGTTTTTAAATGTTTCGATCATGCACACAAGTATATAAAAAATATATATATAGTTTTGCCAAATAAAATATTATGTGAAAACCCATACGCTTTTGTTGATCCATGATATTAGGGTAGAGTTTATTTTCACATAATCGTTCAAATAATGAGGAGCAGACACACTTATTCTAAGCACATAGTGAAACAAACTAGTTAATTGTACGGACTCGACTAGTGAATTTGCCATGTGTCACATAAAGAAAGATAGTAAATCACTCATATAGGTACTGGAAGGACTCGTTTCTAAAAACTACACTTATTACACTCGGGATGATCCCTCCATAAGCGTCGTTGAGAACCTTTTCTTTGTTCATACTTTAGCCTACAAAATATGTTGTGCGTTCTTGCATGTGCAGACGATTGACACAACCTACAAACCCAACATGTATAATCTTCCATTTGTGCAAGCTGTCGGTATAACATCGAAAAACCGTTTGTTTTTTTGTCTATTGTACAGGAGGTCGCACACCCACATAACGTGTTAGGTGCAATGGTTTGGGTTTGCACATCACATATAGGAGCAGGGGGCATTATATATTGGTCGCACTTGTCCCCGTTGATCTAGTCGTTGAGGTTAGATGTGCGCTCGCTGATAGGATTACGCGCATACACTAGGTTTGGCCTCCAATTTTGTACGAGTGACCGCCAGTTTTTGTCCCAAGGCGTTACCGAGGGTGATCCCAGTTTACCATGAGGTGGAGCAGCCTAACAATAAGACGACCAATCCGATCGATCATGATGTGCCACCAGGCCCACATTAGCAGCCTAACAAGAAGACGATCAATCCGATCGATCATTATGTTGCTATACATCATGTATTGGTCTATGCGGGACATTTAAGTGTCGAAGTAGCCTTTAAAAACAATTATTAATAAAATTTAATATATTAAATTGCTACATAGTAATTTATAATTTAGTTGAGATATTTCCTTATTTAACCGGTGTATTATAACTAATTAATTAATAATACTCTAAAAAAATAATTAATATTCGCCCGTATGAAAAAAACCTAATGGAGAAAGGAGGCGATCATGGCGGCAATGAAGACAACCAACGATCGGCGGCAGCAAACGGGTTCAAAGAAACAAAATTCTACGTTACAAATATCCCAGAGAGATGCAACGGTCTAGATATGGCAGAAAGAGTTAAAGAGTTCGGGGTTATTCATGGGATCTTTTTTTTTTTGAACGACGGTTATTCATGGGATCTATATTGCACGTAAAAGAGATAAGTTCGGGAGAAGTTTCGGGTTTATTTCATTCAAGAATGTTACGGACAAGTAGGATCTTCGAAGAAGAATGGGAAAGATTAAAATAGGGGAGAATTGGTTGAAGTCTAACATTTCATTGTTCACTAATGTGAGTGGCAAACCTTCGGAGGCTAAGGATTATGGGAGGTCGAATTATGCGGAGGAGATGAAGGATCAAAGGAGGGGCGAGGAGGAAGGACCTAAGAGAACTATGCAGAATCCATGGGGAGCCGAGAGGAAAGAGGAGGTATCGTTTAGGAAGGCTTTGACGGTATATGATACAAAAGAGAAGGATATGAAGATGGTACATGTTAAGGATGATATGAATGCACTCAAGGATGTACAAGGTAGGTCGATAGTGGCATCGGTGAAAGATTTTAAGCAACTAAGGCTGATTAAAGACACATTGAAAGAGGTCCTAGATAGTGGAGGAAAAGTGCAATACCAGTAGTGCCAACGGTGCCACGTTGGAGAAGAAGCAAGATTTGGAAACACCGAAAAATCAGGAAACGATATTAATGAGGAGAGATATTCGGAAGGTAATCAGTTTCAAAATTCAAATATTGAGGTTCCTATTATGGGTAATGTGATAAATGAGGGTGTGGACAAAGAGAGGAATGTTGGCTGTGACAATACGTATTATTTTGCTTGCTCGAAAACAAATAAAAGGATAAAGGGGGAAAAGTATAAAAAACATGGGTTGGGCTTGGATAAGTTGGGCAGCAGTGAAGAGAAACCTAAGGCTGGAAAACGGGCTAGAGGTGAGGACTTGTTTGGGCTCAATTCTATCATTGGTATAGTTGAGTCGAATAGGAGTATGGATTCGACTATGGGTGATGGACCGGATATGGGGGTTGGAGTTATGACTAATAATGGGCCGAATGCTTCTAGTGGGCTTAGAAACATGGGAATGGAAACTGTTGATGATGCTGAAGTCATTGCCAATGAAATGGGGAGTGATTTGAATAAAGACTTGGAAGATAATCAATTGTCGAAGGTTCATGAAGATAATTTGGTAAATTTGGGTGGTGTTAATGTTGAGAGGGTTCCTTTGTATGTGGAGGTGTCGAGTACCGTTACTTTGGACCAAAAGTTAGGAGCAAATTTACAAGATTTCCAGGATCTAATCCGTGAAACAATCTCAAAAGAAGGTGTATAAACGGTTTAAACATGAATTGTCTTAGTATTAAAATTAGAGGGACGGGTGTGGCAGGTAAGGATGAGTGGGTTAGAGGTTTGAAGAAAGATCATGATGTGGCGTTTTTGGCAATGCAAGAAACTAAGACTAAAGGCTTGGATAGGAACACTCTTGATCGTTTCTGGGGCAGAGGTACATTCAACTTTGAGGGGGTTGATCCTACGGGGCTCTCGGGAGGTTTGGTTTCTTTGTAGGATCCAGGATGTTTTGAAAGGAAGCGATGTATAAAAACATGAATTATCTTATGGTGAGTGGTAGAATGAAGGACCCTAGTGAGAAAGTCAATATAATAAACGTTTATGGGCCTCAAACTGATGTCCAAAAACAGGTGTTATGGCACGAGTTGAAAGCTAGGATGGGTTATAATGAAGGGATGTGGATTATGTTAGGAGATTTCAACACGGTTAGAAGTCCGAAAGAAAGAAAAAACACAATGTTTAATGAGGCTAGTGCTAAAGATTTCAATGAGTTTACTGATGAGGCGGGGTTGGTTGAATATCCCATGCAAGGGAGGAAGTTCACGTATTTGGCGGGAAAAGGAAGAAGGGATAAACGAAGAAACTAAGAGCGCAGTTTCGAATGTGGTAAGGATAAGGCTCCTGTTCCGGATGGGTTTAACTTCCATTTTGTTCAGAAATTTTGGGATAATCTGGAAGAGGATTTCTTTGCTATTTTAACTGAGTTCTATGATACGGGTTACATTAGCCCGGAGTGTAGTACCTCCTTCATTACTTTGGTTCCCAAATGCAAAAATCCGATTACCATGAAGGATTACCTCCCCATAAACTTGATTGGCATGATTAGTAAGGTTATTTCGAAGATGTTGGCGAATAGAATAAAGAATGTTATGGGAGATGTGATTTCGGAATCCCAATCGGCTTTCATTAAAGATGATACATCTTGAATGGCCCCCTAGTTTTAAATGAGGTTATAGCGTGGTTAAAAAGAAGATCTAAGAATGCGATCCTGTTAAAGATAGACTTTGAGAAGGCGTATGATAATGTTACTTAGAAGTTTTTAATCTCTATCTTGGAGCAAATGCATTTTCCCAATAGATGGTTGATGTGTGTGGGTGTTTCAAGAAAACTTAACTTCTTTTCAAAAAGGGCAAAGTCCTGGAGGAGGTGCCAAAAGCTTTGGTGAAAAGGTGAGTGAGTTAGAAAACTGTAAGACACTTGCAAGTTTTAAATTTATAAATTAAAACGATAGTTGCTCAACGTTCTAAACCCAGCACAATAGGCAAGCGTGCCTATCGTGTATAGTATAGAAATGTGCAAGTACGGAGTATCGAATCCGTGGACACGATTTTTACTACTCAGCTTCCTAAAACTACTAAAAGACTTTTTAAAATGCGAGGAGAAAGGAAAAGTAAAAAGAGAGATGTAAACTTTTAAGAGAAATCAATGACAAAACAATGGTGTTGCTTCGGGTCAGATAGAACCCGGTATGATGATAGTTATCTTTATTCAAAGTGGTGTGTTTGAGTTGCGCGCTTGTGCTTAAACTTAGAATTGCTACTGCATTTTCTAGAGGTAACTGTTTTCGCATAACTGTACAAACAATGGTGTCTTAATGTTATTATGAGGGTCTCCCGAACCGGGCAGCTCACCTCTCAACACTGAAAAGAAAATGACTCGAGACTGTGTCGACTCAACCCCGAATTACCCGCCTCCCAGTGTTGCGATATAGACATCAAACTACTCTAGATTTTTATGAATAACTTGCCGGTGGCCGGAGCATGACCGAACAAGTTACCACTTAATATCATAGAGGAGTCGTGACTAACCAGAACACGTGCATCCCCTACTTGATTTAATTAACTTATCAAAAAGTGAGTGCTCTATTATTAACTGTGCGACAGTATAATAATGAAAGAAAATAAAGACCGTTTCCTTTCAACACGGGTTCATCAATCCTTAACTTGTGCCAAAGCTTTCACATAGACCATGAAGCTAAGTCGCAAAATTAAGTCTTGACTTATCACTAGGACCGAGTATAAAGACCGTACCGACCCTAAATGAGATCTTGATAGTAGAGGATTAAGCCACTAAGTGTGTGTATTTCTACCCACAAATGGGCTAATCACTACTCGCGGGAATAGGTTAGCTCCCAAGTGCATGGGTTTTTACACACCATGGTACACTCATGAGTCCTCCCACATCCTATCAAGACACCCACAAGACCAAAGACTAAGTGAGTTATTAATTAAATCATTAAACAAAGTTTAGAATAGAAAGAATTATTAAGGACACAAAACACCACTTTAAAATAAAAGATAAACTATATTAATTCATACCAAGTTTCCATCATCACCCTAGCAACACCAATAGAAATCTAGCCTAACATGGTTAATACAAAAACTCACAAGGTTGGGTTTGTGTACAAGACATTGTGGAAGGTTTTATGGAGATTTCTAAGGGTTTTGGGTGATGTTGGGTTGTTTCTCTCTGGATCAAGGTGTTTATGGAGTGATCCCAAGCTCCAAAGGACACCTACAATCCTCAAAGAGGGCAGAAACTTCGTGGAGAAGTGTTGGTTTGTGAATGGAAAGGGATTCTTCAAAATGTGGGGTGGAGGCCTCTATTTATAGGCAAATCAGCTCAAGCACGCCCATGCTCATACCTGGCACGCCCCTGCTCAACAGCAGGTACTGTTGCAGAGTCCTTTGTGCAGAAATGTTGGTCCATAGGTAGAGCACGCCCGTGCCACTACCCCTGGAACGCCCGTGCTTCTCAGTACAGTTAACTGTCTTGTCAGTTTTGGTCGGTTTAAGCCTTGGAGAACACACTAGAGTAAAGCACGCCTGTGCCATGCAGTGGGGCACACCCGTGCACTTCCTGAAATGCTGAATTTGACCTCTGTTGACTTGGAAATGTTGACTTTTTGACCCGAGACAGTTGCACATTACACATTCCCAAAACCTTTCTCATTTAAACTCTTAACTTTCTAATCTCAGGTCAACTGTCAACTATTTTGAAACGTTTGCTTTGGATATTAAACCACTACTTTAAAACTTTGTCAAATCATGATTGATGCACTTATTAAAACCTACTCGTTTTTTTTTACAACATCTATTGTTTCATAGAAACCCTAACTTCAAAGGAATTTCGAGACGAAATTTTCTAAAGTAGGGGAGACTGTGACATCCGTCACCCTCGTCTTTCACCAGATTGTCATTTATGGTCATTACACTTTCTACAGTTTTCAAATTTAATAAAGGTTTGAGTTTATGTGGATCATTTTATTTTTATTTAGATGCGCCTATGTCTCTAATTGAATTCGTATACTGAAACGTTAGTTAAAAATATATTATAGTTTGAGTTTTATCAAGTTTAAATATATTTTGGTTAACTTAATTAAGAGTTATAAAAAGAAAAACTAACATGGTTATATAATAATTCAACCTAGTTAAAGTTGAGGGGTCATTTGTGCCATTTTCATAAACTTCAAAACTGAAAACTCTCTTTTCCCTTTTGTTACTGTTTCCGACAAAGAATGTGGCCGGAATTATCTCCGGCGAGATAATAACTTAAGCGTTAATCGTGTTTTAAGATCATTAATCAAATCCCATACGTTTCTCCATCTATAAACTTTAAATACCCGTCATAAAATCGATTGTAACCTCGTGTTTTAATGGGGTTTTAATCCGGCTTTATTATGAAACCGATCGGAATTTTTAAACTCGTCTAAGGAGTGTTTTAATCGAAGAACTTATAAATTTGTTATGCCAAAACAATTCTGCACGATTTCACAACAAAAACCCATGAAAAACAATACAAAAAAACGAGTGCTGAAGCTTGAATTCGATGCATGTATAGTGATTCTTGCAGAGCCATTTTCGAGCATGTTAAGCCTTGTAAGTCCCTTGTTTTGATGCCGTTTTATTCTCTATACAAGTCCGATCGAAAGCCCTATAAATTCGGGTTCCATTGTTGCTTGAATCTGTTTATTAGATTAAGGCTTAGGGTTAGGGTTCTTAGTTGATTGATTTGGGGAAGAAGATGACTATGTGTATAGTGTATAAATCCTATTATAAATCAGAAATAACAAGTGTCTTAGTGGTCAAATGGTTAGGTGGGTCTTTGGACAACTAAAGTGGCCAGGTTCGAACCCCACCTTAGACCCCTCTTTCTTTTGATGTTTTTTCCTATTTTATTTACTTTGTTTTATTTTTTTTATATAAATTCACATAATATTGTTTGAATCTTTATTTATTCATAATAAATTCATTTTTGATCCAAAATTTATAAAAATTTAGTTGTAGCATCTTGACACCCTAAAGAAAATTATCATATTTTTAGTTTCTGGAAAATGTCCTATTTTCGTATGTTTATTGAATTTATTTGTTTAATCGTATTTAATTGATTAAAAATTCATTTTTAATGATTTTAATCTCAAACTTTTTGGGAAATTATTTCTAATCATTATGAACTGAAATAAAAATATTTGGTTCAGAAAACATTTATTTTTATTAATTTTCCTATTTTTAATCATTTAACCATGATTTAATCTCATTAAATCAGTTTTAAATATAAATAAGGTTATAAAAAATTATAGAAAAATTATTTTCATTGATTTAAATCAGAAAGCATCTATTTTCTATAAAAATAACATTTTTGGATCATGTCTTATATTTTTGTCTTATTTATGCTTCATTAGACATAATTAATCATTTATTTATTTATACTATTTAACATCTATTTTATAAAAACTTTTCTTATAAAATAGAAATATTTTTATGTTGAAAGTCTTTATTATCATTTGTGGGATCATTGTGTAACTCATAATTATTTGTTTCAATATTCATGATTATTGTACTTATTTACAATAATTTAGTTAATGTAATTAACTAAATTATTTTTTCTTAATTATTCAAAACATATTTTTATTTAGATATTCAATTGGTAATAATTATATTACCTAAACTGCATTTACAAACTTTGTAGATGCATATATTGCGACTAATGCTATTGGATTGCGGATTTCAAATGTTTTGTTCAATGTCGTTTGGTCGAATGTGGTTTATAGTGTGGTCGAAGGTAGAATGAACGGTCGAAGGTGGAGCTAAAGGGTCGAAGGTACACAGGGAGGTCGAAGGAAGAAATTAGATTTATGTATGTCTTGGTTCGACCATGTCGAATGGTCGAACCTGCACATTCGACCAACTCAATTGGGCGAATGTGCAGGCCTATATAAGGTCAAGTCAGTTTTTCAAATGTAACTTTTGGTCATTTTGTTTTCCCTCCCTGTGTGTGTTCTCCCTAGGTTTATTATTGAGTCTGTAAAAGTGTTTTAATCATTATAAACAACATTTTCAAGTGTAATTGATTATCAAAGTGAATGAATTGAATATGTTTATGATGAAATCTGTGTTTTGCTAGTTTTATTATCATTTTGTGATCAATTCAGGGATTCTGCACCTGAATTGAACTTGTTTGAACATTATCTTTGTTTGTTTAGACGATCCTACACGCATACAAAGTGGTATCAGAGCCATTTGGATCAAACAACCACAAACTGATAATATTACAACTGATTTGGACCCAATTTTGATCAAAACTTTATGTTTTTCATTGATAAACTGAATTTGGTGTTAAATTGATTGATTTGAACTTGTTTTCAAGGATAAAACTCAAAATTCTCTTTGTTAAACTTGTTCCAAATCCAATCCGAAGCAAAACCTGGCTCTGATACCACTTTGTATGCGCGTAGGATCGTCTAAACAACAAAGATAATGATCAAACAAGTTCAATTCAGGTGCGGAATCCCTGAATTGATCACAAAATGATAATAAAACTAGCAAAACACAGAAATCATCATAAACATATTCAATTCATTCACTTTGATAATCAATTACCCTTGAAAATGTAGTTTATAATGATTAAAACACTTTTACAGACTCAATAATAAACCTAGGGAGAACACACACAGGGAGGGAAAACAAAATGACCAAAAGTTACATTTGAAAAACTGACTTGACCTTATATAGGCCTGCACATTCGCCCAATTGAGTTGGTCGAATGTGCAGGTTCGACCATTCGACATGGTCGAACCAAGACATACATAAATCTAATTTCTTCCTTCGACCTCCCTGTGTACCTTCGACCCTTTAGCTCCACCTTCGACCGTTCATTCTACCTTCGACCACACTATAAACCACATTCGACCAAACGACATTGAACAAAACATTTGAAATCCGCAATCCAATAGCATTAGTCGCAATATATGCATCTACAAACTCCCCCTCGACTATTGCTTGGATTGCTTGAGTTTTCGTTCTTGGTCCATTGCCTTGTTCATAAGCTTGATACGCAACAACATCTTCTGTTCCTTCGTCATTACTGGTTCATAAGTTTGTTTAGGCTTTTTCTTCTTAACTTCCTGAACTTTCACAAACTTCCCCAGTTTCTTATCAAAATCACATCCAGCATTCACATCCCATGCAAAGCATAAGAATACCACACGTTGGTATTTGCTTGCTTGTTCACTATCCTTAGCTTCGCAATAGATTGGATTATAATAGAGCATTATAATATCCTCATGCGAACAGTTAATTAACCACATTTGATCAAAGATGTGAATCTTCTTGAAGTCCTTTGCACCATCCTTCAACACGATAATAGCCTCTGCAGTCTTCCAATCGTAGTACCACCATATGAAGTCTTTAGAAAAGTGTTGTGGGATCTGCATCAATGGAATATGTTTCAACACTTTAGGTGGTTTATACTTTAAGGTCACCTTAGGCATCCCAGTAATATCATCCTTCTCTTTCTTATGAACAATTCTTTTTGGATACTGTGGAGTAAACAAGTTCCACTTCGTTCTGCTTTCTCTCGACATACGATCTGAAAAGTAAGCAAGATGATCATTTACAGAACCTGTCATCTCATGTCTACAAATATCACGAATAGCCCAACTCCTCACTAGTGATATCTTCAATCTCTACCTCCTTAAATACTGGAACGTCTCTGTCGTCAGAGTGATTACCTACTTCTTTCTCAGGTATGTTTGGAATCTGATTATCAGTCATCAACTCCTCCAGAGTCTTACCAACCTGTTTCGCCAGTCCCTCCAAAATCTCCTTAGACATGGCTGCAGAAGCTTCTCCATCTTCTAAGTAAGGATCATTGTATTCCAACTCAAATCTCATATTATTAGACTCAAATATCTCAGGAAATCTGCCAGTCATCTCTATCGTCCAGACTCTGTCAGTCAACATCTGACGATACATGTTCTTGTCATCTTCAGATAACGATCTAATCTTCTCATTCCAAAAGGTATTCTCATCGTCAACGGTACCACCAGGAGCTTTCGAACTGGATTCTCCTGTATCTTTTCCCGATCCTCTCTTCTCACACTTGTACTTTTTAGTGTCATCATCATCATCACTGTCAGAACTAGCAGAGCTATTACCTTCTCCTGAATCATCTCCCGAACCATCATCATCATCTTTCTTCTTCTTAGGAGCACCACCGGCATCCTCATCCAACTCATCATCTTCTTCTTCCTCTTCATCAGATGGTTCAAAATCAACTTCTTCTTCATCACGCTCTTTGTCTTCTTCACCAGCTTGTAATTGAGGAGCTTTAGAGTATAAGTCTTTGATCAGATTATCCATACTCTTGTTACTTTCTTTCAGCTTCTTGTTCTACTCTTTAATAGCAATATATCTCCTGGTGTTTCTTTGTTCATGCTTCAAAAACTTCTTGTTTTCTCATGGAAGTTGTTTAATCTTAGCTTCCAGAGCTTCATGATTCTCATGTGAAGTTTCAACAACATCTAACATCTTCTTGTCATTACTTCTCAACTGTTCAATCTCTGCTTATTGCTGATTAATAATTTTCATCATGTCAGCAAGCTTCTGGTTCACTACAGTCATAACATCACTGTCTATAGTAACCTTAGGTGTCAAAGCTTCAGCAACAGGAATCTTTCCTTTCTTCAACTTCTTTAACACTCTATCCAGTGCACTGTTGAATTCATCAGTTGGCAATTCAGTCTGTTTAGCAGCAGATGATGTCTTTTGCTTCTTTGCTGCTGGAGATGCGATAGGTTATTTGGAACTAGATGCTGGAGGCATTTTCTTTCCATGGAGGGTAGTGTAAGTAATGGGATAGTGAGTTTTGAGAAAATCTCGTACGTGAAGCAAATCGATTATAATCTGCTCAGTGTCAGTCAGATTTGTGATAAGCAGTTTTCAATATTCTTTGATGACAAATCTGGCTATATACTCAAGCCGGGATTCGTTTTACCAAAAGAGTGGGTGATGTTAAAGGTGCCGAGAGTAAACAATTTGTACATTCTCGATATGTCAAAAGCAATGACTACACAAGGCCAAGTCAAGTGTTTTCTCTCCAAGGCTACTGAAAAAGAATCAATCATGTGGCATAGGAGGATGGGACACATTCACCTTCGAAAGATGAATCAATTGGTGAAGAATGAACTTGTCACAGGCGTGAATGTTAAACATTTTCATTTAAATGACAAGTGTGTGAGTTGCAAGAAAGGTAAGCAACACAAGCAATCCCATAAAATAAAGAAAGTCAATTCCGTTGAACTGCCACTTGAGCGTTTGCACATGGTTCTGTTCGGACCGGTCAAACGTAAAAGTCATGCTGGTGAATTGTACTGTCTTGTGGTTACCGATGACTATTCTAGATTTTCATGGGTTATGTGCTTGCATCATAAGAGCGACACGTTTGATAATTTGAAAGTTCTGTTCACTCGATTGGAAAATATCTATGGTCTCAAGATCAAGAGAATTAGGAGTGATAATGGGACGGAGTTCAAGAATGTACAGATGGAAGCTCTTTGTGAAAACAAAGGAATTCATTATGAATACAGTGCTCCCTATACCCCACAACAGAACGGTGTCGCAGAACGCAAAAACAGGACTCTAATTGAAACGGCAAGAACAATGCTCGCGGACTCAAATCTTCCAGTAATGTTCTGGAACGAAGCAATTTACGCAGCTTGTTATACTCTTAATCGTGTTTTAACGGTGAAGAAGTTTGGCAAAACTTCTTATGAGCTGTTGAATCGACGAAAGCGGAACTTAGAGTATCTAGAATCGTTTGGAGCTCCATGTACAATGCTTAATCCATCTGAGAAGTTCGTACCAAAGGATGAAGAAGGATTCTTTGTTGGATATGCAACCCCGCTCAAACGGGTTTTCAACAAACGAACTCGTGAGGTCGAGGAGTGGGCTAACGTTGAAGTTCAGAGATATACTCAGAATGTACAGGGTAGCGGTCTAGACTGGATGTTTGATTACAAGGATTTCTTTGAATCATTCAATCTAGATAGCTTGGTTGAAGAAGTTGTACTACGATTATATTACGAGGTCGAAAACGCAGTGACATCACCGTTGGTGCGTCCGATCACTGTAAACCCCCAAACAGCTTCTAATGATACCAATGCTCCTGCAGCTGAAGAAGAGGTATTTTAGGAAGCTTCCACAACTCTTAATTCATCGGAATCTGAAGATGAAGATGATGTTACAAGTGAAGCTGTTCCAGATATTGCTATAGAGACACCACCAGTGAACCCAAATCCACATGGTGCTTCATCATCGAACGTGCGTAATGATCTAGATTCAACAGAGAACTTAACTACTCAGACGGGAGTGCAAGTACCTGAATATCCGGAATCTCGGATACATCGGATTCACCCGATCGAGCAGGTTATTGGTGATCCCGGTAGCAGCGTGATGACGAGAGGTCAACTGAGGAATGCTAACTCACCAGAAAATCTTGGCGCTCTTGCTTTATATGCCAAAATTCAAAAATCAGGTTTTCAAAATGACTGGTCTTTTGCTTGTTATGTTTCGCAGGTCGAGCCACGGACTTACAAGGACGCTCTTTTGGATGACGCTTGGGTAGAGGCTATGCAGGAGGAGTTATTACAGTTTCAGAAACTCGGAGTGTGGACATTGACAGATT
This sequence comes from Ambrosia trifida, assembly GCA_028751855.1. Taxonomy (NCBI): domain Eukaryota; kingdom Viridiplantae; phylum Streptophyta; class Magnoliopsida; order Asterales; family Asteraceae; genus Ambrosia; species Ambrosia trifida. The sequence goes on along the minus strand of CM054126.1, from coordinate 105,476,230 downwards.
TACCTCCAGGACGGAAAAAGATAGGAACGAAATGGGTGTTCAAGTGTAAGAAAGATGACAGAGGAGTGATTGTTAGGAACAAAGCTCGATTGGTTGTACAAGGCTTTCATCAAGTTGAAGGAATTGATTACAACGAGATTTATGCACCGGTTGCACGCTTAGAAGCTATTCAAATGTTTCTTGCGTTCGCATCATATAAGAAATTCAAGGTGTATCAAATGGATGTCAAAAGCGCGTTTCTTTACGGTGTGGCAAGGAGGAAGTTTACGTAGGTCAACCACCAGGCTTTGAGGATCCTATTCACCGGGATAAGGTCTACGTACTAAACAAAGCTCTTTACGGGTTGCACCAGGCTCCAAGGCAATGGTATGAGGAGCTGAGCACGTATCTTCTGACAAAAGGATTTAAACGAGGTTTGGTAGATTGCACACTGTTCACAAAACGAACAGGGGATGACTTGCTTCTAGTGCAGATTTATGTTGATGACATTATTTTTGGTTCTACTAACGAATTTCTGTGGAGAGAATTTGAACGTGTTATGCAGGAAAAGTTCGAAATGAGTGCAATGGGAGAGATGCAGTTTTTCCTAGGCTTGCAGGTGGAACAAAGACCAACGGGGATCTTATTCACCAGACGAAATATGTTTCTGAAGTCTTGAGCTGATTCCAGATGGATGATTCAAAGCCGATGGATACCCCGATACAACCTAATCACGGGATTGGTGTTGACGCTAAGGGGGAGCTAACTGATCCTTTTACATACAGAGCAATCATCGGATCTCTGATGTACCTCACCGCTTCCAAACCTAATATAATGTTTGCCACATTTCTCTGTGCACGTTATCAATCGAAGCCGAAACAGAGTCATCTTGCAGCTGTCAAACGTATCCTTATATATCTTAAGGGTTGTCCGTCGAGAGGACTACGGTACCCTAATGATGATAATTTTGACCTAATCGCTTTTAGTGTTGCAGATTGGGGTGGCTGTGACAAAGACAGCAAATCCACAACGGTTGGATGCCAGTTTATGGGGAGCAAGCTCGTGACCTGGCAATGCAAGAAACAGACCGTAGTTACCTTATCCACATGTGAAGCAGAATACGTCTCAGCATCAAGCTGCTGCTCACAGGTTCTTTGGATACAACAACAGATGGTGGACTACGGTTTGCAATTTCTTAAAACCCCTATTTACTGTGATAATGAAGCCGCAATTGCATTAACAAAAGACTTAGTAAATCACTCGAAAGCTAAACATATCCGGATCAAATACCATTTTATCCATGATTGTTACGCAAAAGAGTTGATAGATATGGTCAAAATTCACACTGACTATCAACGTGCAAATCTTTTTACCAAAGCTTTTGATAAATCAAGATTTGAATATCTTTTAAAAGCTAACGGTATTAAAGAAAAACAAGAATGATCACTACCTCAGTTTATCGTTTTTTTTTTTAGTTTAGTTTTTATTGCTTTTCAAAAAAATACAAAAATCCAAAAATATGTTTTACAGTTTTAGGTAGAATTTATTTTCAGAAAAACCAAAAACATTGAAAAATTCAAAAAGCCATAAAAATTAGAAAACCCCAAAATGATTTCCTGTAGAAAAAGGGGAAATGATAGTACATCAGTGGGGATCTGACACATTCTAAAGAAATGTAATGCAATATAAGGCGTGTGTCTGAGTCTGTGTGATGTGTTGATAGGCTTCGTAGACTTATTACTACATGCCTGATACATAAATATCAAACGAATTGATGTATGGATGAACTCCTCATTGGCATATGGTCTTAGTACCGTAATTTCGTTTGATAGGGTATTTGTACAAAACTCGGAGGTTTCGGGTCGTTATGTTATTAGTTGTCTGGGGATAGCCTCTCTGATCTTCTGTTGTAAGTCATTACGGGCCTAGATCAGATAGGGTGTCTTTATAAAAGAGCTATAACGCCAAATCCTAAAGTTACCGAATTGAGGAACTTTCATGTATGACGATAATCAAAGATTATCTATTACATCGTATCCAATCACTGATGCAAATCATGATTGATATCAGCCCTCAACCTGGTAGAGTGCACAAGTTACTTTGTTGCATTGATTTGCTGACCTGTATACCTCTGTTCCTCATACCTTGTAAATTACAGATGACGAAAGCATAATCACGCGTTACAATGAGTCTTTGTGCATTTATTTCTTGATACGGGAGTATGTCGTGTGTGTGGGAACCACAGACAATTGATTTTATACTATAAATAATAGTATCAGTCTAAAGCACTGCACAACAGTCTGCATGTGAGTTTATGTGGATCACAATATCAGTAGTTGCCAGATCACACGTTGTCTTTAATGATAATAAATCAAAAGATCAACGGTGTGATCAGATTTCTCAATAACTGATATGATCCCCTTACCGGAAATCACAAAACATTTACTATTTTATATTTACATTTTGGGCATTTTATATTTCTCATCAGAAATACAAAACTCAAAAAGATTTTAGGTGTGTTTTAACAAAAAGTTTAGAAAATCCAAAAGATTTTACATTTCTATCTTATGTTTGATAGATGATGGTGGTTAATGATGATTTTCTAAAACTTGACGGAACATTTGAGCTTTGTCATCTTTAAATGAGAAATAATAAATGTCGGATGCTTAAAAGTTGAAAAATATTTTGAACGGGACTCGATTTTGAGATTTGGTAAAATTTTCAAAAATTCCAATTTTCATTCGCCCCTTCGTTGGGTCGAAGGTGGAATTTTAACTGCTCATTCGAACCTTTTAAACGGTCGAATGTTAGTGTTCATGTGACATTTTCACATTCGAACCCTTTTTTCTACATTCGAACCTTTCAATAGGGTCGAAGGTGGAAAAAGTTTCACATTCGCCCTAGTCAAACGGTCAAATGTGGAGCCTATATATATCAGATCTGCACATTCGACCCTCACTTTCAAAAAATTTCAAAATTCTTAGCTAAAGTGATCTTGTTGCCTATGTATTAAAAATCATACCATTGTGTTCGTCTTGATTCACTGATCATTTTGCTATAACGTTTGCCGGTTATCATCAACTATACAAGTCTGAATCATTGATTTTGTGCCTAAACCCTAACTGACATCAAAAACAACATTGTTAACTGTTAATTGCCATAATTTTTTATAAGGATTCATTGCTTATGTGTTTTAGGGAAGAATAAACAAAAACTAAGGATTAAATTCAATCAGATTGTCCAATTGATGTTTCAAAACATTTGAACCCTAGTTTTTATTAGAAAACACATAATCAATGGATAATAATTGAAATTGTTGATTGAAAATGATTAATCGGTCATGTTAGAGAGTATTCAAATCAAAATGGCATGATAAACGAACCAAATCAAAATTTGATAATGAAGAAGATGAACAGTCTCCTTCGCCCAAATACAAACGGTTGAATGTGACTGATTGGGCGAATGTAGATGTTCAAATGGTCGAAAGTGGAAATAAACGGTTGAATGTACACTTTTACCAAATGTTTTTCACATTCGAATCTTTAATCCCACATTCGAACCTTTCTGATTTCAAAAATTTCAAGTTTTGTTTATTTTGTCCGTTTTTAACGTGTTTTCTTTATTTGTTTTGCAGTCTAATAATGTCTGAACAGGAAAGTGCTGATATTCCCGCTGGATCTTCTAAAAAAGCAACTGGAAAGGAACAGATTGAAGAACTACCATTTGAACCAGCGCACAACTGCTGTGCATTCATGGGAGATTTGAAGAAACATCAAGAGTTCACCGGCATCGTAGATTTCTTGAAGAGAAGCCGAGTGATTGTTGCACTTGCTACCCCCGCCATCATTTATAAGGATCATCAACAGGAGTTCTGGAAGAATGCAAGAATGGACTACTGGAACAATGAATCTGTTGTGGTTAGTACGATTCAGGGGGAGCTGGTAATCATTTCTGAAGATGATATCCGTGAGGCACTCAAGTTGTATGATGAGAAGAAGACAGATCCTAGAGAACTTTCATGGATAGAACAGAGAAAGTGCTTCCTACAAATGAAGTACAACGGACCGATAACTGATGGTTCGTTACACAAAGGGAAGCTATGCCCTCAGTTCAAGTATCTCGCTCACGTTATGTTGCATGTATTTGGATCAGTGAGTGGAGGGTATGATGTGATGAGGAAGAGCATTAGTTCTTTGATGGTTGCTCTTATATTGAACAAGCCATTCAATGTATCTGGTATGATACTTGAACACATGTTAGAACCACTTAGAGGCTTGAAGAACAAGAAATTCTTGTTATATCCAAGATTCATACAGATGATACTTGATGAGAAGCATAAGAAGTTGAGAAGAGATCCTACCCAGATCATTGTACAGGATCACATGAACCTGAACACACTAGTTAGAATGAAGGGTTATAAGGGTGTGCCGTTGAATGAAAGACCACCTCACAAGAACCTGTTTGGTCATTTGATCAACCCAGGGTATGTAGATCCAGGCAAGGATAAAGTCAGACATGATAACAGTGATTCAGATCCAGATAATTCTCTTTGTCCAGTTGATCCTGATGCGAAGAGAAAGCGTCAAGTAGTGAACGTTGGTGCTAAGACAGGGAAAGGTAAAGAGAAACAGGGTGATACTGAACCTGCTCAGAAGAAAGTGTCAAGACGAAAGAAGAGTGTAGCTAAGAAGGGTTTACATTTAGTCGATGAAGTGTCTGTTGATTTAGAAGAGACACGGGAAGATGAGAGATGGGATTCAGAGAATGAGACTGTAAAGAGCACCACGCCCAAGGCCACTGTGGCTGGTGAGTCTAAGAGTCTTAATAAATCTGTGGAGGAGCAAAGGACAAAAAGTCCTATTGCGTTGGATGAGACAGATGAAGGTTTAGGATTGGGATCTGAAGACTTTGTAGGATCGCCAAAGACTGGTGAGAAACAGAAGAAACCACAATATAAGAAGAAAGGGAAAGTATTGAAGCCGATGGAGAAAAGGGCTAGAGATATTGAGCATTTGGTTGCTGGAAAGAAACTGCCTCCAGCATCTAGTTCCAAATCACCTATCACATCTCCAGCAGCAAAGAAGCAAAAGAAATCATCTGCTGCTAAACAGACTGAATTGCCAACTGATGAATTCAACAGTGCACTAGATAGAGTGTTAAAGAAGTTGAAGAAAGGAAAGATTCATGTTGCTGAAGCTTCGACACCTAAGGTTACTGTAGATAGTGATGTTATGACTGCAGTGAACCAGAAGCTTGCTGACATGATGAAAATTATTAATCAGCAACAAGCAGAGATTGAACAGTTGAGAAGTAATGACAAGAAGATGTTAGATGTTGTTGAAACTTCACATGAGAATCATGAAGCTCTGGAAGCTAAGATTAAACAACTTCAGAGAGAAAACAAGAAGTTTTTGAAGCATGAACAAAGAAACACCAGGAGATATATTGCTATTAAAGAGGAGAACAAGAAGCTGAAAGAAAGTAACAAGAGTATGGATAATCTGATCAAAGACTTATACTCTAAAGCTCCTCAATTACAAGCTGGTGAAGAAGACAAAGAGCATGATGAAGAAGAAGTTGATTTTGAACCATCTGACGAAGAGGAGGAAGAAGATGATGAGTTGGATGAGGATGCCGGTGGTGCTCCTAAGAAGAAGAAAGATGATGATGATGGTTCGGGAGACGATTCAGGAGAAGGTAATAGCTCTGCTAGTTCTGACAGTGATGATGATGATGACACTGAAAAGTACAAGTGTGAGAAGAGAGGATCGGGAAAAGATACAGGAGAATCCAGTTCGAAAGCTCCTGGTTGTACCGTTGACGCTGATAATATCTTTTGGAATGAGAAGATTAGATCGTTATCTGAAGATGACAAGAACATGTATCGTCAGATGTTGACTGACAGAGTCTGGACGATAGAGATGACTAGCAGATTTCCTAAGATATTTGAGTCTAATAATATGAGATTTGAGTTGGAATACAATGATCCTGACTTAGAAGATGGAGAAGTTTCTGCAGCCATGTCTAAGGAGATTTTGGAGGGACTGGCGAAACAGGTTGGTAAGACTATGGAGGAGTTGATGGCTGATAATCAGATTCCAAACATACCTGAGAAAGAAGCAGGTAATCACTCCGATGACAGAGACGTTCCAGTATTTGAGGAGGTGGAGATTGAAGATATCACTAGTGAGGAATATCCAGAATACTTCAAGAAGAACAAAGATTCTGGATTTCCTGAATTCACTGATGAGCTGTTACGCCAGGCTGAGAAACTTGCTCATGAAAAGAGTAAGAGGTTTGTTGAAGAAGTGTTTCCAGATTATAATAAGCCAACAATCTAACGCTTTGAAAGAACTCTTGAGGAAGCTTAAAGAGAAAAAAGCTAACCGTCCAAAGAGAGAAGTTCAAGGTAGCTTTTGCAAGTTTCACAATGACTTGTTTAAAGGGAAAGCTCTTGGATGGAAGTATGTGAAACAGTTGAAGTGTGTTGCTGTGAAATGGGAAAAAGGAATTATGTACTTTGACAGATTCCATGACTTGAAGACACTACCATACTGGGCTATTCGTGATATTTGTAGACATGAGATGACAGGTTCTGTAAACAATCATCTTGCTTACTTTGCAGATCGTATGTCGAGAGAAAGCAGAACGAAGTGGAACTTGTTTACTCCACAGTATCCAAAAAGAATTGTTCATAAGAAAGAGAAGGATGATATTACTGGGATGCCTAAGGTGACGTTAAAGTATAAACCACCTAAAGTGTTGAAACATATTCCATTGATGCAGATCCCACAACACTTTTCTAAAGACTTCATGCGGTGGTACTATGATTGGAAGACTGCAGAGGCTATTATCGTGTTGAAGGATGGTGCAAAGGACTTCAAGAAGATTCACATCTTTGATCCAATGTGGTTAATTAACTGTTCGCATGAGGATATTATAATGCTCTATTATAATCCAATCTATTGCGAAGCTAAGGATAGTGAACAGGCAAGCAAATACCAACGTGTGGTATTCTTATGCTTTGCATGGGATGTGAATGCTGGATGTGATTTTGATAAGAAACTGGGGAAGTTTGTGAAAGTTCAGGAAGTTCAGGAAGTTAAGAAGAAAAAGCCTAAACAAACTTATGAACCAGTAATGACGAAGGAACAGAAGACGTTGTTGCGTATCAAGCTTATGAACAAGGCAATGGACCAAGAACGAAAACTCAAGCAATCCAAGCAATAGTCGAGGGGGAGTTTGTAGATGCATATATTGCGACTAATGCTATTGGATTGCGGATTTCAAATGTTTTGTTCAATGTCGTTTGGTCGAATGTGGTTTATAGTGTGGTCGAAGGTAGAATGAACGGGCGAAGGTGGAGCTAAAGGGTCGAAGGTACACAGGGAGGTCGAAGGAAGAAATTAGATTTATGTATGTCTTGGTTCGACCATGTCGAATGGTCGAACCTGCACATTCGACCAACTCAATTGGGCGAATGTGCAGGCCTATATAAGGTCAAGTCAGTTTTTGAAATGTAACTTTTGGTCATTTTGTTTTCCCTCCCTGTGTGTGTTCTCCCTAGGTTTATTATTGAGTCTGTAAAAGTGTTTTAATCATTATAAACTACATTTTCAAGTGTAATTGATTATCAAAGTGAATGAATTGAATATGTTTATGATGATTTCTATGTTTTGCTAGTTTTATTATCATTTTGTGATCAATTCAGGGATTCCGCACCTGAATTGAACTTGTTTGATCATTATCTTTGTTGTTTAGACGATCCTACGCGCATACAAACTTTGACATAGCATTTTTGATATACAACTTTTATATTAATTCGATTTATCATAAAAAAAAACTCTAATTCCCCAAATCGACTTAGCAAACCCTAATGCCTTAGAACCCTAGGTACCTTAGACTTTTTAGTCATTTCCTTATTAGTATTCTTATACATTATAGGTTGAATTCCTCGGAGTTTCCATTACTTAGCTTACGACTGCTTAAGTTGGATTTTGATCGCTTTCGCAAACTGTGAGTATATCTTTCCCCTTTTTCATGTTTTACACTTTTGGGGTGACTCATGTACGCATATTACTTCACTCACTTAATCATGTTTTATCATATATTCACAATCACAATTCTTGTATGTGTTTTACTGTTGATCGCTGATAGTGTGTACTTATGACCTTAATCATTAACCGCTGGGCGGCCTAGCATAGCAATAAATAGTACTTGATTATTGTTATGCGTGAACGATTATTCCCATCGCCTACTATGAGCGAATACTATATATATGTGACTCTTGATTCTATGAACAAAGGTTTGATTTTGGGTAGCATTTGTACATAGCTTGAACACTAAATTGTAGACAGTATAACACGTGAATTGCGAAACTCTTTTTCTACTATATGTATTCAAACAGGGTATGCTCACCAATACATTTTTGTATTGACATATACTATTTTCGTACATGTTTCAGGTTATTTATGAGATGACTTTTAAGCTTTTGGAATTTTTACCTAGATTTTGGATTCATTGTATTTCAGTTTTAGTTGTCACTTTAGAATTATTGTATCTTGTATTTTTCTTTCAATGTAATAAACTACTTAATCAATATATCAAAATTTACACTTTTAGTCCATGAGCTATTGAACAATCGTCACTGCGTGACACCTCGATGTTTCCGCCATCGGTTGGGGTGTTACAGTTCACCAATTTGAAACAACACCACAAACCAGCTGCTCTAACAGCTGCCTTGTGTATTTCCACCAAAACATATAGTATTCATACACGTTTTAAACTCCTGGTCAACTAAGCCATAGTCAAACAAAGCAGCGAACTTCACGAATGAATCTGAAAACCGCGTTTTTGCTCTGAAATAGGAAACCATCTTTATTGTTGGTCAATTTCGTGTTTTCCACGCCTAATTATAATAAAACATTCCATATTTTCATGCTAATACGCGTATTGGTTCAATGCTTGATCAAACTTTCTAAATAACTAATTAGTGGGTGTTAGTACAAATTGGACTCTCCTATTCAACCTAAAAGTGCCGAATATACCTTCCCAAACCTCAAAACCCTCTGTCATTCTCTCTAATTCGCGAAATCAAGGCTCGTTGACTTTCTGTTTTGACTTATCGTTCTACATCAATTCTAATTCGTAAGTTTTACATTTTATTTTGGTTTGATTAGTCTAAAGCATGCGAACAATAACCCTATAGTTGCAGGGGTTATTGTTTGTTGATTTGATCAATTGGTAAGATTAAGGTTTGTGAGATAATTTGGGGAAGATGAGTTGTCGAGTAAAGGCTTTTGTTTAAAACAGAACGAAAACAAAACACAACTGATCCATAGATCAGTTGGTTAAAAAGTCATTCATAAGCCTTGGACCGGCTGTGACGGGTGTTCGAGTCCAGGCATCATCATTCTTTTGTTTTGTTAATTAATGACAAATCCTAACTAGTCTTTATAATTAATTCAAATGGAATAAAAACGTTCTCAGGGTCCAGCCCAGTTGGTGGCTGGGCTTGTGATTAAAACGCTGAACCGGCCAAGGATCCGGGTTCGATCCTTGGCAGTAGTAACAATTTTTTTTAACCTTTATTTTTATATTTAACTTGATTATCTTTTAAAATAGTTTTTAAATACTAAAAATGACTTATAAATCCTATTAAATTTATTTTATGTTATCCTGATGATAAAGTTTATTATACATTTTTTAGTTTTTCAAAAATCATTTATTTAATATATATAAAATATATTATAAGTTTATTCATTTATAAGTTAAAAATTCTATAAAAATATCTAAACGATTTAATAAAATTTCACAAAAATTATTTCAAACTTATAAATCAATATATGTTCCAGAAATAAGTTTTTATTTCAGAAAAACGTTTATTTAATATTTTTAATTAATTTTTGCTATTTTAATCATAAATAATTCATAATAAATCTGTTTTTCAGAATTTTAAAAAAAAAGTCTTTTTATTTATTTATTTTTCTAAATTCTTTATTTATTTATTTCATTAACAATTTACCTAAAGAAAAAATTACACCGTTAGTACTTATGGTTTCCTTCAAATTTCAATGTAAGGTATTAAGGTTTTATTGTTTCATTTTAAGGTATTAACCTTTTAATTTGTTTCAATGTAGGGTATTAGGGACTAACCTAGTTAAAACTTAACTTAGTTTGAGGGGTATTATGGTCCATTCACCTATATATTCAGTTTTTAAAAATATTGGGTTGAAACCAGTTCTGAGAGGACTCAAACTCGGGACCTTTGTGTCACAACAAACCGGAGGAACCATCTGATCTATATGATCACTTGTTTAAAACTTAGACTTTAATATTTTTAAACCAACATTACAAACTCTCTGTTTTTTTTTTTTTTTCAAAAAGATGAAAGCTGAACCTCCTCAAGGTAAGGGGTCATCTTATACCACAGTGATAATAATGTATCAATAACAATAAGGGTGCTTGTTGTTTGGATAACTGATTGTTTTCACCTACTTGGTTTATGCATTAAATGCTTAAGGCACAAACTAAAGGAAAACTGATTGGTTCTGTACCATTTTACGTACCAAAAAATGATTGCTTATCACCTTCTTGGTTCAATTCGAACGAAAACTTGTACTGTATACCTAATATATATTTTTGTTGGAGCACCTTTGTTTATTTTACTCTTTCTTGCCTACATCTATGGTAGTAGTGCCTTCTAAATCTGGGGGGAAAGCTGGATTTTCCTCATCAACTCCTTCCAAAATCAAGGCTTCAGTCTCACCGCTACTATTTACACCTGAGCAATCTGGTGTTTCGTTGTCCCCACTTAGAAATAACAACCTTAACAGAGCACATACAAACAGAGATGATGCTACTTTGACCCCACATAGTAAAGGGAATGCTAGCACCTCTGGTGTTCTACAGAACAAACGAGGGAACAACGAAATTGTGGGAAACAAACCTACCAACCTGCAAAGTTTGTTAATTTCTCTTCTTAAGGACAAACGAGGGAGCAACGAAATTGTGGTTTGGCTCTGTTTTTTCTTTTTAAAAAACAGAGGGTTTGTAATGTTGGTTTAAAAATATTAAAGTCTAAGTTTTAAACAAGTGATCATACAGATCAGATGGTTCCTCCGGTTTGTTGTGACACAAAGGTCCCGAGTTCGAGTCCTCTCAGAACTGGTTTCAACCCAATATTTTTAAAAACTGAATATATAGGTGAATGGACCATAATACCCCTCAAACTAAGTTAAGTTTTAACTAGGTTAGTCCCTAATACCCTACATTGAAACAAATTAAAAGGTTAATACCTTAAAATGAAACAATAAAACCTCAATACCTTACATTGAAATTTGAAGGAAACCATAAGGACTAACGGTGTAATTTTTTCTTACCTAAATTAACAATTAAACAATTGCCTATCCCCAAATTAGGAACCCAGAAATACTTGTAGACTAGAAAAACTTAGACTTATTTATTGCCTTAAACATAGGGTAATACTTGGCAACGTTTGGACCACACCTATTCCATTACAAAGGACTTGATACTTTGCTAAGGTGAGTTTACATAGCCCATTTTTCTGTTTACATTTTTAGGGTGAAACATGTTTAAACATTTTATACACTAGCATTTACTTATTCTTACATTGTTGAAACTTGTTGATTCAATTTGACTGTAACAAAAAGACACAGTACAATCATTAACATTGATCAAGCCGCTTGTTTAGATTATAGCGATATAGGTCTGACACACTCATCCCCCCGCATAAATTCAGGGATGATCGATAACAGTTACACTTTTACTAACTTGCAAGTTAGGTCTCAGTCGACACAAGGTTTGATTGTACAAAAGACGCATTGTTACATGTCGGACTCATACTCTTACATTATACAACTGTGATTATTATACAAACTATTGTTATCTATTATATTCAAAAACCTATTCTCACCAACTATTTATAGTTGACCCCCCCATCTTTACAACTCAACATGTTTCAGGTTTTACTTGCTATTGGAAGTTGTACAAGTCTTGGATCACATAGGAGCTTTGGACCTAGTTTATGTAAATCAAGTTTATTAAATTGTATGGCAAATTGTAAATTGTTTAGTAATATTCAACTTCCATTTAGTACCATGAGCTATTGAACAATCATTCATACGTGACACCTCGATGTTTCCGCCATCGGTTGGGGTGTTACAATGGAGGTGTTCGAGTCGAGGCTTGCTTTATGGAAGGCAAAATTATTATCTATCGATGGTCGGGTGACTCTCATCAAAGTGGTCCTTGAAAGCCTTCCTATATACTATTTTTCCTTGTATAAAGCTCCCGAAAAAGTTTTAGAAAAGCTTGAACGAATTATGAAAAGATTTCTATGGACGGGCTCGAATGATCCCAATAAAATACATTGGGTTAGTTGGCATAGAGTTACTACTCCTAAGAAGCTTAGTGGGTTAGGAATTAAAAGATTGAAGGAGGTCAATGAAGCACTTCTTTTTAAATGGGTGTGGAGGTTTCGCTCGAACCCAAATTCTTTGTGGTGAAGGGTGGTGGAGATGTGTCACAAAAACAATAACATGTGGGAGTGTTTACCGGTTAATAGATATGCTATGGGGTGTTGGAAGTCTATAGTCAAAGTAGTAGGCGCTTTAAGGGTGAATGATATTTTGTTGTATAATTTTATTAGAGCTAAGATCGGAAGAGAGAATGTTGTCCATTTTTGGTTGGATGACTGTGCGTTGACAAATAAATGACCTCTGGTATATCGGCTGGAAGATAATAAGGCTTTCTCGGTTTCGGACAGACTAAAAGAGGTAAACAATCGGTTGATCGTTGACGCGGATTGGGTTAACTGAATGCAGAACACCGAGGAGATCAGTCAGTGGGCTCAGCTCTGTGAAGTGATTGAGGGGAAGGCTTTTTCGGCAGATAACGATGCTTGGGTCTGGGTTGGGGAAGAGAATAAACCGTTCTCCACACAATCGGTTAGAAAGATTATGCAGAATGGAGTTAATTATGGTAGGAACTTTGTTTTAAAGTGGGTTCCGTGGGTTCCTTTAAAATGCTCTATCATGGTTTGACGGGCGGAAATGAATAGGTTGCTGACGAAGATAGAATTAGTGAAAAGAAACATTGACGTTCCGAATAGTATGTGTTCTTGGTGTGAGTATAGTGATGAGACAACGATTCATGTTATTTCGGATTGTATCATAGCTTCTAATGTTTGGGATTGTATTGGTAGATGGTGTGGTTTAGAGCCTATTTATGCGTTCGACGTCAAGGATCTGTTAGAAGTTTATAAAACAGTTAACGGAGACAAGAATAGGAAAAAGATTGTTCACGGGTTGATTATGGTTACTATGTGGACGCTTTGGAAAGCTAGAAACGAGACGGTGTTCAATGGGATGAGGCATGGTGTGGAGAATATAGTGGTGAGCATGAAGTCGGTTTCTTTTGTTTGGGCTAAGCATAGATCTAAATGTAACAGGATAGCTTGGAAAGGTTAGTGTTGATGTCCATTATACATGTTGTAATTGGTTTGTGACGTCGGTCCTTACTTTGAGGACCGGTTTTTTTTGTTGAATGAAAGTTTAGTTAAAAAAAAATAATACTCTAAATATGAACAAAACTACAAGTGATGTTACGTATCTTTTAAAATTAAATCTTATTGTGTGATCTGTCTGCCTGTTGACCATACATTAATGGCGAAAACCAAATTTTGAACAACAAACGTCATTAATATTAATTATACATGCATTGAATTCAATAACTTGAATCTTATCTCTTTCACGTCCACATACATCATCATCTTCCCATGTTTCATACATCTTTCGTGGCTACCAACCCACTTGCATATTCACCTCTTAATCAATTTCCACACCCATTAGTGAAATTAAATCCTATTTGAACCACTATTTAGCTAACCATTTGGAGAAAAAAGTTATATGTTTTTGAGAGGTGCATTGAATCTGGACAGGTTTTGGAGGTGTTCTCTAGGATTGGTAAACATTTCTTTTCATTTGTTTATGTTGTTGCGTGGATTATTCTTATTATTATTATTATTCTGTTGTTCATGAACCATCAAATGTGCTAGTGATAAAGGATGGTTGTAGTTTAGTCTTATGTTTATGGCTTTTAATCATATGATGGGACTGTTTGTTTTTTTTTTTTTTTTTTTTTTTTTTTTTTTTTGTCATTTTGGCTTATTTTAGTAATGGTCAACTCTTGGAGCCAGCCTCTTACTGAGCCTTTATATTTACATATAAAGTCGTTATCGTTAAAAAAAAAGTTCTTGATTACTAACATGATTTTCTCGAGTATGTTATCATGTCATGTTACACACAAATCACTCGTTTAGCCATGAGGCAAGCGACTAATGTGTTATACCTACTTTTATTTGTGTATCAGACTTTTTTCTGATGAGTGTTGACAAACCAATGTGATACATGCACGACCATCCCTAAGAATCCTTGAGAATTCGGGGGCCTTTGGCGAGTAGAAAAAAATGTGCCCCTAATTTGCCGCCTCTTTATTTTTCACACTTTCAACCTTTGTGTTCTTTAAATGGATTTAACTTACTAAAGCGTTATTGAGTTTAGTTGGGTTAAATGAGAATTGAGTTTATTTGTTTATACGAGTCAAAACTAAATAGAATAGTTAATAGGTTTAAAAACATATTAGCTTTTAGCTTTTCAATTTAATTATATGTTTTGTTTAAAATATATTAAACCCATGGGAGCGCCTGGGCGATCGCCACCTTGCCCCTCCCATGCGCCAACCCTAAATATGTGACACCATATTGTGGATAGATAAATGGAACTATTGATTTATTTGATGTCATTTAGTTTTGCCTTCTTTTACCTACTTTGAAATATTTAGATGGCTGGTGTTTTTAGCTATAAAACTCAAATTTTAATGCCATAAGTAGCCGCATTTTTACCAAACTTTAAAGTAACATGTAGCACGGAAGATCTGATAAAACTCAAGTTTTAATGGCATAGGTAACCTTGCATTTTTACCTAATTTGAGGTAACGTGTAGCACGAAAGATGTGATTCTTTATTGGATGAGAGTAATCGGTTACTACTCGCCACAGAATGGACATTGTGTCTTTTATAACACTATAAGCGCCTGTTATGCTTTATTCCTTCTTTTCGCATAAAAGAATTATATAAAAGGAATCCGCATTTGGTTAACGTTTGTTTCAGTAAACATCATTCATATAAAAGCAGTGGATGCTAATAAAGCCTGAATTTTGAAATGCTTACACTTTTCATGATATTTTTAGATTGACAGAAAATACTTATCATATTTTCACTTTCCGCTGCAAGATGTAACATTTGAACTTTTAACAGCTGTTGGATATTATAGGAGGGAATAAAAATTGCATAAAAAAGGTGCATAATGGATACTAGTTCTTTAAACCGATGCCACTATGTAGTGGTCCGCTATTGATATCAAATTCCAACAAATGTATCGTATTCTTTTGAGTTAATGCGTCATGATAGAATAATACGCGTACACTTGTCCATATGTCATAGTTAATAATATTATGTAGTAATAACTTTCTTTGTAATGTTGGATACATTTTTCTTGTTTAACAGAAAAAGAACCATTTGACCAAAAAGGTCAAAGTGCAGCTAGAAAATTCAGTATTGGGTTGGTGTTTTCAAAAGCTTAATCATAACTTTTACTATTTGTGACCCACAAACTCCATACATTACCTATATAAGCTTAAGGTTGCATAGTCTCATTCACAATAAGGCCTTGCATTGGTTAGCATTCAATAACTTTTAGTCTTCTGTTCTTTGGTTTATATCTCCTTAATGCTTTGATTCTTGAGTGATATCTTGTATTTCTTATAGTACTCTAATGTCTTACTCTTTTTCTTGTTTGATGAAATACAGGTAAAGTAAGGACATGGACACGAAAACCTTATCTTCGTCCGAGAGTCAAAGTCAAAGACACAATGCACCTTACATTCATAAGATAGGAATTCCTCCAAAACAAGATTTAATAAAAGAATTCAAAACTACAGTGAAAGAAACACTTTTTTCAGATGATCCGTTACGCCCCTTTAAAGATCAACCGACATCCAGACAGTTTATGCTTGGCCTTCAAGCAATATTCCCAATTCTTGAATGGGGCAGAAGTTATAATCTCAAAAAGTTTAGAGGAGACCTTATTTCCGGACTCACCATTGCAAGTCTTTGTATTCCTCAGGTACCTTACTATTTTATATGGAGGTAGATAAATGGTTGGTTCGAGCAGGTTGGGTAACGTGTCAAAACGGGTAACTCTTTGATATGGGCCAGGTTGGGTTTGGTTGACTATGCATAGTCAAGTAATATTATTTCATACAAAATCTAACTTTGTGAATAAAATGATTTTAAGAGGTTTTATGCATTCAAATCATTTTTGAGTTTACACAACTTTCCATCTATTTGACCCTTTTGACATGTTTCCTTTTAAGTTTTTTTATATATCTATTTTAACTGTTTGAGATAAAACATAACCCGAATCAACCCATTAAAGAGTAAGTATTATAAGATGATGAAAAAATTCTTAATCTTGATAACTCACCATTTTAACATGCATATGCACTACAGGACATTGGATACTCAAAACTTGCCTTTTTACCTCCTCAATATGGACTTTGTAAGCTTTATCTTTGCATTACTAATTACATTCATTTGCCTAATGCAATATAGTGTTAAGGAATTTGTTTTTAATTTCCTTTGCAGATTCAAGCTTTGTGCCTCCTTTGATTTATGCATTTATGGGTAGTTCACGAGATATAGCCATAGGGCCCGTTGCAGTTGTTTCCCTTTTGTTGGGAACACTTCTTCAAAATGAGTTTGACCCGGTGGATAATGCAAATGAGTACCGTAGACTTGCATTTACAGCTACCTTTTTTGCAGGAATTACCCAAGCTACTCTTGGAGTTCTTAGGTAAACCGATGATTATAGGTTGCATACTAAACGGCTTGTTTTTACTACTGATCAAACAGCCGGGCCACAAACATTTTTTGGCCATTTTTCCTTAAAATATTTAGCGTGTTAAATATGACCTTTTCTTAAATAAAAAGGGGCCAGGTTGCAATCGATAATAATCTAGTTTTTAATGAACGTCTATGCAATAAAATTACACGTTGGACGACTTTCAACCTGTTCAATACGTTTGACCCATTTCCCTTTCAGCTAAGTTTTTTTTTTTTTTCATTTGACCCATTGCCCATTTAAAAGTAAACCGGTCGAAACTGCCACCTGTACCAACGACTAGTAATCTAGTATGACATTGATCTCTTATTTATGTTACGTGTACTTTATCTAAAGTTTATTTTATTTGTTTGTGGATTTAGATTGGGGTTTTTAATCGACTTTCTATCGCATGCTGCTGTTGTGGGATTTATGGGTGGGGCTGCAATAACCATTGCACTTCAACAACTGAAGGGTTTTCTTGGCATCAAACATTTTACAAAGAAAACTGATATTATTTCTGTCATGAAATCGGTCTTCGGGTCCATAGATCATGGGGTAAGCTTTCTCTCTTTGTTGTATAACACATATTATGAAGCCTATATGAATAAGTGAATAACTTGTTATACATATTGCAGTGGAACTGGCAAACAATAGTGATTGGAGCAAGCTTTTTATTTTTTCTACTCTCTGCCAAGTACCTTGTAAGTATTCATGATTTCTAGATATTTGAGGTGGCAAAATGTGTGGGTCGAGGGATTGGTTAACGGGTCAAAATTGGTTCGGTTGACACAAAACATTTCTATCCAAAATTTACCAATTTTTTTGTATAAAGATTATATTATTTCAACAAAATGTTGATTCTTTTAATCTTACCTTTTAAAGATAAAACATGGCCCGAAGCGACTCATTCATTGGTAAATGAGTCAAAATTGCTAACTCTGATCCGTAGAACCGTAACTAAAACATAAATATTGACACTATGGTAACTTCAATGTATATTGAAAAATAGGGGAAGAAAAATAAGAAGTTGTTTTGGGTGCCTGCAATTGCGCCATTAATCTCGGTTATCTTGTCTACATTATTCGTGTACATCTCCCATGCGGATAAGGAAGGTGTTGCAATTGTAAGTAGTTTTGCTTGTCCTTTTTTTTCCTTACAAATGTTATTAGTTGATATATAAGGAAGATCTATTTATGTCTCTTTTTTGACAGGTGAAACATATAGAGAAAGGAATTAACCCTCCATCTGTAAATGAGATTTATTTTTCGGGTGAAAATCTTCTAAAAGGGTTTAGAATTGGTATTGTGGCCGGAATGATAGCCTTAACGGTAAGTCCATTTCAAGCATGCAAATTCTTATTGTATGTTCAGTATATGTCAAATGGATTGGCAGGGTAACGACTAACGGTTCAAAAAAATATAAACTTTATCTTCTGTCAACCCTTTTTGAATCCTATAGATAAATATATGATCTATCATTATAAAATATAAATATTTAAGTTTTTCTAGTAAACTGATTTAGTTTGTTCTAAGCTTCTCATTACACTTTCGACAACTGTTGACCCATTTTGGTCTTACCTAAAATTTTGAAAGATTTTACTCATTTGACCCGTTACAGGTGATATATAAACTCAAACTGCCTCATTATCGTTTTTTCTTGCTATGAAAAACATTCCATCTCAACAGTTTTTCTTCTTATACAACAGGAAGCTGTTGCAATCGGAAGAACCTTTGCTTCAATGAAGGACTACCAAGTTGATGGTAACAAAGAAATGATAGCATTAGGAACCATGAATGTGGTAGGCTCAATGACATCATGCTATGTCGCAACAGGTAAATAAGCCGTGGGTCAAATTTTAAACGGCCGTGTTTTAAGTCTCCTAATCATTTTTAAATAAAATATAAACGTTATAAATAAAATAACATGGTGAATAATGCATTTACTAGTTGTAAATAATTAACTTTTGTATTTCTTTTTTATTCGTTTGCAGGTTCATTTTCGCGCTCGGCTGTAAATTTTATGGCAGGCTGCCAAACAGCAGCCTCTAACATAGTGATGTCAATAGTGGTTTTCCTAACTTTAAAGTTCTTGACACCACTTTTTGAGTATACCCCAAATGCAATCCTCTCTTCAATCATCATATCTGCTGTGATCGGTTTAATCGACTATGAAGCTGCGATTTTAATCTGGAAAATCGACAAATTCGATTTCGTTGCTTGTATGGGAGCCTTTCTTGGTGTAGTTTTCGTCTCTGTTGAGATCGGCCTTCTGATTGCTGTAAGAATTAAACCATCTTTCAACTAGCGGTGACAATTCCCAACATGACCCAAACACGACACAAAAATAATCATGTTTTGGGCTAGATTATTAACAGGTCATGTTTGGATTGACTTATGTAATCCATTTATTGAAATAGGTCTACCCATCAACTTGTGCCCTTATAATCCATCTATTACAATCCTCCAATCTCCTTAGCACGCTTACAACTTGATTACAATACGTCAACCCATTTGACTCGCTTAAATAAATGGGTGGTGTTCAGATTACAAGATTTTAAGTGTGTACTAGTAGGGTTGATGTCTTTAACACGAATAAATATATGGGTTGTGTTCTGATTTAATGATCCAACCCGCCAACCTGACACTGACACAATTTTGATGAATTTATTTTTTATTTATGTTTAGGTATCGATATCTTTCGCCAAAATCCTCCTTCAAGTTACAAGACCAAGAACCGCTATTTTGGGAAGAATTCCCATGACAAGTGTTTACAGAAACATACAACAATATCCTGAAGCATCTAAAGTCCCAGGCGTTTTGATCACGCGAGTTGATTCTGCTATTTATTTCTCTAACTCCAACTACATTAAAGAAAGGATACTGAGATGGTTAACCGAGGAAGATGATCATCTAAGAAAAACATACCAACCAAGAATTCAGTTCTTGATCATCGAGATGTCACGTAAGAAATTTGCTCACATTTTTTACATTTTGTGACACTCAGGTTTATTTTTTTGGTGAACATGAGAACCCGTTAGTAATAACTCAAAAGAAGCACTCGCGTTTTCTCACCTTATCGGCTTTTTTGGTTTTGCAGCTGTTACAGACATAGATACAAGTGGAATACATGCATTTGAAGAGTTGTACAGGAGTTTGGTTAAGAGAGATGTGCAGGTTTGGATACATTTAAAAACTAATGGTTATATATATAACCTTTTTTACATGTGACAAGTGATTAATATACATATGTTAAACTGTTTTGACAGCTAGTTCTTGCAAACCCTGGTAGATTGGTGATAGACAAGCTATATGCATCTGGTTTTCCTGATCTAATAGGTGAAAACAAGATCTTTCTCACAGTTGCTGATGCTGTTCTCACTTGTTCACCAAAGATTGTTCAAGAAGTGTGATGATCAAATGTAGTAGTAGAGTTGTAGATACAAACTCCACGAATCGATACGTATAGGAACAAATATATTTATATGGATGATCATAAGTTAGAAAAAATGAAAATAACATGTAAAAGGAAAGAATTTAGAGCAAAATATCATAAGAAACTAAGAAAGCATGGAAGAGATGAGAGATGTAATGAGTTGAGAGTTTTAAGGAAGATTTCATGTAACCTTTGAAAGGGTATTATTGTAATTTTTCTTGTTAGTATTTGATTGTGTATACTTTCTCAATGGGAAATGGTAATCATAGAGGATTATGATTAATAACATTAAAAGTTAAAATGGTTGCTCTAGCATTCTAAAAAATTGAGACTCTCAATGTAAATAGTGTATATGACAAATGACACATGATACAAACAGAAGCAAAAAATGTTATTATTGTACATTTCAAGTTTCACCTTTATTTTTAAACATTCATAACCTTCTCATACTACATAATTTAAAAACAACATACCATAAAAACAAGTTTTTATCTTATTTCATTTGCATACCCTATTATTATAGTTTAAAGAAAAAATTGTTGGGTTTATGACTTGCGTCTTTTACCTGATAAACATAGCATGTCTCATTGCAACCCTATAGAACTTTCCCTTTAGTTTAGTTGGGAATCTTTTGTCACATTAAATCCCACTGGCGATGGGTGGCATTACTATCTAGCTCCCTATCCCTCTCAACAAATGATCCTAGCTAAGTACTTGAACTTTGTTGCCTATGAGACAACTTAACCTTCAATCGTAAGTTGAGTAGTTTCGTCGTGTTTTGCACCACTGAAACCACAATACATGTGCTCAGTTTTAGAACGACTAATCCTTAAACCCTTGCCCTCTAAAGCGGCACGCCAAGCCTCTAGCTTCTCATTCAGACTAGGTTTGAACTATGCAACTAACGCAATATTATATGCAAAAAGCATGCACCACGACACTGTTTCCTGAATCGACTTTGACAACTCATCCAAGACAACTGCAAAAAGGAACGGACTTAACGTAGATCCTTGGTGGAGTCCTACCCCCACAGGGAAGGAATCGGTATCTCATACAGGCGCTCGATTACTAGTTTCGGTCCTACTGTACATATCCTTAATTAAGTCTATATACCTCTTAGGGACCCCTCTACTCTACAGACTGTCCCAAATCAGTTTACGTGGCACACAATCATATGCATTTTCAAGATCTATAAAGACCATATGAAGATCCCGCTTTTTCCTCCTATACTTTTCCATCAACCTCCTTAGAATGTGTCTTCCGTTATTGACTGTCCTAGCATAAAACCAAACTAGTGTTTTAGTTACCCACGCTTCGCTGCGGGAACTCCTGTTGCGTTGAGGGTTCGGTACATGGTAAAGATCGCGTTTCGCTGCGGCAGCTCCTATTGCGTTGAGGGTTTGGTGGACATTAAAGATAACATTAAGTGACTGTTATTTTCGCGTGGGCGTAAAAAAATAGCTTGCCACCCATTACCTTGTAAACCAACCTTAACATTACAACAGTTGGGTTGCCCATTGTTGACTTGATATGGAGCCCAAAGTATTCCAAAAATGACAGCCCATTATTTGTTCACCTGGGCCCAATTTGCAATTATGGCAGGCCCACTTGTGGCTTTCGTTTGGGCTGTTTGGTCAACTTTGGTCGGGTGACTATTAAAAAACGACACTATAGAAGTGTCGGTGTTTTAATAGATACTATAATACTCCCTCCATCCCATTTTAAATGTCGTGGGCCCAGAAACACACATATTAAGAATTCTTTTTTTTTTATGTGATAAAAATGACAATAATATTTTCAATTTTTTTATTGTGTTGTCTTTTATAAGCAAAACTGAAAATTACATTTCTATTTTTGAAAATAAACATTTAATTTGGAACAAAAAATGAAAAAATAGACATTTAAATTGGGACGGAGATAGTACTAAAAACCAAAAAATTAAATAAAAATTTCTGACAAAAATCAAAGAAGAACCATTATTCTAGCTACATAATTGTGCCGGTCTCAACGGAGTTACGCAATTTGCGGAATGGTTTAAAGAGGCAGGGCGGGTAGAATATGATAACAGCTGGTATATTGTTCTTTCCTATATATTTGGTGCACCTTTTTTTTTTTTTAATCCCACTCTCTCCCACCCATATGTCTTTCAACACACGACATTATAAAACTATAAAAATAAAACCATGTACAACTTAGTTTAGTTTTAAATAATTTAAGTGAAGCTATACACATGATTAGGATTTGATTAACATTATAGTCTATAGAGGTGTAAACGAGCTCAATTCGTTTAACTTAAGAAAATTCTGACACAAACTTGACTCATTTGTAGCTTTGATTTTAAAAATTAAAGTTCGAATCATGAGTATTTTTGAGCTTGAGCATTTGAGCTCAACTCAAACACACTAGTTCTCATTTTTATAGATTACCTAATTATTATATCAAAAAAGCGCCGAATGGATTTTAAAATAAATAAATAAGTTTTTATTGTGTAACATATTTTATTTTATTTTTTAAAAAACCACTCAACGCTTTTTGATTTTTTTTGCTCAAAACTCTTAAAAACATGTATATTACATGCTTTAATTTTTTCAGATAATAAAAAACTCGGGAAGTAGGAGTTTCCAGAATTTCCAAATGAATCAACGAGTTAAACTTGACATCATCAACCACAAACAAAGGTCTTAACTCTAATCAAACGTCTATATAGGCGTTTTCGATTTCCAAATGAATCAACGACTTAAACTTGACATCATCAACCACGTATAGTCAAAGATTTTAACAATAGATTCAGTTAAGTACTAACGTAGACCTTGATCTGCAATATTTGAAAATTATCATTTCTTGACATGCTTGGTAACAGAAAGGAACACTTTCTTCTTTTGTTCTACAATATTTTTGTTAGTTGTTAATGTTTTTATAGTTTCTCTACTTTTAGAAATAATAAAAAACCACGTATAGTCGAATGCGGTATGCGCGTTAAATTTCATTAAATAAGTGAATGATCAAGGGATCCGCTTGGAGTCTAAAGCTTCGCGTGTCATCTCAAAATATCCAATTCCGATAATCCACACCTTTCTCCTGAAGCAAAACCTCTCTAGGTTTACCATCACCAAACGGATTCACCTTAGGCCTCGGTTTGTCCACTCCAATTCCTAACATTAATTCCAATTCCAATTCCAATTCCAATTCCACAGGTGCAATCAGAATCTGAAAAGAAGTTATTATCATCATCATTCACAATGTTCTTACCTAGAGCTACCAACCATCCGGTTAAAGAAGAAGATGACAGATATCACTAACATAACGTGCACCGGCTTGAAATATGAGTTTGATTAGCTTAAATCTCTCTGATCCATGGTATCCACTTTCAAAGGATCCATGACACGCGATAATCGCTACGGTTAGTGGATACCATGGATCAGAGAGATTCATGCTAATCAAACTCATATCTCAAGTTGGTCCAACAATTGAATTTGACTTGCTTGCATTGGAATCTTGTACGAAATCATCTCATTGCATATTCTCCATATCCATACTTTGTTTCAAGTATCTTGTAAAATTCATTTCGTCTTCAAGACTTCTAGGAGTCAACAAGGGTTGACTTCTTTGAGCATCAACCATGACTATATTACATTATTATTATTATAATAATTTATTATTATATTTGTAACTTAGTTCCTTTGTTTTATTATTATAATAATTTATTATTATTAAGAATCGAAAATTAGTAAAACGATTTATGAAAGTATCAAGAATCGGGAATTAGTAAAATGATCGGATGTGACTTCTGAAAACCACAAACGATCAATTAAACATTACGAAACGCGTCAAACAGAGACCGGAAGTCCAGCATGTCGATTAGACATGCAAAAATCGTGTTTTGAAAAAATATGGGTATCGACTGTATAGTCGGAGCACCAAGTAGAATGATTCATGAAAGTTGAACAAACTTGGATGTTTCATCCAAAACACACAAACGAGCAATAAACGACCCGTAACGCCTCAAACGAATTTTGTTGTATTGGGAACAACTAAAAACAATTTAAAATGAATTAAAATTAATTTTTAATCAATAACAAGTATTTAAAATGAATTAAAACAAGTTAATTTTAAAAATTAGGGCATGTAATATACAAGTTATTTAAGAGTTTTTGACCAAAAAATATAAAAAACGCCACGTGGATTTTTTTTAAAAATAAATAAATAAGTTTTTGTTGTGTAACATATGTTACACACTTTACATGCATGTAACATATATAACACAAAAACTTATTTACTATTTAAAAAAAAGTCACTTATCGCTTTTTATTTATTTATTTTTTTGCCTCAAAACTCTTAAAAACATGTATATTACATTTCCTAATTTTTTCAGATAATAAAAAGCTCGGGAAGTAGGAGTTTCCAGAGTTTCTCTAATTTAAGTAGGTTTCTCTATAACCATTCCCTATAACATAATACATTATTTTATCGTAACTTTATTTAACATATCAAATAAAAGTTATGCTACTAACTATATGCTTGTTAAGGATCATGAGCGTAATCATACTTGATATGTGGAACTCAGTCACAATCTTGTTTTTTAAGTAAGCGCTAATGTAAGCTCGAGCTTGACCCGGCTAGCTTTTTACTAACGATAAATGTTTTTCCTATTATGCTTTACACCATATTTGAACATGAGAGCTCTCCACTAAGAGGGATGTGTCTCGCCTCGACTAACTAACCATCATAAGCTATGTGACGCTACCCTATTTAATAGAAGCACATTCTTAAAGAGGAGATCACAAATCTACACCCAAGTAAGGGTAGTATTTTACAATGTTTACTATTAAATTAGATTGGAGTAATTTTGAAATTATACACCCTAATTTACATCACACATCAATAATAAGCTGTCACATACCTTAGGATGATGTAATGTCACATCTTTTAAAATGTGATGTCACGAAATGTATGAA
Organism: Ambrosia trifida; assembly: GCA_028751855.1. Classification (NCBI taxonomy): domain Eukaryota; kingdom Viridiplantae; phylum Streptophyta; class Magnoliopsida; order Asterales; family Asteraceae; genus Ambrosia; species Ambrosia trifida. The sequence goes on along the minus strand of CM054126.1, from coordinate 105,450,900 downwards.
ACTCAAAACAATTTAAAAAAATGAATTTAGAAACCATACACCTCTTAATTAGGAATGATACATTCTAGCTCACATCAAGCATCAATAGAAAGCTGTCACATGCCTCAGAATATGATGTTACACCTTTAAACACCTCTAAAATGTGATGCACGGGGTGTATGGAACTAAGTAAACAAAATCATCATTAAACAATTAAAAACATCTACACGCGCCTAAAAAGAGCGTTGTAACAGCATTAATAATCACACCGACACACACTACAATCATTTCACGAGAGGCCCATGTGCTTTCCAGCGCACGTTAGCAAACACCGCGTACAACGAACCCCTTCATCTTTATCTTGCACCCTTCTAACAATAACTCACCACACTGCTCTCTACTCTCTCTCTAAAACACACATTCACACCATAAACAAACACACACAGTAGTCAATCAGTAATGGCGAAATTAGCGCTCATGTTAGCACTATGCGTACTATTACCGGCGCTCATTAGCGCCGCACGTCCGATGTCTCGTCCGTACGTCTTGCAAGGCAAAGTTTACTGCGATACTTGCCGTGCTGGTTTCGAAACCTCCGCTACAACTTACATTGAAGGTGTGTGTTTACTCAGATCGTCTTTTTTATGTGTTATTTTTATCACAGTATTGATTGTTGTAGATCTGTGTTTATTATGTGAGAAAATGATGATGTAAGTTTTACTAGTAGTTTGGTGAAAACATTCATAGATCTGATGGTTTGGTGAAGTTTTAGGGTTTTGTTTTATTTATTAACGTTTAATTACGCTTGCTTGTTGTTCAAGCGTTTGGATCTGTAAATAAATAGTATAATGATCAGTAGCGGTTATGTGAATTATTACATCTTATTATTATTGATAAAAATGGATGAATCTGGTCGTTTGTCGAAGGTTTAGGATTTTGTTTTGTTAATTTTGATATTATATTATAATAATAATAATCTGTGATTGTGACTGCGTATTGTTGAAGCATTGTTACTAATTCTTTCGGATCTGTAAAATAATATTATTATAATATAATAATCTGTAACGATTTTGTGAATTTATTTCAAGCATTCACTGATAGTGGTAGTTTATAGTTTTTTTTAAAGGATTTTTTTTAAAGGAAAAAAATGGATGAATCTGGTGTTTTTTAATTGCGATTGCGTATTTTGGATCTGCAAAACAATTACAACAATCTGTTAACGATTTTGTGAATTATTTTATCTTTATTAGTCAAGCATTCATTCATATTAGTAGTTTAGTTATTCATAATTTATATTATTTTGGCAAGTGTAGTGATTGTATAATTATGATCATGTGGACTTTTGATGATTTGAGTCATTGATGGATTGGAGCGATGGGATGATTATGATCTGTAGCGTTGTAATTTAAGACATATTGTAATAATGTGTGTGGTTTAGGGTTCTATTTTATCGAAGAACACGGAATGTGTATTTTTCAAGCACCGATACTAATTTTTTTGGATCCGTAAAAAAATTGGTATAAAAAGTCATTTTCCGGATATTCCCACACTCCTGATCATAACGATGATTTTGCTGTATCAGTCAAGCATTATTTTCTCATTTTGTAGTTTTTGGTAATCATTTTATCAAGTGGTTGGAGAATTTGGATAATGCGGACCGAGGATTAGTAGTAGTTTAAGATCCGCTGTTTGCAATGCGTGTAGTTTTTGTTCTTTTGTTGAATTAGAGGTTTTTCGATCTGGATTTAGATAAGAAGAACAAGATTTGATTGTAAAAGCTTATTTATGGCAATGGTTATTGATTTGTAGGTGCAAAGGTTAGAGTGGAATGCAAGGACAAGACACAAAAGCTCCTGTACACCGCTGAAGGAACCACCGACGCAACAGGAACATACCACATCAACGTGAACGAAGACCATGGTGACGAGACCTGCGATGTGGTTCTTGTGAGCAGCCCACTTGGTGACTGCAAGAATGCTGACCCAGGGCGAAACCGTGCACGTTTGGCTCTAACCAGCTACAATGGAATTGTGTCTGACACCCGTTTCGCTAACGCTATGGGGTTCATGAAGGATGAGGTCATGTCTGGTTGCACCACACTGCTCCAGTCTCTCATGGAGGAAGAGGATTAGAATGGTGGTGGTTAGTAGCAGATTTGATTCGTGTCTAGTATGTAATATGTTTGATCTGGTTGTTTCTTGATCATTCTAATATTTGTTTGTTCTGGATTGATTGTCTTGAGATTGATATGTTTTAATTGATTCATATGATATAAAGGAGTAATGAGGAAACATCTTGTTTCATGGATTCTTGTTTGTGATTCATATCATATGTTGCCTTGATATATAACTTTAGCCATATGAAATTTGTATGTTTGTAAAGCGAAACAAAATAATCCTTTTTAAAAACTTGTGGATGAATTTTGTAGTCTAAATTTCTCATTTATCACAATTTTACGATAGTAATCATGTGTTATATATGTTAGTTAACAATTAAATAATGGTATATTAAATAATTATCATGCCATATATAATATGGTATTGTTAAAAAAATTGAGTGTTTAAGCAAGGATATACGTAATGCGTCCACGCAACAATATCTAGTATTCTTTATGGTTGGACGTCTTGTAATAATCAATACCGCATATGGAAGGAAAAGAATAAGAATAGATGTAAATCATGTAGGGATGTTTACAGGTTATTCGAAGCTGATAATTTTAGTACTATACACAATTCAAATTTGAATAAAGTTTATTCATATTCGATCATTGGGGCCGGGTTATTCTAATAAAGTTATGCCAAGTGGACATCACTAGGCATGTTTAAAAACATGATATGACCTGATTTATTTAGACAAAATTACACTTTATTTTATTTATGTATCATTGAAATTATCAAACATGTTTTTTTTTTTTTTTTTTTTTTTTTTTTTTTTTTTTTTTTTTTGCATTTAATGTCCAAAATCCCTTTATTTATTAAATATTATGTCCTTTATAAATAACTAGGTTTAAAATCTCAGTTAACTTCAATACACTCAGGGGTATAATTGTCCATTCATGTCCCTCATCATCTTCCCCCCTATTAGAACAGGCCTGCACACAATTTTGCAGCTTAATCAACCATCCCTAGAGCTACCCAAGAAAAGATTAAGGGGCTGTTTGGTTGATTAAGTGTTGAATCATTAAGATGACCTGAATGGTTAAGAGGCTCTGAATGATTAAGAGCTGAATCATTCAGCATCCCTTATTAGCTTAATGGTTCAGCACTTAATCATTCCATTCAAATGCTGAAACAAACAGTTTGAATGCTGAATGATTCAGATCTGAATGGTTAAGAGGCTGATTAAGAGGCTACCAAACAGCCCCTAACATGTTATTTATCTGATTATGTTCTTTATTTAGGTCATCTCACAAGCCTCAATTTTTCACATAATTATCTCAAAGACCATGTTCCTGTTTCATTGTTTCATCTTGTTAATCTTGAAGTAGTAGGTTTGAGTAGTATCATTTCATTGGGGAGTTACCTGTTAGTATTAATCTGTTTGCACTTTAAGTGTTGGATGTCTCTGAAAATTTGTTTAAAGGTTTGTTGTGAATTATTTTAGTGAGATACCTCGATCGTTGACTAATTCGCCGACTATTTCTTCGCTGAACTTAAGAAACAATTCTTTGGATGGTTCAATGAATTTCAACTGCTCGTCGATGGTTAATCTCACTTCGGTTGATCTGAGGACTAATAACTTTTCAGGAACAATTCCTGTAGATCTTGTTTCTTGTAGGAAGTTAAAAGGTTTAAATCTTGCAAGAAACAGATTCACGGGCCAAATACCAGAAAGTTTCAAGAATTTTGAGTCTCTTGCTTTCCTTTCTATTTCCAATTGTAGCTTTAGTAACCTCTCGTCATCTCTTAAAATCCTGCAGAACTGTTCTAATCTAATTGTGTTGATTCTTACAATGAACTTTTATGGCGAGCAGTTATCGTCTAATGATGATCTACTGTTCTAATCTAACTGTTCTATTACCATTGGAGGAGGTAATAGCTTGTTTTGGTCGATTAGGGTTTCAGATAATTGATTAGGGTGTAAAATTGTATGTAGGTATGTTATAATAGGGGGAAAGATGATGAGGGATATGAATCGACAATTATACCATTGGGTGTATTGAAGTTAACTGAGATTTTAAACCAAGTTAGTTATAAAGGACACAATATGCAATAAATAAAGAGACTGTGGACATAAAATGGAAAAATAAAATAAAATAAAGGGCACGTTTCATAATTTCAGTGATACATAAAGAACACAAAGTGTAATTTTAACATTATTTAGAACATCCAACTTTTATTACACAGAAAGCCAGACTCGAATAACAAGGGACTCGAATAGGCATGTTTAAAAAGTGGGTTTTTAAGCCACTCAACCCAACCAATGTTTAACATACAATTACGTCTAGAAAACCATAAAAAAACATCAACCGTCGAGTCACAAATACTTTCTTGAATGATGTTAGGATAAAAAGGATTGAGGAAACCACTTTTGCAAACCTTAGTCTAATTCATACTTCTGCAAATATTCTAAGTATAGAACTACTGAAGAAAGAAGACTAAAGTACTGAAGAAGGATTCAACAAGTACTGAAGAAGATAGATCAGAAGTTCTGAAGTCTAACCAGACAAGTTCACTAAAGAACTACTGAAGACAAACTACTCATCAGTAGTTTGTCATTCATCAGCACTTGTACCAGAATCATTCCACCGCCTTATGTTTCAGTAGTTTATTTGTTTATTATTACTTTATCTTTTTGTGCAAGTTCCAAGAATGCAACTTGTTACAGACTTGCTTTTTGGCAATGTTCATGTATTTGTAAAGTCTATAAATAGATGGGTTCATCCCTCTGTTTTAGACATTGATTTTAATTCAAACTGAAATCCTTCAAAGCTTATTATTGTTATTTCCATTTAATTTACTGAGAATCTGTTTGAGTATTTATTGTCATTCACATTCATACTTAGATTCTCATTAAACTTGTCTTTAGTTTTCAAACATCAAGGGGGAGTAATAACTCCTGTTGATAGTGTAACTTTACTTACTTATTCCGCTGTGCAAATCTGATTGAACTTGCTAAACACATAAGTGTTCACTAGCAAGCAAAACATCAAGAGCATTACTGATCCAACAATTGGTATCAGAGCACTGGTTTATCTGATCACATATCAATCTAACACATGCTCTTATTGATATTCAATAAAGGATTAAAAGTTCACTTTTATCAACATCCATTACTTTAAGAGATATTTGACAAATCAATACTCTTTAAAATTGATCCACATAATACTGGTTCTGCCAATAAACCTGCTATGCTAGTTAGAAATGAATACAATATCTGGAAAAGGAGAATGGCACATACATTATCTCAGACCAACACCGGTTGCTGGAAATCTGTGATATATGGTCCTCACAAACTAGTAAATATTAATCTTGAAACTAAAGTAGAAATACCAAAAGACCCAAAGGACTATACAGAAGATGATTTCCTAAAACTTGAGCTTGATGCTAAAGCTTTCTCTATGTTGGCAATGGCACTCCTAAATGAAATCTACTCTGGACTATTACATTGTGATAGTGCCAAAGAGCTTTGGGACTGCCTAAAAGAATAGTTTGGAGGAACTGAAGAGGTGATTGCCAACACCAGAGAAATATTGGCTCAACAATATGAAACTTTTGCTCACATAAATGGGGAAACTTTAACTCAACAATTTGAAAGATTCTCCTCATTAGTATATGAGCTAAAATTAAATGGTCAGACCTACACAACTGTATCTATGCTACATAGATTTTTAAGGTCTTTACCTGAAAAATGTGAAACATATTCTATAGTCCTCAGATCCTCACCAGACTTTAGCTCCCTCACTTTTACAAAATGGGAGATTTCTAACTTTTGAAAGAGAAATCGATCAAAAGAAGAAACTGCAAAGTTCTGGTAAAACTGCTGATGACTATCTACCAGGTAGTACAGTACTATTGGGACAAGATTCAACTACTTGTTCAAATAGTTTGGGATCTTTTGACCACATTGACATAACTGCTGGGATCTCATCAGAAAGATCATTCCCAAGTTATGAAAATGATGAATATAGTCAAACTGCTGATAAAATGTGTTTTATCATGGATGATTTAAAAAATTTCAGTAATGATGGACATCTTACACCAACTGGCTATGTTAAGTATTAAAACAAACAAATTTTATAAAAGGTCATGAAGGAAATTTCCAGGACTAAACAGTTCTACAAAAATTGGTTTTGACAAGTCTAAACTTAGATGTCACAAGTGTCAGTGATGGACGGGGTCAATCATGGTGTTTTAGATGTTTAACTATGTGTTTTTAATGTCGTTGGAGCGTTTATATGCTTTGAATGTGATAACTACACAACTTTGTGTGATTGTAGGTTAAATGGCATATTTGGATGGATTTGGAAGCTTAAATGTGGTTGAGGTTGAGTTTGGATGGTGAACCGAAGATATGGAGGTGTTCATGGACGTTGGAGCATATTCGAGGGTTTCGGGACAAGTTACGAAGGATTGGAAGTCACCCGAGAGCACCGGGGATGAAAACACGAAGAATGGCCAATTTTTACACAGGGGCGCAACCTACTAGCAGACAGGGGCGCAACCTACCTCAACAGGGCACAACATTGCGCTGACCGGCAAAATTTGGCTGTTCTGCGCCCTATAGAGCGCAACCTACCTCACCTGGGGCGCAAGCTTGCGCCCCTATCTGATTATGGACGCGAAACTTCGGGTTTTGGCCATATTTAAGGGTTCTTTACTCCACAAACGAAAAGGACTTCAACCCTAGCCGTCTTGGACCATTCTAGGACGAATTTTATCATTCCAAAACACATTTTAATCATTCTTTTCATACATCAATCATCAAAATCATCCATGGAAGCATACATAATCATGATGAGCGGCTAGTTTCTTTATGTAACCACCTCTGGGTGCACGGTTCGTTTGTGAAACCTTTAAACTTGTTTGATTTGGTTCTTGGATTGTTTTTCATTCACTTGAAGAATATTTGTGGTTTTAATCATTTAAACAATTTATGTGTGTTTCAATTACTTATCTTTTAATCATTCGCATTCGGTTTTCTTGCATCGTGAGCAGTTTGATTATTGGGAGGGTAATTGATACATGTGGGTTGGTAATTGAATTGTATAGGTTATTATTAAAAACCTGTGTTCGGTTATCACTTGATTTAAAATCGTTTAACAAAGCCATGTCTATGTGGTATCCTATCATTCAACCAGGTTTGGGTGAATCATTGAACCGGAAAGTCGGAGGGGGTTACTTCTTATTATTATTGTTTACAACTTTTTAAATCCGTTTTCTTAATTCAAAGTAAAAGCAAAGTAATTAGGTTTTAGTTTAAGAGTTAGATTTACAAAACTACTTTTTTCACCAATTCCCTGTGGAGACGACTCGACTTCCATATACTACTTAATCTTTTCTTTTGACCGACCAAACGACATCGATCAGTCAGAAGTTGGGACACTTTGCTAGAGAGTGTAGAAGCTCTAGCTACAACCAATCTCAGTCTGGAAATCAGTTTAACCCTAGTTATAATAGGAATAATGGAACACAGGGAAGTGCACATTTTGTACAGGCACAAGCTCCACAAATCCAATATGTGCCACAAGTACAATATGTATAGATGCCTACTCAACAGATGCAGAGCCAACAATCAATCCCTCCCATTCCAGCTGCTCAACAACCTCCACAGACTCAGCAACCCTCAAAACAAAGCTTGTTCACCTCAGGGTATGTTGACTGGAGCAGTCTTCCTTTTGACACTACTGAGTGCAATCCTGATGCAGACAACAAAATGTTTGACATCAACTGGGGAGAACCTGACAATGGCAGAAAGAATTTTGCCTTAATGGCATTTGAGTACTGCACCTCAAAATCTGCCCTGTCTCAGGTATCAAAAGAATCTTTAACAAAACTTTGTTCAACTTCATGTAAAGAATCTTTTGCTCTCATAAGAGAGACTAATGTGCATTTACAAGGAAAAGCAAATGACTCTGAGAGAAAATTTACTCAGATGAAATGTGATTTAGAAAGAAAACTTGCTGCAAAGGCAAAAGAAAATTCTAAATTAACTAACAATGCTATTGAAACCCAAGCACAACTTTAAATCATGATAGAAGACCTAGGAAATGTCAGAAAAGAGCTTGCTGACACCAAGGTTGTTTGTGAAAAATGGGTAGAATCTTGTAAAGGGTACCAACTGCTGCTTAACAAACAAAGTGCTTCAAATGTTAGGTCTGGCATAGGGTACAATCACACTAAAACACCAACAGATTTTCCCCCAAAACTACTGAAGATGGGAGAAAAATTATTTCAGATGAAACTTCTGAAGAGAAAGAATGCACATCTTTTCATGAAAACTTTCTAAAAACTCACAAAGAAAGTTCTTCAGAAGTACTGATAAAATCTAACTTTAAGCCATCAGTAGTTTCATCTACATCAGGAGTTGAGAACCTGAAAACTACTGGTGACCTAAAACAAATCAAAACAGTCAGAAATTTGCCTTCAAATGAAAAAGAAAAGGCAAAAGAATGTGAAATCTGTGGTTTGTTTAACCACAAGACATAGTTTTGTAGATATAGAAAAGGAATTCAGTACAACAAGAAAATTTCACAACTGGTTGTGGGAAAACAAATCAAAAATGATTTTGAAGAAACTTTTTCTCCCAAGAAACAACAACCAGCAAACACCTTTTCTCAGAAAAAGATAAAATCTCAGCAAAAATCTTTTTCTCAAAATTCTTTTTCAGTAGTTAAACCTACATCATCAGCAGTTTCACAAACTGCTGAGATTAAAGATCTCATGTATATGGTACAACTATTGATGACCATGGTTAATGGTGGTCCTCAAAAGGATACCACCATTGCTCTTAATGAAAAATCCATTGCCAAAAAGACATGGATTTCTCAACCTGGTTAAGAACAAACTGTTAATGTTCTCAAGTGCAAACCCAAAGCCAAACTGGCTTGGGTTCCTAAATCTAACTAATTTGCTACTTTGTGCAGAGGGTCTCTAGAGGCTTAAATAACATTTGGTATGTTGACAGTGGAGGCTCAATGCACATGACAGGATGCAGATACCTGATAAACTACTTTATCAGTCAAAGAGAAGGATCTGTATCCTTTGGGAACAATGCCAAGGGATATGTGCTAGGACATGGCAATGTCTCTTCTGGAAAAATACAGTTTGACAAGGTCAATCTGATTGAAAACCTTGAGTACAACTTGCTGAGTGTGTCACAAATGTGTGATAAAGGATATTCTTCCTTTTTCACAAAGACAGCATGCAAGATCATATCACCAGAAGGCCAGAAGTTGATAGAGAAGATCATTGAAGGTCATACTTTGTTGATAGGAGACTTGGCCATGTGAACTTTAAAACCATAAATAAAGTCACAAAAATGGGCTTGGTCAGAGGTCTACCCTTAAAAGTATACCAGTGTCAAGAACACTATGTATCCTGTTTAAAGGGAAAGCAGCATAAGTCCTCCTATAAGTCTATTGAAGAATAAAAAACAACTGCATGTCTTCAACTACTCCATATGGACTTATTTGGGCCAGTAAAAATCATGAGCCTTGGTAAGAAGAAGTACTGCTTGGTCATCATTGATGACTATTCAAGATTCACATGGGTATTCTTCTTATTTTCCAAGGATGAGGCAGCTGAAATCATCAAGTTCTTCATTCTACAAGTAGAGAAACAATATTCTCTATCTGTCAAAGCCATTAGAAGTGATAATGGGACAGAGTTCAGGAACAAAACTCTGGATGAATTCTATTTGTCTAAAGGGATTATTAGACAATTCAAAGTTCCCAGAAATCCTGAACAAAATGGTGTGGTAGAAAGGAAGAACGGGACATTAATTGAAGCAGCAAGAACTATGTTAGCTGATTCAGGCCTACCATTGTATTTCTAGGCTGAAGCAGTTAACACTGCATGTTATGTTCAAAATAGAGTCCTTGTCAACAAGAGACACTCCAAGACTGCCTATGAAGTTCTTCATGGAATAAAGCCCCTTGTCTCCTTTTTCAGGGCTTTTGGATGTCAATGTTTCATTCTAAACATTAAAGACTCTATTTCAAAGTTTGCTGCTAAAGTTGATTCAGGTTATTTTCTTGGTTATTCTTCTACTAGAAAAGCGTACAAGGTTTTTAACTCAAGAACCAAGATAGTAGAAGAAACACTGAATGTCAAGTTCAATGAGTCAAAACACACTCTTATTCCAGCACATCCTGCTGAACTCTTTGACCTTGACAGCTTCCACTTTGGACCTAAAAAGACTGCCACTTCATCTAAACCTACTTATTATGGTGATCAGAGGTTTGATGATGAGGATCCAGCACCATGGACTCCTAAATCAGTCATTAAGTCAACTTTCAAACCTTCAGAGTTTCACAAACTTCTGATTCAACAACTGCTGATGTACAAACTCAAACATCTGCTTCAGCACCTACAACTACTGAAGATGTTCAAATAGCTGAACAAGACATTATAAACCTCAGTGGTTTGTTTGATAAAGTACAAGAGCCACCTACACCTGTCAGTGGTTTACAACAACTGATTGAACACAAAGATCATCCATTGGAACAAATCATGGGTGATATTGCATCAGGTGTTCTCACAAGAAACCAACTTTCCAACTTTTGCTTCTTCTCAGCATTCATTTCTCAGTTGGAACCTAAGAAGTACCAAGAAGCCCTCAAAGACAACAATTGGGTGGAAGCTATGCAAGATGAGTTGCTTCAATTCAAGAAGCAACAGGTTTGGGAAATCTGTCCCTTACCACCAAACAAGCTACCAATTGGCACAAGATGGGTTTTCAGGAACAAACAAGATGAGGCTGGTATGATCATTAAGAACAAGGCAAGACTGGTGGTACAAGGTTACTCTCAAGAAGAATGAATTGATTATGATGAAACCTTTGCTCCAGTTGCAAGGCTTAAAGCCATCAGGTTATTTCTGGCCTATGCCATTTCCAACAAAATAAAAGTTTTTCAAATGGATGTTAAAAGTACATTTTTGTATGGAAAGATCAAAGAGGAAGTGTATGTTTGTCAGCCACCTGGGTTTGAGGATCCTTCTCATCCTGAGTGGGTGTACAAACTTGACAAAGCTCTTTATGGGCTAAAACAGGCTCCAAGTGCCTAGTATGAAACACTTTCCAACTTTTTGCTCAAAAATAACTTTACAAGAGGCTCCATTGATAAAACTATCTTCATTAAAAATGTTGGAAATCATGTCTTACTTGTTCAAATTTATGTTGATGATATCATATTTGGTTCAACAAACAGAAAACTGTGTGATGAATTTAAGAAACTCATGCAATCAAAATTTGAGATGAGTACAATGGGAGAACTGCAGTACTTTTTAGGACTGCAGATTAAACAACAAACAAATTGAACTTTTATACATCAATCTAAATATGTTAAAGAATAATTGAACAAATTTTCTTTACAAGACTGTAAATCATGTTCCACTCCCATGACACCTACCACAGAAGTTGAACCAGATGATCAAGGAAAACAGATTGATCAAACCATGTATAGATGTATGATAGGTTCCCTTTTGTATCTAACTGCTTCTAGACCAGATATTATGTTTTCAACATGTGTCTGTGCTAGATATCAATCAGCTCCTAGGGAATCACACCTAATTGCAGTCAAAAGAATCTTCAGATATCTGAAAGGAACTCCTACACTTGGAATTTGGTATCCTGCTTCTAGCAATACCAAGTTATCAGCTTTTTCAGATAGTGACTATGCAGGGTGCAAAATGTCAAGAAAACCAACATCTGGTGGTTGTCAATTCTTGGGAAACTGTCTAGTGTCCTAGCAATCAAAGAAGCAAACATCTGTTGCAACTTCAACTGCTGAAGCTGAATACATTGCAGCTGCAAGTTGTACATCACAGATACAATGGCTCCAATATCAACTTCTTGATTATGGAATCAAAGAGACCAAGACACCATTGCTTGTAGACAGTAAATCTGCCATTAGCATCATTCAAAATTCTGTTCAGTTCTCAAAGACTAAACATATTGAAGTCAGGTATCATTTCATAAGGGATTGCTATGAAAAAGGCAAGATTGAAGTGAAGCATGTGACAACAGCTAATCAGATAGCTGACATATTCACTAAACACCTTGACACATCAACATTTCAGAAGTTAGTATCCATGCTTGGGATGCTAAATTTGTAAGTGTTTCATTTACTTTTCTGCACATATTTTATTTTTCACTTACATATGTTTTTAGTCCAAAACTTCTGAAAAACAAAAGGAGAGAAACTACTGATGAACAAAACATCAATATGGGAATATTTTCTGAAAAATAATTAACTTCTGATAAAATAATCTTTAGAAGTTATGAATAAAGTGTTTAAAAAACATTCTCATCAGTTGTTAACAAACTACTGAAGAGAAAATGGGAACTACTGATGATAGTTGTTCTTCATCAGCAGTTTTGTCATTAAGGGCAAATCAGACATTTCCCACTTCAGAAGTTTTACCTAGGGCGGTTACAAACTTCTGATAAACACCTTTTCCAACACTTATCCTTTCAAAAAGCAAAATTCCCTCCTCCTCTCTCACTCTCAAACCCTTAACCTGCAAAAACATTGTTCGATCCACACACACACAAACCACATGGCTCTAATACTGAAACAGGGACACAATCAAAGAGGCTACTTTGAGAAACATGAAGCCTGGTCCCAATACGACGAAATCATTGATTTAGTCGTTAAATCCCAATACTTCACTGCCTTCACCATTGATCCTCCAATCCACACTGAAACTCTAAATGAGTTTTGGGCGAATGCGGAGACGGTGACAGTGAATGATCAAGTGATCTCCCTCAATTCAGCCACCCAAGGGAGAAGAATGGCAATCACACAAGCAACTTTGGGGATTAAACTGGGTCTAGATGATGTGGATGCCCCAGATCAATTTCCAAACTCTGAAATTCATCTGACCATGACAGAGTGTGGTTACCAAGGTACTCTCTCACATGCAACCATTTTCAAGAAATTTTTTGAACCAAAATATAAACTTTTGTTTCATTACATAATCATGTGCTTGAGTCCAAAAACTGGATCTTATGATCAGATGCCCTCTACTTTTCAACCTATCTTTCATTCCATTATGAATGAAACAAAATTCAGGGCATCAGCACTTTTCTTTAATGAGTTGGTGTTGCATCACCTCAATTCTAAAAAAAAGTTTTTGTTGTATCCAAGGTTTATTATGCAATGCATAATAAAAGAACTTGGAGAAGGGGTGCTTGTGGGTAAAACAACTGTTTTAAACCCATTAACCTCACAAGCATACTTTAGGCACAATAAACCGGCTGCCTAGCCAGAAGATGACCAAAGGGAACAAACAACAGTCCCCATGGAACTCTCATCTTCCAAACCCTCTCCCAAAAAGGCCAAGAAACCTAAACAACAAAAACCAAAACCCACCAGCCTTAAAAGAAAGGTAGTTCAGGAGGTTGAGATGCCTGAACTTGCCAATGTTCAATCTGCACTTGATAAAGATGTGACTGAAACATCCTCTCAGTCTCATCCATCTCAAACCCCCCACAAGAGCACCAATCAAAATTATCTTCAAAAGAAAGAAATTTAAGAAAACAATCCCAATTGACTCTTCTTTTGAAACTGCTAAACCCTTACCCCAAACTACTGAACAAGTACCACAAACTTCTGAACCTGAAACCATAGAAATTGCCAAACTTCTCTCTAGGCTAAAAGAGACCATCCCATCAGAACATGTTAGTCCCCAACAACCACATCAAACAGGGGACATACCTTCAGACTTTGACATGAATGTGGATGTCCATAGCCCTAACCCAAGAGATGAGGATGAACCAGGGTCTCTAAGCCCAAACTTAGAGACTTTAGGTACATTTGTGGCTGCTACTACTCATTTACCACCCAGTGTTGGATCTGAGGACAAAAGTAACATTGCTAAGACCTCATTTATGGCAACTACTGATGAAGGCTTAATGCCCGAGGTAGGAAATCCTCTGAACCAAGAAAAAGAGGTACATGAGACAACTGGGTTGGGCCCAGCTCATGATATAACTGATACTGTCCTCATTGAGAAAGTAAGCAGGGATTCAGATGATTCCATTAATTTGGATGATGATTCACACTCCACCAAACATGAATTGGCGGCTGCTAGTGAAGGTCCTGCACCTGGTGTCTCTAAGCTCAAAGAGCTGGTCACACCAGATTAGGTTAAAGTCCACTTGATCCCTGATTCCCCTATAGTGGCATCTTCTGTACAACATGAAGATCACCCCAAAACACACCCCTCACTAAAAATGCCTACCCAATTCCCTGGGTCATCAAGCATAGACCTGAACCAACTATGCAGCCCAGATGGTCCCCTATACCTGTTGATGAACACCCTCATTGCCAATCACCTCAAATCTTTCACAACTGCTTTGGAGTTGCCAACCAAAACTCAATTTGAGGTGATTAACAAGAAACTTAGTGAGCTGTCCAACAAGATTGACAACAACTCAAGACAGCTTGCTAAACTCACTGGTAGAACTTCTCAACCTAGCAGGCTTCCAGGAGTGGATGAAGCCAAAAAGGGGGAGAAAATTAAGGAACCAAAGGAGTCACTGGAAGCCAGGATAAAGGCAAGAGTGGCTCTACAACAACAAGAACTGCTAGAAAAAGCCAAGAAATAAAAAGAAGATCAAGAAAGGCTTGTTTCTACAACTGATATTGAAGCTGAACCTTCCCAAGGCCATAATGAAGAAACTTCTGAAGACTCAGAAAGTACTGAAGACAATCCTTCAGTAGTTGATACTTCTATCAACACTTCAGCAGTTAACACTTCCAGCATACAAACAACTGAAGGGCCTTCCAAACCAACTGAACAACAACAACCAACTCATATTCCAAGGCCTACAACAACAACAATGACTGTGCTGAACTCTTCTCCAATTTCAGAGTCCAAAGAATTACTAGAGAAGAGTTTACTTGCAGCCCAAAGAAAGGCTATGGAGGATGAGATCTAGAACAGTTTGGAAGCAAGGGAAGACATGAGCTTCAATGATAAACTTCAAGCTTATGAAGCAGAGCTGAATAGGCAAGCCAAGATTGAAAAGGTTGCTGAAGAAGACAAAAGACAACAACTGGTGTCTTTCATCACAAAGAACAGCAAAACAAAAGCCTATTCACTCAAAGTGCTCTCAATGGATGAGCTAACCAAAAGAGCTCAAATTGTTGCTGACAAACTTGCAACATAGATGGATAGAAAAGCCAAGAGAGCAGAGTTCATTGAAGAACTGGTAGCTAATGACTATGGTTCAAAAGCCTTTGTGTCAAAATGGAGAGAAGACAAACTACTGGACACATACAAGAAATACAAGGCTGCCAAGGCTGCTAATCCAGAGAAGTTCAAAACTTCTGAAGTATCAACTTTAGTAGTTAGAACTTCTGGTGTCAAACAAAGACCAACTACCAAGAGAAAGCTAGAGGACAATACAAAGACTGATTTCAAGATGGTGTTGCTAAAAGGCAACACAGTTGTACATGGAGACTTTGATATTGAAGAAAAGCCTCTGATAACTCAATTTAGGGATCCTTCAACATTTGCTTACCAAATTCAGAAGACTATCACTGACAAACTGCACACAAAGGTAGTTACTGAACATCATTTACCTACTTTCAAATTACCTGATGTGGTGCAAAAAGAAGACAGAAGTGAATCCCACCTGAGAGTCACATAAATAGAAAACATTCAACACTCAGGAACATCCCAGGGATCCAGCATGGTTCCCTATACTTCAGATTTTGACAAATCTAAAGTGTTGATCATCAGATGGTCCTTTACTGATGACAACTCAGTATTGGTGACAAGAAGAGATCTTACAAGCAAGGCCTACAAATCCATGAATGAACTGAAGAATCTATCAACTCAGGACTTGCTTACAATTCAACATTTGGAACCTCAAAAGGGATCTCTCACTGATAAACAGCTGAATCAACTGAAGAATTCCATGTTCAAGGAAATATGGAAGATTGTGAATGACAGAAGAAAACAACAATAAAGAATTAGATAAGGTTTTGGCTTCATCAATC
The DNA here is from genome assembly GCA_028751855.1 of Ambrosia trifida. Classification (NCBI taxonomy): domain Eukaryota; kingdom Viridiplantae; phylum Streptophyta; class Magnoliopsida; order Asterales; family Asteraceae; genus Ambrosia; species Ambrosia trifida. The sequence goes on along the minus strand of CM054126.1, from coordinate 105,434,747 downwards.
CAGAGGGAGATTGTTAGGACAAAAAGGATTGAGGAAACCACTTTTGCAAACCTTAGTCTAATTCATACTTCTGCAAATATTCTAAGTATAGAACTACTGAAGAAAGAAGACTAAAGTAGTGAAAAAGGATTCAACAAGTACTGAAGAAGATAGATCAGAAGTTCTGAAGTCTAACCAGACAAGTTCACTGAAGAACTACTGAAGACAAACTACTCATCAGTAGTTTGTCATTCATCAGCACTTGTACCAGAATCATTCCACCGCCTTATGTTTCAGTAGTTTATTTGTTTATTATTACTTTATCTTTTTGTGCAAGTTCCAAGAATGCAACTTGTTACAGACTTGCTTTTTGGCAAGGGTCATGTATTTGTAAAGTCTATAAATAGATGGGTTCATCCCTCTGTTTTAGACATTGATTTTAATTCAAACTGAAATCCTTCAAAACTTATTATTATTATTTCCATTTCATTTACTGAGAATCTGTTTGAGTATTTATTGTCATTCACATTCATACTTAGATTCTCATTAAACTTGTCTTTAGTTTTCAAACATCAAGGGGGAGTAATAACTCCTGTTGATAGTGTAACTTTACCTACCTATTCCGCTATGCAAATCTGATTGAACTTGCTAAACACATAAGTGTTCACTAGCAAGCAAAACATCAAGAGCATTACTGATCCAACAAATGACTTCTTGACGCACAAAAAAACATCAACCACCAAGCCAATCACCTACTTTTTTTACTCAACGCATTAAATAAATAAATAAATTACATTTTACATGACAAACTGAAACACCATAATTACATAATATTAATATACAAACTATTTGAATAGTGATATATGGCACTATAGTAATATGATTGATATTTAGGGGCATTTTCGTCTTTTAGTTGGGTACCTATCTTCATCTTCGTGAACACGCGTCCTCTTAGCAGTTGCTTGGCGTGTTTTCGTTGGACCGTTAGAAAACAGATCCACACGTCTTCTGAGAAAAACTCTACACTTTCTCCATCCTTCTAAAACACCCCAACCCATCATCACCGCTAACACACACCACCGTAAACGACAGTTCCACCACTGTCACAATTCATAATCCCCAACCATAATCGACACTTCCAGGCCTCATGTACACACGCTCCGTCATCATCTTCAGAGTCGGTTTTGTTATGATTCTTCTCTTCGGAGGTTGGATATAAAGAGAGAGAGACGCTGACATAATGATGTCACCTACCACCAGCCATAGACGTCAGCGGCGGGTCCGACTGGAGTAGTGTTGTTTTGATGTAGACCGAAATTGGTTAGCTTATACCGCTTTATTATTTGGTGGTGCTTTTGTATTTTGTTAAGATAACCAAATATGATTAACATATAGAAGCCATCCATAAGTTTTTTGTATACTGTTATGGGTATGAGTCAACCTCATGGGAGGTGAAATTTCAAATTTTTTATTTATAAAGAATCATTGCTCATTTTGCAAGGATTATAGGATGTCGGATAACGAAGTTAATGGAATTGATTGCATAGCAGATGCAATAGTTGTTGCATAGAAGATGCAATAGTTGTTTTGGATGTTGTGATGGTTAGTTTAATTTCATTATTTTTTCTTCCTAAAAGTTGTGCATATGAGTATTGTTTGCCACTCATATGGTAATTATAGGTGGTACTACCCAACTGCTTATTCAGGGGCTTAATATGATTTTAACCTCTCAATATCAGTTATTTTTAATATTTATTCAAGCGATAAATGTAGACGGTGTAAAATGATAAATAAAAAAAATTGTTTGTTCCACTTGGAAGTAGTTGTCGACCGAAACTGAGATCAGGAACTTGATTCGAGCTGTATATAGATCGTTTACTTCAATTTGGGGTACATCTACATGCTTTTAGTAACATGTTAAATAATCTATTTTTAAGAATTGGAATGTTATTTGGTAACATGGTTTTTTGTTATATCTAATATGTTGGTTATTGACAAAATTCCGGAAAGATGAAGAAACAGTGTTGCCATGTCGACACAAAAGACATTCAAGGCATTCCATGGGAGAGGTTGAAAACATTCCTTTACCAGGTGATGTTGTGGGCAAGGTAAAACGTTAACGATTCTGTTTACTTTAGGTGTGTGTTCATTGAGGTAGTGTTTTGACCTGATATTTCTTAAGCTCACGATGAATTATTTTAATTTTAGTGATTGTGATGTTTGAATTTAATTGTTTTTGTTATAGGGTATGATGTTGCTTCAACAACCCTACTTGGATTACAGAACCAACTCGAGCCAAAGAATCATCTTCGTGCTCCCATGCCGTTCCTCAGGTACATTTACACGTTTTTTACCTTGCATTCGAGAATAGAGTTACATATTAATCAATTTCGTTGAAAGCTTACTTTTACAAGCTTTTGACTTTGACTTTCACTTACAAGGTCAAACTCATTTATAACGTTGAAAAGAGTAGCAATGAATAATATCGGTATCACAAACAACTACACGTGGAAATCTTTCTCTGAATCTCTAACCACTTCCATTTTAGTCTCAACTGTAATCTGAAATGTTTGGTTTGACCACAAGAAGTCAATACGTCAAAAAGTTGTAAACAACTTGAAATACACCCGAGGTATATTTATGGTCCATGCAAGTTTTATTCAGGCATCTCAAAAGGTCTGTTACGCCAGCTTAAAAAACAGTTGGCGGAAATCTAGGATAGCGACTATTTAATGACTCGCATATGTCGAATCAAAAGGCATTAGATAGCCTAAAACTTTAAATACACCCAAGTTATATTTTTGGTCCATACAAGTTTTACTCAAGTGTGTCAAAAGGTCTGTTACGCCAACTTAAAAAATAGTTGGCAAAATTATAGGATCACCACTATAACGGCTTGCATATGTCAAACCAAAGGCATTAGGTAACCGGCGCTATGCGTCTAGGTTAAAAAGTTCTAAAAGTCTTGAAAGAGACCCAAGATTTCGGTTTTAATATTACATTGCGATTATAAGCAAGCCAATGTTTGCTTACGGGTCGCATATGTGGAATCAAAAGGCATTAGGTAACCAATGTTAGGCGAATAGGTTAAGAAGTTCTAAAAATATTGGAAGACACCAATATATGTTTTTGTAGCATACAACTTTTATTAAAGAGTGTCAAAAGATTTGTTACACAAGTTGCAAACAAACAGTTGAGAAAAACACATAAGATAGACACTATTAACAGCTCCCGTATGTCGAACTAAAAGGAATTAGGCAACCGACATTACGCGTATATTTTTGGTGCATACGAGTTTTATTCAAGTGGGTTGATTATTATTAATATTACATTGTAATTGTAAGTAAGGCAACATTGTGTTGTTCACTATTTCTAATTTTTGCATCTGTATGTTTTTTGAATTATGTTTAATTGTATAGCATGTATTGGTAATGGGCTGATTACCAAAAAACACATAACACAGCTTTCGTAAAGAGATAAGGTATGTAATTTGCCCAAGAATATCTGACGATAGAAACGGCTTGCACATTTTGTATCTTTTTCATTTTGTACATTGTACATGTCCCTTGATAACCTTTTTATATACACTTTGTAGTTTGTAGGTCTGCATGAGCATTACTCATCAGTATTACGTGAACAGATCTACAATATTAAGTCACTTTTTCATAAACTTTGTATTTTCCTTTTAGAATTTTTATAGTAACATATTCTATAATGATCAACTCTGACGGAAGGTGTATTGGTCAGTTAGGTGGTCTGTTCAGTACACAAAATATAAGTTGACGTTGTTTCGTTATTATGATTAATGGTAATTTAGATGTTTATCTACTGGGTAGCCCAGTTTAAGTCAAAGCAAACATCTTCATATTGTTATGTTATTATGTAATGTGTGGACCGGCCCATTAGATTTATGCTCAGTCTATTGAGCATGATTGTTTATCCTTTCACGATTTTTGTTTGAATGTGGCGAATCAATGCGCGGCAACGCGCGCCAGTCGTAAACACTAGTTTTGAATAAAAAGGGTAACGAATAATCACTAGACTAGAGAAGTGTCAGGCCCAAGTTGGCCGTACGCAAAGGCCCTAAAGAACAACATTATAATCTAAGAATCAAATTCTTTGATCGAGAAAACATAAACTGAAACATAATCAAAGATTTATGAAACAAATATAAATTCAATAATGTTATGTTACCAAATTAACAAAAATTTCAAATTTAATAAAACTAAGAAAGAAGGAGCTCACTACTAATGCTCAATCCTGCCACCAGTTCCACCACCATCACTGGTGGCTGCGATCTTATGAGCCTCCGCCAGCATTTCTTCCTCGTTAATCTCCGGAAATTGTGTTTTGTCGCCATCAGAATCCGAATCTGTATTGGCGTGGTTAGATTCTGAGCCCGTTGAGGCCTGGCCCGATACTGAGCTGGTGCTGGTGCTGGTTTCTCCATTATGTGAAGCAAGTCTCTTTGCGTCATCATCTTTCATTCTCACTGCGTATGTTCTAACGTCGAATTTTGCTAAATTTCTTCCGCCAAATGAAGACTCGAGTTTGTCTATGTAAAACAAGCTTTCCATGTAGCTCTTTGTGGTTGGGTCGTCTGAGTATACGAATTTCACTTTGCTTGTGGTTTTAGGCTCGAGAAACGGCTTCACAACCTGTAGCAACATAATCTTGAATTCAAACCGGCTAGTTTTCAAGCTCACATGTAAAGCGAACTGTAATGTATGTACCTTCCAAAACGGTTCAAAGAATTTTGGTGGATTGTACAGAATTGCTAGGCCAAGCCTCTCGGGATAATGATCTTGCAAAACACGCGCTGTTTCCTTTGTTGTCTTGAGGGATATATTTGACATACTAAATCCATGAAAATCGATCAACCAAACCATTTGTTCTTGTTCTGGTGGCAGGTGAAATATCGCGTTTTCCATGCAGTATACCAAATACTTAATCTGTGCTCTCGTTGACTTCGAGTTCTGCAGTCAGATATACCAAACAAAGTGTATCCAACACAAATAACAAAAGATAAGTTTTGACCATAAAAGTCAAAGTCAAACATAGTTCTGAAGCATACAGAGCAAGCAAAAAGTGCGAGACGAAACCTGGCATCTAGGTCTCATAACGAGTACACTCCTCCCTTGTTTGTCCAAAAAACTTGATCGGTAAAGTTTCCCGGTTGCTGCCTCGGCGGCAACATGTTCCTACATTAAAAAACAAAAAAAAATATGAAAATAAATAAATAAATAAATAAACAGAGCAAATTCGATTTATAATAATCCAAACTATGCCCCATCGGTCGATATAAATCCATGCCAACAATTTGACCAAGAATATTCCTAACTTCCATTTTCGTTGCCGCTTGTATTGTCATCAAAGATTTGTTAAATTGTCGGTATAAATTATTCGCCAGTGGGTCATAATTTGGATTATTAAAGTTTGCCACAAATAAATGAACTTTTTGTCAAGATTCCGTCAAGGGGCAATTTACCCAACGAATCTCTTCGGGTTTGTAATTCATTCTCCATATTAAGGATGCTTCAAGCATTTTTTCTGCTTTTTGAACGTTCCAATTACGCGCTCTAAGATATCTTGAAATTGATTGATCAGATAAACACCGGAAATACTCATCTCCAAGCTTCTGTTTGATCTTGTCAATAGACGCGTGCTTCTCAATTGCCTTGCGTACATCGTTGATCTAAAATAAAACCAAATCAAATAAATTCTTATCGTTTATACTGCCATGACTTGAGTATTTGAAACGATGAATCTTGAAGTATTGAAAACACACCAACTTTGGTTGATCTTGTGGGCTAACCGACAGATTCGAGTTTGTTTTTCTCAGCGATGGGGTCATCAGTTGTGGATTCATAGCTTTATATAAGTTCCTGTTTGCTAAGCAGACAAAGTCAAACACAAAATTTTAGTAAATATAAGTTTCAATAAGTTCAATGCCAAAAAGTCAACATCTTTCTCATCAACATCCAACAGCCATGCACGATTCAGATTCATCGAAGGCGAACCGCTATAGTTCAAGAAGAACTATGCATCAAATAAAAAGTGTAAGCAATTAAACGCACAATTGCTTCCATGCAATTCAAAATATTTTAGGCGTTGAACAAAAAGTCAACGGTCATATCTCTCGATTACAAAAACACAGCACTTAAATTCATTGCAGAGTCCACACATCAAGGAACAGTCAAGCATAGACCGAAAACTCACATAGTTCATCGAATCCATTCAATAACAATAACGACAGATCAAGATTTCAACTTCTTTCCATTAAATTTATACAAAATGAAACAAACAAACATCCGTCGACGAAAATAAAAACTGAAAAAAGTACATAATAATTAACTAAACCCTCAGAATAGTTCAAGAACAATATCATATCTAAAATACCCACAAAGCTATAGCCAACTAAACAAGCTACTAGTTCACTTCAGTCAAGAACATTTTGATTGATGGATAATTCATTCCATAACCTAAAAAAAATCTAAGCATATGCTTCAAGCATAGTTATCAAAGGCGCTAGGCGTACTCAAGGCACATAGGCCTCGCCTGGGGCCTAGGAGCGAGGCGCAAACAAGCGAGGGCCTGAGATGAAAAAATCGAACAAAAAAATGAAGTAAAATTATATTAAAATAATACCATTCTTCGAATAAAATAAACAAAAGCCATTATATAACATTTAGTATAGTCTAGTTAGTATCAAAAGTTTTAAAATATTGATGTACTAGTTTATAAAAGTAGTTTTCCCTCGATAAAAGTAGAATTTGGCTAGAATCTAGCCATAATTTAACGAATTTGGCTGGAAAATCTCCGGAATTTGGGAGTCTAGCCAATCTACGCCTAAACCATCACATGGAGAATTAAAGCGCAAATTCCTCGACTCCAAGCGCAATTGCATCGCCTCGCCTAAAAAATGGGCCTAGGCGCAAGAGGCGATGGCTTTTAACAACTATGGCTTCAAGAGCAATGAATTATCAACTAGCTAAAAAGAATTTAACAGTTTTTTTCAATCAAGTTCAGGTAATTGATGGAACATTCAACTTCATTGCCATAATAGAGTATGTTTTGCTATCCAAAAGGGGGTGGCGGCGCAACTTGTTGCCCGCTTAGCAGCCGTCCACTTCTAATGTGTTGTGGTTTTATTTTAATTTTATAGATCCATTTGAAGAAAATATAAAAAAAATAATAATAATCTTATTGACATAGAAGTGAATTGAACTTTTATAGTCTCCTACCCAAAAAAAAAAAAAAAAAAAACCATAATATTCAGAAATTAAACACACAATTCATTCACAAGGCAACAATAATATATACATAAAATCTAAGTATGGTTCATGAACAATCAATCATACACTGACTGAAAGAGTTTTTTTATTTTATTTTTTAGTGTCAATAAAATTCATGTAAAATTTACACAAGTATAAGCAACCAAACACAAAGTTGATCTAAAACATTCAAATTCCAGAAAAAAAGAATCCAAACACAAACTAATTTTACACAGGGTTCTGTGTCTGTATGCCATTTTTTTTCAACATGATCACTGAATTAATATTATAATATTATAATATCAAACAAGAACAATTAATTGGGGATTAAAAAAATTATAAAAATATTAATATAAGAAAAAAAGAATACCTTTTTGTTGTGGGGTTGTGAGGAAAGATTAAAGAACAGAGTACACAAAGATCTTGAAGAAGATGTAACCATCAAAGATGGGAAATTAGAAATTATATTAAGAAATAAAAAAGGTGGTTAATTTAAATTTTATTAGGGATTAAAGAAAATCAAAGGGGTGTTGTTGATCTTATTAATATGGAGGAATCCATGTGGCGAATGGGGGAATAATATCAGGGTGATGATGATGATGATGATGTTGAAGATGGTGATTTCAAAGCCGAATTTTGGATGGGTTAACGGACAAGGTCAATTTAGACGTGCAACAAACAATTAGTCGGCAATTTTGGCATTAATATGAATACCATGCAATACACCTTTTATTAGACTAGTGGGGTAACGGTTCCGTTAAACCATGATCAATTAACCAAAACATTTGTTTTGATGTGTTGCATAATCATTAGCGAAGCTTGAGCTGCATTAACCATAATCGAAACATTCGAATCCTATGTGCTAGAGGAAATGCAAGCACATGAATATATACATAGCAATAATTGTGAAAAACGCTAAGCAAAAAATTAGGGTGATCATGAGGAACTAGGAAGTTACACATAGACCTGACAATTTCAACCCATCTAGTTGAATTTGAGTTGTTTTGGGTTTAAAATTTGACCTTGTGGGTTAAAATGGGTTTAGTATAATTTTCAAGGGGGTTTAGTTTGGGTAATTTTAATTGTAGGAAATAAGTAAGTGGGTCAAGATAGGTATGTCAGAAAAAACAAATGGGTCAGGATGGGTATTTTTAGATAACCAAATACAAATCTAAATTAAAACTCACCAAGTTGATGCCTCATAGAAATCAATGTCAATAAAAACAAAAAATTATATCTTTTGCATTTGTTGATCACCCCAGTCGGTTCGAAACCGTTCGGGTCGTTAACGGACGGCAATGTCGAAACAACACGAGTCGTTAACGAGACCGATCTCATCGAAACGGTTTGAGTCGTTAGCGGGTTTGATCGAGTGCAAACGGTCTGGGTTGTTGACAGGCCCGTTCGGGTCGAAATGGTCCGGTCGTTGACGGGCCCGGTCGGGTCGAAACGGTCCGTGTAGCTAACGGGATCGGTCAGGTCGAAAGGGTCCGGGTCGAAACAGTACGGGTCGCTACGGGACGGGTCAGGTTGAAACAGACCGGGTCGTTACCGGGACCGGTCGGTTTGAAACGGTCCGGGTCGCTACCGGGACCAACCGGGTCGAAACGGTCCGGGTCGCTACGAGACGGGTCAGGTTGAAACGGTCTGGGTCGTTACCGGGCCCGGTCGGGTCGAAACGGTCTGAGTCGCTACGGGACGGGTCAGGTTGAAACGGTCTGGGTCGTTACCGGGCCCGGTCAGGTCGAACCGGTCTGGGTCGTTACCGGGCCCGGCCGGGTCGAAACAGTCCGGGTCGCTACGGGACGGGTCAGGTTGAAACGGTCTGGGTCGTTACCGGGTCCGGTCGGGTCGAAACGGTCCGGGTCGCTACCGGGCCCGGCCGGGTCGAAACAGTCCGGGTCGGTACGGGACGTGTCAGGTTGAAACGGTCTGGGTCGTTACCGGCCCGGTCGGGTCGCTACCAGGCCCGGCCGGGTCGAAACGGTCCGGTCGTTACAGGACGGGTCAGGTTGAAACGGTCTGGGGAGTTACCGCACCCGGTCGGGTCAAAACGGTCCGGGTCGCTACCGGGCCCGTCCGGGTCGAAACAGTCCGGGTCGTTACGGGACGGGTCAGGGTGAAACGATCTGGGTCGTTATCGGGCCCGGTGTAGTCGAAACGGTTCCGGTCGCTAACGGGCCCAGCCGGGTCGAAACGGTCCTGGTCGCTAACAGGACCAGTCAGGTCGAAACAGTCCGGGTCGTAATGGTCCGGGTTGTTAACCAACCTGATAGGGTCGAATCGGTCCGGTTTAAAATGAAATATTTCGGATCCCTTAAAATTTTATTTTTAAGTTTATTTTTTTTAAATTTGTTTTTTTTCCTTTTTTTTTACTTTTTAAATTTTTAACTTTTTATTGTTATTTTAATTTTTTTAAATTAATACATCGTATAAACGAACATAAATGAACGAACATAAACGAACGTTCATGAACATAAATGAACGAACAAAACGTGTGTTCATGTTCGTTCGTTTAATTAAACGAACAAAAAAATGTGTTCGTGTTCGTTCATTTATTTAAATAAACGAACTTCCGCTGAACATTTCATGAACAATTCATGAACGTTCGGTTCGTTTACAAGCCTAAGCCTAACCACCACCAATATGACTATGACAATGACGGCTAGGGTTTTGTCACGGTGGTGTAACCCAACCACCATCAACCCACGACCACCAACCTCTACCAACGTCATCCCCGATTGCGACTACCATCAACACAAAACAAGTACACCCAACACCATCAAAACAATGGCGGTGGCGGTGTGTCACACCCTGCCAAGACGAAAACACGAGGGTTTTACCAAAAAGGTTTTCGGAGCATATGATTAAGCAAACACTTACATGACATTGATAATTACAGGTTTCACAAGTCGTTTTACATAAATCAAATCATTATATTTAGAACCAATCCTACACTAGAAGGCTAATGGGTAACTCTTCCAAATGATTGGTATCCTAGTATGCATGCAAAATCGAAAATAAGACTCTCCATCTTGGATTAAACACCTAAAAAATATGCTAAAAATCGTCAACGTAAAATTGGTGAGTTCACATGTTTTATCGACTCGTTGTAAACCGTTCATGAAAATTCGTTTGGAAATCTCATAAATCGTTTGAAAAAAAAACATCGCAATTCGCTAGGAAAATCTCGTAACTTGTTTGATAATTCATAAACCGTTTCGTTGGAATCCTTGTAATATCCTTTGGAATATTTTGGAAAACTCGTAAATCATTCCTTTAGAATCCTTTTAAGGTGTTCCGTGGGAGTTTTAGAAAACTTGTAAATCATTCCTTTAGAATCCTTGTAAGGTATTCCTTGGGATTTTTTGAAAACTCGTAAATCATTCGTAATTGTCACTTCGTAATATTCGAGAAAACATACGCATAGCCAGTGAATTCGTGAGTGATCAGATTTCTGTTTATTAAAAAAACAAGAATAAATAAACGCCTAGCTAAGACAATGATGAATGTTCAACATGAGCCTATAACCAAACCTTTGACGTGTTGTGCCTCACACATCGTACACTAAAGACAATGTATCATCGTTCCTGGAATAACTAGCACTCTTTTATCGTATGTATCTGGGTTAAAGCGACTAACCAAGAGTGGATGTGTCAAACCCAATAGATCTATTTAAGTGTTTTATGGCTAAGTCCATAGCTAATAGTTATAATATTGAAATAACACGAGGACTCACCTTGCGCAAATCGTACTATATACAAGGACTCCCTGAGTCCTTAATTGTTTGTCTCATGCATACATAATGATCTAATATAATTTCACACTTATGCTGTCGTATTAGGAAATTAAAGTATGACATGTTTTTCCCCCAAAATATAAAACAATAAAAAGGGGCCGCGAAACTCACCACGAGTCGGTGCAAGCTAGCAAAATATAAAGCCCGAAACACTAGGAATCCGACCTACACGTCCTACATACAAGGGATATCTTAGGCCTAGAATCGATTGTTTATCATGTAAGTTGTTCACCCAACTTAAGAATCTCGTTGTTAATGTTCTCTTTTTTGGGAAAACGGGTTAACTCGACGAATCATTGGTGACTCTTATGTTTTGAGAAAAATAAATATTTATCATATTTATCCTTAGAAAGATACACTTAGGTTTGTCATAACATTGAGAAATATTATACGTATACTTCTGTTATATATTCCATGAACACGTACTTTCATCCATTTTGACTCCAGGTGTTCATAAGTCGATGTTTTTAGAAAAAATTCTTACGAATCCTTGTGGAAAATATCCATGTTTGTCTTACTTTTATCTTTTCCAAAGATTCATACGCTAGTCATGAATTTTTTTTTTGATCGGCTAGCGCAGTGGTCTCTTTTTTGTTTTTGAAGAGCCACTGACAACTGACGCGGACCCGATTCGAAGCGGCACCATGGCATCAAACTGGTTTGTTACCCCGAAAGATAACCTAACCACCTAGGCCGGCCAAGGTTGCTGGGGGCTGCCAAGAGTCGAACCGTTGACCTCAAACGAGCGTGAACCCACCTAAGGTGGTAAAACCCTCTCACCTCACCTTTGCATCTAATGGGAATCGAACCAGAGTCCACATTGGTACCATCAATTCTTTTCCACCACTGAACTGAAGGATCATTAGCATACGCTAGTCATGTATTCATAATAAGCTTTGAATCTATCCAAAAATGTCCATCTTTTTCTAATATTTTAAGTAAGGTCACCTTTGTCACAACATACTGTAGTTAATTAGTCTGCAAGTTGCAATATATATTCTTTTTGTTGGATATATAGCTTGTTAACTAGGAACATGGCGTATACTTATAAATGTGTGTGTGTATATATATATATATATATATATATAAAAGGTTATATTGGAAACCCTTGTTATATGGTAAATTCTAGAAACTCTAACTTCCCGACTTTTTTTTTATATGAAAATTTTAGGTATGTAATATACATGATTTTAAGCATTTTAGGCCAAAAAAATGAAAAAGCGCCCAACCATTTTTTTAAAAAAATAAAAAACCGTTTTCGGGTAACAAATGGTTAACACGTGTTAGTTTCGCTTAACATGTGTTAGTCAAAACTTTATTTAAAAAAAAAAAAAAAAACTACTCAGCGCTTTTTTTATTTTTTTTGGCTCAAAATGCTTAAAATCATGTATATTACATGCCCTATTTTTTTTCAAAAATAAAAAAAATTGGGAAGTCAGAGTTTCCAGAGTTTACCATATAACAAGGGTTTTCACATTATCTTTCCCATATATATATATATATATATATATATATATATATATATATATAGGATCCGGATATTTTGAAAACTCCCCTGAGTTGCGAGAACTTGAGAACTCCCCTAACCCAATAATAATGCGACACATAACCCACTTAACATTATTATAATGGAGGGCATTTTAGTCAAATAATACATCCCCTACCCCACCCCACCCCACCCACACCCCACCATACATGTTTAAATTCCTTTCTCTCTCTAAAAGTAATCAATCTCTCATCTCTCTCTCACTTCCTTTCTCTCTCTAAAACACACACACATACCGTCTCTCTCTCTCTCTCTTTATTTCTCTCTCTAAAAACACAGAAGAACATGGGCTGAACAAAGAAGACGACGACAGGGGGAGATGGTGACGGTGGTGCCAGATCTGGATTTCGTTGGTGGATTTCGATGGTGTTCGATGGTGGTGCCAGATCTGGATTTCGAATGGGTGTTCGATGGTGGTTTTCGTTGCAGAAGGTTGAGGGTGGAGGGTGAAGGAGACGGTGGGTGGTGAAGGGAGACGGCGGGGTTCGATGATGGGATGGTGTTCGATGGTGGTGCCAGATCTGGGTTTTGAAGACGGGTTTTGAGGGTGGTGGTGGCTGAGGGTGGTGGTGGCTCAGACGGTGGTGGTGGCTGACGACGGTAAGGTTTTTATTATTATTATTATTATTATTATTGTTATTATTATTATTACTATTATTTGTTACTATTATTATTATTATTATTAGTATTTATTTTCCTGTTATTATTATTATTATTTTTTATTTTCTGTATTTATTATTTTTTTCTGTTATTATTATTATTATTATTATTATTATTATTTTTGTGCCTTTTTTTATTTTTGTTGAAATAATGACTTGGGTATTGTTAAAACACAGATCTTTTAGATGAATGGAGGTGGTGTCCACAGTGGAGGTGGTGTTTTGTTGAAGATGCTTTGATGATGAAGAAGGATGGTAAGGATGAATGGTTACATATTGTTATTATTATTATTATTATTATTATTATTATTATTATTATTATTATTATTGAAAAATTACACTGGTGTAATTGTTTGTGTTAGTGGACAAGATTTTTGTAGAGATTAGTTTTTAGATGTAGGTTGTATATTTTTTGGTGTAACTATGTTTTACATTGGTGTTTTTGTTGTTTTTAGGCAACTTTTTTGTTTGTTTACATTGATGTAACGGATATATTACATGAATTTATAGATGTTTTCGGTGTTTTTACAGTGGTGTAATTCGAATTTATAGATGTTTTTGTTGATGTTTGTGGGGCATTTTTGCAGTGGTGTAATTCGAATTATAGATGTTTTTGTTGGTAATTTTGGTTAATATGTTTTTCGTTTATAAGTGTTTTACAGTGGTGTAAATATGTTTTTCGTTTTCTTACACTGGTGTGCTAAGCAGTTAATGCGGAAAAATATCGGTTATTGGTTGAGGACCGATATTTGATATATCGTTTTTCACGGTGAGATATCGGTCATTGCAAAATCTATATACATATATTTTTATGCATAAATATAAATATTTAAGTTTGGAAACTATATGTAAACAAGTGAAATATGAAGGGGGTTAAATTAGAAAATACCCAAACTTAACAAAAACATAAACCCTAGCCCATTTTACACAGCAGCCACAAGTGAAATATCTCTCTCCTTCTCCATTTTACACAGCAGCCACAAGCCCACAACAACAAAACATAAACCCTAGCCCCAAATTTGCTTCATCTATTGATGGATTCTTCAGATGGGGTTCGATTTTGCCCAAAAGAGACGCGTGCAGGTCTGATGTTTGTTCGAATCGAGGTAATAACTAGTTTCCCTAAACTGATTTTGACCTAATTTTTTTTATTTGGGCAAAACCGCTATAATCGGTGAGATTACCGATATAAAAAGTCAAATATCGGCCGATATCTTGGTCATCTCGGCCGATATTCTCGGTCCCGAGATTATTACCGATATTTTACACCGATATAGGCCCTTAACACCGAGAACCGAGATCTCGGACCGATATAACCGAGATCTCACCGAGATTAACTGCTTAGCTGGTGTGATTGATTAGTGGCAAGTTTTATTGCAAGATTTTTGTAATTTTGGTTATGTTTTTTCGTTTTCTTACACTGGTGTAATTGGTTGAAGTTAGTGGTGTATTTTAAAAAGTAAATCAGAATTTAAATAATAAGTTAAAAAAATCTGATTTGTTTAATATTTTAAATAAAATATTAATATCATATATATTTGTTTTTCTTTCTCTCTCATGATGTATTTTACTAAAATACCCTTAAGCCCTATTATTTTAATAAAAAAATCTTATTATATTTTCTTACTCACAAAAAGACAAAACAAACCCAACATGAAATCTCAACCATTGGATGATAAAGATCAAAGGTCCAAAATGGTTCCTATGGTTCTCACAACTCACTATGGTTTTCAAAGTATCCTAACCCTATATATATATATATATATATATATATATATATATGAGAGGGTTATCTTGAGAACGCTAAATATTGTGAGAACCGTAAGAACAAGTAAAAAAATCAATCAAAATCAAAAAATTTTAATACAAACCTCATTATAATCAAAATACAACATTAATAAATGAATTTTCTTTTCAAATAATTCATCTTTTCTTGCAAAAACACTTTCAAATTAACTTTTTACACATGTGTAAATGAACTAGTTTACACATGTACAAACAGTAAATTTACACATGTGTAAAAACAATTTATTTTTGTATACGTTTGAATTTTTACGCACAAATTGTGTTTTTGAGATTGTATTTTAGTAATAAAGATAAATGTAAAAAGAAATTTTGAATTTGAATGGTTTTAGATGTCGTTCTCACGGTTCGCACGAAATATAGGTGTTCTCAAATTAACTTTCCCCTATAGAGTCAGGATCCTGTACAAAGTACATTTTTCGTGAGAAGTGTGAGAAGTATTAAAAATTGAAACTTAAGCATCATTTTTTGAACTTAGTCGTGATGTTTTAGATTGTTTTGCCTATAAAAACACCAAACATAACAATTAAAAACTGAAAACAATGTATTTTAGGCTTAAAACTTAAAACACCATGCTAAGAACATTAGCAGTGTGTTTTAAGCGTTAAGTAGTGTGTTTTAGCTGTTTTTTAAATTTAATGACTATAATACATTGTATTGTGTTTTAGATTGTTGTGTTTGGTGTTTTTCAAGTTAAAACAACCTAAAACATCATTCCTAAATCCAAAACATGATGTCTACATGTCAATTCTTAGTCCTTCTCACACTTCTCACGAAAAATGTACTTTGTACAGGATCCTAAACATATATATATATATATATATATATATATATAGGTTTACACACACAATTGTATAAATATTTCTAGTCTTGTACATACAATTTATATTTCTTTACATAATAATATCTATATCAACTTCTTTTAACATGTTGATTTGTTAGTCTTTAGAGTTTTTATGGGAACACTTTAACTTGGGTGAACATCTAGATGTTAATGTGTAAGAACAAAAAATAACAAAGTTGAGTTTAGATCCATACCACTAGCCAGGCTTAGTGAGGTATAAGTCGAGAGAAAAAGAAAGAATATAAGCTCTGGGGGTTCATCTTGCGTATAAGTTCCAAGCGCCTTGGTGCTCCTTGAAGCAGAGTTCTCTAGCTTTAAGGGTTAGGTGTTTTTTTTTTTTTTTGAAAACGAGTGTCGTATGGTGATGGTGTGATACCGAAAATGGAGAGGAAAGGAGAGGGGATTTGTGAGTTAATGAAATGTTGAAGTGTTGTGGGAATGGGAGGGGATTTGGGATCGGTTTATATGGACCAGAAACGGGGAAGGGTGAGGCTTAAAGGAGTAAGTCAACTTGTATGTATCTTAGTGTTACGAGAATCTAACAACAATTTTAGTGTTAAGTCATACATTTCCTTTTGTTAAGTCTTTCCATAATGTGACCCACAATGTGACTTATCTATGCATCAAAGATTTGATGGTTCTTGTGTTGTGTAGTCAAGAGACCAAAAGGGTTACTGGAGACCACCTATGGGTTGAAAAGAAAGATGAGAAGAGAGGAGGGAGTACTAAAATGGGTAAGTCAACTTTCATCAATCTTGGTGTTTAAGGAATCTTGCTAATTGGGTGATTAGTCTACTTTTGGGGTGTAACTTTTCATAATGTGACTAAACCATTGATTTGATTAAACCCTAAAGTTGATGTTTTACTTGTTGTGCAATGTAGAGACAAAAGGTTATGGTGACAAATGAGATAGTGCATGATCAGAAAAAGGAGAAAAGGAGGGGGAGGACTAAAAATTAGGGTGAAATGGATGTGGTTATCTTGGGTTAAGAATCTTGCATGGAGGTTAGTGTGCATAAAGCATTTACCACTTTTGTTAAAAAAGATTTAGACATGGGATTTGACTAAACTAGGATGGTCTTAACACAATAAGATGTGATATTACATAATACTTTGTACTCCATTATCCACACACACACACACACATATATATATATATATATATATGACATCGTGTATATATATACACATGCATATGTATACACATGCATATGTATTTTTTATTTTGCTTTTTCTTTGAAATATTGTTGCTCATTTATGTGGAGTCTATATAGTATTATATTTGTGTTCCCATGCAAAAGCATGTGTAATATGTATGTATCAATATACATTTGATTTCCCATAATCTAACTATGTGGAAATAAGTATGTGTACATTTACATAGAATGTGTAGTCTTGCATTTAATAGTTATATGTATAGACCTCGTTAGGATACACACATATATAGTATCGTAAGCTTATGGTTATTGGATAATACTTTTATTGATGTAGAGATCTAATCACCAACGTTCGAGTTAATCGGGTTATTGTACACGAAAATTGTCACTAAATAATAGTTTGTCGAATGCGAACTTTTGAAATAATTTGGAGCTTTGCTAGACTTTGAATGGCATAATTAATAAAAAAAATTAAGTCTAATGAACTTAATAAAATGAAGCTCGTTTAGTTAAGTGTACGAATTTGGCTCGTGAAATCAGTTGGTGTCACATTCTCCCATGTTAGAAGAATTTCGATCATCTGCGAAATTCAGTTCGAGTCATCTATAATTCGAGTCCTCTAGAATACGGAAGGGTATAAAGTCTTTGCATTCCCATGTGTGCCTAAGTCTGCCTTTGATACCCATCAAACCTTAAATAGTTTGATGTGACTTCAATTAGGCTTCTTGACTTCAAATCCGCAAGTTCAATCGGTTTCTCGACAAAATGAAGCTTTACATCGGTAGGGGCCGGTCACCTCACATGGTGTCACAGGTGTTAACCTGGAAGGACACCTCCAGACGAGTCCTGTAGCCTTGCTCAAAGGTTTAACAGAACTTTAAAAGCAAAAGCTTGTCTCTGCTGAAGTCAATAGAGATTGTCACACGGTGTTTTGTCACAATCTCTTTCATGAATAACCTAGCCAACTTTCCAACTATCAGTCCCTTTGATGGGTAGGAAAGGTGCAGATCTGGTTAAGCAGATGATAATCTCAAGATACCATCAAGACTCTTTTAGTAAGAAGGAGTCGTAGAAGTCCATAGTCTTTTGATACTAAAAACAAAGATTTGAGTTTCATAGAAACTGAAGTACGTCCCAATGGACGGTCTTATCAGACCATGGAAATGATTGGAATTCGGGTAAAGGACACCAAGGTAAACCATTAAGCAGAAGAATCATAGTTTGAATTATCATTAGCTTGAAAACATGTAGTCCAATACTATAGAAATTTTGGAGCAATCAAAATTTGACAATGACATTAGGGTGTCAGTGGGAAATGAGCCGAATATCAAAAGAGTACGACGCCACTTTCAATACTCAGTTGTGTCTGGTCGAAAAGAGATACACTAGACATTGATGCTACCAGCTGTCACACCCTCAAATTCCACGTGCGGAGTTTTACCGCGAGGCGCGTGACAAACCAGGATCCAAGTCAACGGTCACAATAAACGACACTATATGATACGTAAAAATGACGTAAATAAACCATTAAGTTTTCATAAACAACCCATCGCTGCGGAAGCGTAAAACTTTATTACAATTCAAAAGTATAAGCATAAAAGTCTGAAAATGCTAAGTGAAATGCATATGAATCCTAGACGCCGTGAGACTCCGTGCGCCTATGCAATGCTGCTACCTCAACGACCTGAGACAAACATGCTAAAAACGTCAGCAAATAATGCCGGTGAGTTCACAGGTTTTATATTAAACATTTAAGTAATGAAAGCCATCATGTTATCACTATGTTAGAAATGATAGCGTTAGCTAGACGCATGAATAATACTACTACGACGTGGAAACCTTACAAACAAGACGGAATAAGAATTTGCCCGAAATATGCACTACCGTCCCACGGCAGCGTTATGACCGAGACAACATGCACCCGCCGGCCCTCGGCCGACGAGTGGGGTCTGTCAGTCCCAATAGATCTATCCACATTTCCCCCGCTATGCTATCCAGCATATTCATGGTTTCCCCGGGACTTTACGTATTGTATAGTACGTCAATGAATTAACACTAGCATAACATGATATTTTATGAAATAAGTATGAAGCATGTGTCTCCCCCGAAATGTAAAGACTTAAAGTGGGGCCGTGAAACTCACCTGATACTGCTTCCCCTCTAAGACAAGTAAACCCGCTCAATAGACGGCACCAACTACCGGTGACCTATCATGACGAGCGTATAAGATGTTAGACTAACAACCCGTAGGTTGATTAGTCCCCAACAGTCCAGACCATAACCGTGTACATTTGAAATGATGTTTAAACGTTTAACCGACCACACCAGACAAGACTCGACATCCCATTGGTGACCCGACATCCCACGTGTTAGCCGAATGCAAGATATCATGTAATCATACGCAATCAAACACTTAGTATACACCACAGTTTACTATATCTAGCATGAAGCCTAATAAACGCATAAACACGTCCGGACACGTGTTACTAAGTTATTGGACATGTCACGGGGTTCCTAACATGTTCCTAGGTGTCAAACCATGTTCCGGGATGTTAAAATACACATATAACAGCAGTACGCGCAATTAGGAATCAAACATGCAATTAGGAAAGTCAGGTGGTGATTAGGATGGTCAACTAGTGATTGGGGTTGTAATCACATGAACTTACATGTGATTAGGCTCCCAATCGCCCCTATTATAGGCGATTAGGAAGCCCTAATCGCCCCTGCTGCACATTTCCGCCTTTTCGTGTGTTTAACCCTCCAAATCAGATCTGAAACATGTGGAAGCACCCAATATCAAACCCAAAACATTTATCAAACTATTTCAAGCAAAAACCCCTAACTTATTATCATCCTAACTGTCCCGAATGCAAGCGTTTTCCCAAAATAGCATAACTAGCATGTAAACATCACATCAACATGCAAAACTTACCCTAAATAGCAAATATCCCAATTTCATCACATAATGACATTGCCCGACACTATCCTAATGTTCTAGCATCATCCTAGAGTAAACCCTAACCTCAAACAATCAACAAAACACAACATATCATCATCAATCCTTCATAATCATTCAAACGGGTCAAAACGCCTATTATCAACAATACACATCTATGAACCTCCAAACTCCTAGATTAACATCATAATAACTCATTTAGATCAGAATAACAATAACACAAGAATAATCATGTTTAAACAATAAAAATCCTATCTTTGCAAGAATACATCACATATAGCAAGCATAGAGGTTTGGGTTTGTTTAGAAACTGATTTTAATGAGTTTTCAAAGACACAAATGTTTAGAAACCAGGTCTGGACCTTTAGGGAGCAAAACAATTTCATTACAAAGGTTTGGGATGAAGAACACACCTTGAAATTGCAAGATTATGAGGTGTAAGGCTTGGAAAGGTGGTTTCTTGAGCAAAAACGTGTTCCAGAGGTTGGATAAGGTGTGGGATGGCTTTGGGGTGTATTAGGGTTTCACAAATGATGTTTTACAACATAAGGATGGTATTTATAGGCGTTTCTAGTCGTTCAGCACATGTCGGGCGATTAGGGTTCCTAATCGCATGTACCTACTAGCGATTAGGCCCCAATCGCCCCTAAGGATCCCCCAATCGCCTGTGTTACTGGCGATTAGGCCAATAACTGGTGCCTAATCGCCTGCAGCCTTTGTAAATGGGTTTTTGGCGCGTTAAACACTATTTTAACACATATAAGCACGTATTCACATAACGACAAGTCATAATGATTATAAACATATAATGTATGATAACTAACACGTTCCCATCCGATCACCAATTCCCGGGATTCAAGACTCGCGTGTGTGCAATAATCCGGCGATTCTACAAATCGCCAATCCTTGTACCCATGGTTATGGACCGACACCCAATGATCCCTCGGACCATTGTAACGACTCCCGATGATTCCCGACTCATCAACATGACTCAACCGACCCGGTTAAGTATGATACTAAGTAATTGTTTTCAATGTTTTCGTTGAGGTAGACTCGTATGTATGCAAAGTATAAGAAGTATTAACCTGAATATGCCGGGTGTCACATCATCCCCCAGTTGAAAGAATTTTCGTCCCGAAAATTAAATGAAGTCTGGAAATGAAGAGACGAAAGAAAGAAAAAAATTTCCCAGTTGTTACACCAGCAAACATCTCTTTGAGGGTCGAACCGTTTTGGGCAAGGTTGCATCACAACAAGGGATCAGATGGATTTCCAGTAACGTATGAAAATCGGACAACATAAGGATGGGAAAACGCAGAGTGTGAGCTCCATTAACAAGGAATGACTAACCAATGAGGGTTTTAAAAATTTTGCCTCTCAGGCATCGAGCGCCATATTAGTGTAATAGATACCAAACTAAATATGGATGGCGTATGCTACACATTCACAGATTTATGACTGAAATATGAACTTAGGGTTTTTTTCAGATAGATTTGTAGAATGTCAAATCACAAAATCTTTTGGATGGCTACGGTTTCCCGGGCACGATTAGATAGAATGCGGGAGTGAGCTGGAGACGTACATGGATTACGTCATGGCTTGGAAGAATACTGAAAAAGGTACCACCTTGGGAGTCAGGAAGCATCGTACGGAACAAGAAAAGCTATGTTATAAGTAAGCACTCTTAGGCAGCGCAGTGTGAATACACTTAATGTTTGCGTCCATCGAGAAGCTTAAGGAAGTGAAAAGGGGAACTAAATCCTAATAAGGGTTTGATTTGGAATTGAATAAAGGTTTTAACATGGTATCGAGGGACTCTACAAGAGTCCAAAACCAAAGATTGAATAATGGAGTTCACCTCGTGAAATATGTAAACCAGTTAGCCCTAATATGCCAATTTGGTAATGAAAACTGTACTTTCAAGTGGGTAGGATTAGCTAAGCGTGATTTTCCGACGCCTAAGGTTTGCGAGTGGGTAACGCAAGTATACGGTGAAAGAAGTCATAGGGTTGAAATGAGCTTCGGTTGATCAAAAAGGACTAACATGGAAGTGTAGAATGTGAAAAGAATAAGTGTTGGCAAGGTTTTACGGTAATAGACAGTATTTTATAATATCCTTAGAATATCAGGAACCCACTACATTATTTTTAAAGTAATTATACGATTTGAGATTGCCATAACCCCTCACCTACGATTTTGTACAATTGTAAAAAAAATATCTATAAGATCAAGAGTCGAGAACTACAATGAAAGTTTAGAAATGTTCTTTAACGATTCTATAAAACGTAATTTATGGTAAAATGTTTTGTAACAATTATTTTGGATGGACTGGTGTGGGGTTTAAAGCTTGTGTAAAAAACGACACGCTTCTTTACTAAAATTTTGAGGACCCAGGTCTAGACCTCCAACGTTAAAATTTTGTGGTATGTGAACATTCATAAAAAAGTTTTTTGTGAACTCGAGAGTTCGTTTTGAAAACACACAGTCCATTTTGCCATTTTGTTTTTTTTTTTTTTTTTGTTTAGGAAAAATGCTCCGTGTCATCCAGTTTGGTATTTTCGTACTTCCATGCTCAGTGATTCATATAAAAATCAAATCTTTAAAATTTCAATCAACTCTTCACCATTTCACCTAAATCTTCACCATTCACTTAAACCTATATATTCAATGGCTTTTATCAATTTTTTGGATGATAATCTCAGGATATTTTTACTGGCTGATAATTCCGAAGACGACATTTTTACAAACGACAGTAGCATAAATTTTTTAAAGATATCACCGAGCAAGCGGAAGAGGAAGACACCGCTACATCCTCACACGTTCCTAAAAAATCGTCAAACGTGATCGCGTAAAAGGTAACGAAACTCTTATGAACGATTATTTTGTTGATAAACCAAAGTACAAGGAGGAACAATTTCGTTAGCGCTTTCGTATGTTGAGAAGGTTGTTTTTAAAAATTGTTGGTGATGTGGAGGCACAATATCCATCGTTTATAAAGGGGTATGACGGGAGGTATAAAAAGAATTTTACGGTTTACAAATGTTCGAAAGGACTTCGCGTGAATGCCAACAATTTTTTAGCAACGCCGAAAATCAAATGTACGATAATGAGTTCTTGCGTAGGCCGATAAGCCACGATGTAGCGATTTTGTACCAAAAACACGAGGAAAAACATCACATTCACAGGATGTTAGGTAGTATTGATTGTACACATCTGGCATGGCTATTTTGGTCCGCCTGGTTCACTCAACAAGTCAACGATATCAATGTTCTCCAAATAGCTCCAATATTTCTTGCATAACGGAATGGTACCGCACCTAAATGTCCATTTCAACTTAATGGACATACATACAAATGTAGATACTATCTAACCAACGAGATCTACCATACTTAGTCAACGTTTGTGAAAACATTTCCATACCCCACCGATCCGATTAAAAAGAGGTTTAAGAGATTGCAAGAAGGGGTAAGAAAGGATATGGAATGATATTTTGGTGTTGTTCTAAAAGGGGAAATGGGACATCTTAAGAACGAGGGAAAAGCTTTCTCACCAGTGCACGTCCCAGATCCTGTTGTGCAGACCGTTTTTTATGATGACGCCCTCACCGAGATGATGGATCAAGATACGCGTTTCCGACTTTGATTTGATTTTGTGGCACATATTGCAACTCAAGATTTGGCATAACTCGATGAAGAACAACAACAACAAAACAACCAAAACGAAGATCAAGAAGACGAAAACGATATTTAAATTTGAATTATGATTTTTAGATTTATTTTAAATATGTTTTTTTTTATTTATTGGAATTATTTTTTATGTTAATTTATTAGAATTATGTTTTTTAATTAGATTAATTGTTTTACTTAGTTTAAATAAAAAAAATTAAAGTTCTAGACAAAGTACACTAGAGTGTTACCAATGATTTGGTGATTACAGAGTACTTTGAGGTAAAAATGACATGGCAACATGAGAGTGATCAGTACTAGAGTAGTTACCCTAAAATGCACATTCACCATAATAAAAACAAATTTGTGTCACCTAATAAAAAGAGAAAGAAGAAGATGATTGTTGTGTTTGTCCACACGCATCACACTCTAGTAATAATAAATTTTCCAGATGAGTCATTGCCATGTTTTATTTTGTGTTGTTCCCATAGGTCATGATATTTTGAATGGAGGGGAAAGGCTGATATTTTGATAGGACGTGTCAGGTTACGCCTATAGTGAGAACTGTGAAAATTTTTACCATGAAGGAGAGGAGTAGGGTAGACACAAACTTACTTGGAATGAGTGGATTAGACAAGATTTGTTAAACTAACATCTCTTTGAGAACATGGTTGAAAATAGAAGTTCGTGAAGACGTAGGATTAAGGTTGACGATTTTAGAAGGCTAGTGTGACTTTATTATAGGATCGTTCACTAGGAGCCTATCTTTGCAGTTTATTTTAGGAGGCTTTTACAAGGTATCATTGCTTTAGCTATCAACATGGTGTTATATGTTCGTATAATGAGTTTTTAGACTCCGTTTCCTCTTTACCCTTCCCAGACCCTGCTAAGGCGGCTATGAGTGGGATTCTAATATTATGGTTGTACTTTTTTAGTATAATAAAATATTTTAGCAATCATAATATACATGTATTTTCTTCAGAAAAAAAAAAGTTATTTTGCCAGGTTATGTAATACCAACATATTTTGATATTCTAACCACACAACATGGGGAAATGAGTTGATAGCCAAAATCGTCTCTGAGGTTTGGTCACTTTTGCCGTTTCAGTCCAAAACAAAAACCTTTTACATCTGGGTCCTTCTATTTTACATTTTTTGCCACATTCGTCCCTGAAACTAACCCAGTTAATTATTGACGTTAAGTTTGTGGTGTTTTAGACATTTTACCTAGGAAACTAAGGGCATGTTTGACATTTTGTATAATTTATTTATTTTAGATTTATTATTAATTTTTTAACTTTTAAATAAAGAAACAACCCCCCCCCCCTAAGTTGTGCACACAACCACCACCACCTGCTCCGACCACCACAACCATTCTCTTTGAAGCTCCGACCATCACAACCATTCTCTTAATAGGTCAGTAAAACCCCTCTCCAACACCAGCATCAACCAGTCCTTAACCCCTCTTCTGTCACCACCAGCCCCTAACCTCAGACCAAAGGCTCTTCACAGAAATCTTCCCTTCGCCCAGAAATCTTCCCTTTGCCCAGAAGTAACATTCTAGATCCCGATTATCAGTAAACGGGATGGGAGGTTGTGGTGGTGAGTGACCGGAAGTCGACTGGACTTCTGATTATAGTTCATCGACCCTTCCTCAACTATCGGTTCCTCATATTAACACCACACACCTATCGATATGTGATAATAACCTGATGACGGTCCGATTATTGGAAGAGATGATGGGTAGCGCTAGATTGATACCTGATGACAGTCACCGATACAGAGGAAGAAACAGGTTCGATCGGTGAAGGTGAAGGGTTATCGGGGGTTTTATAATAGAAACAGAAGTGATGGTTACCGGATTTAAAGAGATTGAGGAAGGAAGGGGTTACCGGTGATGAAGAGGAACGCCGACGCCGGTCTCGGTCATCGGAGGAGATCCTCCTTTGTTCTTTCTCGATGAACACACATATGTGTGTGTTTGTCTATGGTTTGCAGAGAACAAGGCAAAGAGGATGGTTTAAATAGGTGGTCTCAAATAGAGGGTGTTTGGGTGCAAGGATAAGGCTGACTAGAGAGGTGTTTGGTAACGAATTTAGAAGATAAAGGAAAATAAGGGGCGTTTGGCTGTAGACTTGGGAACAATTAAATATTATAAGTATGCAAAAAGACATAAATGCCCCTCAACTTAACGAGATAATTTAACTGAGTTAATGTTAGGGACGATTTTGGCAAAAAAAAAAAAAAAACGTAAAACTGAAGGACTCAGATGTAAAAGATTTCGGTTTTAGACTGAAGTAGCAAAAGTGACCAAAGACGATTTTGGCTATTAACTCTGAGGAAATTGAAGCAAATGGGAAAATTGTCCCATAAAAGGGGTTTTAAATTAATAATAATAATAATAATAATAAATATTGTTTTGAAAGTAAAAGCATGTACAAAACAAGGTCCAAAGTCGTCAGTGGAGGTTATTTCCCTTTCTATACACAATTGTTCAAGAATCAATCAATCAATCCACATAACAAATCCTAAATCTTTCTTTGTATTCATTAATCATCGGTATATCCACATCTTTTTACCCCGATGAAAAACCCGTCGATGTCCGGGTTGCCAAACCAATCATCGATGTTTGTTTCATCAACCACTGGGCTTCAAAACGGTTAGCACATACTGGTTCGTTTTTAACCAACTGCACTCTTTCTAGTAAGCCCAGGCGCAACTTTCGTTCCATTTTCATGAGCCCATAACAAAAAAGAACTCAACACCAATAAAGTGAGATTACGGGTCTCTTTTTCCTGTAACTTGAGTTGAATTTGGTCGCTTTTGAATGCCATGTTGCCAGGCGTCGCGTGAACGATCACCAGATTGATCAAAATCGTCAAGGAAGCCATCCACCGGTGGCTTAAAAGCCCGGTAATTCCCATTTTTTGACTTTGTATTTCTCTCGTCGTCTTCTGACCTAGAATCCATGTGGTCATATGATCTGTGTCTTAGCCCAGGTCTTTTTAAACCCCTCATGTTAGAAAACCTTGCCTGTGGTGGGCCATAGGTTGATGGTGGCGGCACCTTCGGGCCCATGAAATCTTTAGGAATCGATTCCATGTCCATGTAACATTCCCTTGTCTTTGCATCAGCAATTAGTGCAGCCCAATCGTCCGATTGAACCAATGTACTTGCATTCCCCATAACCTATACAAACAAGGGAATAGGCCAAAATAAAAGTTAGTAAAATGAGAACATGTTTCAAATCAACCCAGTTTTAACTAATAAAAAATGAATAATTGACAAAATAGTGATTACAGGTCAACCAAAATCGACACAGCGAGTGTTGACCAGTAATATAAAAAGGGCTTTGTTTCAACTCAAACCCATATTGACTTGCTTACCCAACCCAAGCCAACTTGCCACCCCTATATCAAGGAACCAATTTACCAGTTTATAACCAAAAAAAGAATTAACAGAAAAAGAATTATACCCAAAGTGCCCTTTTTGCACGAGTGAGAGCAACATTCATTCGTCGTATATCAGCAACAAATCCCACACCATGGTTAGAAGCTCGCACACATGACATCATAATAACATCACGTTCTTGCCCTTGGAATGCATCGACTGTATTAATATAAAGATCCTTCCCTTCTTCAGATTTCAAAACTTCCTCAAACTCCCGTTGTATACATTTCAATTGCAGCTTATAAGGGGTAATTATGCCCACCGACACTTTTGCTATGCCTAAAGATTTAACACTTCTTTGAAGGTGTTGATATAACCGTAAACAAAACTCGGCTTCATGTATGTTCTGATAAGAAACCGACCCGCCCCGATGTGACTCTCGCCCATGTGTAATATCATAAAAAATATAAGGTTTTAACATCGAGTCCTTGTAGTACGCCTCATCAGGTAATTTAGTGACACTTTCACTGTCAGTAAGGCGACCCTGATAAAAATATCTAGAAGGAAATTCTCTTATTTGTGGATGCATTCGGTACTGAACAGAAAGTAACATAGTAGGACAACCTGCTTGTTGAAATCTCTCAAAAAGACTTCTACTGTATAGCAAAGTTCCGGCTGCTTTGCTAATTACTGTTGCGGGAAGTTGTTGTGGGTCCCCCACAAGAACACACCGGGCTGCACCGAGAGCAAGAGGTGGTAGCACACCTACTTCACTGGCTTGAGCCGCCTCATCAATGACCACCATGTCGAACCCGTGGGTTAGGCGTGAGAAAAGCTTTCGACCACTACTTGAAACCGTAGTGAAAACGACTTCAGCCTCATTAGCAAAACTTGCTTCCAGACTAGCCCGAGCTTCTTCTAAATTAAAATTCCCACCACTACGAAACCGGCCTTCTAGAATAAAAAGCCGAGACAGTTCGACTAATACTTTATCCCGGTTTTCAACCACAGCCGCAAGGTTCTGTAATAATGAGTCTCGGCTCTGGTCACGGGCCGCAAGAACATCCGGGTCAACCCCGACTGAACCTTGGGCACGACCAGTGAAAGCTGTAACATTTAATTCTCTTTGAAGTGAAGCTATTTGTTGAGATAACTGAGCTTCGCGGGCTCTTAGCTGATGCATCCACCCGTAAACTTCATCTCGGCTCTTGACCAAAAGCTGTTCGGTTCGACGCTCAACTGACACGGCTTGAGCTGCTCGAGTTTGTGAATCAACACCAACTCGAGCCACATCAGGCCGGTAAACCTTCATCTCACCATCAATGAACCCGCGCTCAAGAACACGTGTAAGCAGCTCATCAGTTGCAGCATTTGAAGGAGCACAAACAAGCATTCGCGGTTTTGGGCAGAGTTTATGAAGGGTTCGGAAAAGGTTCTGGTCCATGCTTTGGAGAACTTCATCAATGGACCCGTTTGGAACATTATCAGAAGAAAAACTCTCGGTTGTTTGTTTGTAGCTTTCAGGGGCTAGTTTTTTAAGCAATGCGGTATAATAATGCTGATATTGAACTAGATGGATAACATTTAGCATTCCCCAAACGGTATGAGTCTTACCTGTTCCGGGTGGGCCTTGGACTAGAGTGAACGGCCATGGTTCTTGCTTCTTGGTTGTCCCGTTAGTCGTACCAGCTGCAGTATGCGTTGCAGCCCAGTGAATTGCTGACAATTGTGGACCATTGAAGGTTTTGTGAAGATAATCAACAAAGTTTGGTGTAAAACAATCGGGCATTGCAGGTGCCTGTTCTTCATACTTGGGAAATAATTCTGGGCTCGGCTGAAGAATCGCGGTTTGCATCTAAGGAAAAATACAGATCGATTAGCTTTCTGAAGAAAATATACTGACATTAGACATAAAAATTGCAGGATGGGACCCACCTGGGAATTGAGTCTACGAAATGCATGCAATGCAACATATTCTCTCTGAGTAGTAGCAAGAGCACCAAGAACGGTTAGAAACCAGATTCCCTTTGGTTGTAGTTTCCTTAGAATATGATCATCATCAACCTTGCTGTAGTTAGCAACCGGATAGTATTCTTGATTAGCATATTAAGCACAAAAAAAGCAGATACAATCAAAATAAAAAAAAAGGAAAATTAATATTTACTTGCACCAACAAACCTGTTAGAATCATACGAATCGCCAACATAAAAGTGAAGGATTGCCCCTGTTGGATCGCGAGTATCAATTGGTATGTGGCGCCTCACAGTGCCAGCTACACGTCCACTCACCTCAGACTCCTCCACAGTATTGTTTCTCTTGGGTATGACTGATAAATGTTTTTTGTTAATTAAATTAGTTATTTGGTCTATATAACTATTTCCATGGCCCAAATAATAACTATTTTGTATAGACTTTTACATTTTATTTTTGTAATTATACATCTTGAGTTTTCTCTAGAATTAACATCACTAAAAACGATATACTTTCTTATTGTTCAAGAAAGAGTCCCTTGACATGTAAAATAAAACAATAAAACTAATAGTACATGGATTTTAGACAAGTTCATGGACTTTAATATACAGCAACAAGTTTAGTGACTTTGTGTGTATTTTTTACAAGTCAATGGACTTCAATATGCCAAAACTAGGTTGAGGGACTTTTGCATGAAAAATAAGGATGTATAGTGGTTCCTTATGGCATTAACCCTTTTTCTATTAACTTTAAAGGTATGTAAACAAACCTGTTCCAGGTCTAGGGGTTGAAAGAACTGCCACGTCACCCTCCTTGAAATTCCATCTGCATTCATTTGCAGGTAGAAGTATCACATCATACCAACCTATCAACATACATAAAAATATAAGTTGTAACATTTAACATAATTAAATAATAATATTTACCATAAAAAATACAAGTATACAACTAAAAGAAAAAGGCATTTTTTCCCTTATAAAGTGCACCTGTTTAAAGAAAGTGTAAATATTGCAGTTTAGTGATTAAGGAAAGAACAAAAAAGTTGATAAATAATTTTAAAAGTGGACATTCTGTTGGGTCAAGACTCAAGAGGGAGTAAATATTTGAAGAACTAACAAATATGAAAAAATATAATACCTCTTTCTCGTCTCTCAACATTTTTTATACGGACCATAGCATGTAGATCTCTAGAACCTGGTTCGGTTAATTCCTCCCATGAACTGTAGAGTTGTGCCCGGCATTCCTCGAAAAGCAAGGGCTCAAATACTTTAATATATTCTTCTGATGATTCAAAGCTTCCAGGAACACATTGAAGCTCTGCTTCTTCTGAATGTATACAAATTGTTTGTTGTCTTAATAAATATTAAATTTTTAAAATCACATATGAAAAATATGGATGTTGACTGTAAGAAACCATTACTAAAATGAATATTAAAAAACATAGAATCAGGGGTTTTGGAGGCAGGCATGGGAGGCTGGTAACTGGCAAGTGGGTGTTTAATTCCAATTAAGGCCCTCGCACTCTCAATCTCACAGCTTTCCATTTATCATAGTTCAAATATATTCACCAGTTACCATTACAAACAATTAATCGTTTATTAAAGAGTTTTAGAGAGCAAACTCGGAAAATCAGTGGTAAGAATTTTAATTACTGGAAATCCATGAAGACGAATGTGAATCAATAAAGCCTCAACCGTCGGGGAATGAAAGATGAAGAAAATAGCTAAGAGTTACTTCATTTTCCAGTCTTGTACCAGCTAAGACTACCCGGTCTGACTTCTTAGTAAATGAATGTATCACAAGTCATACTTTCAGTCGACTTTGACGAGTCAACTCATGACTTGTCCGACTTTAAATATGGTATCAACCTATCCTAAAAACATTCTAGGCCAAGACTGGACTGAAAGGATGGATCCGTCAATCACGGTTGAAGCATATGATCTTTAGGATAAAAGTAACTGAATTTCTTAAATCCGAAAACATGCTCTCAAGGAATTTCCGAATTTTAATTTCTGAAAATAATAAATTATAGCATTTCAGATAACCAAGACCACAGGGATATGAATAATATTTTAGTGGTGGTTTGGTTAACCACTAGGCTCATAATAATTGTGAACTTGCAGGTTTAATTCTCACTTTGCTTACTCAAGATTAATTAATTCAATAAAACTATCAAATTAGCATAAAACAAATATTACAAAACGTTTAGCCCCTGGTCGTCTTTTATTTCTTAAAGGTCAATTTAAAGATTTGGCCAAAGGGGAACATGTCAGATAATTTTTTGACCAAAAGTCATCAAAAGCATATTTTTCATGCATACAATCTCTGAAATTGTGTTGCTACCAAGATTCAGATTATGACTATGCTACTATTGTACATGCTAATGCATTAGTTATTTGCTTGTAATCTTTTTCAAAATGACAAAAAGCCCTAGTGGGTCAACCGGACCCCCATCCTGTTTTGACCTGTACTAGAAAATGACCCATCCATTTGTCTCCTCTCATAAGTATCACATAAAACAATACGTCATGATAAAGCTTCACAACCAATATAATCAGAATTAAGTGTAGAGTTATAGAACATTTCAAACCTGGATGCTGCCAAAACTTCTCATTAGTCACTTCACGAAGAAGCCGTTCAACCGATGTATCCTGATACTGGGTAGAAATAGTCGATGGCTTCTTAGAAGGAAGCTTCTTACCTCCTGCTGCTTTATTATCAATGGAATTCTGACTAACTAAACCACTCTTTCTACCCGCGGTTTGTGCATTCTTTGCTTGCTTTAATACACTCTGCCTATGATTAATATTCGCTTTATCCTCTGCAGCAAGATCATTACCACTAACCGACCTTTTTGGACGACCTAAAATTCCTGAATTCATATCACCATTATTGCATTCAGACTTAATATCACTAGAATCCGCATAACTGCTGCTTTCAACGCATGATGGGTCAACTTGTTTGGCATCCTTCATTATTGGTGACTGAATTTGTTTATCTTTCACGATACGGGAAGTGACAGGGGGCGGAAAGTTCTGCCTTCTTGGGGTAGAGGTTTTAGTGGTCCCTGCTTGTTTGACATCTTCTAAATTAAGAAACATTGTCTGCCTATTACGTTTTTTCCCCAACATTGCTTCTTTTTGTTGATCAATTTTAGGGCGCTTCCCGGGATTATTAGCAATTTTTAAAGCATGAATTGCTTCAACCCCTTTAATCTCTTTCTGTTTTGGTACCAAAACAGAATCATCTTGACTATCACTACTTTTCCTATCAATTGAATCACCATCAAGTCCTAAAGAACCATTATTATTATTCTCATGCTTCACATCGTCAACATTTGAAGAGGCACCACTTAGATCCGTTAAAACAGCCATTGGTTTGACCTTTAACTTCTCATCAATGTTTAAAGTTGACTTTTCAGGCACATTAGTACCACTTTGATCTGTTAAAACAACCATTGGTTTGATCTCTAACTTATCATCAACATTTAGAGTTGGCTTTTCAGGCACATTAGTACCACTTTGATCTGTTAAAACAACCATTGGTTTGAACTCTAACTTATCACCAACGTTTACAGTTGGCTTTTCAGGCAAAACAACCATTGGTCTGACCTCATCAACATCTAAAGTTGACTTTTCAGGCATACTATTTCCCTCCGCATCAGACCATTCACCTTCTTCTTTTTCAATGGCAGAAGTCGACTTTTCCAGGATGTCATTTGACTTCTTCTGGTCTTCATGAACTTCAGATTTTTCTACTCCTTTTGATCGTATGAAAGGCTGAAAGCCCGAAACAGAAGACGCATGAGAAAACGCATTGTTGTTTATAATTCTACGGGGACTATTTGAACTTTTAAATAAGTCTGAAGTATGGGTAATTGATGGAATTGCCCTTTGGGGTTGGAAGCAGAACACACCATCATCACTCTCCTCATCCTCCTCCTCCTCCTCCTCAGTAGCAGGTTCATTGAGATCAAACAATGGTTTTCCTTTAGAACTCATTACTCGTATACATATATAGAAATATATACCTATTTTGTAAAAGATCCAGCTTTGTTTGCAGATCTTCTAGTCTTAACTGACGCACATCACATGCCCAAGAAAACGATAGATTTACCTCAACCTTCGAAGCTTTTAAATAAACGCCAACACTATAGGTCCTGCAAATAAACTCAAGCTTTAAAAGATAACCAACACTTACAAACCAAAAATTATACAGAACATTTGACACTACAATACTAATGCGTATATATGATTACCACATTTGTGATGCACACCCTCATATATAAACGATTTCCAGGGAAAACAACGCAACTAAACAATACTTCCAATCATAGTTATTAAAAGCACTCGCTTCATGCACCTAGGCCCAATTTCCAAGCGAGGCCCTTTAATGGCACTCCTGGTTCATTTAAGTGCGCTTTTTTTTCACAGTTCCTCACTTTTTTTTTTTGCACTTACGCCAAGGCCCCAGGCGAGGCCTATGTGCCTTGAGTGTGCCTAGTGCCTTTGATAACTATGCTTCCAATATGAAATTATTACAGACAACACATTTACTAACATCATAAGAGACAAGACGGCTATTGATAACCTAAAGTCGAGAAGGGCAGTATAAGCTAAATAACTAAAAAAAATAATAAATACAAACTAACCCAGTAACATCTCCCTCATAAAGTATGTCTGTCCTATTGAGGCTGTATTCCCAAACAACCCCACTCGGATACATCGTTTAAACCTTAAATCTATCCGAAAAGAAAACAATATTCTTTCGGCATAAAAATACAAGTAAGCTGGGTTTTAAAAAGCGCGCCTGAGGTGCAACAAGGCGCCAGGAATTGCGCCTCAAGGATCTGCGCCTGGGCATTTTCCAGGAAGTGCAGAAAAAAACCCATTTTTTTGGTTTTTTTTTTTGGCCCTGAGCCGTGCGCCTCTCGTATTCCATGAGTTTTTATGCGGAAACATGCTTTACCTTAGGTTTTTTGCCTAGTACATACAGGTAAAATCATATAAAAATCTTATTTATAGCTCTATTTTGGGTAAAGGAAGCTAAAAACCTATGAGATATATATGGGAATATAAAAAAATGATATAATTAGAGCGCGCTTCGGGTACGAAAAGCGCACAACTTTTGCGCTTCGCACGTTGCGCTTAGACCTCGTCGCTTTTATGCGCCTAGTGCTTTTTAAAACCAAGCAAAGTAAGTAACATAAATAATTAATAAGTGGTGGGCAATAGCATTATTAATGTAACATTAACTAAAAGAAACTAAACCCAGACCTAGGTTAACTAATTGTAATTCATCCCCACTGTCTCCAAAACAATCCAAATCTCTCAAGATCCAACAACCAACAACAATGATGAAGATTGATTGATTGATTGATAGAATTCATAAACACAAATATATCTTAGATCCCTATAAACAAAACAAATCAAGATAAGAGAGATAAATAACATAATCGGTGTAGACTCAGAGCTAATTATCAATATCCAGTTAGTCAATCAATCAATAAATAAATCAATCACTTTATATGTAATCAAATACGCACCTTCGAATCCAGTATAGCAAAAGATGGAGTGATGTGATGGGAGAGAGAGAGAGAGGATTCACAGAAGAAGAGTTTTGTCTGTGAATAATAATAATAATATTATGTGTGTGTGTGTTGAGAAAGAGGAGTGGGTGAGGGTTTTATAGGGAAGGGTAGGGTGTGATGGAGGAGGAGAGAGATATTGGGTGGGTGATCCGGATAAGGGTTCGGGTCAGGACCGGGTCTGGATCCGATCATATAATAAAAAAATTGAATCTTTCTTTCTTTTACCACGTGTAAAAAAAGATGAATCAGAGTCAGTTAAGTTGCATATTTATTTCCTACCTTTTCTTTTGCTCATTTTTTTGCATTTACATGTTTGGTCTAAACCTTTTTCTTTCTTGTCTTTTTTTTTTTACCTATAATCATGATCGGTTCTTGGTTTTAAAAAGTGGTAGGCGTACAGCAATGACGGGGGCTAAAATCGAAGTGTAAAACGTAAAAATGATGGGTTTTTCGTAGCCGAGACGCAAGGTGATTATTCAATTGTTTTTGTGTATCTCATATATATCGTATAGATACGAGTGTTCATGGTTTTTGTTTTTTAATCGCTAAATCTACGCTAGTTTTTATGATAATTTACAGGTTTAGTCAAAAGATACGCTATTACAAATGATAAAGTGCTAACAGATCAAAAAAAATGTACCAAAGAGGTGTCGAATATGAAGACGAACGAAGAACAAGCAAATAACGAACAGGGAATTTGTGAGTAAATCCAAGGGAGTTAAAAGTGAAAAGGTAAAGTGAATCTGATTGTGAGTCGTATAAAACTGGTATACTAAATCATAATACTTATACGACCAGTATATCTTTATACGACTCGTAAAAAGCTTCTTTTTTTTTTTCTTTTTACATGGTTTGATCATCTATGTCAATTAAGCACGGTTTTACCATCTATGTAGGCTAAACGCGACTTACCAATTGATGTTGGTCTTGAGAGAAGTCGTTGACCAATTTAGCCATCTACGTAGGTTAAGCACGGCTTACCAATTGATGTTGGTCTTGAGAAAGAAGCCGTTTACCAATTTGGTCATATTATGTAGGTTAAACGTGGCATACCAATTGATATTAGTTGAACACAGCTTATCAATTGATGTTAGTTAAGCACGGCTTACCAATTGATGTTGGACTTGAGAAAGAAGCCGTTAGCCAATTAAGTAATCTATCTAGGTTAAGCATGGCTGTTAACCACAAATTACTATTTGATGTTGGTCTTGAGAAAGAAGATGTTAATCAATTTGCACCGCTCTCAGCTTTTAGCTTTTTTTAAGCATGTACTAGTTAATAACATGTTTTTTTTTATTTTAATATTAAGACTAACTTACAACACATACTTACATTTCAAAGAATATACAAAGTGTCATAATTCTTAGAACATTCGTATTCGTATGACGACAAAGTGACAAACAGGAGTTGTCTAAAAAATCAAAAGTCAATACGTCAATGTAAAAGATGCTCTGAACAATAACAAAATTTTTAAAATTGATTAATAAACTTTTGAAATCAAGTTAACTAGAAAAATAAAAATATCTTTGATTTGGAACTTAAAACCGTTTGTTAAATTATTTAATTTTTAATTATATTTATGATTATATTTATAATTTATAATACGAACATTAAAAATATCTATCTATTAAAATAAAAGAGTAAATTATCAAAACCGTCCCTGTGGTTTGGTCAAATTTGCCTACCAAACCAGCCCAATCTTTTAAAAATTGCTTGAACAATGCCTGATCTTTAAGAAAATAGGCCAAAACAGTCCAACGACTTAACTCAGTTAAGTTTTTGATGTTAAGTCAGATGCATTTTCGTCACATCACTTACAATTTTAAAACCCAGTTAACCCAAGTAAGTTTCTTATCCCTTTATAACCCTTTTTAACCCTAATTGTTCCCTTTTCACATCATTATACTCCCTCTGCTTTTCTTTTCCCTCCAAATCCACAATCCTCTGCAATTGTTGATCTCCCCTGTTGTAACATTGATCATGGACGACGACGAAGGATGGCATGTGAGGAAAGACGATTAGGAATTTGATCATGACTCAAAATATAGTGAGTACAACACTTTTCGTCTTTCTCTTAGTAACTCAAACTGTTGTCACTAACCTCTGATTCTATGATTGTACAGGTTTAAGCAAACAGAAGTTTTCGATTAAGCTTTATCATGCTGGTGAGTTTAGTGACCCTGAAGTAGCTACGATGTATCTAACGGAAAGGTTAACTACATTGATCATGTGCACTCTGATTGGTTTATTGCGGTAACTTTGTATGACTTTTTGTCTGAACTAGGGTACTTAGAGAGTGATGAAGTTAGGTTTTTTTATAGGCAGCTAGGAGAAAGCCTAGATACTGGATTAAGACCAATCTTATTTGATAAACAAGTCTTAGAACTACTCAAACTAGCTGAGACTGAGAAGCTAATTGTGGTATTTGTTGAACATATAGTCCCGGACCATGAAAATTTAAAAGACAGAAAGGTTTGTGAAGATGTTAATAAGTCTGTTGAGGAAGAATTCTCATATCAGACAGATTTGGATTTGTAGGAATGTACTTATAGTGAAGATAGTGCTTATAAACCTGATAGGGATGAGGACAATCAATCATCTGGTGGTGAGGATAGAGCTAATGCAAACACTAGCAAGAAAAAGAAAAACAGGGAAACTGTAGAGAATGATGATGATGACTCTGACTTCATTGTAGATGATGACAATTTAGTAGAGGATTATGAGGTTGATATGGAAAACTTTAAGGCTGTAGTAGACCCAAATGTTAGTGAAGGTGAGGAATCAGAGAATGAAATGGAAGAGGAGGTTGAAGTAGATTTAGATGACTTTCGCAGTTTGAGTAATAAAGATGAGCCTATGTTGCATAAGTCACTTAGGAGGAACAGAAAACAGAAGAGGAGAGGCAAATCAAAGAATGATAAATGTCCATTTTATCTTACTTAAACATTTACTTCTAGAGCTGTTATGAAGAAGACGGTGAAGGACTTTGCTGTGGAAACCAGGAGGCAGCTTAGGATTGTGAAGAATGATAAGTCTAGGTTCAGGGTTATTTGCCAGAGTGTGACACCCGGCATGTTCGGCTTAAACATTTTGATAAAATTTAAGTCTACCTTAACGGAAAAACATTTATAAACGGACTTAACTAGGTTAGTTGAGTCGGGTCAGGTTAGGATTGTCCAGGGTTCAATGATCTGGAGGATCATTGAGAGTTGTTTTGGGAATACACTAGTACTGGGTCCCGTTGTTGGTGAAATTACATGAATTGAATTAAGTAGGACACGTAGATTGATACACACGTGTGATACAATGTGCAAATACGTGCTTCAAAGGTGTAAACATGATTGTATATGCTTAACACGTTATGTTAGGATTGCATGTTCATGTGTTAGAATGTGCTAAAACACGTTTAAACGACAAAACTGGAAAACCTGAAAAACACAAGTACTGGTTCGACCTATAGGGGGGTCGAACCAAGGATGAGAAATTAGCATAAAGCTCATTCGACCAGAAGATCTCTCATTCGACCCATGATGGGGGTCGAATGTAGCCTAGGTATAAATACCACACTTTGTCATTTTTCATCATTTCACAAACCCTAGTCGCCTCTAAACACTCTCTTCCGATTTTAATCACCGAGGAAGGAGTTTTTGCTCTCGTTTTTCATAATCTAACCTACAAACATCATCTAATCAAGAATCTAAGGTGTGTTCTTAATCCAAAACCATTTTTAAAGCATTTTGATTCGTTTTCATCTAACCCTAAATGTCCAGATCTGTTCTAAGGATGTTTTTATGATTAAAAACCTTTTAAACGTCTTTCTAAACCAAAACCTTATCATTAAACATGGGTTTTCATATCAATAAACATATGTTAATGGTGTGTTATGTGATATTAAGTGTTGTTTAATGATTTGCTGCTGTACAAATTATAGAAATATGATCTAGGGTTGTTGTTGGTGTTGTTTTATGATTAATCTAGGTTACAATTAGGTGGATGATGATATTATGGGTATTTTGGGGATTTTTGATGAATCTAGGGCTCGTTACATGTTGTTGTTATTGATAAAACTATTGGGGGTTTTCATACACACATTAAACTGAGCATTTTGAGATAATTATGAAAGGATTTCGAAAAGTTTCCAAATTGGGTAAAGTTTTCATGCATGATGTGACGTTTCCATAATTTTACCATTTTGGGTAAGTGTTAAAACGAACTGATTTTGGGGTAAAATTGGTAGGGTTTCATAGGGATATGTTATTCATGTTTGACTGCAGTATTTCATGATGTTTCGTGGTGTTTTCGGATAGTTTTGATGTGTTTTAGGAAGAATGGAGTTGTAGGGGTCGAACCTGGCCCAAATTCGAACCCACGTGGGGTCGAAGGTGGGGACCAGGTGGTCGAACCCGCAGTCTGTTACTCAGTTAGGTCTAACGAACTTGATTTAGGTCGAATTAACACATGTTAAGGTCGAAGGAACATGTGTTAAGGTCGAATGAACTTGTATTAGGTTGCATAAACTTGTGTATGGGTCAAATGTATCCCAAAGGGGTCGAACCAGGGTAAAAAGGGTCGAACCTGGACTTGTTAAATGCTGATTCGACCTTACAACTCCGTATGTGCGATTTTTGATGCAAATTAAGTATTTTATGCTTGAACCTTATGTGTAATCTATGTATGCTTGATTAGTTTGTGCAATGGGTCACCAACGGGATGTCGGGTCGGTCTAGTGTGTCGGTTGAACAGTCAAACACGTTTTTAAACATACTTGGTCATGATCTGGACAATCGGGGACTGGATGACCTTATGGTTATTAGTCGGAACATTTATGTGAACATTTTGATAGATCTCCGGTAGTTGGGATTATCAAGGGCTTGACTTTTCTTATTATATTGAAGAACACAACTTAAGGTGAGTTTCACGGCCCCACTTTTACTGGTTTTACTATTGGGGGAGAAAACATGCGCTAAACTTATATTTTGTAACATATGTCATACTATGATCTACATTTGCGTTGCTATACGATCTTTGAAAGTCCCCGGGGAAACCATGAATGTGCGGGGATGCACAACGGGGGAAATGTGGATAGATCTATTGGGCGTGACCTGCCCCACCCGTCGACTGGAGGTCGGACGGGTGCATGTTGTCTCGAACTTTACTAAACATGCTGAACATTATTCGGGCTGAACATTTGCTAAACATTGCTAAACGTGCCCAGTAATGGTTTTCCAATCGTAGTAGTAACAAAACATATGCCTAGCTAACGTACTTTGGTATCATTGATATAGTATTGACAGGTTTTGGACTTGGTAACATCTCGTAACATCTCGTAACATTTGGTAACATTTTTATACAAACCTGTGAACTCACCAGCATTATATGTTGACGTCGTTTTGGCATGTTTTTCTCAGGTCGCTAAGGTAGCAACAGTTGGACTAGGCGCACGAGTCTGCATGGTGTCTAGGCTTAGTTCATGCTTTTGAAATAAACATTTTGAACACGTTGGTACTTGGTTTTGTAATTGGTTAAATGCTTCCGCTACGGTTTTATGTTATGAGAACTATGTTTTGAGTTTACGTATTTCATATAGTGTTGTTTATTGTGACCGTTGACTTGGATCCTGGTTTGTCACGCGCCTCGCGGTAAAACTTCGCAAGTGGAAATTTGAGGGTGTGACAAGAGTATTAATCCACAACTTGGTGGTAGTTGTGCCATTAATGCAGATAAGTCAAAGTTGGGGGGCATTTCTGTAAACCCACCCAAAATAGTGAAAAAAAAGAGAGGCCGAACCCTCCACCTCAAAACCCAAGAAACCTAGAAAGAAATACCCCCACCCACCTCTCCTTTTGCTCTGCACGTCTCCTATAGTGAGGTAGTTGGGGCTTGGGTTGTGAAGACCTTAATCACAGATCATTCTTGTCTTTAATGTCGAGGTGTTAGATTATGCACAGTTTCTTGGTTGGCTCGGGAGATTGAGCATATTGTCCAGGCAAGTCCAAACATAACAATAGTTGCTTTAGTTGATATTGTTCAAAAGAATAGGTAGGTTCAGGTGACAAGAAACCAGATGTTTAGGGCCAAGGTGAAAGCAACTGCAAAAATGGTAGGTTGTTATAGTAATCAGTATGAGAAGCTTAGGGATTACTGTGAGGAGTTGATGAGATCTAACCCTGGAACATCAATCAAAATTGATGTAGAGAGAGCGTACAATCTGTCACACCACGCCAATGGCGGAAACACGTGGCGCGACGGTTTAATGGCATAAAGTCAAGATTAACGCAAACTATAAGTAATTAATCAAAAGGGCTCATTTATTGTCACGTCAAACCAAGTTTTAGAGTTACATATCCAAAATAACTTGTTTTAATACATCAAGGGGGTTTCCAAAATATATCCAAATATTTGGGAAATAATAACAAAACCCCAAATTATTCGACGCGTTAAGTATGAGATTCCCCCACCCTGCTAGCCACTTCCTGTCTTCCTTCAATTACATGAAAGATATGTTTAAAAATCGTCAATATATAAAATATTGGTGAGTTCACAGGTTTTAGTTTCCAAAACTTTATTTCTTGGGAAATACCATGTTATGACTATTTATAGGAGTTGCAAATTCCTACAATCTACTTGAGCCTATAACCAAACCAAGACTAATAATAATGCCCCGCTCCAAGTCGTTACTCGGTATCCAACGACTTGATTTCAGAATACGTGCACCCCTGGCATACGCCGATGCATAATCAACGCTATCGATTAGGGGTGGGCCTTGTCAGGCACCAATAGTACTATCCAAATATTCCTTCAGTTTCATTTCCCTGAATTAATGGTTATATAAGAGAGGACTCAACTCCAAGTGGCGATCACAACTCAAGTAATTATCCCGTCAAACATTTTCCATAACATATCTTTCCCCCGAAAAACGTAAAATAGTTTAAAATGGGGCCGTGAAACTCACCTGAATAATTGCTCGGCTCAAATAGAGAATAGTAAGCTTGAGATCAAATACCTACAAACGTCTTAGACGTATAAGCCACTATACCTATAGTGCATGTGCTTCGGCAAGTTGTACACCCAACTCCCAAACCATGATTTATTCCAATTCCCCGTTTAATTAAACGTGTATCCTAAGTTCGTTGGTGATGGATTACCCCTTTCTTACAAGTTATATATATTCTCATTAATATTTCTTTAACTTGTATAATATTATCCTCGACTCGACTTCACTTAACGTATAATTATTTTCCCATTAAATAATTATACTTAAGATCGTATCGTTCGATATAATATATTTTTAACACTCGACCCGACTTGACTCACCACACCGTATATTTACTTTCCCATTAAGTAAATATACTAGGATCTCGTCGATTCGGTATATATATATATATATATATATTATTTACTCGTCTTGGTTTTCCTTCCCGTATATTTACTTTCCCATTAAGTAAATATATTAGAATTTCATCGAGCCGAACATATATATATATATATATATATATGTGTGTGTGTGTGTGTGTGTGTATTTTTTCCGTTAAGTCCATACGTTCGTTTAACGTTTTTAATCTTTAGATTATTTACGTTATATTTCTCCCAAGAATATTTTCCAACACTTAGGAAAGTGTTATGTAATTTTTCACCCAAGTTATATATATATATATATATATATATTTTAACTCCTTAAAATATATTTTTACTCATCTTGCCGTAATGATATTTTTCTTGTTCGTCCGCTTTTACGTCTTAGTTCGTT
Source organism: Ambrosia trifida (assembly GCA_028751855.1). Lineage (NCBI taxonomy): Eukaryota > Viridiplantae > Streptophyta > Magnoliopsida > Asterales > Asteraceae > Ambrosia > Ambrosia trifida. The sequence continues at coordinate 105,392,364 of CM054126.1, read as the reverse complement.
AACACATCCAAGTTCGATTTCTTAACTTATATATATATATATATATATATATAGTCAATTTTTCCAAGTTTTCCAATATGTGTTTTCTAGAAATATTATTCAATTTTCTACTTCCTACACATATTACTTGGAGGTTTTAAAATACCTAGTATTTTTAATACAAAACTTGACAACTTATATACAAAAATGTTCAAACACTTTTATATTCCCATTTATATAAAAGTGTTCATTTTTATATAAGTTCTCCCAAGTTTTAATTTGTCTAACATTTTTATAAAACCTTTGTTTTTATATGGATCCATATGTTAGAAAAGGTCCATATTTTTATAAAACTCAATTTTTTATAAAAATATACTTTTATACAAGATACATGTGTATGTTTACTAGTATTTACCAAATCTACCTTGGAAAATTATTATTTACATTTTTTACACCAAACTTTTCATGGTTGTATTTTTAGACTTAAGTTTCTAAAATATCCATTTTAGTCCCTCAACTTTTAGAGTTACAACATTAGTCCCTTAACTTATAAAAGTTGCATTTTTCCATACTAACTTTTAAGATTAGCATTTTTCTACTAACTAGTAAACTTTAATGGATCATTTTTGCAATGTTAGTTTATTTTCACATTTTAACACTTTTAATAGTCTCATATATTCTTATTAAGGCTACTAATATGTGTTATTTGTGTATTTTGTCCAACAAGTCCAATTTTCATTTTTTTCAAGTTAGTAGACTTTAATAATGTGATTTTTACAATACAAATTTTCTAACAAAAATAACACTTTGACAAGTCTTACATCCTTAAGTTATGATGATTAAAATCATTTTTAGGTTCATCCAAGTTCCATTAACAATTATTACTCAAATCACTATTTTTCTTCAAGTATTCATCATTTAATAAAAACTACAAGAATACTTAACATCCATCACTAAACTTTCAATCGATTCACACTAACTAAACACCATTTTAGTCTTTAAAATCATATGTTTTCTTATGAAAAGCTTATTCAAGTCCACCCCTTGTACAACTTTCTCTAAGCTAATAAACATAAACTTTTTAAAGATAAAACATGATCAAGAATACTTACAACTAGCACAAGGATAGGGAAGCTTTCAATGCTTGATTATGATGGGGTTTAGTGTGTTCTTCCTTAGTGGTTAAGCTCCAAGCTTGAAACACACAATGGGGGTTTGAAGGATGGATGTTTAGGAGTGATTTGGAGGTGTTAAAATTTGTAAGAAATGTGTGTGTGTGTGTGTGTGTGCCCTTGTAATCCCACGGCCAAAGAAGAAAGAAAGAAGAAGATTTTGCTTTTGATGTTCAAGTATTCTTCCCATGTATCCTTTATAATATTTTCATATCTTCCAAGGATTGCATATAATCTAACAAGGATTTATGAGATTTTTGTTGTACAAAAGTGATCTTGGATGGATTGTATGTATGTGTATATGGCCGTGGATTTTTCAAGGGGCAAAGAGGATTGTGAATCTTCCAAGGACACCATGTAATCTCTTATAGGTCCTTATGTAATCTTCCAACAATCTCTTTAGATTCAAAATCCCTTAAAACATGGATCTCTTTGTACTAATGATTTGCTTGATCTTGGGGAATGTTTTGGGCCGTAAGTTTTTAAAGGAAAGGAAGAGTTTGTGTTATTTTATTAGTACAAGTGATCTATACAAGATCACCTCATGATATCCATACCATGCTTTCATATCTACTCCTAGATATCTTAGTACACAAAAGAAAAAGAAGATTAAGGTATGGGAGAGCTTGGGCCGATTCTTGGGGGTCATGGGGTGGGGTCCACAACACAAAATATTTACTAGTATTAAGTTAAGTTTAATCCTTTAATGTTCGGGTGTCGTTCGGGTATTTTTCGGATTTTAACCGCGTGTTATTCGGACATTAAAAGTGCCTATAATAACCCTTAAACATAGCCTAGTTTAAGTGTTGATTGGTTATTTAGGCTCTTGTCGGATGAAATTATGAGTTATACGCGTATCGGGTGCGGCACGCGCACTTTATTCGTTACCGGGAGATTTGTATGGAAAGCTTTCACTTATGGTTTTGGAGTTCCAAAACCCATTATATTTTGTGAAAATACCCTTTATTTTATATCCTGGGTGTCCGTGATCCTTTTTGTTTATTTAATTTTTACCGAGTAATCACCAACGTCCATACCGGATAAGTTTATTCGCACATGATCCTATCATGTCTTACCATTAAACGTATGCATTCCTATGCATCATATGGGAATTTACTATTCTCTAAGGCCTCAGTTAAATAATTAACATGTATCTGCACTTAATTACGTTAATTACACATTAATTAATTAGTACAGAATTACCTCATTTTTGCCGGTTGTTACACAATCCAAATAGCCCTACAAGGCAGTTTAGAAGAATTTACATTTGTCTAGGTGGTCTAAAGGATGGGTGGAGGTTATGTGGTAGAGAAATCCTAGGTTTAGATGGTTGTTTCATGAAGGAACCCTTTCCTGGACAGATTCTAACTGTTGTAGGTGTGGATGGTAACAATGGAATTTATCCAGTGGCTTATGCATTGGTGGAAGCAGAAACAATGGAGACATGGAGTTGGTTCTTGGTGAACTTGGGAGATGATTTGGATATTAGGCCCAATTCTGAATTCACTTTTATGAGTAATAGGCAGAAGGTAAGTTTCTTTCTTGTTTCCTTATTATGTTGTTTATGCTAAGTGATTCAATGATGATTTGCCATATGTTTTTATGCAGGGTATCATACCAGCTATTGCTAGGCTATACCCAAAGGCAGTACATAGGTACTGTCTGAGGCATATACATGAGAACATGAAAACCAAATGGAGGGGACAAGTGCTCAAGGAGTTGCTATGGAGTTGTTCAAGTGTGACCACATCAATAGGCTGGGAGAAGGGTATGAATGCAGTAGCCAAAACTGATAAACCATTGCATGAACGGCTGAAACAGCTCCCACCAAAACATTGGTCAAGATCTCACTTTAATGGTATGCCTCATCTTATGTTTAATGTGCTTAGAATGTATGTTAGGAAAACTGAAATATAGTATGTCCTTGAACAATAATGCATGCAGGAAGGCCAAAGTGTGATATGGTGTTGAACAATATATGTGAAGTATTCAACAGGCATATCATTGGTGGTAGGGACAAACCTATCATCACTTGCCTTGAATACCTAAGGGAGTACCTCATGAAGAAGATTGTGGTTGTTAAAAAGTTGATTGCAAAGACTGATGGGCCTTTAACACCTACTGCAACCAAGACTTTTGGGAAGATAAAAATGAAGCATCACGATACAATGTGATATGGACAGGTATGTTTCCTATACTAATTTGGGTTGATGTTTAATGCTGGTTGAAAACATTTTGACTATCCATGTTAAATACAGGTGGATCCAGGTACCAAGTTACATGCTATGTCACAAAAGACCAGAGGGTTGTGAACCTTGAAGAAAAGACATGCTCTTGTAGGAAGTAGGACCTAAATGCTATGACATGCAAGCATGCAGTGGCTGCCATATGGTGTTATGCAGAGCATGGAGGTGATGGCATACTTGAGAGGTGGGTTGATGAGGTTTACTAGTTGGAAACCTGGAAGAGAGTGTATGAATGTACAATTGCTCAAATCAATGGTATGGATTTGTGGCCAGAATCTAACTGCCCAACCACCCTAACCCCACCAAAGCATCACAAGCAACCAGGCGGGCCAAAAAAAGGCAAGAAAGAGATATGCAGATGAAATGGCATAATCTAGTCAAGCTAGCCAGGTTGATCATGCTTCTCAGTCTATAGGGCCAATCATTCCAGACAGGGGTAAACTGCCAAGAAAAGGTCAGACGGTGACTTGTGTTCTCTACAAACAGAAGGGGCATAATAAGAGATCATGCAAGCTGAAGAAGACTACCCAGGTTAGCAGTGGCAGTGGCAGTTGTGATGCTGGTGGCAATGGAAATGGCAATGGCACTTGGGATGGTGGATCACAAGTGGTTGATTAGTAGGCTCTGTTGGTTGTGTCATGAACTTTGAACAATATTATGTTTATGTATTTTGGTTGTGTCTTGACTTTGGATGTGTGTTGACATTCAGGAACATATGGGTCTTGGTTTGGTTGACTTATTTATGATCATTATGGTCAAATTTTGAATGTTATGAATGTCTTATGTTGTTTTCTGTTGTTGCCACTTATCTGTATGTTGTTGAGCATAAGATGTAGACTTTTGCAGTTGACCCATGACCCATTAGGAAAAGTTGCCTTTCAAAACTACTGCACATTTGCAACCCATGATGTTTAATGCGCAAATTTGCAAGTGACCCATGATGTTTAATGTGCACATTTGCAGGTGACCCATTTGATTTGCAAATTAAATAGGCTGCAGCAGTGTGCATCAAATATGTGCATGACCCATTTGATTTGCAAACCTGCACATTTCATGACCCATTTGTACACAACTAAATAGGCTGCAACAGTGTGCATCAAACATGTGCATGACCTATTTGATTTGCAAACCTGCACATTTCATGACCCATTTGTACACAACTAAATAGGCTGCAGCAGTGTGCATCAAACATGTGCATGACCCATTTGATTTGCAAACCTGCACATTTCAACCATGTGCATGACCCATTTGATTTGCAAGCATGCACATTTCATGACCCATTTCAACAATACTACAAACCTGCATGACCCATTTGTTCAACTGCATTATAAACCATAACTGATACATGAAACTAATACATAACAATTAGCTAAAAACAATTGCATTGAAACAACATACATTCATTCATTAATTCATTCATGAAACTGATACATGAGAATTCCAAAAGAAATACAATCATAACTACATACTATTTGACCCACTTGACATGTCTGACCCAAATAACACACAATACAAAATGATTAACACCCAAGTTTCACCCAAATACATCTTCAATCTTCTGTTGGACTGTGTCAATCTTGCATTTTCGACAGACAAGTTTGAAAGGGCCACCTCATTCACATAGTGATAATCCACCCAAGCAACAAAGCCACAACCACCTCCTAATCAACACACATTGGTTAGAAATTGAAAAAAATAACAACTTTAAGTTTTCAATTGGAAAACTTACCTTTCGATTACAACAATAGAACTGTCGAACAGGGTTTACCGATGTCCACGAAGTCTTGATAACAGTTCCAACACCACATAAGCAAACAACCATCTTGATTACAAATCGAATTGGGAGGGAAGAACGATTTGGATCGTTGGTTTTGAAATTAGGGTTTATAATGGTTTGGGGGAAAAGCCAGTGTTTATAAATGGGATAACTGGTTAACTAGGTTTTAAAATTGTAAGTGATGTGACGAAAATGCCCCTGACTTAACGTCAAAAACTTAACTGAGTCAAGTCGTTAGACTGTTTTGGCCTATTTCTCAAAGGTCAGGAACTGTTCAAGCAATTTTTAAAAGATTGGGCTGGAGTGGCAAATTTGGCCAAACCATAGGGACGGTTTTGGTAATTTACTCAAAACTCATAATAAAACAATATAATTTTACGTTTTTCACTTATTTATTTATTATTTATTTTCTTAACTAATTCGTGTTATATTTTCGCTTATTAATGATCACTAGATTATATCGCGGAAGCTTCCCGGGATAGATAAATCTAATATGATGTGATAAAATATGTGTTTTGATGTAACATATAAATTAATGTACTATAATATGAAAAAATAACAATTTTAATCATGTGAATAAAAATGAAAATGTATAGGATGTATATTTGCATGAGGAGCAAAGCTAGAAACAACCATTGTAGTGTGTGATTGAGGCGGTAGTCTTGAAAATATGACTTTTTTTTTTTGGAAATAAGTGGTTTTAACGTATTCTGCTCTTGATGAAAATATAATTCCTAGTTTTAACATGATTAGTGACTTGCCTAGACATTATTAAAACACATTATGTTTTTTTCCTATATGAACAAAACCCGATAAAAAAACATTTTTAAAGCACAATGGTACTCGTTGGGAAGATAATAAAACATTCGTTAATTTAGTGTAATTTTTTAAAAAAGAATCTCGTATATAAAAATTATTAACGTTTTAAAATTGTGGGGGGAAAGATGAGAGAGAAAGAAACTTTTAGATGGAAATAAGTAGAGTTCCACATGGCACACTCTAGGGGGAGGATGACCTCTTTGAGTACCATGTAGGATTTCATGCTTTAAAATATTAATATATATAGATATAGATATAGATTTAATATTTCATTGATCCAACCTCGTGTAATATTAATTTTCTAACATAATAATAAATAAAAAAACAACATAAATTGTTATAAACCGCATGATACGCAAAGTTTCTAACCTAATATTAAATAAAAGACAAAGACGTTTCATTGATCCAAGCTCGTGTAATATTAGCATTTGTTGATTCTAATCGCAATTATTTTAATTTGTATAGGTATTCATTTGTACAAGAAGGATTTACTTTTTCATCATTGGCTTTCTGATAACTTAAGAAAAAACAATCTTAGACCACTGAATTTCCATTGGAGGGTAGTTCCTAGTTCCTACTGATCTAATGACTTCTCAAATGTAGAAATGCTGCCTATAAGAAAGTCAATACTTTATCTGTGATGGATTTGTCTGGACGCCAACTTGACATAGTGCTGCAAATAATCACCTTGCTTCAGGTAAATAGTCTAATCATGTGATATGATGTTTTTAAGCCTTTATGGTTAACTTTATAAATAACAATAGGAAATTAGTAACTCTCCTTCATCGCTGAGTATTGAGCTCCTAATCCCCTAAATAGTAGGGCACCGTATTGTGTTTATGTGCTTCATTGAGTTTGGGATTTTCACCAAGTTCTTAAACAATATTTTTTTATTGAATTTATGTACACCTACACAATTCTTTTTTTGTATGTAATTTTTTTTATTTAAATAAGATTATGGTCATATTACAGGTCAATATCACATTATTATACAAGTTTCATACGTTGTAGTTTGCTTTCATTTTTTATTTTTATTTTTTGCTACTTTCTTGCAAACATGCCTATCAAGGTGTACAACACTTTTTTTTCTTTTCATTTAGATTTTGAATGTCATTTTGTCCATTTGGCAAGGATCGGTTTTTCTCATGTCATTCAATTTACTTTTACAAGGCAACTAGTAGCGGCCGAAATTGATTGTTATTGGCTATATTTTGACATGACAACTGGTGAGTTTGGAATCTTTATGGGGTTAGGTATCATATAAGAGTTATTATGATAAATATCAATGTCTTTGTTACTTTAAGGATTCTTTAATAGTGAATATTAAATTAATTTGGGGAAATATCATAAAAAAGTATACTTTCAATTTTTTTCTTACAGAAGTCACTCAACATTTTTTTCATATAAAAACACACTATACCTTTTGTTTTTCTGAAAAAATTCACGTAATAATTTTTTGCACATAAAAAAAATTACACCTTTTGTTGTTTATCATAAAAGTCTTTTGACAATTTTTATCTTACATGTGCAAAAAGATGTTGAGTGACTTTTATGAGAAAAAAAAACAGAAAGCATAATGTTTCATATGTTAAAAAATTGTTGAGTGATTTTTGTGAGAAATAATAATAAGTTCAGTGTTTATTTATTTATCTAAAATAAATCAATATAAGTTTGGACACTTGTCATTCACCGGAGGCATCTATTTTTTTGTTAATATTTAACTAGGTTATGTACCCGTGTGATACACGGGTTGAACAATTTAAATTATTTATATTATATATAAATTTAAAGTATAATTAAGAAAAATTAGATTACATGTTTTATTTAAAATAAAAAAAAGTTGCCTTTACAACCGAAAAAATATTGAATATTCATCAGCCCCTAAATGATTTATTGTAAAAAACATTTTTATTCACATAAAACTTTTTTCAAACATTTCAAAATATATCTTCCATACCGTGGCTATTACCTTATAAGACTGCAGGTACAACAAAACAAAAAAAATCAAAAAGTAATAAATGTAAATATGTTTAGGCTAGGATATAAAAAAAATACGCTATCTTAAAAAAATAAATAATTTTTAATAATGATTTCTTTTGTTAGTTCATAAACATTTTCAAATTATGTCTAATAATTTATTTCTAATTTTGAATTATAATATAATTATATTAATTGATTTACAAAAAACATAGAATATATATATTAAACTGAATTTCAGTAATTATACTAATAATTATAGTTGTAACAAATAAAAAATGAATAAGTAATAATTATTAACTAAAGAAAAAAAATTAAAATAAATGTATTGTTTATAATAATAAAATGTGAGGCTTTGTGATGGAGTTCTATGTACTCTATGTGTTGTTTTTTATTACTATAGATAGAAATCGATTAATGTTGATTAATTTATTTTATTTATTTGTTTTGAACAACATAAAAGTCTCACAAAAAATCTTGACTAATTGCATTGTGTTATTCTTAATTTGTTTATTTGACTTTTGAATTTTAAGTATTAAAATTAATATGTATTTGTTGAGCATAGTTTAACATCTAAAACAATGACCAAAATAAAAAAAACTTAATAATCATTTGTCAAATATTCTAACAAACTTAATTTTAAACTTAGAATAACAGATCAAATATTGTAAAAAGAATCATGTGTTTTCTTTTATTAATGATTTTAGTTACAACTATGATTATTAATATAATTAATAAAATTTAATTTAATAAATTTATAATATGCTTTTGCAAATCAATTATTATATTTAAATTTGAATATATTGTATTAAATAATAAAATGAGAGAATTCATGAGGGAGTGCCATGTGTCCCTCATGTGTTTTCTTTTATTATATAGTGTAGATGTAGATGTAGATGTAGATATAGATTATGGATACTTAACTTTTAATTAAAGATATTATTTATTATAATCTTACTTAATTGTGGATAATTATTTTTTAGCTAAAGATTGTTATTATATTATTTAAGCAGTTAATGCGGTAAAATACCGGTTATCAGTCAAAGACCGATATTTGATATATCGATTTTCGCGGTGAGATATCGCGTAACACCCCGAAAACCTCTTTCGTATAATCACGTCTTTAAGGGTGTTTTACATGCAAAGAAGCGAATCAAATAATGAACAATCATTTTATTAATAAATAAAGCAGGAACTAGACGGTAAAACAAGGATTATCTTTCTAGTAGGAAAATAACCTTGTTGGGTTATGTCTAACGGAAGTCGTTACATCAAACGATAAGAAACAGGTTAAATAATAATGCGTAAACAATTAACTCGGTTAGATAAGTTATATAGATTATGAAAGGAAGATATTGAAAAACCTTAACTAAGTTAACAGGGTCAACAAGTGATTGTGTTGTGGATCAAAGTAGAGGGGCCAAAGTTGTATTGTGCCAAATCAATACAAATTTATTTTAAAAAAATGGGGATCAATTCCATTCTCAGGAGATCAACCCCGACACCCAAACATATACACACACATAACCCTAATTCTCATGATCAAGCTCAAATCAAAGCCAAATCAATGGGTAATTAGGGCATTAGCCAAAAATAGGTCATCTAAGGTCTATTAAACTCCAAGGTAACCTTCAATTCATGTTTTTTTGGTGATTTACGTGTTTACGTGAATGATGATAATCATGGATTTTGTGCTAACTAATGATGTTGAATGTAAAGTAAGGTTATGTTCATGTTAGAGTCATCATATACATGCTAAATTGTGTGGAAACTATACGATTCTTACAAATTAGAAAGATAATCAAGTATGCGAAAATGGATTTTCAACCTAGAGGTGAAACCCACATTCTAATGTTGATTAGAGTGATTTCTATACATGATTGAATGTGTAGTTAATAAGCCCAGTGCTAGTTAATATGTTGGAATGTTGAAACATGAAAAATGACTAAGTGTTTAGGTGCTTAAGCTATGAAACTAGCCTTAGAAAAATGGTGCCCATCAACTGTTTGTGAAAATGCTTAAAAGAATGTGGAAGTTAAAATATTTTATGTTGTATTGAAATATGTTAGAGGACTGTTTTGGAAAAATTGTATAAAATCACAAAAAATTCCTGAGAAGACAAGCCCTATATGCTCGGAAAGCTCTCTTAGTCATTTACGTTTTATATTTGAATATGTTGAACTATTTTGGATGTTAAACGGATCAAAATTTACGATTTACAGCAGCTATGCAGTTTTCTTAGCCTACTGTTTGGAACCATTTTAGTTCTTGTCCTGATTTTTGAAAAATCATTGAAAAATCGTTAGAGGGTGTAACTTATATGATTGAAAATGTGTTTGAATTCTTCACGATCCATCTTTGAACATGTTGAACTAGTTAGGACTTTAAATGCTTACATATTTTAGAATAAAACCACTTTGTAGATGATTGTTTACTTCTATGATTATGTATGAGAAATTTGAGAGGTAGGACCCAAATGGCGGAAACCATGAAATGGGTCAAGACAAGTAAAATTATAAAATTGGTGAAAACCATGAAACATGTCAAATGAATAAAGTTATGCTAAACTATATTCTAGATGATAAAACAATACTTGGTATGAAGAGAACTTATGGTGTACTCTATAATAGGTCGACTAGGTAAAAATAGATTAAATGATAGTTGGCAATAAACCTTAGGTGTAAGAAAAGATGAAGTGTTTGGAAAGAAAATTCATTTATTAACATTGTATTTTGATTATAATGAGGTTTGTATTAAAAAAAAATTGATTTTGATTGACTTTTTTACTTGTTCTCACGATACCGTGAGAACAAGTAAAAAAGTCAATCAAAATCAATTTTTTTTTAAATACTGTGACACCCGGTATATTTGGCTTAAACATTTTAGTAACATCTAAGTCTCCCTTAGCGGTAAACGTTTATAAACGGACTTAACTAGGTTAGTTGAGTCGGGTCAAGTTAGGATTGTCCAGGGTTCAATGATCTGGAGGATCATTGGGAGTCATTTTGGGAATACACTAGTACCGGGTCCCGTTGTTGGTGAAATTACATAAACTAATTAAGTGTATGTGTAGATTATTGGTCGTGTGGTGGATTATATACATAGATGTGTTTAAATGATGTGTAGATGATTATCCATGCTTAAATACGTTGAACATAGACTAAGGTTGCATGCTCATATGTTAAGGTGCGTTAAAATGCGTTAAACACGACAAACTGGAAAACTAGATAAACATAGGTCCTGCTTCGATCACTTCGAGTGGTCGAAGGTGGAAATATGTCTTGGTTCGACCCTTTGCAAAGGGGCGAACCTGAAATGTGGAATTGAAAGAATTCCCTTCGACCAGGACAGGGTACATTCGACCCTGTGAAAGGGTCGAAGGAGGCTACATTCGACCACTGACAGGGGGCGAAGGTGGAATAGTATAAATACCAAACTTTGTCATTTTTCACCATTTCACAAACCCTAAGTGTCTCAAAACACTCTCAAACGATTTTAATCACTAAGGAAGGAGTTTTTGCTCTTCTTTTTCATAATCTAACCTATCAACAACATCTAAACAAGAATCCAAGATCTCCGGTAGAGGGATTATCAAGGGCTTAGCATTTTACTAGTTACCGAAGAACGCTATCTAAGGTGAGTTCACGGCCCCACTTTTACTGCTTTAACTTTTGGGGGAGAAAACATGCGCTAAACTATTTTGGTAACATATGTCATACTATGGTTTTAACTTTGTATTGCTATACGATCATTGGAAGTCCCGGGGGAAACCATGAATGTGCGGGGATGCACAACGGGGGAAATGTGGATAGATCTATTGGGCGTGACCTGCCCCACTCGACGGCTTGGAGGGCCGGGCGGGTGCATGTTGTCTCGAACTTTGCTAAACATGCTGAACATTATTCGGGCTGCTTAAACATATGCTAAACATTGCTAAACGTGTCCAGTAATGGTTTCCAATCGTAGTAGTAATAAAACATACGCCTAGCTAGCGTACTTGGTGACATTGGTATAGTATGGACATGGTAACGTTTTGGTAACTTTGGTAACTTATTGAACAAACTTGTGAACTCACCAGCATTATATGTTGACGTCTTTTTGGCATGTTTTTCTCAGGTCGCTAAGGTAGCAACATTGGACTAGGCGCACGAGTCTGCATGGCGTCTAGGCTTAGCTTCATGTTTTGAATAAAACTGTTTGAACATTGTCGTACATGATTTTGTAACTTGTTAGATGCTTCCTCTACGATTTTGATAATTTGAGAACTATGTTTTGGATTTTACGTATTCATATAGTGTTGTTTATTGTGACCGTTGACTTGGATCCTGGTTTGTCATGCGCCTCGCGGTAAAACTCCACAAGTGGAAATTTGAGGGTGTGACAGATTGGTATCAGAGCCAATGGTTATAGTGAACTAGGACTGCATGTAGAGTCTAGTCTATAGCCGAGTCGCACACACTAGACGGTTACATACTTTGAGTCTATTAGTGGGATACGTACTAACGTTGTCGGGGTGTCCTTACATCATCATCATACTTCTTTGTTACATCATCCGCTTTTATTTGGGCTCTTACATACTCTTGTATTCTTCTTCGGGATTGAAGGGGAAGGGGCTGATTTGTTGGTTCTAGCACACACATGCCTTCTTACACTTGCACCTATCGTAACGCGTTACTAGACGACAATATTCGGTGACCGGAGTCTGGACTAGGAGTACATCTGGAGGACCATGTAGAGCAGTTTATCATTTCGGGTGCACACGAAATAATAAACTGAAATGCATGAAAATCCCGATGGACTTCGAGTTTGGATGTATAGTCCTGGATTTGTCCCTAAGTTAGCTCTTATAAATTTCTAGTGGTTGACACTAGAGGTGAATCTGAATCCCTCGATTTCTTGATTTGTTAGATCATGTCTGGTGCTCGCGGTGGTGGACGTCGTGGTGGCGGCGGTGGCCGTGCTGGCGGCGATGGTCGTGCCGGCGGCGGTGGTCATGGTAACATCAACATGACCCAAGCTGAGCTGAACAACTTGCTACAGCAGCAAGTGAACATGGCTATGGCTAATTTCCAGGCTGGGATTAATGCCATGGGTGGTGAGTTAATTTCTATCGACTTTGCCTCATTCTTGGGTGTCATGTTCTTTCGTTTGTGTTTTACTCGTGTATCGTGTTTCAGGTATCGCTGCCAATCCACCTCCACCTCAGTGCTCTTATAAGAAGTTTCGGGACTGTCAGCCCCATAACTTCGCTGGAACTGAGGGAGCGGTGGGACTGCTTCGATGGCTTGAGAAGGTTGAATTTGTGTTCGTCATGTGTAACTGTCCTGCTGGGGACCGGGTGAAGTATGCTACTGCGACATTTGAGGGGCCTGCACTGTCGTGGTGGAATGCTACTACTCAGAACATGGGATTGGGGGAGGCTATTGCTATGCCTTGGGTGGAGTTTGTGCAACTGTTGAGAGGCGAGTACTGTCCGAGGGAGGAGGTGCAGAAGTTGGAACATGAAGTCTGGAGCTACAAGATGGTTGGGTCCGAGATAGAGGAGTACACTGTGAGGAGGAATGAACTGGTGGTGATGTGCCCTGATTTGCACACACCCGAGTATAGGAAAATCGAGCACTATGTATCTGGGCTAGTGCCGGAGATTGCTGGATTGGTGGCTGCCGGGAATATTCCCACTCTTGCTGAAGTTGTCCGATCAGCTCATCGGATGACTAACCTGAAGGTGGCAGAAGGTGTTTTGCCTCCCAAGGGTGCTGCGGTGAAGGCTTCTGAAGGGAACAAGAGGAAGTGGGATAGTGTGGGGAAGAGTGCTGTGCCGCCGCCATCTCAACCGGCGAAGAAGTTGGATTCATCTGGGTCTTCTTCAGGGCAGAAGTCGGGAGGGTATGTTGGGAAGCATCCCAAGTGCAACAAGTGTGGTTTTCATTATTCTGGGAGTTGTGATCGAGCTCGTTGTCATCGGTGCCATCAGTTGGGGCATCATGCTAAGGATTGCAGGGTGGCACTTACCCCGACTCAGACTCCTGCTGCTACTCCTACTATTGCTGCTCAGGGGACTCCAGGAAAGCATGGGTGCTATAACTGTGGTGATACGGGACTCTTCAAGCGTGAATGTCCTAAGCTGAAATAGGGTGATAATGGAAGGGGCGGGAACGGTAACGGGAACAATGGGGGCGGAGGCAGGACTACACGTGCTTTCGTCATTGGATCTGCAGAGGCTAGGCAGGATCCAGACACAGTTACCGGTACGTTCCTTCTTAATGATCGCTATGTTTCTGTCTTGTTTGATTCTGGTGCCGATAAGAGTTTCGTATCTATGGACATTAGTCGATTGCTAGATATAGTACCCACACCTTTAGAGGCTAAGTACTTAATAGAATTGGCTGATGGTAAGAAAATTGAAGCGACGCACACCCTTAGGGAATGTCGCTTGGAACTGTCGGGTTTGTCTTTCCCCATTGACCTTATGCCGGTACCCCTGGGTAGTTTTGATGCCGTTGTCGGCATGGATTGGTTATCGTTGTATCGTGCGGAGATCGTTTGTTTCGATAAGATTATTCGGAACCCTCTCCCTGATGGAGAGACTCTTTCGGTTCATGGCGAGAAAAGCGGTGCTCCGCTAAGTATCATTTCTAGCATGAAAGCCCGTAAGTATCTTCGGAAGGGTTGTTCGGCCATTCTGGCACTTGTTAACGTTTCTACTGACGATGAGAAGAAGATCGAGGATATCTCGGTGGTTCGTGATTTTCCCGATGTGTTTCCTGATGACTTGTCGGGTCTTCCTCCCCATCGTCAGGTTGAGTTTGGTATTGATCTTACTCCGGGTGCAGCTCCCATTGCCCGAGCTCCGTATCGTCTTGCACCTCCCGAGATGCAAGAGTTGTCCAGCCAGTTGCAGGAACTCTTGGAAAAGGGTTTCATCCGACCGAGTTCTTCCCCGTGGGGAGCTCCTATTTTGTTTGTAAAGAAGAAGGACGGAAGCCTCCGCATGTGTATTGATTATCGCGAGCTAAACAAAGTGACCATCAAGAATCGTTATCCTCTTCCTCGCATTGATGATCTCTTTGACCAGCTCTAGGGCTCCAGTTACTACTCGAAGATTGATTTGCGGTTCGGTTATCACCAGTTGCGCGTCCAGGAAGCTGACATTCAGAAGACTGCTTTTCGCACTCGTTATGGCCACTTTGAGTTCTTGGTCATGCCTTTTGGTCTCACTAACGCACCGGCGGTGTTCATGGACTTGATGAACCGCGTTTGTAAACCTTACCTTGATAAGTTCGTCATCGTGTTTATTGACGATATTCTGATTTATTCTAAGAACAAGACGGATTATGAGGAACACCTACGGTTGGTCTTGGAACTTTTGAGACAGGAGCAGTTGTATGCTAAGTTCTCGAAGTGTGATTTTTGGTTACGTGAAGTTCAATTCCTAGGGCATGTGGTGAATGAATTGGGAATTCATGTCGATCCGGCTAAGATCGAAGCTATTAAAGACTGGGAAGCACCAAAGATGCCATCTGAGGTGCGGCAATTCCTGGGTCTTGCAGGTTACTATCGTCGTTTCATTGAGGGCTTTTCGAAGATCGCTCAACCCCTCACTACTCTTACCCAGAAGGACCGAAAGTTCGACTGGGATGAACCACAGGAATCAGCATTTCAGATGCTAAAGCTTAAACTTTGTTCTGCACCTATCTTATCTTTACCTGAGGGTACGGATGCCTTCGTTGTGTACTGTGACGCTTCTATTCGTGGTCTCGGTTGTGTGTTGATGCAACGCGGGAGGGTTATTGCTTATGCTTCTCGTCAACTCAAGGTTCATGAGAAGAACTACACTACTCATGACTTGGAACTGGGTGCGGTGGTCTTTGCATTGAAAATCTGGAGACATTACTTGTACGGTACCAAGTGTGAAGTATATACCGATCACAAGAGTCTTCAGCATATTTTCGATCAGAAGGTGCTAAACATGCGGCAGCGTCGCTGGGTTGAACTCCTGAACGATTATGACTGTGCTATCAAATACCATCCTGGCAAGGCGAACGTTGTGGCGGACACCTTGAGCAGGAAGGAGTCTGCGAATCCTCGTCGTGTTCGAGCCTTACAGCTTACCATTCATTCATCATTGCCTGACCGAATCCATTCTGCACAGTTGGAAGCTTTGAATGAGGAGAACCTTAAGGCTGAGACTATGCACAGTGCTGACAAGCATCTTGAACTCAGGACCGATGGCTTACACTATTTTGCGGGACGTGTTTGGGTCCCCTTGCTCGGGGGATTACGCGAGCTTGTTTTGGATGAAGCTCACAAATCCCAGTATTCTATTCACCCTGGCTCCGATAAGATGTATCAGGATTTGAAGGTACTTTATTGGTGGCCAAACATGAAGGCTGATATAGCTTCTTATGTCAGCAAATGCTTGACTTGTGCTAAAGCAAAGGTGGAGTATCAGAGGCCGTCTGGTCTCCTGCAACAACCAGAGGTTCAGGAATGGAAGTGGGAGCGAATCACGATGGATTTTGTCACCAAGCTACCAAGGTCGCCTAGTGGTTATGATATGATCTGGGTGATTGTAGACAGGTTTACAAAATCGGCACGTTTCATACCTATTAAGGAAACCGATGGACTCGAGCGGTTGGCTCGACTTTACCTTAAGGAGGTGGTTGCTCGGCACGGAGTGCCTGTTTCTATTATCTCTGATTGTGATTCTTGTTTTGCTTCACGTTTCTGGAAGGCTCTGCACAAGGCTTTGGGTACTCAGTTGGATATGAGTACAGCTTATCATCCGCAAACTGATGGACAGAGTGAGCGGACGATTCAAACCTTGGAAGACATGCTTCGGGCGTGTGTTATCGATTTTGGCAAGAGTTGGGAGATTCACCTACCGTTGGTGGAGTTCTCCTACAACAACAGCTATCACTCTAGTATCAAGGCAACTCCGTTCGAGGCTCTCTACGGACGGAAATGTTAATCACCTCTTTGTTGGGCCGAGGTGGGCGAGAGCCAGCTCACTGGTCCGGAACTTGTGTACGAAACTTTGGAGAAAATCGTGCAAATTCGTAACCGTTTGGCTGCTGCGCGGGATCGTCAGAAGAGCTATGCCGATCGCCGTCGCAAACCTTTGGAGTTCCAGGTTGGGTACAGGGTACTTCTGAAAGTTTCACCATGGAAGGGCGTCATACGCTTTGGAAAGCGTGGCAAGCTTAACCCTCGTTATGTCGGACCATTCGCAATCCTGGATCGGATTGGACCGGTGGCATACATACTTGACTTACTGGCGGAGCTCGATAGTGTTCACAACGTCTTCCATGTGTCTAACTTGAAGAAGTGTTTGGCTGATGAATCTCTCATTGTACCACTGGAAGAGATCAAGGTTGATGATCGTCTTCGCATCGTGGAGGAACCTGTCGAGATTCTCGACTACAAGATTCGTAACCTTCATCGGAGTAAAATCCGCATCGTCAAAGTTCGTTGGAACTCGAATCGTGGACCGGAGTTCACGTGGGAACGGGAGGATCAGATGAAAGCTAAACATCCTCATCTTTTTTCGAAACGCGCATTCGAATCAAGGCATGTTACTACTGAAGCGGAATGAATCTCGGGTCGAGATTCCTTTCAACGTGGGGATGATGTGACATCCGGTAAATTTTCTTTTCGTTTCATTCTTTCCGTTTCTTTCATTTTTGGGCTTTATGCAATTTTCGGGACGAAAATTCTTTCAACGTGGGGATGATGTGACACCCGGCATATTTGGCTTAAACATTTTAGTAACATCTAAGTCTACCTTAGCGGGAAACGTTCATAAACGGACTTAACTAGGTTAGTTGAGTCGGGTCAAGTTAGGATTGTCTAGGGTTCAATGATCTGGAGGATCATTGGGAGTCATTTTGGGAATACACTAGTACCGGGTCCCGTTGTTGGTGAAATTACATAAACTAATTAAGTGTATGTGTAGATTATTGGTCGTGTGGTGGATTAGATACATAGATGTGTTTAAATGATGTGTAGATGATTATCCATGCTTAAATACATTGAACATAGACTAAGGTTGCATGCTCATATGTTAAGGTGCGTTAAAATGCGTTAAACACGACAAACTAGAAAACTAGATAAACATAGGTCCTGCTTCGACCACTTCGAGTGGTCGAAGGTGGAAATATGTCTTGGTTCGACCCTTTGCAAAGGGGCGAACCTGGGATGTGGAATTGAAAGAATTCACTTCGACCAGGACAGGGTACATTCGACCCTGTGAAAGGGTCGAAGGAGGCTACATTCGACCACTGACAGGGGGCGAAGGTGGAATAGTATAAATACCAAACTTTGTCATTTTTCACCATTTCACAAACCCTAACTGTCTCAAAACACTCTCAAACGATTTTAATCACTAAGGAAGGAGTTTTTGCTCTTCTTTTTCATAATCTAACCTATCAACAACATCTAAACAAGAATCCAAGATCTCCGGTAGAGGGATTATCAAGGGCTTAGCATTTTACTAGTTACCGAAGAACGCTATCTAAGGTGAGTTCACGGCCCCACTTTTACTGCTTTAACTTTTGGGGGAGAAAACATGCGCTAAACTATTTTGGTAACATATGTCATACTATGGTTTTAACTTTGTATTGCTATACGATCATTGGAAGTCCCGGGGGAAACCATGAATGTGCGGGGATGCACAACGGGGGAAATGTGGATAGATCTATTGGGCGTGACCTGCCCCACTCGACGGCTTGGAGGGCCGGGCGGGTGCATGTTGTCTCGAACTTCGCATGTTGTCTCGAACTTTGCTAAACATGCTGAACATTATTCGGGCTGCTTAAACATATGCTAAACATTGCTAAACGTGTCCAGTAATGGTTTCCAATCGTAGTAGTAATAAAACATACGCCTAGCTAGCGTACTTGGTGACATTGGTATAGTATGGACATGGTAACGTTTTGGTAACTTTGGTAACTTATTGAACAAACCTGTGAACTCACCAGCATTATATGTTGACGTCTTTTTGGCATGTTTTTCTCAGGTCGCTAAGGTAGCAACATTGGACTAGGCGCACGAGTCTGCATGGCGTCTAGGCTTAGCTTCATGTTTTGAATAAAACTGTTTGAACATTGTCGTACATGATTTTGTAACTGGTTAAATGCTTCCGCTACGATTTTGATAATTTGAGAACTATGTTTTGGATTTTACGTATTCATATAGTGTTGTTTATTGTGACCGTTGACTTGGATCCTGGTTTGTCATGCGCCTCGCGGTAAAACTCCGCAAGTGGAAATTTGAGGGTGTGACAAATACAAACCTGATTATAATCAAAATAGAACATTAATAAATGAATTTTCTTTCCAAATAATTCATCTTTTCTTGCAAAAACACTTTCAAATTAACTTTTTACACATGTGTAAATGAAACAGTTTACACATGTATAAATAGTAAATTTACACATGTGTAAAAACAAATTATTTCCGTATACGTTTGAATTTTTACGCGTAAATTGTGTTTTTGAGATTGTATTTTAGTAATAAAGACAAGTGTAAAAAGAAATTTTGAATTTGAATGGTTTTAGATGTCGTTCTCACGGTTCGCATGAAATATAGGTGTTCTCAAATTAAGTTTCCCCTATATATATATATACACACACACACACACACACACACATATACATACATACTCATAACAATAACAACAACAACCGAACCCAGTAAATTCCACCAATAGCGACGCTATTGGTAGGGTCTGAGAAGGGTGGGATGTAGGCAAACCTTACCCCTATCGTTAGAGATAGAGAGGTGCTTCCAGAGAGACCCACGGCTTGATATCAAACACATTATATATAAATAAATAGACAAACACCAAATAGTACAATAAGTAGTGAATGAATAACATAGAAGTACAAGTACAGGCAAGGTTTTGAAACCAGGACCGGACCGGCCTGTCCGACCGGTCGGACCGGGAAACGGATGTAACATCGCGAATTTTTTTTTCCAAATTTTAACATAAAAAGCCCTTATCTTATATATATTTTTTTCTTCTAATGTACCTAAGCCTTTATTTTCTCTTCCAAACTCACAACTTATATATATATATATATATATATATGTGTGTAATAATAATAATAATAATAATAATATAACACAAAAATCAGATTTTCTTTTTTGTAGAGTTATATTTTTTAACAATACTCATTCCTTTAAAACAACACCAGCCCACCTTAATTTTTCTTTAATTTCGGAACCCAATCCAGCAGGCCCATTAACTGTCCAGCCCACTAGTTCCTCCCCTCATCCCCTTTCGTAAAAAAAATAAAAGATTTGCCCCTGCCGGGACTCGAACCCGGGCAGGAGCCTGTCCGAACCAAACACACCCTCACGTCCAACCATCTGAGCTACCAACACACTTGCTTTGTATCCCAACCATTAAATATTAAAACCTAGCCTTCGCGTCTATTTCCTTTTCTTCCCCCTTGGCTGTTACGAGCAGCAGCAGAATACCAACATTAAACGAAAGTCAAACCCAACCATTGACCCTTCAATTTACCTATTTTGGGAAGACTAAATCAAATTAATGAATGTTATAAAGTTTGACTAATTATTTCGCAACTATAGCAACTATTATGGCCACGATTTCAGCTCGTAATGAGCTTAATCACGCGTGAATTTTAAAGACGGGTCAAGACTTACCAAATCATTCACCCGAGCCTTACCCTATAAATTGAACCTCCACAATCCTTCACAACTCGCTAATCCTCTCTTCTCAATCTCTAATTTCTCACAAATCCTCTGTTATTAAGCTTTCCATTCGAATTTTTGACTTCGTCTTTGACCGATCGAATTAGGTATCAAACATACTTGTAAGTTTGATTTTTGTTGTGGGTTTCTTTGATCGGCCAACACACAACGTTTACCCCATGGTTAATTGGGTTAACGTTGTGTGATTTAATCAATTTCAAATTCTAGGGCTCGAAGGTGAATTTTGGGGAAGAACATGTAATCGCGTTTCATTATAAATATTTAACGTACAGAATCCAAACACAACCACAGGTCTAGACCAAGTGGTTGTGCTTGGTGCTTGCTATACAGTCCACGCGGGTTCGACTCTGGCAAACAGCAAGTTTTCTTTTCCTTTCTTTTTTTTTTACATTCAAGCCTATATATATATAAATACTAATATTTTAAAAATTAGTTTTAAAATACTAAAACCACTTTATAAATCCTACAAAAATTATTTTAAGTTATTCTGATGAAAAAGTTTAACTTATAATTTTTAGTTTTCAAAAATTTATTTATTTAATATATGTAATAAATAAATCAAGTTTATTCCATTTTATTTATAAAATTCTATAAAAATATCAAAACGATCTTATAAATTTCCACAAAAATCAGATTTTCTTTTTTGTAGAGTTATATTTTTTAACAATACTCATTCCTTTAAAACAACACCAGCCCACCTTAATTTTTCTTTAATTTCGGAACCCAATCCAGCAGGCCCATTAACTGTCCAGCCCACTAGTTCCTCCCCTCATCCCCTTTCGTAAAAAAAATAAAAGATTTGCCCCTGCCGGGACTCGAACCCGGGCAGGAGCCTGTCCGAACCAAACACACCCTCACGTCCAACCATCTGAGCTACCAACACACTTGCTTTGTATCCCAACCATTAAATATTAAAACCTAGCCTTCGCGTCTATTTCCTTTTCTTCCCCCTTGGCTGTTACGAGCAGCAGCAGAATACCAACATTAAACGAAAGTCAAACCCAACCATTGACCCTTCAATTTACCTATTTTGGGAAGACTAAATCAAATTAATGAATGTTATAAAGTTTGACTAATTATTTCGCAACTATAGCAACTATTATGGCCACGATTTCAGCTCGTAATGAGCTTAATCACGCGTGAATTTTAAAGACGGGTCAAGACTTACCAAATCATTCACCCGAGCCTTACCCTATAAATTGAACCTCCACAATCCTTCACAACTCGCTAATCCTCTCTTCTCAATCTCTAATTTCTCACAAATCCTCTGTTATTAAGCTTTCCATTCGAATTTTTGACTTCGTCTTTGACCGATCGAATTAGGTATCAAACATACTTGTAAGTTTGATTTTTGTTGTGGGTTTCTTTGATCGGCCAACACACAACGTTTACCCTATGGTTAATTGGGTTAACGTTGTGTGATTTAATCAATTTCAAATTCTAGGGCTCGAAGGTGAATTTTGGGGAAGAACATGTAATCGCGTTTCATTATAAATATTTAACGTACAGAATCCAAACACAACCACAGGTCTAGACCAAGTGGTTGTGCTTGGTGCTTGCTATACAGTCCACGCGGGTTCGACTCTGGCAAACAGCAAGTTTTCTTTTCCTTTCTTTTTTTTTACATTCAAGCCTATATATATATAAATACTAATATTTTAAAAATTAGTTTTAAAATACTAAAACCACTTTATAAATCCTACAAAAATTATTTTAAGTTATTCTGATGAAAAAGTTTAACTTATAATTTTTAGTTTTCAAAAATTTATTTATTTAATATATGTAATAAATAAATCAAGTTTATTCCATTTTATTTATAAAATTCTATAAAAATATCAAAACGATCTTATAAATTTCCACAAAAATCAGATTTTCTTTTTTGTAGAGTTATATTTTTTAACAATACTCATTCCTTTAAAACAACACCAGCCCACCTTAATTTTTCTTTAATTTCGGAACCCAATCCAGCAGGCCCATTAACTGTCCAGCCCACTAGTTCCTCCCCTCATCCCCTTTCGTAAAAAAAATAAAAGATTTGCCCCTGCCGGGACTCGAACCCGGGCAGGAGCCTGTCCGAACCAAACACACCCTCACGTCCAACCATCTGAGCTACCAACACACTTGCTTTGTATCCCAACCATTAAATATTAAAACCTAGCCTTCGCGTCTATTTCCTTTTCTTCCCCCTTGGCTGTTACGAGCAGCAGCAGAATACCAACATTAAACGAAAGTCAAACCCAACCATTGACCCTTCAATTTACCTAT
This sequence comes from Ambrosia trifida, assembly GCA_028751855.1. Classification (NCBI taxonomy): domain Eukaryota; kingdom Viridiplantae; phylum Streptophyta; class Magnoliopsida; order Asterales; family Asteraceae; genus Ambrosia; species Ambrosia trifida. The sequence goes on along the minus strand of CM054126.1, from coordinate 105,369,389 downwards.
TTTGGGAAGACTAAATCAAATTAATGAATGTTATAAAGTTTGACTAATTATTTCGCAACTATAGCAACTATTATGGCCACGATTTCAGCTCGTAATGAGCTTAATCACGCGTGAATTTTAAAGACGGGTCAAGACTTACCAAATCATTCACCCGAGCCTTACCCTATAAATTGAACCTCCACAATCCTTCACAACTCGCTAATCCTCTCTTCTCAATCTCTAATTTCTCACAAATCCTCTGTTATTAAGCTTTCCATTCGAATTTTTGACTTCGTCTTTGACCGATCGAATTAGGTATCAAACATACTTGTAAGTTTGATTTTTGTTGTGGGTTTCTTTGATCGGCCAACACACAACGTTTACCCCATGGTTAATTGGGTTAACGTTGTGTGATTTAATCAATTTCAAATTCTAGGGCTCGAAGGTGAATTTTGGGGAAGAACATGTAATCGCGTTTCATTATAAATATTTAACGTACAGAATCCAAACACAACCACAGGTCTAGACCAAGTGGTTGTGCTTGGTGCTTGCTATACAGTCCACGCGGGTTCGACTCTGGCAAACAGCAAGTTTTCTTTTCCTTTCTTTTTTTTACATTCAAGCCTATATATATATAAATACTAATATTTTAAAAATTAGTTTTAAAATACTAAAACCACTTTATAAATCCTACAAAAATTATTTTAAGTTATTCTGATGAAAAAGTTTAACTTATAATTTTTAGTTTTCAAAAATTTATTTATTTAATATATGTAATAAATAAATCAAGTTTATTCCATTTTATTTATAAAATTCTATAAAAATATCAAAACGATCTTATAAATTTATCACAAAAATTATTCTAAGTCTTTATAACATCAAGCTTTTCTGAAATAATTTTTATTTCTGAAAAATCATTTATTTAATATTTTTAATCAATTTTTGTTAGTTTTAATCATAATTAAATCATAATAAATCCAATTTTTAATATTTTTGAACCAAAATTTTACATAAATTATTTCTGATTATTTGGAACAGAAATATAATTTTTAAACTAATAATTCTTTAATTTTAGTATTTTTGAAATATTAAAGTTAAATTTTGACAATTTGTAATAAATAGATTAAATAATCTATTTTAAAGAAAATAATTTTATAAAAATTATTTTTATACTTTAAACACATTCTTGTGACCATCTTAGATTTAAATTTCATAAAAAGATTTTTGGCTATTTAATTACAAATATTCTCTAAATTATCAAGCATTTTTAATAATAATCAAACGAGCATTTATCCCCAATTCGAAGCCCTAGAAACTTATACATTTGTAGACTTGATAGACTTAGACATATTTATTACCTTATTATAGGGTGATTCTTGATACATTTGGGCAACACCATTATTCAATTTTTCAACAGATATAACGTTTTGCTAAGGTGAGTTTTACATAGCCCCTTTTCTATTTATCACCATTTTTGGGGTGAAACATGTTACAACATTATTTATGCAATTCAATCATCAATGTGTCTATGTGTATTTCTATGTTGCATTATGTCTTGAACATGACTAGGGTAAGCACAATTCTAGCATAAACATTCATCAGCCAAACGGTATACATTGATAGATCTATTGGACTGACAATCCCACCCGGATACGTACCTCCTACAAAGGTTACGTGGGTGTTTGTTACTGCAATATAAACGAGTGAACCATGAGCGTATGGGATGTACCACAATACAACAGTCACAAGGTTGATTATGCACTCGATTTACTTCTAGTATGTTTTCGCATATGAACTAGATTGCCATGACACATGAATTGCACAACAATTTTATTCGATTATCAAAACCTATGTAATTCTCACCAACTTTTGTTGACCCAAAATATTTTCAACCTAACATGTTTCAGGTTTTATTTGCTTGAAGATTTGCTTGAAGATGTTTGCATAGTTTAATTTGATTTGATGTACAAATTCTTAGAACAATTGTATGTAACGTATTTAAATTATCTAATGACATTTATTATTCGCCATGAGCTACTGAACAATCATCAATACGTGACATCCCGATGTTTCCGCCATCGGTTGGGGTGTTACAACGGACCCCCGACCGGTCCGGGTCACTACATTGGACTGCTCGTGCATAGAACCGAAGGTTGAACCGTTGGACCGGATTTTTGGCCGGTTGGACCGGGTTTTAGGGAGTTTCGACCGGTTTTTTTAATTTAATTTAATTTATTTTTTTGTTTTGGTTCGACTTTTGAGCCGGTTCATTGGCACGGCCGGATCGGTCGAACCGGTGGACCGGTGATGACTCTGGTTCGACGTCCGGTCCGGTTCTTAAAACATTGAGTACAGGTATATAAATAACCTCATAAATTAACAAATATATATATAAATGCACAAAGACCATCCCTAAAAACACAAAACAAAGACACAAAAGTACCTTTCTCCTAAAAATCTTTAACTTTGATCCTACGCCTCCACAAATTTCTATCTTGGACCATATCCTTATAGGGTGCAATTCTAACACATCTTGCTTAATCCATTCAACCGAGGTTAATTTGGACTTGCCTCTACTCCTCCTCCACTCCACAATGAGGTGTTCTAGTGTTCTAACTGGCACTGCCATTACTTCTAACATTTTCCTAAAAGCCTCATTTCTTATCTAGCCTAACCTAGTGTGTCCACACATCCACCTCAACATCCTTATATCTGCTACCTCCATCTTTCGTGACTGTGTTTTTCTGATGGCCAATAGCCTGTCCCATATAACATAGCAGGTCTAATTGCAACTCTATAAAATTTTCCACTTTAATTTAATTGGGAACTTCTTGTCGCACAATACCCCAGCGGTTGCTCTCCACTTACACCATCTAACCTGTATGTGGTGTACTACATCACTATCTATCTCTCCATCCTTTTAAACTAACGACCTTAAGTACTTGAACTTAGTTATTTACGGAACCACATGACCTTTAATGATGATCTGAGTGTAATTAAGACTAGAATTAAAAGAGAAACTCAACATAACCCAAAATAATTACTCTAACCTGAAAAAACATTTTTTTTTGAACGGCCAAACAACTATTATTCATAAGACTAGCAAGATGCTAGCAAAACAGTCCGAAATACAACAATCCAGAAAAAAACACAAATACAACCCGAAAGGGCAATCCGCAAACAATCAAACACAAACCCCAAACGCTACCCCATGTTATACGAGTCAAACCTACCCCAAGCGTCCCACGTCATATCCGGCATCTTCCCCCGGTTTGTAATCCATAGATAACTCATAATTTTGATTTCTTCGAACACATCCCGAGCCACCACCGCTTTATTATTATGAATAAGGTCATTCCTCGCCTTCCATAAACTCCAAAAAGTAGTAACCATAACTCCATAAAACGCTTTCTTGGCCTTAGACGTCGTTTTCGCCGTTCTATGGTATTTTAACAAATCCCGGACATGAAAGAAAAACATAGTAGGCACGTTACACCAAGAGAACACCGCCTGCCATATCTCCATCGCAATCGGACAGCCCGTAAATAAATGCTCGGCCGACTCTGTATTCGATTCACACATCCGACACATTGTTGATTCCAAAACAATATTTCTTCTAGTGAGTGCATCAGCTGTCGGCAATCTGTCTAAAAACGCACGCCAAGCCACAATGGCAACCTTACGCGGAACCCAATTACACCATTCGTATACTTCCCCTGGGACAGCCACATTCGCCTTGACAATACACACTTTAACTGCCTTAACTGAAAATGTTCCAGACCCATCAAAAGCCGCGGACCAGCAGTCACATCCAGCCCTGATCGAAGTATCCGCAAGCAACCCTTGTAACTCCTGCAGCTGAATGATTTCATCTGCTCCAGTTAACACCCGTCGCCAATCCCAATTGAATCTGTCATCCCCCTGCCGAGTGTTTAATCTGTCCGAAAGAAGGCAGGTCTTGTTTTTTTCCAACGCAAAAAGCAGAGGGAATTTACGCTGCAACACGTCATCTGAAATCCACCAATCCAGCCAAAAATGAATTCCCGAACCATCCCTGGGGATGCCTTTAATCATCTTGTGGGGGTCCAAGTTCAGCGAAATCAGCAAGTTGGGAATGCTTGCTATTTGTTTCCATGTACAAGCCAGTGCAGGTTTAACCGGAAGTAGGGACCAACCCCTGCCATTACCGTGTATGGACCAAACAACTTTGCGCCAAAGATCTCCTCGATTAGTCTTGAAACGCCACCACCATTTAGTAAGAAGACTCACATTAGCATCTCGAAGAGAGCCCAGCCCGATGCCACCGTATTTTATAGGAGCGACCACTTTTTCCCAGGCAAGCCAACTTAGTTTATCAACCTCTTCCGTGCCGCCCCAAAAAAACCTTCGTCTAATCCGTTCAAGACTGTCAACGACTTGAACCGGAGCCCGGAATAATGAAAAATAATAAAGTGGAAGCGAACTAAGAACCGACTTGAGTAAGGTAATCCTTCCACCATAGGATAAACATTTCGCCTTCCAATTCGATAAACGTTTTTTCACCTTATCAATTACCGGTTCCCAACTCTTTACAAGATTCATGTTCATGGATATCGGTATACCGAGGTGGACAAAAGGAAGCTTATCATAGGAGCAGTTGATAGCCGAGGATAAATCTGCCACCTCCAAGTCATCTACACCAGCCCCATAGAGGCGACTTTTTTGTGAGCTTATCCTCAACCCAGAAATCAAATAGAAACTCCGCAATAGACGCCTTAAATTTCTCGCATTCGTAGTGGACCATTCGCCACAAAAGACCACATCGTCTGCATAAATAAAGTGAGAAATTAAGGGACCATTACCTCACACACGAATGCCATGAAACACCCCCAAAAGACACGCTCTCTTCATTATCCGACTAAGAGCCTCCATTGCAAGAATAAATAGAAAAGGGGAGAGAGGGTCCCCTTGTCGAAGACCCCGTTGGCACATAAACTCCGTTGTAGGAGAGCCATTAACTAATACCGATGAACGAGAGCTTCTAACAATGGACAATATCCAACCGCGCCACTTTAGAGAAAAATTCATTTGTAATAATATATCTTCTAAAAAATCCCAACGTAATGAATCATACGCCTTCTCTATGTCCACTTTAAAGAAAAAACCTTTGAGTTTAGCTTTCTTCAGCCACGCAATAGCTTAATTCCTATTGAATTCTCAATTCTCGGATAATTTCATACACAGACAAACTAATAATCTTCGAAAAAATAAAAATTATTAAAACTGATAAAAACATAACCGTTTAGACTGATGTAACCAACCCAGCTAACAGTGGCGGATCTAGAAACATTTTTCAGTAGTAACGTTTTTCATTTTTTTCATTTTAGTAGCAACGTTTTTCAAATTTCGTAAAAAAAAAACAAATTTTCCACTAATTTTCCACTACGCGCGCGAAGTTGAGCCGTAACGTCCGCACCCCGTGGTTGTGTGCTGGATCCGCCCCTGCCAGCTAACCCACCACATTAGTTTGTCATTTTGAAAACTATAGTTAACAGTTTAACATAAACTTTTTTTCTGAACCTGACCCCTATTTTAAAGTTGAAGAATAACGAACTTAACACGTAAACAAACATTTAAAAGACACCCGACAATACAGTCGCATGCACCACTCTTTAAATACAATACATGTGCAATAAAAGCATCAAAAGAATTAAGCAAACACCAAACACCTAATTGAGACCTTTTAATTGTTGAATCATTTCGACATACTTTGCATATGATAGAATTCAGAGGCTTGTGTTCGAATATAAAGTAGTAAAATTAATAGCCACTTTAGCATTTATGATCTTTGTCTTGACAAGATGTTATATTTGATTTATTAGCATTAATATAACTAGTTTTAGAAATACACGTAACATTATAAATTTTAAAGCATAATGTTGATGATAGTGTTATATGTTTGGTTAGATATAAAAATTGAAATAAGTAACTGATAATATTATTTACTTTCTAGGTTTCAAGTTCATGGTCTTACTTCAATTTCCCTCAAATGTGACAGTTAAGATGCTATTCACATTTAGGGGGTGTTTGAGATTGATTATTCAAAACAGATTATGCGTTTTGAAAAAACAGGGGTGAAGCTGCTTATAGATTATTGCGTTTTGGTAGCCTAAAAAACTGATTATCTATGTTTCAAAACGCAATCCCAAATACTAAAAACTGATTATCTGCGTTTTCAAAATGCAATAATCTAAAAATCAGATTTAAAACGCAATCCCAAACACCCTCTTACTAAAAGTCTTATTTTGATGAAGGGACTAGGCATACTGAGTTAGATTGTTGTTTCGTATGAGAGAAACTTCAAGAGGGCTTAATTCACTTGACTCACACATGCACAACTAATCAGTTTGACGATTCAAAGAGTCTAGTTGGCCATCAACACATATTTGATTTCCAAGTTGGGATTGTAAAAATGTGAGTTATCTCTACTACCTTATTAAGGAGGAGTGATAGGTAAGAAAGTAATTTTACACAATTTTTAAGATGGGAGTTGAAGAGTCCCTTCACAAACTTCCAATATTTGGTCATTTTGTTCCCTTTATGCCCTTATGTACAACCTATAATGCTCATTGTATATATGTGTAATGCATACTTCATATCCATTTCAACATGTAACCCCAACACCTAATTAAACCTCAATTCAATTTCAATAAAACCCAAGCTGTTCATTAAATCCTTCTACACATCTATTTAATAATAACAAGCAATGTTTGTGATGGTTCTATTAGGCTTTGTTGGAGCTTATAAACATTGTAGTAATTGGACATTTTTGTCTTTTTTTTGTTTGTTGAATTGTATAACTCTTTAAAGCATGATGTCTAACCTCATATAATATATGTATTTTTTTGCCAATAATTCTCTCATTCTCTCTGTATATTACAACTAACTAAAAGAAAACTTAATATCCTGATTTATATATATCAAATACTTTTAATTTAAAATTACCATTTTGGTAAAAAAAATTATTTTTTAACTTGGGTTACCTTTACGTACTTAGTCAGGTTTAAAAACCGCCGCAACGCGCGGGGTAATTTACTAGTTTGCTTAAATCTCTTATTGCCCATTCCTTAATCTCCAATTGCCCATTCCTTATGCCATGGTTTGTATGTTTATTCTTACGTTGTGTCCCCAAGTTGACTTATAAGAAGAAAAGAAAGGAAAGGGAGGGAGGGAAAGAAAAAAAAAAATGTGACTTATTTGTTTAAACGCTTATGGAGAGTTGGTGTACATAGTTGCCCCTAGCTTTGCCATACACCCTAACTCGACCACGATACCAAAAAGCACTATTAGACCATCACATTGATTTCTAATAGTTAATAAGTTACAATGTCTTCTTGATTCTTTTGGTTCTGTAGTTGTGTAATGTCATGCATGTTCTTATTATCAATCCATACGTCTCCTATCAGAAATCAGAATGATAACGTGTTGCATACAAGGGAGCCGCGACGTTCTAAGCAATTATGTAACTGCCTTATATATCACAATCACAGCTTCTACTTAAAATTTGCTCTTTGGTGAGTTACCCATGCTCTATGAGTAACACAAAATATAAAGCATAAGGGTATCCAATATTCCAATTCTCACAGCAAGCTTTTACTTGTAAAAAATCACCAGAAAAAAAGCCCACAATTCAAGCCCAACAAGTTAGTCTTCTATTACTTGATAAAAATATGTTCAAATCACATCACATCTATGAATAAAAGATCAACAATCTATGCAATTACCATACAAAATGGTGTGACATAATATAAACACTAAGAGTCGACCATCGGTACATTATACGGGTGCAAAAGTGAGGAATTTTGTTATAGAACTTTAGGGGAGTTTTTTTGGATGTTTTAGAGAAGCAAACCTTCTGTTTTGGCATAATACAAAGCTGCTGCAAGTACGATGATAAACAGTATGATCCATATGTTCAATCCTGCAACAACAATAAAAAAAAAAAGTATAAATGTAAAGAAAACCGAATCATTGGTTGATGGAATTATTACTTAAAAATCAATATAAATTAAATACTAAAACAAAACCAGAAGATTTAGCACTAATAAAAGGGAAAAAAGTAACATTTGAAACTAAATATTCGACTAATGGTTCAAGGCGTCGAGCATTATCAATTAAGATGGAGAGGAAATGTACTATTTTTCTTGGTTTCTTTAATTTGTGTCACCCTTCCACTTGAATCCCAAGATGCAGATGCCAAAGCTCTGAATTAAAAACAAGCCTCATCAACATATGGTACGGAAAATAAAAGCAAGTTCTAAATGACATTTAAAATAAAATGAACCTTGAATCAGGTGAGAATGCCAGTGCTGTTACAAGGCCCAAATGTGCTTTTTTTACTGCAGTATGCACCTTCATATTAATAGCATTCAATATGAAAACGTCTCCTTCGGCTGTACCACTGTCAAAAATAAGTAAAAAAAGTTAAAAGTCATCTAAAAGAAATACAAAAAATAAATGTTAAGAAACAGTTAGCGGTTTACATGGCAAGGAACTTTCCATCATCTGATACATCAAAAGCAGTAATTCGGTCCCTCACGATGTGCTTTGAGCTAATCCGTTTCCATGTTGTGGTGTTCCACTTAACGATACTTTCTCCTCGATCTATCCAAGTTGAAAAACATGTCAAAATCATTCATCAACTCGTGCAGTATTCAAAAAATAAAGATAAAATAAAATAACAGCCGACTTCATATAAATATTATTAACAATAGTAAAGATTCACCTCGCATTGCAGTGACATATAGAACTTGATCATTCACATGGTTTTGTGAAAACCTACAAAATCCGAAAACCTCGTCCTAAAAAGGGACCAGGTAAACTATGTTAGTTGTATATCAGAAATTCAGAATATTATTACAAGTGAATAGAACAATATTTTTACCTTTTCTTTGTGTAAAGAAGCTTTAAACGTTGATGATGAGAGATCCCAAACTCTACCAGGGCCACCACTTCCCACCGATACAAGAAACTTTCCGTCAGGGCTGCAACACAGATTAACAAACACCTAATACCATGAGCAAATTTAACTTTATAAAACTTTGACTTTTTATAAGATTATGAAGTCACTAATTCAGCAAACTATGATGAACCTGAAATCTAGATTCTTGATTGAGGTATGAGCATCAGGTACATCAACAAGTGATTCCATGGAAGGCCATTTAAACGCCCTCAATTTCCCATCCTGTACTGCACCATAACTCGTTAGCTAAAACTTAATAACCATATAATTATTAATGGAATGTTGAATTGATATTGAGGGTATTTAAAAGACGCAGCCTACCTCACTGCCTAGGGCGAGTAACGAACCATCATGGCTAAAAGTAACTGCTAACTGCTGCCCAATATGTTCTAATTGGTAAAGAACTTTTTCAGACTGCTTTAGACTTAAAGTCGACACATTTTCATTCTTGGTTGTTTCCCATTCAAACCATCTACACACCAACAGTTTGAAAGGTTACCATATGTTACAAAAGTAAGCTACAAATAACTTCATTTAACAAATATTATGAACTTCTTAACTTGTTTTCTAAAATAATGGGCTACCTGCAACTCTTTGGCAAGGAACATATTACACCTTCGCCACCTGGATGAACAGCCATTCTATAGGGAAGATCATCATCAGTTCCAAGCTTGCTTACCTGGGATAACCGGATAAGGATTCATAAATTAGTCGGGCAACGAATTTCTTGTTACAGGAAAACCCATTCAACTTTAAACATTGAAATGCAGAGTCATTATACAGAATTACAGACATTTAAGTTATTGTCCTGTAGGTGAACCGATAGTAGTCAAAGGCAACTAAGGCACGTTTGCAAGCGTGTACAAGCGCGGCAAAAGTCCCTTGCATCCATCAAGGTTCAACAAGCACATTACAGCCAAATTACACCAAAATACGAATACAGTGTGAACAGGTCTATAACATCCAAAAATAGAATGAAACCAGCCAAACTAGCCCTAAATCAGCCTAAAATCAGTCTGTTAATATTGTGCGCCTTGCTCAAGAAAGCCCTGCCTTTTTAAGTAGATGGCACCTAGGCCCAAGGCTCACACTTTTCGCCTTGAGTGCAGGTTTTGGCTGGAATCTTGCTGGAAAATGACCGAAAGCTCGTCGATGCGCCTTGATGGCTACCCATGGTAGTGAATCTACACTATGCCTCGCCTGGGCACCTAGGCGAGAGCGCCTTTGACAACTATGAACTATGTTAAGAAAGGCACGCACCCAATAGTAGGCAAAGGAGAGAAAGGCACGCACCCAGGTGTTCATCATAAGTTCACAACAAAGCACCATCATAGTTGTTAATAGCGACCATAGCGCCTGCTATAGCGAATAGCGTAGCGTAGAGCTCATGTGTCGCTATATGGTTGATAGCGACAAATAGCGAGGAAATAGCGAGATTTTTCTATTTTTAGTTTTTTTTTTTTTTTTTGGGTAAAATATGCATATAAAACATCTCTAAAAAGTTCTTCTAGTGTATCGCTAAACATGAAATAGCGCCCGCTATTTCATCGCTATCCCTATGTAGCATATCGTCCGCTATTCGCTATTAACAACTATGAGCACCATGAAAGCTCCTCGCGCACATTCCAGCCAAATTCCCAATAAAAAGGTGTGAAAATCCAAAAATATCCTGGAACCAACCTAAAACAGCTAACGTAGCCCTGAACCAGCCTAAAACACATCTAAAACCCCTAAAAATGGTATGTTTAGCTAACAGAATCAACTACCTAGGGTCAACCAACATATTTAATAATAAACAGCGCTCAAATCTCCTAAAATGTCATCAGCATGTATAACATCCCCATCATTATTATTACCATTGTTCTAAATATAAATAATAAAATGCACCTTTAAACAACAAAAACATATAAAAAAAAACTCACAGGTTGATCATCAAGCGTGTCAGAAGAACGATTAAAACTGGAGATCAGGAGAGCATTAGGGATTCCACTCCGACCTTCACCACCACCACCACAAAACAAAACATAATCATCATCTTCTTCTTGATGCTTGTGTTCTGATCCAAAGGCGTTACGAGGAACAAACGCAGCACCGTAGAAGGGAACGCCGTATTTCTTACAATTCGACATTGATTATTATTATCCAATCTTCAACCTTTGATTATTGAACTGAAACGGATCCGATTAACCCTAATTTTTTTTTCTTTTAAATATTTGATCGATTGGATCAACGATTACTAGAAAGGATTGATTTTTTATTACAGAATTGGAAGAAAGGGGGAATCGAATCGAATCCAAACGATGGAAAATCCGTTTTATTTTAGGTTTTAAATTTTAACCTTACGTTTTATATTTTGAAAAGGATCTTATAAAAATAAAGGTGGGTTTTTTTTCCGGTTTTGTGACATGTATAGATCCTATCACAATATGACAGCTGTCTATTTGGTGCATACTGCATAATGAGAACACGTAAATAGAAAGATTATTATCATTTTATATTTTCTTTGGTTATTATGAGGGAATGAAATGAAATATTAAGATAACGTTTGGTATGTTAGAATGAAAGGCAGAATAGAATGTGAGGTAGCCCAACTGAAGAAACACCGATATAACTGTTTTGGTAAAAAAATTACCTACTAGAAATAATTTTGTTTTTCAAATTAGTAAATGTGACTACTCCCCACTTACGGTGTGCGCATATGATGTATATATATGTGGCCATTGGGGGGCAAAAGTAAAGTTGCACTAGTTTTAACGTTATTTTACTAATTTCGTGAAAATAACGTTAAAAACGACGGACGGTTAATCATGCATCACGTGGTGGCGTGGATAGCCAAAAGACAAAGGGGTACATGCATCGATTGGGTTTGTCCCGATTGCTAAGTGTTTTGTACCTTATGTCCAAGGCTTGATACCAAACCACATCGAGCTGGGGGTCTCACTGGAAGCAGCCTCTCTATTCTTAGGGGTAGAGGTAAGGCTGTCTACATCTTACCCTCCTCAGACCCTACCTTAGCTTTGCTATAGGTGGGATTAACTGAGTATGATGATGATGATGAAATTAGTAAATGTGAGGTAGGGTGCTGAATTGTGTGAAATATAGTAAATGCTTAGTGTTATTTTCAAGATGAAGGTTTATAGTGATAAATTAATAATAATATGATAACTATGCTAAGGATGGCAAAGAATGGGTTTAGGATGGACAGTTATATCCTGAGGATGTAACTGTATGGCAGAATGCTAAGACAAGTAAATATAAGTGAATATGAGTATGAAATCACAAAGAACAACACTCGATTTACGAAGAAAGCCCTTGATCACTTGATGATCGCCGGCACAAAACCTCGGGAGTAGTCTAGGCCCCTGCCTTGTTTGTTAATATTAAAATGGTAAAAATGTGTTACAACTTTGGAAGTATGATGAACAATCTATGAGTACAATGATTGTTTAGTGTGTATAGGGAGTATATCAGGTGCTTGATAGCGTATGAGTGTGTTCCAAAGTGTTTAAGTGTCATATGTTTGTTCATCATACCCCTGTTTATAGTTTACATGACAATAATTAGAAGATCCTATAATATCCGTTGTCTTCAATGATCCTCTGGGCTGTTTCAAGTAGTTGCTGAGGATGTTTCAACAGAAATAGACGTTGGACATCAATTTTCATCTTTCTCGCCTTTCATTCATTACCTTGGCGGTTACACGTTGACTCGCTTTTAAGTCTATACGCGTATTTTTCTTGCATCCTTGAATTCATTGACTTGGTAAGACTCTGTAGCCATTGGAAAGGAGTTACAAGTCTTATTGATTCATTGATTGTACCTGCAAAAATATCAAGACAAAATAACTCATTAGTCTATCCTCAGGATGCATACCTACTAGAGTGCTGTTACATCCTGAAGTCTGCTTAGTCTTTCACCATCCTGTGGATGTCACATAGAATAGTCGAGGTAAATCCATCCTAAGGATTTCACCACCAACAATTGTCCCCCAAAATATGTTACCGTTAATATCTAACGGTTAAAATATTTTTTAATCCTAGATCTTTATCTGATTTTCTTGATGTGACATGTTGTCAGGATATCAACGGCTACTTTATCGGCGATAATTATGTGATGATCGTTACACGACATCATCTTCTGCTATCTATATCTAGACCATATCTCTTTCTGTTGATGTGTCGTAAAACACATCTATTTTCCTATGTATTTTGAGTCATAATTGAGTCTTTTGTATATAGTTTTTATTAGTTTTAGGCTTGTAGCGATCTATTTTATTTAGTATATATTTTATAGATTTTTATTAGTTTTGGGTCTTTTTTACTATTTATTTATTTATTTTTTATTTTGTAGGTGTTTATGAACGTTGGAGCGTAAACGAGCAACATTGGTCAAATCAAAAACACCTGATACGGGAACATAAACTTATAATAATATGTCATATGTCAAAAGAAAAGAATACAATCAACTTTAAAGTCCATCATCTGAAGGCTGAAGCATTGTCAAAGGAAAATAATGAAATAATAGTAAGAATGTGAAACGTGACTTTTGTCACACACAAAGTCTTGGGCTCGGCCCAACCTAACAACAACAATAATAAAAGTCGGTCAAGAGATATGGGTGGAGAATAATATATAACTTTGACGGCAGAATTTTAGGTGGATTCATTCGAATTCATCAAGGAGCAACATTCAATCGTAAAAAAAGAGGCTGCACTTGATTGACCAGTAGGAGTCTTGGAGGTTATTTTGGAGACGGAGAAGGTCCGGGGCGCACTAAAGAATATTATTTGAAGACCCAGGGGTTTGTTTTATAATTTTTATTTATTTAGAGACATGATGAAATTGTGTCTCTAAATAATTAAAACAAACTAGGTTTATTAATGAACGCGCGTTGCGCGTTGTCAAAGTAGTCGGAAAATGTACTTCACCCATGATTTGCTATAAAAAGTTTCATTGTTCTTGTTATGTTAATATAAGCAGGGTATAAATAACAGTTAAGAAAGTCACATCCTCTTATAATACTAACTAGCGAGAATGCCCGCGCGTTACTGCGGGTGCATTTGTTTTATCTATAAACCAAACAAATATTAAAGTAAAGACATCGCCAGTTGAAGTTCCATCATGTGGTGTAATTAGTCATCCCTTCACTTTTCATATCAAAACAAAACATTCACTTATTTCTTTAGTTTTAACTCCCCAAGATAACTAAGAAAGTTTACCACCATACACATACACCTCAAGTAACGCTGAAATTAAAAATGCATGAACATCCAAGAATCCAGGAGCTTTTGAAAGCCATTTTCTCAAACTTTGTTGCAGCCTTTGAGATTTGTGGGTAGTAAAGATTGACATATATGAAATTTAATGTCTTGTTTCCAACTTCCATGTATTATTGTGGCTAAATCGAGAAAAAACCCAGTATAAGATCATGGTGTCTTTAGGCTTTAACTATTCATCAAGTGAATAATAATTTAATCATTTTTTGAAGGTCAGTTTTAAGCTAGTTCAAGAAACAAAAAAGTTAATTTTCTGTCCTTAGTTTCGGTCTTGAGGAATTAAGATGCTCTAGCAAATGATGAAAAAATGACAATAAAGCCCATTTAGAATTTGAGGGTTACCTTGTCTTGCTAGAGAAGAGGTCTTCGGGAACAAAATAAGCCACCGGGAAGTGGGTACCCGAGTTGCCAGCATCATCATGCATGCTCTCTTCAACAAAACTGCATAAAAAATGAGAGCACAATATTTCATGAAAAAATGTATTTTTTTTAACGATTCATGAAAAGCGTAATGAAAGTAATCAACAAACGAATCTATGTAATCGAATTTTAATACATAATTCGCTTATAAATGACCACTCATCTACACTCCACTTATACCATTGACATACTATCATAGTTGTTTACCTAAAAATCTAAAATTGTTTCCGAATCTAATCTAACCAAGAAATAGCAATGAAAAAAAAAAACAAACAAAAGAATTAATAACCTTATATGGTTACATAGGTGAAGCAACGACCAATCCATTTTATAGGCAATCTCTAACAAGACTAACAGACAGGTTAAACCATTAAAAGGGAATTGTGTCAAAGATATCAACTCCTTCCCGGACACATTTAATACCATGAACCTAACCCAGGCGATGAGGCGGCGGTAATTTTTTGTTATTTTATCAATCATCTTGTGATATTTATTGTACTTCTATTATTAGGTTTTTTATTTATAGAGGTTTAGCCTTAAAGTAGCAACAAGATAGAATAAAATCTGAATGTGAGCTAGCTAGAATGCCATATAGATATATTGTTACTCAATAGATGGTTATTATGTCCTAAACAAACAAAAATATATTAACAATTTTCCAAATGGTGGCACATAAACTCTAACTTAAATAATACCAAAATGCTCCCGTAGTCACGTGCAATGTTCCAACTTCAATGGTAGTTTCTAGTTATGAAACAGATAAAAATATTGAATTGAAACATTCTGTGAAATGAAATTTCATTTTTTTATAGAAATTATAGCAATCCATTTAAAAGAACATACTTGATTAATTAATAGACAAGCATAGTCCATTTTGTGTAGCATAACACTTAGGGACAGCCAAATTGGCAGGTCAGGCAGGCTAAGTAACGGGTCAAGCGTGTCATGTTTCAAGCTGGTCCGCTTCCTTTTATTACGGGTCAAACCGGTCGACCCATTTTTTTTATTTTTTTTTTTGAAACAACTATTATAATATGATTATAAAGATATTGTATTAAGGCAATTACAATTTTTTTTTTAATAAAACTGACTTAGGAGGTATAAAAAGAAAAAAAACAAATGCATAACACTTTTGGAAACTTTCAAGTGTCGGCGCACTTGTCATTTTGGCCAGCTTTGTTTTAATGGCAAGTTTTCAATTGTATCATTCAACCAGGTATACATACAAATACGATCTAACCTCAAAGCGACCAATATTCAAGTAAATGAGTTGAAACTGCAACAACTAATGATGCAAGCTGCAACATGTAATCTGACCTGTTACAAAACACAAGCTGCAATCAATAAGTAACACACTGGTTGACGCATTACAAAACACAAGGTGCACTTTGACTATTACAGTCACAATACACAAACTGCAAGTTGCAATCAACAATATGTAATCGGCTAAACAAAGCATGGAATCTAACCCCACCTGTTACATCTGGTAGTTCAAGAATTTTAGATGTATGATCCCATCCAGGCCAAACAACATCAACATGTGTAATGTCAGTCTCAGCAATCTGAAATTATTAAAAAAAATCATAAAAATAATGATTATTTATAATTTTGTCCTACACTATTTTAAGCGCTAATGATTTTTTCCTCAAATATTAACATACGCATTTGCAGCCTAAAGTTGAAGATAGATGGGTTGACATTAAAGGTCAAATTACAGACTACAAAAAGAAGAGATATAGATTATAGGGGACTCAAATCACAACTAACAACCTTTGCAAGAATGTATATTTTTGGTAAAAAAAATTCACAACTTCTAACTTTCTGAACCATACTGGACATGGACATACTGCTGCTAACAAATCATCCTTGTTGCATAAATGTGCAAAAAAGGCACTACCTTAGTGGGAACAGAGGATTTTTCATTAAAGGTGCTAAATATCAATGCTCTATATTTTGAATTTACATGCCTAAACTTAGTCAATAATCTTATGTTCTTGCAAGCTATAGTTTTTTTGTCCACTTATTGAAAATAAAAGGCAAATATAGTCGTTTACATTCCTAAATTTGCATATTCATGGTCTATCAACCAAACTACATCATTATATGTGGAAAAAAACACTCCACTGGAACAAATAGTCAAGGATCGTAGTAGTTAATTAATTAGGAAACCAATCAACCATATTCAACTAAACCCTTGAAATTGTTTCTTAGGTTAAAAATCAAGAAAGTGTTAGCCCTACCAAGATCCTTGTTCTCCTACAACATAACATAAAGAACTTTATTAAAGAAAACTGAATTACGTACATAGCAATACATAGTACCTTATGTTACCACCTGAGGTTCTAGCGGAACCTTATTTCTGAATTGTGGGCACCTGACATCCATTGCGTGTGGTTCTTAACAGGGGTGGGATTGAAACGGACGAGGATTGAAAAGACGAATTGATGGATAGATGATTCAATGGAATCATTTAATCGAAGATCATAAGGAATTGAAGAATCACAGGATTCAAGAACAGAGAGTGGTTTGTATGAATAACTGAAAGTGAATTAAAGGTGCTTGGGTTACTAATTGCTTGAATCATTGGTAACGGAATATTGTTTCATTACCAGAAGTTATTACCAGGGATTCAATAGGGGTAGGGGTTGGGGTTAGGAAGAGAGTGGAGGGCATTAAGGGAAAGTATTTTATACTTTAAAGTAAAATGTCATTACAAATGTACTATTATAACCTTGCAAGTGTCTTAATGTTCCACAAAGTTCCAATTATACCCTCATGATCTAAGCATAAATCACTTGTGCATGTTGCTTCTTAAGTTGTACTGAATTCAAAATTACTATCATACCCGTCACTCCTCCTTTATAATGTATTATAGATTATAGATATAGAAGGAAAATTATAACCGATCTCATTTGTTCAATGTTCGACACAAATCGCAATTCTGCACTTTTAACAAATTAGTAATTTAAAAGTAGACTCAAGAGCAAAACTCGCGAAGATTAGACCAAATGTATACATGATCTTGAGTTCCTGAAAGCCAAGTTTGGGCCACATTTTTGACAAAAACATAAACCACTATGCATCTTGGTTTGATGCAAGCAGAAAGTTTAATGCAAGTTTAAGTCAATGTCTTCACAAATTCTCCATGTGAACACCTTCCATCATTAACCATAATAAACATACCCTGGACTTTTGATAGCATAGAAAACTCCATCATTTCAAGGATTACCACCACATCCTCTCAATGTGAAGGAAGCTCTGTTTGTAACGTAGACACTACCACATCAGCCAACTTATTAAAATTTCCTCCTAATCTGAGTACAAAGTCAAATAAAACACCTATGTATCTTCTTCTCAAAATCAAAAACACAAATTTGTCTCATTCTCCACATCAAACCTTCTCTATTTTGCTTTCTTACTTCATAACCAATATACGTTACAATAAGAAATAAGGCATCAATTAGTGATGTTATTTTTTTTTCCTTTAAGATATGGTACTAAATATTGGGCGCCCCGTGCGGTTACAAACTCGTGTGTTGTAAAGTACCACATATCGTGTCTTGAGTGATCACGATGTCGTTTAATGCAACACACCAAAACTAAAATAATAATGTTCATTAACTCTCCTAACAAAGTAAACCAAGACAAAACAATTTCCAACCAGCCATAAAAAAATGCAACTTTAATAACTATCAATATACCCTTTCGTCATGAGTATAAGGAATATTGTCTTCTTTTTGTGTTATTTGAATCTGTTTAAGAACTGTAGTCTTAGAAAGCCAAGACTAAAGAGTTTTTCATTTTAAGACTAAGAATCTAAAGTCCAAGCTTCTATATTTTCAAAGGCAACAAATAAAAGAGGAAAGAGAACACCTGATATGTTTTCATAGAAACACACATCTGCACAAACCGGTGAAACAAACCAATCGCACTGTAACGCAGCGGCGGCACAGCCGCCACCTACGTCAACGTGAGTCGGTGGCGTCACAGACACCATTACCAGCCATCTGGGCCATACCGTCCAAGTCCCTCACCGACCATCGACAACCTTGGAACCCTAATCCCGACGAAAGTAAGGCCATGAAACCAACGTTATAGGAGACGGCGGCGTTTCGCTGGCATCTCTCTCTGCCTCCTGTTTTACCAGCATATCATAATCGTTTGGTTGCTGCCTGTGTTTGGGCCAGAAGATAAGATCGTCAGATAGGGTCTGAATACGAAGATCTAAGAGAAAAACGGTGATTGTGGTAGTGGTTACAGTTGTGTCGGCAAAGGAGCAGGGGCTGCAATGGAGGAGGTGTGGTGAAGTTTGTTAGGTTTGTAAATGGTGTAGGTGTAAAAGAGATGAAAAAGGGAAATAATATGAGGGTGTTAATAACGGCGTTAAAGACGTAAGTTAAAGACGTTAACTTACTATTCAAATGATCGGAATCTATACATCTAATAAACTAAAGTCCATGAGGACACTTGGCACTCCCACATTCATCCTCAATTGTGTAGCCAATCATATTGTGCCAAGTGTCTCATTGTGGGAATTTATAAAATTTTTCATTTTTCTAAAAATCAAAAATCATTCAATTAATTTTGGTCAATAATCATTTACCAATATTAATTAACTTTCCTAAAACAATAGAACCCTAATTCGAAAATCATTTAGCAAATTAAATTAGGCAATTCAATGATTATTTTGGTAAAAATTGGTCAAGCATATTATCTTCCTAAATACACAATCATCCTCCTAAACCTTACTCTTCTAAACCCTAAAACTACTCTAGGCGACCGATCATTCTTTCTTCTCGGCTATCCTTCTACAAGGTAATTTCCAGTCATCTTCGTCGTCGCCGGTTGCTGCAGCCTGATTCACCGCTCTCTTCTTCGTATCAGATTGTCCTTTTAAAGTGGTTTTATAATTGTCGCTGTTATTGGTTTTTTGAAACAGGCTCACATCGATCAACGCAACCATTTTTTCAATTGATTAGGGCTCAAGCGTTCAAGTTTTGAGGTAAACATCACTCAACTCCAACTTCGTTTCTTGCGTGTTTCCGATTTCACAGAAGCAAACCAATCAATTTAATTGACTTTTGTTTTTTACTGTATCAATTGAGTTATAAGGGTTTGGGACTCTTTCAATTAATTAAATGACGTTATTTGTAATATTCAAGCAAGTGTAAAAATCATTTTGAATAATAGTGAGGCTTTGCATTACCAGCAAGAAAATGGCATCAAATGGTTTATGAAATGAGTGGTTGAATAATTGTTATTAAAGAAAACACAGAATGTATGATGATGAAAAGTGTTGAAGATCATGACAATACTAAAATAAAGAGATGGAAAGTATTAATTTGCTACAGGTTAAGTAGCAAAATGCTTGATATATGAAAAAAAATGGTACTTAAAAAAAAGTTGTAACTTGAAATAAGTAATAAGAAACTATCAAAAGTGGAAAGAAGACGGCAAAACTATGAATATCATGGTCATAAGATCAAGGAAAACAAGTTTCTCTCCAAGAAAATGAAATGGTTTTCCTTCTCAATGTAATTCATACGGTTTAAGTGTTGACCGTTTTACCTTTTAATCCAGAAAAGGTTGGATGACATGCTATATATTGGACTTACTGAAGACCACAACAATCTGGTATGATGTTTACAAATGTTTGATAGCTCATTGATAGTGTATACTTGCAGGTCGCCAGGTATTGAAATCAATAACAAATCGGTTTTCTCCTCTACATCTCAAGGTATCATTTTTGCTATTTCTTTATTTTTTGCTATTTCTTTAATTTTTCAAAAAACATTCGAACCCTAAACAATCATGGTATTTGTGGTTTACTTCATTTAGTGAAGTTTAGTTGAACCTGAGTTCTATATGCTTCTTTTTTTTCGAACTTCGAAGTAAGCATATAGTAATTCTTTTGAATTCAAAGTCTTATTTCACAATTAACTTGCTGGATTTATTATACATGGTTTACTTCAGGTACGTGAGTAACCTACTCCAACACAAGAGAGTAAAAACAAAGGGATAGAAGGCATGGATGGAAACAACTTCAAGTCCACTTCCATTTTTGGTCATAACTTCTAACAATAATCCTTTCATTTTGTTTGATAAATACTATATTCTCAATGCATATTAGTATGCATGTTGTGAACAAGTGTTTTACTATGATACGCCTTAGCTTATCAAGATGATAATTTTTGGTTGTTTAGACTGCTCGGGTTTGGATTCTGGATCATTCGGTGTTTGGTTAGGCGGCTTTTAATATTTGATTCTTTGCAGCGACTTTGGTCCTTGATATTAAGGTACGATTTTGTTCCAATGATTTATGAAATTCTAATTAAGCATTTCTATATAGTGCCAAGTGCTTTGGTAGTTCATGATTTAATGGTTCTCGCATTTTTCAATAGAAATTATTCAACTGCTTTCATTCTTTACAGTATGTTTTTTCTGATGATGTATGTTCAAATTCGTTTTAGATTTGTCTGATCTGGTCATGGTCGCAATCGAGGTCACATTCCATGGAAGCTTTAATGGCAGTCATTGTAATCATTTAATACACGAGTTTTTTCATCTGGATATACAGGACGGGTGATTATTAGCTTCAATCCCAGAGATGGTTCACCTCACAGTAAGAGTTTCTAATCTTTTTTATTTAGTTGTTAATCAATATTTCCAATGCTCTTTTTTATGTTCATGCTTTGTATGATGGAGATATTGATAAATTGAAGATATGTCGCTTTTTCATGTTTTATTCTTTTTACTTTTTTTATTAAACAAAAAGCAATAAATCAGAATGAGAAAGGAAACTGACGTAAATTAGGAACTCATTAAATTTCCTTATTACATTCACATTACTCACTTCCTAAATTTAGTGTAATTTATATTGGTAATAAGTTAAATTTTGAATTTTGAATTTCAAAATTCAAATTAAAATTCAAAATATTTAAATTCAAATTATACAAAATTTCAAATTTTGAGTTTAGGTTAATAATGGTAAGAAATTACACATACTAATTATCCTTTTAATTACGTATTTAATAAGATTCAAAGTCTCTACATAAATAGTGTCAATTATCCAATTAATACATTAATTGATCCTATTAATTGTGTTATATTATTCTTTTTTTTTGAAGGTGTGTTTCAGCGGAGAATCCAAATGACGCACAACCCCTCAACCCCATTTCGAATCCAGGCCAAACGCGGGTGTTGAATTTCTCACCGCTTAGTGCGAGTGGGGGGACTCGAACCTGAGACCAAGCCCGGGCGGGAACCTCCCTAAGGAGTAAACCCTCCCACCTCAGACCAGTTGGGCTGGACATCAATGGCATGCTATATCTTCTATACATCTAATAAAACAAAGTCCATGAGGACACTTGGCAATCCCACATTCATCCTCCAATTACATAGCCAATCAACTAATGCCAAGTGTCTCTATTGTGAGAATTTATAAAATTTTTCTTTTTTCTAAAAATCAAAAATCATTTATTGGTTGGTCAAAATCGGTAATTAATATTAATTTTCCCATTAATAAGTTGGTCAAAATCGGTCATTAATATTAATTTTCCCATTAATAAGTTTCCTATTTGTTAATTAAAACCAATCTTTCTAATAACTTTCTCTCTCTAAACCCTTTTCTGCAGCAATCTTCTCCATTACTAGGTTAGTTCGTGAATTTTAAAAAATAAATTCTTTTATAAAAACATGACTCTTTTTTGAATTTTAAAAATAGAATAGTCATTAAATGTTTTTTATTTTAAAAAAAATTAAAAATCTGGATTATAGTGTTTAGGAAAGTTATTAAACACTTTGACCGAAACATTAATGAATAATTTTCGAATATTAAAAAATAAAAAATTTTATAAAAACATTAATGACTCTTTTTTGAATTTTAAAAATAGAATAGTCATTAAATGTTTTTTATTTTAAGAAAATTAAAAATATGGATTACAGTGTTTAGGAAAGTTATTAAACACATTGACCCAAACATTAATGAATGATTTCGATTTTTAAAAAATAAATTTTTTTATAAAAACATTAATAACTCTTTTTTGAATTTTAAAAATAGAATAATTATTAAATGTTTTTTATTTTAAAAAAACAAAAAATGTGGATTATATTGTTTAGGAAAGTTATTAAACACGTTGACCGAAACATTAATGAATGATTTTCGATTTTTAAAAAATAAATTCTTTTATAAAAACATAGAATAAAATATGCTCGAAGTTTTTTTAGCGGGTTGATATGGGTAATGCTCATCTTCTCAGACGTGTCAAATTAAATTGTGAAATTTAGGTGGTAGTTAGTTTCTTATTTTCATTTTTATTACTTTCTTATTGTTGAATATGCCATAAGTCTATTTTTAACACATACCATTTAAGTCGCCTTATTCAGGTTGGATTGTATTTAAGAAACCTTGTATTCTCACATGGCCAGCTTTATGTCGCATTGTCAAGAGTTAAAAGCAGGGCAGGCGTGAAGTTACTTATACTTGATGCTGGTGGGAAAGTGATGACTAAAACAAAAAATGTGGTTTATAAGGAAATTTTCAGCGATATTTGAATAAATGTGTATTCGTTGCTTTTAAATTTTAATAAAATGTTTCTACTTTATTTTTCTTATACGTTATACTACTCCAAATAATCGTACGTTGTTGAACTGCGTGTCAACGCGGGCAAATATCTAGTCTTTAATATATATAGAATAAAACAAACCCCGGATCTTCAAATAATTAATCTTTAGTGCACCCAAGACCTTCTCCTCTCCAAAAATTATTATATCGCTGCCTTCTCTCAAGAATTATTAATCCTCTTCGAAGTCCTCTCCAATTTTGATATATGCCGCTGATTCTTCCATTTAATATATGGCCACTGTCCTTCCAATATAATTGTTCTCTTCATGGAGCCCTACCAATTGTCTTTTTTGGGCTTTGATCAAATTCTTTGTTTTACTCTTCACGTAAACATGGACTTTAGTCCATTACTATTATTATTATTATTATTATTATTATTATTATTATTATTATTATTATTATTACTCCGTGCTCTTGACTCGGGTGTTCTTGGCTCGACCAAAGTTGCTCGTTTACGCTCCAACGTCCATGAAAAGATGCTCTCAAGTGTTCGTGTCTCAATTAAAATTCTTTCGTTTTGAGCTCATTTTTCTCGAACACCTATAAAAATAAAAAATAAATAAATAAATAGTAAAAAAGACCCAAAACTAATAAAAATCTATAAAATCTATACTAAATAAAATAGATCAGCCTAAAACTAATAAAAAGTATATACAAAAGACTTAATTATGACTCAAAATACATAGGAAAATAGATGTGTTTTACGACACATCATCTGTATATTCACACCGGATCACCAGAATAGGTAATCTCTTTTCTCTGTACTTTCTTTAAACCTGCATAATTATAAAGAATTTATGAGGATGGTCAGGAAGACAAGGGCTTCTGGGGCTGTAGGAGTCTCGAATGACTTCGTTCCCCAAAATCTGTTAAGCCACCCTGAACAGGAAGTCTGTTCTTTCAATGATAGGGATATTCAGGCTCTAAAAGATTCAGGGGTCTTCCCTGCTTCTGTTGTCTTTCGTCCTTACGACCCAAGTGCAAAATCTGATTTTGCATCTTCCATATGGGTCTGCTTCCTGTATCTTCCCTTCCAACTGGGCTTGAAATATCCTTTTCCCCCATTCATTCAAGATTTCTTTGATACCATTGGATGGCTTATGCCAAAGCCATGCCGGAGATCTGGAGGATTTTGATGGTTTGCAACAAAATCATTGAGAACCATGCTGCCTATCTTCGCATAGGGGACCTGTCTCATGTGTATAAGTTGAAAACTCACGGTTCATGCCGTTATGTCCTTTAACTTATTCAGAAAGAACCCCCTTTCTTGTTTAATGTTATCAAGTCTGAAAGATCTTGGAAGTCAAAATTCTTTTTTGTAAAAAGGGTATCTATTCCTTTTGGGGATGAGATCCCAGTGTCTTGGTTAGAGAGTGGTAAAGGTTTTTATTGAATGTTTATGAAAAAATTCTATTAGTCATATCCTGAGGATATCACTGAAATTTTGAAAACTTTTTCTTATTTTACAGGTGCTTCTTTTGCAAAACTTGCTTCTCCCTTGAGTTACTGTTATCTCAAGTACCAAGCTGTGCTCAAATTACCTGTTGCTGCTAGAACTTTTGAAGTAGAAGGGAGTCATACATCCAGCCAACCAACCGAGATGTCTGGTGAGTGTTACCTGTTACATCCTGAGGATGTTCTTATTGTTTATTTATATCTAACCCCGTATTTTTCCTTTTTGTAGCAAAAAAAGTCTGCTTCGTTCGATCCGGATGACATTGATAGCCATGATGTTAAGGATACCATGGTCACCTCACCATCTAGTTTCAAGATGGCCAGCCCTCCAGCTAATCTTCCCAAGTTAAAGACTGCTGCATCTTCCAAGAAGAGGAAGGGTCACTGTTGCTCCTGCTTCATCCTTAGAGACTGCTTCTTTCGAGGATCTTAGCTTTGAGGACGTTCTTGGCCGGATTTCTCAGTTTACTCTTCAGGTATCTTGCCATCCTAAGGATGGTAGTGAATTATTATCAAGTAAATGCTAAGGTTGAGTTTCTTACCTGCTTACTTCTAGAGGCATGAGCATCTTCTTAAGTCCATGGAGGGAGTCAAGAAGGAGCTCAGTGACACTCAGTCGATGCTTGAGGATGTGAGGAGGATTGCTCAAGATAAGGGCAAATACTTTGAGAAGAAGCTGGGTGAAGTGGAGGCGGAGCTGAAGCTGATGAAGTCCAAGCAGGCTCAAATGGTGCTGGATCATGACAAAGAAATGGAGGAGTACAAGCAGGGCTTGATGAAGTCTGCCACTATTTCCGTTCTGCAAGCTAGGATAAAGATTGCTCTCCAGGCTGAAGACCCCTCCTTTGATCACAAGGAATGGGATGTTGATGGCTGGCAGAAAAAGCTCAAGAGTCTTAACGGAAAGGAAGTAGTTCATGAATCTGTTGCTCCTGCACATCTTGAAGATGCACCAGAGGGGTCCAAGGATGCTGAGATCAGGGAGCCTGATGCTAAGGTGGCCGAGGTGGTGAAGGAACTCCAAGTGGGCGATGAAGGATGTGATGACTAGGCTGGAGCCCACTTTTTTAGGATGTTATGTGGTGGTATATGGTAGTGGTTTATGAACAATTTCGAACAATTTTATTTTGGTATGTAATAACTTAAAAACAATGAAAGGTTTAGGGTGGATGGATCTTGGTTTTCAAGACGAACCCTCAAATCTTTGACCTGAACCTGACCTTAGATGGTGACCCCTGGTTGATGGGTCCTGGTGTAGGATGAAGCCAGGGGTTGATGGTGGTGGTGAAAATCCTTAGGATGATTTTACCTCATACCCTTAGTGTAGCGTCCTCAAGATGCTGAAGGACTTAACAGACTTCAGGATGTAACTATACTTTAGCATGTGCATATCCTGATGATGGACTAACAAATTATCTTTCAATGACATAATTGCAGGTACAACTAAGCTATAACATGTATTCGTAACTCTTCTCCAACGTCTATATTTCAACATTCAGTCAAAGAAATAAAGGATGATGATGTTATGCTTGCAAACCAAGTCCAAGCTCAAAGAGGAAGTCAAACTTGTAATCGACTTGCATTAAATAATTTTGTTTTCCAAATTAGTAAATGTGAGGTAAGGTGCTGAATTGTGTGAAATATAGTAAATGCTTAGTGTTATTTTCAAGATGAAGGTTTATAGTGATAAATTAATAATAATATGACAACTATGCTAAGGATGGCAAAGAATGGGTTTAGGATGGACAATTATATCCTGATGATGTAACTGCATGGCAGAATGGTAAGACAAGTAAATATAAGTGAATATGAGTATGAAATCGCAAAGAACAACACTCGATGTACGAGGAAAACCCTTGATCACTTGATGATCGCGGGCACAAAACCTCGGTAGGAGTCTAGGCCCCTGCCTTGTTTGTTAATATTAAAATGGGAAAAATGTGTTACAACTTTGGAAGTATGATGAACAATCTATGAGTACGATGATTGTGTAGTGTGTGTATAGAGAGTATATCAGGTGCTTGATAGCGTATGAGTGTGTTCCAAAGTGTCTAAGCGTCCTATGTTTGTTCATCATACCCCTATTTATAGTTTACATGACAATAATCAGAAGATCCTATATTATCCGTTGTCTTCAATGATCCTATGGGTTGTTTCAAGTAGTTACTAAGGATGTTTCAACAGAAATAGACGTTAGACATCAGTTTCCATCTTTCTCGCCTTTCATTCATTGGCTTGGCGGTTACACTTTGACTCGCTTTTAAGTCTATACGCGTATTCTTCTTGCATCCTTGAATTCATTGACTTGGTAAGACTTTGTAGCCGTTGGAAAGGAGTTACAAGTCTTATTCATTCATTGATTGTACCTGCCAAAATATGAAGACAAAATAACTCGTTAGTCTATCCTCAGGATGCATACCTACTAGAGTGTTGTTACATCCTGAAGTCTGCTCAGTCTTTCACCATCCTGAGGATGTCACATAGAATAGTCGAGGTAAATCCATCCTGAGGATTTCACCACCAACAATAACAATCTAATATAAGAGCACAATAAAAAGATATTTGTATTACTGATTGCTAGGACGATTACAGATACTCGAATACAAATTGTTACAATGTTTCGACTATAATCTATCTTTCACAACTATCACAGGAATTCTCTAAGTATCTATCTCTAAGAGTGCATGAATCTTTCTCTTTGGGGAGAATGGGTATTTATAGGCCTTGGAGATGTATTGTACGAACGCAGACTGTTAGATTTGTTGGTGTTGTCCTCCTATGATTGGTACACGTGTCCTGTAATCGTCATTTCTGTCCTTTTCTGTACCTCATACCTGCAGGTGATCATGGAGCAGGGAATAATGGCTTGTGATTGGCTGCACGTCCCTTTCCTTGTCGGGTTACAGCTGGCATGTACGAGGTTACGTGCGCATGCTTCTACAAGGTTTGGTCAGCGCTGTTGCTGACGTGTTGTGGAGATGTGGGGTCGTGCGCACGCATGGGTACGTAACTCTTCAAGTCCCCCTAGTCTAGTGTTCTGTATGCGTAGCATGCGAGACACTGGACTTAGAAAATAAAAGGAAAATATTTATGTTTAATTGCGGGGGTGATCTGTGCTCTTTGTATTTTGTTGTGCGCTTGGTGCGGAGTGTGGTCGCAGACTGCATGAAGGCGCACGTCAGTAATTAATTTTTGCATCAGAGTGGTCAGTGTGTGGCAGGTGAAAGGACCGGTTGGTGTGACGAAAAGTCGCTAGCGGTTGTGCTTTATCAGAGCGTGGTGGGGCCCATCTGTCGTGGCGTTTTGCATGGGCTTCTCTCTCTGTGACCACTTACAAAAGTTATATTGATATATTTAAACCAAAATACCAAATGCTGGTTAAATGTGTGCATTCTTGCATATTGTTATTGTTTCTTTTAACCATTTACTTCTCAACTGTCTTGTTTATTTTTTTTTTTTAGAAAAAGTGAAGTGTGCATTCTATATTTACTTAGATAAAATATCTAGTTTTTGTAAACCTTAGAATTTGAAAGGTTTAATGTTTTGAGATATTAACCAGACTAATATTGTTATTTATCGTACATTCATTTGTACTTGTCTTTAGTTATATAAACATGACATGTCATCCTACTTCAGATTTTTTACTATTTATTAGACTCCACATGTACTCTAAAAAAGATTTTGACTCCGCCACCAGGAACGCAAAATAGAATCATAATATAACATAGTTTTCTTAAAACCGTTTAAAATCACTCAACTTCAACGCAAAACCGAAATAAGGTATTGCTGATCACCCACAGCAAGATACCGAGTCCCCTCTTCGATCACCATCAACCCCTCTTCATTCGCGGTCCTAAAATGCTCACACGGGCTAATAACGAATTCGACCTCACTTCGTTCTCCAGCATTCGTCTTCACACTCTCAAAACCCGCTAACTGCTTCATCGGCTTCCCATTCGCAACATCATTTCGCTTCACAAACAACAAAACCGCGTGTTTCCCATCCATTTCCCCGTGATTTTGGACCGCCACAGTTGCTGAAAACTTAGCCTTTTCACATGATTCGGTTTCTACATCGGTAACAGACGTGTAATGAACCGAATCCGAGTTTTGAAGTGTGACACCCGTGCTAGAAAGTTGAGTTAAAAACAGTTTGTTTTGTGTCACGGATACAAACTCGTATGCATACTTTGTGTAGCTTAGCCCGTATCCAAACCGAAAAACGTTACGCCCCGTGTAGAATCTATATGTCCGGCCCGGGTAGCCCGTAGACGGGTCCGGTCTCATTCTCATGTCTGTCATTGGTATCTTGACGAATTCTTTTGGGTACCATGTCATAGGTAACTTCCCTCCTGCAAACATAAGTTTGCGGTTAGGCACGCGAAACGAAAACGCTAACAAGTGTACGAAAAACCAACATACTTTCTTATTTTTTACGAAAAAAGTATTTTTTAGATAAAGCCATGAAAATAAAAAAGTATGTTGGTTTTTTATGATACGGTCTGAACTTTTACCTGGGTTATGATCACCAAAGATAGTTTCCGCAATTGCAATGCCACCCGATTCACCCGGATAACCACCCCACAAGATCCCACCGATCTTTGGATCACGTTTAGCGAACGAAATATCCACTGGACCACCACAAATCATGACCAAAACTACTGGTTTCTTGGCGGCTTTAGCAACCGCGGTGATCAAAGCTTGTTGCTGACCCGGAAGCACCAAATTCTCGCGATCAAAATCCTCCCTTTCCTCGCCTTGATCCAACCCCATAAACAAGACCACATAATCCGCGTTCTTAGCTACCTGAACCGCCTCGTTAATAGAAGCATATGTACAGTTAACAAAGTTGCAGCCTTTGTGGTACTGTGTGTTTGTGACATAACTTTGAAGTGCTTTGAGTGGTTCAATGGATTTGCAAGGTGGGCCCGCGTAGTTCCCGACGAGTGTATGCGCTGAGTTGGCATTCGGGCCTATAACGGCTAATGATGAGATGGTTTTTTTCAATGGGAGGAGTTTAGCAGAGTTCTTTAGAAGGACAATGCCACTTCGTGCAGCCTCGAGGGCTAGGTCCTGGTGCGCTTTGGAGCAGACTTGGTTCGGGCCGATTGACCCATATGGGAGTGAACTTGGGTTCCCATTGAACAAGCCAAGTCTCATTCTCATGGTGAAAAGGTTGGTAAGGGCTCTGTCTATGTCTGATATTAGGACTTTCTTCTTTTGGACTGCTGATTTTGTGTGGTTTTTCAAGTAGGAACCACAGTTGACATCCATACCTATTTTTACAAAACAAGAAACTGGGTTAGAGTATTGAAATCAAGTTTGTAAAGAAGCCTAGCTTGCGACCTATTTGAGATTGGTTTGCTAAAAGCTTGAAACGAGCTCGAGCCTAAATTAATTAAAGTTTATATAACAAACAAACTTGATTCGGAGCTTCACATGCCAGGCTGAACTAGGTTTGCAGGCTAAAACGATACTATTATTTATATGAATATCATTTTTTGTTATTTTGTAACTATTATATTATATATAAAATTGTGATAAAAATAACTAGCCCATTAAACCAATACGTGAGCTGGGTTCAAAACGTCGTAAGACAATTGGGTCTAGCTGATACATGCATGAATAATTATAAATTAATATTTATATACCATAATCATAACTATATATATTATTATATACATATAAAGCTTTAATTATAAAGTAACGTAAGCATAACTATAAATGTATATAAATAAGATAATTAAACATTTAATAAATGATAAACGAGCGGAGCTCAATCTTGAAAAAAGAATATTCATGAACAAAGTTCAAGCTTTAGCTAGCTCAAAACAAATCCACATGGAGGTTTCAAGCTTGGACTCGACTAGTCTTGTTTGCACCCCAATACGCAAGTGACAAAATTTGCATGTCAAAATAGGTTTAATTGGTTTGGGTCGAATTGGATTACAAGTTGTAACTAGTAAAAATGAATTTTATTACAAAACAAAAGTATATAATAATAATATTGTAATAGTTTTACACATAATGAGCCAAAAACAAAATATAGAGCAATTATTTTGAGCGTCATGTCATGTATGGACCAAATGTCTACCAATCTACTATGTTGACTTGCCATGCGCAAGAGGTGGACCAAACAACTAAAACATGGTCCAAATTGTCAACAAATGCCACCACCGACATAAAATAAAGATGATTACACATGTGATCGGATATGTTGTCTTATGTTTGTCTCAATTCAGGCGTAAGTTTGTACCGAATAATATGATATGTAATTGTTATATTATTTATACGGTATAACTTACACTACATGTGAAATAAAGATAAAGTATAGAGATAATAGATCTATTTTTTGCATAGTTCTATATTATATAATAAAAGCCTACAACACATATGAGATAAAGATAAAACACGCACAATAAGACAATAGATCTCACGCTTGTATACAATAAAATTCTATTATACATGTGCCACGAAGATAAAATAGAGAGTGAGAGAGTAGATCTTATGTTTTGTACTATATTATACAATAAAATCCTATAATACATGTGAGATAAAGGTGAAACACAAAGAATGAGACAATAGGATCTTATGCTTGTATGATAATAATCTATACATATAATAAACCAAAGCCATTTTAATGATATGGCATTCAAAGATGCATTCTCTTCCTTTAGTGTGTCATGTGTTATCCCATGTGACATTGAGATATTTTAGAAAAAAAATAATTTAAAAACAAAATTGGATTTTTCACCCTCATGTTTCCTCCCATAATTTTTAAACGTTAATATCTTTAATATACGAGATTTTTTAAAGAAAAAAATTACACCAAATTAACGAGCGTTTTATTATCTTTCCAACGCGTACCATAGTGCTATATAAAAAGCGGAGAAATTTTTTTGTGGGGTTTTGTTCATACAGGAAAAAAACACAAAGTGTTCAGGTAAATCATTAATCATGTATAGACAAGTCACTAATTATGTTTAAATCAGTAAATATGATTTTTTTTTTCAACCAGAGCCGAATAGGTTAATAGAGTTATACGTTGTTTTAAGTTAGGTATCAATATTAGTATGTTAGAGATGTACATTTGTTTAGTCTTTAGGATATGTGTTAATATTAGAGTTACATTAAAGTGCTACATTCTTTTAGGTTAGGTGTTAGCATTGGAGTTGTACATTGTTAATTTGTTTTAGGTTAGATATTAATATTACAGTTATACATCAGTCTATTTCATATGTAAAATTGATGTATCATATTAAATTTCTCAACCCGCCCAGGGTATAATCTAGTATAATATATGTCTATATATATACTAAAAGCTTAATTCATGTGAGACACTAGATCTCATATTCATTAAACTCTAATGATCATTTGTGCTTCAATACATGAAAGCAAGATGATCGAGCAACTCGCAAATTGAAGTATCGACCGCTTAAGAGGCCATCCACTTACTATACTTATTTATAGGATACGGTTTATAGTAATGCCAATACAATAACCATACAGTATTATAAGCATTTTAGAAAGTGTTCAACTTCACCAGTATCTAAATATGTTTAACATAATTATAAGAGAAAATTGCTCGAATAGTCCCTGTGGTTTGCCCAAATTTCACATATAGTCCCTAAGTTTTCAAAATTACAGGCTTAGTCCCGAAACAGTGAATTTTTTGCACTCGGATAGTCCCTGGAGCTAACTGAGGTTAAATAATCCAGTTAAGTGAGTGTAAAATTACTAAACTACCCTTACTTTAATAAAAAATAATACCTATTAATGTGGGTCCCACACTTCATCTTCCCCACTTCATCTTCTTCACCTCATCACCTCCACAAACAACCACCACCCATCTCCACCCTCCACCACTTAATCCCACCACCACCACCACCACCACCCTCCACCACCACCACCACCACCACCACCCTCCACCACTTCCCATCCATATTCCCATCCCTCCATTTCCGTGTAACGTTTCACTTCATCCTTCATTCCTTAACAACCCACCACCACCACCACACCCAACCCAACCCAATGAATCCCACCAAATCCCGTCGCAAAATCCCCCTCACTTCATCAGAAACCACCAACAACCCCGACTCCGGCGACAAACTCGACCAACTCCTCCTCTCCTCCGCCATCTCCAACAACGAAGACCTCTCCCCTTTCATCCGCAAAACCTTCTCTTCCGGCAAACCCGAAACCCTTCTCCACCACCTCCGCCACTTCTCCCGATCCAAAGAGTCCGAAATCGAAGAGGTATGCAAAATCCATTACCAAGACTTCATCATGGCCGTCGATGACCTCCGTTCTCTC
This sequence comes from Ambrosia trifida, assembly GCA_028751855.1. Lineage (NCBI taxonomy): Eukaryota > Viridiplantae > Streptophyta > Magnoliopsida > Asterales > Asteraceae > Ambrosia > Ambrosia trifida. The sequence goes on along the minus strand of CM054126.1, from coordinate 105,336,323 downwards.
CTCTCCGGCGTCGAATCACTTAAATCATCCATCTCCAACTCCAACCATCAGTTACAGTCTGTAGCCGGTCCTTTATTAACATCACTTGATTCATTCATTGAAGCTAGAAACAAGTGCCAGAACGTAGCCCTAGGTATTGACTCTCTCCGGATCTGTGTTCGGTTAATGGAGCTTTGCTCACGTGCGAATTATCATTTGTTGAATAATAATTTTTACATGGCGTTGAAATGTGTTGACTCGATTGAACGTGATTTTATTAATAAAACGCCGTCGTCTGCGGTTAGGAGGTGATGGGTGGAGAAGATGAAGTGGGTGGTGGTGGTGATAGGATGGGGAAGATGAAGTTGGTGGTGGTGGTGTAGGGATTAAGGGTTTTTTTTTATATATTTAATTATAAAACGTGGGGCCCACTAGTGTTATATTTTATTTGTTTTATAGAAAGGGTAGTTTAGTAATTTTACACCCACTTAACTGGATTATTTAACCTCAGTTAGCTCCAGGGACTATCCGAGTGCAAAAAATTCACTGTTTCGGGACTAAGCCTGTAATTTTGAAAACTTAAGGACTATAGGTGAAATTTGGACAAACCACAGGGACTATTCGAGCAATTTTCTCTAATTATAAACTCATTATCTTTAAATGTACCAAAGTTGTACAATTTACCATATTATATATATACACTGGTTTGACAAGTTGTAATTTTATATATTTTTTGGCTTTTAAACTACTTTATAATAAATAATTAAAATTCAAAGCATTCTATCTAAATAAAATAATGAAAAGTAGTAAAAAGACATAGATACCTGCTTTAAGCACTTCGGCAACTGCATCTTCTGGCGTTTTGGCATATTTATGAACATCATATATGATGGATACTGCATCACAATCGGATGTGATGTACCTGAACAAACTCAAAATATCCACAAATTATTACTAGCATTTGTTAACAATAATAATGTAACATAGTAGCTTTTTTTTATATAAAAATACTTTAATTTTTGTTCTTATATTTGTATATAATGATGAGTTTAAATTGATAACCATTAAACATTTAGAATCAAAAGTGATTTGTATGGTTTCTAATTATTTTATGGATTTCTGGTTTTTATGGATTCTTTTTTCTTTTCTTTTCTTTTTTTTATTTTTCTTTTTTTGTTTAGAAGGATAAGTTATGAATACCCTTGAAAACCCCATTGGTTTCGAGCAATGTTGGATAAAAGATTATGATCAGCACAGTTTGGGACTCCATTGACACGATTGTAAGCGCACATGATTCCGCTAGCTCGGGCATGTTGTATGCAACTTTGGAAGGGTGGTTGATATGTGTCCGCAAGATCTTGCTTCGTCACCTGTTTTCACGTATTATTATAATATAGAAAAATTCAAATAATATATAAACAAACATTTTAAAGATCTTTTTAACGGTAATTCCTAGATTTTTTTAATAGAAATTTCTAGATTCTTTTAAAATCAATCCGTCACGACATGCATACAAGATTATTTGAATTCCCTATGTAATTGTGCTCCTATATTTTTTTTTAAATATATTAAAGCATCTAATTTTAGTCATGGGTTGTGGCCCATTATTCACCCAAAAACAAAAGGAAACCACCCACTCAAATTGCAAATGCACAAAATCCGGTGCCAAGCATCATTTATTTATATTTTTATATATGATTTTCTTTTTCTTTAAAAAAAGAAAAAGACAATCATATATATATATATATTTCAATCACACATCTCAAGAACAAAAACAATTCCTCAGTTTGTCTTTATTAGTTTATGTAGTGAATTCATTGTAGGAACCAAAGTAAAATCAGTAGATCCAAACTTTTAGATTCATTGTGAATTTCTGATTCGGTTTTAACAGTTTATACATATACATATAGTGAACTATTTTTATTATTTTGAAAATACTTTTAATAAATAAAAAAGATTGGTTCAAAACGTTAAACCGTTAAAATTGGCCTGTCGGAATAACTAAATAATCAAACTAGGTTTCGTTGTTTTTCAAAACCGTAGTTAGCAGTTCGGTCCATAATTTTCATAATTTTTATAATACCTAATTGAACGCGGGAAGTAAAGAAATACAAGGGAGTAAAGTGAAAATAAACTAACCTTAGCATCATAACCAAATCTATTAACACCTTTCCAATGATCCAAATCATATGCTGTGAAATGTTTGCAACAAGCAGAAGCTTGAAGATGTCCATCTTTAAGCCCTCCACCTTGAAAAGTGTCACCTTGCACCCCTCTAACATAAGAAATTGCATATTTGCCGCTAACCAATGGGTCTTCGCCAGGTGTCTCTTGACCTCTACCCCACCTTGGGTCCCTAAACACATTTATGTTTGGAGCCCAGAATGTCATTCCATGGGCTTGCCCTTGGTTATAGACTGCCCTTGCCTCCAATCCAATTGCCTTCAAATAGCATAGTTTCACATGTTAAACATTTTACATATTGTTTTATAACAATTTAAATATTATTATAATATATACACACCGACGTGAATTGTGACCAGATATAACTAAGCAAATAAACAAATGGATAATAGGGTTATATAACCTTGTATTTAAGCTAGAGTGTAAACCATCAAAGTGGCTTAAGATTTGCTCGCTAAAGCTTGAAATAAACGTTGTTTATTAACAAGCCTAAACTTATGAATCAGAGTAAGTGAATATAAAAAAGCTTATTTATCCATATCTAAAAACAATATCTCGTAACTTACGAAAATAAGCAATAATAATACTATATTTTAAGATTCCTATAATGAACATCATATATTCATATATGCCCAAAAAAGAAATTACTTTATTAAAACAAAAGTGCACAACTTGAATTAACTAATTAATATTTATTAAAAAAAGTATATAATAAAAGCAAAATAGAAATTGCCTATAATCTAAAAATAAACAAAATGTAGCATCAAAACAGTTACTGAGTCAACTCAACTCAACTCACCTGACCGATACGATACCACAATCCAACATCAAACGAAGCAGCAGTAAGAATAACTTGTGGGAAGCTAGTGGCAGACTTAATACTACCATTGAAAAAAATACCATAACCGGAGTTCGAAACGCCGTGCAAGGCCTCCGACCACCACTCATACGCCGGAATACCGAGTCGTGGAATCGCCGGAGCTGAGTTAACGAGTTGGGCAATCTTTTCATCGAGTGTGAGGCGTGAGAGGAGGTCTTTCACTCGGGTAGAGATGGGTAAGGTGAGTTTGCAAAATGGGTATGAGTTAGTTGTGGGTTTGGATGAGTCGCAGGCGAATGGTGGTTGAGTTGACTCAGTGAGTGTGAGGGCGAGTGTGAAGAGTAAGAGTAGTGGTGGGATTATTGTTATTATTCTACCGTTGGGCCTCATTTTGTGTGTTTTGAGGTGATGCGTGATTGGTGGTGGAGGGAGATATAAAGAGAGGGAATGTGAAGAGAAAGTTGGAGTTAAAAGACTGAAATGCCCTTTGTACTTTATGGTATTATTATTTAAGTTGTTTTTTTTAATTATATTAAATTATCCGGTGTAGTCGCTCAAGGTGGGTAGAAGTTTTATCCTATTAAAATAGGACAACTGGGCGCTGACATTGCACTGGCTAAAGTGTCAATCCTACTCACTTGATCCTGTTATGGCTCAAGGTGAGCGATCACTTTATCATTTTTTTTTTTTGTAATTTTTTTATAAAACATTGTATTGCATCAATATTAAAATAAACATTAAAAATCATAAAATAACATCACGCTCCATAAAACATCAAATAATCATTTTAAAAAACATAAAATAACATCGCGTTCCATAAACATCAAACAATTATTTAAAAACATAAAGTAATAGTAGAAAGACGACTATATTAGAAATCTGTCACACCCTCAAAATCCACTTGCGGAGTTTTACCGCGAGGCGCATGACAAACCAGGATCCAAACCAACGATCACAATAAACAAGTCTAAATGAATATAAATGCAATTTCAAAACATAGTTTAAAATCCCCGTTTACAGCGGAAGCTTATTCAAAACAATTATTCAATGATAAACCAATGTTCAACGTTTGTAAAATCATGCAACTCTAGCTAGATGCCGTGCAGACGCGTGCGCCCTAGTTCCATTGTGCTACCTTAGCGACCTGAGAAAACATGTAAAAGTTTACGTCAGCACAAAAATGCTGGTGAGTTTACAGGTTTTGTAATCCAAGTACCAAGTCCACCTGTCCATACTATAACAAATCGAAAACCAGTATACGCTAGCTAGGCGTACGTTTTGTTACTACCACGATTGGAAAACCATTACTAACTCGAATACCAGATGTTGTGCCCGAAAAGTAAACCAGTTGTTCCTGTTGTTCCTGTTTGAGACAATATGCACTCGCCCGGCCTTCCAAGCCGACGAGCGGGGTTGGTCACTCCCAATAGCGCTATTCACATTTCCCCGTTGTGCAAACCCGCACATTCATGGTTCCCCCCGGGACTTCCAAAGATCGTGTAGTACACAATAGAAACCCATAGTATGACAGTAGTTACCAAATAATCGTTTTAACACATGTTTTCTCCCCCGAAAGTATAAAACCAGTTTAAAAGAGGGGCCGTAAACTCACCTTAAGTTGCGTTACTCCTTAACCCGAGTAAACTCAGCTGCTATGCTAGTCCCGTAAGCGGCGACCTAACATATGACAGTTACAAGTACTTAGACTAATAACCCGCAGGTTAATTAGTCCCTAGATGTCCAGACCATAACCAAGTTCGTTTGAAAACACCATGACTGTTTAACTGACCCAAAGTACAAGACTCGACATCCCATTGGTGACCCGAGACTTCCCGTGTTATGTTTACGCTCTCAAACATGCAATCATGCAATCACACCTAACATACGTTAACGCACACCAAATTATAGCACATAGTTCACGTATCACCGAATTACATCCAAACACATGTTACCAAGTTATTAGATATGTTACGGGGTTCCTAGCATGTTACTATATATCAAATCGGGTCTCGGAATGCTAATTTACACTTACAGCAGCAGTACACGCGATTAGGAAAAGTAAACTAGCATTTAGGACTGATTGCATATAAAAACTAGCAATCAGGGCTGATTGCATATAAAAACTAGCAATCAAGGCTGATTGCATGTAAAAACTAGCAATTAGGGCTGATTGCATATAAAAACTAGCAATCAGGGCTGATTGCATATAAAAACTAGCAATCAGGGCTGATTGCATGTAAAAACTAGCGATTAGGGCTGATTGCATGTAAAAACTAGCGATTAGGCCCTAATCGCATGAAAAACTGGCGATTAGCAATCCTAATCGCCTGTAACCTTGCTGTTCCGGTTTTTCGCGCGTTTAACGCTCCAAATCAGATCCAGAACGTGTGTATGTGACACCCGGCAAACTCAGGTTAGTAACGTTGACTAAACTAGTAAGTCTACCTTAGCGAGTCATGCATATTACGTCCTTAACGGGGTCAGTTGAGTCGGTATGATGATTCTGGGAATCATCGGGAGTCGTTATGATGATCCGCGGGGTCATCGGGAGTCGGTCCATAACTATGGGTACAAGGATCGGCGATTCGTGGAATCGCCGGGTCTAACGCACACACGAGTCTCGAGTCCCGGGAATTGGTGAACGGATGTAAACGTGTTAGTTATCATGCATTATATGTTTGAAATCATTATGTGACTTATCGGTATGTGAATACGTGTTTAAATATGTTAAAATAGTGTTTAACACGCCAAAAACCCATTCCAGCACCTTATAGGCGATTAGGAGCCTGGGGGACTCCTAATCGCGGTGAACAGTAAGCGATTACAAGGGGAGTGGGGCGAGTAGGAGGCCTAATCGCGTGAACAGTGGCGATTAGGGTCCCTACTCGCGAGTAGGAGGCTAATCGCGTGAACAAAGAGGCGATTAGGCCCCTAATCGCCTGATCTGGGCTGCTAATCGCGTGAACAGCAGGGTCCGGGTCAAAACACCTATAAATAGAACCCTTAACTCCCCAAACACCTCTAGAACAACCCTAGCTGCTCCCAAACCACCCACACACCTTGAAACACTTCTGGAACTCATTTTGCTACAAAAATCACCATCCCCAAGCTTACACACCTTTCTTTAGCAAAACCCAAGGTGTGTTCTTCATCCCTAACCTTTGTAAAGTTGTTATTTTGAGTTCCCCAAAGTTCCAGACCTTGTTTTACCAAAATGTGTCTTTAAAAACCTTTCAAAAGAGTCCTAAACTAAGTCTACACCTTAATGCTTGTTATATGTGAAGATTACATGCATATGTTGGTCTTCTTGGTGATTTTAACATGAATGTTTTCAAGATATGATTGTACTTCTGCTATGTAGAGGTTATTAGGAAGGTTGTCTTAGAATCTTAGCCATTATTGTGGTGTTTTGAAGAAAATGCATATTTTGACCCATTTGTATGATCTTGAAGATTTAGGATGGTTATGCTATGATTGTTGATGCAAAGTTGTTAGAATTGATGCTAGGAAGATGTTAGAACAGAGGTTTGATGATCTACATGTTGGTAGAGGTTGAAATCTGATTGTTTCCATTTAAGGAAAGATAAGGTTGGTAGGTGAAACCTAGTACTTTGCCATTTTAGGAAACAATTGCATAGAACATGCTAGATCAGTGATATGTTGGGGGTTTTTGCTTGAAATGGGTTGGTAAATGATTTAGGTTTGATATTGGGTGTCGTTGCATGTTTCGGATCTGATTTGGAGGGTTAAACGCGCGAAAATACGTTACACAGCAGCTGCAGGCGATTAGGAATCCTAATCGCCTGAGCTGGGGGCGATTATGCAGACTTATAGGCGATTGGGACCCTACTCGCCTGATACATCAGGCGATTAGGCCTCTAATCGCCTGTAGGCTGATGCCTACTCACGTGTGACCTTCCTAATCGCATGTACTGCTGTTGTGAACGCGTTTTGACATCCCGGAACACGATTTGACACCTAGGAACATGCTAGGAACCCCGGGATACACCCAATGACTTAGTAAGACGTATTCGGACCTGATTATGCGTTAAACGGATATTATGCTAGACTAGGTGAATTATTGCGCGTGCTAAGTGTTTAATTGCATATGTTGCATGATGTCTTGTACTTATCTAATACGTGGAATGTCGGGTCACCAATGGGATGTCGGGTCTTGTCTGGCACGGTCAGTTTAACAGTTAAAGGTGTTTTCAAACGTATGGTCACGGTCTGGACATTCGGGGACTAGTTAACCCACGGGTTATTAGTCCAGGTACTTATACACATCTTATGATAGGTCGCCGCTATTTGGGGCTATCATAGCTTAACTTCTTAACTGTTTTCAAGTAACGCAAACCGAGGTGAGTTTCACAGCCCCACTTTTACTGATTTGGCTTTCGGGGGGAGAAACATGCTTTGTACGAACGATTTAAAGGACAGGTTATACTATGGGCACTTTATGTACTATACGGTCTTTATGGAAAGTCCCAGGGGGAAACCATGAATGTGCGGGAATGCACAACGAGGGAAATGTGGATAGATCTATTGTGGCCTCACAAGCCCCACCCGACGGCCGGGGGCCGGGCGGGTGCATATTGTCTCTACCTATCGGGTTACCGAGGCATCGGTAGCCCAGTCATCTGGGCTGGTCTCGTCTATTGGTTCATGTTCAGTAATGGGTTCCCAACCGTAGTTGTGAGATCACTTAACGTCTAGCTAACGTTCTTATGACATAGTATAACGGGAATGATCTTTGTGAACTTGTGACAACTCTTTATAAAAGAAAACCTGTGAACTCACCAGCATTATATGTTGACATTTTTGGCATGTTTTCTCAGGTCGCTAAGGTAGCAGTTATCGGACTAGGCGCACGGAGTCATGCACAGCGTCTAACATTTTGAAGCATATTAAACAATGTTTTTGTAAACAATGATATGTCTTTTGGTTGTAAACAAGAATGCTTCCGCTGCTGGTTTACAGCTCAAAGCGTGATCTTTTGGTTTAAATATAAGTATGAATGCATGTTTGTTGTATGTTTATTGTGATCGTTGACTGAGATCCTGGTGTGTCACGCGCCTCGCGGTAAAACCCCGCACGTGGAATTTGAGGATGTGACAGTGTAACTGCCCAATATCATCCCAAACACTATCCTAAACATGTTTCAACCAAAACCCTTCGTTTTGCCTCGTATTATTGGCCCTGCATGCAATCATGTAATCCAAACACCATTCACATAGCATGCAACATCACATTAACATGCATAACAATAACCCTAATAATCAATTACTCAAATATCATCCTCATAACATTAATATTATTCTGATTTAACCTAATAACATGTTAATCCATCATTATGAATCATAAAAACCCTAGCTTTCTAATCATAAACACCCATAACACATGTATACTAGTTAGAATCCGATTAACAACCCTTATTAACGATTTTCAGAAAGCTTTTTCGTGTTAGAACAGGTCTGGACCATTAGGGATTGATTAAAAACGTTTATAAAGATTCATGGATGGAAACCAAACCTTAGGATTATGAAAGAACGATGGATTATGCTTGAATCCTTGTGTTTTGATCAAAAATCGCGTTCCAGAGGTTGTGTGTGTGTTGGGGCAGGTTATGGGACGACTAGGGTTTGTATAATGAAGTTTATGAGGTCAAGTATGGTATTTATAGTCGTTTTTAGTCGTCCAGCACGTAGCATGCGATTATGCAGCTTTACACGCGATCAGGAAGCCTAATCGCATGTAAGTTCATGCGATTGGGGCCTAATCGCATGAACAGTCATGCGATCAGTCCCCTACTCGCCCCACATGATGCCTACTCGCCTCCCTTATGGGCGATTAGGCTTGCCTAATCGCCTATAGGGGCTGGTTTCGTGCGTTTTGTGCGTTAAACCCCGTTTTAACATATGTTAACACATATTCACATACCGACAAGTCACATAATGATTGTAAACACATAACACATGTAAATACACATATTCACCCTCGTTCACCAATTCCCGGGACTCGAGACTTGTATGTTCCGTATGCCCTGACGATCCTACAAATCGTCACCGTTTGTACACTTGGTTAAGGACCGACATCTAATGAACCTCTAGACCAACATCCAATGATCCTCTAGACTAAACCGATAGTTCCCGAACCATAACCCGACTTAACTAACCCTGTTAAGTACAATATACGCGTGACTCGCTAAGGTAGACTTTCATCTAGACAACGTTGTTAACCAGAATTTGCCGGGTGTCACAAAATCGTCCTCTCATAAGTCTCCAAATCTCAACCCTTGGGTAGTTATCATTGTGTATGGCTCGGTATTCGTTACGAGACACTTCAATCAACTCATCATCGTTTAAACCAGGGTTCTCGTTCATCGCATTTTATGTAGAAATACTCAAATATGGTGCACTTCGCTTTCAAAGAACAATACATATATATATATAAATATATATAGGGTCAAGATCGTGTACAAAGTGTTTTTTTGTGAGAAGGATTAAAAATTGATACTTAGACATCATTTTTTGAACTTAGTCGTGATGTTTTGGATTGTTTTGCCTATAAAAACACCAAACATAACAATTAAAAACCGAAAACAATGTATTTTAGGCTTAAAACTTAAAACACCATGCTAAGAACATTAGCAGTGTGTTTTAAGCGTTAAGTAGTGTGTTTTAGCTGTTTTTTAAATTTAATGACTATAATACATTGTATTGCGTTTTAGATTGTTGTGTTTGGTGTTTTTCAAGTTAAAACAGCCTAAAACATCATTCCTAAATCCAAAACATGACGTGTACATGTCAGTTCTTAGTTCTTCTCACACTTTTCACGAAAAATGTACTTTGTACAGGATCCTAAACCTATATATATGGTAAGTATCCTATGGAAACCTTGTTGAGTTGTGCAAACTCTAAAAACTCATCCAATGGCTATCATGCTTCCACATCTCCCGTCTCACACTTTAGCAAAAGGGCAAGATGGTAACTTCTACCCCTCTCATTTAAATTATTTTGGTGTGGTAGATAAGAACAAAGCCAAGGTTGATGAATTGGTTAGGAATCGTATTTCAAGATAGAGAATATGGGTTCAAATCCCTCTTCATGCATTTACTTTTTGTATAACAATGCACCATCTTTTCCTTATTTTTTAATATAGTATATATTCTAGGTATTAATGTTTGATAATAAAAAGTTAAAATTTGAATTAGTCATATTTGAAAATTGAAAGTTAAAACTTGAATTTTATAAAGGCCCTGATTTTTTTAGTCGCCTAGGCCCAAAACGTTTCAGACGGCCCTGCTTATTACTAACACATTAATTAAACTAGGAGGAATGCCCGCGCGTTGCGGCGGGTGCATCTATTTTGCCCCTTGTGCATTGTGTTTGTTTGTTATTCGTTATGTTAAAGTAGAAAACAACGATGTATAAAATATATGTTATCAAAAACTGAAACTCATAAGTATATCTTCTAAATATTTTAAATGGGTACATCACAATAGGTCGTACTATTCCTTACAACACCCTTAGATTGGCCTACGTCCTTTGGTGGGACCTTTTTATGTATATCGAAGGCAGATAAGTATGCCATCATAGAGTGGTACTTAGCGTAGTGAAGTGGCGTTGTATCTCTTAATGACCATAAGATTGTAGTGGAAGTAATGTAATTACTAAAATGCAGTTTGTAGTGTGCAACATATTTCTATTATTTTAGGGCACCCGCGAGATGCAGCGGAGTCAATGATTTACATAGATACTCTCGTTTTATGTTAGTTTGACAAGCGTGGTAACAAATATATTAGACCAAACAAATTAGTAATCAATATAGTTAAAACTACCAAATCGACTGATAAGAACTTGTCTTCTTTTGGATATGTAAACAATTGGTGACTTCGTGAGATCGGAAACTTAAATTCTATTCCTAGAAGCTTATAGTAGCGGAGAAAACAAAAAACCATCGAGGAAGATAATGACGTTGCTCATGAAGTATCTCTACCATATTTGCTTGTATAAAAGTCAAGCATACATATATCGCTCACTTTAATGGATTGAAACGTGTCATGGGTTAGGTGTGTTGGCAAAATTCAAGCCTACATATTCATTTGTGTGCAGAAGTGTCACATAAAACCATCCTGCAGCCACATAAATTTAAAAAGAAGATATAAATACATAATATATGATGTAATTTATTTACTATAAACATTGAAAGATATGTAAGTTATGTATGTGAAGAGTCACCACATTATTTATGTACTAAATACATGACAACTATTTATATGACTTTAACATTGATACAAACATAATAAAGACATGGAGGTTATGAATGTAAAGAGTCACCACATTATTGTTAATTTCCTCATCAATTTTATAATTATGTTTAAATTAATTTCTTCAACAATTTAATATTTAGGTAGAAAGACAATTTTACGCTCTAAATGACTTCAATAAGCATTGTACTATAAGAAATAAAGGTTGTATTTACTTAAATTTTGTGGGTATCCTTCACTGATGTTTTATAATATATAGTATAGAAGATAAAGATTCGGGTTGATTCATTAGCGTGAGCGTGAATTTATGGCGTTTTGATTTCTTATTTCTTAACACAAATAAGATAAGTAACTAACACATAGTTAAGTTTTTGTTTTCTTTTTATGCTAGTGTTTAATTTATTTTATTAATTAGAATTAGAACTTAAACAATATACAATTGCCGAAAGCAAAATAATATTGTAAACCACACTTCATACAATGTTTAACAAGAGCATTAAATAGATAAACAAATACCTTAAAAGTCTTAAAAGTCTTAGAACAAATATAGTTTACGTATAAAGTTATATTTGAGCATGCATATATAGATTTATAGAGTTAACTATTTCATGGCGTTCAAGGAGATCATGTTGATTGAAATTGAGGAATGTCTCCATACCCTTCTCCAACCATCCTCTCCATCATCTGTCCTTCATGTCCATTTGTTCCCTGCAACATCAGGTTTCATCCCATGCAGTAAGTGGAAGTAATATCTATAATATATTAGAAACATATTAGCAAATCTGGAATGTTATATTTATAATTTTGTCTGTTGTATTTAGTTAACAATATATATGATTCAAGATAAACAACTTCTTAACAAGGATAGTTAAGAAAGCCACATGTCACCTTCATAGGGGCCATATCATCCAATTTAGTAGAGTTGAGGTCAATAGGTCATAGAACATCCTGGCTTCTGAAAGCTTCATGAAGAGAAACTAAAAATGCACAAAGAAGAGAAAAACTGTACTAATTAATTTTGAAAAATATTTTCTCATCAATAATTTTGAATATTGTGTGTTTATTGTTTTAATTGTTAGCTGCACAATTAAATTACCTCAATTTGATTCTGCAACGATCCACCATAGTTGATTATTACATCCAACATCACAGGCATTCCCATTGTATGTAGCAAATAACTAAATTTAAATGGAGAAAAAAATGATATATTATGAAGATAAATTTTTGTAATTGTCAAAGAAAATATGAACAAGTAGAAAAAAAATGTATATATGTATCTAAAGATTAACTCATATCTTTATACCTTGTAGCATCCGGGAACCATATCTTGCAAGCGTCTTAACTTCTCATTGATTTTTTTCTCTTTTCATCTAATGAATACATAAAATTTTTGGACAAAACAATGCTTCAAAGCATGAAATTAGCTCTAAGATTTTGTTTGGGGTTATGAAAAGACTATTAGTATTCAAGAAATTGATAATAATGAAGTATATATAATAATATAGATGGGGGGTTGAAAGGTCTCACATTTAAAATGCATCATAAGTTAAGTTGTATTTTGTGTTTTAAAAGTTGGACATAAGGGCATAATTGGGATAAGATTTTAGGATATGAGGTATTGGATTATGTTAAATTTACTAATCTACCCTCCTAAGTGTCTTAATTGTCACAACTATGCCAATAATACCCTTAATTTTTTTGCTTAAATATGATGTACATGTTGCTTCTTAAGTTGTACGGAGGTGAAAATGACTATGTTGTACATCACTCCTCCTTTATAATGTATATTATAGATTATAGATGATATACATAAAACTAATCTTCATATAGCTAAATTTGTAAAATTGATACCACTTCAATTTACTATTCAATCGTTGATTTAACTAAGTTAAATCAACATTAATTACGTAACTTTTTTTTATTAATATAAAACTACGTTGGTTCTGTTGATCGTTGGTTCAACTTATTTGAGATATAATTGGAATAAGGAGAAGAAAAATGGTTGGGGCAGCCGACCCTAGCTTTAACTGGCCCAATATAACTGATTAATCCTAATTGCAATCTCTATATGATGATCTCTTTATTTATTATCATCTTAATAAAAGAATATCTAGTTGTCACCTATGGACGTAGGTCATCTTAAACCGAACCAAGTTAAATCCTCGTGTCTTTATTGCCTTTTGAGTTTGTGTTCAATTTTGCGTGTCCGTTCAACCTAAAAAACTAAAAAATTTGATGTCTCTCTCTCGTATAGTCAACAACTTTCCTCATGTTTTGCTTTAACCTTCCTATGGTCATAGTTCAAGTATTTGGTCCAAAGATGAGAGGGAGGGAACGCCCCACTTTTGGTGTGCGCATATAATGTATATATGTGTGGCCCTTGGGGGGTAAAAGTAAAGTTGCACTAGTTTTAACGTTATTTTACTAATTTCGTGAAAATAACGTAAAAAACGACAGACGGTTAATCATGCATCATGTGGTGGTGTGGATAGCCAAAAGACAAAGGGGTACATGCACCGATCGGGTTTGTCCGGATTGCTAAGTGTTCTGTACCTTATGATATCTGAGAACTCCTTAAGTCTTCGAGTACTCATGATTTATTCGAGATCTCATAAGTCTTTCGGGAACTCATTACTTTCGAGAACTCATAAGTCTTCGAGATCTCATAATTTTGAGAACCCCTTTATGTTATTCGAGATCTCATAAGTTTTCCGGGAACTCATTATTTTCTGAGAACCCCTTATGCTATTTGAGAACTCATATAATTTTTTTTTTGAGAACTCAATTATTTGAGAACCCATTATTTTCGGGATCTCTAATAAAATTTACAGTTTTGATAAAACCTAATGTATCAAGTTTATTCAAAACATTATAAACCTTGCTTAACTTGCAATAACCTTTTTGAGGTGTCACTTCTGCCCAAAGGTGATGTGTCACATTAGTTCGTTATAAAGATCCCGTTAAGCATTGTAGCTCGTTCACATAAGTGCCATAAGGTTTCACTTCTGCCCAAAGGTGATGTGTAACAGATTATGTTGGTGAACTGAGCGTATTGCATTAGGATTTTGAATGTCTCACTTCTGCCCAAAGGTGATGGGTTACATTCACTGTCGGCAATTCAATACTTAAATAAATAGCGTATAGCCAAAGCTAGAGCATGTTATTTATGTAGCTTATGTTGGTGTTATGATATTATCACGTCTTCATTACAAAATTGATCCTCACAATTAATGATCCTTCATTAATATAATGATCATAACTTTAAGTCTGCCTTACATCAATATCCATAACTCGAAACTAATCTCACATTCTTCTATAAATTACTATCTCAACTATGTGATCCACTCTAATTATCAAAACTAATAAGAGTTTGCTTAAATTTTGTTCTAATCAAGTTACCTATTACGCTCTATCTGAAAATGTATTACAGAATAACATATGAGCATAATGAGTGGAATAAAAAAAATGTCTCTTATGGTAATTAAGAACGTTTTTACTGATTTCTATCAGGTGAGCTATTAAAGATTCTGAAATTCCTAAGAATAATGTATTATCTATGGAATGAAAGAATATAACGAATTCCTAAGAAACATGAAATAAATAAATCTAACTTTATGGTTAAATGGCATCCGTGAATACATCTTAACATTGAATAACATGACCCATAAAGCAAAGGGGTTATACATGAAAATCAATAAAATTTCTAGTGCAGTATGACTTTTCCACCAGTACGATTAGATGCATTATGAATCAACTATAATACTCAGAAATATCAACGTAAAAAATGAGTGTGTTGATAGCAAATTACGTACAGGAAAAGGAATGTATTAAACTAGAAAAGTTGATGTTATTCACCTTACTACCATTAAACCTAAAAGAGGAAGAATAATAACCATAGAGAGGATAATTATAAGGCCTGGAAACAAAATACAAGTACTACTTTCAGCTATAAGTTTCTCCAGAGGGAAAGTCTTACTAAGCAAAACTGTGCCATTAAGAATAGGCATAAGAAATGACCCAAAAGTAAAGAGAACAACTGGCTAAGATATGTAGTGCCTAATTAAAGATATTTAACTCCACAAATGCTAATGAATTCCAATTAACACATGATGGTTGAGTCTAGTTTTATACGTTTCCTTACCATAATTCAACAAATACTTAAGATGAGAGTTGGTGGCAAAATTAAGGGTCTATTAACCATTAATAACTGATCTTAGAATTGAAGCTTTATGATACCTTACGATATTCTTGAGATTACTCAGAATTTAGTATCAATACTAAAAGCTACAATTTTTACAGTTACAAAGTTTTAATGACCAAAACAAAGCCACCATTAAGTTAAACTCTCATATTGTTTGTTGTCATTATCTGAATAGAAACCTTATGAAATAAAACTAGATGATCCAATAACGTTTTTCACAACTTTGTTATCATAAAATGAGAATTTAACAAAGGAAAATGAGACCCATGCCATTCATCCACTAAGACCAAAATTTCATGAGAAATCATGACCAGGTCACTAAAGGATGCTTGGATATCAAATCTCATTCTTAGTGACTTTAAAGCATGTGTTGAACGCCCTAAACATTAAATGGCGAAAAGGAATAAATGGGTTTCCATCTTAAGTCATAACTAATAGACATTAGTGGAGCTTAGATAAATATCTAACGGTATCAATTTCGTTTCCTACAGACCAAAGAATTAAAGAAATCAATTCATATATACTTAATAAGATTCCCTCTAAGTATGTCCTTAAAATCTCTTATGAAATTTGGACGATAGGGGAAATCAAGTATGAAATATATGAAATATTCTCGTTCACACGCATCGTTAAAACTTATTATGTGGAGATACTACGAGACCTAAAAGATTAGTGGGAGCATTAGATGTCCTACTTATGACTTACAAAAGTTATAGAGGTGGGGGGAACGACAATTTGATCTACCATCAAATTACACCTCTTGCACTAGACAACGCTTTATCACAACTTGTCTTCTTAGCATTTAACGTACCCCTAACAAAGTTTTGTGGATGCCTGAATATAGGCGAACTTATATTTCTTACTAAAGTAATCCTCATCAAGAGAAACGACAATAAACATCATTAGGTTGTTTTCTCTATTAAAATCTATGGATCTTCCAAAGTGTTAGATCTTAAACATGTTGAATTAATTAAGATCTCTAATGTAAGTGGGTGCAGTGAAAGTCCTTATTATGACTTTTCGGAAGTACAAGATGCGGGGGAGAGACTCATTAAAATTCGAGACTCATTAAGTTTAACTACGAATTTAACTTTGATTATTCCTCTTGTACACCTTACTGCACCAACTCTTACACACTTAGAAACTAATATTGCTTCTTATATACCTGAAAATAAAAAACACCTAACTAAAGTTAAGTTTGTATCATAATAGACCCAACGTTCAACTCAGGAGGTCATCTGGGTCTAAAAGCCCATTAAATTAAATGATTATGTAACCTACCTGACTAACGCAAAAATGGATGCTTGGAAAGTTTACCGATCCTACCTCTTTTAATTAAATCATTAGTATCAATCAATCTTCTTTAGAATAACATTTGGGATTTGGTTGAATAACCTGAAGGTATTCATAATTAAACTAGATCCGAATGGAACGTTATAAGATAAGATTGATTGTAAAAGATTATACTTAAAAGTGATTAGGTTATCGAATAATCTTCTTATCTGTGTTACAAAAGATTTCTTTGAGGATCGTTACCGTCCTAGTAGCTCATAATAACTAAGAGCCACATTCGATGGACATTAAACAACTTTCCATATCAATGACCTACATGTTCATTAAACAACCTGAAAGTTCTAAACTGAAGGTTAAGAACACTTAGTTTGTAAGTTAATAAGATCCATGTATGGGTTGATGCAAGCATAAATTGTGTTGGAATCATAATGAAATGCTCTTCATCAAGAACTAAGTGGATTAAAGAACCTACCTCAAGATGAGTGGGAGCAACTAATGAAAACTTGTCCTTACATAGATGATGTTTCTCTTGACAAGTGTATGTTACCTAAGTCAAAGCATTGTTCATGCATAATTTTTTGACATGATGAATATCGGGGATTCTTCTTACGTGATAGGAATCAAAATATACCGAGATAGACCCAACAGGATATTAGTTTCATCCCATAAGTTTTACTCTAAGCGGGTCCCTAAGTATGTAACATACAATAGTGCTCTCTTTTAGAGGATAATAGGATAATTTGAGATTATCACCTTATGTTTCATTAATTAGAAGACTCATGTAAATTTAAGTCTATGCTTGTTTATGATATTGTTCGTATTGCTTGATACTAGACTTGTCTAGATTGATGAAAAACATCTAATGGAACATTACAATATCTTTAAGAAACAAGAGACTATAATTTAAAGAAGAAGTGAGAACCTAAAGTGATGTCAATTTCGGTGTATATCATAACGTTAGCAGACATAACTATCTTATGGAGGAGTCATAAGGAACTGTAACAACAACCTAAGTTATCATGACATAATGTGTTGCTGATCACAACAGAATGGTCATTAAATGTTGTTGGTAAATTTATCAGATGACTCATAACTTATTAACTCCATGTAAATACTAAGTTGAAGACTTACTGTGATAAAGTCAGCTGCCCTGATTTCTCGAACAGTAACAGTTTGAGAGGAGCTGCATTATTGTTCGCTTATGATTAAGAACAAATAGAGGAAATCATAATTTTGTATCGAATGCATTCATGATATGCTTATGGATCCAATAACTAAAGGTCTATCACCCATAAGTCTCACTAACGGGCCAACTAAGAGAAAGGGGTATTACTGATGACCATGTACAACTGCATATCGTACTATGAATGACTTATGACTAATGACTAATGATTAATTTTCCTCATTATGATTTGTTTGTCTATTAGTATGCTAAGCTAGCATAATGACATAAAGACAATAATATAACAAATCTACTAAGGGCATAACGTTAATTGATCCTAATGTTAAGTTTTAAATTTGGGTGTAGTATGATTAATGGGGGTCCTAAGTCGAATAAAGACTTAACGGCTGTATTTCTCTGCTACATTTTGGGTTTAGAACTAAAATGAGTATTAATCTCTGCAGAATTACGTAATACATAATAAATGATTACTTGGCTAAGTGGGAGAATGTTGGAATAAATATACGTGACGTTTGTATATTTATCGATAGCCATTATAATCATTTATATAATGATGATCAATTATTAATATTATCCTAAGCCCAATAACAGACATGTCTTTGATGGACGGACTTGTCATTAGATGGGCCTTATTAGCGTGTCCCCTGTGTGTATAAATAGAGGGATAGAGGTTGATGTTGAAATAATAATAATGACATAACACCATAACCCTAAAGTCGCCGCCTACCTCTCCCTCTCAAACGATCACCATGTGATCATTAGCCATCATTACTGTACACACTACAGGGAACCCGATCAAGATAATGGTATCTTCTATTACTGAGGTTCCTGAAGGGTTAAGCATATCAGGTACACATGATTAATTCTTATGTTTATACCTTATGTTCTCATGAATATAATCAACATCATGGATGTAAGCTAGCGACTAACGTTAAGAAAACTTATATATTGTGAGTAGATATATAACAATGTGTATGGATGTGTTTCATTAGAGAAATAATACTAAATACAAGAGATGGATGGTAACTCTTATTGTCCACATATACGACCAAAATCCAGGCCCCTGTTTTTTACGGTTTCCTACATTGTTTTTCTTTGTTTGCAAATCTATTGCATCATGAGCTCTAATCACGTGTCCTTTGTCCTCTCTAGTAAAAAAAAAATTATCAAAGAAATGAGAATATCTAAAACATGAGAGCAAAATAAACTTTGTTTTTATTTAAAGTGGTTTTAAGATTAAAAGGTAGGTTTTTTTTTTTTTTTTTTTTTTTTTTTTTTTTTTTTTTTTTTTACGGGCAATGAATTCTTCAAATGGGCTACTAGTGAAATTCATTATATCATGATACATTCGTTAACCGATCCGGGGAAAACCTACACCTAAGGCCAAAGCCCGTGAACACTCGCCCGAAAGCATGATAGTGTGGTAAGGTAATACCCGTTCAATTCAATGATCGAACTAAGCGATCGCCGCCAAGTCCCCCATCATCATCCTGTGCCGCAGGAAATAATGGGGATAGTAAGAATCGAACCTAGGTCACAAAGAACACTAAGTCTTTTCCCAGCCGCTGGAAATAATGTTAATATGTTGTTTGCCCTCCTAGAGAATCGTGCTTTGAAAGAAGCACGTGTAGTGGCGGCTTACTATGCAAGATGCAAACGTGTCTTACTAGGAAAACAGTCCTGGTGATCTCGCCACAATTATGATGATAAGATGGTCTAATGATTTTCAAACTATAAAATTGGGAGATGTAAGGGCGTCATCCCTTGTCACCTCAGCTTTTTCTTCAAAAATGGCGCATCTCTCCTATTGGTGTCATCCCTTGCCTCCTCGCCTTTTTACGATGGGGGCTCTTTAAATCAACCAATAATTTTTTTTTCTTCTTCCTTTTCTTTTCTTTTTAATTAAAAGGACGTTTTTCTATTTCTTAGTAGCTATTAGGAGAGGGGGATGCAAGAGCATCATCTAATGATTTTCAAACTATAAAGCTGGGAGATGCAATGGCATCATCCCTTGTCACCTTAGCCGTTTCTTAAAAAATGGCGCATCTCTCCTATTGGTGTCATCCCTTGCCACCTCGCCTTTTTACAGGGGGGCTTTAAATCAACCAATCAATTTTTTTTCTTTTTTTCTTTTTAATTAAAAGGGTGTCATTCTATTTTCTAGTAGTTATTAGAAGAGGGAAATAAAACTCCCTTTGACATAATGCATATGTGGGCGAGATGGAGCCCCACACCATCCAACCTAAACAAGATGGGACTTGGAAAAGCATAAACTTGTAGTCGAAAAATGTTCTGATTGCGTGGCCATAAGTTTATACATAGTGTGTATGTATAATACATCGGATGGATGGTAATTGGTAAGTATTTACTATTTACATGGTCCTCACTACCACATTCTTTCAACGCATGCTTTTTTTTTTTTTTTTAAACCGTCGAAATTTTTATTAATAAACAGAACCAAAACACAAGCGGATTGCTTCTCAATGAAATCAATGATAAAAATCTGCACCATCTTTTTAACTCCAGCTCTAATTTTTTCGGCCCACAATTTACCCACAAAAAAGAGGACGTTTGGCTCAATTCATTTAAAGTATCCTAACACCGTAACACGTGCGACTGTAACCATGGCCCCTGCTTTATTATTCTATCTACATTGTTTGCAAATCTAGCACATCATGGGGCTCTAATCACGTGTCCTTTTGTCACTTTCTATTAAAAATAATTAATGAAATAAATCAGAATATCTAAAAGTGGTGGGTTATGGCGCCGCGTTGTGAAGCTCAACCAACTCATATAGAAAAAAAAAAGCTATAGAAATGACCGGCATAAAACAAGGGTGTGCAATGCCCAAAAAGAATATCGACAAGTGTTTTTCATCGCTTGAAAACCATAAAAACGAATACTGACATTGGTTACGACGGCACCGACGTTGTTTGATTGATATTGGTATCGTCCTTATATTATCGGTACTCGTACAATTTACTATACAAAAAAAATATATTTTGAATGCAACTTCGTTTTCAATAGAAGTTAAATTGAAATGTTGAGAAAATAAACATAACTACGTATTTGGTTTTTTTAAAAAGTTAACGATCGCAAGCTCTCACTCACGTTCATTCACCTTTAGCGTGTAAATTTTTCACAAGTTTTAATCACCTACATCTGAAAAAATAAGAATTAAATGAAATAAATTGAAAATAAAGAAAACTAGAGAGGTTCCCGCACGCGTTGCTGTGCGCTATCATTATTGATTTGGTTTATTAGAGTACCAATGCGACATTGATAGAATGATAGCCCAGGCAATAAAAAGATAGTTGGAAAAACAATTGCCCAAGCTAGGTCTCGAACTTGTGACCTCCCTTTGGGGAAATGCATTTCATACCACTACATCACCAACCCAATTTATCCTTTGTGTCCAACCCACGAGCGAAACACACAAGCGAAAGAAGGAGAAGGCTAAGCGCTCGCGGTCCAAGCGTACGTCCGCTGAGAAGTCTTTCAGCGAGGGGTTGTCGTCCTCGCTGGCGAAGAAAATTCACCTAGACAGCTATTAAGCTGATGTTGAAGATGATTTGCTTGGTAAGTGTTATTTTTTCCCTCCTTTTTGTTTTTGTTTATAGTTGTTGACTTGTCTCCTTTGTGAAGCTTACCTTACCGCACAACTGATTAGCATGAGTGGCAACGTTCAAGACAAGGTTGTTGAAGAGGGATCGATAGAGAAGACTGACGCGGGTGGGTCTACTGAGAAGGTTGTTGAAGAGGGGGTGATCATTACCCCTGATGAAAAAGAAAAGACCCCTTCCCCCGGCGCTCGTCTACCTACTCCTCCGGCGTCCACACCGCCGTGGGACCCCACTCCCCCAACATTGTCACACCCTCAAAATCCACTTGCGGAGTTTTATCGCGAGGCGCATGACAAACCAGGATCCAAACCAACGATCACAATAAACAAGTCTAAATGAACATATGCAATTTCAAAAACATAGTTTAAAATTCCCCAAATACAGCGGAAGCTTATTCAAAACATAATCCAAAATAAACCAAGTATTCAACGTTTGAAAACCATGCAACCCTAACTAGACGCCGTGCAGACGCGTGCGCCCTAGTTCCATTGTGCTACCTTAGCGACCTGAGAAAACATGTAAAAGTTTACGTCAGCACAAAAATGCTGGTGAGTTTACAGGTTTTGTAATCCAAGTACCAAGTTCAACCTGTCCATACTATAACAAATCGAAAACCCAAGTACGCTAGCTAGGCGTATGTTTTGTTACTACTACGATTGGAAAACCATTACTAACTCGCAAACCAGATGTCGTGCCCGAATAGTAAACCTGTTGTTCCTGTTTGAGACAATATGCACTCGCCCGGCCCTCCAAGCCGACGAGCGGGGTTGGTCACTCCCAATAGCGCTATTCACATTTCCCCGTTGTGCAAACCCGCACATTCATGGTTCCCCCGGGGACTTCCAAAGATCGTATAGTAAACCATAGAAAACCCATAGTATGACAGTAGTTACCAAACATAAGTTTTAACACATGTTTTCTCCCCCGAAAAGTGAAACCAGTTAAAAGAGGGGCCGTAAACTCACCTTAGGTTGCGTTGCTTCGTAATACGAATAAACTCAGCAAGCTATGCTAGTCCCGTAAAGCGGCGACCTAACATATGATAGTTACAAGTACTTAGACTAATAACCCGCAGGTTAGTTAGTCCCTAGATGTCCAGACCATAACCAAGTTCGTTTGAAAACACCGTGACTGTTAAGTTAACCCAAAGTACAAGACTCGACATCCCATTGGTGACCCGAGACTCCCCGTGTTATGCTTACACTCTCAAACATACAATCATGCAATCACACTTAACATACGTTAACGTCCAACAAGTTACAGCACGTAGTTCAAGTATCACGTAAATAAGTCCGAACACATGTTACCAGGTCACTAGATATGTTACGGGGTTCCTAGCATGTTCCTAGGTGTCAAATCAGGTCTCGATATGTCAAAATATACTTACAGCAGCAGTACAGGCGATTATGAAAAGTCAACTAGCGATTATGAAAGTCAACATGCATTTAGGAATGCTAATTGCCTATACTATAGGCAATTAGGTCATAAGACATGCACTTACTAGCAATTAGGTCATAAGACATGCACTTACTAGCAATTAGGTCATAAGACATGCACTTACTAGCAATTAGGTCATAAGACATGTATTTCACTAGCAATTAGGTCATAAGACATACATTTACTAGCAATTAGCTCATAAGACATGCATCTGTTAGCAATTAGCTCATAAGACATGCATCTGTTAGCAATTAGCTCATAAGACATGCTGTTCACTAGCAATTAGCCCCTACTCGCCTATACTATAGGCGATTAGCCTCCTAATCGCCTATAGTATAGGCAATTAGGGTTACTACTCGCCTGCAACATGGCTGTTCCGGTTTTTCGCGCGTTTAACACTCCAAATCCATCCCAGAACGTGTGTAAACATCAAATATCATCCAAACAACTATATCAAACATATTTTCATCAAAATCCTTTGTTTAACCTCGATCTATCAGCCCTGAATGCAATCATGTATCTTAAAGACAATACACATAACATGAAACATCACATTAGCATGCAAAACCGTAACCCTAATTAACAATAACTCAGATCCCATCATCATGCCATCATTATTAATCTGAAACTAACCTAATAACATGTTAATCATCCATCTTGAATCACAAAAACTCTAGCTTTTAATTGAAAACCCACATACATCATGCATGCTATTTAAAATCCAATTAACCATACTTATTAACGATTTTCAGAAAGCTTATTCGTTTTAAAACAGGCCTGGACCGTTAGGGATTTATTAAAAACGTTAGTAAAGATTGCATGGATGAAAATCACACCTTAGATTGTGATAGATTGATGAAATAAGCTTGAAACCTTGTGTTTTGATCCAAAATCACGTTCCAGAGGTTGTGTGTGTGTTGGGGCGGGTTATGGGACGACTAGGGTTGGTATTATGAAGTTTAGGAGGTCAAGCATTGTATTTATAGTCGTTTTTAGTCGTCCAGCACGTAACACGCGATTGTGCAGCAGCTATACGCGATTAGCATTGCTAATCGCATGACTGTACATGCATTTAGGGCTAATCGCCCCCTAGAGCATGCGATTAGCATGCTACTCGCCTCCCTTATAGGCGATTAGCCAACCCTAATCGCCTATAGGGGTTGGTTCCGTGTATTTTGCGCGTTAAACTCCGTTTTAACATATGTTAACACATTTTCACATACCGACAAGTCACATAATGATTGTAAACACATAACACTTGCAAACAAACATATTCACACTCGTTCACCAATTCCCGGGACTCGAGACTTGTATGTTCCCTATGCTCTGACGATTCTACGAATCGTCACTACTTGTACACTTGGTTAAGGACTGACATCTAATGAACCTCTAGACTAACATCCGATGATCCTCTATACTGAACTAACAGTTCCCGAACCATAACACGACTTAACTAACCCAGTTAAGTACAATATACGCGTGACTCGCTAAGGTAGACTTTCATCTAGACAACGTTATTAACCAGAATTTGCCGGGTGTCACAAACATCCCCGCCCCCGCTTGTCCTTACTCCTCTGTCGTCTCCGCCCCGTACTGGTGTTATTAATCTTAATGAAACACATGGGCCGGAATGAGTACTATCAACAAAGATATTCATCGGGAGGAGGTTCATGAAGACGAGGGGTCAAATGGAGGTGATAGAGAGATGGAGGCTTTTGCGAGGAATGAAGAAAAACAACCCGTCCAGGATGGAGGTTCTTATGAGCGTGTGATGGGGCGCTCTGATGGGGCTGAAACCGTCCCTTATTCCCAAATTTATCATCCGCGTGATGCGGACAAGGCCTTCGTGCCAGAGTGGGGGTTGTCCCATGGCGGCAGGTTTTCTAACTTGGAGTCTTGCAGGGGGTTTTTGGGTAACTGCTTGCCCCCTGCTGAGTTGGTGTTTCAGTACACTCGCCCCTGCAACGATCTGTTAGAGGATAACATAATGAGCTTGGCTAACTTTCTCTCCTCCTTATCGGAGATTGTTTGCGAATGGGGTGCTCTCCTCCAGGATAGGCAATATGCCTTGGAGGAGAAGAAGTTTGAGGAGGAGAAGCGCTTGTATGAGGCAGACGCACACACACACTTCACAACATATAAAAAATAAATAACAATTATCAAATACATATTTCAATAGAAAATATATTTTTCACATACTGAACCTACAAAAATAATCACTAAAATAAAAATATATATAAAAAATTCAGGGGTATATAGTTTAGATCAATGGGTATGTCGTTCCGAGTAAACGGGTCGAGTATTATCTAATTCCATAACCGACTCAAACCCGTGAATTTTTTTTCACATACTTTTGACTTATAACTTCTTTAAAAAGTGAAAAGTTAAAAAAAAAAAAAAAGTTTGGGTAATGGTTTAAATCAAAATTTTTAAGGGATTTTGTGCAAAGGAAATAAGTTGACAACCACCAAACCTGAAATGCTTATCTCCTTTTTCAATCCACAAAAATCTTTCAACCCATTACCCAAAGTCCCAAACAATATTTTCTGATTGATTAACTTTTTGATTAAGTCAATAAGAGCATGCGTAGTGGCCTCGTTATCCGGCGTTTTAGGCCACCATAGCGCCGGGAACACCGCCCCCCCAGGCGCTATGGTGGCGTTATGGTGGTATCCAGCGTTGAACATAGCGAGCGTTTTGCATGAGAGATTGTGCCTTTGACTGTTGTTGAACGGTCCAATATTTAAAAAAAAAATCTGATTTATTTAATTTTTATCTATATATATATATATACTTCATCTTCTACAACATAAACACACACATATACAATTCACACACACAAACAATTCATACATACACACACTCTTTACAAACCAAAAACCAAAAACCAAACCTATGGCAGCCTGGACGAATCAAGAGCAACTCGAGTTAGTGCGGGCGTGGATAAACGTTAAGGAGATCCCGTCAACCAATAGGCGGGCTTTTTGGCAGGATGTGTTGGTTGAGTTCAACCAAATCACGGGAACGAACCACCGTAACGTTGACCAGATCTACAGTAAGTGGCATTCTATACGAACTAACGTTGACAGGTGGCATGGAGTCTATTCAGCGACGATGCAGGCGCACCCTAGGGTTAGCGAACAGATGGCAATTCAGTTGACACACGACACCTATCGTCAACAATACGATAGCGACTTCTCAATCACCAATCTTTTGTCGTGGTCTCTGATGCGTTTTCACTATGTTTAATTTTTAATGTTTAGGCTTTATGTTTAATGTTACGTTTTTTGTTTTGTGTTGTATTTGTAATGTTTAATGTTTTAGGCTTTATGTTTAATGCGTTTTCACCAATCTTTTGTGTTTAATGTTAGTTTATTTTAAAAGATTACATAATATTTTAAATTTAAACCACATAAACACATAAAATTACAATCCTAAATTACTTATTACAAACAGAGTTCCTAATCCTAAACTACTTATTAAAACGTTACATAAACACATTACATAAAGACATAATATAATCCTAAATTACTTATTAAAACCTAAACCTCCCACTACGGAGAGTAGTTGTCCCAGTCCTCGAGTGTGCAGTACTCGGGGGATAGGGAACGTGAGCTGTCCCTCCCATCGGACTTTGCATCCGAGGGGAAGTAGTAGTTCTCCTCACGAGGGGAAGGCATGCTCCAAAGGCGCTCCTCCTCCTCAAGTTCCCTGAGGGCTTCCAAGTCCTCAGGAGTTGGGTCCCCATATTCACGGGGTGGGGTGGGGATAGGTTGGTGGTGGTGGAGTGGGCAAGTATTATGGGGGGGTGGGGATAGGTTGGTGGTGGTGGGTGGGGGTATTCTGGGGGGTGGGGATAGGTTGGTGGTGGGGGGAGGGGATAGCAGCAGCAATTCGGGGGGTGGGGGCCGACACCCTCAGTCGGTCCATTTCATTAATAGCCATGGTATAATCCATGGCCCACGCCCATTCTTCATCCGTGAAGTCATCATCGACTTCAGGATGAGGAAAGGTTGGTGGTGCCGCAGCAGAAGGAGGAGGGTGATAAATCCAATGTTGTGGAGGAGGAGGAGAGGAGGTGAATGGTAGTCTCCGGGGCCGGCCCCGTCCCCGGACCCGGCGAGCGTACTGCCGGACATTAGAAGGTCCGGCAGCTCCTGCTTGAAAACTGCCCATATTATTCATTGTGTACAGGATGAGGAAAGGATGAGGAAGAGGGAAGAGGTGTGACTGAGATTTGGGAGGAGGGGGGTATTTATAGGTGTGACTGAGATTTGGTGGGGAGGGGGGGGGGGAACTTTGAAATTCAAACTTTGAAATTTAAACGTTTGGGGGGGGGGGGGGGAAAGTTTGAAATTCAAACTTTGAAGTAGGAGGGAAACTATTTGAAATTCAAACGGTTTGGAACAGTAACCGTTTGAAATTCAAAATTTTTTTTATTAAATTTTATTTTTTAATACTAAATAATTTTTTTATTATTTTATTAATTTAATAAACTTTCAGTTTAAATTTTTATTTTTATTATTATTTTTATTTTTAATGAAATATTATTAAGTATTAAATATTCTTATTTAAATAAAAAACAATAATTAACCAATCATTACCAATCATTTATAACCCTCACATAACCCCCCTTCCCACTACACCCTCTTTTTCCATAACCCCAACATAACCCCTTTTCTATTACTTTTTAATATTTTAATCCTATAACCCCACATAACTATCCACCACTTTAGAACGCAAATAACTAGAGCCAAACATGCACTTTGTCAGAATATCTTCATTATCATTCATCCTCCTTCTCCATTTGCTGCTCAACCATTTTCATCTTCTCTGATTAATTATTATTATTAATCCCTTGTATGTAACCCACAGCACAGGTATCAACATTCCAAGTCCTCCTTCCTTTTTCATGTAATACAGATTAGGGTTCAGTTGATTAATTTGTTTGACCCATATGTTGTTTCTATAACCTATCTTTAGGTGTTATTGTCATCACTTACTTTACAAGTTTACAGCTTTTGTGCATTTGGTTAGTGGGTGTCTAAAATATTTGTGAATTTCATCATCTTTATGTCACACCTTCTTGCAAAAAAAAAAAAAAAAAAAAAAAAAAAAAAAAAAACACACACACACACACCCACTGATATAGGAAAGCTTCTAGTTTCTACTTGAAATTAATAATTCCGGATTGATCGAATCGAATGGTTTTCGTGCTTTAGAATTTGGAATTGTTATACTCTGATGCTATGTTACAGCCTATAAGTTTACAAGGTGTTGATATAATTCATCTAATTCTAGAGTTTTTTGTTTACTTTGAAAAAAAAAATGATTGTAAAATGTAAACATTTATGCCTATGAATTAGGGAAATTTCTAATGATACCCACACACAATTTAGATATGTTGTTTGGTGTAGAACTAGTATATCATGATAATCGTTATGGAATCGTAATGAGTCGAAGGCGCATTTAACGCGTAAGGGCCTTGCTTGTTGCCTAGGCGCAAAAAAAGCGCTTGCCCGGGACAAGAAAGGATGGAGCCTAGGTGAGCGTCTTGTGTGCCTTTGACTACTATGATGGAGCCATTGCTATATCAGTTTTCTTTGCTTTCGTATTTGATTACTGCGGCTGCTAATGATGTTTTGATACACGAGAGACGCTTGAAAATGTTCGTTCTTCTTGTATGAAGATGATGTTAAATATCTTTACGCATTTAATCTTTTGTAATTTGAATTGTTCCAGGAAATTAACTTCCACACCATGGAGGACGTATTAATTTCTCTAAGCCGTAAAAATATTCAATAGAATCCATCGTCAAGCACAATCCTTTCGTACCTTGTCAATACTCGTTCAATATAAATGTCTCATCTTAAGCTCTCATCATGGGTATCTTCGGAACAACCATTTCGCAGCACCAATCATATATTCGTTCAACATCATTCAAGACTATTTAAATCCAACATCTCTCATCCTTCAAAACCATCAAATTTCCCAACAATTAACTGCACTCTTCGTGACCTCCGCGAACGCATTGCCAGCGTAACCAACACACAGAAAATCACTGAAGCAATGAAACTTGTATCAGCAGCAAAAGTCAGGCGAGCCCAAGAAGCAGTGGTTAATTCCCGCCCATTCTCCGAATCCCTCATCGATGTTCTTTACAGCATCAACCAGCAGGCTCAGTTAGAGGACGTTGACATACCCTTGACCAACGTTAGACCTGTCAAAAAAGTCGCCCTTGTTGTAATAACCGGCGAACGAGGTCTATGTGGCGGTTTTAACAAATTTATTCTTCGAAAAGCTGAAGCCCGAATCGCTGAATTAAAGAATCTTGGTCTGGATTACACTGTTATCAGTGTTGGAAAAAAGGGTAATTCTTATTTAGTAAAAAGACCTTGGATTTCGGCTGATAGGTTTATTAAAGGAGGGGGGTTCCCAACTGCAAAAGACTCTCAAGTGATTGCCGATGATGTGTTTTCCTTGTTTGTAAGTGAAGAAGTCGATAAAGTCGAGCTTTTGTACACAAAGTTTGTGTCTTTGGTTAAATCGAAACCCGTAATTCATACATTGCTTCCATTATCAGCTAAGGGGGAAGTTCGCGATGAAAATGGAAATTCTGTTGATGCAAGTGAAGACGAGTTCTTCAGGTTGACTACAAAAGAGGGGAAACTAGCTGTTGAGATGGATAAATCGAAAGGTACAAGTGACGGGATTTTGCCGAATATGGAGTTTGAACAAGACCCTGCTCAGATTCTTGATGCATTGATGCCTCTTTATTTGAACAATCAGATTTTGAGGGCGTTACAGGAGTCATTAGCGAGCGAGCTTGCTGCTCGGATGAATGCAATGAGCAATGCTACTGATAATGCAATTGATTTGAAGAAGAGTCTTTCGAATGTTTATAACCGTGAAAGACAGTCTAAGATTACTACTGAAATACTGGAGATCGTTGCTGGAGCCGAAGCACTTTTGTAGCTAAGCTGATCTCTTTGCATTCCATTGTGTTCTTTTATTGATTATTTAGAACCCACAGAGAGTAACGAAAATTTGCAATAAGGTTTTTGATGGTCTTTTGCTTCTTAAATTGTTGTATACTTGATTCTATTACAATGGCACTTGTCTTTTCTTCATTCAATCGCGTAACAGAATGCATTTTGTTCAATCTTTCAGGTGTGAATTTGACAAAATTTCCACCGAATCATATATGTATTTAAATAGAATTTGATTTGCAGTTTGTTACTTTGTATGTGCAGCCGAAGTAAGCGAGTAGAGCTAAACATTGTGGTCATTCGAATCTTTGTTACCGAAATCAAGTTAGTTTGAATGCAAAGGTACATATTGCTTTCCTTCTGCAGTTTTTTCTTCATATTACACACCAATAAACATTTTTGTTTATTTGCGTATAACTGCTCAATCGAAAGAAATATATAGTTGGGTGTCTTCTAGTGCTTTAAAAATTCACACGCGTATTGGGTTGTTAACACGTAAGAAATTCTTTAAGATTTGTAAGATATCTGCTGCAATATGTGCTCATAAAAAAACTTGCAGTGTCATATTTTAGTCAGTTAGGCATTTTAGTTGAATCTTGAACAATAGTTGGAACTTAGAATCGATAACTTCACAAAGACAACTAAGCGTTAATCCCTACATCATTGCTAGGTATCGGAATGACTAGATGTGTTTAATCATAACACGCGAGTTTTGTCAAATAGAATATATCTGATTAAACCTTAAAAAAGATACACTTTGTACTTCTACCTATAGACAATTCACATTACAAAATATAATAAATTTTTTTTTATGTTCATCAATGATCAATCCACAACAGCTAAGATAAAATCATCCAACACGACACACGCTAGTTTTGCAAAACCTGGACACTTGAAGAATTTAATGTCAAGTTTTAGTTTCCATTTGCTAGTTTCACGTCTTTCCCAATTGCGTCGATACCAGTGTCACCGGTTAACCAGACAAGAACTCACAACTTATATAAGGAAATCGGTTAACGCCTCAGGTGTAGTACAAGCCTGTAAAAAGTAAGTAGATAATATGAAATTATCACTTTGTGGACAATGATTTTTGAGTTACTGAAAAAATGTATGTATTTATAGGGGTAACTTTGTTTTTTTTGAAAGGCCAACATAATTATATTAATAACCAGCAAGATCTTGCACCATATTTACAGTTTAAGTTGAGCAACCTGGTCATACAATCACCATATAATCATCCCTTGGTACAGGAGACCCAACTCAACCTACATCAAAAGCATTGAACACCCTCCACCGATTCCATGTTACCGAATGATACTTGGACCTGCTTTTGACCCTTAGGAAACTCATTTTTTCACCTCATCCACCACTTTTGTCAATGATACAAGGCCTGGTTGAACACCCCATCATTTCACATTCGCCATAAGGACCACATACCTGTCAATATTACCGCGTGAAAAGCTTTTTTCTTCTCTCTCTAAAGTAATTCAACTTTCACTTATTGTTCCAAGCTTGTGTCGGGTAACCTTTATAATGCTTATGTAGATTATGTAAATAGTGACATGTCTTTTTTAATTAAAAAACGTAATAAAAAACATGCTTTTTATTTATTTGTGAACTTTTCCTAAAATAGTCATTTTTTTCATCTAAATCTGAAAAAATGTGCTTTTTATTCATTAAATTTGAAGAAATAGACATTTTCACCATCTCTGTCAAACCCCCCCCCCCCCCCCCCCCCCCCCCCCCCCCTCAAAACATTCAACGTAATCTGTATGATTTGCCTTCTTCACATCAGCATAATAAACACGAGCCTCCTGGAACCTGGTGTACGCCATGAGATTCATAATTGTTAATACTGATTGTTCTCATAATACTCTTTGCATCTTTTGTCATCTTAAGCAACTATTCTATTGATTATCTGCAAATGATGAACAGATGAACTTCTAATTTACCGAAAAGCAGTCCAAAGTTGTTTTACGACACTATCACATTGCAAATTAAGAACCGTTGATATGCATGGATGGTATTGTATTTTGCATAGCAACACTCTGCAAACAAGCGTAATACACACTTGTACATACATGAACATCCACACAAGTCAAGTACTAAGCTGATCAATCTTTGATAACTACAATTCAATATTGTATGTTAGGAAGCAAAAAATAGAAACTAGCATAATCGATGAAATGAACATATGTACGAAATACAAGCACCGTATGTTTCAAAAGGAAATACAATTCAAAGTTTTAGTATTTCATCTAAGATTCAATTCAGTTTTCAATAATTTCTTGTAGATCTGGAAAGGGTTGCCAATATGAAGCTCAAACTAATGCAGAACCTTCTACGCTTGAGCGTAAAAGTGCACACTTGATTGCATTGGTGTTAGGATGATTACCTATGTTGATAAAAAACCTTATAACCACGAATACATGGTTGTCATTATGACTGTTATGTATGTCTCAAACTACTTTTCGGCCGTTAAAACAAAAAGGTGTACGTTTTTTGTCAATGGTGTATTTTGAAATGTACATCTTGTCACTGCCTTAAGTTATCAATGCCTAAGTAGTTAAGAATTACTCTCATTGATTAACATAAAATAACCATATAAATTACCCTATTTACAGGAAAGAAGGCATGATTGGGCTTTCTGATATATTTAAATTGTGCCATGTAAATAAAGATTGCTTTGGATCTTAATTAATGACTAGTGGGAATGCCCGTGCGTTGCTACGGGTATTCATGTTTTATTTTTCACACATTCTGGGGCGGGTTTCATGTATATTAGTTACGGATTTAATTTGATAATATAACTAACATTGATAATCACAAAGAGCAAGTGTGTATAAACAAAAAAATGGCATGAAACATAAGTATATATGTAAATCATTACAACACTTCACATTAATGTTTTGTGCATAGAGTTATTAATTTGCTTTAAGTAATTTAGTATGGCCGTGTTTTATATTTTGTAATGAGGTTTCTTATTTGCTTTTTCTTAGAGATTTCAATTTTCAAATAAAAAAATAATCAAACGGTATTAAAGTAAGGAACACAAGTCTAGGGTCTCCCTTGACCATCGAGATTTCTAAAATGACTCCCTTAATTGGGTAAAGTCACACAATCTCTAACAAAAATAAAATGACAAGTGATATTATTTTAATAATCTAAAGATACAGGGGAAAACATCTATAAATGTAAAGCATGAGACATGTTATAGTTACGGCATGACAGAGCTAAACTTTTTATTTAATATTCTTCTTTTCTAATAATTTTGCAAATAATCTAATACACCTCAAATCCCTACGGTAAATTTATATCAGGATATTTTGTGAAACATATGTTTCAAGCAGATAGTTTAAAAAGCCCTATAAGCTCTCTACTGAACTGACCAGCTTTCAACTTCGGATGCTTTCGCAAGAGCTGGAAACTATTTGTATCCCTTCTAATACCTGACCCTTGATCACCCACATTAGAAAACATTGTATTTTGACTTCTTTACATTCTTGAGTCAGAGGAGTTCCAGTTTTGAATCCATCTGGGTAGCATTCACCATATTCCAAAAGCTTTGTTGCTTCCTGTCCAAACATCTTCACAAGTACTATCTAATAATATATCTTAGTGTTCCTACCAAGAAGTGGGTTGAGACTCGATGCAGCTACCTGGGTTACTGGGGATAAAGAAGAACAATAATAAATATTTGCAGCCCCTCAAACTAATGATAACAAATTAAAAAGGTGCTCTTTATTTGAGGGTCCAAATCATGTATTCTGTAAAATATGTCAACCAATCTCAAACAAAACTTATAGCTGAGTCAGCTTACACTCCATAGCGCTATAACTGTTAGGGTCAAGCACACACGAATATGAACACGAAACACAAAAGCAAGAAAAGAACACAGAGAAATACATTGTACAGTTTACATTATACAATTTAAACTGAGTTTTTTGGGGTGTGAGGCGCGCGCCTCATGTACCCATGGTGTTTTTACGCGGCAACATGTTGTACCATGGGTTTTTTTTTTGCTTGTACATGTAGATAAATCATATAAGAAGTATACCGTAACACGACACCTAATAAAACTTGACAAGTTATAAAGCGACAAACGTACAAAAGCGACGAGGTTAAAAACCGATATTTCTAGCACTAAAGAGATATGCATTTTTCCAAAAAAAAATGCGCTTTTCTTGTGCTTCCTGTAAAAATCACGCTTCGGCCTACATGATATTTCTAGCACTACATATCTAAATATCACATGGCATAACAACTGTAGCAAAACAAAAAACGGTACAACCCATATGCAAACACATAGCGGCATCAATAGCACATAATAACATGATCCTAACCTACTGAGTAAACGTAACAAAAGAATCGGCATTACCTTTTTGCGTAGAAGGCGTGGATGCAGGCTCTGTGTCTACAGGCACAAACCTTAAGTAAACCATGAAAAGGAGTTTCAATTGCATTCGTAATGGTAATCAATAATGTCACATTATGACGGTAGCATAAGGTAGGTAGCGAACATAAGAAGACAAGTATAATTTGGAAGTAAAGATAGAATGATGAATAACAATTTAGGCTTTAGCACATATCCAAAACACAAACAACAACATTATAACCATATACAACTGAAGGTTGCAGACTCATCCTTTGGTTTGTAAACAAATGTGAAGATCATAAGTCTAACCATTTGGATGTTTATTTTAGACATGGGTCAAGTAAACATATATGTGAAACGGGTCAAATAAAAACATATGAATCTATATGAAACATACATAATAAAATTAACAATGTCTTGAACTAAAAAATAAAGCAAAAAGATATTAGAGTCTGTTATCTTACTGAACGGACAGTAACAAATGCCCCTTGACTTTCAACTCCTACCATCAGTAAATGATCCAAAACTTTTCCCTGAGATAATAGAGAGAAAATAAGTAAATACTATGCAACCATAAAAAAATTATGGATTTAGTAACTGAGTAAGTGACACAAGAAAAGTTTCTGAATATGACCTGAACCATAACTGTTTTGTTATTCGATTTGTCAATTTGTTTTGCGGATTAGCTTCAGAACCTCCATTAATTCGTAACCTGCCGATCGAACAAGACGAAAACAGAGAGCATCTTTGGTTCATATAAAGGCAGGGGAGGGAAGAGATCAGTAACTGATATAAAGGTAGGGGAAGGTATTTGTAACGGATGTAATATTGAATTGAGGGGTTTTTGCTTTCGCCCTTTTATTTTTACCCACTAAAGCAACCTAACAATTCATATGAATTATATCATTCAAGTGGGGAAGAAAGAGAGGAACATCCACCCATTTAAGTAAATGATTCAATTGCAAGAATTGATGATGATATTCAATACTCTTTAGTTACATCTACTGATTAAGGCGACGATTGGAGAAGCAAGGTGTCATTGAAAGCAACAATGAATTATCAGTTTCAAGATCGATGATCAGGAAAGAGAGGAAAGAGTTAGCATTACTCATTTGTACAATTACGATTAAAGCTTGTACACAAGGGTATAAAGGGAAGAATGATGAAAAAGATTAGGGATTTACACTATGACTCTTAAGTTGCCATCTTAAAATGAATGTTAAATTACCATCCTAGTCATCTCTCCTCCTTAATAAGGTAACATAGATTATAACTATATTAGTTTTTGCTGAAAGTGAAAGAAAAAAAAAATACGGGTTATGTTTTACTTTAAGATGACAGGCCCAACACGAAATAGTCCATTAGTCCACTATATCAAAAGCCCATAAATTTTCTCTAAGTAACCACTCCAATTGGATTTGGGGATGGTTAGAGGCTAGAATCAACAATACATGAATGTTGCATATTGGACAAAGGGCTATACAAGAGACTAGTTAGTGTAAAATAAAATAAGAAGACTAAATACTCATTACATCTCAGGTAATGCATGTACATTTCATTTCATCCAATTGGGATAAGAGCATAATAGGTAATACATATTATGTTTGGTCAGGATAAAATGTTTTAAATGGATAATAAGGAATTATGAGAGGCTTTTGGGGTGTCTGAGGAGGACTCACTGTTAGGGCCTGTTTTACTCGGAGCGCATTTTCTTTATAAAACTCATATACATATCTGTTTATGTTGTGTTTTAATAGAAAAATCATTTGAAACTTAAAACTTGGGCCTATTGAAACTCATTTAAAACTCAAAAACTTATTAGTCCATTTATAAATCCAATACTTATTTAAACTCTATACTTAAGATCTAAGGGGCGTATTTTTGAATGGCTTGGATAGGATAGGACCATGAATTTTCAGGGACGCTCTAAGGAATCCCGAAATGACATGAAGAGAAGGAAAGAGAAACGTTGGTGAAAAGACCGATAGCTGTCCATTGCCACCCACCTAGTCACCTAGAGGTTCTTTCTCTCGCATCGTTAAGTTTGTTTAATCAACAAGCATTTTGTTAGGTCTTCATATTTCGTAGCCTATATTTCCCCGCTGCCTTCGAATTCAAAAGATGTTTGTAAAATGCAAGTGCTTGTTTTCTCAAAATAAATAAATGAAATAATGTGATAAATATGGAGAAAACGTTGCATTAGTCAACAATTTCTTTCTTTCTATTATTTGACAATAATCTTTTGTTACTTGAACTAGTTAGGTAGGATTTGGGCTTGGTGGCCCAATGGTAGAAGCAAAGCTTCTAGAAACACTTAAGGGCCTCGGTTAT